>JANXHW010000001.1:190405349-191812224 GCA_026170595.1 Plestiodon gilberti rubricaudatus
GTGGGGAATGTATCTTCTTGAAAGGAAAGGGTGTCATTTTACCCTTAAGCATTAAAAAAAAAAAGTTGGAAAGGAATCATGCCAAATTAGAAGGAAGAAAAACTAACATCAAAAAACACACTTGAAATAATACATCAGTTTATGCAAGGTAATGTTTTCATTCTTGTTACTGGGAGACACTTGAGTATGTTTGTGTGTGGCCTAAAAGAGCATTTGTTCAACTGTGATACCCTGGGGAGAACGCTCAACCTTGTATCAGTCTGGGCCCAATCCTATCCAATTTTCCAGGGCTGATGCAGCCACAATGCAGCCCCGAGGTAAGGGAAGAAACGTTTCATCACCTTGAGGAAGCCTCTGTGACTGCACCCCACCCCACTGCAGAATGCAGTGCACACCCTGTTGGAACAACTGTATCAGCACTGGAAATTTAGATAGGATTGGACCCTCAGGTGGGTGTGTCTCCCTTTCCCAGGTAGAACATCACACGTTATCTGGATTACAGCACGCGAATCTGCACACAGCATGACCCCTTGCCACACGATTTAGAACCCACAATCTTTCTATAACATAATACTGTACCATTATTATTATTATTATTATTAGTAGTAGTAGTAGTAGTAGTGGTAGTGGTAGTGGTAGTGGTAGTGGTAGTGGTAGTAGTAGTAGTAGTAGTAGTAGTAGTAGTAGTAGTAATTATTATTATTGCTGCAAGATGCCCTGTGAGCTGTTTGGATGGGAAGACGGAGTAAAAATGGAAAAATAAATAACACAGTAGATACACATTGTAGTCATAGCCAAGTACAATCCAGTTCTCATAGCCATTGTATATCATAGCCAAGAACCTGAGCTGCTAATCAGAACTTTAAATCTTGTCTCTCCCATGAGTTCTTAGTAGGTGAACCACTCCCTCTCAACCTCAGCTCCCCAGCAGTAATATGGGGATAATAATATTTATCTTACAGCAGGGGTTCTCAACCTGTGGTACGAGTACCCCTAGTGGTACGCAGACCAATGGCAGGGGGTACACCAGAGCCTGCCTCTTATCAGCATCAACCAGTAGTTAATTACTGGTTAATTAGAACTTAAATGCAATCCGCTGTCTGTCTGTCTGTCTGTCTGTCACACACACACACTCACAGTTAAGTAAGAAATTTTTTCACATTTAAAATTGTTTTAGTACTTTTTATTTAATGATTAATTAGCTAATTAATTAACCAATTGGGTCTTCGGCCCTTCTGAGAGCAAGCCTTCGAGCGGCGTTGCACGCAGGCGCTGCTTGAAGCCTTGCCGGCCTATTCAGAAGTAGCTGAGCCGCCAAGGAAGACACGGCTCGGCTTGCCAGCTCCGGAATTGACACGCTGGGATGGGGTGAGTATGGTGTGTGTGTGTGTGTGTGTGTGTGTGTGTGTGTGTGTGTGTGTGCGAGAGAGAGAGAGAGAGAGAGAGAGAGAGAGAGGGGCCTGGGGAGGGTGGGTGACGCGTCGTGGGTGGGGGGTTGACACGCCAGTGGGGGGTGGGGATGATGCACCGAGCCGGCCAACCCCGCATGGGGTGACGTGCCAGCACGTGACGTCACTGGCGCTAATTTCACTATATGACAAGTTACAGAGACATTGCCACCTCAGAAATGATCATATGAACTTCCCTTCTAAGTGTTCTAAAACTGAATCAGCTTTCAAGTTTTTGCTGGATGATCTACTGATTGGCAAGTGCCTCTGTTTCAGTTACCAAGGTCTTGGCACGTTTCCAGTTCCTGTTGCTACAGGATGGGCAGCACAATCCTACCCAGCACCAGTGAAGCGTGGGTACTAGTGTTGCCCTATGAAATGAGAAGGCTACCAAAGTGACTTTGTATGCCAAGGATTTGTGAGCTGGGCTTGTGAGCTGGACTGTCTCACACAAACGCGATGCCCATGCCGCGTCTCTGTCCCAAGATTTCCCCCAGAGAGTTAAGAGTAGCCCTGAGGGGAAGGATCTATTCAGAACTTCAGCACACCATGAATAAAGATGCCCACCGCACGTAGCCATGGAAGCACATTCCATTCTCCCCCCTCTGCCAATGATGTGCAAACTACTCTACCAGGAAAGAGAATATGCTAAAAACCAACTGTCTGGCTCCCAAGGAGGGCCAATCCACATGCGCAACAATGAAGTCATCTGTCCTCTCCCTCCTCCCCACCCTCTCATGCCCCCTCCCACAGATTTACCTCCAGCCCAATCAAGGTATTTCTTTTTGCAGAGTAAGAGCCAAAAAACTCCTCCCCTGTGTGCAGGTTTAAGAGGGCAGGCAGCTAGCCAATTTTTTTCCTCTTGACCCTTACCTCCTGAACTATGACTCTCTGCGTGCCCTCTGGCACCAACCCCTCTCCTTGGCCTAGCTTCTTTGTGCCTCAGGCCTCCTCCTAGCTTGTGCTCTGCTGGTTGGAGCCCTAACCATCCCTACCCCTCTCCTTCCTCTCTCTCTCTCTCTCTCTCACTCCATCACTGCTGCCAAGGACCACTCCTCTTCAAGAACAGGTGAATATTACCCCCAACGCTTCAAAGGGAACCTGCTAATGCAAATGTCTCTATACCTTTCTATCTAAGTTTCCCAGATCTGTATGCTGTGTTTATGAGTGAATTGTTGCATTTGTATGAGTCTGACTAACTATTTAGTAAACATTTGAAAATAAACCATGTGTGTTCTCAATATTATTTAAAAACGGAATTCTGTGAAGCTGGACTGGTATACACAGGTAAAGATCCCAGAACATGCCAGATTGCCATATTTAAAGCTATTCCCCAAAGTAACAAAGGCATTTTGGCTAACACTAGGAGAGAGCTGGAGTGCTCCAGTGCTCCTCTCCAGCACTGCAGTGCCGGAGAGGAGCGGTTTGGGGGTGTCCTCAGAGTAACTCCCCACCTCCGCTATGGGGCTACTTGGGTCAGCACCACCTAATTTGGCGGCGCTGACCCAAGAAGTCCCATGTCAGAGCTGCAGACCTGGGTGGGAGGATACGATATGGTGTCCAACGAGAACGCTGATCTCATCCCCCTCCCAGGCCAGGTCCGCCCCCTCTCCATCCTCCCCCCTGTCACATTATATCCCACCTTTCCCATGCCAAAGCAAATGCCCAAGGCGGCTTACAAAGTTCCATCAAAACAATAAACTTACAATGTATAAAATAATTAATAATTTCTCTCCCCTTTGGGGAGAAAGGCGGGGTAAAAATACTGTAAATAAATACATAAATAAATAATAAAAAACACAAAACAATTGGGGGTTGACTAATTAAATCTGAGTAAAGCAGCAAGATGAAACACCATATATAGAGGCACAGGGGGCAGATACCAAAGAATCACCCAAACGCCTGGCCCCCCAAAACATGTTGAGCCCTTGCTGAAAAGCTATGAGGGAGGGGGTAGTTCTTAATCCCCTCAACAAGGAATTCCATAATTGTAGTGCCACTACAGAGAAGGCTTGCCATTGTGCCACCATCCCTCTAACTTAAGACAAAGGCAGCACTTGTAGGAGAGCCTCCACAGATGACCTAAGAGGTATGTACGGGAGAAGGCAGTCCCTCAGATTAATTTAGTCCTAAACCATGAAGAACCAGCATGTTGAATTGGGCCAAGAAACGAATGAATGGGCAGCCAGTGTACTTGCCAAAGCATCTGCCCAACAGAATCAAACCACTGAGTGTCAGTAACCACTGGATTTCTGAATATTTGCATAAATATAATGAGATATCTTGGGGATGGGACCCAAGTCTAAACACATAATTTGTTTGTTTGTTTGTTTATTTATTTATTTATACACCACCTTTCTCCCAGCAAGGGCACTCAAGCAAGGGCACTCACGACTCATATTCACCTTATACAAATAGCCTGGAGGTTATTTTAGACAATATTTTTAATAATTTTGTGCAGAGGCGTAACAGCCTCCCTGGGCGCCCGGAGCAATGGAGGAAGGTGCCCCCCCATGGAAGATCGCTGTGGCCTTTGGCCACGGTGCGCTCTGGAGGGGGGGCGCCGCGCTCCGGAAGGCGGCGGCGGCAGCGGCGGCGGCGGAGCACTCCGGGAGGGGGCGACCCCCCCCTCAATCGGGAGAGCCGGCCGGGGACATCTTCCCCGGCCGGCTGCCTGGGGCCTTCTAAGGAAGGCCCGCTGCGCAATTTTTTGCGCATGCTCAGTCTGTTAACTGAGGGAAAAGGGCAGCCCTTTTCCCTCAGTTAACAGACTGAGCATGCGCAAAAAAATTGTGCAGCGGGCCTTTCTTAGAAGGCCCCGGGCAGCCGGCCGGGGAAGACGTCCCCGGCCGGCTCTCCCGATTGAGGGGGCCGGCCCGAGTCGGACTCGGCCTCGAGTCTCCGAGTCCGACTCGGAGACTCAAGTCCGAGTCGACTCGCGGGCGGAGTGGCGGGGCACCCTTCGGGCGGGGCGCCCGGAGCCGGTGCTCGCTTGCTCCGCCCTAAATACGCCTCTGATTTTGTGTCCCAGCATGCCCTGCACTATGCTAGTCAGGTGCTGGAAAAAAAAAGTGTTGTTTTTAAGTCATAGCCCCCAAAATGTCTGGATTTTGGAATAGTCTGAATTTTGGATGTCTGGATAAGGGGTAATCAATCTGTAGTTAGATTGTTGTACACTGCTTTGAGCACCGGAAATGTTGTATAGAAATCTTTTAAATGAATGAATGAATGAATGGACAGACACGCAGGCAGGCAGACCTACTTCCAATCCTCTCTCTTAAAATGGGACTCTACAAATGTCAATTCCCAACAGAGTAGGCTACCCACTGTAGGTCACCTAAACCTAGAAGAACTGCACCACCTAAATACACCTTCAGAGCAGACAATGACTCAAGAAACTGAGTCAAATCACATGTTGCTGGGAACATGAATGATAATGACTCTAACCAATAATACTGTACAAAAGCTGTGTTTATTTTTTTTCAGAGTGTTGGTATCATACAGTGAAAGTGTCTACTGAAAGGAAAATTAGTGCAACTACCCAACAGCATTTTGATGTGAACAAATGATAATAAAGATCCAACAGAAAGAATGTTTCCTATATACGTTTCTATGCGTTACTAGAATACTCATTTTTATAGTTCTTAGCGCTAGATTAGTGAGTAACTGTAACTAAAGTGCATGTGTTCTATGCCTGTTGGAGGGCTTTGGTTTACAGCAGTTCTCTGAAACTTCAGTTCACTGACCTCAGGGCAAGTTGGAAAAACCTGGTACTACTAATTTAAATCTTAATTGGAGTTAGGGGGAAATAAGATTACATTGTGTCATGCTCATTCTTGGAGTGACTCCACTGATACTCATTGAGTCACATCGATCAGAGATGAACTCTGCCATTGTTTCTGCATAAGGAAGTCTACTATATCTCCAACAAAACCACAAGCAATTCAGAAACAGTACATGATGAAAACAGAACCATAGTTCAAAAGGGTTTTAAACCATGCTTAGCTAGCAACCCAAGTGAGACTTGATATTTGACCATTGTATCATTATCTATAAGCAGGCGGATAAAAGGAAATATTGGAGTTTGAATGGAATGATACGGACACTTATCACACTATTGTAGTCTAATTCACTCTTCACCTTCTCTGCACACCATTTTAAGAATGTAGCACTGCCATAAATAGCTGTCATGTGCAGTGACTTTGGCACCCTGATCTTACAGATACAAACAGCTGCAATGTGGCACACAGAGTGGCTTACACTGACGTAACTACAACAGCACTGTCAGCACAATCCTGTGTAACCTTGCACCGGTGTAACAGCAGATGCACCTGTGTAACAGCAGATGCACCGATGTAATTGCACTTGCACCGGTGCATCTGCTGTTACACCGGTGCAAGGTTACACAGGATTGTGCTGTAAGTGTAAGGAAGGTGGGGTACGTTTAGCCTGCTATATTGTCTATTGGCTGCAATCTTTTCATATTTGGGTACTCCCATTTATTTGGATAGTAGGGTTGTGACAATCCAAAGATGGATATCTAGGATTTAACTACATAAGGAGATATAGATTTGACTCAGGGCGCAATCCTGCCTAAAGGCAGGCCGGGAGAGCACGTGCTCCGCCAGCCTTAGGTGTCGCAAAAGTGCCGTAAAGCACTTTCGCGGCACCTCGGGTGTAAGCAGCGCTGGCACCGACGCTGGCACAGCTCACACCGCCGCTCTCCGGATCCTGCGCAGCTAGACACAGGTAAGTCCTGCACTGGGCGGCGAAAGGGTGCGAGGAGGGCAGGCCAGGATGGCGGGGGAGGGGACCATTGGCTGGCTAGGCCTGGGAGGGGGCAGAGATATTGGTGCCACGCTGCACTGATATCCCAACCCCCTTCTCGGGCCTGGTAAAAGTCATGGGACTGTTGCTTTTTTCCATTTCATGGCTACAGTGAAAAATCTTGAACATTCTTTAATTCAAAGTAGGGTAATTGTTTTATTAGGGCAAACTAGTCACAAAGGATCAAACAGTGGTGCTATCAGTCTCTGGTAGGTGTGAGGCAGTTTATTCCACACTGTGGGCTGCTAGGATGAAGATGTTTGGCTATACCCCCATATTTTTGAAATATAAAGATGAGTAACTGCCAGATTTTAAACTTCCAAAATGTGGGGGTATAGCCATATGCTTTCATCCTAGTACTTCTCTATGTGTTATGACACACAGTGCAGTCCTGCACAATTAAAGGCTGTTCTGTCGGCCTAGGGTGCCCTGAAAGTGAGGTAAAGCACTTTTGCAGCACCTTTGGAGTAAGTGGCACTGGTGCCAAGGCCTGCGCCACTCACTCCACCGCTGGCCCCAACCCCAGGTGCCGGACACAGTTAAGTGCTGAGCCAGGCAGTGGGAGGCCGTTGGAAGGGTGAGCCATGGTGGTGGGGGAGGGGGTGATTGGTTGGCTGGGTCAGGGAGGGGGGAGGGATTATCGGTGGTACACTCCGCCATATTCTCACCCCCTTCTCAGGTCTGGACAGCCTTACACGGCCTCCCCCGATGTGCACCAGCAGAATAGCTGGTGCACATCCGAGGAGGCCCATTGGGGCCACTGGGGCTGACACCAGGGGAAAGGGACAAATGTCCCTTTCCCCTGAGTTGTGCCACGGCTCTGCCTGTGCGGGCTACATCCTGCCAGATGCATAGCTATACTCTCCGGAGCCTCCCACAAAGGAACATCAGAAGCCCCACTGGTTGCATCTCTGCCCCCGCCGCGTTGCGGTAAAAAATGCCCCCCCCCAGATTTTTTCACTATTTTTGGACTCCTAGGAGCCCAGGCGGGCAGGCGAATCCTCCACGCCGTGCAGCCATTTTTCAGCCGGCTCCGCAGCGCGATTAATGCCCCCCAGCTGCTTTGTTGCCCCCCGCGACCCGCAGGGGGTGGGCCGCCCCCCATCCCTTCCTCCACCTCTGTATCCTGCATAGGATGCAGTGGCCGACCATTTAGGCCAGCCAGTGCATCTTGCACAGGATTGGGCTGACCATCTCCTATCTACCAGTGGCTGACCCAAGTCTGCACAAGGAACTCCGAACTCCGTATTTAAATTCTACAAACTACAGACCATTGGGATGCTTCCAACATGCCCCTTTTCCCCCTCTCTCATTTTACTTACCAACTAACCTAGTGAAGAATTCTGCAGTATTTGAAGTCATCCTGTTTCATGCTTTTTAGTTGGTCCTAATACAGGTGGGCCCCCATATCCACTGATTCGCTATCCACGGTTTCAGTTATCTACGGATCGTGGGGACCCCCCCCCAGGCTTTTACTTTTTTCCCAGTAAGCTTCATTTCTTCCTTAAACAAACAGGAGAAGAAGCCTCTGGCTGCTTATTACAGGCAAGTAGAATGAGACTGAGTACTAGAGAGGCTCTGCAAGGTTAACAGAAACCTTGCAGAAACCTTGCAGAGCCTCTCTAGGACTTAGTCTCGTTCTACTTGCCTGCAATGGAGTCTGCTTCTCTGTTTGTTTTTAGGAAGAAACAAGCTTGCTGAAAGAAAAATAAGAGCTGGGGGGGAGCATGCCTGCCTGCAGGGGAGGCAGGGTGGGGGGGCCCTCAGGAAACCATGGAGGGGGTGTTTGCTCTTATCCACGGTTTCAAGTATCCACGTAGGGGCCTGGAACATATCCCCAGCGGATATGGGGGCCCACCTGTAAAAGTATTACCCTACTTTGGATCGTTCTTCTGTTGGACCAACACAGCTACTTACAGTTTATTTATAGTTAGATCTAAAAAAAATCAGTCAAGTTAACATGGAAATCAGTCAAGTTAACATGGAAACTACAAACCTGAGGTGACTTGAAGAGGGCAAAATGCCCCTTTTTGTTCAAATTTGTTCAAGGATATTTTTTTTAAATTTAAAAAAAAAATTGCAACAGAGGAAGTGAAGAGTTAGGGCAAAACAGTGTTTCTTTGTCCACGCTCATACTCATGATTCAAAAATATCTCCATGCTCCCTGTCATTTGAAAATGGGCTTTGCAATTAAAGCAGGGTGCTGGAGGACCCTGACATGCAGCTCTTTCATTCCTATCCCTTTCAATGTTTTTAACACAGCTTCTGTTTCCATGTTGTCAATGGCCTTTTCATAGTACACAATGTTTCATAATATTGCAAATATCATATGGCAGACTTATTCAAAACCTGATTCACTGTCTGCTTGTGATCCCCGGGTCAGGAATTACTCCAGACATAAAGTTCCCCAAAGGGTAAAACAAATTATTGCAATTAAGATTCAACAGGAAAAGATAAAGAAAAAACGTAATTCATCCATCCATATTTGTACGATTTAAACTTAGCGTTCACATTTTCATGCAATTTCCCACAAACATGTTGCATTGTAACTGATCCACTTTGAAGACTAAAGTATGCTTGCTGCTAAAAAAAGGTCAGACATAATAGGGAACCACAGGGATAAATTTAAAGGCACAGAAGACCAGAGTGAACCTTTATAATTAGCCTTGTCTTACTGATAGCAAACTGATAGCAAACAAAAAATGTAATGAAACAACCTAACTGACTTGATCCTATGAACAATAAAACTAATGATTGATGCAAAAGTTTCAAGGTAAGCTGTACTGGTGAAAACTAGGGATCGGGCAGAAATGTCTACGAAACTAACACAGCTGCTATTAGTTTAGCACTGCTATTAAAACAGTAATTTTCAAACCGTGCTGTGGAAAAAAACTTGAACTTGGACTGGAAGATGTTTTCTCCCTAATCTTGTCCCTGTGCACAATGGAGGGTCTGAGATCACATGGGGATGCAAGCATCAACAATTGTATGTTGTTGTTTAATGTAAATTGCCTTGAGGATCCTAACCTGTTTAAGATCCTCACTGAAATCAAAAGTCTTTAAAAGCACTTAACTCTGACACGCTTGTGCCCTTCATTTGTTTGTTTGAGGTTGCAATAAACCAGTAAATTACTCATTTTGTAAGATGGACAGGTGAATTTTATCCGGCCGCTAGGCCAGCGTAGGATGACTGCTAGGTCCAGGACTATCACAAAAGCTGTCATAAGGCAGTTCGCTGGCCCCTGCGAGCCAGATCCAGATGGCGTGGTGGGGGAGGGTGTTCCTGGGGCATTTCGGGGCAGGGGAGTGGGTGAATCGGGCCTTTGAGGGGGTGGGATCGGCGGCAGCAGTGTATGCAGTATCCTATCCCCCTTCCAGGTCCATTTCTCCCAACACTGGCCTCCTGAACTTACACCAGCTCAATAGCTGGCATGGTTCTGAGGAGATCCATTTGGGAGGTAGGGGCTTTACCCGGGGTAAGGGGACAAAAGTTCCCTTTCCTCAAGGAGTCCTCCAACCCTGCCTATTCTGCTCAGGATCCAGCATTGCCAGTACCGGCATAGCTGGATCGCTGAGCAGAGCGTATGAAATAGCATTGTGCCCTTCATGAGATTAATCCCAGGAATTGATAATTATTTTAGACCTTGTGCAGGGACACATACCTGCACATACACACATTTACACAGAACTGTAAATTCTCAGTTCATGGTTCTCATAGTTTCCATTAAGTGTTGGGCAGTCTGGCCTTAAATCTTTCATGTTTTAAATAGATTGTACTTTAGTTTTCTATTGAAGTTTGCACCAAGCTATTAGGAAGTGATGTGATGGAAAATTCAAACATGTAAATATGATGACTATTGGACACTTAAGCACTTAATTTTTAAACATCAAGGGGGAAAATGCTTTTATTTTTGATATAACTTAACGATTGCTCAAGCAAAACACAATTGGTTGGTCTGAACTTTCTGAATGACTGTTTCATAATGGCTAGTTTCATAATGCGAATCCATTTTGGATTATCTGACCGAAGATAAGACTTCAATGGACTTATAGTATCAGTCACCACTTTACCAGTGCCACAAAAGGGAATTGGAATTAATTGGATTATGTTAGTATCCACCCGCTGATTGTAGAAAAGTCTCAAACTGTAACTATTTCAAACAGACCATATCTCTCATCAACCAAGGGATTTGCACTTCAACTTGCCACGAAGGCTTAATTTCTTTGCTATGCTCTCCTTTGGTTTGGAAGAGGTCACTGAAATACTTTATTCAAGTTTATTCACACTGATAGGGCAACTCTCTTCATTACTTTAAGCTACTTTATGCAGCAGCTACGCTTCTCTTTATCTTCTGGGAAGCTCGGCTTTCACTTCTTTTCAAATGTGACACTGTTGTTGAGATGGGTCCCTTATGTGCTGTGCTAGTTCGGCAGGGCGAGGAGGCAGAGGAGACTGGCAGAGGTGGTGGTAGAGTTTGCTAACGGCATTTCACAAGTGATGCTATAGGGCCATTTCAGGTGGCGTTTTCCATACTTGGGTACAGATAGCCACGTACAATTGTGCACTGCTCTGAATTGCCTAGGCAGGAGACAATTATAACTAATTTTTAAAAGAGTAGGTTACATGTAGGGGTACTGGCTTCTTGACTTTCATGAATGCAACAGACTTACTTCTTGCAAGCATCAGGCAACAACAATGGACTCTATGGTTATACAAGGTGGTAACAATACAATGACAGGGAAAGAATGGCACTTTGGGGCCACAATAGCAACTAACAAAGGTTTAACAATTAATACTATATGAATTGAGTAGGCCAGAACTTCAAGAATAAACTTGTACTTTTTTAAATTTCGCATCTTGAAATGAAATTAACATGGTGGAAACCTTTGCTTGTCCTATTAAATAAATCAAGAGTGGCATTTCTTTTGTAAGGCACCAGGAGCTCACATCAGAGACTTCAGTATCAGGACCTGGGCACTCTACTCTCATCAGCACTGTGGCATCCTGCTGGCCTGCTGCACTGCAACTACTAACTCAGCCAGGATCAGTTGTCACCAGAAGCCAATATAGTTCTACTTGGGCTTTATAGGGAGTGATTGTATCCTGATCCCTCTGCCCTGAAATCAACCCTGACTGTTCCCTGGAAGGACAGGTACTGAGGTTGAAGCTCAAATATTTTGGCCACCTAATGCGAAGAGAGGAGTCTCTGGAGAAGACTCTGATGCTGGGAAAGATTGAAGGCAAAAGGAGAAGGGGAAAGCAAAGGATGAGATGGTTAGACAGCATCACCGATGCAACGAACATGAAAATGAGCGAACTCAGGAAGATAGCGGAGGACAGGAAGGCCTGGCGGGATATGGTTCATGGGATCACGAAGGGTCGGACACGACTTAACGACTGAACAACAACAACAACAATGAATACAGCACAGTTAGGGCCACTTTACATTTTGAGCACAATCCAGCAGTGGATGGTGAGGTGCTGTAGCAGGTAGGAATTGATTGTCTTGGTGGGTGTCTTAGGGTGACACTGGAGGTTGACTGTTAGGTTGGTGAGGGTTGGTTCCGCCCCTTTGATGTCTGCTCAGTTGCAGCAGGATATGGTTTATGGGATCACGAAGGGTCGGACACGACTTAACGACTGAACAACAACAATGGTGCCCTGGGTCAGTACTCTTCCTCGGCAGTGGGTGTTGGCGGGATGAAAGGGAGAAGGAAAGGTACCACTGGGGGAAGGAGGCAGAAGAAAGGCCTGTCAATGCCTTAATAGGGGCCTCGGGGTCTTGATGAGAGGAGGGGATTAGCCTTTACCTGGATCCTCCCCCTTTCCCATGGCTGACTTCCCTGAGTTCTGCTGGGCTTCCTCCTTTTCGATGTTCCCTGGAGCTCTCGGCCTCTCACTGCTGTCATCATTTATTTGTATTATTCATTTCAAACCATTTATATTCCACCTTTCTATTTAGATAACCAAAAATAATTAAGGCAGCTAACAATATTTACAAAAATAACGCCACCCTAATATATACAATAAAAAGACACAGAACAGCAGCCAACCTAACTATTTTCAAAGGCTGAATGCAAGCCAGAATAAAACAGTCTTAAGCCCCTGCTGGAATGCCAACAGGAAGGATTCCATTCTTAATTCAATGGGGAAGGAATTCCATAGTTGAGGTGCTGCTGTAGAGAAGGTCGTCCCTCTTGTCAACACCAGTTGAACCTCAGAAACGGATGGCACCCATAGAAGGGCTTGTCCAGTTGTCTTTAGGGACAGGTCATCTCATAGGGTTGAAAGTGGTCCTTAAGACAGCTTGGTCCTAAGCCTTAAAGAGCTTTAAAGGTCAAAACCAGCACATTGAATTGTGCTTGGAAACAAATCGGCAGCCAATGTAGATGGAGGATAAGCAGCCCAACGGCCATTAAATATCTTTTAAGCCTCTTGCCCATTTGTGTGTGTGTGTGTGTGTGTGTGTGTGTGTGTGTGTGTGTGTAGGTGACCACATTTGCCTTTGTCCTTCAGGGACCTGAATCAAGAATCTCCACAGCCAAGGGAACAGGGACGCTGATTGGCACTCCTTTATTTATTTATTTATTTATTTATTTATTTATTTATTTATTTATTTATTTTTATTTTTCACATTTTTATACCACCCTTCCTCCAAGGAGCTCAGAGTGGTGTACATATTTCCTCCCCTCCTTTTTGTCCTCACAACAACCCTGTGAGGTAGGTGGGGCTGAGAGATAGTGACTGGCCCAAGGTCACCCAGGAAGCTTCGTGGCTGAGCGGGGATTTGAACCTGGATCTTCCAGGTCTAAGTCCGACTCCCAAACCACTACACCACATTATGTGGCTTGATGTATCCCTGGGTGACTGCTGTTGCCCTTGCTGTTCCCACTCTCATGGTGGTGACTGGGTGCCCCAAATGGAGTCCTTCCAGTCCAGATTGCCCTTTCCTGGGGGCAACTCTGCAACCTGTCACTCATACACAGAACGAACTGTTTGTGGATTGCCCATCCTTGCTTACCTTTAGACCACCAGCCCTGATAACGCAACAGACCATCAACCGTTTCACTGATCAGTTTTAAAAATGCATTGTCTGTGTGCCATACCTAAACACCACTATATGAAATCTGGAATGGCCATAGCTCAATGATAGAAGTTTGCATGTAGAAGGTTCCAAGTTCAATCCCTGCCATCTCCAGAAAGGACTGGGAAAGACTCTGGTCTGAAACCCTGGAGAGCTGCTGTCAGTCAACGTAGAAAATGTTGAGCCAGATAGACCAATGGTCTGATTCTGGATAAGGCAGTTGCATATGTTCATACATGTAAGCATTCTTCCATGGAAGTCTAGCACTGCATTTCACATGGTGGTTTCTGTACTTTCTCACATAAGATTATGGACCCATGAAAGAGTTACACAAGGATATCTCTATTGTGATATTTACCTGTGAAAACCAATTGCCCAAATGGTCACCCTTGGTGACTGTGCCTGCTGTGATCAATATTGTGACGATGTGTTTCATACCTTGCATATCTGGGTAGCCAATACAGAAGCATCTCATACAAAAGCATCATGGCACCCTGAGAAAAGAAGTGCTTAACAGATTATGATGGTACGGAATTGACAGACGTGCAGATACGTGCAGTTGTCATCTGAGCCATCCACACCCCTGGATATGTGACACTGCAGTTGTCAACTGAGCCAATTTGAAATACTGAATCGATTGGTGCAAGAATAATCACACCGGTGGCACCATGGCCATTCATGAATGAGTGGTATCAGAGCTGCAGTCCTGTTTATGTAGTTATCACTCAGTTTTTAGTTATCACTGAGTTATCACTCAGTTCACAGAGTCTGATGGAAAAGATGGAAGGCAGTGCAGTCTTTGTATTTGCTTTTGTGCAGATTTTGGCTGCATTTTGCAATATAAAGAAGTTATCTTCCTTAGGTTTACTACTGGGCAATTCTCCCACCTACTGATGGACTTGAACACCTGTAGAGCTCAGGACTGATTGATCAACATTTAACGAAACTGAATGTTGCAATAGCTTTCGGTAGCATTCAGACTGAGCAGAAACGTACGCTTCCATTTCGATACGGAATTCTAAGCAAAGTTTAGAGGCAGCAGACAACAAAGCAATTGACAAGAAAGATAGCATCTGCTTTTCTGTCTATTCAAGCTGAGGTTTTTCATTCTAAATGCAAGCAATGTTTCCGAAGTTAACATAATTAACTGAGAACAATCCTGGAACATCATAATATAGGATACAGATGGAAATTCAAAGCTTTAAAAATGTCATATAACTGCAACAGGATTACCATTTTTTATAAAAGAACAAATCTGAATACTAATCAAAACAGGTGTTTTTATTTCAAACACTTCTAAACGCTGTGAAATTACCAGCAGGGTTATTTATGTATTAGCTGGCTATGAAGCATTCATTTATTTATTTATTTTAAAGTATGATCTGTGATAACATCAAAGTGATGAGATTAAAACGAATGACACTGAACATTGCTTCCTGAAACAATAAAAGACCAAGAGTTCAATTGCTTGGTAATTTCTGTAGGACTACTTGAGAGATCCTTGTAGTTGTTAATCTCTCACTAACTATTGCTTTACGTTATTAATTATATTTGAACACAAACAGCAAAGGCTTGCACGCATGTTGGTCTTCTGACACTCTCTTAGCATCAACTAATCATTTGCTTACCATTTTTTTAAAAAAAACTAAAACGTATTCAATCTTGAGGAGGAGGAATTGCCATCAAAATGTTAACGCAGAGGAAAGCGGACAGAATAACTCCCACCACAGCTTAACTTGTTGTCATTTTTTTTTTGTGGCGTTCATAATAGCTGGAGCCTTTCTAGGCAAGATCTTCCATATTAATCTAGCCTTGCATAAAATTCAGGGTAACGGGTCTCGGGGTCAAGAATCATTCATCATCAGTTGAAGTGACATTTGCAACCCTTCACGCAGCAGCTGCATGAAAGGAGAGAAAAAGGTATTCTTATGAAGGAGAAGGGGGGGGGTAGGAAACAATCCGAGCACTATCTGGCGACAAGGAAACAAGGTGCCGCTATGTCAGCATGGTAATGTGCTTAACTTCGATGATGTCATTCTTCCCTAACCTCAGGAGTCACAAGGCACAAGGCAGCTGCATTCCTGAACTTAGTAGTTCTGCTGGAGATAAGTAATGACTGGATGTAAATGAATTACATTAGTGTGGCTGTGAACACAGCTCTGTGCATCTCAATGATGATTTATATCAGGATCCTATCTTGTTTTTTTGAGAATTCGCTGTTGTTAACAAGGCAGCCCTTGTTCTCATGGCATCCTCCAGGCATAATAGGTTCTGGGAAGCTATAGCAGATAGCTTTTGAGACGGCAAGACAGCATTCCAAGACTTTACAGCAGAACACACTGGCTAAATTAGGACTTCGAAAGGCTGTTAACTAACAAATAAAACAGTTCTCTGCCTCATTCTGTCTGCTTGCCATGCCCTCTACTGCATGGCTTGCCTTCCACCAAATGGTAAAATGGGAATGAGAAATGCCAGGAAGTAAAATGGCACTATAATTATGATTTGTACTAAACCGCTAATACTGTACTTCGGAGTCCATTTGGTATTACAGGTACATTTTCAAACAATATATATATTATGTCACATTCACTTTCTATTTTTATGGGAAACATGTTGCTTTTTTGAATTATGTGAATTTTTATATCATTACAGATGCTGCCATATTTTGTGGGTTGCGGTGTAGGACTATGTTTTCTTTCCACTCCAAGATGCTGAGGCCTTACATTTACTACTATGCTACATATGAATGTTTGCGTCTGAATTGTGCTTAGTTTATTTGTGTAATTCACAATCAGAGCTGCATTCTAAAGCATAATGTGATTTAATTGTATTTTGATAGACAGATAAGTCCTGCACCAGTCGGTGTAGGGGCGGGGGGAAGGTGAGCAGGGGTGTGGAGGGAGGGGGGCCATTGGCCAGCCTGAGCTGGGAGGGGGCAGGGATATCGGCGGCACACTCCACCGATAACCTAGGCCCTTTCTTGGGCCTGACCAGCCTTAATCACCCACCCTGGATGTACATCAGATTCAAAGCTGGCGTACATCCGGAGAGGCCCACAGGGCTCCAGCCTGCTTGCACCCAGGGAAGGGGACAAACGTTCCCTTCTCCCAAGGTGTTCCCGAGCTGCCCTGGGGCAGCCTGGGAACGGCATAGGATACAGCGGCTGGCCCTTTAGGCCAGCCGTGTATCTTTAGGCAGGATTGTGCCATAAGATGTTTACTTGTACATAATGCACATTGAAATTAATGGGATGTGCTTCTGAATAAACATGTTTTGAAAAGGGACATTAGTAAATTGAATCAGTTCTTGGCTGAGAAATATATACTGTATTACAGAATCTAAGCATACCAGCTACATCCTTTCCCCTTTCTACTCACCCTCCCACTCCCCAAAAGTTAAGAAGTCACCATATCCTGCTGAAAGACATTTTAGTGGAAACTATGCATTTCCTGGGTCCAGCATTCCATTGCAACAAAAAACCCTCTATTGATTCAATGAGGGTTCTGTCTACAGAACAATGACAGCTTTGACCCCTCGAAATGTCCTCTTGCTGTTATTTTCACCACTCGCTCACAAAGGTACTTCAGCCAACAGTCCGGTCACAGACGTAGACAGCTAAGATACAAGATGGGCTTTCAACAGTAAGAAACTCATCAAATCAAACCCAGGCACTGGCCATCGTATCAGGGAAATCACTTCTTGAATCTTCTGGCCTTTCACCTTACCATACAATTGATTAAGAATAGAGCAAGGAGCAACAGCAAAAGCAGACTGAATAGAATGGTAGCAGAAGAATGACTAGCACCCAGGGTGGCCGCCATGTCCCCTTACACTGCTCTTTTTCCATACCTTCTGTCTACTGCACCATAAAAATAAGTACTGTATCTAGGTAGGTGGGAAAACTAGAGAAATGTGTCAGTACGCATACTGTACATGTGAGCTTTGAAACTAACTCTATGCCGTCTGCATTAGCTCAAGTGAAATCCAATCTCAATTAGTAAAAAGTTATGCCGGAACATTGAAGAGAGAGTCACATCACCTCCTACATTAGCAGCAATTACATTTTGTGTCAGTTAACATTTCAACCAAAGCAACACTTCTTGGGTAA
Organism: Plestiodon gilberti rubricaudatus; assembly: GCA_026170595.1. Taxonomy (NCBI): domain Eukaryota; kingdom Metazoa; phylum Chordata; class Lepidosauria; order Squamata; family Scincidae; genus Plestiodon; species Plestiodon gilberti. Next base: position 190,422,818 of record JANXHW010000001.1, read on the forward strand.
TTTAAACAATATGAAATATGAGAAGTGCTACCAAATTGTTCCCAAAGTGAAATCTCGTAGCAGAGCTGAGATTTTTTTCCTGTTGGAAAATACAGTGGATTTTCTTTTTGAATTTCTATGGAACTCTCTCTCGCCCCCCCCCCCCATTTTCCCCCAAACATCATAATTCTATGAGCTACTTTTGCTGCTCCCTGTTAAATATGGGCTCAGTTTTAAAACAGGAAGGAAAACAGAAGGAAACATTGTTAGGAACAATTTTCACAGCTGCCACTTTCCAAGTGTGGTGCACCCTGATCCCCAAGTATGTCCCATGTAAGTCATATTTCTGCTGAAACCACTAACATTTACTTCTGAGCAAATGGGATCAGTATCATTTATTGTGGATGTGTAGCCAAAGGCTATATACTATCAATTGTCGTAATAATCTGTAGATACACAACACACTCAACAGGTTCTCAATGTGTGAAGATGTGGTCCTCTAGATTCTAGAAATTTCATTGGGACTTGAGTCCACATGACCCAAATTGAAATTTTGCCATGACCTTATTGGGTGGCCCTAGACAAGTAACTTTCTGAGCTCAAGTTTCATATCTATAAAATGTAGGCTTACCAGATCTCCAACTGGGACAGAGTGCTAGACCTTTAGGAGAAGGAATGTGGGTAGGTGTAGCTTGTTAAACCTTAGAGCACAATCCTAGGCATGTCTACTCAGAAGCAAGTCCCACTGAACACAATAGGGCTTGCTTCTGAGTAGACATGCCTAGGATTGTGCTCTAAGGTTTAACAAGCTACACCTACCCACATTCTTTCTCCTAAAGGTCTAGCACTCTGTCCCTGTTGGAGATCTGGTAAGCCTAATAAAATGGGGAGAACAACTCACATGCTGTTGCAAAAATAGATTACAATTTATTACAGAAAAATAAATATTAGCAGTGCTATGTAAAATCATATGCCCCTCAAGCATCTATACTCATCATATTAATACACAAATACTTGTTACATTCCTATTTTATGTTTTATTATTGTGCACAGTTCTCATTTGCTTCTAGGAGGTTTTCTGTTTGTTTGCTGTTATGCCTGAAAAGCATTTCTTTCCCATATCAATCTTGGCAAATGCCTTTAAACAGATAGATATAAGTGTGCCCTTTAAGAGCTGAATATGAAAGTTTATCCAAAGAAGAAAAAGTCCAAAAGAAAACAATGATGAAAATTCATTTTAACAGGTCCCCCTCTCCCTCCTTTTCCGCATCTGGGGAGTTTTTACTGTCTTTCAAATCTTAGAGTTCTTTCAATCAGAAGATGCCTTAAAGGGACAGAAAGCCTTAAAATATGCTCCCTATGTCTCTAGTTGAGAAAGATACATAGAAGGGGAGGAAAAGTCAAACAACAATACAAAAAGCATTAATGCAGAGAACAGTGGGGTCTCTCCCTAATTTGACTTTCTCTACAGGTGGTCTGCAGCTGTATCCAAACAGGTTACAGTGTTGCCTTCTCATGAGGACTACAACAAAGTGGTGTCTGTATTCACAAGAATACATTTCATTTAGTGGCACCAAATGATTCAGGTCTACAAACTGGGGGGGGGGGGTATTTTCTAGCATAGCCTGAGGTAACTCTCTGTGCCAGCAGAAGACAGTAGCACTCTTGTTTCACTGGCTGTGCACGAAGATAAAGGATATCAGAAACCGACTTCACATGACTCACTGAGGCCTACTGTCACTCAGGAGCTGATTCATTCTGTTTGTATCAGCTTATACTCAATTGACTACAGCAACAGACTAGACCAAATCAATAAGCGATATTCTGTGTTTTCATTGACTCTCTGAGGTAAATCAAATGAGTCTTTGAGACTGACATCTGACTTTTCAGTGCTGGATGTCAGAATCCACACAATAGAACTCAGAAGGTAAAGAAAGCATATTGAGCAACAGTTTTTGACATTTAAATCATCGCCCCCTTATAGAGAGAATATGGAAGAATAAACTTTAATGCAGCTGAAGCTTCCAAGAACTGTCGGCTCAGTTTTTGTTAGCCTTTCCAAAGGACAAGCTATAGTGCACTATAGACTTAGGTGACTCACAGCGCAATCTATCGTAGAGATCTGGCCGGTGGCCCTGATCCTATCCCCATTCCGGACCACGCTGCTGCGGCCCAGAGGTCTAATCGGGGAAGGAGACGTTCGTCCCTTCCCCTGGTGTAAACAGGGGGAAGGCCCAATTGGCCTCCTTGGATTTCCGCTACTCTAGAGAGGTGAAGAAAAAAATTATTATGGACACGTATGGAATATGACAGCATACAAATATGACCATTATTTACATACCAAACTGACATTGTGGGCTAATCCAGAATTGAAGTTTGGGAAGGAATCCTTTTTTTGGAAGTCTTGGACTAATAGCGCAAAATTTACTCTAGATAAATTAATCGGTCAAGTTCCAGAGTTTTTTTGTTTTGTTTTCAAGGCTAGCGGTTAAATATCAATTGCTGTGATCAGTAGAATGGGAATATTTAAAATTATGGCATTTATTAGAGTTTTAGTTTGGCCCAGCAGCATTATCTGCATCTGAGACCTCCTTACATTTAGAAGTCCTCTTAGAGTCAATGGGGAAAAGAAGCCTATAACATTTGTTTATAAATACTTGATGTAACGGGCAGTCCAATCCTATATCTAAATGGCCGGCTGCTGCATCCTGCGCAGGATGTGGCCCATGCCAGCACGCCCAGGACTCACTTAGTTCCCTTCCTCTGGTGTAAGCCCCGGAGGCCCCAATGGACTTCCTCAGATGTGTGCCAACTCTGGAGCTGGTGCACAACCGGGGAGGTCGTGTAAGGCCGATCCAGGAAGGGGCTTTGGATATCGGCACAGCCCAGCGCCAATATCCCCACCCCCTCCCAGGCCGGGCTGGCCAATGGCCCCCTCCCCCAACACCACAGCCTGCCCTTTTCACTCCCTCCTGCTGTCTGGCGCAGCACCTACCTGCGTCCGGCGGTGCAGGAAGAGGAAGGGGCGGAGTGAGCGGTGCCAGTCTCCACGCTGGCACCACTTAATTTAGAGATGCCGTGAAACAGCACTTTTGCAATACCTTAGGCCGGCGGAGTGTATGCTCCGCTGGCCTAAAGTTAGGCAGGATCGCGCCATTAATATGATACAGCCCAATTCTGCCTTAGGGCATGTTTGAGACACCCTGGACCGGCAGAGCAGTTGCTTCACCAGTCAAAGAGTAGATACGATTGCGCTGTGAGAGCAGATCTTGAATGTGTATGCTGTCCCCCTTCCATACCCTTGTGTGCTCCATCTTCTACTCCTTTCTCCACCTCTGTGTAACTCTCATTATATTGAAGTGTTAATGACTCAAATGGAATATTGCGAATGTATTTAATCTCACTGTTAACAGCTCTGTGCAAGGGGAGGATATTCCACATCTAATCCCAAGTACAACCTTGAAGTCCAAGTCAAGAATGAACATGCCCATTAGAAAATTATAACCACACAAAGCATCTTGAGTAGGAGTGAAAGAGAACAGGAAATGGTCCAGTATCTTACTTCTATCAAATACACTTGACAAACTTCATTGAAACTCTTCTCTATCTGTGATTAACAGATGTTCCCCATTTTTCTCCGTCTCAGCAATTTAAACCACTATCTTCAGTTTTCAAGCCTAAGATACATTATTATAGGATACATCATAATGATATACTGTATGTTCATATACAGTATCCCATACAATGACTAGTTGATTTATAATTCAGATCCAATAAAGGGGAAAATTGGTTTTAACTGATGATCAGTGAAATAATAAATGCATTAAAATGTTTGAAAAGAACATCCTTTTCTAGCAGTCGTGGTGACATAATAAAATTAAATATGGATATCAGATAATGACCGTTATTATTAGGCAAGGGAATATAAATGGGGTTTGAAAGGCAATCGTGTGGATCAAATAAAACTGAAGAACAATGAACAAATAATGAAAATAAGTCTATAGAAATTAAACAAAGTTTAAAATTTTGTAACGTATGCATAAGTCTCAAATATATTAGTACTAATTATATACTATACTCTGAACTAGCTTTAATATAAGGAATCCTGAAACAATGCAATCCATTATTTTATCTTGTTTCCTGTGTTATATGTTGTAAATCACAGTCCTGTATGTATGATTTCTTTCAAAAAGAATGCACACAGACTGCACTGCATCACAAACCACATTTTGTCAAGAGATTTTGGGGAACTCCTTTTCAAATACATAATGTGGATATAGAGCAAATTATTCAGCTTTCTGGAATTCTCTCTCCGAGAATGTCTGCTAAAATCCATGCAGCAATGTTGAATTTGTTTCAACTGAAGAGGAATGGCTGTTATCCTCTGAGAATGCTGCTCCCACCTCTCTCTCAGTGGCGGGGCCATTTTTGCTCTGCCTGGCCATAACCTGAGGCAAGAGAGCCAATCTTAGCACCCTACTGGATACTGTGTGCAAGGGGATGGGGCTTAGCTGCCATTGTGGATGCCTGCCATCATCTTGCTTCAATGTGCCTTGTGTCATCACCAAGGGGGAGGCAGCCCAGTTCAGCTTCCTCCACACCTCAGGGTTGGCATTGATAAGCTCAGGCTGCCAATTGATGCCCTGCAGCTTGGAGTCAGGGTGGGAATGCCTGTAAGGGAAGGAGATGCTCTTAGCTGTCTTGTCGACGTTAGTTGCAAGCACTAAATGGGGAGGAGTGTGAGGCAGGTCCCACTGCTGATTCATTTTAATTTATGATTGACTTATTAATAAATCTAGCATAATGCTATTCCAAAATCAGTTGTCTTGCATATTTCCTGGGGGTGCAAGGACAATGGCTTCCCTTCTAGTTGTGCAAGAGTCATAGTGTAATTTTTGTTGGGTACAATCTCTTAGACACGAAAGTGATCAGGAACTGCCCACATTTACAGTATTTATGTATTATACAAAGCCTTGGCTATGAATCTATTTTGAGTTAACTGTTATAGTTTTTATGATTTACATCCATTAAGGCTGAAGTCCTAAACACAAATACCCAAGAGTAATAGCTCAATCCTATTCAGGCACCATGTAGTGTGGCTGCTGGGCCAACGATGCATCCTATCCCCGGCAGCAGCATGCTAGAGGTCTCCGCGGGGCAAGGGGACATTTGCCCCCTTATCTTGGGTAAAGCTCCAGCCTGTGTAATGGGGCTACTTGGATCTGTGCCAGCTCAATTGCTGGTGCAGAACTGGAAAGTCCCATGCAAGTAAAAAAGGCTCAGGAAGGAGGATAGGATTTGGTGCGTGCAAGCACCGCCGATCCTGCCCCCCTTGGGCAGGGGGGGCAAACGTTCCCCTTCTCCCGAGGTGTGGCCTAGCAGCCCCGGGGCAGTCCACAAAGGGCTTAGGATACAGCAGCTGGCCATTTAGGCCAGCCACATATCTTTATACAGGATTGGGCTGAAAATCAATCACAAAATGCAAAACTAATGATCAGAGAAGTTCATAGGTCTTTGTTTCTAAACTAATATTTTCTAACATTTATTTCTTCTGGTTGGACATGTTGCTTTCCTATTTCCTTCAGGGTTTCCCAATCTTGCTAATAGCAAAAAAATATTTACAGTGCTAACCAGAAAGTACAAAGCACCAACAGCATCCTCAGTACCAAACTGTAGATAAAATCATTATTTTAATCTCGAGATTTAGAAATAATGCAAAAGGATCTACCAGTGAATATTGCATATACTGGGGACAGTGCAGTAGACGAGGATGAACAGAGGATCAACTTTATTATGGGACAGAGATTAAAAAAACAAAACGAATTCCATCATAATTTCTCCTTCATAGAAAAAAGTGAGAACTACTGACACAACTTCTAACCATCTCACAAGCTTTATAAATGTGTGACCTGGCCAGTATAATAGGCTTATGTAGTTCTGATAAAACTTAAGCGATCTATTCTTAATAGGTGCATCTACATCCCAAGGGGACCGGAAGAGTGACCAGAACTTTTGAAAGAAGGGGTTTTCCAAGGGTAACATGTATTTGTAAAAGCATTGTTATCAAGAGTACTATTTGAAGTGGGTATTCAAAATACAGTGTGCACCCCTAGGATTTTTGTAGTTTTACATTTCCACATGTGTATATTCCTATACTGTTCCTGGACACCATTTCTTTTATAATTAATTACATTTCAGATTAATCAAACCATATGCGCAGGTGGATACTCCCACACACTGTGGTAACATTTTAGAAACCCACAGAATGGTCCTTAAAGATTTTAATAAGTTGGCAGCAAAGCCAAAGGATTATATGTTTCCATGTCTAAAATTACTTTTTAAAAAATATGAAAGTTGGCACAGATTTAATCTATTATACAGTCTACTTCTTTTTATACGTTAGATGCTCTAGATGTTAACTTTGAATCTAGTGAATGTTCAAGCACTGAAACGATGGCACGGAATTTATTTTGCAACTGAATTTGTATTGACGTAATAGAATTCTGTAACACTTGCTTCAAGGGCCAGGAAACTTTATTTTGATTTTATTTTAATTTACACATTACAGTTACAAGTGCTAGTTGAAGTTATCAAAATGCCAAATATCAAGACACTTAGTAATTCCTGAATAATTCCCTTTATATCATTAATTTATTACATATGTTCTTTATGTGATAGTATTAAAAATGGCAAATGAAGAAAACTCACCACAAGTATTTAAAGCTGAAACCTCTTTTTCTGTTTGTGCTTTACCCTTAATATGGTTTTCAAAATACAACAAGTTTTTATATTCATAATTTATATAAGTGGCTGCACTAGCGTTCCAATCCGTTAGTCAATTGGTAATGTATAAGCTATCGTAAACATTGTTCAATCAACACATCATATTTACTCTGAGAAGAGACTATTACATGCCATGGAATATTTTTGCATTACACACACACACACACACACACACACACACACACACACACACACACACACACACTTTTGTGATATGTTATTATTTCTTTGTTTGCTGAGGTTACATACATCAGTAACTAAATGCCACTGCGAATTTCTATTTGTCCTTCATCAATCAAAATGGATCAATTAAAGACTAGTGAAACTAGATCAAAACTCCAAAGCCGTACGGTCATATTACCACTTACATTATTACTAAAAAGCCACATCTATATTCCAAACTGGGATACTATAACCCCTTTGTCATTTTCCAATAAAAAAGCCCATACCAAATAGGCAGAGCACACCGTAATTAGCAGCTGGCAGAGAAAGCTGTAAATCTGTATGAGTTCTGAACGATTTGCTTACATTGTTGCTTTGTTGACAAATGATGCTGTACATGTTAATGTTCCTGAAATGTCCCCATTGCACCTGACGTGCCAATAAATGCCAGCCAGCTGTATGAATTATGGAAATAAGATTTTTGTTTATGAAGGTATCCCAGACATTTATTTTACTGCATGCCTCTTGACAGATTTAATGTCTGGAGTTATACTGAGAAGATATTTGCTACCTGACAGAATGGATAATGGAAACTTTAGAAGCTTAAAAAAATAGGGCTAATATATACATATACAGTATATATTTGTGTGTGCGCGCGCACGCGCATGCACGTGCACGAGTATGCATGTGTAGGTATGATTTTACCTTGTGAGTACACATTTTACTCTTGGTGTAAAGTCTGTATGTTTTAAATGAAAGGAAACTAAATTGTTGCTAATGTACAATAAATTGAATGTAGCTGGTGCAGCTGTATATAACCAAGCAGAGGAAAACTCTCTCCGAGAGCTACTAAAATAAAGTTGTTCTATCCAGCAATATCTGTTTTTCTAATATATTACTTCTCCTCCTATCTACAGAAGGTAGTTCATTTGCATGCAGAAATGGTAAAAACTAGGCATCTTTAAAAGTAAATGTGACCCCTGACAATTAAGTCCAGTCGTGTCCAACTCTAGGGTGTGGTGCTCATCCCCATTTCAAAGCCGAAGAGCCAGCGTTGTCCGAAGACGCCTCCGTGGTCATGTGGCTGGCATGACTCTCCTTGCCGCAGCGCGTAGCATGCGGCTGGAACACAGAGCACTGTTTACCTTCATAAGAACATAAGAAGAGCCCTGCTGGATCAGGCCAAAAGCCCATCTAGTCCAGCTTCCTGTATCACACAGTGGCCCCACCAGATGCCTCAGGGAGCACCTTCCCGCAAGCGGTACCTATTTATCTACTTGCATTAACATGCTTTGGAACTGCTAGGTAGGCAGGAGCTGGCCAAGCAACGAGAGCTCACCCCGTCGCGGATTCGAACTGCCGACCTTTCGATCTACAGCTCATGGTTCAGCGGTTTAACCCACTGCACCACCCGCTTTACACATTGTATAAAAATTAAAATAAAACCTTGCAATAAATGTATTTAGAAGGAAAAAAGCATGAATTTATGAAAAGCATGAAAAGGGAATTTATTTATGAATCGTACACTGACAAATGACATTGGAAATTAGATGGAATCAGAATAAGAAAACTCATACCTATTTAAAATCAACATAAAGTAGTTTTAGAAAATGTATTTCCTCAAACAACAAGCCTTGGAACCTGGACAAGTGACCATTACCGACACACACTGGAATTTTATTTACCCTTTATTCTCAAGCTCAGAATTTCTTCCAGTAGTTGAGGTAGGAGAATACTTTAAATTATCCTAGAAACTGGCAGTTAAAAGACATCTAACTAACCTGCTTGGTATTGAATAGGTGAAATCTTATTGTTCCCTTCAGTACAACAAATTCCCAATTCCTGTAATATAGGGAACTGTTTCCTACTTCCTGCTGAAGCTGACATGACTACAAGAGGAACAGCGCAATTCTATCCAATTTATGCCACCGGCTGAGCTCTGCTCAATCTTATCCAATTTATGCCACCGGTGTAACCAGTGGTGCAGTGAGAATGGGAGGCCCCAGAACGGAAAGGGGATTCAAATCCCCTCCAAAAGGGGAATTCAAAGGGGATTTGAATCCTCTTTCCGTCTGGGGCCTCCCGTTCTCGCTGCACAGCTCGTTACACCGGTGGCATAAGTTGGATAGGATTGAGCAGAGCTTAGCTGGTGGCATAAATTGGATAGGACAGCACTGTAAGGACGGTGGAGAAGGGAAACCTAGATTGGGCAGCCCAATCCAACCTAAATCTCCACGCTAATGCAGCAGTGTGGGTGCAGGCTAAATTATATCCCGCGGAGGATTTTGGGCTGCTGGAGGGCTGCTAAGGGGATATTTGTCCCCTTGCCCTGGAGAAAGCCCCAGCAGCCATCTCCCCATTTTTAGAAGCATCAAAAGGCTAGCCTGGTCTATATATTGTTCAGGTTCTAACCTTTCTATTTAGTTTCAGATGCTAATGACTGAGAAGTCTTGGAGAGGGAGAACCTTGCATACCAATTCAGAACATGAATTAGAAGGATGTCCTAAGGTATATCGCTGACTATCAGTAATCTAAATTACTGACATGCAGAGCCTCTGAGAGGAATTTTATCAGGGGGTACAAAGTTTCTTTTGGGCCCCTTCCCAAAGGAGGAGGGGAGGGGGCGAAATGGGGCAGGGGGAGGGCAGCAACGAGCAGGCGGAACAGGGGCAAGGTGCAAAGGGGGGTATGGGTGAATCAGGCCTGGAAGGGGGTGGGATTTGCAGCCTACAAACAAACAAACAAACAAGAGCATCAGAGATAAGAAAGCACATTAGATTTGAACATCTTTGTTTTTACTAAGAATTCACAATACAGATAAACTTACTATTTTAGTGAGGCCAGGGACAGAGCTCATGCCTCTCCCTCACAGTGCAGGCCTTCGTAGTAGCGCTGCGCCGCTTTGCCTTGTGGGACTTGAAGGCCAAGACCAGGTTGTTGCCATTGGAGCCAGCGAGGGCTGCCTGCAGCAGGGATCCTTTTTTTTTTTTTTGCTAGAGTGAGTGTGTGTACAGCGTGTGCCTCCTGCAAATAGGAAAATTTCTGGGCCCCCTCCCTTGCCTCCTCCTGTGCCCCCTTTTGGACCCTGGGTCCGGGTACAAATTACTCCCTTAACTTTCCTCTCATGGGCCCTGCTGACATGAACAATATTGGGACGACTATATTACATGCACAGTCAGGACAACAACATTTGTGGTAACTGAACTGAAATTGCAAATCCATATGTCCAAGGGTGTAGTCAAGAGGAACCGAACCTGAACTCCTGAACTTCTATAGCAGGGGCAATGATGTGAACTTTTTTCAAAGGATCTTAGCCAAAGAGAAGCTTCAGGCTCAGGAGGACAAAAACTGATACATTTGCCTTTGGACACATGTTAATGTCAAAGTCCAAGGGTTGCCAGGGAGAAAGTATGTAGCCAGTGTTAAATTATGGCCACAATCCTACAGAAATTTACCTAGGTGTAAATCCTGTTGAACACAGCTGGCACTCTAGTATAACTTCTACATTTATTGGTTTTAAATTCATTTTTTCAATTTTTATACATTTTTAAACTATTGATTTAAACTAGGCGTTCCCAACCTGTGGTTTGCATACCCCTTGGGGTACACAGACCGCAGGCCAGGGGTACGCGAGACGCTGCCTGTTATCAGCTGCTGCGATCAGTAGCTGATAACGGGCAGCTGTTCATTTTTTTTCCAATTCTCACGAGATATGGCTGTCGCTATCTTGGATCTCGCGAAATTTCGCAAGATCCAAGATGGCGGCACCCAGGAGAACAGGTAGGAGGAGCTACTGGGGACATCGGCAGGGCTGTAGCCTTTTTTTCCAGGTTGCAGTGTGGGCGGGGGGGTCCTCCCGCTCGCGCCACAACCCGGAAAAAAAGGCTACAATCCTGCCAATTCGGCAGGGCTGTAGCCTTTCCCTCGGTCCTTCTGAGGGCAAAGCTTTGAGCACTGTTGTGCGCATGTGCCGCTTCAAGCCTTGCCTGGCCTACTTAGAAGCGGCCGAGCCGCCAAAGAAGACGCAGCTTGGCCTGCCGGCACGTCACCCTCTCCTAGCGCCAGTGGCGTCCTATCATGGGGGGAGCTGGTGTGCTCCACCCCAGGCGCCGAGCTTCCGGGGGGCGCAGCAGCTGGGCTCGGGGCTGCGCAGCGCGGCGCAGCACCGGAGCCCAGCTGGCGCGCCCCTCGGAAGCAGTGTGCCCACTCGGCGCGTCACCGGCTTCCGGAGGCTCCGCTCTGAGGCCAGGACAAGCCCTCCTCCGAGCGACCGCCAAGTTCGGCGGTCAGGGCCTTCAGAGAAGGTCCAACACGTCGATGCGCCATTTATTCCTTTTTCCTGCATGCGCAGAACCTTTCGGAGGGCAAACGGGCTGCCCATTTGCCCTCAGAAGGTTCTGCGCATGCGCGAAAAAGGAATAAAAGGCGCATCGATGTGTTGGACCTTCTCTGAAGGCCCTGACCGCCGAACTGGTGGTCACTCGGAGGAGGGCTTGTCCCGGCCTCGGAGCAGAGCCTCCGGAAGCCAGGGACGCGCCGAGTGGGCGCGCTGCTTCCAGGGGCTCCGGTGCCGCGTTGCTCAGCCCCGAGCCCGGCTGCTTGGGGGGCGCAGAGCCGGCCTCAAGGACGAGGGCGCTCCAACCCCGCCCCCCAGGCGCCAGGAGGGCTGGGAACTCCACTGCCTAGCGCGTGGGGTGAGTACCAGGGGGGTGGCGCAGCTGGGGTGGGTGATGAGGCTGGAGGAGATGATGCAGCTGGGGGGTTCGGGGTAACGTGCCGAGCCAGCCGAGCCGTCACCTGGGGTGACGCACCGGCTCGAGACGCCGCTGCTGGCTCTGTTAGTTGGTGCCACAGTGCTAAACAAGGAACATGGGAAGCCATTGTCTAGATGGTCTGTTTTCCCAACAAATCAGGGACTGAAGAGGGAAAAGGCTGCCATATTCTTACACATTCCTGATATTCTATATTGTTCATATTAGCTGAAGCTGCTCCAGACGCAAAAGGTGTATGTGGTTGGTGGGTGTTAGGATTAACTTTACCTGTATGGAAAAAGCTATTTTCTTTCATATTGATTCAGTTTTCTACAACTTTGTTGTCTATCATATTGATTCAGCCAAAGAAATATGACCCTGGGCCTAGCTTAAGGAACATAACCCCAGCTCCAAAACTAAGACATTGTGCCTTATTACCATCTGTCAGTGTTATTGTCAGGAGGAACATTAGTGAACCCAGTTCTTTCGGAATATGTTGTGGTGTCTTTTATATGGTCCCGTCAAGCTCCTACTAACCTTTTATTAAATTGTTGCTTTGTTATTGATTTGTTAAATTCATTTTGCATGTACAAATCAATTCTTGCAGAGTTACTCATATCTCCCCCTCCTTTTTCCCTGAAGAAAAAGGGAAACAAAGAGCCCAGATGGTTAAAATTATTTAAAAGCAAATATTTAGTGGTTGCAACTCAGTACTTCTGGCACACACCCACCATTATAAAACCGACACTCTGCATTTGCTGGGTTTACTATATTCCAGAGAACCAGCCAAATGAATACCTAGGAGGAGTCTCTCACACATCTGTAAACATATTATGGTGCCATAGCTAATGACTGAATGTGAAGGAAGCCTTGAATTCAGAAATAAGATTCTTCTGTTTCCTAAGAAGGTCAGGGACGTTGCCATCTAATGTCTTCCTAAAGCAGCTGCTCTAAGGTGGCTGCATCATCATGTAGTTGCTGAAAGTATTACTAAAGCCAAATATTGTCCCGAGTATAAGACGCACCTGATTATAAGACGCACCCTTAAAGTTTGGTGCTATTAAAAAAATTTAATTAAATCACTGGCATTAAATTGCAACAGCCTGATTATAAGACGAACTCCTAGTTTAAAAACTTAAATTAGGAGAAAAAAGTGAGTCTTATACTCAGACCAATACTGTATATATCTGAAGGACAATTATATGAACCTCCTGCACACAACATTTTCTTTGGCTGTTATCCTATACACACTTTCCTGGAAGTAAGACCCACTGAGCACAATAGTACTTAATTCTAAGTAGACATGTGTAGGAATGTACCTAATTGTATCAAGAAATGCCAACGGAGCCATTGTACCTGCTAGTAGCAGGGCACTGCAGTACCCAACAGGAAACATGGGCATTGTAGGTACCTTTTTCCTGTGAACAATTCACATCATAAGTACGGTGCTGCTTCCATATATGCATGCAGACAGTGAAATAGATACTTCTGTGATTTTTATAAACACAGGTTCCCACATTTTTTTTCAATTCTCATGATTATAAAAATGGGTCATTTTTTAATTGTTTAACAGCCATAGGGGTGGCTAATGCTGAAATGATTGCAGAAAATGATTGAGCCCACTTAATTTTGTTGGGTACAGGATGCAGAAAGAAAACCAAAGCTCCAAGTTTGTGTGTGTGTGTGTGTGTGTGTGTGTGTGTGTGTGTGAGAGAGAGAGAGAGAGAGAGAGAGAGAGAGAGAGAGAGAGAGAGAGAGAGAGAGATGCTGGTAATGTCTCTATTGGTTTAATGGCTCAGGTTTATGTGATACAATAATTAGTGCAGCACACATAAAAATGCTTAGAAAAAAATAAATATCAATTACCAAAGAAAGAAGTAACAAAGAGAGTGCTAGCAAGACCTTCCAATAATAGCTGCACAGGATCTAATTAAAAAAAAAGAGAGAGAAAGCAAGCAGTCCGTCTGCTAGGAGGAACACCCTAACTTTTCAGTGATTATAGCTGAGGGTTATGTTTGGACGACTGAAAAGGGGCCAGCCGTGATTTTGGATTGTGGCATTAATTGTGGTATGAATACTTAAGGTTTTTGGCACAGTTATATAGCAATGTATCAGAACGTTGCATTGTAGGCAGCTCATATTACTATCACAATGAAAGCTACAGAATGGTGACCACCCAGCACAATTCACTCCTAGGGAAACCCTTATGAGGGTGACTTGGAACTTTACCGTTTTTAGGCAAAAAGAAAAAAGCAGACAAGAAATAGATCTGCAACCTGCAAGAAATGGTGATATTTTATTCAAGCTCCTTATTACCACCCCCATTTTAATGTCATTTGTTACAACTTAGAGGTTCAACTTTCAGTTTCAAATGGCCAATGGGACTAATAGGCATTGACCACCAGGGTATACACCAGGCTTTTTTTGTGATTCCTTCCAACCTGTCTAATCAAGAACAAATGTGCCAAACCCAATGTCTTCCTACAGACATTGTATTGTACAGACATTGTATTGTACAGACATTGTAGGTATTTCCTACAAGACTGGGAAATACCGGTAGTTAAACTTGTAATGTGCTTTGATTCCAAATACTATGCACAGAAATTGGTCGCTTTACCAGGGACCTTAAAACATTTTTTCTCTCTCCTTGTAAGCTGTTGTCAGACAAGGGACAAGATCACTCTTTGTTGTTGCCTTCTCACTTTCCTATCTATTTTGGAAGAGGAGGGATCATAAATATATAACTATACTGTACTGTAGTTTTAGTTGAAAGAGACTGGAGCTCCCCCATGTGGAATTGTATTTGGTGCTCTTATAGGGCAAGTACTGCAAAGGGGGCATCATAGATGAACGTTGCCTAAACATTTTTGTGGCAAAGGAGTTATGAGCATATATAACAAACACCTGTATCTTCTTGCCTATCTTCTCCTCCAGTATAGAGGGTTTAAATCTAATACACCTGACGGTAATCCTTATGGAGGCTCCAAATGGGAAAATGATTAGAACGACACATCCCCTTGTCTTTGTCTGTCTCCCTGCTTAGCATATCAGACTACTTATGTATAGTATTTTTAAGTATTTATAATAGGAATACATTCTGTGTTTTATTGTTGTTGTTTTGTTTCTCTCTCCCCCTTTTTGTTAAGATACCTGCAGCAACATTTCTTATCTAGACGTATTTCAGCATAAAATAATGGAAGGCTTATTCTGTGGAATATCACCTCACACAAGAAGGACAGTTGCTTCTTTATTCATCCTGCTGTTTACCTGCAACTCCTCTTGACGTTATAAGGAACTGAGTACCGCAAAGGAACTTTAATGAAATACTCATAGACATGTTTGATGAGACCAAAGCAAAGGTATTTTCCACTTACGAATGAATGATGACGCCATTGTTTTCTCCACAAAATAGTGCTTATTTGTAAAACTCAAATGAAGTCCATCGGTTCTGAAAATACTTTGGTTTTGACATGCTCCCTTCGGTTATGGCAATCTATCCGGACCCACAAAATGTCACAGTAATGAACAAAAGGAACTCACAGGTTTCTATACAAAGTGATGAATTAAAATGGGTACTTGAGAAAGTATCCTCACGCCAACATCTTCCCTCATGGAAACTGAGAGAATGCTAGTATAGCGAAGAGTCACAGTTTAGACTCCTCCTATTTGGCCTTCAGTCCTCACATTACCTTCGTAGCAAGGGAAGGAACCATCCGAAATCAGCTTCCACAATGAGAAAATAACACAGGAAAGAGCCCAAAGACAAAATGGTTCAAAGAAATGTCAAAGGAATGTCAGAACTATATTTATTCATTATTAATTTTACTTTTGTGTTAACAGTGTTGATTTGTGGGCCAACCAGAAGCAGAAAATCACTAGGTTCTGCAGACAAGACAACTAGCCCCCCCTTTTTTTTTATAAAGAAAGAAAAATTAAAACCTGTCACTTCTGCAACTTATTTTTCCTGCAGTAACAAATATGTTGTCTTTTATTGACTAAGAGTAATGCATGCAACATAATTCTTCCTCTGGTGTATCTGGTCAGATATTGAAATATGGCTTGTTCTAAGTTATTGTTTTTAAAGTTATATAAAACACTCAAAAAAGATGAAATAATCATTTCAAGTCAAAATAAACCAATAGATCATGCAGTCTTCTCTCAAAAAACTTCCTTTGAGTTTCCTTTGAATAAGGAAGAACTATATAATTTAATCTCTATGCGAGTGATAGCAACAAAGATCTATGAAAAAATGGTGATAAAGAACTGTGCTCTTTTATCAAATACAAAACCACATCAAAATGATGTAACATGTTCAATTTGTAATATTCACAGCTGGGAATATGCATTGGCCTTCTGGGAATACAAAATTGAGAAATTATAATTTCAATAGTTATCATAATTTTTACAGGCACCAGCCAATGCCAAGAATCCAAATAGATAGGAGATTATCCGCGCAAGCCTACCTAAACTTCTGGCAGCGGAGCAAGCGTGGGCAGTCCGGGTAGCGAGGGAGGGGGCCCATTGGCCAAACCGGCCGGGGGGGGCAGGGACAGCGTCCGCCATATCCCCGTCTCTCGCCGGGCCGGCTTGGCCGTTACACAGCCTCCTCTTATTTCTGCCAGCTATTTAGCTGGTGGAAATCCGAGGAGGCCCATCAGGCCATCCCTGGTTTACACTGGGGGAAGGGGATAAACGTCCCTTTTCCCTGAGTATACCTCCAGGCCACACCAGCGCGGCCCAGAATGGGGATAGAATCCGGCGGGCAGCCTTGGGCTGCCTGCCGGATCCTAAGTTAGGATTGAGCTGTGGAAGGGGTTGGAGTTCTAGATAGATGGTTGCCAAAATAGGACAAACCACTGACAGAGTCACAG
Source organism: Plestiodon gilberti rubricaudatus (assembly GCA_026170595.1). Taxonomy (NCBI): domain Eukaryota; kingdom Metazoa; phylum Chordata; class Lepidosauria; order Squamata; family Scincidae; genus Plestiodon; species Plestiodon gilberti. The sequence goes on from JANXHW010000001.1 coordinate 190,439,364, forward strand.
TGTAAGTGCACTTACACCGGTGTATCTGCTGTTACACCGGTGCATCTAGTGTTACACCGGTGAAAGGTTAAACAGGATTGCGCTGAAAGTGTCATAATCATTCCCTAGTTTTTCAGGTGCAATTTTCAAAATGAAAGAATGTTTATTGTTAATAGCAGAAAATGTAGTGTTTTAAAATGCATTCACATTTAAAATAGGACAGATATTCAAAACTAATTTATAAGTGGTTAGATAATCAGAATGTTCCTGCATTTAAAACATTTGGGTTTGTGTGGATTCTAAATGCTCAGCATTTATCTTTTCAAGAATTATTGAAAATCTAATCTAATGTTCAACAGAATTAAATGTAGTCTGGAATTTCACGCATTCCCAGTAGTATTAAGTTCTAAAAGAAGTTTTGGAAAAGATGAATTTTAAATTCCACTTCTTATACATCTCTTTCCCATTGACCTAAAAAGCATGATTTTCTTTGAATTAAAATGGGTTACAAGGATATGCATTTGTGGTTCTGTCCAGAAGATGTAAATCGTCTTAGCACCCATTCATTTAATAGTTGAGCTTGTACACAGTTCTCCCACAATGAAATCAATAGAATTTCTACCAGTGCTTAATTTTGACAGGATCATACCCTGGTTGTTAGAGTGCTCAGGTCCGGCTGAACTTATACAAAATCCTAGCAGGGTTACACCTTGAAAGATTGTGTGTGTGTGTGTGTGTGTGTGTGTGTGTGTGTGTGTGTGTGTGTGTGTGTGTGTGTGTGTGATATGCTATTAACACCAATAATATTTTGTGCATACAACTTTTTTATTCTGCTGTTTGAATAGACTGCAGAGTTTCAGCTAAAACAACAAAAAGTCTTACTAGAAGGAATCTATGCTAAATCAATGAAAAAGAGATATATATAAAAATGTGGGAAATTCCCATGAACCCAACAAGGTATCAGCAGACACAAAAAATACATGTTAATAATGAGTATGATCTATACCTATGATCAATGCATAAGATATACCACAAAATGACATGAGACCCAAACATTGCTAAAAATAAGAAAATAACTTATTGACAGCAAATACTAGTGTTCTACAGAACACAGAGCATATTGAAAACAAACTACATTCCCATTCAGTTCCCACTGGTCTTAAACCTCCGGAAAAGTTTTGTTTCAGCTCCCCCCCCCCCCCAGCACATTGTTGTGTAACACACTCTAGCAGTAAGTATGCAACTTCACTATCTGTCTGTGCGACTTTTTTCACTAAGACTCTATTAAATGTATCTTGAGTTTCTGTAAAAATAACAGTTCATAAAAACCTGTGAACCTACTACTGGAAACAAACGAATTAAACAATGACAGTATATTAAAACAAACATATTGGAGTATTCCTATGGTGGAAAAAAATGCCTTCTTTGCTGGACTTAATACATATTTCAAAAACAAATTTAAATAAATCTGTAACATATGAGTTCAGCTTTCATTATTCCTCTGTAAGAAGACAACTATATTTATGTGATAAACTGTTCTGTGTTAGTAACATAATGTTTGTATTACTGGCCACTTAAAGAGTTGTTGGCATTCTTTTATTATAGAGCAGCAGCCTGCACAACTTTTGAAATCCATTTTACAAACAATGTCATTTCTGGAACTGTATCGTGAAATGCATATTTCTTAACACAAGGAGGTGGTCGGGGCAGAAATGCTGCAACTTATTTTGCCATGAACCAACCAACATACAGGGACACATTTTCTAGCATATTAAGAACCATCACAATGTGATCAAACAGTTTGCTTCTTATATATCTCTTTTAATAATAATAATTAAAAAAAGGATGGTCTGGGGCACTTGAAAAAAGAAAAGAAAAGAAGAGAAAGAAAGCTACTTTTAATTTCCATTTTTTTTAATGGAAGGAGTTAAAATCATACAGCATTTAATTTACATTTACATCTCCCTCCAAGGCGTTTTTGCCACTTGTCTCATCAATGCTGGTAAAGCATGGTTTGTTCTTACATGGTCTTTTTATTGTAAGATATTTTACTTGCAAAAAGAAGGGGGGGGGGAAAGCTTCTGGTAGCTTTTGCAAAACTGCTTTTGTCCCCAATGAGCACACACAGTTTTTCCAAAAGCAAAAAGGATAGAAAAGGTACTGAAAGGATAAAAAGGTTTATCTCCACATCTTGTAGTTCCATACAAAGACTAGAAGGTTGTAGATTTCAACATGGTAAGGATGGGTTATTTTCCTGGCAATGTTGTTTTCAGTTGGTGCTAGGAGGAGAGCTTTGCAGAAATGACACTGATATTTCTGAATTACAGGGATACAGCAATGCAGTCTTTGACTCATACGTCAACTATCCGTTCCAAAACCATCTCCAGATTGTATGTACTGTACGAATTTAGATTCGGCAATTGAAAAAAGAAAAAGAGAAGCAATAAATATACTTGCATGGGTAATGATATCAGTTCAATTTTTCCCACCTCCCAGGCGGAAGTTTGATCATTCTAATAATCCAGATTTCAACCAACCACCCTTCCATTATGTGGGAGTAAGGTATAAAAACCTATTATAGGAAGGGCATGGTACATACTGGTTAAATGGAAGGGAAATCTACACCGCCAGTTATTTTATTATCACTGGAACTAAACTCTTAACTGATCTTCACTAAAGAGTTTAAAGCAGCATGAATGTATAGCTACCCCGCCCCCTCAGCCCCATCTCAGACAAAAAACCCAAAAAACACAACAACCCACAAAATCTTAAAGGGCTGCTGCTTCCAATTTAGTGCAATCATGCCTCTTACTGGCTGAGAGAAGATGCAGCATGGGCAGTCACACACAAATTGAGTATTCATGGGGACTTTGATGAAACGTACAAGAAGAATAATGACATGCATTATGTGGATAATTGTTTTCTTTTTTTAAACACTGCATCCGAAAGAGAGCATCACTTTACCCCAAAAATCTATAGTGGTTTTGATAGTTAAAAATCTGGTGTTGAAGACAGATATTTAAAAGGAAGTCTGGATAAATGGGTAGAAATAAAGCATAGATAAATGGAGGACTCCACTTTCTACAACTATTGTAAAAAAAAAAAAACTGACCCAGAATACAGTACTTATTATTTTAGGTTATTTTTCAAATGGGGGCTTTAAAACATACAAGGAATAAAAACTAAAGATTTTATCCCCATCTCTTTCCTTATAGGTGTTGATTTTAGCACTCATGGAAGAAACCAAAGCTTTATATGTTTAAAAAAAAATCAAGCAATTTGGCAGTAGAATCTTCCTTATGCTACTACTGCTCACTGCCTAATTAGCCTTTGTCACCTCTGCTGTGACTATTATTAAGGGTATCAATTTGTGGCAAGGAAGATGACAACCATAACCAACACTTTTCCATTAGTGTGTGGATTGCAACCAGATTGCACATGGGTCAACGAAAGAGGCACTGGACAGCAACTTTCTTTCCTCCACATCTCATCGTTTTCCTGTTATACTCAAAGTTGTAAGAACACATTTAAAACAAAGGCATATTCCTCCCTCTGAGCAGACCAACGTCCATCCAGCATTCTGTGGCCATCTATCTTCTTCTAGGAAGTCTATATAGAGGGAATGGTCTACAGTCCGGTTATTCACTAACAACAGAGTACCCATTCACTTGAATCTCATGCTGATCATGTCGGACTGTTGGGGAAAGAAGTACAACAGAACAGCAAGGTGCAGGCTTCCCTGAGGAATGAATGAATAGCTTCTTCCAAGAATAATAATCTTGCATTCTGCTAGAATATACACTAGAACGTGTGCTTTAAAATGCATTTGAATGTCTGTGATATTCAGCAGACGATTGCAATTAAGATGTGTGATAGCCGGTGTACTATAGCTGGGCAGAAGAGTCTGGCTTAGTTGGGAGAGCTGCTGCCTTCAAAGCCTGAAGACTGGTGAACCGTGAAGTTCGAGACACGCCGCCGGCAAAAAGCTGTGAAAGCCTCCAGATAAGATAAGAGCTTCCAGCTGCGTTGGTCGAGTGTGGGAGGCGCCAGCCAGCAGAATTGTCAGACTGTAAAAAGGATACCACCTGGAAAGTAGCTGTTCATGAAAGATTGGACATTTATATATATTGTAACCCCCCCAAGGGGGGTTAGAACAGCCTGCCCATGTACACCGCCTAGTTTAAAGTCGGAGGAGAAATCCAATGACCAAGAAAGGTGGTATATAAATACTGTATATTATTATTATTATTATTATTATTATTATATTATTACTGAAGATTCCAATACATGTTGACTATCACATGATTGTTTTTGCCACATGTTTGCTTACTTACTTACATTATTGTCTTGCCCTTCTTCCAAGAACCTCACTGTGGTGTGCATTACTCTCCCCTTCCTATTTAATCCCCACAAAAACTATGTTGGGTAGGTTAGACTGACAGATGGTGACAAGCTTGTGGTCACCCAGTGACCTTTATGGCAAAGCAGGGATTCGAACCTAAGACTTTCTGCCTTGCTTCACCATCTCATAATTGTCCCGAACAAACGTAATCCACTACCCCATACTGGCTCTCAACATACAATTTTTCAGCTGCCAATGGGAGATAAATGTGCCGCTGGTAAACAGATCACTCGCTCTGTTAATGAGGCATCATCTGATCTGGGCTTTCATTATTTGCATTTTAACAATATATTCAACCTGAAAATTAAACGGACTCATTCTATCCTCAGCATGCAAGTTGATGGAGTTAACCGCAAATCAGCTCACAATGACCTAAACATAGGAAAATAAGAGTACAAGTGCCTTTGCGATCCAATCAGTTCTCTTACTTCAGCTGAACTGGTTTGGGCAGTCAAATTCCAGTTTTTTTGTAACAACTTCCCACATTACAAAGCATAAAGAAAATAGACTCAAAGGAAATCTTTAGGATCCAAAATGTCTAGGTTCTACAGAAGGTTAAATTCACTCTGTGTGGTGATAGGGGGTGGGGGTGGGGGTGCTTCCCTCCTTTCTCTAAGTCTGCCCCTTTGCCAGGGCCAAAATTAGTAGACTCTGCTGCCACCACAAGAACAAAGTCAGGCTGAGAAAGGCTGAAACCCTTGAAAGCTTTCCTCCCACTTAGGAGGAGGATTCCCCCAAAACCAAATCAATACTGTGTAATTAAGGTTTGAGGAGAACTGGGGCAAGACTCTGATTGGATTTAACCAACCATAGGTAAAGAGTTAAAACACAAAAAGAGTTTTGTTTTTTTAAAAACAAAATGGGTGTTTGTGTGTTGGATAATATAAGGACGAAAGAATAAAACAAGTAGGTGTGGGAAATGGCTTGGGTGCTGGACGTGCCCAGCTGTGGATCTTAACAACAACAACAACAACAACAACAAAAAAGCAAGTGATGATAGGCAAACTTAAAAGCAAAATATTCTCTAAAGGTCTACCTTTCATTGTTGCCAAACTGTACTGTACACAGTTCGGCACCTACAAGCCCAATCCTATGTAACTCCCCATGCGACGATACAATGGTGCCAATGCGGTTTCCATTGTATCCTGTGGGGGACTTTTGGCATGTTGAGGCCTCATCGGGGTAAGGGAACATTTGTTCCCTTGCCCCTGGGTAAGCCCTAGCAGCTGTCATGGGTCAACTCGGACTTGCACCATCTCTACAGCTGGTGCAAGTCCACGTTGACCCGTGAAGGCAGATCAGGCCTGGGAAGGGGGGTAAGGATTTGGAGGGGGTGCTGCTGCCACCTGCACCTTCTCAGGCCCAATCTGCCCTCTGCCCCACCGCTGTTACCTCCTCATTCCACCCACTCTCCACCCCAACATTCTGCCTGCTTCAGCTACATAGGAATTTCAAAAGGCCTTTCCTGCTTCATAAACTAACCAATGCTGCTAAGTAATTAGTGTCCTTTGCGGCTCTGCATATATACCCTGATTAATCAATGGTTCATGCAGCAGTATACCTGCTCTAACAGCGCAATCCTATCCAACTTACACCACCGGTGTAACCAGCGGTGTAGCGAGAACGGGAGGCCCCAGAAGGGAAAGGGGATTCAAATCTCCTCCAAAGGGGAATTCAAAGGGGATTTAAATCTCCCCTCCCCTCCAAAGCCTCCCGCCCAGCCCTCCCCCGCTGGTTACACCGGTGGTGTAAACTGGATAGGATTGTGTTGTCAGTCTCTTAAATGCCTATACAAGCTATACTCAAAATGAGAATAACGATTCAGCTTAGTCTATGAAAGTAGGCTTTGAGATTTGTTGATTGAAAGAAATGGACAGGTGTTTCTTAACATGGTCAACATCTCAGTGGTGGTGAGTGTGCAAAGGGGAGAACGCCTGTGTGTACACTGCTTCCACACACCCATCCATTCACAGGTTACCTTTTAGTGGGAAGGGGCCACCCAGTGTCAAGGTCACATTTTGTTGCAACTACCACATTGTCTTAAAGCAGGGATAGCCAACCTTTCAACATGAAATGCTCCTGGCCCTTTAATGGTTGTATAGGTGAGGGCGTTTCAGCAGGTGCAGCTGCTTTAGCAGCACCATCAGCACTTGCAGCTGCCATGATTCTGTCTTCTACACAACTCTTAAGAACGCAGAGGCCCTAATGGTGGAAGGTTGGCCACCCCTGTCTTAGAGTGTAAAGCTCAATTTTTCTGTATAGGAATGACTAGCATCTATTCATTTATATGGATGATATGGAGATGTTCCTCAACAGAATTTTGCTATTCTAATGCTTCAGCTCCAGGGAAGAAAGATATAGGAGAATTTTTCACCAGTTCATCCTCTCTGTTTTCCTTGATTATACAAAGGAGCACTGGCGTCACTACAGGGGGGGCGGAGCTCTAAGTTACTCCGTGATCCGAGCCTCGGTTACACGGAGGAACGAAGCGCCCTGCCCCCGCGCCTTCCGAACCAGTCAAAGCAGTGAAAACAACACGCAGGAGACTCCCTGCGCATTGTTTTCACCGCTTGGAATGGATCGGAAGGCGCAGGGGCAGGGCGCTTCGTTCCTCCGTGTAACCGAGGCTCGGATCACGGAGAAACTTAGAGCTCCGCCTCCCCCTGTAGTGACGCCAGTGCGAAGGAGGCTCATAGTGAGGAAAGTAAGGGGGTCCATGAATCGCCCTGCAGTTCAAGCACTGCGACTAGTGTAGAAACATACAGTGTACAGTAGTTTTTTACTTCCACGCCCCCCCCCCAGCATGAATGCAAGGGTTAACATTTTTTTAAAAAGATAAACATCTTCATACATGAGATTCTGGTGCAAGTTTCTCTAGCAACTTGTCTGTTATTCGGAATGAAAGCAATTTTGCAGATGCCGATCACAGCATTGTCTCACAGTAGTCTTGAGCGCATGCAGTTCATGGCACTCTGCTGCAACTGTGACACGCACAACTTGAGGCACCATCCTTAGCCATTAGCAAGTATTCAACACTATTTTTACAGGCAATGATTCATCTGTCACAGAAATGATTAGCTGATTGCCTTAGCTACCACTTATCATTTCTTGCTCCAGATTAACATTAGCTATCACACCCAGCACTGGGCATGATCCAACCACAGTCAAACACTTTGAGTTCCATTGGGCTCAGTGTGCAGAGCTAAGAATGTAGCCAGGTTTCTCAGTGAAACAAATGGGGCTTCAAAGTGCTTGACTTTGACTGGATCCGTCATTTTATGATTAGTACACATTCTTTATTTCATACACATCACACACACACACACACACACACACACACACACACATACACACCTATCTCAAGAATACAATGCAATGTTCATATGATGTCAGTGTATAATCAGTATTTTTAGTCAAAGAAAGATTCAGCAGATCACTAATACTAGATAGCAAGGAGAAAAATTGTTATTATCATGGGTCTTTCTCTTCTGCTAGCAAAAGAGGAACTTTTGCTGTGGATGCTATAAAATGTTACCATTATTTAAAGTTAATAGGATGTCAAAGAAAATGGCTAATAATGCATTATACAATTAGATGGCTTTCATATCAGTGCATCTATTAACATAAAATATATTCGGAGGGGTTTGGATTTGCAATTTTTAGTTAGGATTGCCCATGTGTGAAAACTAAATTATTTATTCTGTTTTTAAGTTCTGGATACATCAGCTTGCAATTATATGCATTATGTTTGAGTGCTTTGTCATGTGTCTCAGATTCCAGAAAATAAAAACATACATCTACTTTGTACAGACGAGGAACCTTAATTTATACAGTGTTTCAAATTTAGCAAGCCCTAAAGAAAGGCCTTCAAAGGAATCATCTGCCATCATAGTAAGAGATATACACTGTAATATTGTTCTACCAGCTAATTCGGGTCTGGTTTGCCAGGAGTCAGGTGGAAGGCCAGTGACAAGTTCAGGTCAAGCCAAAATCAAGGTACAGGGCAATGAACAAAGACTGGAGGGACCAGAGGCAGGTACATAGTCAGCGTTAGATAGATGGCCAGGTTCGAAAAAGGCAGAAGTCCAGTGATATGGTGAAGCAGCAGTCTGTATGGTTACTCCAACTACAAATTGCTCAAAGTCTAAAACAATAGTTATATAGGGCCCTATTAGCTTCCTAGATCACCTGGTATTGCTGAGCTGATGAACTGCAGTACCTTCTGCAGCACTTATCTGGGTGGTCAATGGAAGTTTTTTTTTTAACATTTAAAAATAGCACTCAGGAGGGCATGATCAGGATCAAAACTGTGGTGGGGGAAAACTACTGAAGCCCCCCTATCCCCTGCACTGCAGTTTCACAGCCCCCCCCCACTTGCTATTTATTTCTGAAGCACCATCCTATCCTTTCAGGGCACCATCCTATCCTTTAGGTGTGCCCGCACTGGGCCTCAATGCCAGCACTGAGTGTCACAAGCATGTGTGCCATAAAGCACGTTTGCGACTATTCAAGAGGAGGAGGTGCTGGCGCTGAAGCCTGCGCCACCTCCCCACCAGCCGCTGCTGGACCCTGTGCCGTGGAGTGGGTAAGTGCCGCTCCGAGCGGCTCAGAGCCTGGGGTGTGTTGGGAGGGTGCATAACGGAGGGGAGGGATCAACAGAGAAGGCCTCTGCTGTATCCTACCCCCCCCCCCCCAGGCTGGGCTTCCCAGGCCTACACCAGTGACTTAGCTAGCACAGATCCTAGTAGCCCCATTGAGCAGGCTGGGGCCTGACACAGGGTAAGAGGACAAATGTCCTCTTATCCCGAGAAGACCCCCAGCCTGCTCAATCCCAGTGATGGATACAGCGTGCACCAACGCCGGACAGAATTGGGCTGCCTGAGTCTTTGATATTATTTTCAGTGTGCTACTGTTCCGCGCGTCTGGCCAGGCTGGGAGCCGACTCCGGGGACTGCCCTTTTACCTCAGGAAAAGGGCTGCCCTTTTCCCTCAGGAATGGTCTGCGCATACGCAAAAGACGTTATAAATAATGTTCGCGCAGTGGGCCTTCCTCAGAAGGCCCTGGGCAGCCGGCCGGGGAAGACGTCCCCGAGCCGGCTCCAACGATTAAAGGGGAAGGTGCGGGGGGGCGCCCAGGGCAGCGGCCCGTTGGGTCGCCCCCCCCCCAAAATCGCCGATAATTTTAGAAAGGGTGTGTCTGGGAGGGGGGTCACTTGGGTGACACGCGGCCCGCTGTGGGACCGCGCGCGCCCTAGTGACGCCACTGATGGCAAAATACTTCCTATTCACTTTCATGCTACCACCACCAGCTCTGTCATTTTCTCAGTTACGAATGGGAGACAAATTCTTTCAGTCATTTATTTTGAGTCATGTAACTGAAGTCTCAACAAATCTTTGAAGAGTGGAAAACTGTCAAGGCCCATCCTTTCAGATAGCCTTTGCAGAAGCTTGTCTCGTAGCCTTTTTTTCACTGCAGACGTTTGGACTGGATAGTGAGCCTACAAAACCTGTTACAAAAGTAAAATGAACGGACGTGCCACATGCAAGACAAAAATACCATCGTGAAAGAATGCATGCTATAAATATTCTGGATAGGAATGTGATTGACCCCAATGTCTAAGGCTACCATTGCCTTTTGTTCAGCATGTTGCTCTCCACTACAAGAGTTCAGTTTGTACTCTTGGCAAGACAGACTCAACCTACGCCTTGCTCTTAACCTCTTGAAATGAACTATTGCTCAGGAGTGCTGCACAGAATGACCTGTGCGTCCCAACAAATGAGGCATTTGGATGTAGTGGAAAGCCATAAAGGCAACAGAGGCTGCAGGCAGCTTTCCATTCACTTCTGTGATGCCAACACCAGGCCTCTTGCTTACTCTTCTTACACAGCTTTGTCCCCGATTTACATTCCTCCCACCCTTCTTAACTCCCCTGGCTGCTCACTCACTGCCACCAGCCTACACATGGCTCCACTTTATTATATTCCCACAAATCCAGGGAATCTTTCTGGGACTGCATAGGTCTTTAATTTGGAGTCATCTGAAGCACATTTACTTTTCAACACTGTACTAATCAAAGACAACAGGTCTGGAAGCCCTTCCATGTTTCAAGCTCTGATTGCCAACAATCAGTACAGCCCAGGGGAAAATGGCTTCTCTTGGCGTGAGGAATTTGAGCGCATCGTTGGTGGCTATATTCCTGCTGGACTGAGGCCAGGTTGGGAAGGAACCTGCCTGGGCAACCAGGAATGCTCAACAATGGGGACAAAGGCAGAATCAGCAATGGCAGGGAGAAGACGATTTTGAATCAAATACTAAAGCCACCCCAAACACATCAAATTCTACACAGAAAACTCTCGCTAATTGTTCACAAATCTTTACTTGAAGATTCGTTATGCCTGTAGTAGCCATGTGGTAGGAGGACATTGACTAGTTGCAGATTCTCCTATCAGTGCTATGAGAAAAGGTGCAGCGACAAATAAAGTAATGCCATTTAAAGTAATAGGGACATTTCTTTCTTTCACATGCATATTCCAACATTCCTCCAAGGAGTTCAGTGTGCTGTCTGTTTAAGGTTATTCCACTGAAATTCAATCTTAAACAGGTGGGATTTAAAAATAAACCTGGGACGTGTCCAACAATCATCATGTTGGCCTGGAGTCCTGTTTGGTATTCAAATCATTATATGAGTCTCAGAGTGCAATCCAGCACAAAGTTCTGCAGGTAAGGCACGTTTTTGACACCCTGGGAGTAAGCGGTGCCGGCGCGGAGGCCAGCACTGCTCACTCCACAGCCTACCTGGACCCGCACCTGCCGACACAGGTAAGGGCCAGGCTGGTCGGTGGGAGGGTGGCCTGCGGTGGCAGGGGGGGCATTGGTCGGCCGGTCCCAGGAGGGGGTGGGGATACTGGCGGCGTGCTCCATCATATCCCCATCAACGTCCAGGCCGGCAACACCAGGCCAGGCAGGAAACAGGGTATCTTGTTGGCTGTCTGCTCCCTGAGGCATCTGGTGGGGCCACTGTGTGATACAGGAAGCTGGACTAGATGGGCCTTTGGCCTGATCCAGCAGGGCTCTTCTTATGTTCTTATGTTCTTGACACAGCCTCCCAGGACATGTGCCAGCTCCAGAGCTGGTACGCATCCCGGAAGGCCCATTGGGGCCTCCGGGGTTTAAACCAGGGAAAGGGGACGAACGCCCCTTCCCCCGAGGTGAACCCCGGCTGTGCTGGCGCAGCCCACAGCCCAACTTGGATGCAGCGGCCAGCCCTTTAAGCTGGCCGCCGCATCTTAGGCAGGATCAGGCTGTCACTTAATACAAAATCCCAGCTCTCTGGGTCTACTTGGTCCCCTCAGCCTGCTTTAACTCTTAAGTATGGGGCATCTGATTCCCTAGGCTTTCAGAGTGCTCCTCATAGGCCAAAGAGATTAATAAGATAGCGCTGCAGTTCATTAGGTGTTTGTGTGGCGATGCTGAATCCTCTGAGAAGTTTGAAGATGTGTGACTGTGACACGTAGTTAATCTGCATGCAGAAGGTTCCAGGTTTAGTCCTTGACACTTCTGGATAAAAGGATCTCAGACAATAGGGCTCGGAAAAAAAACTGTGTTGCGAGACCACAGAAAGCCATTGCCCATTGAAATGGACAAAACAATACTGGGCTGGACAGACCAGTTGTCTGAATCAGATAAGGCTGCTTCTTATTTTCATATGAAGTTCTTTAGTGCAAGCAGTGTGCCTATGAAATGTCCATTTATTTCAATGGAGCTTGGGGGTGGGGTAGGAATGTGTGCGCTTCCCCTTTGTTATTGGATGGGGCGGTTTTCAGTTGGTCAGAAAACCAAAAAGTATGATGTGAATTGGTGAACCTATGCCATTCAATAACTTTAGCAACAAAGAGACTGAGCATTTGTTCAAGCTGTATGTTTTACAGTTTTGAAATGGGCACTCGGCAAAGTTATGAAAATATTCAAAAACTAAACATATTGCAAATTAATGCAAATTTTATTGGCATTAACAAATATGCAAATTAGCTGCCAATCTTTAGCAGTTGGTCACCTTCCAATGTGGCCCTAAGTGCCAAAAAAGACGAACACAGATTTGAGCCACATTTGCGCAGTATCAGGTCAATACTTGAAATTGGACAGCATGTCTGGTTTTTCAAGTGTAATGAAATGTGTATGGATGGTGTGAGAGAGAAGAAGAAGTGAGAGTCGGAAACAGAAACACTTGACTCTTGCTCTCTGAACAGTTTACTTTCCTCGAGCTTTGTACTGGAGATTATTATAACATTCAGTGTTCACTGAAGTCTGAAGTTTATATAACAAATTCCTTCATGCACAGAAGACTTGAATCCAAGACTTTCCCACAACTGTATCAAAACTCTATTCACTATTAACTGTGCCAGAGCAGTAGCTACTTATTTCCTAAGTGGATTATTTCAGTATCCACTGCATTTTAAGGCGAACGGTAAGCCCTGTTTTATTCTGCTTGGCTTGCGTGTCCTAATTATAAATCCTGGTTCTGACCTTTTGCAATGTTACTTTACTTATCTCAATAAACCTGTAGAGATCTGATGGTGAAAGCAAGCAAGTTTAATTTGATCTCACAAACCAGCCCTTCACAAAATGAATTACAGCCTGATTGAATTGTTTGCTACGCCGGGTGACAGCACCAGCACAATGGCACTGTAATAACTGTGCAAGAAAGCGCTCAAGGATGTTACACTGGTGCAAGTGACGCAGTCTACAACTGCAGTTGTTCAACAGTTCCATCCAAAGTCTCATATGAAGCAGATGTGGGGAACACGTGATACGAACAGAATGTCAAATAAATTGCCTTGAGAAATTTGTTGAAAGGTGAGTTATAAATACCATAAAGAAATAAACAAAGTTATGCAATTAAACAGAAGCAGCAGACCAAGTTTCTTCAATAGAACCAGGCCACATCGCCATGGATTTGAACTTGTGGCTGCAAAAAGTAAGTATTAACTCCAAAACGTGCAGGCCAAGTGCCCTGGTGCATTGAAGTTGCTCTCTAGAGCGCCCACACCGTGACTATGGTGAAACCATATGTAGAGAGCCACATGTTCCAAGATGGTGACACTGTTCTGCAGATTGGCAAGTGGTGTACGGGCCAGGTAGACAGGTATTTTTTCATTGGCACACATCCTGAGATCAGCAAGGTCAGGGGGTAAGCCAGGACCGTTCACAAGATGCTTGTCCGGATTGGTGTGGCTGGATGGCAAACCCCTTGGCTGGAATAGGCAAGGATCACCACAAGACTTGGCTGTGGGAGTCTGTGATGTCCAGCTGCCTCGACCCTCTTTGGGAGGTGGCCATGATAAGCTCCCTCAGTCCATGACGGGGGGTAGTTTGGAGTCAGGTTGTGATGCCCGTTCTTGATCTGAGGGAGGTAGACGGTTCCTCACCTAGATGTTTCCTCACCTAGATGCCCGCACGCTGGGGGGGGGGGGGTTGAGCTCAGGTTTCCTCCCTGCTGCAGATGTTAATTAATTACTAATACAGCAAGCAAGCATCTACTCAAACCTCTGCTTGGCGTCTTTATTTGGGAGTTGTGCGCATGTAAAAACAAAAAGAACAAAAAGAAAGGAAAAAGAAAATAGGAATGTCATGTTCAATCTAAGAGAACAGGGCATTGGGAAATGTGAATCATGTTCACTCGACCCTAACAGCCAGGCTCATTAAGGCTTCAGTTCCTGTTCAGAAGAGTCCCACACTCTTGCTGCCTGTGCTGTGCTACTTGCAGTACTCAAAACTGGCCACCTAGGAACTGGAGAGGGGTGAGCAATGACAGTGGTTTAGCAAGAATTTCGCACAAATGGTCGTCGAGCACAATCCTGTGTAACCTTGCACTGGTGTAACAGTAGATGCACCGGTGTAAGTGCACAAGTGCACTTACACTGGTGCATCTACTGTTACACTGGTGCAAGGTTACACAGGATTGTGCTGTTCCAGGACTCCATTCCCATAGCAGCACAGTGCTCCGAATCCGAGATCGGAAATTGCATGCTGTGACTCAATCCATAGATCGTTAAGAATTAGCTTCTCGCCCTAACAATGTTCTCAATAGAATGATCTAGTGCAGTGAGAGTGTTCAGGTTTCTTAACAGGAAAAGAAAAGGGCAGCCCCTCCCCACACACGCCATAATCAATGAGTTCATAAAACGTCTTTTTAAATATGCATGAAGCAGTTTGGGTGTTTAACAGGGGAAATCTGCTCAACACCTCACAATACACACAACTTATTGGTTACACTAATCTCCATATAGGTTCCCAAAGGATAACGGGGGGGGGGGGGGAATAATAAAGAACAAATGTAAAATATCAGAGAGGATTCCCTAGTCCTTTTAAAAATATTATTTTCTGTCAATCTTACTACGTACTAAATATACTGCAGACTTAAAGATCCTGTTGGCACATTGAGGATGTAGGGAGCAGCTATCTTGAAGTTGGCAGCTTGCACTGAAGCTCTTCTGCCCACAGAGTCTTTGTTAACTGACAAGAGGACTGAAGCTACTGGCGGCCTTTGAAATGGATATGTTGGGTCAGTGAAAACTGCTGGGTGGTTTTCACAGCCCTTATTTCCTTCTTTTTCTTAAAAAAAATACAGCTATGAAAAATAGCTGCTGCTGCTGCTGCTTCTCCTTTTTTCCTTACAGAAAAGTTTGCGTAAAAAGGAAAAAGAAAAAAAACACCACCACCACCCAACCCATTTTCACTGACCTGATGAGTCAGTTTCAAAGGCAACTTCAATCCTTGCTGGAGTTAAAAAGATTGTGGCGACACAGACAAGCAGCAGCAGCAGCAGCAGCAGCAACAGCAGCAGCAACAGCTCAACTCAAGCGCCTCTCCTGCACTGATAACAGATAGCTGCTGATCATATTCGGCTCTGGCAGGTTTTCTGAAATTGTGCCTTCGCTCTTCTTGTCTTTTCTCCTTCTTTGGCTTGTTGATACAAGGAATGAGAATGATGTAAAGCATCGTTTATCTCCATGGCCTGGGGGATATGCAAAAACAGCCAGCTAATCAGATGTTAGGATAAATGGGACTAGGATTTATCAGAGGGTTGCACCGAGAAGGGGTGTCTCAATGCATATGGGAAGCTTCAAACATTGCAATATGGCTGCAATCCTGGGTACATCTCTTTGAGGCATGCTTAAGCCCTAGTGAAATCAGCTGGACTAATATGTGCATAATTGGGCACAGGATCGCAGTTTTACGTGAATACTAATAGTGACTAATAATGTCACTGGTGAGTTACCTTTAGAAAGGGGATTCAGCACTTATAAATCCAATGCTGTAGGTATGTTGGAATCCATAAAATTTCCAATTACGGAGCCAGAATTTATTGTGCACATATGGAAAATAATACTTGTAAAAGAGAGAGAGGTTTGTGCCTGGTGCTGTCAATACTGTGAAGGATGGGGTGATTATAAAGCAAATTAACAATACTTTTAAATGTGCATTCACTTATCTTTCCAATTAAATCCTTGTTAAACAACTGCACAGACAGTAATGGTACTTCTGCAAAGCATGGATCAAGACAGTTTTATTGTAATTTTTACTTTGTAACAATTAATCAAGTAGTCATTTTCTTTATTATTAAATTATTTAGTTAATAAATATTCTCATTTGGCCAACATCGTTTGTAGCTCATATATATATATATATATATATATATATATATATATATATATATATATATATATATATATACTAGAATTTGTATTTGAATATTGTATTAAGTGTAGTATTATTTGACAGCAATTTTACAACTTATTATTGTGGCAAATAAAATCAACTTCTATTAATGCTGGATGTCTTTTTGCTTGGTAAAAATATTGCCACCTTTCAGACATCCTCCAGTCTTCAAATTCTAATAAAATTATGTTTCTTTTTATGCATACAATAGGCATATTGTCCCTCTCAGGTTGGAAATATGAAAGTTTGAAAAAGCAAAGTCCTTTTTTTCTTCCCTGAAAGATGGCTGTAAATACTAAAAATGCCATAATTGACCTACGGTGTGTTGTATTTTACAGTTAACATGCAAATAAGGACATTCAAAGGTCAACCTACTCTGCAAATGCCAAACATTTTGTAAACAAAGAATCTGATATGAACACAATTAAGAACTATCTTATTTTATGCATGAACCAGCATCTGCCAACTAATGCAAATAAACACTGATACTAAAGACAGATTTCAAGTGCTTTAACAGGGCTGTGCAAACCTGAGATGCTCATATTCTTCCCACTTCCTCTCAGGTCATTTAGTGCTGAGAAGAATTACTTGGTCTCCGGCTACAGTGAAGATCCGCATGGTATGAGACTCACGGCCTGATTCTATCTAGGGAAAATGGCAATGGATCTCACAATCCGCTGCTGTAAGTCCTGGTCCAGTGTCACAGACGCTGCACCACTGTACTGCACTTTAGGGCTGTCAGTGCAGGTGGCTGGAGGCCTAGTATGCATGCCAGCAGCTCACCCAGCCCATGCCAAAGCAGGTAAGGTGGCAGCGGGGGCAGAGTGGGGCAGAGTGGGCTGAACTGAGGGTGGTAGGGGGAAGATCTCAGTGGCAGTGGCACACTCGAAGATCTTATCCCCCTTCTCCCAGCCCGACACTATTTTAGAAAGATTAGAGATAGGATTCAATGGAAACAATTTATATTAAGTGGATAAATTTGTCATACATTCAACAGATATCAAGTAAACCTGGACTGCAGACTGTCAACGTAAACCACAAGATGGTTTACAATGTGATAACATGATAGGATGATGATAATGCCCAATCCTGCCTAATTTTATGCCCCGCGCTGCAGCGAGGCCGGTACAGCCAACGCTGCATCCTGAGCAGAAAGAGGTGGGAAGTCACCTCGGGGGAAGGGAACATTTCCTTACCTTAGGTAAAGCCCCAGCCACCCTAATAGATCTCCTCGGATCTGCACCAGCTATTTCACTGGCACAAATTATGTACAAATCCGTGTAGGGCAAGCAGGCCAGGGAAGGGGGGTAGTATTCAGTGTACGCTGCTGCCACCAATCTCACCCCTCTCTGGCCTGGCCCTCCTTAACTGCCTCCCTCCCCTGCCCCGGAACTCCCCCTTCCTGCCTCCCCCGCCCCAGAACATCTCCACACCAAGCAGCGTGGACTTAGCTGCTCCTTGCTGCCCACCATGTGGATCTGGCACTCTGGAGCTGGTATAAGCCTCTGCAACAGCCTGGAGATGGCACAACTGCCTTACAGCAGCTTTTGCAACAGCTCTGGACCGGCACAGGATGCGCTACTCTGGCCCAGCGCTAGGGAGGATTATCCCCTTAAACTCTGGAATTATTCTAAATTGTAACAGTCAGTATATTCCGAATGTAGTAGAGGTTCGACTATGTATTTGGTTGTCTCCAACTTACAAGGGCATCACTAGTCACATTATACCTCTCATTTTCCAGTGTCTCATCGCCAATATCAGATAACCAAAAGGTTACCAGAGAGTTGGTTTCAAATTGGGCCAATCATATGAACTCTATTATCTGATTACCCTAACTATCTCTGCGGAGGAAAAAGTAACATCATACAGATGTCAATATCCATATGCACTGTCATTGAATTATTTTTGGTTTTCAACAGTTTTCAAAATTGAATGTTATTGTCTCCAAGGATCTTCATGACTTTTGGTTATTTTTGGTCAGTGTGGCTGACAAGGTGATGACTTAAGAACTTTCAAGATATCATAGTGTGGGCCTCTGACGATCATGATGTTTTCAGCTTTTGATAGGAAAAATAAATGAGAGATAAAAGATAAACTTGTCACCCAGAAGCCAAAAAGGTGAAATAGCAATGACCTTCTATACAAACACAAAACCTCAGACACAGGGATAAAGTAAATAAAGCAGTTGGTTCTGTTATGGCCATTGTCGACAAGTATAATTGATATTGAAAGATCCAGTAAAGAGGAAAAAGAATATGATTCAATTGATTTTTTTTTATTAAAAGGTGATGTCTATGATATCTGATGGCACTTTCTAAAATGCTTAACAATAAAGACTAGCAATGGTAGATGTTTATTCTCCTCCTGCCCTGGTTGTCTTTCATTCATTTTCTGATCCTACTGATAATGTTCATAGCACAAAGGTAGGGGCTAGTGGTAATGTTTCGGTCTCATGTTCATTCTTTAAAAAAAAACACCTTTGAAAATACTATGGTATTCTTGATATTCTCAAGTTTTCCATACAGTGTTTAAAATGTGAAACTGTGGTTCAAGATTCCGGTTCAAATGAAATGAAAAGTCTAAATTTATGTCATACACTCCATAGAGCAGGAGTTGCAACGTAAGAATCATACATGGCCAAATGACAGTGTCGAAATGAACATTCAAGTAGTTTGATCATGTTCGGGTTGATGATCTGTTCAATTTGGAACATTTAAAATGGATTTGTCATGCAGTGTTGGCTAATGCTTATTGCTGAACAGTATTAATAGAAGTAACAAAACTGAAAAGAAAAATGATACAAACAAAATAAATATAAAATATAAATTTTAGAGCTCTCTTTCCATTCAAGTACAATAAGGGAGAAACAGACACATTGCCATATGAATTAAAAGTATTTTTTTCAAAAAGAAGCAGCAGTATTTTTAAGCCTCTCACTGATTTTGTCCTCTTTAGTGGTCACAATACCACAGGCACAGTAATAGCTCGTGTACCTGCAATAAACACGAGAGGCTTGGGATAACCTGGACCACTTTATTCAAAGTAACATCAGGTAAACACACCTGCTGCAGGTAACCTAAAACTCATCCACCAGTGTGTGGGCATCTAATTCAGAGTAGGGCAACTGTATATTCCCCAAGTGATGTGTGTGGCCACCCTGACTCAAAGCTGCGATACGGCACTTGGACAGATCGAGCTTCTCACTGCCAACCCATAAGGGCGCAACCCAAGCTGCAACCCAAGCTGGAAAGCATTTGAAGTTCCCCTGGCATTCCACGTCAGATGGTTCAGATGAGCCAGCAAACATCTGAGGAGTGGTACAGTTGGACCTTTTTATCCACAGTTTTTTTATCCACAGATTTGACTCAACACGGATGGCAAAACTGTGGAAGAGGGAGTCCAACTGCACTACATTACCTCTTTTTTCAGCATTGTCGGGGGCCTGCCAGCCGCTTCCAGCCTCCTGTGCATGTCCAAACTGCTGAAAAATGCAGCCGGGAGTCGCTGGTGCCATTTACAGGTTGCTTCCAGTAGTGACTTTTGTTTTTTCAGTCAGTTTAAACAAACTCAGCGGGAGGGAAGCGGCGAAGATGCTGGAAAAAAGTTAATGTGGCACCGCTTCCAACCCCCCCCCCCCGGATTTCATATAACACTGATTTTCTTATCCACTGTGGTTCCAGGAACAGAACCCCAGCGGATAAAAAGTTCTGACTGTACTGGTTTGCCCACTGACCTTGCTAGCTCAGGATGCACTCCAAGAATCCTACTCCTATCTCCCTGGACTGCAGAATACCTGCCTAAAGTGACCAAAAGCAACAAAAGCAATCCAAAACACAAAATCAACGAACCCTGCTAATCTGGGGCAGGCGAACTGCAAGCTACGACCAATCAAGCTAGCAGCAAAAAAATCCTACTCAGCTGCCAAAAGGGGGAAACCAGCTAACCTCAGACTGCACAAAAGAGGAAAGGTGAGTGTTGGTTGCACTCCAGAGCTGGACTGAGGGAAGAAACCCCAGACCCCAGCAACTGCCGGGTAGGTTTTGCCCCTTGTCAAAAAAGTACCAATAGAGTGCTTGTATTCTCCTGCCTCAGCCACACACTATGGACAGGGCAGAGCAAGACAGTTGCAAGTGCTATATGTGCTGCAGCTGGGATTCTCAGTTTTATACAAGAGAATAAGGGAAGCCATGCTCACATCGAGCTCTACTCTGAGATTTGGCCACCATGAGCAAACTCACTTGTTTCTTGGAATGACACAGTAAATCTAAGCAGTGCCTGCTGACTGAAACATAGGAATCTGTGACTGTAGATTTTGAGTGTTGTTTGGCTATGCTAACCATACGTTATCAGGTAAGAATGCACAGAACACCTTACGTTCTAAGCTTCAAAGAGTTTGCATTGAACTGTCTCCTCCTTTTGAAACCCATCCAAAATTAAACGATTGGAGAGTTCTAACTTAAATACCTTGACAGATATAGTGTAACACTAACACTACTGGGGGGACGGGACTGGCTTGCAGTTATATAAATGAGAAGACCTGTCACTTGATTTAATCAATTATACATTTGCATTCATATCAAACCAAAATGTACACAATTTTTAAAATATTAAACAACATGGTGCTGTAATAGCAGTATTTGTGTTGTTAGATAGCCTCTCCTTTGGTGCATGTGAACGATGAGAGAATTCTCAGCTCAGAGGCACTCTGGAAACATTTCTGCAACTGGCTCAGTTTTCCTCACTGCCCTTTCCTACAGCCCAATCCTATGCAGGATGGGCTGACATGCGGAGGGGTTTACGACAGCAGAAGACACTTCTGCTATCGTAAAATGCCTGCTGATGGAGCACGCAGCACTCTGTCAGCGGACATTTTGTGAGTGCTGCAGCAACAGGCGGCAGCACCGCTACTCCGCCAACAGACCCCACCTTGCCCATCGGACCAGGTAAGGTAGTTGTGGGGGTGGGGGAGGGCAGAATGGGGGAGGGCAGGAGGCATGTTGGAGGCGGGAGGATGTGTGTACTGGAGCATGTGACCTGCAACAGTATGCTATTCCCCTCCTTGCCACCTGACATGCTCCCTTCAAGAGCTGGAGCAGGTCCGAGAAAACCCACTGGCAAGTGGGAGGCTTACCCAGAAGTAAGGGAAAATATTTTCCCTTATCTCACCTAAGCATTCCAATCTCCCCCCCCCCCCCGCATGATACAGCACAAGCATTTTTGGTGTGGCTGCATTGGTGGGGGGGGGATAAAATTGGGCTGCAGATGTCATCTATGACTGTTGAGGTGTGAATGTATGAGAAATGACAATACACCTGTGCAGAGGTATTCTAATACTCTATTTCTGCCGGATATTTCATCCAGCAGGTGAGTTTTGGCATTAACAAGAGGTTTAGGGGATCACATTGTTAGACTCCATATCCCATCCTGAGCTGCTTTCTTCCAACCTCCTCACCATGACTTCACAAAAGAAAGTGGTGAATGATTCTTTTATGCTCCTTTTAGGCCAACTGGCACTGAGGAGGCCAAAAGGAGCAAAAGTCATATTCTGCTCCTTCCAGTGCTCCAACAAGGAAATGGACGATTGGCCTACACGAGCCTGCAATGATAACAGGGACATTCTGCCACCAGGAATGGATTCTTGGTAGGAGGGATGCCTGCCTCTATGAGACAGTGGAATGCCACACTTTCAGACACCTTTTATTCCTGTCATCATCATCTTCTGTTTCGAAACAGCTGAACTCCACTCCCTCCTCCAGGTACTCCTCTCACTAGCATAAGGGAGCTTGCCCCAGAGGCCCCTGTGGTTTCCCATTTCCAGATGGGTAGAGTAACCAGACGAGGTGAGGCATCTCCAGAGTTGGAGCAGTTCCCAAAAAACCACATTAGCTTGGGGGCAGTTCCGAATAAACTATGGCACTTCTTAAATTGATCAATGAAACTGCAATTGGTTTGTCATTGGCATTCTTGATTTTATTCATATCTTCCATGTACTCAGTTTGGATTCCTCCAAGGAACACCAAACCGCGTTTTAGCCAAAAGACAGCAGGTTTTCCTGAAGCAACACAGAAAGTGCCATGGCTGGGCAGGGATTCTGAACATGGGTCTTCCCTTGACCCATCTAAAAATTCTACTAGGTATTTGCTACTGGCCACCGACATACATTTTCAAAAGAGACAAAACAAAACGAAAAGATCCCGCTTCTAAACTGCCCCACAAATTAGTTCGTTTGGCTGGTGGGTTTGCATGAGGAAAGGAGGTGATTGGAAGAAGTGTGCATTAAGAGATGACTGATCAAGTTGCTTGGTCTCTTCCACAGTACTTTAAAGCCGCATTGAGAACAGAGAATGAACATCTGAAACAGTACTTCTGGGAACAGGAAAAAGTGCTATCTGACTAGAGCTTGCATGGTGAAATAAGAGCTTTGACTGACTTTTTTTTTTAAGTTGAATGACTTTACTGACTTGGTGGCTTGGGATGGATTTGGCAGTTCAGTTTCATACAGAGATGTAGGACTTGGTTCATCCCTGGTGTAATTCCATCAAACTCAAAGTGATGAAATCCTTTGCATACATTTGATGACAAGTTCACAGAAATGTTTTAAATAGACTTCAGTGGAGTTACATTGGGGAAGAATTTGATCCTTTCTCGGATTCTTTCCATCTAATTTCAAATGTCTTGCAGTTGTATTCGTATTTTGAGACTAGTCTTTGGAAAGAAATGTGCTATATGAATCTCACAATTAGGACATGTCACAAAATAGGATAGAACACAAAACACCTAACTAAAAGACAACAAAGAAAGAAAAGACGAGCGAACAGCAGTAAGAATATAGTTCCACGTTACTTGACATACCAAAGAACAGAGCAAAGACAAAATAGTTTCAAGTACTGTATATAAAATCTAATTTGTGATTGCAAACGCCTAAAAGTCTTAGTACAGCCACTGTCATGCATCCACTAAACCAGTGTTTCCCAAACTTTTTTGACCTGCAGCTCCCTTGACCATTGGCTGCAGCTCCCCATTAAGTTATGTTGATGCCTGCCAGTTGGCAATGCATTGTTTTCTAAGAGAATTCCGTGGCACTCCGCGGCTTCCCTGACTGGTTTCCACGGCCACTGGTGTCGCTGGAGGTGGGGCGGAAAGCTAAGTTCTGCAGCTTTCCGCCCCACCGTTACTCTCTGGTATGAGGCGCCCCGCCCCCTTGTCGTAGGAGCCCGTCAGCGGAGAGAAAGCAACGCGCAGGAGAGTCCCTGCGCATTGCTTTCTCTCTGTTGACGGGCTCCTACGACGAGGGAGTGGGGCGCCTCGTACCGGAGAGTAACGGTGGGGCGGAAAGCTGCAGAACTTAGCTTTCCGCCCCACCTCCAGCGACGCCAATGTCCACGGCTCACAAGGGAGCCATGCCTCCCAGTTTGGGAACCACTGCATTAAACTGATGTGTTAGGACACAGATAATTAGCATAGTTCAAACTGGATGAATCACAATGTAAGGTAATGTGGTAACATGGCAAATGCCATGATGTAGACTGGAAGGCAAGTTCAACAGAAGTCAGGGAGTTGACCCTACAGTTCAGGGCTTTCAATTCTGGGCTTTCAATTGCTGTTGCAATTCTGCCTTACAGTAAACAGGGGCCTCTGAGTGAGCAATTGAGGAATAGGTGGGGCTGCTGAGCCCCCACCCAGAATTATTCGCACAGTATCACTTCTTGTGAGAACAGGTACGTCTATTTAGATTCACATTTAGATGCAAGGGTCATTATTAAAAGAGGTTGTCTATCACTATGGTTTGTGTAATCATAAGAGCTATTTTGAGCTTTTGCACGTGCAAATCATAGCAGCTGTTGCATTCCTAAGATCATCCCAGTCTGGCCAATAAAAAGGTGGAGGAGAGGGAGAAGAGAAGACAGTGGAAATGGCAATCCACCCTCCAATGATCGGGGACAGGATTCAAGCAATTACTCCTACCTCCTTCTCCAGCTCTGTCACTGCGTTCCTTGGCAGAAACATGGCAGAGGAAAAGCTAACTCCTCCCATATTCTTCCCACTTGCTCTCTAAGAAGAGTGACAGCCCAATCCTATGGGCCCGTTCATAGCACTGGTGGAACATGCATTCCACCAGCGCTACCTGCTTTACGGCTGTTGTAAAAGCGCTTCTGGCAGCACTTGTAGTAGCGTGCTTCTGGAGCACTGGCGGAAAGGCCGGAGCCTTCCTGCGTAATTGCATCCCCACCATGCAGCCTTTAGAACAATAAAGGAAGAATCCCTGGGCCATCTTGTGCATTCCATGTAACGTGCAATTTGGCCCTTAGACCTGTGGGTTCTTTCTTTCACACGATATTGCGTTTTCAAGATCTATCTTTTTGAAAACCCTTAACCACCTCCCTTTCCTTCCTCGCCGCTCTTTCAACTCCTTCCCTGGCTGTAGAAGTATCTTTGCACAATTCTCTCCCTCTACCGCAAAACGCCACTCATCATTCTGTGCCACTGATGTACCACAGCTTCTGAAATCCATTGTATTGTCATTTCAGACAGATAAGTACTAAACAAAACATTACCAGGGTGAAGGAATCACTTACCCTGATTGACAACAAATCGTAACTTCTGTATCGTTGCCAGATTGCCGCTGACTCTGTATATTCCATCAACATCCAGACCTGAAAAAGGAAAATATATATTTCATATTGGCGTGTGTGAGTATTATACTTAAGATGTCTGTCAGGAAAATATAAATGTCCTAACAAATATAGAGAAATATATACTCCAGTGAACTTCTTGATGATAATTCACTTGATGGAACAGAGTCACATGGTACCCTTTCTGTTTGATTTTTGTTTGAAAGAAAAAAAATAATTGCCTGGGTATCAGTAATTGCTTGAAGGTGTGGAGGTTACTAATACACACATGGCTCCTCTGACTCTAAATGCTTCCTCATTCACTGAAATGGAGGTGACATTCCATGGACACAAGTGATCTTGTGTGGATTTTCACCACCATGAATAGAAGTCCATAGAAGCCTCATGTCCACCATCCAGGAGTGTTGCGGTTCTGTGAGCGCAATCCTGCACATCTCTAGGCCGGCGGAATGCATGCTCCACAGGCCTGAGGAGTCACAAAAGTGCTTTATGGCAGTTTTTGCGGCTTCATCTAGCGTAAGCAGCACGGGCGCGGAGGCCAGCACCACTCACACCGCCACCAGACGGACTCCATGCCGCCGGACGAAGGTGAGTGCTGTGGGAGGGTGTGGGGAGGGCGAGCAAGAGTGTCGAGGGAGGGGGCTGTTGGTCTGCCTGGACTGGGAGGGGGCGGGGATATCGGTGCCAATATCCAACACCACTTCCCAGGCCAGCTGGCTCAGTTAAGGATGCATTCGAGGAGGCCCATTGGGACCTCAAGTGCTTCCCCCGAGGTAAGCCCTGGCCGCACCAGCACAGCCTGCATCCTGACTAGGATGCAGCGGCCGACACTTTAGGCTGGCTGCCACATCTTAGGCAGAATCGGGCTGTGAGTTGGGATCCTGCTATATCAATTACAGTATTATTATTTTTATTTACAGGTCCGTCTATGAGCTGGTACAGAAATAATGGTCAGAAGCAGGTCGTGGAGTCCCCTGCAAACTCTCCCTCGAGCAAATTCTGCATTATATCATGGCTAAGAAATACACCAGTACTGACCTCAACCATAGTTAATGCTAACTGTTTTTTTTTTTTTTTTTAACTTTCTAGCCAAGTTTACACCTTGTTTCAAAATCTGGTTTAGTGGGGAACATCTTTAATGTTAACTATTGTAACAAATCACTGCTAAGGAATCCTTTTGCAGTTAAGACAAAAGTGGACAATTTACTTTGGGTGGAGCGAAGCTGCGCGGACCACACAATAGAAGACATTTCCTCTGCAGTACATACATGGCCAAAACCTGCACACTCCTCATACTAACTAATTTGAATGACTCTATTCTGGACTTTGTGGTTAGACAACTGCATCTGGAGATATTTGAAATGTACCAGTATGACTGAGAATGATAACAATTGTCTAAAATTAGTAGTTCTTCATGAACTTTGGGTACTATTAATAATGTGAATACCAAGCACTATGGTAATCTGAAGGATATTATATCTTAGAGAAGAACCTTGAAGACATGAACAAAGTCCAATTAGCATTTCATCTGTATACTACACAATATGGCAGACCAGGGGAAAAATACGACACCAATTACAATGCACACATGCCACAGGCTTTCTGCTTTAGATACTTTGAAAGTCAAGCCAAACCAAACCAATAAAAATTGGTGGATTTGGACATCCTTTTTATGACCACATTATCCCAGCTGGATTTGAAACTACTTATTTTGGAAATACATTTAGGCCAAGTCTGTGTGTATGCGCGGGTGTGCATGTGTGACTATGTGCATATTTTTTTAAGAGATGTTCTGTCTTTAACGTTATTCTGCTCTGAGCTTCTGAACAGTTTTCAAAGAAAACAATTTCAACTTCTAAGAGCACCTTTATCAAGAACGAAAACATCCCTATTCAACTGTCAGTGCTTCTTCATGGTCGGCTTCAAATATTTAGGAGGAAAAAAAAGATAAAACAAACGTATTTTCAAAGTTTCCTATGTGGGGACAGCATTAACATTTAGTAGTAAAGACCATTCTGGAATAACACATATTCACTGCAATAAAATCTGACTCCTAGTTGAGTGTAGGCTGACCTTCTTATGTTTCAAAATGGTGTTTATCATTGAGACAGATCATGGGCTTTCCCCTAGAGCATATCAATATTTTCTCCTCCCTTTTTTTGTTTGAAGGAGCTTAGAATAGGATGGACACAAAATCAGGACTCATAATCCAAATGGTGTTCAAAAACTCAGTCAAGAAAAATGCAGCTGTTGCAACTCATTCCCACCATAAATCTTATAAGCTCCCGGCTTATATTTTGGAAAGGAATTAAATAGTGTTTTTTTTTTTTCTTCCAGTATATGAGCCATATTTAGCAATGCCCTTATTAAATACAATTGGGTTAAAGCAAACTTTCTACCTGAAGGTAAACCTAATCTGTATACTGAGTGATGTCTGTACATCTGATGTGGAACCCCTGTGCATTGCTGAGGATTCTGGGATATATTTTAGGACACTACTACTCCATTCACATGAGGCAACAACCAGAGTGTTGAACATAAAGAGTCTGCCTTATACTGAAAATACCATTGACATATTTAACTCACTATTGTCTACACGGAAGGCTAAACTATATGTCACAGGGAATGCATTTTTGTTGCTTGATTTCTGATTTATTTTCCAAAAATAGCATGCCGTGGTGTATGTGTCTGTCACTGAAATGCAGCAAATTTGCAACAGGGGGTAGTGAGGCTTTAATATGTTGCCTCTGCCATGATTCCGATTGGGATTCTCCCTCCCCCATGCACTGTCTTTAGTAGGAAACAAGTTTCCACTGGCTTTCAATGGCAACTGGTGTAGTACAGTTTTTAGATTGTGAGCCCTTTTGGGACAGTGAGCCATTTAATCATTTGATTTTTGTCTGTAAACTGCTTTGTGAACTTTTTTGTTGAAAAGCGGCATATAAGTACTGTTGTTGTTGTTGTTGTTGTTGTTACAGTCAGTGGCAGAGACTGAGCTGCAAATCAAGATTTTTCCCAGGTTAAATCCTGCATCTGCTCTGAATTCTCACCAGGTGGCCTTAGGCAAAGAGCTCCCTCTCAGCATCAACTTATTAGCTGCAGTGTGGAGATAGTACTACTAACCCTACAGGGTTGTTTTAAGGATTCCATCAAGATAATGCATGTGAAGCGCTTTGCACACAGAAAGCTCTATACACATGTACTATAAAGATGATGATGATGATGATGATGATTCACTGACAGTGTACTACAGAACACACCCACTTATATGCCAGTGCAGCAAATTTTAGGATTTGACTCTTGGATTTTTTAAAATGAAAAGACATTTTTCAGGAATGCATAAATTTAGAGTAGAGGTAGGATAACACAGTGACTAAAAGACTAACAGCGCAATCCTGTCTAGAAATAGACCGGCGAAGCGATCACTCCGCCAGTCTAGGCTGTTGAAATGTGCTGTAAAGCACATTTGCAGCATTCGGCGAGGAGGCAGCACCAACACCGTTCTACCCGACGCAGGTTTGGAGCTGCGCCCGCTGGGGAAGGTGAGTCACCCGCCATGTAGGAAGGGCATGGGGAGGGCGGAATGGGGCATTCTGGGGGGATGGGATTGGTCGACCGGGCCTGGGCTGGGGGAGGGATCGTTGGTGGCCTCCTCCGCCATATACTATCCCCGTTCCCAAGCCTGTGTTACACGGCTAGCTCAAATGTGCACCAGCAAAATAGCTGCCGCACATTTGAGTAGCTCCATTGGGCCGTGGCTGGGCTCTACTTGGGGTAAAAGGACAAAGGTCCGTTTACCCCGAGGAGGTTCCAGCTGTGCTGGTGCAGGCACAATCCTGCACAGGATGTGGTGGGCGCCTTATTTGTGCTGCTGCGTCCTGCTAGACAGGATTGGGCTGTAAACTGTGAACTAAGTAGTTCCCTGTTCAAATCGTACCTCTGACATGAATTCACTAGGTGGTTTCTGGCAGGCTACAATCTTTCATCTTCAAGATCAAGATACCTTGCAGGATTGTTGCAAGGAAGATGTGAAGCATTATATTAAGTATTATTAGGAAAAAGGAATGCTTTTAAGACTGAAGTCATGATTTGTCATTGTCTACTTGAAATACGGGTCTGTGGAAAATGATTTTCTATGCTCTTTATACCAAAAGACAACTAATAGCTCTTGGAAATGAAAGCATATGTTTCCTTAAAACAGAAATCAAGTGGACAAGACAGAGGAGGAGGAAGGTGTGATTATAATAATTGTCTTCACTCAAGCATTGCTCAAAAAACCTCTCTAATTATACAAGAATCACCTTGATAATTCTGGGAAGAACAACATTTCCTTGGACTTCATACAGAAGTTTGGGCTAGAATTTTGGCAGCGTTTAACTTGTGATTGCACAAGTTAAGAACAGACATATCCTTATGGCCAGTGTAATCATATGCTCTGTTACTTCTGTAGTTTATGAGGAAGAAGTTCTATGTTAATTCTCCTTATGGATCTTCATATCTTGCCCTTTTCATAGCAGTCTAAGTAATGCCGAGATGCATCTTTTCAATGTTATTTGGTGACATACTAAAGACCTGCAGTCACAATTGTGTACACTGAGCTCAAATCAATATGTTCACACCCCATCTTTATGGAATACTGCCTCATCTATAAGACACATCCATAGTCTTTATGGTTCTCCAACCCTATTGCCTCTTTGTTCCCTATCAACTAGAGTACGCTGTGTCTCTAGGCCTTGTGTGTGGTTCTTCCCCAGAGTCTTTTCTCTTTGCCCACCTTCATGAATCCCTATGCTTTTGTCTCCTCTAGCAATACATCTTCTTAGTTCTTTTCCTACATACCCTACATTTTCCTCCAGCTATTGCGCCTCTGGGAATCATATCCTCACTGGCGTCACTGCAGGGGGGGAGGAGCTCTAAGTTCCGCTGCGGTCAGACCCTCCGTTACACGGGAGCATGAAGTGCCCCTGCCCCCTCGCCATTGGAGCCATTCAAGTCGGTGAAAGCACCAACTTGAATGGCTCCAAAGGTGAGTGGGCAGGGGCGCTTCATGCTCCCGTGTAACGGAGGGTCTGACCGCGGCGGAACCTAGAGCTCCGCCCCCCTGCAGTGACGCCAGTGCATATCCTTAGTTCCTTTCCTCTATATAGTCTTCTTTCAGTTCAGTTTCTGTACCTCCTTCTCTGCCTCCTGCCCCATGCAACAGATTCTCCTCCTGCCCTACACCTAATTGAAAAGTTTTTGCCCAGCCAGACTGAACTAAAAAAAGTGGAGCTCTTTGTCAATATTCTATTACTCTTCCACTGCCAGCAGCCAGAATGCTTGTGGACATCCATACATCACAGTAGCTCAGTCAAAGGCTACGAGCACTTGCAGGCAAGCAACAGGCTTTAGCTATTACAAAATAGAATGCTTGCATTAGTGTGCAAAGTTGCTGATTACCTCTAGCAGCCCAATCCTATGCATGCTTACTCCAAAGTAAGTCCCACTACATTCAAAGGGGTTTATGCCCAAGTACATGTGCATAGGATTGCAGCCTGTATGTGTCTATCTCTTTTCTATCATTCTGTCTAATATCTTGTCACGTGTATTTTAATCCTCCTTCTACAGATGAGTCATATAATTTACTTTGATCCTCTCCCCATTGCTTGATGGCAAAATGTGTACTTAGCTATTTATGTACAAGGGATAAGGGCAACTGTAGTGAAAGTAGAATTTAAACAGTACAGTGCTCATCAGCATGCAGACTTGTAGTTAAATATACAAATCAACTTTGCCTGGGCCTTAATCTTATTTTTGCTGTGTAGCACCGCCTTTGCCATCTGAGTGGTGTTTAGTTGAATCAGAAACACTGTTAGCGACAGCAATGTCAGCAAGACTTCTATGAAAAGTTTATTGTGACAGAGTCAAAAGATACACTTTGAAGACACCTTTTTTTAACAAATGTAGAATGTGCTATGAAAGTTCTATCATACATGAGACGTTTTCACTATAAACGAGCAGTTGCCCCGATGAACCTATTTGCTGTCTTTATAACGTTAGGTATTTTGTTTCTTGCAGCTAAACAAAATGACCTCATTGTTTCCCACTCTATTTTCTTTTAAACATTAGCTGGGATGATTGAGATTCAGGAATGTGGGAAAATGGATTCCCAAGCCATGTCTATCCTTTCTAATTCTGAGCTGTAATTTTTGGCTTGGCTTGAATCACAGTCATCACATTTCAGTATGAATCTCACTGTAAAGTGATCTTTCTTAAACATTTATTTCACTCATCATGGGATCAGAAACAAAGCTATTCTACTCTTTCAACAAAACTCTTAAAACGTCTTTTTTTTTTTCCACCAAGGGGGAAAAAAAGACACCCTAAATTTCCTTGAAAATGCATTGTTCTTAGAAGGAAGAGGTGTCCACAGTTTGGTAACTCTGTTTGTAAAGCTTGCCCTCTGTATGTCAGAAGCTACAGCTATTTTAATCTGTTTTGTTTGCAATCCATTTGGGGTCTACACAAGGACAAATGATTCCAATTTACCTCCTGCTGAAGACATGGGGAAAGCTTCATTGTGTCACATAAAAATTAGATGCTAAAAACCCTCACATTATTATCAATGAAAGTGATTCCCAAACCATATTTGTCGCCTGACTATCCCTGTTTCCTTCCCCTGAGATGACCTCCGGTCCACCTCTTTGTGCCTGGGATGCAGCATTGGCTGCACTGGCCCCACTGCAGCGCCGGGCGTAAAGTTAGGCAGGATTGGCCTGTAAGTTTCATGATGAAGGGGGAACATCAAGCTAACAAACGTAAACAACAATTGTAAGTTCCAGTTTTTGATTTAACAGGAATAACAATGTGAAGATTTTTTTTTCCAGTTTACTACCTGAAATAACAGGATTCCAAGCTTAAACCCTTTGAAACAATGCTTTAATACCAAAATTCTGTCCTTGGTATGCCAATGATTAATTAATTTATTATTCAAAGAAATAGGATATGTGGATTCTGCAGCCATGTAAAAGATCGTTCCAAAACACGTTAAACACACACACACAAACACACACACACACACACACACACACACACACACACACACACACACACACACACACACACACAGAGGTTAAAAACACAATTAAAACATCCGTATTAAAAACAAAGTAAAATCATGACGTTTCGTCCCCTTTCTGTGGATTTTTTCAAACTGAAACGACAGCAGCGAGCTGTCAAGATGTCAATGCCTATGAGAGGCAAAGTCAGCGTTTAAAAGAATAAGGCGCCAAAAACGCGCGAAGCTCAAACAAATCAATTAGCACCGGAAGAGCAGCCTGAGGACGTTCTATCGGGCCATGACAGCTTCCATTCCACAATTAATTTATTATTTATTTATTTAGACAATTTTTACTCCGCCTTTCCCCCCCACAATGGATACTCAAGGCATTTTACAAAACATAAATATAGACAAAAATAAATACAGAAAATCCTCTCAATATTAAAAATTAGAAAATACAAAAATTCACAGACGAAAATAAGGACAGTCCCTTGTCATTTTAACACACCATCAAGAATAGTTTGGTCATCCCCATGCTTGTTCTTCTATTACAAATGCATGAAACCTTCTGAAAGCTTCCCTCCCAGGGGCGTAGCAGCTTGTGACTGCAATCCTCAACATACTTACTAGGACGTAAGCTCTATTGAACTCAATGGGACTTACATTTGAGTAAACATGCTTAGGATTGCACTGTATGTACTGGTATGCGTGATTTTCTTTTTTTTCAGAATTGTAGCACAGAGGGGAGCGAATAAACACCACCTTCCCAGGCACTGCAGTCCCGATCTTCATCAACCTCCCCACAGCCACAGCTGCTTTTTTTAAAAAAAGGATAGAAGTCCTAATGACATGGTAAAGCGTAACATGTGGTTTGCTCCTTGTAAACTGGCCAGAACAGTTTCCTTTTTATAGTTAAGAGCTAAAGTTGGTGCATCCAACACTGTGGAAAATGACATCCCCCATAAGGCAAAACAGGAAACAAATAGGGACACTGATACCAGATACGAGAAAACAGGATCTGTCGCTTCTAAACAGAGAGCATTAAAGGACATACACCACATCCCTACCATCATCCAGTGAGCCTAAATGGATGGAATAAGCCAATAATTTTAATGTATACAATAAACACTCTGCTATAAAGTATCTCAAAAGCTTTCCTGGGCATAACTATCAAGCAGAGGAATCTAGTGTTCTATATCATCAGGCTATATGGTTGTTTATGGGGGCTCACAGAAATTCACCAATATGTGAAAATTCAAGAGAGAGAATCGGGCTCCTCCACACTGTGGAGGAGCCTGATTGATAGCATTGCATAAAAATCTGGTCTTGTTGGAAACAACAACAACAACCATTGTCTGTCATTGTGGATCAAAGGGCAGGGGCAATGACTAAATGGCACTGACTTCCCATGGTGCTCTTCTGAATGATTTTGACTATATACCCTCCATACAGAATACATGAGATTAATCTAATGCTAAAGTAACAACAAAATGGATTTTTTTTTAAAAAAAAAGTTCAGTCATTGAGGCTGCAATCCTATACGCATTTACCTGGGAGTAAGTCCCATTAAACTCAATGGGGCTTAATTCTGAGTAAACATAGTTTGCACTGTTAACATTCTGACTACTCACAGATGGAAACTGGGTATCTCAGACACTAGTGAGATATAAGCACCAGCTGCAGATTTGATGTAGGGCAACTTGGTGGAGTCAAACATAACTGACGTAGAAAAGGGCACATTAAGATTCATTCTAATCCAGTTGTGCTTGTTTGCCTTTGAAACCACACACAGCTCAGCAGTAAAATACAGTTGACTGATATATACTGCAATAAGCAATAGGAAAAAAAAAAGAAATCTTCTCATATCTTTTGTCACACAGTAATGTCCTCAAAGAGTTAAGCAACATTACCAAAATTGCAAGATTATATCTGTCATGGAGAAGCATATTCTCCACGTATGCCTCACTGTAATCCGTTTGCCTCTTTATGGATCTCTAGCCCACTAGAGAGTTGTCTAGGTCCACATGATACCCTTGAGTGCTGCATTTTGTACTTGGATCTCTGATTTAGCTGAAAGAAGTTTGAAAACACATGTAGCTTGACAACTCCCTACTGGCTACATGACTGAAGGAGAGCATAAACTATTCCAGTAAAAGCCAGCTGTAACATATTCTTGTTCATCTGGCTTAAGATCTGGATATTCCAGACAGTAGCATACGAAGAAGGCAACTATTATTTTTCTAAACTTTTTACTTTAATTGAACTTGGCTCTATTTGCATATATATCTGTAATTAAAACAACACTGGGCTGGATTTTCAGAGGAAGAGGTGACTAGGAATGAGGGTTGCTCTCCGCCTCTTCCATCCTGATCCTAAGTCACATCAAAGGGAAGTCAGCCCACTGACGGCAAAGGAATTTATTCCCAAGTGCATCTTTTTTATTCTCTGGTCCAAATGCATCTAGGTTCTCATCCCATTTCTGGATGCTTCTAAAGGTCAAGTACATGAAAAAAATCATCTTGGTTTGATTGATCGTAAGAGCTGTTAACACACAAACAGCCCAATCCTGCACAAGTTGCAGAGGTCGGTCTAATGGCCGGCCGCTGCATCCTGCGCAGTATATGTTGTCCGCGCCGGTGCAGCCAGGGCTCACCTTGGACCTCCTTGGATGCATGCCAGCTCTGGAACTGGCGCACAACCGGGAAGGCCAAGTAAGGCCTGTCTGGCCCAGGAAGGGGCTGGGGATATTGGCGCAACCCAGTGCTGAATGGCCCCCTCCCCTGCCACCCCAGCCCACTCTCTCCCCACCTGGCAGAGGACCTACCTGCATCTGGCGGCTGGGTTGGGTAGCAGAGTGAGCAGTGCCAGCCTCTAGACTCTAGAGGCCTCTTACTCTAGAGGTGCCACTTTTGCGACACTTTAGGTTGGAGTATGTGCTCCACCAGCCTCGACTTGCGCAGGATTGCATCAAAAGTCTAAATAGCCATGAAAAAGAAGCTGAAGGGCTTTCCTATTATGGTAGATGGGAATTCTGCTAATGTTAAAGACCATCAAGTCATGACTATAACAGCAAAGAGCATCTGTACAATGTTTTGATGTATAATGTTCTGAACTTTGCCTATCTGAGTGAACAGTCACATTAGTGAATTTGTGAGTTTGAGCCTAGGCTTCTATCACTCATGGACAGTACCGTAACAAAGGAAATTAGTGCCTGGGGCAAGGAAAAAAAGAGCCCCCCCTGAAACTGGCAGAATTAAAATGCCTTTGAAATGTGATGCCATTTCTCCTTTTCATTTAAAATGGCACATTTTCCAATGTAGTCATTGAATTGCATATTTAGAATACATTTGGATTCATATACATTCGTATATGTCGATCGAAAGGTCGGCAGTTCGATTCCCGCGACGGGGTGAGCTCTCGTTGCTTGGCCAGCTCCTGCCAACCTAGCAGTTCCAAAGCATGTTAATGCGAGTAGATAAATAGGTACCGCTTGCGGGAAGGTAAAAAGCGCTCCGTGTTCCAGCTGCATGCTACGCGCTGCGGCAAGGAGAGTCATACCGGCCACATGACCACGGAGGCGTCTTCGGACAATGCTGGCTCTTCGGCTTTGAAATGGAGATGAGCACCACACCCTAGAGTCGGACACGACTGGACTTAATTGTCAGGGGATACCTTTACCTTTACCTTCGTATAGCAATAGTTGTCGTTTACTATTTGTCACTTTCTATTGCAGTGATATCTAATGGGTGTGCAGAGAGTTTCCAATACATACACGCAGTGGTGTCCCTACACTGATGTGGGGTGTGTGGACCACACCATGTGACATCCTCAGGGGGGTGACATCACTAGTGGACAAAATCGTGAAAACCTTTGTCTTTACGAATTATACCATCATGTTATATATCATTCGATGTGTAATCTCATGTAGAATGCAATTGCAAAATATCTGTATAATATCAAATGTTATAACCAAATAACCGGAAACAGAAAACTGTTTAGCACGAAAGCTTTCATGGCCAGCAATCAATTTCAAAGATTTAATTATGATGCCCGTAACAATTAAATCTTTGAAACAGAAAACTGTATTTTATTTATAAAATAAAGTTAATGCTCTCATACTGGGTGATGCAAACCCTTGTGATGCCTCTGTTTAGGCTGCAAACATACATTAGTCTTAGAATAAAGCGAAAACTGTTATGATCAGCTATGATGTAACAGGACTGGATCATCTTCCGTGGGATTATGGTCACAAAAACAACACGCAGTCTCAAAGTGTTAAAAAATGTATAATTTAAAATGACTTGAAAAGTTTCTTTAAAATGTAATGCCGTTAAAATGCAAAC
The DNA here is from genome assembly GCA_026170595.1 of Plestiodon gilberti rubricaudatus. Classification (NCBI taxonomy): domain Eukaryota; kingdom Metazoa; phylum Chordata; class Lepidosauria; order Squamata; family Scincidae; genus Plestiodon; species Plestiodon gilberti. The sequence continues at coordinate 190,475,479 of JANXHW010000001.1, forward strand.
GTCATGCCGTTTGTTTTAAAGTGTTTTTATTGTATTTTGAAATAAACTTTTAAAGTAATTTTATTGTATGTATATATTGCATTTTAAAGAAACTTTTGAAGTCATTTTAAATTATACATTTTTTAACACTTTGAGACTGTGTTTTGTTTTTGTGACCATAATCCCATGGAAGATGATTCAGTCCTGTTACATACATTAGGCTGTGCATATAATATTGTAAATTTAAAGGTGTAATTTTGATTAAACGGGAGGTGGGGCAATGTCATGGGGGTGGGGCGATGATGCGTTTCCCCACCCACTGCATGGGAGAAGGTTCATCATGGGGGTGACGCACTGACCTTCCGCACCAGGCGACGCAAGCCCTAGGAACGCCCCTGCATACACATGATCAGTTTAGTGCCTACAAATGGCTCTCAATGCAATGAAAGGTGAAACCTGCCACTTTCTCCCAGTCTCATATATATATATATATATATATATATATATATATATATATATATATATATATATATATATATATATATATATATATATATATATATATATATATATATATATATATATAATTGTAAAAAGAGCAGAAATTGACTCTCGGAGTGTCAGACGACCACTCTGCCTCACCCACCTGTTATTAAAAATGTTAATAACAACATTTTTGTTATTTTTCACTTGCCCTACCCTAATTCTGTTTCTGCTTGTGGAGGAAACTCAGAATTATTTTTTTTTGGGGGGGGTCAACTCATCTCCCCAACTTTTCTTCTCTCAAAACACAAACCAGTCTAAAGCTGTTTCATATATTCTATATGGTTCTAGTACTTCAGCTTAGCATGCATGTGCTAGAAATTAGCCCCCTGCACATGAAAGGGTTCTGCAAAGGCTGAATGGGTAGGAGAAGGAAGGCAGTCTGCCACCTACTCCCTACCACACCATAACTATAATGCCCATACCAATCATGAACACTCAGCAAATGCTGACCTTGGACACATTGGCAGGCACAAATAATACCCAAGAAGGGCCTGGCACAAAGGGAGGAATGTGTTGTTGTTTTTACCTAGTCCCATCCACTTACATGAAGACCCTCATCTATCTATATACTGATAGGAAAGTTAAAGCCAGAGTTTGGATGAGATTTTAGGGAAATTAAACCACAATGTACAAAGATTAGCAGAAATATAATGGTTTTGCAAAATAATTGCTGAGAGAGAGAGAGAGAGAGAGAGAGAGAGAGAGAGAGAGAGAGAGAGAGAGAGAGAGAGAGAGGAGAGATGCAGGACAGGCTTTTGAAACATCTTAGCTATTACTTGTAAGAATTCTAGTTTTATCTTGGAAGAATTCTAGTTTTCCTTCATTGGAAGCTCATTTCAACAAAGGGAAACTAGAATTCTTGCAACCCATAGCTAGGCAGTGAAAGGAAATGTTCCTATAATGAGCTTTCAATGTCATGGAATGCTCATGAATGTTCTAATATGCCAAGGAGTTATGCCACCAATAGAAAAGGTTTGGGTACAGAACCTTTGTGTTCCTGTTGGGAAAGGGTGGAAAGAGAGGCAGAACCACTGCAGCAATAATAAGAAGTTGTGCATGGTGTGTGCAGGTGAATGCTGTGTGTGTGCAATGTGAATGGACGTGAGTCTGTGTTAACGGAGGACCTGATTGCTATGCATGGTAAAGTATTATGAGAGAGGGAGAAGGCGAAGGAGTACAGAGAAGGCACTGAAAACAAAGAGACATCTAGGAATGTTCACAGGTAAACTACTTGTGGATTCCTAACTTGATAATCCAATGCTCAAGAGGCATTGGTTCATGTACCAACTGAGAAATACAGACAGATGTGTTAAAAAGTTTTGAAAGCACGTGTAAGCGAGCTGGCAAATTCTGTGGCAAAGTATAGCTCAAAGCAAATTCAATAACAAACGTTAGAGAACCCTGAAATCGTTTATGTGGAGAAAATTTTGGTTCTAGTGGCTTCTCTGGGCAGCACTATAGGAAACACATTTCTGACAATTTTATGTCATTTCAGAGCCAGTTCATTTTCCACTGAGGTCAATGGGATTGGGATCTCTATGTCCAAGCCAACACTCACTAACACATACCATTCGGTTGCAAAGTTTTCATATCTTAATCATGAGAGCTGTGTGGTAACTGTTGAATGCAGTTACCTGAGGTCCTCATTTACACACAAGGAAATGTAGTTTCTGCCTACTCCTTATTTGCTGCCATGCCTATTGGAGTTCATGGAAAGGCTTCCATCTATGTGGTTCTTCTCACAGTGTGTTTAACATTCCATGAAAGCAACACCCAGATCCTTCGGAAATGTCACTACACAGCTAGAGGTACGAGTAAAAGTGCGTGGGGGGAGGCCTAATATGGGAAACATGGTCTCGTTAAAGGGTCATCTTATCAGCTTAGTCTGACAGCCCAAGCCAATCCTATCCAGGATTGGGCTGTCGGGGGCAGGGCTTTATGACAGTGGAAGAGTTTTCCACTGTTGTAAAATGGCTGCTGATGGAGCACACAGCACTCCATCAGTAGCCACTTTGCAAGCGCTGCCGCAACAAGAGACAGCACTCTAACCCCACTGCTGGACCACCCGCACACACCTGCCAGATAAGATAGAAGTGGGGGTGGGTGGGGAGAGGAGGTTTTTTTTTGTACTGGTGATCTCTTTATAATAAAAAACGTAAATTTTACAATTTGTGCTTTCCCCCCCTCCAGATTTCTTTGTAAGGATAACTGTATCATAAATACAAGTTGCATTTAACCTCACTGAACGTGATGGAAAAATTAGCCATAATTCAAAGTGCATCTTAAAAAAAAAATTAAGCATAACTAATTTCTCCACCGGCACAGACTGTTGCAAAACTGCCAAAATGCAGTTTGCAACTGCACACCAGAAAGCAGTGCCGGCGGGAAGGCCAGTGCTGTGCTGCCTGAGCCAGTTGAAGTCAGAACATGCGCTGGTGCAATTAAGTGCTGCAGGGGAAGGGGCAGAGGAAGCGTGGGGAGTAGAATGGGGTGGGAGGGGCAAGAGGGGTGGGAGGAGGGTGGATCAGGCCCAGGAGGGGGCGGGATTGGTGGCACTGGCACATGGCGTATCCTAACGCCCTTTTCTGACTTGATCCGCTGACACAGGTGCACACGGCCTTGCACCAGTCATATGGCAGGCACAGGTCTGAGTAAACCCATTACGAGGACTGGGACTTTCCCTAGGGCAAGATGTTGCAAACATTCCCTTACCTCGAGGAGACCTCCCACTTCCTACTTTCCCCTGCAGGATGCAGTGTAGCCTGCACTGGTTCCACTGCACTGGTGCAGGGAAAGTTAGGTAGGATTGGGCTTCCCGTCATTAATATAAGCATTAGTTAAAATTAAAATTTCAACAGTACAACTTAAGAACAATGCTTTACATAAGGAAGTTTTGTTACATTGTGAAAAAAGAGAAACTGATGCAATTAATTCAAGGAACCAAAGTGAGGTTTGAGAGGCTAACTAATGACTGGATGAATTTTGTGAAACCTTGAACAATACTGTTATTGTTATTATAACATAATACAGATTCTGGATATTATTTTGTAAGGTTGTTTTAAAGTCATATTCTGCTTTTATTGCTTGATACTTATAAATAACAGCAATGAACATATGAAGGATTGGAATCACTTCATTTGAAGGGTTGCTACGTGAAAAGAGCACAGCCAGTATCAACTCCTTCCTGGAGATAGTAGTTAGCTTTCCTCCTACTCATAGACTTCCTGCAACTAACCTTCACATGAGGTCTGTTCAATCTGTAGTTGTTATTAATGGGTGAGGAATACCACCAGTTAATCAGTACAGATTTTTGGCCCTAGTTTTTAAATGAAGTATTGGTGCAATTGCACATGAAGGCTGTAAAAGTCATCATGTGATTTGAGAGAGAGTCTCCCCCCCCCCCACAAAGTTCTGGATGTTTCTAATTCAGGGGTTCTCAACTCCTTCCTGGCCAAGTACAACGTCCGGCTCCACTCTCCTGCTGTGTACCACCGGAAGTGACTGGTGATGACATCATTGCTAGCTACTTCCAGGTTTTCGGAGGCCAGAAAATGCAGGTAGGAGGCTCTGGGCGGGTGAGAGGGACCTTCTCAGCGTTCCCGAGAGGCTCGGCCAAAGGCAGGAGCCTCTCGGGAGTGAAAAAACGCTGCCGAAAGCACCACGTCGGAGCAGGGTTTCAGAATTCCGGCAGTCCGTGTACCACCAGCAGTCGGCCAAAGTACCACTGGTGGTACTAGTACCACTGGTTGAGAACCCCTGTTCTAATTGGCTGGCTAATGCATTTATAATAGATCTGTGTCTCCTTTCTGAATATTGGATACTTACTCTAAGTCTAAATGGTTACCAACAGACTAAATTTAACTGTGCGAGAAAAACCGGGAGAGTCAACGCCCCCTTCTGCAATGCCAGTGAAAGCCCTGGAATGCTCCCAGGTATGAATTTAGTCCTGTCACAGCAAATGTTGCTGCGGTGAACAGTCAGAAACCACTTGTTTTCACTGGCACAGCTTAGCATACTAATACTTTCTTTTACTAGCCAGGATATATTTCTCTGGAATGAATTAGTCAATGAGGCAGGTATCAGGTAACTATGACAAGGATGGCAGCGGGCTCAAAGACTTGTCTTTTTCCATTATTGTACTTGTGTTAATTTTCTTAAAATGTAGCGTAGATTCTAGTCTTCATATTAAAATTATACTTCTGTAATATGCTGATTTCCTTTTTTTCCCCTTTTCTGTTTCCCCCCCTAATTTGTACATTATGCTCTTTTCTTGATGTTTCCTCTTGTTGCTTCTTGAGTTCTTTTTTTTAATAAAAAAAAACTGACGCAGAGTGTGGCTTTTTCACAGACACAGAGGCCCCAGAGAAAATACCCCTCTGAGCCAATTGTAACTTGGACCTGGCACAAAACTGTTCACTGGCTCTTGCTCTGAGAAAGGTGGCTATAGTGGGATTAAATGAGTCAGAAGACAGAACTCCTAGAACAATCGCTGCCAAGACATTTGCACTGCATTCATTTGCTCCTCATTTCGACTCCGAAGTTGCAAACATCTTTTTATATCACAAACTTGCAAGGCGAAATCGCTCTGAATGTGCTTTGCCCAATTCTCATTTGTATCCATCTGAACAATAATGTCAATGGCTGATAAGATATTTACTTCAGTGACCTCAGCTACGTGTTTTATTTTTGCTGCAGTCCACAAATATGCCTTTAAAAAGTGAGCTATCTGCCAAATAGCTGAGCAGGTTTTTTTTTTTTCTAAAATAGCATATGCATTTTCTATCATTTTGTTTTTCTTCTCTTCTTCTTACTTCCGTACAAAAACAAGAGCTGAAATCATCTTGGAACAAGACAGAATCGTAAATGACTTCAAGGATCTTGTCAAACGTTAAACAGTACAAATTGCACATTTTTCATGGAAGTATTAGCTTTTAGTGCATGCCTGGATCCAAGTATAATAGATTATCCCAAAGTGGGAAAGAATGTTGCTACAAAATTAGCAGAACTAAGAGCTCAGATCATTTAGCGGAGCAATATGATCTCTGCACTCTCAGAGTAGAGCTCTTGAAGGTAACGGGAAACACTAGATAAAACTGGAGGCATGAGAAAAGACACAAATGTAAGGGAAAGTGTTGCTAAAACGCAATGCTAAAACATGGGATGTTAGTGAATTACATTGTTAAAAAATGGAAAATTTTGAATTCATATACAAACCATGTGCTTATAACAAACAAGCATATGATTAGAAGAGAGGAAAGACGTTCCACAGTAAACATGAGTGGTAGAGTAGATCACTGTCCTTTAGGACAAGTGCTTAATGACAGAACAGCAAGCAACAATTCAGACTCTCAATATTTCTCTTTTAAAGAAATTAAAGGCACTTCCAGATGTCACAGTCAGTGAAGGAATGGGCAAACCAAAGATGACAGGGGGAGTACCTCTACCACAGGTGTCCCAAGTTGCTGTCACTGTTTTAGTATGATGTTTTCTGGGAGTTGACACTTGCATTGATCCTTGTATTCCACTTGGACTAGCAACAATCAGCAAAGAAGAATTGCACAGTCATATTTTGATAATGGGCAATTGGAGCACTGATTCAGCACACAAGTAACCAGAAAGCATCATCATCATCATCATAGGCTTAAAAGCTTTATAAAAGCTGACCAAGAATCCAACACACAGTGCAATCCTGCGCAACCTTAAGCCAACAGAGTGAGCGCTCTGCTGGCGCAGGGTGTCGCAAATGTGCCGTAAGGCACTTCGCGGTATCCACGGAGTAAGCAGTGCCAGCGCCAAGGCTGGTGCCACTCACTCCACGACTGGCCACGGACAGCGCCACTGGACACAGGTACGCTTTGCGGCAGGAGGGTGTGGGGAAGGAGGGCCGGGGCGGCAAGGGAGGATTGGGCCACCAGGCCTGGGAGTGGGGCGGGGGTATCAGTGGCATGCTCAGCCGATATCCAAAGCCCCTTCTTGGGCCAGGGTGGCCTTACACAACCTCACTGGAGTTGTGCCGGCCATTTTGTGGCCACTGGGAATGACACCGGGGGAAAGGGACGAATGTCCATTCCCCCTGAAGTGTGCCCCAGCTCTGCCGACATGGTCCTGATCCTGCTTAGGATCTGCCGCAGCGCACTTTGTGCACTGTGGTGGATGTCATGCAGGATTGGGCTGTCAGTTATTGAAGTGCACGATCCATTGGTTTCAGTGGGACATCAGAACCTAAAACTGCATGACAGATTTCTAAAATTTCTTCTAATTAGAACATCCCCTTAGTTCCATCAATAAAAGGGCAACTCCACACATTTTGGGAAGACTATTTAGAGTTCCATTTGACTATTTTACAAATATGTGTCTCTTAACACATTTTTAAACAAATATGCTCCGTTTGATCAACTGTCTCCCATTCCATTTTGGTTTTGTTCCTGGGACTGGCTCTGCTTAGCTTGCCTTCTGGTTTAACACAGTAAAATTTCTAAAATTAATTTTGGAATCGGCACATAATCAGTTTACCACAGTTTTCCATTCACATCTCTCTCTCTCTCTCTCTCTCTCTCTCTCTCTCTCTCTCTCTCTCTCTCTGCTTATAGGTTACTGATATGCCCAGGTACATATTCACATTGATGAAAACACAATGCAATCTTGCTGCAACTGCATGACCTATTAAGATTTATTTTTTTTTTGCACTGTGAGGATCTTGATGCAATCATGTGAGCTCACTTCTTTCTTTCTTTCATTCGGTCTGTCTTATAATTATTTATTGAACTTTTAAATTCTGACTTTGATTCAACTGGGGCTTCTAAGACAACTAAGAACACAATTTAAAATAATACAGCATAAAAAGATAATAAATACAAAAATGAGAACAAAAAAATCAAAAATGAACACTAGTTCAAATAAACTCAGTAAAATAAAAAATCAAACTTTTATGAAGAATAAAAGCTTGGCAACATAAGTATGTCTTGACAGCTCACCCCAAAGTCATTAACAGCGCAATCCGACTTAACATTTTTGCCGGTGTAACCATCGGCCCAGCGAGAACAGGAGGCCCCAGAATGGAAAAGGGATTCAAATCCCCTTTGAATTTCTCTTTCGGAGGGGATTTGAATCCCTTTTCCGTTCTGGGGCCTCCCGTTCTCGCTGGGCCGATGGTTACACCGGCAAAAAAGTTAAGTCGGATTGCGCTGTAACTGTGCAATCCTGAGTAACCTTGCACCTGTGTAACAGTAGATGCACCGGTGTAACAGCAGATGCACCAGTGTAAGTGCACTTACACTGGCATAAGTGCACTTACACAGGTGCATCTACTGTTACACTGGTGCAAGGTTACACAGTCTTGCGCTGTAAATAGGCCAAGAGAGTCTTCCACGGAAGAAAGTTCCATGATTTGGAAGCCACAACAGAGAGGGTCCTATCCCGCATACTGGCCAACACCTCTAATGGCAGTGGGATGAGGAACAAGGTCTTCACTGAGGAAAGCAATGGTAGAGACAGAGTAAACATGAGTGAAGGATGTCCTTCAAAGATTCTGGTCCCAAAAGCACGTAAGGCTGTCTAGGTAATAATAACCAGCACTTGAATTGTGCCTCGGAATGTACTGGAAAGCAGTGAAGATTCAACAGAACCAGAGTGATATGCGCTGAAAAGTGGGACCTAGATACTGCTCTGGTGGCTGCTGCATTTTGCACAGATTTTTTTAAAAGTAATTGCTCATATGCATTAGTAACCTATAAGGGAAAAAGATGTGAACTACACGTTGTTGCAGACGATGCATGTGCATCAGGCTGAACAAAGTCTGGAAATAAAAAAAGGAATACTGGCAGGTAGCTGCCACATCAATTTCACTCCTCAAACAATATCAGGAAATTCATAGGCTGGCCGGCGTATCTTAGGCAGGTTTGGGCTGTTATTTTGTGCCATGTGTTAGCTTCTAAATCAAGTGTTGATGAAACAAACAGCTATCATCTTCTGAATTATGATGGGGAATTTCAAGAGTCCAACATTCAAATCAGGTGATGGGGCTCTTCAGCCAAAAGCTTTCAGAAAATAGTGACTTCGTGCAGTCACATCTCTTCCATGAGGGGGGGGGGAGCACAAACGTAGACTTGAAATCCTTTCCAGTCATTTAAGGGGATGCAAAATAATTTGAAAAGAAAGAAAAAACGCATAGAAAGTCTTGCCTGCCCTGTATAACATGTTAGTGCAGAGCACAGAGGCTCAGTAAATAACATATTAAGCTACCACCACAGGAGATAACAAAAGGAAATACTTAAGGTACCATAATCATCTTAGCCTTTTTTTCCAGGTCACTGTAATCTACCCAAAGATAACTAATTGCACAAAGTAAACATTCCTCTCTGACCACAAAAGGAATCTATTACACAAACATATAATTCACAGTCATTTTTAGTGGGCTGTAAACAGTTTGGAATGAGCATAAAATGGGACAAAAATCAAAGTGAGCATTTTGAAATGAAAAAGTGTTTGCTACAAAAGGTCAGTCCCTTTGCTTGGCAAACTATGCAGAAAAGCCTGGGAAAATGTTGAACACACAAGCAGTAAGGGGATTTTAAAGCCAACAACCTCCCTGTTTCTTTAAACAGACATCGGAACCTATAACTGGATGCTGTCAAACAAACGACAGCAAAAAAAAAAACAAACAGAACAGCTGCTAAGAACTAAAGTTGAGAGATAAAGTTTTTAAAGCTAGGGACCTTCTCTGAAATGGACTAAAGGTCTTCCTTAAATCTTTACACAAGGTTATGGATCTCAGGATGACTTTCTGGCAGGGAGTCAAATATGTAATTTTGTATATAATTCCTGCCATAGCATCTTGTGCTTGAGAAAGAAAATCAGCAGAGTCGCAATGTCCAATGACTAATAAATCTTTCATGCCTGCAAACATTGACAGCAAGGATTTGGGAATAGAAGACAACAGTGAGTGTCATTAGCTTTCATTAGAGAATTCCCAAGATAAATGGAATGGTATTGCTCCTTTACATCAGTCGAAACCAAATCAACACAAATCATTTGTGTGGGGCCACAAAGAGTGTGTCTGCAGAGTACTCCAAAGTATGCTTATTCAGACATCCCACTGAGTTCAAGGAAACACACAGAATCGTAGCCTTTAGGTACTAAAGCACTGAATGTGATATAATCTACCCCATTAGGCAGCACTTCATGTTTGAAATGAGAAATGGTCCAGGAGCTTCCAAAAAGCCAAGCCAAGGAAAGTGGGAGAATAAGGTGTGGGACTGCTGTTTGCAGGGGCTGCCGCTATGTCTAGTTTGGCTCCTAGAGCCGAGCCAAAGGCATCCTGATTTTCGAAGGTATTGTTGCGTCATATGGCTCAGGGTGGAACCTTGACTATATTATTTAAGTCCTGTCTGGTTTATGATTACTTCACTGGGCTAAAGGCTGAATCCTGATGACAATGAAAACATATTTAAGGGCCGAGTCCTGCTGAGCTCTGGATAAAACAAATACCGGTAATCTGGCCATTAGGTCAGAGTTCTGAAGGCCTGGATTCAAATGGAAGCTCAATTTTAGATTCTGAGAATTACCAAATCATCATCTTGAGTATAATTTTATATTGCTCTTTATAGAGTGCTCCAGGCACTTTTGCAGAATGACCGCTATAACCACTCTATGAAGTAAGTCATGATCTCTGTATTACTGATGGACGACTGGAGTTTGTCCAAGTGTAACTGCGGACCTGGGGATTTATCAGTTCATCCTCAAAGACACTACACTACACCAGCTCCACTGACTCTTATCCACAACACTGCACCACAGAGCCACTGAACATGTATGGAATTCCTCTTCCTCGCCCTATCTGAGTAGTTATAATGCACTGCCATATGGAATGAAGGAGGATTTCCATATCTGAGGTGAAGCCCTGTAGAAAAATATAAGCCTTCTCTCCTCTCCATCATCTTATTGTTTCCTCTACCTCACAAATTACCAGCCCAATCCTGCCTAAGAAGTGTGCTGCAGCGGATCCAAAGCACTCATGGCTGCACCGGCAGAGCTGGGGCACACCTCAGAGGAAAGGGACATTCGTCCCTTTCCCTCGGTGTAATGGGCCTCCTCAGATGTGCACCAGCTATTTTGCTGGCGCACGTCCTGGGAGGCCATGTAAGGCCGGCTAGGCCTGGGAAAGGGATTAGGATCATATTGGCGGAGCGTGCTGCTGATATCCCCACCCCTCTCCCTGGCCTGGCCAGCCAATCAGCTCCTCCCTTGCCACCCCAGCCCTCCCTTCCCATGCTCTCCCACCGCAGGGCTTATCTGTATCCGGAGGCACGGGTGTCCTCCAGCAGCGGAGTGAGTGGCGCTGGCTTTGGCGCCAGCACCACTTACTCTGCAGGTGCCGTGAAAGTGCTTTACTTGCTCCGCCAGTCTTAACTTGCGCAGGATTGAGCTGTAAGCCATGTCTGGTTGTTTAAATTTTTTTTTTAATATTCCTTTATTCTCTTATCATTACAGTTTGCTATGAATGGAAACTAAATATTATTCATTTTGAAATATGCCAAGGAAGTTCCTCAGCAGGAAGTTTTAACCATGCCAACTGTCGCTCTATCCACAGAAGTCCAAACACACATCTAGCCCAGCATTCTGCTTCCAAGAGCAGCCAGCCAGACGCATGCTTCTGGGAAGCAGCCACTTCTGTTGTTTGTCCCCACCAGGATCTGGTATCCAGACGTACACTGCATCTGAACATGCATGTCACCCAACATATGGAGGACATGTGGTAGGAACATGCCAGAGCGTTGTGGCTGGCTGTAACTCCCTGGTGTGTGCCCATCACACATTTAATTCCTCCCTTTTATGCTTTAGGACACCACAGCAAAAAAACAATGTGACACGACAGATGTGCCTATTGCATAAAATGTGAATAATTTGGGCCAGCTAGAAAACTCTGGCTGCAATCCTATGCAGACTTTCCTGGGAGTAAGCCTCATTGAATTCAATGGGACTTACTTCTGGGTAGACATGCATAGGATTGCACTGTCAGACTTTTTACATAGTCCTGACTGTTTGAAAGAATCGCTAAGGTTAACCCCCTACAGCAGACTTGCAATCTGAGACAGACAGGGCAAAAATCAGGGTAAAAAGAAGAAAGAAGACAGGATTTTATGCAGTAATAGCAGGCAATGAAGCAGGGTAAAGTTAACTGGTAACAGAGGGAAATGAGAAGGGGGGAATATGGAGAAAATGTGAAGAGATGAAACATGGAGCTGAATAGTCGGGAGTCTTAAATTTAAGAACTGTGGGCTTGGTGTCAACACAAAAAAAGGAGAAAGCCTATAGAAAAAGACTTCACAGTGTTGGCGATTCAAGTAATGGGAAAGATCTGGAAGATAATTTTAGCAGAGACATTCAAACTTCAATGAAATCCTGAGTGTGACGATGTGTACATTGACCAGACTGGTTTCCAATTACCGGCAGATACATTTTGAATCCCTGTACCTTTCATTTTATTCATTATCCAGATCATATTTACGTAGTTTGTAGTACACAGAGTACAGAGGTGTGGGAGGAATAAACAGTTCAAGATGGACAAGCAGTGCACCACCGTCCAGAGCTCTTGTCTTACTCTACCTTATTTAACATATAGCAACATCCAGAACATGGTCATGTCCATTCCAACATGAGTCATGTTGGAATGGACATGGGTTACGCCTGGGAAACTTGCAAAAGCACATGGCTTACGCCTGGGAAACTTGTGCATAAAAACACAAATAAGTTCAGCCAAGTTATTTGAATTTAATGTGATTCAGTTGCCATTGAGCGTTATGCCTGAAGCTTTCTATTGCTTGCTCACATGCTAACATTTGTAATATGAACAGTTCTCATGTTCGAATATCACCAAATATTATAACTACCTTCATAAAGCAATAGTGGAATGACCCGGTTCAACTGCTCAAACAAACAAAACCTGACACTGTCGCCTAGAAAAGCATTTTAAATCACTTCATCCTTCTAGTTTCAAGGTGAAATTTGTAAGAGAAGCAATTCTTAAAAACAATGTATCATCTTAAATGAAATGTATTAAAGTTTCTGTATACAGTTACAGTATGTAAATAGAGGGGGGGAGGCATACTACAGCTTCCCTGCATCAGCCAATATGCCAGCTGCGCGGAGTATTTAGGCCGTCTTACTAAGACTATGGAAGTAAACATACAGTTTTCATTAAATGTGCCTTTCCCATAATTGGTACATAAGTATTTCCCATGACTCTGCAGTTGAAATAACTTGGCTGGAGGCATATCTGGCCATTAGGAGGAGGGCTTCAAATCTGTTGAGTCCCAGCCATGCCGGGAGACTTGGCACCTCCACAGGCTGCTTCCTAATACCAACCCCAGTCTAAAATGTCATCAGAAGCTTTCATAAACATTGGATTTAGCTTCACATAAATTACTGCTGTCCTGCGATGGTTTATGCCAGAATTTAGTGAAAACAACTCGTTGAGTAAACAGAATAGAAGTAAATGCAAAGGAATCATAATCCAAGTCCATGATAATATAAAACTGTATACCAAGTACGAAGTCATAAATACAGTGATAAAATGAGGGGTTTTTTTAAATCACATGCCACCAAGATTAGTTATTATTTACATCTGTCCTAGCTAAAGCCATATGCTGGTTTAAGGTTACAGTAAGTAGAAGGAGTGAAGCACACAAATCAAAAGAGAATTATGCAATACATCTGCAGATCAACTGCTCTGTAGGGATAGTGACAATATGTGTTCCTGTACCTTCTCATATACCAATTTCATGATCATACAGATATCTAATCTGTTTCCATGAATGCATTTTTATATATTATAGCTGTATATACTGCAATACTAACAACCTCTCCAGAACCACTATTTCTTGCCCCTCACCATTCAGATGTAGTGGAGAGAGATTGGCTGGAGTATAACACCAGGGGTTATTCTTCAGCAGCAGCAGGAGTGCTCAGATGCTGTTGAAAATTATTAAATAATAATAATAATAATAATAATAATAATAATAATAATAATAATAATAATGGTATCCTTTTGCAAGAGTATTGTGTTGACAGTTTATTCCTATTTAGCCACTCGTCTCATACAAAATTGAAAGCTATTTTCAATACACTGCTATAACATAAGCTCAATCCACATAATAGTTAACCTATCAGCGGTTCTCAAACTGGTGGGTTGTGAACCACCAGGAAAACTGGAAGACGTCGCTACCCCCTTAAGGGGGGTGGCAACGTGCGGTGACGTTGGTGACATCTTGCCGCCACCGCTGGGTAAAAAAGGTTTTTTTTTAAAAAAAAAACTTACTGAGAGTCATGACTGCCCTCCGGAGGGTGAGGGGAAGCCTACGGCCACCTCTGCAGTTCTCCCCATGCTTCAGATCGTCTCCGCAAGGTGACTGTGAACCACTTCTGGTTTGAGACGAAAACTGGAACTGGGTCGCAATCATCTTGCAGAGCAGTGGTGTTGTTGGGCCGTGGCAGGGGAGCGGGCCGCCGGGGGGTGCCCTTTTTCCCTCAGCGGTGTTGTGCGCATGTGCGAAAATGCCACTGAGGGCCTAGTCAGAAGAGGCCGAGCTGCCGGCCGAAGAGGACTCATCAAGGCCCTCTCCTGGCTCATGCTGGACAGCCTCAGGGGGTGACGCAGAGCTGGCGGCGGCCTCGAAGGACTCGGAGGGTGACGCGCGCCGTGGAGACCCCAGTAACGTGTCGGCACAGGGGGGGATGACTCAGCGGCAGGGGGGTGAGGGGGAGCGGCGTCACTAGGGCACGCGCGGCCCCAGGGCAGGGGCGTGCGCATCACTCTAATGACCCCCACAGCCCCTATATGTAAATTAGTAGGCCGCGTCGTGATTTGGGGGGGCGACCCGACGGGACGCTGCCCCGGGTGCCCCCCGACTCTGCCCCCCCATTGCAGCTGGCTCCGGGGACGTCTTCCCCAGCCGGCGTTCCAGGGCCTTCTGACGAAGGCCCACTGTGTCAAAACGTAATTTATAACGTTTTTCACGCATGCGCAGACCGTTCCTGAGGGAAAAGGGGCGCTCTGAGGCCTTCTCCCGGCCTACGAGCCTCCGGAGGGCGACGCAGGCAGCGGAGGTGATGCACGTGGTTGCGTGCGTCACCCTTCTGCGCGTGTCACCCCCCCGGCGGTCCGCCCTCCCCGCCACGCTCCAGCGACGTGGCTGGTGAGGGGTGATGCAGCAGCCCCTGCCCCCAGGGTGACGCGCACCCCACCCCAGGGTGACGTGCACCCTAGTGATGCCACTGCTGCAGTGCCAATCTAAAATGTGGGGAGGCCCGCAGAGGGGGCCACAGTCCTCCCCACACCTTCTGGAGGACCAGAGCGACCCTCAGAAAGTTAAAAAAAAAACTTTTCCCCCAGCTGTAGCACAATCCTGGAAGCTCCACTACCGCCCTGCCAACACGACACCCCCTACTCAGGGGGAGAACTTTCGGCGCAATCCAGCATAAGTCTAAGTAGTCACAAACATGCCGTAAAGCACATTTGCGACTACTCTAGAGCAGGGAAGGCTGGCCTCTCCTGCTCCGCTGCCGGAGCACCCGAAGGACCGCCGCTGGACCCAGATAAAGATCGAGTGGGCGGTCCGGCAGTAGCGGGAGGGGGGTCATTGGCCCAGCCAGTCGGGGAGGGAGCGGGTCTGGCTTCGGCCATATCCCGTTCCCCGCCAAGCGGCTGGGCCGTTACACCGCCTCCTCCGACTCCGAGGAGGCCGATCGGCCCCAGTGCCATTTACACTCGGGGAAGGGGACAAACGTCCCCTTCCCCGAGTAGACCTCCGGCAGAGCAGGAGCCTGCCCGCGGCGGAGCACAGGTTCCAGCAAGCGGCCTGGGCCCCCCGGTGGATCCTTAGGCAGGCTTGCTCTGCCCGAGAAACGCTGACCTAGAAGAGTACTCAGAACTTAAACTTTAAATCCTACTGCACATTTTCTAAAGTTACCAAGGATGATTCCCAGCAGTTAAATCTTCACAGATAGATCTGGAAGCCATGTTGTTAGTATTCTTCCACTAAAGTTTGGTTAGTCCTCTTTCAGTTATTAGGACTAGCTGAAATGGAAGCATGGCACTTTTAGTGGCACTCTAACAGTGCAATCCGTATTAACTTTTTTGCCAGTTTAACCAGCGACGCAGCGAGAACAGGAGGCCCCAGAACAGAAAAGAGATTCAAATCCCCTTTGAATTCCTCTTTTGGAGGGGATTCAAATCCCTTTTCCATTCTGGGGCCTCCCGTTCTCGCTGCGCCGCTGGTTAAACCGGCACAAAACTTTAGTCGGATTGCGCTGTAAGACATCCAAATTCTGTGATCGTTGTTTTTAAATGTTTTCTGAAATACCAAATACAAACCATAACAAGGTTTTGAAAGTGCTGAAAATGAGACTGATTCTCTAGTTTCTGAATCACTGACATCCACATTTTCCTTCCATACTCTGCTTCTCTTTCGTTCTGAAGTTGTTCACACCCAACAAGGCATTAGGGATGCCAAAATGGTTGACTCCTGTATCTTTAACAGAGGCTTTGTGTGCCAGGAATCAGCAGGTGACTCTTTTTATGGCAAGGAGCTAAACATAATCACCTGTAATTGCCGGAGATCAAACTGCTGTTCAAGGGACAGTTACAGAAGCCAGCTCAAAAGCTGGCAACCTTACAAGGGATACGTGTTTTATACACGCACACACACAAACATTCATTTCTTCAAAAAAGTAAATTGCTTTTTTCCCCGTTTGCCTCTGATATGTTTTATTTCGTGATTAAACAAAATCAGTGTCTTGTATTGTGATTATCTTGCTGGTTATTTTGTTGGCACTGTGCTACTGATTTTAGACTCTCACTCACTTGACACTAACTAGAACAAGGGAACTGTGGTCCTTCCAGTAAAAACACCTGTATCTCAAGAGTGTACAGTTCCCTAGATCTCCTGAAGATGTTGCAAACTTGCAGCAGATGGGGATAAAACCTTATAATTTTTTTTTAAAAAACCCACACACACATACACTGATGTTTCCTTGGCACTAATATCAACTTCCACTGAAAATTACCTGGTAGAAAAGATTGTATGCCTACAGAAGGCAGGAAAGAAATTAACAGAGCCATGCTATACATATCTACTCAGAAATAAGCCCCACTCAGTTCAAGCAAGTGTGTATTGATTTGCAACCCTTTCAGCTCAATCCTACGCGTGTTTACACAGAAGCAAGTCCAATTTGGTCAGTGGAGGTTACTCCTAGGTAAGTGTGCATAGGACCGCTCTATTAATGTATGTCTTAGAAGTAATAAGGGTTTGAAGTGCATTAGTAATCAAGAAAGAACATGCACAAAATAATTACAGATGGCAAGAGGCTTTCTATGACTACTTATAATTTGTAGTGGTGGGGAGGAAGAGTATTGGGCAATACACAACCCAAAAAGTATGATAATATCTTTTTTAAGATATACTAACATGGAGGACAGGAAGGCCTGGCGGGATATTTGTTCATGGGATCACGAAGGGTCGGACACGACTTAACGACTGAACAACAACAAAGAGAAGGGGAGAGGGAGGAAAGAAAAATTACATTTGAAATACAAGTTGATTACCCCTTATCGGGACACCGAAATCCAGACATTTTGGGAGCTATGACTTAAACACACACACAACAAACACGTTTTCCAGCACCTGGCTGGCATAGTGCAAGGCATGCTGGGGAACAAAATTATTAAAAATATTGTATAAAATTACCTTCAGGCTATGTGAATAAGGTGTATATGAGACGTAATTACTGGTAACATAATTAACATAATTAATCAAGCCGCCTTGATTGCCCTTGTTGGGAGAAAGGCAGGGTAGAAATTCTTTAAATAAATAAATAAATAAATAAATTTTGTGTTTGGACTTGGGTCCCACCACCAAGGTATGTCATTATATTTACACAAATATTCCAAAATCCAGACAAATCCAAAATCCAGACAACTTCCCGTCCCAAGTAGTCCAGATAAGGGATACCCAACCTGTAGTTGTATGCAAGGCTGAAGTATAATTTTAACTCCTCCTGGGTATCCTTGGTGAGTCATTAGGGCTATAAACCTATGCACACTTTCCTGGGAGTAAGCCCCATTTTGAAGCTTCATTCTGAGTATACATGCTCAGACCTTACTTCTGAGTAAACATGCACAAGATTGCGCTGTCAGAGATGTTAACTTAAAGCCTCAATTGTAAACGCAGCTGAAGGACTGGGGGAAGAAGAGTTGATTATTAAATTACCTACCTCGTTGTTCAACAGCCTCTATGCACTTCATAACAAACTGAGGAACTGTGGAACCATCATGTTCGCACACACTGTGCAAATAGGAACCAAAAACTTGATCTGGTAAGGACAAGGAAAAAAGGGGGCATGATTAAAATGAAGCTTGGATTGTTACACAAAATAAGTACTCACATATGCAAAGAGGAAAGGTGGTTAGGTTAATATGCCCATGTAAATAATCCAATTGCTTGACGTAAATTTAAGTTGACAAAAATTAGAGATGAGGACATGTTGGAATGTTATGTTCCACATTTTAATTCTCTAGTAATTCCATTTTTTAAAAAGGTTTTGCTTAATATAAGGCATTCGCCCCCCCCCCCCGTATCCATGGATCCGCGGTTCAAGAAATCCCCCCATCGCACAAATGACTTCTTGTCTCCTGCTTGTGATTGCAGCCTTTTTGCTTCTGTTTCTGGGTCTTGCTGGCTCTTTGCTGACTGCAAAATGGAGACAGGAAGCAAGACAGAGGGTTGAAAAGAACGTGACGCTAAGTTCTTTGAACTCTGTGATAAGCATCACGTTATTTTTTTGCCCTCTGCCTTGCTTCCTACCTCCATTTTGAAGTCAGCAAAGAGCCAGCAAGACCCAGGAACAGCAATAGAAAGGCTGCAATCACAAGCATATAAGTCATTTGTGTGATACGGGGAAGGGGCACATGCATTGATTTGGGCTACATGCATTGCTAGCATTGACCCTTGACAAAAGACATGAGTCAGAAGCACCTTAATATAACTAGGGTGCTAGGTGACAACATCCAGGCGGGCTCAACGACGGGGGGATTTTTGAACCTTTTTGCAGGGTTCCCTTTTATCCCTGGTTTCCAAAAACCTGAAAACCCAGAAGTAACTGGCAATGATGTCATCACCAGTCACTTCGGGTGGTACGCAGTAGGAGAGTGGCGCTGGAGCTGGTACTCCGTTAGGAAAGGGTTGAGAACCCCTGGTCTTGAAGACTCTAACCCAGAGGCGTCGCTCCGGTAGGGGCGGGACCGTAAGTTTCGCACTGTCCTAGTCCCATTTACCAAGCCGGCAGGAGGCGGCCCCGCCCCCTCACTGTCGGAGCCATTCCCGTGCGGAGAAAGCAGCAGGCAGGGAGTCTCTTGCCTGCTGCTTTCTCCGCACGGGAATGGCTCCGACAGTGAGGGGGCGGGGCCGCCTCCTGCCCGCTTGGTAAACGGGACTAGGACAGTGTGAAACTTACGGTCCCGCCCCTACCGGAGCGACGCCTCTGCTCTAACCTGTCCTCCACCTGCACAGCATTCATTTTTTCATAGCATTTCCATGCTATGGTCTCGAATGAAGCATATCGCCAGGTTGCTGACTTTTAAAAGATTATTATTTTAAGGCAAATGCTCTGTTTTAATAGGAATAAAATGGTCCCAGCCCAGGACAATGCTTATAAATTGTGTTGCTTGTGTTCACACTACGCCACACAGCTTTTTTGTGCTTCATAACTTCGAACCTCTGGTGAGCCGAGGGTGTTCATCATGCAGCATGTCAGCATAACCAGGTTAGTGCTCTCCGATTACAAATTAGCTTTATCCTCCTTCATCTCTGCTATATATTTTTGACAAATTATGAAAAGAGTGCTCTGTAATGGGAACTTTGTCAGCAGAATCCAAATGAATCAAACCTATGAGGGAAACCATTCAATAGAAGCAGTTTAAAATGTTTAAACAATGTGGCTATAAGATCATCATTTAAACCAAGAGATAGTCTCCGCATACCTTTCCAGCAGAGCATGACACTTGGAAAATTGGTGCAGAGGCCTTTGATAGTGCTTCCGTAATCAATGTTTCTTGGCAAAGCCTGAAATAATCCTAGGAGAGCATGTATAACTAACTATATAGTAACCTGCACAACATTAAGGACTGGCATATTCACCCTTAGGTTTTTCCACAGAGCTATGATGCAAGACACTGCATTTTATGCTCTTTCAGAAAGGATATATTTCACCCTCCAACAAATTATTTAGACACTGAGAATACTTCCTTAAATAATTTTATTTTCCAGGAAATGGCATACAGGCTTGATAGAGCATTGAGCATGTGAGATCTGGGGCCAATACCCTGAGCCATAGTCATACCTGTTTAGGACTGCAGGCAAAGAAGCAGGCAGTTAACAGGGGAATGGGAAATGGGATTGTGCTAGTTGAAATGGGGGAGTATGAATGGGCTTGTTATGTATGGTGGTATCCGGGGGATCAGGGGTGAGGGATTGGTTGGTCAATTGGCAGCGCAATCCTGTGTAACTTTGCACCGGTGTAACAGTAGATGCACCGGTGTAAGTGCACTTACACTGGTGCATCTGCTGTTACACCGGTGCATCTACTGTTACACCGGTACAAGGTTACACAGGATTACGCTGTTAGGCAGTGGTGTTTGCATAAATATGGTAGCATAGATTCCTGTATTTATCAGGAAAAAAGGCATTACATAATACTTCCATGACAAGTGAATGCGGACTTCTGGGAACATCGAGCTCTGAACTGCGTGGAGCTTGGCTTGGTTTTGAGCTGTATGGCCATGTGATCATGCAGATTGAGCTTCCCCTTTATTGCTATGCAGACATCAGCAATTATTTGGTGGCCACTAAGATTTGGATCTCCTGCCAACCTAGCAGTTCCAAAGCATGTTAATGTGAGTAGATAATAGGTACCGCTTGCGGGAAGGTAAACAACGCTCTGTGTTCCAGCTGCATGCTACACGCTGTGGCAAGGAGAGTCAAGCCGGCCACATGACCACGGAGGTGTCTTCAGACAACACGGGCTCTTCGGCTTTGAAAGGATGAGTACCACACCCTAGAGTCGGACACGACTGGACTTAATTGTCAGGGGTCACCTTTACCTTTACCTTTACCTAAGATTTGGATACGTGTTGACATTGCAAGGCCCTATGAAGCCTATTCAAAGAAATGCACCCTGAATAAGCAAAACAGTCCCGTTTTGCAGTGATCCCTGAAACATTGTCAAAAAGGAGACAGACTTCTTCATGCTAACAAAAATGTTTGTGAAAATCACGCCTTCCCCCTCACTTTTTTTTCAGCCCTATACCAATCTACTTCTGAGATATTTCAACATATACATCAGGCAGGGATTACAAACGTCCGAAGCTCAGGGAGTGGACAAGGGAAATATACATTATCTCCAAGAGGATCAGGAGGCTGGGTTTTCCACACCCATTCTTCATTCTTGTGAAGTAAGAGAGTACACCCCTAGATGCATTATGCTGTCTCAGAGGATGCTGATAAGCTATTTGTTCAGGCAATAGTACAACCAGGTAAGCTGGGCTATGCTTATGGAGAGTAGTTGGAGGTGGGCGAGGACATTTTAAAAGCACCTTGTGGGCTGGCTGCAGCCCGTGGGATACCTGTTGGTCATTCCTGACATGGAGTTCTAGAAATTGCTGAAACCTTTACTTCATATGAATGATGGATGTTAAGAATTCATAACTTTCACACAGCCCAATCCTGCCTAAGTTGCAGCAGCCACCCTAAAGGGCCGGCTGCTGCATCCTAGGCAGTTTGCAGGCTGCGGCGGCGCAGCCCGGATTCACCTTGGGAGAAGGGAAAATTCATCCGCTTCCCCTGGTGTAAGCTGTGTGGGCCCCAATGGGCCTCCTCAGATGCACACCAGCTCTTTAGCTGGTGTGCGTCCGGGGAGGCCGTGTAAGGCCATCCTGGGCTGGAAAGGTGCTTGGGATATCGGCACAACTCAGCGTCAATATCCCCGCACCCTCCCAGGCCGGGCGGGCCAGTGCCCCCTTCCATCACTGCCCCTGCCCGCCTTCCCCCTGACCCTGCGCTGACTGGTGCAGGACCCACCTGCAGCAGTTAGTTCAGGTCCGGGGCGGCAATGGAGTGAGTGGCGCCGGAGTCCGTGCTGGCGCCGCTTACTCTAAAGGAGCTGGAAACGTGTTTTATCGCACGTTTGCAACTCCTTAGGCTCCACCTGCCTTTTGCCCCCAATAAGTGCTTAGAGCAACGCCTGAAAGAAAATAGTTTTAAAAAAGGGCTTCCCCCAATTTTTCTGGATATTTTTTTTTTGTGGAAATTAGACAGGTGAAACTATTTTATTTATTTACAGTTTTTTTTAAGCCACCTTGCGTCCCTTCGGGGAGAAAGGCGGGGTAAAAATACTGTAAATAAATAAAATAATTTTTTTAAACAATTTTCAGTGTTCTAGGGTCACCCCACTGTTCCCCCCCCCCAGAAGAGCAAATATCACTGTTTTAGGGAAAATGAGGCGCAGGAATTGGTTGCAGGGTAGCCCCTCCCCACTGAAATTAGAAATGAAACTTTGGCTTTCTTTTCATGGCCAGGGCCCTGGCTTTTGAATCCACTTTGTTTGGAGCACCTCAGGTGCAAGTGATCAGCTGTACACAGCTGTAAGCAGGAGCAACACCAGGCGTTGCTCAACACACTCATTGGGGTTATATGGGTAACAGAATAGCCCTATGCACTCTATGTACTCACAACTAAAGCTGCAGCACTTACAGGGTTTGAAGGGTCATAAAAAAACTCTGGCAGGCAGGGACTTGTAACTTGGGGTACACTGTGCTGAGACATACCCCTAAAGATCCCTAAAGCACAGAAGCTGTGTGTACAACACAACTACTTTTTTTGAGCGTTTTTGTTCTGAACTCACAACTAAAGCTGCAGCATTTCAAGCATTTGAAGGGTCATAAAAAAACCCTGGCAGGCAGGGACTTGTAACTTCGGATACACAGTGCTGAGACATACCCCTAAAGAACCCTAAAGCACATAAGCTGTGTGCACAACACAATCTTGTGTTGTCACAAGAGAGATCTTGTGTTGTCAGGTCTATGCTTTACATAGGAATGAATGGACAAATTTGTTATGCCGTAATCCCCAATGAGTGGTGAATGCAACGCCTATGCTACAGGTATATGGAACACCTGGGAATTTTTTTGCAGGTGGTTATCTCTCTTTGGGGGTCCCTTAAACATGTGGAACACACTGACATTTGGGAATTCTGGTAAAATCTGACCTTGGGGCAAAAGGGGTTTTAAGATACGCAGGATTGTGCCGACATTCTACTACAAAATTTTAGAAAAGTCATCCTTTAAAAAAAAAAAAGAGTTCCTATTTTTCATGTCTAAATATTTTAAATCTTGCTGTGATACGGAAGTGACCAGAACATCTTTCCCAATATCTGCTCCCAAGGGAAGAAAGAAAGTAAAAAGGCTTTATTTGATTTATAAGTGAAAGGGCTCTTTAGAACTCCACTTTCTTATTAACTTCAGGGAAGGTTGAGGGTGGTAGGCAAAGATGTACGCAACACTCCTAACCTCCAGTTATGACAGTTTATGTTTTCTATCCAGCTTATTTAGTTCAAATGTCTTGGAAATAGACACAATTACCATCTTATGGAATACTACTTAACTTTAAATGCTCCCTCCTGAATAGAAACCACTCTGTCCTCTCAAAGTTTATTCCAGTTTCTCAAGAATTGCTCTGTCAATAGGACTCAGAAATGTTTTTGTTCATCATTTAAAAATTTCAACTAATGAAATATATATGTTTTATTATAGTAAAGAAAATTCCCATACAAAGGGCTGTTCGCAAGAACTTGTAAAAAAAAGAGGAAAAATGAAAAGAAAAAATAGAGCTGCATTCTATGCCCTTATACAGCTTTAATCATTCACTCTTTCAGCTGTTATCAATTTAAAACCAATGAAACTCCCACACTGAGTCCATTTGAGCAGTCAATTTTAATATCTTGAGGCATCTGTAGTTATTCTGAATTGGCTGCAAAAGCAGAACTAACAACTTAAGCTCTAACCATAAGTCTACATCAGGCTGGTAACCCATACATCAAGCACCGACAGTTAGTCAATACTATAGTATGAAAAAAAACAACCACCATTTTTAAGAAGAGCTGTATATTCCCAATGTGTTCGGCAGCATGGTTCACATTACGGGTTACTGATATATGCACATAAAAACCATCCATTTGAGGTAGTAGAGGACATGACAGCTTTTTATGTGGATATAAAAGGCAAGGAGAGGAGAAGAGAGGATAGTCATTCCAAGGTTCTGAGGCATATAATATGATGATTATAGCTGCAATGTATTGCCAGTCCTGCCTGAAGAAGCCCATTGAGTTTTAAAAGACATGACACTGTTAAAAACTTACAGAACTGTTGTTTCATAAACAACACTGGAATTTATCCAAGCTACTGATTTTCGCCATCAAAAACATACCAGAAAAATAATATTCTTTCATACATTTATATCTCACCATTTCTTTCCTTCAGAAACCCGAGGGAAGTATACAAATGGTTATCCCATTTGACCCTTATAACAACCTGGTGAGGTAGGTTAGGCTGACAGCACAATCCTGCCTAAGGCTGCTGCCGGGCTGGAGGTCTACTCGGGGAAGGGGATGCTCGTTCCCTTCCCTGAATGTAAACCAGGGCAGGCCCGATTGGCCTCCTCGGATTTCTGCCAGCACAATTGCTGGCGGAAGTTGGAGGAGGCCGTGTAACGGCCCAGTCACCTGGCGGGGGGTCAGGATATGGCCAAGGCCATCCCCCGCCCCTCCTGGGCCGGCTAGGCCAATGGTCCCCTTCCTCGCCCGGCAAACCACCCCCTCCGCCCGCCGGATCCCTACTTACCTGGTCCAGTAGCTGTGGGGGCGTCCCGCACCAGAGCAAGGAGGCCGGCCTCTGCGCTGGCCTTCCCTGCTCGCGAGTCATCGCTAACGTGCTTTAAGGCACACTCGTGACGTCTCCCGGTGACGGAACGCTTGTTCCGTCACCTAACGTCTTCCTAGGATTGCGCTGTGAGAGATAGCAACTTCTCTGACACCATCCAGTTTGCTTCAAGGCTGAGTAGGGATTTGGCTATAGCTGCTGCAAAACACAGTTTTTCTGTTCCACAAACTAGTTGTCACCCTCTTGAGGTAAATTTCCATTTCTAAATTAGTTTTTGCCAGTCTCGAAACATTCACCTGGTTTTTCAGTCTGTCCAAGTCATCCTGTTACTAGACAAGATTGTCACTAGACTAGGTAACTTTCATTTCCTCCCATCTGACACTCTTGGTTTCAGTTTTGTTTGTTATCCCGTGCGTGTGCGTGTGCGTGCACTATATCTAATGATCTGATGACATGGACTGTAGTCCACAAAAGCATATACTGAAATTATATAGTTGTTCTATGAAACATGAGATCAGTACCCAGACCAAGACCACAGAATTAAGAACAGGTGTATTTGATGCTAATTTCACTGCATATTCAAACAATTAATCCGGTGATAAACGTTGTGTTAATGGATTGGTAATTTTCTGAAATTGGTTCCAAGGAAAGCTTCTTTCATTTGATTGCCTGAATACCTTGCTTGTTTTAGTTCTTGAGAGGCATCTGACATTCTGGCATTAACTGATAATTGAACTTTGGATCAGAGTTTCTACAAATGGCATTAGTTTAGGGTGACAGATGCAAAATTAAAAAAGGACTCAGAGAAATTACTTCCTAATTTAGCAATAGAATGGACAAGCAGATCAAATGCTGGTTCAAGTTACCAGACTTCTGTAGTTCAGTGGTGTCGCTAAGAGGGGGCCGGGGGGGATGCAATTAATTATTGCGTTTTACTCTGTATTTTTGTCTTCATATTTCTACTTTTTTGTACACTATCCTGGTATCTTTGACAAAGGATAATGTATAAATGCATTAAATAATAAATAAATATATTGGTAAGTACATCTTTCTTGAAATCAATTGGACTTATTCAACCATAATTTTGTTTATATTCCCATGCTATGACTGCTACAAAGCCCAATAAGGTTAATAGTGTTTGATTTACATGGGGTTATGTAGAGAGGCCGTGGAGTGGCGCAGTGGGTTAAACCATGAACTGTCGATCGAATGAACCATGAATTGTCGATCGAAAGGTCAGCAGTTCGAATCCATGGGATGAGCTCTCGCCACTCAGCTCAGCTCCTGCCAACCTAGCAGTTTGAAAGCATGTTAATGCGAGTAGATAAATAGGTACCACTTGCTGGAAGGTAACAGTGTTCCATGTCCAGCCACACGCTACGTGCTGCGGCAAGGAGAGTCAGACCGGCCACAGGACCACGGAAGTGTCTTCGGACAGCGCTGGCTCATCAGCTTCGTAACAGGGATGAGCACCGCACCCTAGAGTCAGACACGGCTGGACTTAAATGTCAAGGGATATATTTACCTTTACGTAGAGATTACTGGTCACAGTTGGCTGGCCATGTCGTTCTATGAATACGCATCTCACCCTTGACAAGTATTTACACAATGGGATTTTTTTATAGTAACCTATGGGTGTAGAGTCTGTGTATAGGCTCTGCCCAAGTGACTTGTACATATTGGTTTGTGGTGCATTGCTCATTTGAATCAGGCCTAAGTGCTTTACAGCCCAATCCTAAATAACTTTAATAACTAAATAATGGAGCACGTGCTGCATCCTGCAGTGTGTGTGTGTGGGGGGGGGGGCAGTCACGGAGGACTTTTCAAGGTAAGGGAACAAATGTTCCCTTACCTCAGGGCTACATTGGAGGCAGCATCGGTGCTGGAATGTTGGTTAGAATTGGGCTGTTAGTCTCTACACCTGTAGTCCAACACATGGGCAATCCTGATTTCCCATCCCACGTATCGATTGAATATCTGCATAGGCTCATGTGAATTCCAGTGGAATGGAAAGATGATCAATGTGGTTCCTTTTGAATAACATTTCATATAATTTGAATAACATTTCATAGCTACTATTTACAAATCTTTAGAGGATGTTGCTCACATGACTATTGTCTTATAGAAATTATGCTTACTGCTAATTTTCCTGATTTGTTTTTGACATGACAGGGTCGCTAAAATGTTTGATCAGACAATTTAGTGAAAGAGTAGCAAAAAAATAACCTTGCACATTTTGGGAAGCCTTATGTGAGAACACTTTCTGCATGCGTGGAGCGTAAATATTTCTGTTAATGAACTTAACTATTCAGAATCAAGTCTACACAGTTTATAGCAAAGTCACTAGGAAACATTCCCACATGATTGATGTGTGGGCAATACATCTAAAATGTTGCTGCTGTTTTTATTGATATGTAATTTTAACTATTTAAAATAAGTTTTGATTAATCTTTAATTGTTTTATTGCATTTAGTTTTTAACCCCACTTTGAGTACTCTTATTAGAAAAGTAGGGAAAATAAATAAAGGGATTTTAAACTTTTATTTCAGTTCTTAGCTCTCGAGAAATAGCCAGCATTCTATCTTCCTTGGACAATTTGCAAAGTATGCAAATTCTCTCCATCCTCTCCTTTCCTGCTTCTACCACTAAAAAGAGAGGGCATAGAAATAAACAATTTCTCAAGTCATTTAATTCACCTATAAAAAATTAAATAGATGTTTTCTAGGACATGAAACTTGGCCAACTCCTTTAGTTTTAATCTGTGTCGTTCCATTTTGCTACTTAAAAATGTTTTAATACAAGCCTTAAAAAATTAACATTTAAAAGTGCTCTCTCAGGGTAAGCATTGCAACTGCATTTTCATAACATTTTAACAGATTAAGGGATAAACTCTACTGAAGACAATGAAGGAACCTTATCAAATGAGCATTTCACATAGACTTACTGGAGATTGGAATTAAGCTCTGCTAACGAATCTTAACTCATTTGCATGGCCGGAACCTAATCCTAATGAAACTTCATGGTAGGAAACTAACATGCTTTTTCTCTACAAAACATTCCATTGCTTCTAACAGTGTGCTAAAAACAACAACAACCCAGAAGCTGTATGGCAGAGCATGACGATTCATGACCGAGCATGGAACATACAAGACAGTCCTCTCCCTAAATAAGAAGCAGACTATGCTAGTAAATCAGGATTCTAAAGCAAGCCTGTCTGAAAACACATGCATCTGCTTTTCCTTCAGAGACACATTAAAGGATGGATTTGAGTTATGCTAATGAATCAGGATTTGTTAGAAGGGATCACATCTGATCCCTATGTAACACCAAAGGAGATTCATCAGCTACACTTTATTAAACTAAAAAGAAAAAAAACACAGAAATTGAAAGGCAATAAATTAGTGTTCAAGCCTCAATTATCTTAGTTCAATATCCAACAAAACAACTTATAGTGATGTTGGAGCATAGCATACAACAGCCATGTATGGTGGCCTGCTAGGGGTTTAATAATCCTCCTGTTTTTACGTACCCAGGCAAGCAGTAAATGCAGGAGGTTTTTTGAGCAACTGAAGCCACTCCACTCATCAAGTTTTCAGCTTGATCGGGCTGAAGTTCTGTAGGCCTCTGTAAGACATGGCCTGGGGACATCATGATACAAAGTATTCAGGCCATTGATCAGATGATCAATCAACAGGAGTACCATATGGTCATATGGACTTGAAACTAGCAGGAAAAATGCCCAATGGAATGTATCTGTTCACACTGGTAACTGGGGTTGGAATAGATAATTAGATATGGACAAGTTCCCCCACACTCCTACTCATTCTGAATTTGCTTAGAAATAAGTAACGCTATTTTCAGAAAACCTAGGAAAAGATCTACTTATTTTACCACAAAATATGAAGTCCCCTAACTCCCAGTCTCCAAATCAGGAGGTTTGGCAGCTGGTAGAGCTGCCACCTTGTAATGCCTGAAGAGATCTGAGGACGCCAGCTCGAGACAACCGGAAGTATCCGAGAGCGGTCGACACGCCTCTGACGATCTGCAGAAGCCCTCGGTGAGAGCCAGGAAAAGCTGCCAGCTGCACTCTGAGTGGGAGTCAGAGTTGCTGTCAGCCGAGCGTGGGAGGCGAATGCCAGTGATAAGCCAGACCGTGAAGGAAACCATCTGGTATGAAGATGTTCTATGAAAGATTAGAACTTTGTATTGTAAAAACCCCTTCGGGGGGGGGGGGGTTAGAATTGCCTGCCTATGTGCACCGCCTTGAATTAAAGTCAGAGGAGAAATCCAATTACCAAGAAAGGCGGTATATAAATACCAGTATTATTAGTATTATTGTTATTGTTATTATTATTATATCACCCATCCCCAACCACCTTGCACCTTGATTCCCAAGCCTCACCCATTCCTATTAACATTTATAAGGCCCTGGGCAAAAGCAGTAGTGCTCCTGAGGCCAGATGAGATTATTAAGGAGTTCTGATTCCTTAACAGTAGCTACTGGAAAAAAGACACAATCCCCAAGGATCATCCGGAACATTCTTCCTGCGATGTGCTGGAAATGCACTGCAGAGGAAAGGAAGAACAGGAATGTCAGTGCTGCGGCTACCTCAGATCCTAAAAGGGTTAAAGCAGAGGTTCTCAACCTGTGGTACGCGTACCCCCAGGGGTACGCGGGTCACGTGCTGGGGTACGCAGAGGGCTGGCCCTTATCTATCTAATTATCTAATTATGTCTTAATTAACTTTTTAGGTGCCAGAGAAAAAAATTACAGCTGATTTGGGGCTAAATTTATTCTGCACAGGCACAGACCTCACAGGACCTGAGCAACAGCGGAGTTTGTTGGCGCTCCAAGCCTTATTGCTCCATCTCCTGCCCCACACTGCCTTTTGCTTCCTGCCTTGCTTTGCCCCATCTGCAGTTTCTCCCAGCCCCAGCTCCCATCTTCTCCCAAGCGCTTCCCCCACTCGCAGCAACTTTTTAGCTGTTTGTCGGGAGATAATTTATTTACACTAGAGGGTGCTTGTGATGCAACTCTACTCAGTTCAGTTCTGACCCTAGTGGGGGGGGAAGAGCTGAATTTGGGGGGATTTGTAAGTGGGATTTATGTTTTTTTACTTTGGAAACTGTGCATGGGTGGGTTTGGGGGGGAAAGAGTTGATTTTGGGGGATTTGTATGTGGGATTTATGTTTTTTACTTTGGAAACTGTGCATGGGTGGGTTTGGGGGGAAAGAGTTGAGTTTGGGGGGATTTGTATGTGAGATTTATGTTTTTTACTTTGGAAACTGTGCATGGGTGGGGTCTGAATTTCTTTTTGTAAGGTCCACCCCATTTTCTTTTCAGCATCTGCTCGCTTGTTTTGTATGTAAGATATCCTGGCATTTTTGTGCATTTTGTGCATGTATCTTAATGCGGTGTGTTTTTTAAAAGAGATCCTGGCATTTTTGTGCATGTGTCTTATTGCGGTGTTTTTTTTTTAAAGAGATGTTTTGTGTTTTGTGCAAATTTATGCAAATTAGCTAATTATGTAAATTAGCTAATTAATTATGCTAATTTTCTGGGGGTACTCCAAAAATTTTGACCATCATTGGGGATACCTGGGCCTCCAAAGGTTGAGAACCTCTGGGTTAAAGAGAAAGGGGGATTGGGGAAGTCAAGGTTGGGCTTCTTGGGAGCTGGGAGTGTGGTCCCCTTTAAGCTGGAGACACCTGGGCCTTGTTGGGGGCTGGAATTCAGCAATCTCTTTCTCTCCCTCCCCCAGGTGAGCTGCTAGAAAGAGCCACTGGCTTGCCAGTCAGTTTGTTGGGCTTCTTGGGAGCTGGGAGCTGGGAGTGTGGTCCCCTTTAAGCTGGAGACACCTGGGCCTTGTTGGGGGCTGGAATTCAGCAATCTCTTTCTCTCCCTCCCCCAGGTGAGCTGCTAGAAAGAGCCACTGGCTTGCCAGTCAGTTTGTTGGGCTTCTTGGGAGCTGGGAGCTGGGAGTGTGGTCCCCTTTAAGCTGGAGACACCTGGGCCTTGTTGGGGGCTGGAATTCAGCAATCTCTGTCTCTCCCTCCCCCAGGTGAGCTGCTAGAAAGAGCCACTGGCTTGCCAGTCAGTTTGTTGGGCTTCTTGGGAGCTGGGAGTGTGGTCCCCTTTAAGCTGGAGACACCTGGGCCTTGTTGGGGGCTGGAATTCAGCAATCTCTTTCTCTCCCTCCCCCAGGTGAGCTGCTAGAAAGAGCCACTGGCTTGCCAGTCAGTTTGTTGGGCTTCTTGGGAGCTGGGAGCTGGGAGTGTGGTCCCCTTTAAGCTGGAGACACCTGGGCCTTGTTGGGGGCTGGAATTCAGCAATCTCTGTCTCTCCCTCCCCCAGGTGAGCTGCTAGAAAGAGCCACTGGCTTGCCAGTCAGTTTGTTGGGCTTCTTGGGAGCTGGGAGCTGGGAGTGTGGTCCCCTTTAAGCTGGAGACACCTGGGCCTTGTTGGGGGCTGGAATTCAGCAATCTCTGTCTCTCCCTCCCCCAGGTGAGCTGCTAGAAAGAGCCACTGGCTTGCCAGTGGCTCGAGCCTCTGGCTCGAGCCGAAGGGCGAGAGCCGAAGGGCTCTTTGCCCGTGGCTCTTCGCCCGGTGGATCGGAGACCACGCAGGCGAGAACACTGCTTCTAGCGACTGAGCCCATCCAAGCTGCTGAGCCCATCCAAGCTGTTATCTAGTGGGTCACCATTTACTACCAACTGTCAGCCCTCTCCCTTCTCCATGCACGCTGTTTGTTTGTGCACAGGACACCTTACGGAGATTGGAGTTACCATGTCAGCATCGAGAGAAAGGCTGAGTGATTGATTTTTGTATGTGGGTGAGGGTTAGTGTGTAGGTTGAGTGTGTGGTTAAGTTGGGACTTCTGTGAATGGTTTAGGGGAGTGCTTAACCTAGGTCTCGGTGAGAGGGAGGCCTAGGGGGGGACGAGTACCTCTGCCCCAGTGAGAGGGGGGCAAGGGGTGTGGGGTGCAGTGACCCAAGCCTCAGTGAGAGGGAGGCGGGGGGGTTTCTGGACAGGAGTGGTTGGAGTTTGGATGAAGTGTTGTTAGATAGTGGGTTGTGGACTGATTGGGGAGGGTGGTAGTGACAGAGTGGTTGGAGTGTGTGAGTTAGGTTGCGTGGTCTGGAAGTAGGCTCTGCTGAAAGGCTATGTGTTTGTCACCTCGAGGGAGTCTAGGGGAGGGGCGGGCGGCCACCATTAGCAGAGTGACGGGTCATGGAAGATATGGCGGTGGGGGCTGGGCAGGCCGTTTCATGAGAACGAGGGTCAGTCACAGGCAGACTGTCCCCCTTTCTGGCCCTTCTCCCATCCCTCTGACCCTTGGCGGTCTGGGCAACAGTCCCCTGAGTCTGAAACTGCTGCTCTTGAACGCCAGGTCAGTCAACAATAAAATCAGCCTAGTCCAGGATTTAATCCTGGATGAAGGTGCTGACCTGGTGTGTATTACGGAGACCTGGCTGGATGAGTCGGGAGGGGTAAGTCTCTCCCAGATGTGCCCGCCGGGTTTCCGGGTATTGCAGCAGCCACGACTACAGGGGCGGGGAGGTGGAGTTGCGATAGTCTATCGTGATACCATCCATCTCACTGGGTATCCTGTCCCGCGGTCCACTGGGTTCGAGTGCCTCCATGTCGTGCTGGAAGGACGAGACAGAATAGGGATTCTGTTGGTGTACCGCCCACCATGCTGCCCAACAGTCTCCCTGCCTGAGCTGACCGGGGTGATCTCGGCGCTGGCGTTGGAGTGCCCTCGCCTATTGGTGTTGGGGGACTTTAATGTCCACGCTGAGGCCCCGAGGACAGTTGCGGCTCAGGACTTCATGGCCGCCATGGCAACCATGGGTCTGTCTCAGAGAATATCTGCCCCGACGCACGATGCGGGACACACGCTGGACCTGGTGTTTACTGCGGGGCCGGTGGATGGTGATCTGGATGTGGAGGAAATTAACATCACTCCTTTGTCATGGACAGATCACTTCCTGGTGGGATTTAGGCTTGTCGCAGCTTACCGCCTCCGCAGTGGTGGGGGACCTCATTCTATGGTCCGCCCCCGGAGGATGATGGATCCGGATGGATTCCTGAGGGCTCTGGGGGATTTTCCTGTTGCCAGAGTCGGCGACTCACCCAGCGCCCTGGTTGACCTCTGGAATGGGGAAATGACCAGGGCTCTGGATCTGATCGCTCCTGAGCGTCCTCGACCAAGCCGCAGAGTCAGAGCGGCCCCTTGGTTTACTGAGGAGCTGCGGATGATGAAGCGGCAAGGTAGATGTCTAGAGCGACGGTGGCGGAAAACTTGTGCTGACTCCGATCGGGCACGGGCTAGAGCTCACTTCAGAGCCTATTCCGTGGCGGTGGCGGCAGCTAAGAAGGCTTTCTTTTCTGCTGGCATCGCGTCTGCGGAGAACCGTCCAGCTGAGCTTTTCCGTGTGGTCCGGGGCCTGCTCCATCTGGCCCCCCCAGGAGATGGGGAGGAACACACGGTGGCTCGCTGTGACGAGTTTGCAAAGCACTTCGTGGACAAAGTCGATCGGATTCGGCATGACTTGGACGCTGCGTTAGCAGTATCTAATGATGTCCCTGAGGCACCTGTCTGTCCTCCTTCCTGGGATTCTTTTCAGCTTGTAGAACCTGAGGATGTGGACAGGATTCTTTGGAGTGTGAGACCATCCACTTGCCCGCTTGACCCTTGTCCGGCATGGCTGATTAGAGCTGCCCGGGCGGGGCTGGCTGAGTGGACGGGGAGGGTGGTAAATTCATCTCTGAGGGAGGGGGTGGTGCCGTTGCCTCTGAAGCAGGCGGTGGTGCGTCCCCTCCTGAAGAAACCCTCCCTGGATCCCACTATTTTGAATAACTTCCGGCCAGTCTCAAATATCCCGTTTCTGGGCAAGGTGATCGAGCGGGTAGTGGCGTCTCAGCTCCAGAGGGTCCTGGAGGAAGCTGATTATCTGGATCCATTCCAGTCTGGCTTCAGGCCGGGGTTCGGGACAGAGACGGCCTTGGTCGCCTTGGTGGATGACCTGCGCCGGGGACTGGACAGGGGGAGTGCGTCCCTGTTGGTCCTGCTGGACCTCTCGGCGGCTTTTGACACCATTGACCATGGTGTCCTCCTGGGTCGGTTGGCTGGGTTGGGGCTTGGAGGCACCGTTCTGAGGTGGTTCCGCTCCTTCCTGGCTGATAGATCCCAGAAGGTGGTGCTGGGGGATGCTTGTTCGGCACCCTTGCCCTTGAGGTGTGGGGTGCCACAAGGGTCAATTCTGTCCCCCATGCTGTTTAACATCTATATGAAGCCGCTGGGAGAGGTCATCCGGGGGTTTGGGGTAGGGTGTCATCAGTATGCGGATGACACCCAGCTCTTTCTCTCCATTCCACCTGACTCCAAGGGGGCGGTCGATGTCCTGAATCGTTGTCTGGAGGCAGTTGGGAGCTGGATGGGGGTGAACAAGCTGAAATTAAATCCTGATAAGACAGAGGTTCTTCTGGTCCAGAAGTCTACGACTCGGGTACTGGATCATCGTCCTGTTCTGAATGGGGTTGTACTCCCCCTGAAGGAGCAGGTCCGCAGCTTGGGGGTTCTCCTGGATGCGCAGCTGCTCCTGGACTCCCAGGTGGCGGCTGTGGCCAGGGGGGCTTTTGCCCAGCTTCGGCTGGTGCGCCAGCTGCGACCGTACTTGGATCGTGCAGACCTGGCCACAGTGACCCATGCCCTAGTGACATCTAGACTAGATTACTGCAATGCGCTCTACGTGGGGCTGCCTTTGAAGACTGTTCGGAAACTGCAACTAGTGCAGAATGCGGCGGCCCGGGTGGTTGCCGGGGCTTGTCGGTTCGACTCAGTCGGACCGTTGCTTCGGCAGCTACACTGGCTGCCGGTTCGTTTCCGGGCACAATTCAAAGTGCTAGTTTTGACTTTTAAAGCCCTTAACGGCTCGGGTCCAGGGTATTTGAGGGACCGCCTCCTTCCTTATAATCCGACCCGTACTCTGAGGTCATCAGGGGGGGCCCTGTTAACCGTGCCGCCATTGACAGAAGTGAGGGGGATGGCGGCGCGGAATAGGGCCTTCTCGGCGGTGGCGCCCCAATTGTGGAATTCCCTCCCCTTGGAATTAAGAACGACTCCCTCCTTAGAGGCCTTTCGGCGGGGCCTTAAGACGTTTTTATTCAGGACTGCTTTTAATGTCTGACATGGTGGGCTGACTTTTTAACAATTGGTTTAATATATGTATATGCTGGTGACCCACTGGGGTTGTCTATTTTTAACTTAAGTGTTTTAATTATTTTAATGTGTTTTTAAATTGTTTTAATGTGTTATGTATTTTAATATGTTGTAAGCCGCCTTGAATGCCTTCGGGAGAAAGGCGGGCTACAAATTCCTGAAATAAATAAATAAATAAATAAGGTTCAGACTAGGGAGGAAGGGATTTGGCAGCTTGTAGTGGGTGATAACCTGACCATTCTTCTACAACTCAAAAGTTTTCTAGCTGGAAAAGAATTTAGGCATTTGCAATCCTTAATGCTTCTTTAAGGTGAGCGTTATGAGTCTGCAATGTTCATTTTCAGGACTAAGCCTGGCAAACTCTATAATCGAATGAAACTAAGATTCCAACTAGGCTGGTACCCATATGATGATTTAAATGTCAACACAGTCCATTTTAGGGTGCTATAACTATTTAAAAACTGATTGTGAAAGATATGGGATGCACAATTTATATACGTTCAATGAATCCCTGATGAGTATGTGTAGGCTTACCAGATTTTCTGGCACCCCAAGGGGGGCGGAAGTGACACCATGGCGGGCAGGGTCAAGTAACCATGATGTCACAGGGGGTGTGGCCAGCCAGCACAACTGGAAGTGATGTCACGAAGGGCATGGCCGGCCAGGCACGTCCCCTGTGATATCACAGGGGGCCAGAAAATCTCTAGAAAAGCAACATATTTAAATAGATATTTTGCTTACATTTAATTAATAATAATAATAATAATAATAATAATCAACATTTAAAAAAACATATGACACCCCCATACCCTCAATACACCACTGTAATAATAAAATAAAGGTAAAGGTGACCCCTGACAATTAAGTCCAGTCGTGTCCGACTCTAGGGTGTGGTGCTCATCTCCATTTCAAAGCCGAAGAGCCAGCGTTGTCCGAAGACGCCTCCGTGGTCATGTGGCCAGCATGACTCTCCTTGCCGCAGCACGTAGCATGCAACTGGAACACGGAGCGCTGTTTACCTTCCCACAAGCGGTACCTATTTATCTACTCTCATTGACATGCTTTGGAACTGCTAGGTTGGCAGGAGCTGGCCAAGCAACGAGAGCTCACCCCGTCGTGGGAATCGAACTGCCGACCTTTCGATCGACAGCTTATGGTTCAGCGGTTTAACCCGCTGCGCCACCCGCTGGCCTTAAAATTGAAATAAACCAGCCCCCTCCTCCAACATTCCACAACACTACAGAAAAATAAATGAATACTGCATCTGAGCATGCACAGTCTCTCTCTCTCTCTCTCTCTCTCTCTCACACACACACACACACACACACACACACACACACACACACACACACACACACACACACTGCTGAAGCGGAGGCAGTGAGGGGAGGAGGTAGGGCACCTATGCCAGCCTCGCCAGCACGTGCTCTTCCTGAAGACCCACAACGACAAGACGGGCAGCAGCACCATCATCATCAACATCCTCCACAGCTTTGGAGACATGCGGGAGCTGCGCTTCTTTGCTGTCCCTGCCCGCTATCAGTTCAGCAGCAGCTACCCCAATCTCGTCGAGCTGCAGCAGCGCAGCAGCAGCAGCCACATGTTTTGGGAGGGATTTTAATCCCAGTCAGGGGATTTAAACCTTTAAAGAGGCAGCAAGACCGCTGTGATCGTGGCGATGATGGGCGGTGCGGGGGCTGCAGCAGCTGGCAAGGGAGTTTAAAAAACAAGGATCTAAAAACTGAGAACCAGACAGCACAACAGAGATATCGGCAGAAGCTGAGCAATGAGTTGCAGTCTCTCTCGGACTTGGAGCTCTCTCACACTCCACACACATGCCCACACACTCAGTCACTCGCTCTCTTAAGGGGCTCACCCGTCTGCAGCAGAGAGGCAGCAGAAGCAGAAATGACGTCTAAATGGCAGGCAGAAAAAAAAGAGGCAAAAGGCAGGCTGGCTAGCCTAGCAAACAAACGGTCGTATCGTTTTAGAAATGAGCGCAATTTTTCTCAAGTCAAGGATCCAGACCGAGTAACCCGGGCAATTGAAAGAGGCAGGAAGCTTGCTGCCTTATAGGACCAGGCCCCGCCACCACCATTTGAATTAACCAATGAAAAGACTGGGGAAAAAGGCACACTGAGTGAGTGATGAAGTCAAAGGGAGTCTCCTGTACGTTGTTTTCACCGCCTTGAATGGTTCCGAAGGCGAGGGGGCGGGGCAGCTTTGTTCATCCGTGTAACGGAGGGTCGGATCGCGGCGGAACTTAGAGCTCCGCCCCCCTGCAGTGACACCAGTGCATCTCAGGCAGCGCAATCCTATCCAGCACCAGTGCAGTGTGAGCGCCAGACCCACGCTGTATTAGGTGCTGGAGAGTAGCGGGCTGGGGGTCTCCTCGGAGTAAGGGGACATTAATCCCCTTACTCTGAATAATGTCCCAGCCTCTGCTATGGGACTACTCAGATCAGCACCACCTAATTTGGCAGCGAGAAGAGATGCCACATGTCAGGGCTGGAGGCCTGGATGGGAGGATAGGATGTGGTGTCTGATGCCACATTCTATCGATCCCATCCCTCCCAGGCCCAATCCAATTCCTCTCCACCCTTCCCCCACCCCAGCACCGTTCAAAGTGGGACTTACCCGCTCCACAGCACTGGCCTTCTTAAGCCAGAGCTACATTACACGCGTCACGGAGCTTCTGACCTGATTTTTGAAGCAGGCGGAGCCGCCGTGACCTCCGCACGGCTGGCGCGTACCTCAAGCTGGAGTTCTATTTTTCAGGGGGCGGGGACGCAGAGCTAGGGGGCAGTTCGTGGAGCTACTGCAGCCTACCAATCGCAGGAGAGGGGGGGAGAGTGGCCTCCAATCACCTTCTTAAGAAGGCAGGACAACATGAGGGACAACAGGCTGGAAGACACTCCCCCGCTTCCAGCGCGGAGGCAGAGGCACAGGTGGTGGCAGAGCCTCTGCCTGTAGTGTAGCTCTGGCTTTACTCTTCAGAGGGTGGGTGGCGCACTCCTCGGCAATAGCAGTGAGCCTACACCCTCCTGTGGTGGGGCTGCCACCGTGACACCCCCACAGGATGCCATACACCCCCCACGGGACACCACACGCCCTGACACTGGGGGAACGTGACATCATCTTCACGTGCTGCGGTGGCGCGGAAACACACACACATGGCGATTTTCACCCCCTTTTTGGAACCGAATGGTGCCCGAATGGTGCCAACTGAGTCGACAACAGCTGCATGAAGAGGAACTGGCAGTGGAGGACGCAATGGATTTGGCGACAGGTACACTCCCCATGACCCGCCACTTGGGGTCCACCGTCCCAACTGTAACAACGCCTCTGCTTGGCGCCGGTGCCTACTCACCAGGTGCCACAAACATGCTTTAATGGCATATTGTGATACCATAGGCTGGTGCCAAGGCTACATCACCGGCGCTGGGATTGCACCATTAATGTCATTTATAGTGCAATCCTATGCATGTCTACTCAGAAGTAAATTCCATTATGTTCAGTGGGGCATACTCCCAGGAAAGTGTGTTTAGGATTGCATCCTTACTGCCCAATCCTATCCTCCCCCCCTCCCCCCGCTGGTATTCTACTTTATCCTCTAAACTGAATTTTCAGGACACAGTTAACTAGAAATGTCAATGAATTCATAACAAAATCACTATGTGCTCCCAGTAATGTTTACTATGGCTGTGAAAGTTGTTTTTGTATTATTGGTGCAAATTTGCCTCCAATGACTGGACTACTGTAGATCAGAAGAAACTAGAATTGCACTATAAAAAGTGAATTTATGAATATTCTAATATACTCCTATTTATTTTAATGGGATTGCAGCAGAGTAAGTGAATGCAGTGTTGCTACACACAGCTTTCACTGAGCCAGATAAAGGCAGGAAGAAAATGAATTCCCACCTTGATTCTGCTCCTTTGATCTTCCATATTTTCGCCCTCTGCGGAGCTGCCCTAATTTGCACTGGTTGAGGCCCTTCGATTAGTTCAAAATTGCTGGAACACAACCAGAACATCCAGTCTACTAAGGCTGTGCACAGCTGTTGCCAAAGAGCCTTTAACTACCTAATTTACATTAGCAGTTGTGGTTTCAATGCATATTCACTGCTGGCTGGGCAAATCTTGCATGCAGAATTCTAGAATATGAGGGGGAAAAAACTTGACCTTGCTCAAACACTACAAGAGAAAAAAATGATAAAGGCAGCATTTTCTATTGAACTAATGTTCCTATAATCTAAACACAGTATCCCCAACTGAGAAGCTTCATAGGCTTACCATAGTCCCGGAACTCTCCAGGACATTCCTGGAATGGTGGCCGCCATCTGAGTGTGTCCGGCTGCATTGCGGCGGGCCGGAACTCTTCTGAGACTGCGCGAGGAGCCCTGGCCGGGTGGAACGCACCAGCCAGTCTCAGAAGAATTCCGGTCTGCCGGCTACATTGTAAAAATAAAAATATCTGCTTCAGGCAAAGAAAAAAATGCCCGCTCCTGCACTCTCAGCAGCAAACACTTGGAGCCCGAGCCGTGCTTGGCACGCCGGGGCCATGGGCCGTGAGGGGGGGGGAGGGAGAGGAGCAAAAGCAAAGGCACCTTACGAACCTGCAGTAAATAAATCTTCAGAAATGGAAGATAAATCGCTCCTCATTGCTGTGAATGTGTGCTGTTTGTTGCTGATATCTATTTCTCCTTGGCTGCTTCCTGGTTCTGTGTCTGGCCATGTGACTCATGCTGCCCAATAAGAGCAACAGAACTCAGCGGCAGCTCAGTGGCAGCCAGCAGCAATTGCGTGCCAATTCTTTCTTGTTAAGAAGTTTTTAAGGTGAGTCAATTCCTTATTCTTATAGTGTGTGGGCTAGCAGATGCATGATGCGCAGATGCAGGACTGACAAACTGCTTCTTATTTTGTGTGTGTGTGCTTCCTAAATTTTGCTTTCTAATGTTTCCTTTGGTTTTTTCTGTTTCCATATTAAGGGTTGTATATTAAGGGGAATGGGGGGTATCGCTCTTTGCCATAATCTTCCATGACATTTGGGATTTCAAGGCAGCTTGAAATTCACAGCCAGCATATGTGCAAAGACAAGTGGAGGGGGGGAGGGGGGAGGGAGCTATTAGTAAACCTCCCTTTTAAAAATTTTGTTTTCTTATTGATTTCATTTTAGGGGTGTATTTTATTATGACAGTGGTGTATTGAGGGTATGGGGTGTCACGTGTTGCTTTAAATGTTGCTTTAAAATTAATTAATTAATTAATTAAAAGTACATTATTTATTTATTTAAATATGTTGCTTTTCCAGATATTTTCTGCCCCCGTGATGTCAATTCCGGTTGTGCTGAGTGGATACACCCGTGACATCACGGTTCCTTGATCCACACCCCCTCTGATGTGACTTCTGGGGGCAGGGCTTCGGGCGGCCCGGCGGCCCAGTCAGAAGCAACCCACCCACCGAGCTGAGAGGAGGACTGCCAAGTGGCCGCGGGAGGCAGTTCCGACTCGGCCGGGGATGGGCGGCGGAGGGCCAGGGGATCAGCAGGCCCGGCCTCCTGTGTAACTCCCGGTGCGGCAGCCAGCCGACCTGCCCACCCACCTGCGCCAAGAGGAGCCTCGGCAGTAACACTGCGAGGCTTGCTGCAGCTGCCAAGCAGGGGGTGGGTCTGAGGGCGATTTTGATGCCCTCCTGGGCTTGCTACCCGGGGATGGAGTGCCCCTCCACCCCCCATTACTACACCTCTGCTTTTGCATGCCTAATTATAGAATTTTACTATCCTAGCTTGCCCTGCAGCCTTTGACCCAAGACCTGCTTGCCTCCAGGGTAAACGCACTACTCTCTATTAAAAGTTAATACTGTATCTTCACTCCACCCTCCATTCTCTCCTTTTAAGAAACCTCTTAGTTCCTCTTTCAAGGAACTAAGTAACTTTCTCTTTCTCCCTCTTGCCCTCACTTCTTCCAGAATCAGTGCTGAATAGCCTAGCACCAATTTATAGGCAATGTTATTGTGAATATAACCGCCTGAACATTTTTTTATCTAATCAATAGCATTTTCATTCCTTAGCTCCCTTGCCTTGTAAGCTTATCCCATAAATAAATAATACTGTGTTTACAACAATATCTAACTGTCTCATCTTTTGTAAATGTCAAATTCCTCTGGAATGTGCTACAAGCCAACAGTCAAAGGTTCCTAAAACATGCATGCTTTGGTACATATATAAGCACATTTAGATGTATCACTGAGCATGTGTAGTAACACCTCTCTCCTTATCCATGACCTGAGATTCTCAGAGATCCTCATATAACCAGGGCTATAGGCAAAGTGGAAATGTGCCAAGTGAGCAGTGCTGCTTAAAAAAAACACCACAGCAGTTTATACATGCAAATCTGTTATGTGCATTCTTTAAGCCACACAGCCTTAGTAGACTGGATATTCTGGTTGTGTTCCAGCAACTTTGAACTAATTGAAGGGCCTCATTCAGTGTAAATTAGGGCAGCTCCACAGAAGGTGAAAATATGGAAGATCAAAGGAACAGAATCAAGGTGGGAATTCATTTTCTTCCTACCTTTATCCGGCCCATTGAGGCTATGTGTAGCAACATACATGGCACATAGGCTATGAGTGATCAGTTACACTGACCACTTGCATTGCTGCAATCCCATTAAATCAAATGGAAGTACAGTTGGACCTCGGTATCCACAGGGGTTCCGTTCTGGACGGCCCCATGGATACTGAAATATACATAAAGCGAAATCTCTTTAGTGCAGATATGGGGGCCACTGTAAAAACCTTAAAAAAGAAAGGTTAAAAATAGCATTCCTTACCTTTTCGCTGGCAAGCCACTCTGTTTGCAAGGCTGTAGACAGTGAAATCGCGCTCCCACAGCTTCTTCTGGGTCGCTTGACTTCCCCGTTCCTTTCTCCAGACTCACCCCAATGCACCCCATGAGTGAGGCCAGGGAAACTCACATCACCCTTGACCAAAGTTAAGAGGGTGGTGACAAGGTGTAGGGTCTTTTCTGGGCCACACCACAATTATGGAATTCCCTCCCTTCGATTTGAGATCAGGGCTCTCCCTGGAGGTTTTCTAGCAGGGTCTGAAGACTTCATTTTGGGGCTGTATTTTAGTCAATTTTACTGTACTTTTATTGCAATTTTGTCAGCTGCCTTGGTTGGCCCTTTGTGGGAGGAAAGGCAGGGTAGACATCAATTTAAATAAATAGACTATCGCTACACCCACCTAGCCATAGATTGTGGCCTAGGTTTTTCTGAATTGCTGTACCAAAACTGTAGTAGGTACCTAACAGAAGCATAAAGCTGCCTTGGGCATTGCCTTCGGCATAGAATAAGGCAGGGTATAAATTTTTTAAATAAATTTAAATAAATAAATAAATTTCCTAAGACCCATAGGTGGTTTTGAGGAACAAAAGTACTCACTGATTATTTACACACACATACTCACAAAATGTAAGAGGACCACACACCTTTAATGAGCCCCTTTTCTTGCAAAGTCTTCAGTGAAGGTCTTCGATTGATAAACTTCTTCAATCTGCTTTTCACTCGGTTTCTGTCAGTTGTATCCGAATTGCTGTAGTTCAGTCTGAAAACTTGAAGAGAAAACAAAGAAAAAACTTTGTCATGCTACGCTTTAAGACGGGACAGTTTTGCTGGGCATCTGTAGGAAACTTTAACTACAGTCAGTTCTCATTATCCACTAGGGTTAGGTTCCTGGAAAACCTAGTGGATACTGAATTAGCGGATACCGAATAATTGAGCCTATTGGAAAAATGGGGTTAGGTTTCAGGGGACCTTCTTCGCCATACACTATATGAACTTTGTGAACCTGAATCTTACCTTGAAGCTTATGGGTTGGGTGATTGTGGGGGCAGTATCCAGTAAACCATGTTGGCTCTTTGTTATGGGAAAATTCCTAACTCTACCAAATTAATTATTATTTCTTCCTAACAACATTATGCAAATATAAAAAGTATTGTACAGTATCCTGAAAGCCCAGAGAGAGCACAAACAGTTCCCATTGCATTGCAAATGGCATTCATCAGAACACACACACACACACACACACACACACACACACACACAGAGAGAGAGAGAGAGAGAGAGAGAGAGAGAGAGAGAGAGAGAGAAACTCCAGAAGAGAGAGATTTGTTGTTGTTGTTCAGTCGTTAAGTCGTGTCCGACCCTTCGTGATCCCATGAACCATATCCCGCCAGGCCTTCCTGTCCTCCACTATCTTCCTGAGTTCGCTCATTTTCATGTTCGTTGTATCGGTGATGCTGTCTGACCATCTCATCCTTTGCCTTCCCCTTCTCCTTTTGTCTTCAATTTTTCCCAGCATCAGAGTCTTCTCCAGAGACTCCTCTCTTCGCATTAGGTGGCCAAAATATTTGAGTTTCAGTCTTAGTACCTGTCCTTCCAGGGAACAGTCAGGGTTGATTTCCTTTAGGATTGACTGATTTGATCTCCTAGCAGTCCAAGGGACTCTCAGGAGTCTTCTCCAGCACCACAGTTCAAAAGCATCTATTCTTCGGCGCTCAGCCTTCCTTATGGTCCAACTCTCACAACCATACATTGCTACTGGGAACACCATCGCCCTGACTATACGAACTTTTGTTGGCATGGTGATATCTCTGCTTTTTATTATGCTATCTAAATTTGCCATAGCTTTCCTTCCAAGGAGTAAGCGTCTTTTAATTTCATGGCTGCTGTCTCCGTCTGCAGTGATCCTGGAACCCAGAAAAGTAAAATCTGTTACTGCTTCCATTTCTGCCCCTTCTATTTGCCAGGAATTGATGGGACCCGATGCCATGATCTTAGTTTTATTAATGTTGAGTTTCAAGCCAACTTTTGCACTCTCCTCTTTCACCCTCATCAAGAGGCTCTTTAGTTCTTCTTCGCTTTCTGCCATTAGGGTGGTATCGTCTGCATATCTGAGGTTGTTGATGTTTCTCCCGGCAATCTTGATGCAGTAATCTTGATGGAAGCAGTAACAGATTTTACTTTTCTGGGTTCCAAGATCACTGCAGACGGAGACAGCAGCCATGAAATTAAAAGACGCTTACTCCTTGGAAGGAAAGCTATGGCAAACTTAGACAGCATAATAAAAAGCAGAGATATCACCATGCCAACAAAAGTTTGTATAGTCAGGGCGATGGTGTTCCC
Organism: Plestiodon gilberti rubricaudatus; assembly: GCA_026170595.1. Taxonomy (NCBI): domain Eukaryota; kingdom Metazoa; phylum Chordata; class Lepidosauria; order Squamata; family Scincidae; genus Plestiodon; species Plestiodon gilberti. The sequence continues at coordinate 190,519,401 of JANXHW010000001.1, forward strand.
AGTAGCAATGTATGGTTGCGAGAGTTGGACCATAAGGAAGGCTGAGCGCCGAAGAATAGATGCTTTTGAACTGTGGTGCTGGAGAAGACTCCTGAGAGTCCCTTGGACTGCTAGGAGATCAAATCAGTCAATTCTAAATGAAATCAAGCCTGACTGTTCCCTGGAAGGACAGGTACTAAGGCTGAAACTCAAATATTTTGGCCACCTAATGCGAAGAGAGGACTCTCTGGAGAAGACTCTGATGCTGGGAAAGATTGAAGGCAAAAGGAGAAGGGGGAAAGCCAAGGATGAGATGGCTAGACAGCATCACCGATGCAACAAACATGAAAATGAGCGAACTCAGGAAGATAGTGGAGGACAGGAAGGCCTGGCGGGATGTGGTTCATGGGATCACGAAGGGTCGGACACGACTTAACGACTGAACAACAACGACAACAACAAAGTATTCAACGCACCCCTAGTTAAAAAAGTTAAATTAGGGGGGGGAAGTGCATTTTATACTCGGGACAATACGGTATTATGAATAAACATTGTGAGTTGATGGATTCATATTTATTTATTAGTTTTTTTAATCCCGCTTTCTCCCCCCATAGAGGAGACTCAAAGCGACTCACAACAATATATACACTATATTAAAAAAATATTAGTAATGTTCATGTTGTTGGACAGCTATCAACATGTCATTCAATGTTGAATGAAACCTAGAGGTTTGTATCTGTAGCACGTATGGTTCTCCACTTGCAAATTAAAGTGTGCTATTTATTTTTTCCAAGACAACTAAAATGGTGAGATGAACAACCTTACAATAGTGGGAGAGGTTTGAGTCTTTGTGCCAAGTATTATTATTATTATTATTATTATTATTATTATTATTATTATTAATAATAATAATAATAATAATAATAATAATAATAATAATAAACAGTATTTATATACCACTTTTCAACAAAAAGTTCACAAAGCGGTTTACAGACAAAATCAAATGATGAAATGGCTTCCTGTCCCAAAAGGGCTCACAATCTAAAAGAGATGCAGAACACCACCAACAAACAGCCACCAGAAAAGACACGGTGCTGGGGTGAAAGGGGGGCAGTTACTCTCCCCCTGCTAAATATAAGAGTAGCACCAATTGAAAAAGTACCTCTTGCCCAGTTGGCAGGGGATATGCTCAAGGCATCATACATGCGTTGCAGAAGGCATGGCTGCATGACAGAAATACTCATTAACTGCAGGGAGATTTTCAGTCATAAAACTAAGGAACCAAACTCTTAATCCAGCAATGCAGCTGCTTCACGACACTTGATAAAATCTTAAGTGACCGGCAAGACAACAAGGATATGGCACTCCATCCTGAGTATACCCTTTAGGCTACAACACTGAGGTTCTCCTGGGATGGAAGGACCTTTAGAGGAAGAAATGGTAGACAAAAGGTTTTTCTGAATGTGACCTGCTTGAAGATTTTCAATATTTTAAGCTTGACTGTATTTCAGCTTGACTGTATCTACACTCTTAAAGTGGCTTAATAGCTAACGCCCTCCATGCAGGAGTTTTGTGAGAAGACCTTTTACTAAACATTCACCAAACTAAAATTCTCAGTTTTGGGGGAAACTATACAATGGTTATATTGACATAAAAACAGGGCAAGCTTGTGGTGCAGATATGGCTGCTTATGACCTTTGTCAACACTAGATAATCAAAGAATTGAATAAGGGTAGCCTGCATTTATGAATGTATTCCTTCCGTGTGGATTTATGAAACACCAACCAGGGTAAAAAGGTAAAGGTGTCCCTTGACTTTTAAGTCCAGTCGTGTCCGACTCTAGGGTGCGGTGCTCATCCCCGTTTCGAAGCTGAAGAGCCAGCGCTGTCCAAAGACGCTTCCAACCAACACAAACACAAACCAGGGTACTCTACAGCATTCCTGCAACTTTGTTATCACTCCTAGCACAATTTCTATGTCAAGTGTGGAAAGTTCTATTTCCTGTTCCATACAAGAAGATAGCACAGGTCTTGAAACAAAATCAGAAACTTATTATAAAGAAGAAAAAAGAGCATTTAAGACGAGGAAAAACGAAATATTAAAAGCTGCCCTTTCTCAAAGTCAAGGCAAATTCAAGAAGTATACTGTTTAATAAAAGGAGAAACTGGGAATATTGTGGCTTACATTACAAATCTGACACAAAGCGAACCAAACAAAATAAAAAAACCTCCACCATTTTTTCTCCTTGCTACTATCTAGGGACAAGAACGTGCCAGGCTCTTCATTTTAAATAAATACAACATACCCAATTAAGGAAAGCAACGTTTAAACACATGCCTATGATAATCAGAGCATACTTTGCTTCTGATTTCACTACTGATTTGAACAGATGACCGTTCCATTTTCCCACAGCACTAAAGTGACCCCACACATACTTCTGCAAGCGAGTAATCACAACAGACGTATAAAAGGACACTTTTACTGGAACATTCGCAACATGGGACAATAATCCATCACTTATGAAAAAATAAAATTCACATTTTTAGTGGTAGCATTCTTAGGATGATATATCATAGAATACAGAGATTAGTGTTCAATTAATGGCTGGTGCTTTTGTTCTATGTTCTATTTTAGAACTTTTGGGTTCAAATGGGAACAACCCTTGGCAGTGATACACTAAAATTCCAAGGCACTCAGTCTTACTGTAAAAAGAGAAACAGATGACTGTTTCTGAGGTTATAAGCTTGGTGACATGTTGAAAGAGAGGAATGACATAGAAAATGTGTTCTCCAGGTGTTTAATAGCTTTGCTTCACTTTGTACACATTCACACTTCCACAGATATTTAAATACACAGAGGCCTGGATCTAAATAAAGCACACGTACATTTACCATGACAATGAATAGGTTTTGGCTGGACATGCCCATCGTTCCTTGCCCACATCTTCTGGATGAGCCATTCATAGCTACCAGACAGTTTTAGTTTACCACCACCTCAATGGCCAGCATTCCTATGCTGTGTTCAGTCAGAAACTTGCACATACACCCCAGATGTAGCATGTGGACTGTGCACATCTAAAGTGGAATGTCACACTTGCATAGATTAACAACAAAGAGCTTTTGCAAAGTTCTCAGGGAGGGAAATTTCTGCTTTGGCTATGGTCCAGGCATATTAAGAACAGAAGTTTACTGAGGTACACATTTCCATGGGAAGCACAGAGATGAAAAGCATCATTTGCAGGACTGAGCAGGTTGGAAGACAGTGGCAAACTTGGCCTGTTTCAAATTCTAGAGAGCAGCTGGTTGTGATATAGTCACATGAATTTGACTGTGTGATGAGGCAGTTCAGTTGCCCCTTGTCTTACATGCGGTTGACTTGCGCAAATTCAAGTATATGCATTCAGCAAACAAACAAAAACTTAGAAAAACAACAATTGAAATAGTGCAGGCGATTCCACCCATCATTCCACTTATTAAATATATGCCCTGGAGTGAGCTTGAAAATGGAGAATGAAGCTGCTGTTCCCTCAGTCGGTCTCACAGTTCCCACTTGCCTCTTGTAATTTTTAAAGAGACAGTATGTATTTTTCAGATGTAAGGGATTTTCAAAGTAATTTTGAGTATACAGTATGTGATTTTGGCTTTACGCTCCAACCTTGGAACGCAACCTTCGCGTAAGTCAAGGAGTGACTGTACTGTGCAGTAAACTGTTCTAACTTGGGACCTCCAAACAAGGAAATTCTGAGTTGCAACACCCTTCCCTCAAACCACTACAGTTCAATGCACCAGGGAAAACACAGTCAACTTAGAATTAAGGATACAGTTACCTGGGTTGTGCTGCATGCTATACACAATAAGTTATGTGAATGAGGCCTGGTCTACACATGCAATAGGAAACAATGGTAAAATACTGTAATAGCTGAATTTACTTCACTTGGGGGTGCCTTTTTGAATGTTTCCTTGTGTAAAAAAACCTCTCCCTGCTGGTTAAAAAAAACTAACATAACGTGGATAAAGAACTTAGTTCAGTCTGCTTCCTGCTGGCTAGTTTTCTACTTACAGGGAATCTTTTGATTTTAATGAAGAGGAGCACTCAAAAACATTACCTCTACCTGTAGTCTGGAAGAATAGCAGTCTGTTTGACCACCTCAGGGGCCCAAAATTTCCCATTTTAACCTTTTGCTGCATGTATAGACAAGGCCTGAGAGAACAGAACATTGTAATTAATGCCTGCCCCTCTGGCTCCCCAAACATACTTTGCTGGGAATTATAGTTTTACAATCAAGGATGGTAATGGCTTAATTTTGATTTGATTTGCTTGAGAAATTTATTGATAGCATTTATTAATTAAAATTTGCCACCTAACCCCCCACCCCCCCCAAGTTCCTTCACATTCACAAATTTGCTGTGAGACAGGTCGCTTTCATACCTATTTGACTCAGAGGGGAGTGAGGTTGAAATGATGGGGCCAAGTTTTCCAAGTGACTCTTTGGTTAATCTAGAAAGATGGCCAGAAAACCCCATGCTGGACCACAATAATTCAGTGTACCCACTTTGATGTGCCTTCAGTACAGAATGCATATATAGGGGTCCCTGTATCTGCAGATCCGCTATCCGTGGATCTGCTTACCTTTATTTTTATAGAGCTGGTGCCAAGCCCCTGTGTTCCTTGCTTAACCAAAACTATAAGCTTCCTGCTTCCTGTTTAACGGAGCCTTTCTAGTGTGCAGGCTGCTTGCCAGCTTTGTTGCTATAAGCAGCATGCTGCTTATAGTATTTTGAAATTGAAAACAAGAAACACACTGACCCGGTGCCAGCTCTGAGAAGAAGAAAAAAGGTAATGGCCGTGCGTGGGGGCAGTGGGGATAGCGTTTCCACTATCCGTGGGTTCCTGGTACCCATAGTGGGGTCGGGAACCTATCGCCCGCAGATACAGGGGCCCTACTGTATACGTTCTTCCCGGAGAACCTTACTTTACAATTTGCAAAACATTCATTTTAAACCTCACGGGTTTACCACCTGTGATTAATTCCTGCCTGGTACAATGTTATCTCAGTACTTTGGACATGTGTTGAGTGCATTGGTTTTTGAAGAACTATCCATTAATGACTTTCTGAACTGTGACAATGGATATTGACAGTGCTTGTCAGACTAAAGCACTATTGATTGTTTCACATCATGTGTATAGCAAAACCAATTTCTTTCAAGTGCCGCTTTTCCTAACTGAAATACGTTAGAGCAGCGCCTATCATGTCATTACGATGCCCAAAATTATAGCATGATGATGCATCTGAAAAGAAAGGAAAATTCGCAAAATAGGTGCACCTCTTGTAGGAGGACCTGAAGATATGAAGGTGTTCATAATAATAATTTTAAACTACTGCAAACCTCAGAGCACTTACTTTAGGGAAACCCCATTAAAGAACTCCTCCAGACAAAGTGTTTTCAAGACTGGCATTTAAATGATAAGTCATTTATCACAGATAGTTTCTTAAAAGAAATCTCTCTAAAGTTAGTCTGAGTGCTTTTCTTCTTTTAGGACCAGGCTGTGCCTCAGCACACCTAGAACAAGCAATGTGAATATTCACTTAGGGAAAGGGGATTGCAAAGACAGGAATAGAGACACTGAAGGGCATTAAGGAAGGAACCATACTGGAGATTCTGGCAGCAGAGACCCAGATGTCATACTCCCTGGGCCATCAGGGCAACTAACAGAGAAAGTGGCCTGAACCCGGTGGCACTACAACGCTGTGGATCAGTGGAGGTACTGAGCTGCTCAGGGACAGCCCAACTATGAGGTTGAATGAAGTGGACACTTTGAGCAGCAGGTTGGGGGGAGTAGTTGTCCCCCCCCCCCAGCCTGTTGTTTGTCCATCCATTTCAATCCCTTCTCCAATCATTTTTGTACTCACTGAGAGCAAGTGGGAAGAGAATTGGGATGGCAGTAGCCCACTCTTCTCTTCTTCCAATGCCATCACTGCAAGCCATTGCAGAGCTGCAAGAAGCAACTGCAGGGTCATTCTGTTCTGATTGCTCACTTCCACAAGCAATCGGAAAGAAGGAATTCCCTACCTGTGAATCTCCTGTTCTGGGAGAGGAAGGGGGGGCATTCGAGACCGAATGGGTTAACACCCTCATCGTCTGAGGCAGGATCGGCACTAGACGTTGACTCCTACTTCTGGACATGCCCAGTTCCGGTTCTGACGACCATAGAAGCAAGGCAACGAACTCAGACGTGTACCGACATCCTGGGGAATCGCCAAAGCTGCCGTCCAAAAAACTGGAGAAGGAAATCAAGTGACCTATACACAAAACGACCAGAGCTTGAAAGGAAAAGTTAGCGGGCAATTAACATCCCACTGGAGGCCCTAGCTAATGTTCCCAACAACGGAACATTCCCAACCAACCAAATACCAATACCAACAAAACAAACCCCAACGGAGACAAGACTCCAAAAAGCCATCTGGGTGGGGCGAATGCCCCCCCCTTCCTCTCCCAGAACAGGAGATTCACAGGTAGGGAATTCCTTCTTTTTCTGGAGGAGGAAGGGGGGGCATTCGAGACAGAATGGGATATAACAAAGCTGTACAATAACAAAGGGTGGGCGCTTACTTGTCTCCCCTTGGGACCACCTCCTGCAGCACTCTTCGTCCGAAAAGTGTATCTGCTGAGGCTACCCTGTCTATCTTATAATGGGACAGAAAGGTATTGGGAGAAGCCCACGTAGCTGGCTTACAAATGTCTACTAATGAGGAAGCCCCATCAAAGACCGCCGAAGTAGCTGCTCCCCGAATGGAGTGAGCCACAATGCCCTCGGGAGGCTCCTGCCCTAGGGCCCTATATGCTGCCTGAATAGCCATCTGCAACCACTTGGAAATTACTGATGCGGACGCCTTTTTCCCCACCGAAAGACCTTTAAAGTTCACAAAAAGCGCCTCGGTCTTCCGAAGAGATTCAGTACGGTGAACATAAAATCGCTACGCTCTCCGGACATCCAAAGTATGCCACTCCCGCTCCTTGGGGTGAGAAGGGTTGGGGCAAAATGACGGGAGAACTATATCTTGTGAGCGGTGAAAAACCGAATTAACTTTCGGGAGGAAGGATGGATCGTGCCTAAGCACTACTCTGTCCTTATGGAAAATCATTAAATTGGCATTGATAGATAACGTTCCTATCTCGGAGACCCGTCGAGCCGAAGAACCAAGTTCAAGCCCCGCATCAACGCCCGAAGAACCAAGTTCAAGTCCCAAGTAGAAACCCTGTGCACCACGGGCAGATTCATCAGAGCAACACCCTTCAGAAAGCGTTGAGCATGAGGATGGTCCAAGACAGTCCGCTTGCCCCCTACCCCCAAAACACTCTTTAGAGCCGCTACCTGGAGGCGCAGGGTATTTGTACTCAGACCAAGGGTCAATCCGTCCTGTAAGAACTCCAGCACCTGAGCCAGCTTGGGACTAAGAGGCCGGACCCCTCTAGTACCGCACCACGTCACGAACTTCTTCCAAGTCGCGTTGTAAATCCTTTTTGTGGATGGACGCCTGGATGCTAAGAGCGTTTCCACTACAATCCCGGAATAACCACACTTGCTCAGCTCTTCCCGCTCAATCGCCACGCTGTGAGTTGGAATGTGTGAGGCTGCGGATGCGTCACAGGTCCCTGAAGAAGCAGGTCTTGCCTGGGAGGCAGGGTCCACGGGCTGTCTATGGATAGCTGTACTAGGTCCGCAAACCAAATCCGACGAGGCCACCAGGATGCAATGAGGATCACTTATGCTCGCAGATCTCTTATCCTCCGTAGCACCAGCGGAAGAAGTCCGATGGGCGGAAAGGCATATAGCAGCCCCTGGGGCCAATCGCCCCGAAGGGCATCCACGCCTTCCTCCCCCTGACCCTGACACCTGGCATAAAATCTTGGTAGTTGGGCATTTTCTCTTCACGCGAAGAGGTCCACTAGGGGAAGGCCGTACCTTGTCGTCAGGAGGTCGAAAACTTCTGGATTCAGGCTCCATTCTGTCTCGGACATCTGCACCCGGCTCAGCCAATCCGCCACCACGTTTGCCGCACCCGCAAGATGCTCCGCCCTGAGTGACGACAGATGGGTTTCTGCCCACATTAAGAGTTCCACCGTCTCCTTGGCAAGCCGTCTGGACCTGGTTCCGCCCTGGCGATTTATGTACGCTTTGGCTGTCATGCTGTCCGTCCGGACCAGGACCGCCCGTTGAAGGAGAAAGTGTTGAAAACGTAGCAGAGCCAACTGAATAGCCCGAAGCTCCAATAGGTTTATGGGGAGCTTTGTCTCCTGTGGGGACCACGACCCTTGAGTGAAGTGGGTTCCGGAGTGGGCCCCCCACCCCAAGAGGCTCGCATCGGTGGTGACGACTACAGGATCCAGGATCTCCAAACTGGTCCCCCGTTCCAGCCTCCGGGGACACAGCCACCAGTCCAGGCTGTGAAGAACGTCCTGTGATAACGACACCATCCGGTGTTGTTTGTTCTCGATCTGTTTGGAGTATGGTCTCAGCAGTTGTTGAAGTGGCCGGGTATGAAACCTCGCCCAAGCTACAATGTCGTGACAGGACACCATGATGCCCTGTAGACGCGCCAGCACCGCCAGCCTGGCCTGACTCTTCTGTCTGATGTGCAATAGCAGAGAGGGGAGGGTCTGTCGTCTCTCCACTGAGAGGGCTATGGTGAAGTCCCGGGTGTTCAAGATCAGCCCTAGGAGAGCCGGATCAACGGCGAAGGTACTGCCCGCGGCGCCCTCCCTGTGGCTGCCTTTGGGCCTAGTTGCGTCCCCCTCCTTCGCGTCCAACATCTTACCGGTTAATCCAGAGAGAAGTGGTGTCACTCTGAGGCTCACGTTGCCCTGAAGGGAGATACGTTGACCCCAACAATACCAGCAGCAGTCTCCCCATGTGCGCTTCCGCGCCGAAAGCTGCTTGCGGGGCTAAAGGAGACTCTCTCTCGCTCGTAAAAGCGGCGGCGCCCTCCCACAGGGTTCGTGCCTTGCCGCTAGACTCTCTCTCTCTCGCAAAAGCGGCTGCGCCCTCCCACAGGGTTCGCGCTTTGCCGCTAGGCCGCTCGTCACTCAAGTAAATGCCTGAGGTGAAATGCAAAAAGTGCGGGAAGCGCTGGCCGCCGGAGCGTACCTCGCACCACCCCCACACAGTCGTCCCTCGCAGCGTCCCGCTGACTAAGGCAGGGATCGGGTAGGGAGGGGAAGAAGAAGGTAAGAAGCCAGGATGGAGAAAAACACAAAAGGAAAGAAACTCTGGTCACTTATTCACTTTGAGCTAGCAGCTCGAAGAAGTGCTGACCGCGCTCGTCAGAGGCAGGACCGGAACTGGGCATGTCCAGAAGGAGGAGTCAACGTCTAGTGCCGATCCTGCCTCAGACGATGAGGGTGTTAACCCATTCAGTCTCGAATGCCCCCCCTTCCTCCTCCAGAGAACAAGAACTCTCTGCCTCACCAGGGCTGGCTTTAAGCCAATTGGACCAATGCTCTCAATTGGGCCCCGTGCCTAAGGGCCTCCTGTGCTAGGGTAACCTACTCTAATCTTGTCAAATACACATGACAACACAGTGCAACATACACGTAACACCACATTGCAGGTTTTATAGAGAACACCAACGATTCTAATTTTCTTCTGAATTCTTAAAAAAATCAGTAGTGTTTATACTGTTTATACAGACAGTTCTCGTTATCCGCTAGGGTTAGGTTCCTGGAAAACCTAGTGGATACCGAATTAGTGGATACCGAATCATTGAGCCTATGGGAAAATGGGGTTAGGTTCCAGGGGACCTTCTTACCATTCACTATATGAACATTGTAGACCTGAATCTTACCTTGAAGTCTATGGGCTGGGTGATAGCAGGGGCAGCATCCAGTATACCACATTGGCTCTTTGTTGTGGAACAATTCCTAACTCTAGCAAATTTCATTATTATTCCTTCCTAACAACATCATGCAAATATAAAAGATATTGTACAGTATCCTGGAAGCCCAGAGAGAGCACAAACAGTTCCCATTGCATTGCAAATGGCATTCATCAGAAAATACACACACAGCAACTCCAGAAGAGAGAGATTACCTTTTACAGTAAAAGCAGCAAGACAGGGAAATTTGATCCCAGAGCAATGTGGGTGCCAGGCAAGGAAAATCTGCTTGCTTTTTAGAGCAACGCGGAGATCTGCTTATAAGCAGCTAGAAAGATACGGAGCAAACAACAGTTCCTATTGCGTTGCAAATGGCAAGAGGGAAATTTGCTCCCAGACCCAGGAGACTGGGGGGGGGGGAGCTAAGTACACACCCATGAGAACAATGGCCCTGACAAGATCGCAGATAGTGAGAACAGACCGCAGATACTGAGAGATAGGTGGCAATTCTGCCCCTCGCAGATAGCAAATTCGCAGATAGCGAACTCACATATAAAGAGAACTGACTGTATTTTAAAATTTTACATTTGGCTGCTCCGGACCCTGCCAGCACACATGAAGCATCCACGTCTTCTCTGGCAGCGGGATGGTAGTGCGCAGCTCCACACACATTGTAAGGCTGTTTTCAATGGCCATGAAGCAAACCCCACTGCCAGAACACTAGTTCCGGACCGGGGTGGGGTGGGGTTAGAATTGGGCCATTAGAGCACAAGCCTATGCCTGTCTACTCAAAAGTATGTGGAACAATGTTTCCAATTTGGCCCCATAGCTCCTAAGGCCGGCTCTGTGCCTCACCTCCAAGAAGGCCAGGTGACCCAAAAGGAGAAGTGAAAGCCTGCTCCCACCCTCGTCCTTACCTTCAAGAGGGCCATCGGTCCACCACCACCTATTCCTCCTTGCTCCCCACTCATCCTGTTTGCTTCAAGGAAGAGCAAGGAGGAAGAGACTGTGGCAGTGGACAGACTGCTTGAAAGGTAAGAGGAGGACGAGGGGATAGGCACCAGATCTTTTGCTGAGCTCCACTCCTCTTCCCTCTCTTTGCCTGCCCAGTTGATCCCCTAGGTAGCCAGGCAGGAGAGGAGAAGGCGGTGGCGGCGGCAGCAGATGGTTTCCATCTGGCCATATATATCTGCTGGCTCTGGCCTGGCTCCTCAGTCTTAGCAACCTATTGCTCTGCTGTGCCAGCTGAACTGTTCCGAGTCTGCCTGCATGATCCTTCTGGAGCATTGCTTGAATCTCCAAGGTTCAAGCCGATCTGCCAGCTAACTTATCTACCTGCCTCAAGACACACAGATATCAGCTCTAATCAACATTTGATATCCGACTGGACTCCAATTCCAATTATGTTAATCTCAAAGGTATTTTCAAGAACAGATTGATCACGTATCTAAACAACTGATATTACAACCTGACTCGATTATCTAAGGGAATTATTAGCATGACATTCCCTTAATATGTCAGGCAATTCTACTCTCCAGTCTGACCAGCATAGCTGAGATTACCTGCGCTTCTATAGGAATGATATATTACAGGGGTGGCCAAACTGTGGCTCTTGAGCCACATGCGGCTCTTTGACATATAATGTGCGGCTCTTGGAGATACGTTGACGAAGGTGCTTTTTGCATCACAATTAATTTAAAAGGTAAATAAGAATTTTTCAACCTTCGTAATTATTTAACAGGTATAAACTGAGAGTCCAAAGGCTTAAAACATAACTTTTATGTTCATGGTGAATAAATATATGGGAAGAATGTAAATGTTTCTTAAATATTGTGGCTCTCGAACGTCTGAATTTTATAGTATGTGGCTCTTTTGTTAAGCAAGTTTGGCCACCCCTGATATATTACAATGTAATGTTTCTGGGCCACATCTAGTCTACTTAAGTCCCACCTAAACCAATGTTCAACTGTCTCCCTCCCCAAGGGTGTCTTTGGATCTGGGTGATGGGGACTGAAGGGGTACTAAGTAGACTCTCCTTGACAAACATTGGTGAGTGAGAAGCAGCTCTATGGTTGTACCTTATTTCTCCCTTACCCCTGACTAACTGCTCATTGTAATTCTTATTTGTACCCATTGGGTTTGCAAACTCATAACATGGAAATGCATCTCGGATGCCATTTCCTCATAAAGCAGGAGCCTGCTACGTGCTGGAACTGATGCCAAATCTTAGTTGTTCCTGCAAATCAATGCTGACACATAATCAGCATTTATCTTAATTAGCCCTGAAATATGTGAGAAGAGTGACAGAGTGACACTGATCACTGCACAAATATACCGGCAGCAAGTAAAACAGAAAAGCATTGTGTATGAGAGGCAAAATACACACATGCTTGTGATTGGCTGAGAGACACTTTGAAGACAATGCCTGGCCATCACACGTCTGTATTGCTAAGGAATCAAAGGTTGCCATATTTGTGGAAAATCATTCTGAAAATGTTCAGAGGGTCTTTCTTTGCAAGAGATGCCCACAGCAGCCAAGGGGAATTGTGGAAATAACGGGAAAAAATTGAACAATGATTATGCATTCTGAAACGGAATAATTTTCAGGAATATGATAGTTTAACAACTTAAATGCCCACTATATTTCTCATGCATTTGCAGTAAAGGCTCAATAAAATTATGGTATAATAAATATTTTTAAAATGTGGATTTTTAAAGTATTTTTTTTCCTTCATCCCAAAAAAGGGGGATATGTAATTGCTGTATATTGACTATTGTCATAGCAAATATTTTCCTTCTCAGATGTATTGGTTTAGTTTTCAGTATCTATAGACTGATTTTAGGGGACTATTATCATCATGAAAAATAATTTTTGTACCGGGCGGGGGGGACTGTAGATGAGTGGCACCATGCATGTGTTACATGAAGAAGGCAAAAATTAGATCTTCAACATTTTAACTTAAGTGGCATCAAACAAAACCAGGGAAAAGGTTTTTGTCTCACAGCTGCACTTGAAATATCCATGTGCAAATAACTCTTCAGATCAACCATATGATAAAAGAAACCACAGAAGATCGTGGTTCCTCTTTCATAATCAGGAAAAAAAATTATAACATGATTTTTTTTTGCCTAATTATGGAAGACAAGCCACAATTGTCCATAAGTCCCTTTTTCCAATGTTACACTGCTCATGCAAGTGAGCCAGTTGTGAAAGTAGTTTTCTGTGTGGATATGCTATTGCAGCAGTGTCTGAAGAGCTGCAATCAAGACATATTAGTCTAAGACTGGATGGACCATTACAAGCTCACATAGTCTAATGCTCCTCCATACAAAAAGTCCTTCACATAGAAAACACCATGTAAGGAGGAAGGGTTCTAATCTAGCCTTCTCCCTGACATGTACGTTTTCTATGTGAGTGGTTTTCTTTGCATATGGAAGAGCAAACAATCAGGGAAAGAGGGGATGGGGCTGTCTTAAAACATTAGAGTGAGTCTCTTCCAGAGACTCTTCTTCTGTCACTTCCAGGCAGAAGTGTTGCCAGAGGGGGCCCCAGGCGGCGTACAGTGGTGACAAAGTGGTAGGAGGGCGACAACCCTGCCGTATGGGTGGCGGGATTGGCAGTGGCGGTGCAAAAAGCGGGAAAGTTTGGCCCGCTTGTCCCGTGCCTGGGAAGCCCTTTGCAGCAGTGGTGACATCACTTCCGGCAGTGACGTCATGGGGGAGTGACGTTTTTGCTACGACACCCCCCCCCTCTCACAGGGTGTTTGCTTCTGGTTCCAGGTTTGGGGAATTTGAAAGAAAAGGTACTCTCAGTGGGCTCCCTTAAGCTGGAAGAGGCAGGGGCATGGAAACGGAGAATTGTTTTTTAACCCTCTGAATTTCACACATCATTATTGTGTGAAGGGTGAGAAGGGTGGTGCTACTGGATACAATAGGTCCTTTGGTAATCCTGGAGCCATATCAAATGCCCACAATTGCTGCTTCTGGAGCTGGTCCTGGTGCATCTGGAAGAGGTGGCTACCATGAGACATGTCTTGTCCGCAACCTGATTCTTGTGTCTGTCAGTGCTAGTAATAATCACTTGGAAACAGGTTCACTGTGCCATTCTATTCTGGCCGTTGTTCTGGCCATCAAGGTTTATTACCTTAAAGAAAATCTTAATGTAATTGAGGAATATGTCATCAAAGGTCTGGTCTTGGTTTTTCAATATAAAGATTATTACATTTGAGTGTCCACTTATGAAATCGCTACCTCAAGTAAGTTATTAAAGTGTAATTGAACCAAGAATTACCTAGGAGGGTTTTTTCTTTAATGAATAATTTTCACAGGCTATGGAATATGGTTCACGTGCTTCACGAAACAAAACACCCCCCACGGGACACCAACACCCTCGACACTTTTCAGCACCTTTTTGGAGCCAAACAGCCTGGGGCAGGCGGGAGGGCCAAACTTGTAGCCAAGAATGGTTGCATGACGAGGAACCAGCGGCGGAGGGGGCAACGGATCCGGTGGCAAGTACACCCCCTGCCGCTTCGCCACCCACCGCTTGAGGCCCACCGCCCCCAACGCCCCCACCGTAATGACGCCTCTGACCTCGGGGCTGCATTGCAACTGCATTGGCACTGGAAAGTGATGTCTTCTTCAATATCCAAGGATCGTGGGTAGCATCCACGGATTCCCATTATCTGGAGCAAGGACTCTTCCACAGAGGAACTATCCAGAGTAAGAGAAACTGTGGATGCTACCCAGTGAGAAACGGTATCTTTGGATACTGGGGAAGGCAGATGCAATCTTCCCTGTCATACAGGGGAAGGCCATGACTCAAAGGTAAACGCAAACCACATGCTTAGCATGTAGGAGGTCCCAGGTTGAGTTGCTAGCACCTCAGGTAGGACTGGCAAGAATTCCTGCCTAAAACCCCGGAGATCCATTAACAGTCAGTGTAGACAATACTGAGCTAGATGCCACAATGATCTGACACCGAATAAGACATCTTCATACATTCAATAATGTTTAAGAGAATATGATGGAAGTACATCCCTTGGAATTATGTTTAATGAGAAAGGCCATACGTTTGCACCCTGCAGTGACCTACAGAAATACAATATATTCAGACTATCACAACACCTCATTTCTACATTTCTTTTCGCTATACAAATTCCTCAGCATTCCAAAAATGTTTGGCAGGGAAAAGCTGAAATTGCTGGAATGTCAGAAAATGCAGTTGCATTTTAATCACTCTGCCTGCATAACAATTAATTTAGCTAGGCATCAGGAAACAGAAGTGGATGTTATGGCTGGAAACCAATCCTCAGTCTAGGAGTGGATCATGGCAGGAGTACCCGGGCTGTGGCCCATAGGCCACATCCAGCCCATCAACATATTTTGACTGCCTGCTGGACTCCGTAGAATTATAATTACCGGTACATGCATTTCCCCATACTTTCCTCTTCTTCCTCGATCCACATATTCTTGTATTCCTCCTGCTGGAAAAGGTGACCGTTGGGCTAGGCTGCTGTAGCTGAGAGCCAAATGGTGATAGCGAGCAGCCCCACAGCTGCAAATATTGCAATTTTTTTAGCATTTTTTCCCCTTTATGAAAATTCTTAGAGTTATGTACCTATTTTCTGTAACTGGAGAGAGCTGAAAAAAGGAGCAGGCCTAACCCAGGGAGCAAAGGGAACAGTGGGTAGGCCAGGGAGTGACTCACCAGCACCCTCAGGGCTCAAATCCAGAACCCTCACCCCCAGTACATACATTGGGCCCAGGAACCAGAAAGTCAAGACCCCAGGGCACAGGACAAAGGCCCCCCCCTTTGCTCAGCTATAGCTGTCTTCCCCAAGTTGCCAGAGCAATACAGATCTGGGGACTCAAGTACAGCGCCTCGTCAGAGGGACTGTCAGCTACTTCCAGCCAACTCTTCAAGGTTGGGCTTGCCAGGCTTCTATTAGAATTGTGACAGAACCTGGAGCACCCGCGTTGCTAGAGCGTGGCGGGGGGGGCAGGCCGCGGGGGGTGATACGCACAGAAGGGTGACACGCGCACACATGCGCGTCACTACCACTGCGTGGATCGCCCTCCAGAGCCTCCGAGGCCGGGAGAAGGCCTCGGAGTGTCCTCCTGGGCCGGCGCTCCAGGGCCTTCTGATGAAGGCCCACTGCGTCAAAACGTAATGTATTAGGTTTTTCGCGCCTGCGCAGACTGTTTCTGAGGGAAAAGGGCAGCCCTTGGCCCTCAGAAACGTTCTGCGCATGCGCAAAAAACCTAATAAATTACGTATTGACGCAGTGGGGCCTCGTCAGAAGGCCCAGGACAGCCGGCTGCAACGGAAGACGTCCCTGGAGCCGGCTGCAACGGAAAGGAGGCACAGGTCTGAGTGGCGGGGGGGCAGAGTCGGGGGGCACCCGGGGCAGCGTCCCATCGAGTCGCCCCCCCCAAAAAAACCACGGCGCGAGGAAATGCGCTGCCAAAAGTGCTGTATTGGAACGGGGTTCCAGTAATCCGCGTACCACCAGCAGTCGGCCGAATTACCACTGGTTGAGAAGCCCTGCTCTAGAGGATGCTCCCATTTGTAGATAGTGAGAGGAACAGCTGTCAGAGACCATCACCTGCTGCCAGTAAATGTGGCGGGGATGTAGAGACCCCAGAGCTTCCAGCAACCTGGTGCTGGCACAAGAAAGCTGCCTGCTCTTCACACAATTGTGACAAGAGTCAATGGTAGCAGTGGCAGGAAGACCCTTCCTCTTGCTGACAGGAGGGCAGAAGAAGGGGTTGGGTTCTTGTAGACTTCTCCATGGGAAAAGAACACAGAACCCGCACCAAATTTTATGTGAGCCGAATACACTTAAAGGGGGTTAGCAGGGCAAAGTTTTTGTGACATCTCCAGCCATAGATCACTTTTTTCTTTTCATTCTTCAGAAAGAAGGGATTAGGGCCAAGACTCTCTGCCAACACTTTGGAAGTGCATATTATTTGGATTTCACTCTGATAAGCACTGAAAACCTCAGATGCTTATCCAAAGCTTATCTTGTCTTTGAAAACCCGTTTTTCCTCAAGAATGCCACATATAAGCAAAGCTCTGTAGCAAATAAAGCCTAACAGTTACAAAAAAAATTAAAAATAAAGAAAACTCTATTATCAGGAAACAGCACCTGATGACAACATTCACATGGTAAGCAGTTAAGCATCAAAGCCTACGCAAAGTGTTTTCAAGAAAAAACAACATCAAAACGTATATGAAATCCAAGACGGGGGAAATGTTAAGGAGAATGCCACAAACACAATTAAACAATCAGTCCTTGATATCAGAAGTCTTCCAAGTTCCAAATGAGTAAGCAAAACCAGAGATCAGAGGCCGCTGCTTTTGAAGTTTCATTGTCCAGGGACTGGTTTCAAGTCATAAAAATAGTTCAGAACTTGAATTCTACAATAACCAAAGGGAGGGGCATATAGCTCAGTCACCCGGCATATGTTTTGCATGCATAAGGCCCCCACATTCAATCTGGGCCACCTCCTGTTAAAAGAGTGTGGAAGCCCAGAATGGGAAAGAGCTGGTGCTCAGCAGAACAGACAAGGCTGGGCTGGATAGACCAATGATCGGACTCTGTACAAGCTCCATAGGTTCAACATCCACTAGAAGTCTGACAACAACGATGTCAGTGGAAAATGGCAGTTTCAAAGACTATTCATCTTGTAGTGACATTTATTTATTTATATCTCCCATGAGACAAATGGTTTCCCGTGTTCTTGTTACAATTCTCAAACAACTTAGAGTACATA
The DNA here is from genome assembly GCA_026170595.1 of Plestiodon gilberti rubricaudatus. NCBI lineage: Eukaryota > Metazoa > Chordata > Lepidosauria > Squamata > Scincidae > Plestiodon > Plestiodon gilberti. Next base: position 190,537,033 of record JANXHW010000001.1, read on the forward strand.
TGTCACACCAAAGGATCGCACTGATATACCTAACTTGTCATGATTACAGTATTCTTATCTCTTTACTGAAAACAACTCTCAGTGTAGACAGGCAAGACTTGGTCAAACATATAGTGGCATAAGCTACTTCTGCTACTATTCATCCACTCACCATATTGTCACTCTCATCTTTCTCTCCAATACTGGCACTCAGTGTTCTTTTCCCAGGATGTCTGCCTACTGAGAAATGTAGTAACCGAGTACTTCTCAATCTTTTTCACCCCATGACCCACTTTCAGCACAGAGCTCAGCAATCCGGAAGTTTTGGTGGTGACATGATGACGTGATGACATCATCACGTAACCACCAAAACTTTGCATTTCTTCAGCTGCTCCGGGCCTCATAATGTTGTTGCGACCCTCATGCCCATGGCAGCATGTCCTTGTTATTTGAACTCGGAACGGAAATGAAACTCGTGCAGCGTCGGTCAGAAACGGACCCCCCTCCCTCCCAGAAACAGGCATGTCCCTTGCCCTTCCCACTCTCTTCCCTTTGAGCCGCAGACCCTGGAGGATGTGCGCCTCAAGACTCTCCTGCTGCAGCCACCTCAGTATCCGTCACACGCATGCATGCACACTCTTAAAAACACACAATCAAAACAGCACCTACCACAACCCAAGGACCTTACACCACTCTTGATGGTTCCCCTGCGCAGAAAAGGCTGGAGCGCTCTTATACTCGGGCAGCGAGGCCTGCGCACAGGGGAAAAGTGCACACCAATCCCCTGCATCAGCATGAAAACTACAACTCCCAGCACTACCTGTGGTGAGGCGATGGCTGGCAGTGAGGGCCGCCACTTCCCCACCCAATGAGGAAAACACATGAGTGGAACTCAAAACAGTTTTACTCTTCTCCACCCGCCTTCTTTAAGCCAGAAGTATCCCTCTGGGTCTTGTTGCAGAGGTTCAGGCAACTTGGCAACCCAGAAGTTGAGGGTCCGGCAGCGTGCTTTTCATGACCCACCCAAAATCGGATAGCGCAATGCACAGTTTGAGAACCATTGTCATAACCAACCTCCCCTGTAGAACGTACGCACATCAACCTGAGAAGCAGCCACCAGCCACATTGTGCATCTTACCAAGGGTTTGATAAAACTCCTGGCTTCCCCTCTACCACCTGGAATTGCACAGAACATCAGGGGGGCTAATGTTAATTCACCTTGAGAACAATGAGGCAGTATCTTGTTTAAAAAGCAGCAGCCAAGACTGGACCCAGTAGTTGAACAGCCATCAGCAGTACTGGTATAGCAGTCCTACGGTATTTCAGGCATGTACTCCTCAAGTTAATGAGTGGCATTCTGCTTCTGCTCACATGTTGTTTGTATTCACCTCTAGCTGACATGGATCATTTTCCAGAGCCCTACTAGCTTAGTTATTTGATTATCTTTTTCTGTTTCATACTTGTACACTTGGTTTGATTGTTCAGAGCCCAGCTCTCACATTAATAATGATTTAAAACCCTTTCTAAAGTCATATTTTGACTGCTGACAATAAGAATTTCTATAACTCTCCACATTTATATGATTCTCTTGCTCCAGGTGTCCTCTCTCTCTCTCTCTCTCTCTCTCTCTCTCTCTCTCTCTCTCTCTCTCTCTCTCTCACACACACACACACACACACACACACACACACACACACACACACACACACCATGGGAAGGAAATATTTTTGAAAGTGGCAGAATATTTCAATCCAGGGAAAGTTTGCTTGTGTTTTAACAGTGGCCTTCACTATAGTATAAAGCAGGGGTGGGGAACCTCCGGCCCGCGGGACGATCCGGTCCGGCCCTCACTGGACCAGCCTGATCCGGCCCGCGACCTGAGGTTCCGCCGCTGCCCGCCGCTGCCGCCGCCTTCCCGCACCGCTTCCTTTTAAAATCGGCCTTCCTGGACCTGCGCAGAGCGCGATGCCGGCCAAGAGGGCAATCTTGGCCTCAGCTGCGCTCTGCGCAGGTCCAGGAAGGCCGATTTTGCCGAGGTGACGGTGCCTACTCCTTCTGAAAGCGGCCTTTCTGTACCTGCGCAGATCGCCGCTGAGCCCAGCAGCAATGTTGACATTTGTTGGCAATGTTGGCAATGTTTAAAGCAATGTTGACATTTATAACCTAAAACGCATGCATGTGCACACATGCACCATCCTTTCTTGCTTATTTTGATGACATTACTTGCAAACGACCAGGAGGCTAGCTTCTGGATTAGGTATAAATAGCCGGGGCGGGGGGGGGGGGAGGAGGAGGAATCCTCTGCATATAATGCAACTGAGGATCAGTTTTGTTGGCTACAAACCTACAATTGGACACTACTTCTTTTAGCAATCCAAAGTGCTATCAGAAATGACGCAAATTACAATGGTAACAAACAATACCATCACTGGCAATTTTTTTTTAAGTGGCTGGATACAATCTCAAAAACACATGGTATCATGAAATCCTGTACTACAAGGGCACATAGGATCACAAAAAACGTACAATACGTCATACACTTCCTGTCCAATTTAATATCACTCTGGAGTGGTTGAGCAGCACTGAACAGGAGTCGGACTTAGACCTGGAAGATCCAGGTTCAAATCCCCGCTCAGCCACGAAGCTTCCTGGGTGACCTTGGGCCAGTCACTATCTCTCAGCCCCACCTACCTCACAGGGTTGTTGTGAGGACAAAAAGGAGGGGAGGAAATACGTACACCACTCTGAGCTCCTTGGAGGAAGGGTGGTATAAAAATGTGAAAAAAAAGAGGCAAATAAAATCCCATTGGTTTGAAAACCAGTCTGGTTGTCTCGTTTGTTGAGGATTTTGGTGCTGGTTATAAGACTCATGTTAATCTCTTGTGCAGAATGTAAGTAGAAAATTGATGTCAACAGGGTATGTGGCTTTGAGCAGTGATGTGTCCCTCACCATATGCTTTAAATTTCAAAACAATAACGCTGAAACAATTGCAGTGAAGTGTATGGAACTGATCTAGTGTAAGAGTCAGGGGATCCAACCTTAACTGATTACACATAATGGGGAGAGGTGGAGAAAAAAGGAATGTGTATAGCCTGCTTTATTGAGAACGATAAAATCAGGAAGGTTAAAAAAAAGATAGGTTTGCATTAGAATTCCTTCTCAGATATTTAACTGATGTAAGCAGTATTTGGATAACAGTAGTTTAAAAGGGTGAAATGGAGCCATTTATGGAGTCAGAAGGGACCAAAATGCTCTCTAGTTCTCACCACTCCAAAAAGACAGGGTCACGTTTACTATCATTCCTTCCCCTCCTCCATCACACTCACAGGTCCTCTTTACTAATCTGGACCAAAGTGTGCTACAAGGATACTACAGGTGTCAGAGGCGTCGCTGGAGGGAGGGGCGGTACTATAAGTTCCACACTGTTCCACTCCCCGTTTACTCCCCGGTATGAGGTGGCCCCACCCCCTCGCCGTTGGAGCTATTCCGTGCAGCGAAGGCAACGGGCAGGGAGTCTCCTGTCCGTTCCCTTTGCCACACCGGCCACACGGAATGGCTCCGACAGTGAGGGAGTGGAGCCACCTCATACCAGGGAGTAAATGGGGAGTGGAATGGTTTGGAACTTACAGTACTGCCCCCTTCCAGCGATGCCTCTGACAGGTGTTGTAAACATGTTAGTTAAGCCATACACTGCACACATGCCCCACAAAAACAAAAACAAAAAAACACTTTCACAGGTGTTAACCAATTCTATTGGGAGGAAAATTACGTTCTGAACTCAATAAATACAAACATCCTACAAAACACAGCAATCATTCTTGAAATATAACTTATTACCATCCAACATCACAAATGTACATGGTACCTGATGGAGTAATATAAATAAATATATATATAGTCCACTGCTTCAAGTAGCTTACAAGCTAGAAGTTAACAGACATCACAGGCAACAAATGAAAGAAGAATCACTGCCCAATCCTATTCCTTGATTGCACTGCTGAAACGTGAGCGCAGCGTCATTGGCAGCATTACGTAATGCGATGTGCTGTTGAGTATTGCCAGTCCACTACCACAAACAGTGATCGGCGCTGGCTGCACAGCACTGGCTCCTCTGGATCCCCCAGGACCAGTAAGTTGGCGTGGGAGAGTAATGGGCTGGAGATGGGGGGATCAGACTGGGGGTCAGGGCTGCCAGGCGGTGTTTCGGGGGGAGGGGTGGATCTTGGCGACAATGGCACCACTGATATCCTATGCCTCCCATCCAGGCTCAACACACCTCTTCGGGTCCACTTGGACATGTTAGCCAAAGAGCGGGCACAGATCTGAGTAGACCCATAGGACAGCAGGAGGCCTACCTTGAGGTAAAGGAACAAAATTTCCTTTACTTCAAGGAAGCCTCCTTATCATCCTCCCATTGGATGCAGTACACATCTCCATGGCGCAGCTGCATCAGTGCTAATGCACTTATTGGGGCATCAGACAAGGGCAACAATTAATGAATACGGACAAATGCAGGAGCATAGAACCAAGGTCTTATGCAGTTAATTTCCATTATCTTTCATCAACTACAGTGCATATGCAAGAATTTTAGTTCTTTATATACTATTACAGAATGTGTCCATTATGCAAGATACTGGTAGAATTTTCCATCCTACTGGGTCACATAGAAAATAGCATGGATCTTAGTTCAGGGGATCTAAAGACAGTTTGTTGAAAGCTTAAAGTCACTTTGAAATGTCCATTTACCAGAGTATAGTTGTACTAAATAATATTAATAATATTAATTGCCTGCAACATTAATATATTTATGTCTGCATCATTGTACAAAAGCAGCACTAATTATTGGTCAATACTGTATTTTACTTTAGTGAACCCAAAGACTGTTTGTAATATTCCTTTACGTGGTTTACTATCCACATTTCACCAATATCGAGTTCATTTTTATGAACAAAAATATACAGCTCTCTCCTTCACAACAAAGATAAAAATGTTTATAGAGAATGCATTTCTGGGTCCTTTATTTTTTGAACTTAAGTCGTTCAATACAGTTTTGAACAAGTCTAAAGAGATTTTAAGGCAGGCATTTTGTATTATATCGTTCCCCAGGGTTATATGTATGATCGTCTTTACTAAAGCTTCTTTCGCTCCCAGTTGAATAAATATGCATTTTATTTCACTAATCTTGAAACAACAGGAATAAAGTTTACCCAGGTCTTTTATACCTCAGAGAACAAAACAAATACTACAAATCTTTAGAGAGAAAGGATATACAAAAAGGCTTGAGGTGAATGTTTCAAAGTAAATATTCTTAAATGATGTGCAAATTATTCCAGCACTTGAACACGATTTATGAAAGGGGATTAAGCAGCTGAAACAAGAACCCAGTTTAAACTGTTGGGTTTCAAAGTCAAAGATGAGAGGTGCTTACAGGAGAGGATAGAAGAAACCAGATAGCAATCTATAGCAAAGATTTCCAGCTGATATTCTTTCATTTACTTTTCCTTACATTAGCGAGTGTCATCACTCAGACTTCAACATAGTAGGCAGTGTAAAATTGCCCTCTTTTTGCTGTAAAGTTGCATAAAACTGTAAAATCAGAAGCAGAGGTAGAGGGGAGCGCGTGGAGCAACTGCTCCACTCGCAGGCGTGGGCGTGGGCGCACTTACCGTCGTTGGAGGGGCGCACTTGTCGTCGCGTTTTCTGCCCCCCCGCCCTCCCTGGAGCCCGAACGGCTCCAAAATGGGTAGGAAACTGGCGGGGGACGTGTTCAGCGCCGCGCTGGGCACGTCACTTCACCTAGGCCCGCCCCCTTCCTCCGGGCGCCAGGAGGGCTAGTTACGCCTCTGTGTAAAATGTACTATTGGTAGTTGAGGTAATTAATACCTTTGTGACTAGTTAAACTTTTAGCTACCATAACTGACCAATAAAGCTTCAACCGATGTTATTTAACCACAATTGTCTCTCCTTTATGGGAAGTCACATGGGTACATTCCTTCCTCCCATTGTAGAAGGATATCTCTGTTTCTCTTCTTCACCGTCAGCAGGTGTGTACACAAGCAGCCCACCATGATAGTCCATGGAATTGGAGGTATGTGCATGCCCTCCATATCTGGTTTCCCCCTCTTGCTGGTTAAGTTATAATCACTGATTTCTCTTTCCTCAGTTTCCCGGCCTTGCTCAGGGGAGGGTGCTGCCTACTGAGAGGAGAGGGGGCATCAGGGTTCGCATTGGTTCCTTCCACATGTATCCCATGTATTGACTACCCAGCAAGTCAAATTACTAATAATAGACTATGTTCTAATGTAATAGAGCCAAATCCTCATGAAGAATATGGGTGAGGGCCCCTCTTAAGTGCAATAAAAGTGATCACTTCTATGTAATTGAAAAGATTGATGTGAGTTAACTTCTCATGGTTCTATAATGACCCTGCTGTTCTAGTAGGTAAAGCAAAATTTAATGATCCTGTCCAGATATGATTAATATTGAACTTTATTATGTCTAAAAATTTAGACTTGGTTAATAAAAATGAATGAACAAGCAGAGTTTTCTCTGCCAAACGTTTATACATATGCCACATGCTTTCATAAGAGAAAATATTCTTATTCAAAACAAGCTAATACTCTAAAAATGAAAACAAAGATTGCTATTACTATGCAGTACTTGTTAATGATTGTATAACACAGGGGTGGGGAACCTCCGGCCCGCGGGACCGGAGGCTCCACCGCCGCCACCCGCCTAGTCCCTTTAAAAGCGGACTTTCTGGACCTGCGCAGAGCGGCGCTCTCCGCAGGTCCAGGAAGGCCGCTTTCAGAAGGAGGCGCCGAGGTGACGCGTCACCTCGGCGCTTCCTCCTGAAATCGGCCTTTCTGCAGCTGCGCAGATCGCCGTTGAGGCCGAGAGATTGCCCTCTCGGCCTCAACGGTGATCTGCGCAGCTGCAGAAAGGCCGATTTAAACTGGAGCTGACGCGGGAAGGCGGCGGCGGCAGTTACCGCCGCCAGTTGCCGCCGCCCGGAGCCTCAGGTAAGCGGCCGTGGGTGGGTGGGAGGGACGGACGGAGAGAGAGAGAAAGAGAGAGAGAGAGAGTGGTCCGTGGGTGGGTGGGAGAGAGAGTGGTCCGTGGGTGGGTGGGTGGTCAGTGGGTGGGTGGGAGGGAGGTTTAGAACTGTAAATTCACGGGGGGGGGTAAAATTTGCGGTGGGGGGGCCAAAATTTCGGCCGGCCTTATGGCCGGCCCACGGCCAATTTCCCCAATGGGGGAATGGCCCCCCACCGCAAATAGGTTCCCCACCCCTGGTATAACATGATAAATGGCAGAGAAATATTTAGATTAGAAGAGGGGGAAACACCCCTTCATTAAAAAAGTACCAACATGATCTAAATTACCAGGATTTCTCAAGATGAATGACAGCATGTTTGGCTTGAAATATTAATGCTGCTGGAGTTTGCTAAAAACTTTATTTCATGTTATCAATATTAAGATGAAACTCTATGTGTCTTCAAATGTTGATAACTAATGCATATTATATATTATAGAAAAAGGATTTTGTTATCCACCTTGGGACTATTTGGTGAAAGGTGGGATATGAATGAGTGAATGAATCCATACACATGTACACAGTGAGTACATGTAGCAACGATAGCATTATATACACAAAGTAATGTTAAAATTACCAATTTGTCAATTAGGTTAATGCAATATTGAAGCAAATGAGATGGGAAAGAGTTATAATTCACACCTCATCAAGATAAAGTTTGGGATGTTAAGCTGTGATTTAACCATTTTCTTGACAAGCTGTGTCAGGTAAAGGATTCTACCACTTTATGCAACGTAGTGAGACCCTAACGATAAGTGCTCTTAAAGGCAATATCCGTGATCCAGCAAACTTCAAGTACAATGTAAGGATCCATGCTCATATTGGGCATGGACAGATCTACGGCCACCAATGCAAACTCCTGCTCTCAAAGCTTCCTGAACTATAGCTACCATCTGCAAGCAAATAGGTTATGTACATGTGTATATTTGTACCACAGCTGATCCATGCCACTTGAAGTCTTCTGGATTATGGACATCATCTGTGCTGGAGTGAGGTGCAGTCTTTGCTCAACATGAGTGAAAACACCCTAACTCAGTATATTGGTAAGTTGCACCAGAACCCAGAACTGTTATATTTAAAAAAGCACAAATGGGGTGCATACCGCTCCCCTTCCAATGGGGAGGGAGTGGCATGGGAGATATATGATTTTTTTTTTCAAACAGCATTTCTCACCTAAAATAGAACCCTCCTTCGTATTTCAAATCTAATTTGTTTCAGTTCAAAGGTGATATCAATATAATTTTTTAAAAATGTATATTTAATTCTTTCACTCGTGGGCAGTAGGCAAGACCATGAATACCACTGAAAGATATTTCAATTTCTAAAACACCTTTTGAAATGCTCTTGCTGCAGATACTGCACATGTCGTCTTTGTGCTCTGCAGTCAAACTGGACAATGGAACAACCACCTGTTAACTGCTAACAACATGTCATTACCAGTTCTCATGCCTTTTTAAAGCAATGTTGGCTCTGGCTGCCGATAATTCTGGCGACGATACTGGTGTGAACATTAAGGGCATAGAAAGCCAAAGGCAGAAAACTGACAATACAGTTTGTGCTTTGACTACTAATAAGTAAGCGAATGCTAACATTTTTCTAATACCACATAATTACTTAGTCTCAAGGGGCTGAAAGAAAATTCCAAATACATATTTTTAAGGCAACTCAAGCGACACTATGAAACCTACAAAGAGTTGGGAATCAGTGAGGTTTCGTGTCAGATCATTTCTACTCTTAAAACAAAGTTTCAGCACAAAAGGGGCTCCTCACAACTTTTGTAGTTCAAGCTCTGGGTTGTATGCTAACTTTATATCATTGATGGGAACTTGATCTGTCTTCTAAATCATTACTGAAGAGATGTTAGAATTATGATGCCAAGAAGCATAAAAGACAACAACAAATGGTGAGACAGCTTAATGGCATTTTGCCAGCAAAATGGCAACGAGGTAGAGGCCCTTGGATTGTATCTTTTCACCGTGAGTCATTTCTAACAAGAGTTGAACAAAGCAATACTAAGGGAGATTTACGAAAGCTGAAAAGGAGTGAGGCTTTCGTAAGCCCGAACAAACTAGTAAAATTATGGTTGCTACAGTAATAAACACAATCTATATTACTTCTGTATGGACTATATAACCTACGGTGACATCAAATACACTGATGTATGCTCATGGGAGTCTAACAGCACAATTCTATGCATATATAGTCAGACATCCAATTGTTTCGATAGAGCTTAACCCCCCTCCCGAAAAATGTGCATAGGATCGCAGCCTAACAGCCCAATTCTATTCCCCTCCCCGCTGGTGCAGCCATGCCAAAAAGGAGCATGCTGAATCTAGCAAGGACAGAGCGGAAGACTTTAGAGGGGAAACGGATTTAGATCCACTTTCCCCTCCATAAGCCTTCTGCCCCCAATGGGTGTCCTTGGATCTGCACCAGCGAAACTGCTGGCACAAGTCCAGGGAGAGAAAGGGGGCAGGGAGTCTGCAGGTAAGGAGGATAGGATCTGGGGTATGCCATCGCCACCAGATCCACCCTCTCTCGCAGCCACCACGTTCCTCCCCCTCCAGACCCCTGAGTGCTTCAGTGTAGGGTTTTTCCAGGCACACTACTGTGGATACTAGACCTGGATACAATGTCCACCGTCTGAGAACATCTGCATAGGGCTGCATAAGCCACGATCTCACAAACATCACCTCCCTTAACATTATACCATTCACACAACCCATCTTCTTGCAATTGCAGCTATTTGCATACCAAGGCCAGCTGATAATATCAACTGAACCCACTCTATGTTTCCCTCATAGTTCCATACTAATCTATATGAAAAAAGGGCTCTTGTTTACCCAATTGTCTTTTTACACAAATGTTTTGGACGTCCTCCAAACTTTCCAGATAACTAGCTGAACGGTATTAGAATCATGCTGCAACCTAACATTTCTTTGTTGTTGTTCAGTCGTTAAATCGTGTCCGACCCTTCGTGATCCCATAAACCATGTCCCGCCAGGCCTTCCTGTCCTCCACTATCTTTCTGAGTTCGCTCATTTTCATGTTCGTTGCATCGGTGATGCTATCTAACCATCTCATCCTTTGCCTTCCCCTTCTCCTTTTGCCTTCAATCTTTCCCAGCATCAGAGTCTTCTCCAGAGAGTCCTCTCTTCGCATTAGGTGGCCAAAATATTTGAGCTTCAGCCTCAGTACCTGTCCTTCCAGGGAACAGTCAGGGTTGATTTCATTTAGGATTGACTGATTTGATCTCCTAGCAGTCCAAGGGACTCTCAGGAGTCTTCTCCAGCACCACAGTTGGAAAGCATCTATTCTTCGGCGCTCAGCCTTCCTTATGGTCCAACTCTCGCAACCATACATTGCTACTGGGAACACCATCGCCCTGACTATGCGAACTTTTGTTGGCATGGTGATATCTCTGCTTTTTATTATGCTGTCTAAGTTTGCCATAGCTTTCCTTCCAAGGAGTAAGCGTCTTTTAATTTCATGGCTGCTGTCTCCGTCTGCAGTGATCTTGGAGCCCAGAAAAGTAAAATCTGTTACTGCTTCCATTTCTGCCCCTTCTATTTGCCAGGAATTGATGGGACCAGATGCCATGATCTTAGTTTTATTAATGTTGAGTTTCAACATTTCTTTACACATCCATAATAGGAACTTACTTAGGGACCTTCTATTTTCTGACTTTGCCTCTTTAGACTCTGCTTCCAACTTGTTCAGCAGTTCAGAACTCGAAGATCTTGGAACCTTAAACTCCTTTTTCCATGACAGGCCGCTCGGTTCTCTAGGCTAGAAGTGAAACATTTTAAGAAAAGACATAAAACAATACAATGCATTTAAAACATTTGATTCAAACCACTGAAGCCCAAGTAAGATCTGGAAACTAAAAGGAGTTCATCCTAAATTTACATTCAGCATGCTGCTGCGAAAATGATGTTTTTTAAACTTGAGTTTAGTTCTGCAGATACAAATCAGAAAGGAAAATAAATTGGATACATATTTATTTGAAAATGTTATGCAATAAGGTCTTTTCTCACGTAAACAAATTTAGACTCAAGTTTAAGGTTCTAAGGTCAGTGGGAGCAATTCAGCAATATTAGCAGCCCAATCCTATGGACTGGGTCCACTGTGACAGCGAACAGCACTTTACAGCGTCATGAATGTCATTGCGGAAGCACGCATAGCAGCATGTTTCCAGACTACTGGCAGAAACATCAGACACACCACACACATGACAGCAGCTGGCAGAAGCTCCACCGACCTTGGTGAGTTGGCGGTGGGGGCGGAATGGGGGGAGGCAAGAGGCATGGCGGGAGGTGGTGGCACCTGGCACAGGTGACATGTGCTGGGTTCTTATCTCCTTCCTACCCTCCCAACAAGCCACCTTTGTCTCCACAGACTTGCGCCAGCTAAAGAACTGGTGCAGGTCCAAGAAGACCCATTGCTGAGCAGGAGGATTACGGAGATGGAAGGGAAAATATGTTCCCTTTCCTCTCCCAAGCCTCCTGATCCGATCCCCCACCAAAGCATACAGTACAGCCCATACATGGCAGGTGGTTCTGCATGCCATGGTGGGGGAAAGGATAGGATTGGGCTCTAATAGCGCAATCCGATGTAACTTTTGTGCCGGTTTAACCAGCGGCCCAGCGAGAACGGGAGGCCCCAGAACGGAAAAGGGATTCAAATCCCCTTTGAATTCCTCTTTTGGAGGGGATTTGAATCCCTTTTCCGTTCTGGGGCCTCCCGTTCTCGCTGGGCCACTGGTTAAACCGGCACAAAAGTTAAGTTAAAATCCCATTTCAGTGGGACAGTTGAATGCTTGCTCAAACATCTTTCTCTGAAATCAAATCAATGAGAATTAAGAGTGTTTATCTTTAATGGAATTGTGTTTGTTTTAACCTGGTGGAGTGAAGTCATTTTCTTACTGCATTTATGTTTACGTGATGTTTGAAGTTATTCCCAGGAGTAAGACCCAATCTGATGCACACTTATTGGGAAGTAAATTCCACTTATTTCTGAGAAAGCACACATAGGCTCATGTTGTGTCCTTACTAACTGAGCAAAGAAGGACTTTTTAAAGTGGTATTCCTCTTATATTTAAGAGGGACAGGAGCAACTGTCCTTATTTGTTCTGGCATAGCATATTTACTAGTGACTATATTCGGTGGTGTTACTTGTGCATCATTTTTAGACTGGGAGCCCTTTTTGGAACAGGAAACCATCTATCTATATAAATATTCTTCATAATAAGTGTATTTATTGTGTTGCTGTTGTTTGGGGGTACATTATCATGTTTGCTCACTTTACAGTGACAGGGATTTAGATATGTGTTATGGATGCTCATGTATGCATGTACAGAATAAATGTGAGCAAGAACATTTTAATTCTTTAGGTCAGTTTACCCTGCCCTTTGTTGCCAAGGTGCTTCTCCTTTCCTTTCTTTGACATGGGTCATCACTTCAGAGAGTCTGGTCAAGCTCAACCATGGAAGAAGGCAGTGTCTAAAGATAAGCTCTTCTCACCTCAGAAAAGCTTCATGCTAACAGCCTCTATCTACTGCCTGACCAGATCCTGATCAGACATTTCATGCCCAGGATCAATCAACAACCTTGACCTTACTCAAGGTTCAGGGCTACACCCAGAAACAGTACTCTTGTTTTAATTCAGAGACCCATCCACTCAATCAAAATCTTTTGTTCTCTCCTGGGAAGAAAGCCTCTGAGCCATTTGGACTGAGCCTTGGCTATTCAGGCCAGGAAATCTAGGGTTTTTTCAGAGGTGTCATTAGGGTTTGCGTCACCCTGTGCGGGTAACTCAAGGTGTTACCCCCATTAATTTTCTTTATTTTAATATATAACAGTACAGGTCACCCAATAAATCAGTAACCAACAACAACAACAACAACCCAGTGGCCAACTTGATGACACTCACACAACTGAATAAGAGTTCTAGAACACCTTAATGGTTCCATCTAAGAACACCTTAACAGTTCCATGCTGTCTCATAATAACACTTCATTGGTTCTCAGTCTCATTGGTCAGTTTTGAGTTAAGGAAATTCACTTTTTGTTACTTAAGGGTTACTTTTTGTTACTTTGTTACTTAAACCCCTGCTAACTGGGCAAGAGGCACTTTTTCAATTGGTGTTCCTCTTATATTTAGCAGGGGGAGAGTAACTGCCCCCCTTTCACTCTAGCACAGTGTCTTTCTGGTGGCTGTTTGCTGGTGGTGTTCTGCATCTTTTTTAGATTGTGAGCCCTTTTGGGACAGGGAGCCATTTAATCATTTGATTTTGTCTGTAAACCACTTTGTGAACTTTTTGTTGAAAAGCGGTATATAAATACTGTTAATAATAATAATAAAATAATAATAATAATAATAATAATAATTAAGGCAGTTGTGTTTTCTTTTTTCAGTTATGTGGCCATAGCATTTGATAGAATACAGATAATACAACACGGTTTGTTGCATTATATTCTGCATTAAAGTACAATTCAAATGATATATAACATCATGCTATTACTTATAAATACAAGGTTTCCACAATTTTGGCCACTACTAGTGTTACCCCCGTGATGGTGTCACCTGGTGCAGTCTGCACCCCCCATACCCCCCCCTAGTGATCCCACTGGGTTTTTTGTGTCAACAGGATACGTGGAAAGCTCAGGTCTCCAAACTTAGCACTCAGACCCTGCAACTCATGGCAGCTGGATCTCTATATATGTGCATCCAAGACTCAGAACCCCCTCTGCAAATCCAATCTCATTCCACCTCCTTCCCTGAGTGCCTGCATTTATCTAATTTATCCCTGGACTTTCACCTTGATTGCTAAGCTTTTCTGGAAACTCAACTACATAAGCTCCAAGGTCCCCAACTCAACTACCTGGGATCTCCATCCCCAGTGGCGTCACTGCAGCATGACGCGGTGTGGGGTGCATGGGGTGACACACCGGAGGCACCCAGAGGGGTGACGCGCCAGGGGATGATGTGCGTCACCCCCCCTAGTAATCACCCCATCCCGGCGCATCACCCCCAGAGCCGGCAGGCCAAGCCGCGTCTTCCTTGGCGGCTCGGCCGCTTCTGAATAGGCTGGGCAAGGCTTCGAGCGGCATGCGCACAAGGCCGCTTGAAGCCTTGCCCTCAGAAGACCCGATTTGGTCTTCGTTCGGCCCTTCTGAGGCAAGGCTTCGAGCGGTGTTGTGTGCATGCACCACTCGAAGTCTTGCCCAGCCTATTCAGTAGCAGCCAAGCCGCCGAGGAAGACATAGCTCGGCCTGCCGGCTCTGGGGGTGACGCGGCGGGATGGGGTGAGTACTGGGGGGGTGACATGGTAGTGGGGGTGGTTGACATGAGGGGTGAGTTGTGTGCCTGGGAGGTGACGCGACAGGGGGGTGATGCGCCGCCGAGTTGGGCGACCCCGCACGGGGTGACGCGCCAGCTCGTGACGCTGCTGTCCATCCCAGCTTTCTTCTGAAAGAAAAAAGGGACAGGCATGCTTTCATTCTCTCCCATTTCTCTCATCTGTCTAATGTGTGTGATCATCATTTAGTCTTTCATTGCCTCCCTCTTGGTTCAGTCTCCTTGCCTGATCTGTCAATAACCTGGAACTTTTGATTTTGTATTTTGTATTCTGCTCCAGCACCAGGAACCCCATTTTGAGATACTGGAGTATTGGTTAAGAAAGTTGAATGCTCAGCAGTTCTGCTAGCCCTGCATCAGCAGGCCCAATACCATTCCCTTCTGCATCCTTCCAATTCATAACTACCCGACAGGAACCTCGTTCCAAAGCATTGATCACTCCCATTTTAGGATTTGTGCCTCTCCATTCTTGCTCACTCTTGAGAATTTAACCCCACAGAAATTCCGTGTTTGTTGGGAAAAGTCACACTTTGCATGTGTGCAGTGTCTCTCTCTTTAGTTTCCTCCTGCTCTTCTCCCTGTATTTCTAACTGTATATAAGTATTGATGGCTGGGTTTCATTGCTTTCCCCCCACCTCCTCTTACTGTATCAATCCCCCTCAATAAAATTATATTTGTTTTATATTTTGGGCTCTGCATCCCTCTTTCCACTCCTCTTTACCATAATACCATTTTTTTAGGGGCATGCATCATGGTAAATGGTGAAAGGTCCCTGAATATGCATGTTTTGGGCACACAAGTGCTTGTGTCCCCTATGCACTAATGGTACCACCTTCCACCACAGAATTCAGGGCAGTATACATGGTTCTTTCCTCCTTCATTTTGTTCACACAACCACCCTGTGAAATACATTAGGCAAGAGATGGTTAGTGGCTCAAAGTGATCCAGAGAGTTTCATGGACAATCTAAAACTTCACAATTGTAGATTGTGAGCCATTTAATCATTTGATTTTGTCTGTAAACTGCTTTGTGAACTTTTTGTTGAAAAGCGGTATATAAATACTTTTGTTGTTGTTGTTGTTGTTGTTGATGATGATGATGATGATGATGATGATGATAATAATAATAATAATAATAATAATAATAATAATAATAATAATAATAATAATAATAATAATAATGAGGATACAATCTTGGGCCTCCCATTCCTAGTCCAGCACATGGGACCATAGCTCAGTGGTGAAGCATATGCTGTTCATGCAGCAGGTCTCAGGTTCAATCCCTGGCAACTCCAAGTAGGGCTCGGAAAGACCTTTGCCTGAAACCCCAGAGAGATCCTGCCAGTCAGTGTGGAAAATGTTGAGATAGATGGACCAATGACCTGTTTTACTATACAGCAGCTTCTGACCCTATACTTCTGATCAACCACTACACCACCAGAAGAACAGGAGAAGTACACTTTATTCTGAGCCTGCGATCTGTGTGATCATATGGGAAGCCATTCCAGCAGCAACAGGGGAGTGTCCTGCGTGTTGCCTTTGCTGCTGGAATGGCTCCAACAGCAAGGGGGAGGGGCCGCTGACTCCAGTGTAACGGAGTCTTGCAGAACTACTTGCCTTTGCTCCACCCTTGTTTCGCCTCTGGTTGTGCGGCCCATGCGGGATCCTAACCAGGGGAGGCCCCGGCTGGAGATCTACTCGGGGTAAGTGAGCATTTGCCTGCTTACTCCGGATAAACCCTGAGTCACTGCAATGGGGCAACTTGGTTCTCCCTGAGTTCTTTAGCTGGTGGAGAATCAAGCAACCTCCGTGTCGGCTACAGGGGCCTGGGAGGGGGAACAGGATACGGCGTCTACCCCCCCTCCCCCTACACCCCTCCCTGCCCTTCTGCCACCCTCCCTTAGCCCCCACGCTGCTTGTAGTGGCTTTACCTGCTCCAGCATGAGCAGGGCCTGGATTCAGCACCGGCAGGATGGCGCTGGTCTTCCTGTCGGCGCTGCTTACTCACAGGTTTCAAAATGGCACGTTTGCAACACCCAGCACTGGCGCTGAGGCCTCAGTGCCGGCGCCCATGGGGGATAGGATTGCACTGAAAATCAGGGAACCTTCTTTCCTATTGAAATGTCCTATTATGGACAATCCATACTGGCAGCTTAAGCCTATTTAGTGGCTTATATGGCAGAGTCGATATGCACCTGGTGACTGAAGCTATTAAGTGCTTAGATTCTCTACTGAGATTGCAGTAAAATATGTTCAAAGCTCTTTGAAAGAGCAAATAAGATCATTTAGTACCGCTGTAGCATTTTCAGTTTCAAAGTGCTTTACAATTCTTATCTTATTGTCTCACTATTAATGCTTCAAAAGAGGTGCATACATCACACATTAAAATGCTACTAAAACAGTCTCAGCGAGGTCTAATGAAAAATGCAGCAAACAAGGGTGACTTTTCACACAAGCCAAAAAAGATAAATATCCTGCACAAGTAGTTCCAGAATAATTAGGAAAGGAAAAATGTGTAATTTATATTTACTGTTGTGAAAAGAACGAAAGGATAAAACCTAAAAAAAAACCCCTGAAAGGTTGCGGGAGGAGGAAGACACAATTAAAATGGTTGTCAGAAAATACAGCCCTAAGTCTGAAAGACGAGAGAGAGAGAGAGAGAGAGAGAGAGAGAGAGAGAGAGAGAGAGAGAGAGAGAGAGAGAAATAACAGCAATCAGTTACAAAAGAATATTTGCTAGTGTTAGTCTGGCAAATAAGTAATATGAAAATGCATAAAAGACTCATATGTATTAATAGTACTATAGAAGATTATATACTGTAGACAGCATAAATAGAAAATGTAAAAATTCATTAGTTATTAAGCGCTTGTGTGCTTTTACAACCCACAGTAAAACAGTATTGTCATGATTTCCAGCAATAAATGCAGCATTCTATTTTAGGATACAATCAAATGACATTTTAGTCTAACAATCCTGTTTATCTGACATTTTAAAAAAGTATGTGCATGCAACTTTAACTTTGCTTGCTTTTTATTGTAAACCTGTGTAGATGTGTATGAACATGAAATTGGTTTTACTGCATGTTAATTAGTAAAGGTAACAGCCAAAACAAAACAAATACATACCAATTTGTCAATTGCATTCTTGATAGCATGGAACCACTCCAGTATGTCGAAGTCAATATCTGACTGAAAGAGGAATTCATTTCCTGATACTGTTGTGATCTGAATGGCAATAGAGAAATCACGAGTTAGAAAAATACAAGATAGATACTTTTATTTTGATGCAATTCATTTTGAAAAAATATATCATCCATAACCTACTACTCCTTCTAGTTGTTTAAATGCCACTAATTCTTCCACAGCCAAATGCAAATTAAAAAGGAGTTCTAAAACTTTCTTTTATGGCCTAAACGTTCAGACAGACATGTAAAAATGCTCTGGATATATCCAAACAGTGAAGGCAAAACTGATATATTTTTATTAGTTTAACCATTTCTGGTCTACTTGTACAACTTGTTAGCCAAAATTTTCAGTCAGTCATGCAGGGCCAAATGAAGGCCAAATGAAGCGGTTACCTCAGGCAGCAGATTGGGGGGGGGATGCCCATCGCTATCCACTTACTCACTGGCGTCGCTGGAGGTGGGGCGGAAAGCTAAGTTCTGCAGCTTTCCGCCCCACTGTTACTCTCCGGTACGAGGCGCCCCGCCCCCTCGTCATAAGAGTCCGTCAGTTGAGAGAAAGCAACGCGCAGGGACTCTCCTGCGCATTGCTTTCTCTCCGCTGATGGGCTCCTATGACGAGGAGGCGGGGCGCCTCATGCCGGAGAGTAACGGTAGGGCGGAAAGCTGCAGAACTTAGCTTTCCGCCCCACCTCCAGCGACGCCAGTGCACTTACTCGCCTCCACTGCTCCTCCATCTCCTTCCACTCCCTGGAATGGAAAAAAGAAGAGTGCAGCCTTTGACATGCTGTCTCAGGCATCAGGATATCCTGGGCCGGCCCTAGAGCCAGGGCAACCTTTATCTTTACTGGCATGGACTGGGCAGAGTGGTTGCATGCCACTACCATGGGCTCAAATTATTCCAAACCGGCCTTTGGAAAAAAGCAGTGCTGATTTTCACCTGAAGCAAAAGTTCAAGGCTAATGTGAAGGTTCCTGCTTGGGCAGAATAATTTCAAGGGAAGCAAACAGAGCTTTGAATATAACAGAAATAGTCGTCTTGAAGTTTTGCCTTAGGTGAAAGTCAGTGACATATGTAATCTCAAGCATAGCTCACACCTCTTACCTAGGAAACAGAAGACATATTAACAGTGGTGTCACTGGAGGTGGGGCGGAACGCTAAGTTCTGCACCGCACTGACCCTCCGTTACTCATGGCACAAAGCGGCCCCACCCCCTCGCCTTCGGAGCTATTCAGTGGGGCGAAGGCAACGTGCAGAAGACTCCCTGTGCGTTGCCTTCGCCCCACTGAACGGCTCCAAAGGCAAGGGGGTGGGGCCGCCTCGTGCCGTAACAGAGGGTCAGCGCGGTGCAGAACTTAGCGTTCCGCCCCACCTCCAGCGATGCCACTGCATATTAATGCAGGATGTTAGTAATGGCGTGCTGCAAGTGTCACCCACCTCTCACCAGCAGAAGATTTCATGTTAGAAGCCCAGGAGAATGAAGACATTATCCCTGTAACCCCCAATAAACACGCCAGACAGGTGCTTGGAGTATACGGTCGCTTTATTAACTGACAACAATAAAGTGCAGCAGGGCACTAACTATAACACCCCCTTTTGGCGTGCAGGCGGCTAGGCTGGGGAAAACGGTTCCTAGCCATCTGCCTCCCCCAAGATCTAAATGGGCATCACATTCTGACTCATGGTATGCTCGGTCTGAGCTACCTATCCCTGTCAACCCCAAAGGGTCGAGGCAGCTGGACAGCGCAGACCAACCTCCGGAGATTCCTTAAGGTGATCCTTGCACATCCAGCCTGGGGGTTTGCCAGCTAGCCTCATCGATCCGGTACGGCATCTTCTGAGCGGTCCTGGCTTACCCCCAGACCTTGCTTACCTCAGAGTGTATGCCAACTAAGCCCTCCCTGGCTACCCCTACCTGCACGCTGATCTACCTAAGCAACCTAACTAAAATGCTAACATGGTGACAACCTAAGTATAGCTCTCCTCAATCCACAGGCTGGGGTAGGCAAAAAAACCCATAAACCACAGGCCAATCAGGTTGATGGGAAAAAATTCCTACCCGGCTCCCAATGAAGGGCAACCAGCTAGTCTCAGCCTGAAAGGAGGGCGGGCGGGCGGGCGGGGCACGGCGATCCAAGGCGGGACTAAGGAGAACAAGCACGCTAAGCTTGCTCCGCCCCTTAAGCCCCGCCCCCCGGATAGGGGCAGCCAATCGGCTGCTGCCACAAGCCCCGTCCGGCGTGCCAGGGGCCGAAGAGGACAACGCACGGCGGCTCCGCGAGACGGGGCGCCGCACCTTCTCCATACAGCAGGTAAAGTTGAGAAGACTCAGGACAAGAACTTTGCCTAACAAGGATTTTAAAGCAAACCTAAAGACTTCTGTACTCAGAAGAAATATCTGAGGAATGTTATTAAGAAACACAAAACATGTTTTAATAAGACAAACGGTCATTACAGCCCAAACCTATCTGAACCACCCTGCCAGTGGAATGTGTGCTTTGCTGGCAGAAGTGTTGGGATCTGGCACGCATCATGCAGCATTGTCATGTTTGTTGACACCGCTGGTAAGGGCAATGAAGCTGCCAGCACAATTACCGAAGGCTGCATGTACGGGCTGGAGGTGAGGCCACTGGCTGCCAACATGTGAGTCAGCAGTGGAAGTGGGCGGTGGGAAAGACAAGGAAGGGAGGGGGAAGAACAGGGGTGTTTCTGGGTGGGGAGAGGGACAGGGAGGGAGGCAGAACGGAGGTGGGATGGGTGCGAAAGGGGCGGGATCAGCAGCACTCACGCACAGCCATATCCAATCCCTCTCCCTTTCCTTCTCCCTTTCTCTCCTTGGTTCTGTGCCACCAAAATAGCTGGTAGAGAACCGAGGAGACCCATAGGAAAAGTGGAGGCTTTCCCTGGGATAAGTGAACAAAAATTATCTTGCCCTGAGGAGACCTCTGCAATTGTCCCCCACCATAGGGTGCAGCGTGTGCCTCCTTGGCGCATATGCATTGGTGGTGGTGGGAGATTTGGATAGGATTGTGGCCTTTGTCTTTGAAATGATGGGCCAAACCCATCATGGATAATTTCATGGCATGTGGAAATCTCAGCCTATGGAAATCTGCAGAAGCCGACTCTGGAACATATTTGCCATAGCTGGGGAGGTCATGTGAACACTCCCCCCCACACACACACACCTTATCTGCTTTAGAGGTTCCCAAATTTTATTCCATTTACAGCGCAAAGCTGTGTAATGTTAGGCAGCCGGCCTAAAGGGCCAGCCACCATATCCTAAGGCCATTCCAGGTTGCCGCGGTGCTGCTACAGCGCACTTCGGGAGAAGGGAATGCTCGTCTCCTTTCCCGGGTGTAGGCCTATGGGCCTCTTTGGATGCATGCCAGCTCCAGAGCTGGCGTACATCCAGAGAGGCTGTGTAAGGGCGGCGCGGAAATTCCAACAAGAGGTAAATAAATTAGGTATAGTAGAAAGCATTGGTGCTTTATTTCCTTATGATACAGAAATACTTAACAGCACTTTCTTGATATAATCTTTACAACAACCTGTCAGGTATTATTATCATCCCCATATTACAGCTGGGGAACCGATGGCTGAATCCTATGGTCGGGCTGCACTGCTGGAACTCGCATTCCAGCAGCACAGCCTGACTTACGGCATCACAACATGTGACACTGTACAGCGCGCTGCTGGACTGCTGCCAGAAATGGTGAGCAGTTCTGGACGCATGGTAGCGGCCGTCCTAGAGCCTCTGGCGCTGGTAAGTCAGCAGCAGGGGCAGATCGTGGGCAGGGAGGGGGACGATTGAAGAAGCGAGGGGATGTGGATCCCGTGGCAATTGCGCCAGATCTTATCTCCTCTTTTTAAAAACCTCCCCACTCCTTTTTCCTCCTCGGACATACACCACCCAAAGA
Source organism: Plestiodon gilberti rubricaudatus (assembly GCA_026170595.1). Taxonomy (NCBI): domain Eukaryota; kingdom Metazoa; phylum Chordata; class Lepidosauria; order Squamata; family Scincidae; genus Plestiodon; species Plestiodon gilberti. Next base: position 190,558,565 of record JANXHW010000001.1, read on the forward strand.
GGTGGTGTATGTCCAAAGAGACCAATAGGCGACCTCAGGGCTTAACAGAGGTAAGTAAAAATAATGTTTTCTTACCTCCCATTTGCCCATCTCCCCAAATGCATCATCATCTGCATCAGCGCTGGTGGCAGGTGGTAGGATTGGGGCCTAAGGTTAAGAGGAAGCTACTTGCTTAAAACAAGCTAGAGAGTTTATTGCAAAAGAGATTCAAATCAGGAATGCACTGGTTTGTAGCTCAATCTCTTACCCATCATGCCACACCAGCTCAGCAGTCACGAATTTTTCCAATCCTATAGTTCTGACTAGATAGCAAAGGATCTCCATTAAGTGTTACACAACAGCAACAAATTCAAGCTAGCCTATTTTATATGATTGTACATGGTATTAGAATATTTTTCCATATACCCCTAGCTGTGTAAACTTAAAAAGCCATATAGAACACAGACTCAGGGCTACAGTACCCATTCCACTTGCCACAGAGGTGCTCCTTCCTATGATAGTCCCAATTGAAGATTTTATTCAATAGTCTTAACCCTCCCCCTCCCTAAAAAAAAAAAAACCTTCTAGAGTTTCAAGAGAAGAAGTAATAGCTTAAATGCATCATCGGAAGTCTTGTGTTGACCAGTGAAGGCGTATCGGGCCCAGGGAGGGGTTAGCATTTGGTGCGGGCCACTGCTATTGAAACTGCCCCATCCTGGGCTCACTCTACCCTCCTCCCAGCCCTGTTGCCTTCCCATTCTACCCACTCCCTGCCCTGTTCCACCCCTCCCTGCCTCCCCTCCCAACGGCACAATCTTACCAGTGGCAGTGGGTGTCCGCTGTTGTGCGGACCCTGCTGCTTGCTACATGGCAGCGGCCAGGCCATGCGTGCTGATGCTGTCGTGTTTGCGACAGCTGTAAATCTCTTCAAGCCACCAGAACACTCATTCCGGCAGCGTAAACAGCCCATAGGATTGGGCTGTAGAGGTGGTTTTGTATTTAAAAGACTTGATTTCTTTCTGTCTTCTATCATTCTATAAACAATATTGTTTTATTATTATTCTCCCCTGTCCATTGTTTTATAGCACATATGAAACTAGGCCTGAAATCTTATGCATGCCTACCCTTAACCTGGGATTAAGTCCCATTATTAGTCTTATTTCTGAGTAAATGTGTGTGGGATTGGCAAGTAGAGATCTTCAGAAAAAGTAATGGTATTTCATAAGGAAAAACACAAGGAATATTCAGAATCCCACACAGGATATTTCTAGCCAGGAAATAGTCTCACCCCACCCTGCTCAATTATGTTAACTTCCAAAATAATCGCCTGTGTGTAAATCTTAGAGCAGCTGTTGGCTATGGCAGGTGTTCACATATATATTAAGAACTAAAAATGTAAGTTGTGGGTGGGTGGCAATGGCCTAAGTAAAAGGTATCCATTATATATGCTACGGACCTGTGAAGAATACACATGAAGAACATTCATTATGCTTCTGGGACTGCAATGCTAGAGTAAGGAACATATTTTACCAGGATATGGCAACTTTGTCTGGGAGAGGTTTTGCTCACAGCAACAGTACAAAGTCAGATTCAAGGTGACTAGCTGATGGGACCTATCTCTAGCACTTTCCAAGTTTACAGTATTTTTTTTTCACTTTGGGAGGGTTTCAAATGTTTTATATAACATTGCAAATGTCCTAATGTGCATGCAGAGACATGAATTAGACTAAACACAATGGTCAATCCAATCTAGTACATCTCCTCCAGTACAAACAAACCACCACTTAAATTATTATAAGAAATAATATTTTCAAAGTAAAAGCAACACACATAATTAGAGCGACTTTATTTTGAAGACTTAAGAAGGAAGCAACATAGTTCACTCTTCCGTTGAGTAAATTTGAGCTTTATTAAAATACAAGTATTTCTGCATTGCATAAACATTTGTACCCTTATGATATGTAAAAGAGATACTTCAGTGCTAATAAGACCAAAGCAATATTCATTTTGAAAGTGTCTTTGTCTTAATGTGCTGTTTGTAATAATCATATATAATCGGTGATGTATGAATATATCAGCAAAAGTAGATCATAGAACAGGAAGAAGTGAATTCATTCAAAATACTCTCTGTTTGAGATACAGTTCAAGTCCCTTTCTCTGTAATCTTCAGACTTACTAGTCGGTTTCAAGAAGACTGCTACTGCTCTCTACAGTTTAAATGCATCCACTTCTTAATTACAGTCAGTAATTGACTTTGTTCTGTTCCATCCGAGACATTCAGAGGAAAGCAGCTCCAAAGGCTTTGGCTTGGTGAATTACGTTCAGCGGAAGGTTTTTGAGCCTCCTTCTATATAGTTCTTACTTAGAATTCCAGATTAAGAGTTCTTTGTGAAACCATATTTGCACTTCTAACAATAACATGTTTAAGACCACTGGGAAAACGAGTTCCGGAAGAGAAAGGCTGGATTTGGCTAAACCAAAGGCTTGAAGAATCTACAACTGCAGCCCGAAATATTGTAGAACTAAAAAAACAAGTATCACTGGCCCCACATTAAGGCGATTTTGCACATCTCTCGTATCAAACATGGTTGAAGAGAAAACAAAGGAGTAGAGAAATTTACATGGGAAATTTAGCATAAGGCACTGCCCTCCATTTTGCTTTTATACCATTTTTATACCAAGCTTTTTATACTATTCTTTTTTAACATCCAAAAAACAAACAAACAAACAAAAAACCTTCTCTTTTAAATGCATTCCATATTTTTAAGGCACACACACTCTAAAAAAATATCCTTATTTAAAACAGAATGATGATGAGATAGTATTGTCTATAGTAGACAATTAAGAAGAATGAATGGCTTGCACAGTTTTCTGACTTTCATTTAGGCATTAGTTCAAGCAGGTGGTTCTAAGTGAGGGGTCCTGTGTCTTCCTTCAGGCTCTGCCACTAACTCTGCCAATTTAGGGGGAAAAGTTAATTAATGGGCTGCTAGATCCTGTACCATGGCTTCACTTTCTGAACAGCTCTTGAAATGTCAGCAATAGGGTCCTGTTTGTAACACTTACAACCTAGTCATCCAACAGCATCTTATCAGCGGATATAAGAGAGCTGTTACACTTCTGTAAAGTGAAACTTCCCTAAAACGACCCAAATTTGAATTTGTGATCAATATCAATTTATCCATTTTCACTAACTTTGCTTCTGGCCTTGAATCTTTTTTTTCCTTCCTTTTCCATCTCAAATGTGTGAATGTACAGTGGAAAGCAGGGCAGGGAAAAGTTAGAGTGTGTGGGGAAAAAACCCAGTTGCACACTGTATTGTAGCTGCGTGATGATGAATATCTCCTATCTGGTTTCCATATCCGCTTCAACTCTCCTTTTCTTTTCTAAAGGAGGTTAACAACAGTAAAACAGGCTAAGAGAAAAGGCAGTTATGCAAAATATTAATCATAACAAGTTACCCAACACTGCCTCCCTCATTTGGTTGAGGTGAAATGCTTGTCAGCTCCTACTTCCTCCTTCTCCCTTCCCTATTTGTAAAGGGAGGAAGAAAATTAGGATCAGAATAACAGAAAGCAGTGAGCAATGATGCCCTTGGCTTTGGCACCAACTGCCATGTATCCCTCTACCACTTTCTGGGTTGTTGGTAGAGAAATGAGACAGATTGTACTCACTCTCCAACACACATTGTACCAGAACCTGCCTGACAGCCCAATCCTATCAGGGACATGTGATGTGTGTGTGTGTGGGGGGCATGTAAGGCAGAACCTCCCCGTCATCATCCACGGAAAGGAACCGCAGCCTAACCCTGAGATTGCATGTGTGCGCCACCGCTTTCTTTGGTGAAAGTGGGTGACTGGTGCACAAGCACAATCTCAAGATTGTCCCTTAAAACGGCCACTGTGCCAGAGGATTGGAGGATAGCTAATGACATGCCAAACTTTAAAAAAGGAAGGAGGGGGGACCCAGGAAACTACAGGCCGGTCAGCCTAACAGGATGTGGTGATGGTATCTGGCCTAGATGCCTTTAAAAGGGGTTTGGATAGATTCATGGAGGAAAAAACCATCACAGGTTACAAGCCATAAGCAACCTCCTGGCTTTAGAAGTAGGTTTTCTCTGAATGCCAGATGCAAGAGAGTGGCGACAGGATACAGGTTATCTTGTTGTCTTGTGTGCTCCCTGAGGCATCTGGTGGGGCCACTGTGAGATACAGGAAGCTGGACTAGATGGGCCTTTGGCCTGATCCAGCAGGGCTCTTCTTATGTTCTTAAGATTAGGCTGTGGCTCTTTTCCATGGACGATGACAGGGCAGACTGCCTCACCTGCTGCCCCCGCACCGCACGTCCCAGAATCCTATGCATGCTTTCTCAGAAGTACATCCCATAGAGTTCAATGGAACCTATTCCCAGCTGGTGTGTACAGGGATGCAACCTGACTCTATGATAATTGATGCAATGGTGAAGAAGAGGCAGTTTATTTTTCCTCCTAAGGAGCCTCCCAAACAGCCCGATCCTATCCCTCACCAGTCCATAGGATGCAGTGCTGCCAATGGAGTGCACTCTGTATGCCATGAGAGGAAGGGAACCAGACAACCTGGGAGAAGTAAGTAAAAATATTTACTTACTGGCCTCCCGGTAGGCCACCTGATCACCAATGCATCTCCTCTGATTCACACCAGCTATTTTGCTGACATAAGTCCAAGGAGAGGCAGCGGCCATGTCCTGCTGGGGAAACAGGGACAGTGTCTTGGTCTGCACTGCTGCCACCGGGATCCACCCCTTACTGCCCTCAAAATGCTCCCTGCCTGTCCTGCTGCCCTCCCCCTCCTGCACTCAAAACGTCTCTGCCCCTACCTTACCTGCACCAGCATGGCATCCGGCAGCTGCTGTCACACATGCGGAGCCTCTGGCCATTTGTGCCAGCGGCCCTGAAGTGCACGGCAGCAGCACACCTTTTACGACACTTTTAGCGGCACTTGCAACAGCAGACCAGAAGTTCCACCGCCATAAGTGGCCCATAGGATTGAAAAGCAGTATTCCCTTGTCATCGTGGCCTGTTGAACTTGAAGACTTCTTAAAATGGGCTATGTTTGTGCAAACCTCCTCTCCTAATTTCTAAAACAATTTTTTTTCAAGAATCCGAATTATGTGATCCACGTGCATCATGCAAATTAAGCATGTTTACATATATTTCCCTAGTTTGTGCAATTTGTACCAACCGGCAAACTGTGTGGAAGGGCAAAGAAGCTATTGGGAACTCTGATATCCAACTCCTATACAGTACTGAGAATCCTGATTAGGTTCCACTCTGACTTCTTTGATTTTTATATCGCCAGGTATCACATGCATACCTTCAAACTCCTATTTGCAGACTTACAAGCTGAACACTTGCTTAAAAAAAAGAAAGGAAAACCATGTGTCTGAGGATACTGAATTGCACACCATTTTTGCTGTACTTCTGGACAGTGCAGTAAAAAGGTATGAGAATCTTAGACTGTTAGTTTCTTCTTAGAAAGTTTGCAAATCTAGTGACGTGATCCCCCCACCTTCACACCTGGGAAGCGGTAACTTATTTTACATCAACTTGTCTTAGACTACAAAAACTTAAATGTCCCCTCTCAAAAGCAGCTAGCAAAATAATTAGTTTTCTTTACATGGTTAAGTTACATGGACTGCCAGTTAAAAATAAATACATGCAAAACCAACTGCAGCAAGACTTGTCCACACCCTTGGTGAATAGAAATGGGATCTAATTAAAATAAAGTTTCGAGACACATAGTCATTTAATTAATTTGGTTTCAAGACTCCTTAGTCATTTAATTAATTTGGTTTGAATTACATTTGAATTGAATTAAAATAAAGACAGGGATTTGGCACTTTTTAAAAACATGTCAAAAGATTGTGTATTGTTGGAAGTAATATATATTCTTTTTTTCCTCCAATAACCCCATCTTTTGGGCATGTTGAACAAAAGAGCAGGGGTGAGGGAGATCCAGTTTTAAGAAATATGTTTGCATTGTACTATAATGAGGTTAAGTCTAATATTCTGCACATGTAAACAAACCAAACCAAGTAAATCCCATTCAATTGTAGTCCCCCCCCCCCCCGTTTCATAATATGATCTAGCGTACCAAATGAGGAGTGTTAAGTTACTCAGAGTACTCAAAGGTGTTTATGGCCACCAAAGAAATGACATTATCAGGCAGAATGTCTGTCTCAGATTACAGTCTGATGTTGGTAACTTCAAATAATTCCTTATGACAAGTCCAGTCTAGCTGCCATAAAAAAAAGTAAGGCTGAAGTATCAGTTTGAAGGATAACATCCTTAACTAGGCTTTCAAGTCAAGGAGGAAAAAAATGCTGCTAGTTAAAATATTTTGTGAGAATGTATCTGCCTTGTATCCCCCAATGTTACTAGATGTTAAGTAAATATATGCTCATTGTCAAAAAAAAAATGTTGCTTTGGCAACTCTCTTATTAAAATGCGTTTGTAACCCCCATCTGTCAAGAAAGTTTTGAAAAGTTTGTTTACTTTGGAGAGCAGCCCTAGCCAGGGTTACCCCAGCAAACAATGATAGCAGTCTTCAGAAGTTGTGTGAGGAACAAGCCACTAGGGATCCATTTTTGTTTTAATTGGCACACACAAACACTCTTCTGGTCTGTCAAGAAGATCAAGCTAATATGCATGGAGGGTGTTATATTCTCAGCTTTTGGGAGTACTAAGGCTCCCTTTATTTAAGTAATTTAAATGATAGACTGCAAAAACTTTGCGAGTCAGAAAAAATGTTTTATATTTTCATGGGGAATATTTGTTTTAAGGAACAGAAAAAATGTTCGACATATCTAAAGATGTTGAACCTTATGTTATAATTAACCTGCTTCTTCCGACTGTAAAATTGGTTAAAAAAAATTTAAACACTGCTATATGAAACAGCCAACCACGATCGCCTGCATTTTTGCTACTTTCCCTACTGTTAAAAAATGGGAGGACATTCATCTCCAGATGTTTACAGGGTACGTTTCCTATGTAGTTTGCCGTGATTGATTTGCATGTACATTTGCAGGAAATCTCAGTGGTGCCATCATATCAAAACAACCTGCCTATGAAAGCAATTTGTTATTTAATGGAAAAGAAAACAAATGCTCAGGCTAAATCCACTGGTAGATCTCAAGTGGGTTTCGCATTCTAAAGGTTGGGGTCAAATTCACAAAGAAGAGTATTTCCTTAATTGAAATTGAGTTGTACCTTTGATACTCAAATAATGTTGTCCTGTGTGCTCGTATAACATTGACTCGTACAGCATAATAATATTCTCGGCGGTGAAATGTGGGATTTGTGAGAAAATCTGAACATTTTATGCCTGCCAGTACTCCCTGCTCACAGGTGTATTTCCTGCACTACTCCTGAATTGCACCAGTGCAAGAGAAAAGGAAAGCAAGTCCTATTTCATATTTCCTTACACTGTAGCTGCTCCTTATGCACTGGGTGTCACTGAGAGGGCCAACGATGGAATTGTTCACATGGAAAACTCCTCAGGTGTCCCCATGCTAGTCACAGTTGCAGCAGGAAACCACTTGATCCTTTTAGCCCACTTGGAGCTCTTCACCACCTCCAGACACCAGTTCAGAAAAATCACAGCTTCTCTAGCTGGGATAGGTAATAAGATGTATACCTGGGTGTCATCAGCATATTGGTGACACCCAACACCACATTCCCAAATAAACTATCCCAGCAATTTCATATAGAAGTTTTTTTAAAAAAAAAACATGAGGGACAAGATCAGGACATTGTAAGTCAAAGACCATCATGCAGAGCAGGAATCCTCCAGCAACATCTTCTGATACCAACATTCTTGGAAGGACCAGAGCTACCATAATGCACTGCCCCTCAGCCCCATCCCAAATAAACGGTCCATTAAAATGCCGCTGAGAAGCCCAGCAAAACCAACCAGATGCAACCAAAGCTATTTCACTGTCTATATTGGGCTGGCAAGAAGCTGGATTGAAAAGGGTCTAGAGATACAGTAATCTGTTTTCTCCAATTCCCCAGTTAGGCTGCAGCGCTTTGCCATGAACTACGAGGGGACAGGGTTGCCTCACCTACTGCGCCCTCACCGCATGTCCCTGCACTCAGGATAATGTATTTCACACGTACTATCCTGTTCTTATCCTTACAACTCTATACGGTGAGTATAATAAACCCCATATTGCAACTGGGGAGTTGAGGCTAAACAGGAGCAGCTTCCCAAGATCACCTAATGAATTCATGGTGAGATGTGAACTGGTAAATTCTTGCTTGCAGCGATGCCATTGAGGAGTTGCTTATCCTCCTCCAGCAGTTCGCTTTGGGCAAGGAACCAAGTACCAAGCTGCACTTTCATGAAGCTCACTCTTGTAGCAGGGTTGAGAAAAGGCAGGGACAGGAACAATAGGAATTGGGTGAAGTGAACAGACATTGGGTGAACATTTGGAAGGCTGACTACACTGCCTACAGGTGAAGGAAAGCAGTTTTCTGGTATTTCATTTAGTCAAAAATATCTGAAACTGCAAAATAAGGAGGAAAAACACAATATTGTTTTAAATGTCTGCCCTGGCCAGGGCCACACGTATTTAGAAAACATTTAGGAATTGCTTTGTTTTGACTTACATTAATGAAAATAACACCTGTTAGCATTACAGCTGTGCAGACTCACAGCCCAATCCTATTCATCCTGCCGTCAATGCAATGGGCATCAAAATGGCTACATTCATTACCTTACCCAGGGGTGAGCCTCTGCAGTGGGGAGGGGTCTACTCAGACCTGCGGTAGCGAATTCACTGGCACAGGTCCACGTGGACCCGCGTGGACTTGCACTGCAGGATTGACAGCCCAATCCTATTCACTCCCCCTCTCGACATCGCCACGGCACAAAATGGCAGTTGCTGCATCATGTACAGGGGGATGGGGGACAGGGGGGTGGGACTGGGAGACTTCTGCATCCCCTTTCCCCTGTGTAGACATCCCCTTTCACCTGCGTAAGCCTCACAGCCCACTATGGGTCTCCTTGGACCTACTCTAGCAAATTTGCTAGTGTACGTCCTAGGAGAGAAAAGGGATGGGGAGGCTGAAGGGAAGGGGGATAGGATCCGGCACAGGTCTTCTGCGATGGATCCCCTCCCGCAGCCTCCCCACCCCATTACGCCTCTGCCCTGCCCAGTTAGAGCCTTGGGGTGGCCTGCAGAGGCAGCAGCAACCCCCTCGGACCATATGGGAAGCTGGCTGGACAACCAGGTATGTTTTAAAAAGTGTTTTGGGGCAGGCGCAATCCTAGAGCACCGCCCCCGATGTTGTAGCTGCCCCCCCTTAAAAGCCTTTCACACACTTCCAGAAAAAGTGGTGGGTCGTGACCCACGACTTTGAGAACCCCTGGAATAACCCTATTGCGACAGCTGGGAGTTTACCCGGGGTAAGTGGGCAAATGCCCGCTTACCCCAAGTAGACCCCGGCCACCTCCTTCCGCTGAACACCCTACGCCGGGGGAGGATAGGATTGGTCTGCCCCTTCCTCTTCCATAGAAGCTATCAGTTTATGATTTATTATGGTTACTAAAGATATTTTGGGCTGCATATTTAAAATACATAAAGTGGAATAGAAAGAATAAAAACAACAAGTGTTAAAATAACAAATTTGACAAAATTAGCCACAACAGAGTAATTCAGCTCTAAAACCAGGAGTTTAAACAGCACTAAAGCAATTGTTTCTGAAAGAACTGGTAGAATAAAAAGTTACAATAATGTAGACACAAGGCAATGTTCCCTGGGGAGAGGGGAGTTGCATTCTTTGCAGAAAAAAATTCAACTAAGCAATGATGACCATGTCAGACCAGTCTAGGACTGATCTAACATTCTTTATCTTCTAGCCACTGCATGTTTGAGATGGACTGTTTCAGAAACGGATAAACAAAACCCAGACAACAAGAAAGCAGTTTCAGTTACTGACAAAATGGAGTCTTCTAGATTTACAAGAACCAGAACATAATAGGGTCCAAACATACAATATTGAGGTTAGTCTTGAAAGTTATACTATATATCAAACTGCAATCTCACCTGCACCTGAACAGTCTCATCCTTTGGCATTAAACATAATTGCATTTGGACTTAAAAAAAAAATGAAACTGAAAAATTCCTGTTGATACAGGATACAGTATTTGCTCAGTGGGAGCGGGAGGAAAAAACTGTAAAAGCCAATTCTCTCCTTATCAATCATGCTTTTGACTAGAGATGTGTAAATGATTTTCTACTGCAAACATAACCTGGTGAAATTAACATTTACATGAGATTCACAATAAAACAGCATGACCGTGACATAAGCCCACATTGAAATTATCAAGCGTATCCCTGCATTCAGCCTGGAAAAAAGAGCTAAAACAGGATTGAAAGAGGGTAACTGTCAAACATAATATGGAAGAAAGCCTTTATCTAAGTGGAATTATAAGTGCATGGCATGCACGTCCACCACCTATTTCCTTAATATGGGTTTTATAATTGTCGAAGAGAACCAAATACCAGGCCACTGTCTTCTAATCCTACAACCTGAAAATGCAGGTCAGGGTTCGCAGATTTCCTGAGGAGTGGGCAGGAGAACTGTGGCTTTCTCAGATGTTACTGAAACTAGACCTGCTGCAGTGTGAGGACTCTATGTTGGCACTAAAGTGCCATGCTGAATGTAATGAGAATCTGTAGGACACTTCTGGCCCAATCCTACTGAACCCTTGTGCTGGTGGAGCATGCGCTCCACCATCACTAGCCGTTGCAAAAGTGCTGTAAAGCATTTTGCGACGGCGTTCCACTTAGGCACGCTGGTGGGAAGGCCTGGGATGGGTGGGATCAATGGCGCCAGTGCTCACCATACCCTATACCCCTTCCCAGGCCTGATCCGCTGACATGGATCAACACGGACTAGAGTCAGCTATATCGCTGGTGCGGGTTCAAGTTGACCCACTGCACAGGCTGGGGCTTTCCCCGAGGCAAGGGGACTAATGTCCCCCAAGAAGGCTTTCCACCTGCTAAACTCCCCCACGGGATGCAGAGCAGTCCAGAGCTGCATCAATGAAGCAAAGTTTAGGTAGGATTGGGCTGTTAGCTAGGACACATTTTATTTGCCAGTGTCAGTTGCCCTTTGGCTGGGACACTTGTAGTCTCAGTTCTGTTCTTTTCAGATGCCAAACAATCGTCACACCAGCAAAAGAGGCGGTGTAAGTTAAAACATTCCCAATGAATGCAATGGAGAGGCAAAACCTACTTCTCCCCTACTTATGCTCTGCCCACACTGCCAAGACAGAACACAGGATCCCAAGAAAGGGCCAGTTTGGCTGAGACTTACTGAACCCACCCCTCTTCACTCGTTCGCACTATGTACACTCCATAAGCATGCTCCTCTCTGTTCCCGGAATGCTAGTGATCTTTAATTGCTGTGTGTGGGGGGGGGGAGGGATCTTTCTCTGAACCACCTGACAACGCAATCCTACCCTGCTCCTCCACCGGTGCAGCCAGCGGTGCAGCCAGAATTGGAGGCCCTGGAAGGGAAAGATGATCCAAATCCCCTCTAAAGGGGGATTCAAAGGGGATTTAAAGCCCCTTTCCCCTCCAAAGCCTCCTGCCCTCCTCCGCTGACTGCACTGGTGGAGGAGCAGGATAGGATTGTGCTGTAAGTGCTGTTAAAATTACATCTGAAATAGCATGAGCAGCATATATAGATGGTTCAGGACCTCTCCCCCCTCACCCCCCCGACCATGAGCAAGCACAGCACAAATGTGCAAAGAGGGTCTAGTTTGGTAAGTATTGTCCAAACCAGCTGTAACTCTGTATTCAATCACTCCTCCAACTAGGAATGTAGACAAAGGATCACACATGGGTAAGCAAGAGAAGGGGGAGATCTGTGCTAGTATGACTTCTGCAAATGTTTTCCATATCTCCCTCCCCCCTTTTCAATATACAACAACAATGTATTGGCTCAACTGCATTGAATAACCACTTCTTTCTCCCTCATTGGCTGGTAGCAATGTTTTCTACAAGTCGTCACAAGGGTAAGTAAGCACTGTGCTGAAGGGGGGGGGGGTATCAGCCTCCACTCTAACTATTGTCACTTTTGGAAAAAAGTTCATGACCTCTGCAGACACTTTCCGATACGTAACCCAACCTTTTCTAGTATGACATTACATTCAGGGATTGAACCTCTGACATACTGTATGTGAAACCTATGCGGTTCAGGAAATCTTTCCCAATGATAAGCATAAGGAAAGAAAACGTAAAGACTGATAACCAGGGATGTGAATTAAGTCTCTGACTCCAAGTCTCAAGTCAAGTCCCAAGTCTTTGCCCCCAAGTCCCGAGTCTTTGGTTGCGAGTCCCTATCTATTTCATGGGGAAAACGGGTTTAAACCTGAATAGAATTCGACTTGTAAAAGGCTCCAAGTCTCGTTGAGTCTTTTACAATTGCCGAGTCAAATCCCAGTCAAGTATTTGACGCGACTTGAGTCAATAGACTCAAGTCTACATCATTGCTGATAACTCCTACAAAGTTAAATTTCCCCATTTTATCCCATTATTATTTTGTTGAGGCTCAACACTCCTTGGCTTGACTGATGTTTCCTACCTGTAGTAAAAGGGCTCTGCTTCTTTAGTTTTTTAAAGAAAATACTAGAACATGGGGCTTTGATTAGCCTTCCAGCCAGATAATTTAAACAAGAAAGGGGGAAAAAGATAGGCAGATACATCATTTTCAATGAGGTCCCAAGAAGGTTTTCAATTAAAATAAAAACAATTGACTGATGTTCCACTGTGTGCTGCCAGGAAGCTCTGTGTAGCATTTCTAGAGCTTTTCCCCCCCTCACTTTGCCCAAGACATGGGCTCAGTGTCAAGCTGTGAGTTTGTAAATCTTTTTCAGCACTTATCTAAGCTCAACAGGAATTATAGGATTGCCAAATATATTTGACACATGAGTTTCTGTTTGTTTGTTTTGTGGGTTTTTGTTTTTTTTGTTGAATGCAAAGATAAAAAAATGTACAATTTTATGGTAAAAAAGATGCTCCTTCCTCCATGTTTGCAATTATAAAATACTGCCAGTTGTGACTGAACCCTAGACAGTTATGAATCATTCTGTTTAATTTAGGGATGTCACCGAATTCCAGTCTTGCCAAAATCTGAGACAGAATGCATGATTCCAGAGCCCTCCCACTCCTTAGCGGATCGGATTTTATAAGATACGGAGATGTCTACAGTTTCTATGCTTTCTTTACGTCTGCATGACAACATGTATTGAAATGTGTACTTTGCAATGTATCATTGCTCCAGCTTTTGGAGTGCAAAATACATGAACTTACTTGGAAAAGGATGTATTTACTGTATATGTTTTTATTTTTTGATGACAGGAAAGAAAAACCTGGGGATGGTTAGCACCAGAAAGCAGAATGGAAATCAAAGGAAACAATGCGAAGTTTGGATGAAATCAAAACAGAGAGATCAATCCGTCTGTAATTTAATTAAAAAGTTTACCAAATGCTTATTCAATCATTACTTTCATATATTTAAGTTTACTAGAAAGTCAATTGTAGTAGGCACTATAATATATTGCTCCCTCCTGTGGGCTATTTTGCTTGAAAAAATACATAATTCTTATCTAAAACAACTAAGATATGCACCCAATTATACGTAGAATCACAACTGTCATATTAGAGAAGTTGCACATTGCAGGGACCCCTTACTGCACGATCCTGTTCTTCTGCTATGGTGTCACAAACATGCCGTAAAGCACGTTTCCAGCACCCAGAGATCAGCAGCACTAATGGGAAGCCCTGCATCGTCCAGGCCCCACACACGTCGAAGTAGGTAAGGCCGCTCTGAGTGGCGCAGAGGCTGGGGGAAGGCGGGGAGGGAGTGTAAATGGGGTGGGGAGAGGGCCCAGAGTTGGCGTATTGGGCCTGGGAGGGGGGGCTTTTCTGCCGACACAGGGCTGCTTGATTCTCTGCTGGCTAAAGTGCCAGCGGAGACCGAGTAGCCCCATTGTGGCGGCTGGAGGTTTACCCGGTGTAAGTGGACAAATGTCCACTTTCCCCGAATAGACCTCCAACAGGGCCCTTTCCTGGATAGGATGCAGTGTGGGCCGCACGACCCACGCTGCATGACCCACTCTGGAAGAGGATAGGATTGGGCTGTTAAAGAGTTCATCTCTGTCCACTCTGCACAAAGATGACGGTCACACTGACCTATTCCCTAGTGACTCCACCAGCAAAGTAGATAATTAACAGCTCGATCCTGCCCAACATTAGGCCGATGGAATGAGCGTTCCATCGGCCTAAGGCATCGCAAAAGTGCTCACACTGCTGCCATCTCGGACCTGCGCCGGCCAACGCAAGTAAGGTCTGTGCCAGGTGGCGGGAGTGGGGAGGGTGGGCAGGGAAGATGAGGGAGGGGACCATTGGCTGGCTCGGCCTGGGAGGGGGCAGGGATATTGGTACTGGGTTGCACCGATATCCAACGCCCCTTTCCAGGCCGGGCTGACCTTACACGGCCTTCCCGGACATGCGTCAGCTAAAGAGCAGACGCGCATCTTAGGAGGCCCATTGGGGCCTCCAGCGCTTACAGCAGGGGAAGGGGACGAAGTGAGCAAGGGCTGCGCCATTTTGGCCAGTCACCGCATCTTGGGCAGGATTGCGCTGCAAGTCTGTTGCTATCTGTATGACACAACGCATCATCCACCATCTCTATCATGTGCTCTTTTCTTGATTACATATGTGTGTGTGTGTGTGTGTGTGTGTGTGTGTGTGTGTGTGTGTGTGTGTGTGTGTGTAGAGAAAGAGAGAGGGGGGAGAGAGAGAGCCTTTATTTTTCCTAATCTGGTACTGTAGACTAGAATTCTAAAGATCTAAACATCATGATCTAAACAACTATTATGATGGGGCATAATGACTACTGTACTATTATGACATCACACCCTAAGACATTATACAAGCACCACAGAATACTGTGATATCTGAAGATATCATGCCTTCTCATTACTATGGTCAAAATAGTTACCATCAGTGGACGTACAATAATAGAAAGTTCTTAACATCCAAGGCTTTTCAGGCACCATCAAACCAGTAACACCTGCACAAGACTATCTAATATTTGATAACCAGTTTCTAAGATTACAGTGTCTAAGAAACAGCACAATAGGGCAAGCGTTCCCACACCTGTCTCACATAGGATGGTATGGCAGATATTTGTATATATTTCAGATACCTATCTCTTTAAGATTGGGGTAAGCAAAATTTATGACTAAAATTTATTTGTACGCATCAGTTGCCCAGAGACATGTATATCTATCTGTTTTGGTATGTATATAAAGACTGATAGATATAGATTGTAAGTATATGTATTATACATAAATGTCTAGTACACACAATTACAGACTTCTTAATAATAAGGCTTATAAACTCTTAGGTTGTGGGCCTAATAAACTTAAGAGCGTGTGTGTGTCTGTGCCTGTATTTTTTAATATCATTATAATAATATTACATGGCAGGCAAAAATATAATGAAAATGATAATTTGCCAAAAAGATTTAAAAAACACTGAGGTGTTACCTATCAAAAGTTCTCCTTCTGTCTGTGATACAGCACAGATTGCAATCGTGACAGTAAATCTGGTGCTATTGTTAATGCCATGGCACTTTGGTTTTTGGCTTGCTTCAGTCCAATCTGTGACATGCTTGTGAATATCTTTCTTCTGTTCTGTCTGTATGGCATATGGATTTCTGGGATACAACGTCAGACCTATCCACATAACAAGTGTTCAGAGCACCTTATCATTTTTAAAAGCCAATTACTCAAAAAGACAAATGTGAAATGTTTCACATTTAATGATGAGCAAATCTGCAAAACAAATGCAATTTTGCTACATCTCGGGGAAAAAAAGTTTAGTTTAACTGTAAATATTGCAATGGAGTCTTTAGCAATACACATGATGGGTAGGGACCAGCTCATATTATGCATATTTGTACATGACTGTCACTTAAATTTGCAGCATTTTTCATAGTGGCTTGTTTGAAATAAATAGAAAGAAAATAAGGCACAAATGACTGAAATAGAAGCCTGCAAAAATGTCATTGCTCACGTCGAGCATTGGACACTTTAAAAAAAAATATTTTGAAAGTCTCACCCAAAAACATGAAAACTGCATATGTCTACAGAGGTAGAGGTCAGTAATGAAACAATTAACAGCAAAAATACGAAACCATTTCCTAGAAATATTTGTCAATATATAAACAATGTTTGGTACCACACATAAGTTCTCTATGAAGCCTGGATTAGTAGCCGTATGTCCTATTCCCAAACTGAAATGGTGTTAGCCGAAATACCTAATGACATGGTTTCCCAAGCAACATTTTGCTGGGATTGGATGGGTTCAAGTGATGATTCTTTCTTCATGTACCAACAAATAAATAAGGGGCATATATGACCTTAAAACCTGCAATTCAGTATAATCATTGAAGTCCACATATGGTGCAATGAACTGAATATGACTATGTAGAGTGTATATGCACAGTCTTTCAGAATGTTAGTGGAAGTCTGTAAACTTCTCCCTGAGTTTTTTCAGACTTGTACGTATGTTGTACCAAGGTCATTCTCAACATCAGCACACGACAGGTGAATTTGGTTCGCTTGTTACCTTTGAAAAAAGGGGAGAGTGCCAGTAGGTTCAAGTTGTGCCCAGAGAAGATTCTACATAATCCATATGAACAACTGGTACAGTAAACCAAATGGGTATACCTACCGGTAACTACAAGGGATTAATAAACGAACGAGCAATTCTATGTATGTTGATTTTGGAGACATTTCCTATTCAACTCAGCAGGATTTACTTCCAAGTAAACATGCATGGCATCAAGCCCCACAGGACATTATTTTCATTTGCTCTCACATATTTCTTGACAATCTTTTCAATTACATGACTGTAGCATGCAGAAGAAGCTGAATGAGCAGATCATTTAATTTTTTTAAAGAAATCTTCTAATTTTAGAAGAAATCAAATGTTTTAAGCCCAAGACTCATTCAAGTCATGGAACAGATTTCTTGGGCTTAAACATTACACAGGTTCACCTTACAGCTCTTGTGCTTTCGAACTAAATGAATAACAGAGCAATTCTAACCAACTTTCCAGCGCCGGTGCAGCCGCAATGCAGCCCTGAGGTAAGGGAACAAATTTTCCCTCAACTTGAACTTGAAGAGTCCTCCATGACTGCCCCTGCACTGCAAAATGCAGTGTGTGCCCTGTTGGCATGGCTATACCGGCGCTGGAAAGTTGGTTGGGATTGTGCTGTTAATCAGCTAAAAAATTGATATCCATTTAAGAACTGAATGAACATATACAGTACAAGCATTTTTCGTTATATTTTTTATAATCCAGCTCAGCTGCAAAACCTCACATCATAGATTAAACTTCGGCAATGCAGAAAGGTGGGCTGCAAGCTGAGGATAAGGTGTTTATTTTAATTGGGATCCTGTTGTTGTTATGCTGACTTTTCAAGAAGGTCAACCACATCTGTAGACGACTTGAAGACAGCCAAATGTGCTAAGCTAATATCTGATTTGGGAAATGGACTGTTTTACCTCTAATCCACAGTCAAGCTGTGACAACAAATTTCAGCATTATTTGCTGATTTTCAAACGTTATTGTCCTAAAGCCACAATCTAAAAGAAAAACAGAACTACCGGTAGTTCCCGACTTGAGTAGTAACACATAATAATGAACATTTCAGATTCTAAAACACTGTGCTAAATAAATGACCCACATCACAGAGATGTGGTGATGAGCAGTCACCCAACTATGCCGCACGACAAAGGATGGATCACTTTTCACATGTCTACTTGACCAAGAATGGATTCAAGCTGGCAGCAAAATTTCAAAAAAAGTGAAAATTGAAGCACATTTTTCAGGGTTCCTCCCAAGGAGAAACGTCTGAGAATTTTTAAGAGGAAGTAAAGGAGTTTCTATAAAACAAGTTAAATTTCTCAGAAGGTTTCCGAATATCCCTAGAATGGATGAGATAAAAGTTAGAAAGTGACCAAATGCATTAATTTCAGATTGGTAGCATTTAAACAAGTTCCTTTCTTTCTTGGAACTGTTTCGCATCTTAACACTTCCTCTTTCACTTCAGGCTGTGCATTTCTGTGACATAGTTATATACATTGTCACTTCATCCCCTCTCCCAGTTACACTCCAAAGTTTCCCAGTTTGAATGTAAGTCTCAAAGTCATCCTGAGTTCACACAGAATGATGCTAATATTTGCTCAAACTTTGGAAGAACTTTTTTATCTTGTTTTTTTTTTTAACTTTTACCTGTTTTTATATAGGATGATTTTAATAACTTTGTTTTAAAACTTTGGAAGAACTTTTAACTTTTATCCTTTGTTACATGGCTTTTTAAAAACTTTTATTGTCAGGTTTGCTCAAATCATTTGCTAAATAGGATAAAAGTCACTAAGGGCCCAATCCTATCTCAGCTGGCCTACATGATGCAGTGGTGCTAATGTAGCCTCTGCTGGCTAGGGACCAGGCAGCAGCAGAGAGGTAAGTAAAGAATTATTTTACTTACCTACTCTATTTTCATTTATCTACTCTACTCCCTGGTACCCAATGGCCTACTCAAATCTGCATCAGCTCTTTTGCTGGCATATGCCAGCAAAAAAGCTGATGCAGATTTGAGTAGGCCATTGGGTACCCGGGACCCGGGATGGGGGCATAGGATCTTGGTGCCCGCTGCTGCCTCTGAGATCCTCCCCCTCCTGCCCCCGGCCTGGCTCACTCCCTGCCCGATTCCACCCCAGTCCTCCCCCCGCCAACCTATCGGTGCAACAAACGATCTGGAGTCCGCTGGCACTTACACACATTCGCCAGGTGTTTGCACTGGCACCAGTTCTCCAGAGCTGCTGCTGTGTAAGTGGCCCTTGGGATACGATGATGGATCGTAAGATCCATCATCACATTCCGCCTATAGGATTGGGCTGTAATAGATCTCCAAACAGCATTTCAAAGGTTTTATGAATTTCAAAGTCTATCTTCACCTGCTATTTTAAATAGAGCCATAAAAAGAAAGGCACTGATTCTGTGTTTGAATTCATCCTGAAATGACACATTGAGACAAGAAAAGTGCCAATATTAGTTTGTTCAGTATACTGAAATAACATTGAGAGTGAAAAAAATCTCAAATGGAAGAAAACTGCCTTAATTTCACATGTGCTCTGTCCTGGATTTCTCTCACTGTTTTATTTTTAACTTCTAAAATTTTACTTAACTTTTGGGAAGTGGATTATTCAACTATTTGGGAAGCAAAGCTCAAGTTTTATAGGCAGATCATAAAATGCTGTAAAATGAAAGCTTTAAGAGGACTTTTTTCCAATTTGCTTTTGACTTAATCTGAAGGGGTTTAATCACAGCTTGTACACATCTTCTTTTTTTAAATAATGCTATAAGGGTGTGGGGAAGAGTAATAATCAGGCAGGAAGTCATTATGACAGATGCTGACTTTGGTGATCCCATTTACACATTAACAATCTGATGCAAAACCCCATCTAGGCAGTACCTGCATTAACTGAAGTGTCAGTTGGTCATTAGGTAAAAGAGAATGAAAAGGAAACAGAACATTGTTTTGTTAATGGCAAGGATTCCCCCCTCCTCCTATGCACCTGTTATTCTACTATTTCTTTCAGCTACATTTCAAAACACTACAGTTGGGCTCTCCTTGCCAACCTGGGATGGCATAAGCCTGGGTAACAGAACAAAATGTGAGGAGGTCCTTCTGTCTTTAACGCCTGTTCTCCAGTGAATCAGCCTCCAATTAATCTGTTTCTTCAGTAGGAGTTTAATAAAAAAAGTCAAGCACACACATGTTCAGTCTTGTTTAGCAATAAAGCTGCGTTAACATTATCTGCCTAGCCAGGTCAAAAAATTGCATATAATTAAATGCCAGAAACCACTTCAAAATTATGAAGTTTTTTTTTTTAAATAAATTAAAAACTGTGGGAATGTATGTAATTGATTATGAAAGGCAGTGTGGCTTAAATACAAAGTGGGATAACGAGGAGAGTGATGTCACTTCTTATTACATATTTCAAAAAAAGTTTGTTTCATGGCCAAATGACACATTTTTTAAAAAAACCACAAACAAAAATCTCTCAAGTTATTAAGTGTGCTAATTTGCATTTTTATGAACCAGCAAACACAGCAACCCAGATTTTGTATCCGCATCATAGAATGCAAACTGAGTAGGTTGTGCACATCCCAAATCTCCATTCTATCAGTCAGACACCGCCTACAGTACCAAGGTGCTCTTACAAAAATCTGCTATCAAAGTGGCCTTGGAAAGAATATATTTTTCAACTGGAATGTACAGTATATGCTATATGTATGAATGTTTTAGGCCAGCGGGTGGCGCAGCGGGTTAAACCGCTGAACCATAAGCTGTCGATCGAAAGGTCGGCAGTTCGATTCCCGCGACAGGGTGAGCGCTCGTTGCTTGGCCAGCTCCTGCCAACTTAGCAGTTCCAAAGCATGTCAATGCGAGTAGATAAATAGGTACTGCTTGCGGGAAGGTAAACAGCGCTCCATGTTCCAGCTGCATGCTACGCGCTGCACCAAGGAGAGTCATGCCGGCCACATGACCACGGAGGCGTCTTTGGACAACGCTGGCTCTTCGGCTTTGAAATGGGGATGAGCACCACGCCCTACAGTCGGACACGACTGGACTTAATTGTCAGGGGATACCTTTACCTTTTATGAATGTTTTAAAGTGGAACGTTAGAGACATTTCACACATCTCTTCATGAAGGAATGCATGCAATCAAGCCCACCTCGAGCAGCCCACACTCCTCCAAGCAGCCAATACAGGAAAGAGAGCAAGAAGGCTCTTCTAAGTAGTACTTGCTCCATTTTTTTCTGACCCGGTGTTCCTGGCAAGGGTAGGGCCCCTATTGTTGCCAATGTCATTCACCATTATAACAAATAGCTGTTATTGTTTTTTTTAACTAGCAATTAATACTTTATACTCTGTTGTCATTGAGTAGATGTAACTTCAGTCACATCATCAGCTCTGGCATATTTGCCTTTTTTCTGTAAATAGCACATGCTTAGGGGCTATCCAGTTCAAAATTACAGTGGGGGGAGGGATGCATTAATCTGCGGTGGGGTAGGGAGGCTTTAACTGTCCCCCTGTTGTGGTCCTCATCCAGACAATGCCCAACTCATATGTGATATTTTATTTATATCCCACCATTCTGAATGGAAAAATGGGCTCCAGTGGGATACCCCCCCCCCCAGGGCAAACAGCATGCATAGTGGAGCGTAATCCAGACTGGGATCACAGTAAGTAGTGATAAAGCTCCATACCCTCTGCCATGGTCCCAGTTCAGACTGCACCCTCTCCTTGCAATTCACAGGAAAAAGGGACTATGCCAAAGCCAATTATGTAATTCACATCTCATCTATTGTGACCCTGAGCTCTGTGTTTTGAGAGTGCTATCTAGGCTGCAATACTTACCTGGCTGAGAAGACATTCAGCTGGCCCCAAGGACCAATCCCAATTCCCCGAGGTCTCTAACATGCTTGTTCTGAGCACTTGCCTCATCTGCGAGAACACTGCCTGCCTAAAATCCCTCTGATCCTTGATTGCTGCTCGGGAGCATGACCCCTGCCTGCTTTTGATTATGTATCTGCTTCTGGGCCATGTGAATTGATTGCAGTTCCTCCCTGTGCAGGATCTAGTGTGGCCAACCCTTCAAGACTGGCCTGGAATCTCCTGGAAACCCTAGGTAACTACTAAAAACAATTCTGGAGATTTTAACAGGGTCCCATATGCTTACAGCCCAATCCTAACTAACTCCCTGTGCGGCGATACAGCAGCACCAATGGGCTACTGCTGTAACCCACACAGGAGTTTTGGCCTCTGGAGGCCTCCTTGAGCTAAGGGAACATTTGCTCCCTTGCCCTGAGGTAGTCCCATGCAGCCCATAAGTCAACTTGGACCTGTCAACTTGGACCCATAGTCCCATATGTCAACTCGGATCTGTGCCGTGCAGACGGATCAGGCCCAGGAAGGGGGTTAGGATTTGGCGGGTGTCCCTGCTGCTGAACCTGCACCCTTCCTGGGCCTGATCTGCCCTCCTTCCCTCCCCATGACCACCCCATTCTGCCCACCCCTCGCCCATTCCGCCTTCCCCCCCACCCTGTCCCGCCTTCCGCACTGGCCTACCTTCCATGGCAGACCTTCGTCTGTCTGCTGGCGCCCGGGAGGTCGCTCCAGCCTGGCACGCCTTCGGCAGCCAGGGTCCATCAGGACCGTTAATGACATTACATTGAGTTAAAAAAAAAAAAACAACTCCAGGGATAGCTTCAGTCACTGTTGGCAACCTTAACAGGACCCAACTTCCTAAAGCCTGTTCCTTGTTGAGGCCTGACAGTTACTCATTCTCCCTGATGGCTACAGTTCTTTCCTAAGTAGACAAATGGGCAGACTCAGCTTCTATTGATTTTTCAGGGAAGATCACCCTGATCTCACCATCGGAGAGAACAGATAACATAATCAAGAAAGTAAAAACTGCTATCCAGTAGTAGCCCTGACCAAGGATGAGTGAGCATCAGTGGGGGGCTGTCATTGCTGGAAGGGAACTTAGTATGACAAACTATACCAATAATAAAGTACATGAATGACATAACTGGAGATATTTAATGTGCTCATGAACTGAACGATGAATACAAAACAATGCAAGCTAAAGATCTATTTACAGAGGATGTATGTGGTGCTTTTTGGATTCTTTTAATCACAAAAAATTGCAATGCCTTTTTCATCACCAGGTTTCTCTACAGCTTTAATTGCACAGCTAACAGCATTACACAGCAACAACTTTGTGCAAAACACAAAGAGGCATTCCTCAAAAATAGCCTTACCATCGTCCTTGAGTTGACCAGGACAGTCCTGGAATAGCGCCGCCGTCCTGGGCAGAACCGGGCAGCCCCCCAATTTGTCCTTGAATTCCCAGCACTTCAAAGGGCGCCAAAACTTAGATTCAGTTTTGCATTGTAACCAGAAGTTGAAGCATCCTCCAGCTCCACATTCCAATGTAAATCGAGGCATTTAGCAACACAAAAGGTGTCTGGCAGTGGCTTTTTTTTTTTTAAACTACAGCACTTGAAGCTAAACTTGCTTGGCAGGAGCAAATTCTTGCTTGGGGGAAGGGAAGGAATGTATGTATGAGACTGTGGAGTGGTTCAATCAGAGTGGGAGAAGATTGTAAAGTCGAGAAAGCAGGATGTTTAAATGGTTTGAATTTAGTTGCTGAAAGATAAACAGCTGTGGTTGGGTTAGGGTTACGGGTCGGGAAAGGTCCAGCCAGCTCAACATTATTAAAATACAGTATTTTGCCTTTTCCCTGTGCCTCTGAGCACGTGCAGAGTGCCACCACTGTTTTCATCCCAGCCAGCTGGCTGTGTTGTGGCGGCCATCACTGGCCATCACACGTCCCTTGTGATGTCACAGAGGGGGCGTGGTCGGCTGACACGCCCCCTTGTGATGTCACGGAGGAGCGTGGCTGGCTGACACGCCCCTTGTGATGTCACAGAGGGGACATGGTCAGCTGACATGCCCCCTTGTGATGTCACAAAGGGGCGTGGCTGGCTGACACGTCCCCGTGATGTCACTTCTGTCCTCCTTTGGGTTCCGGAAAAAGATGGTAAGGCTACTCAAAAAGAGCTGTTACTTCGTCAGGATAATCCCTGACATGAAGCTGAAGGCTCAAATAGTCCACCCTTACCATTACATGTTATTACACAACTCTGTATGGAAAATAGTATTGTTTAATATGTTTGTTTGCTTTGTTGTGTGTTTGTCATCCTCCCTCCTCAGAAATAGAGATGTGAGCTGTATAAACACTAGGCAATTAGGTGGCACTATGCAAGGAGGATAATTATTGAAATGGAAAATACAAGTTTGGTTTGGTTATCTCAACAAAGTGTCTTGACTCTCTTTTAACGTTAAACCTCAGGGCTGCATAATGGGTATGTATACAAGTAAACTGAATAACACTCACAGTGCAATCCTGCGCAACGATGTGAACACTCGTCTAGTGCTGGGTGACACGAAAGTGCCGTAAAGCACTTTCGCGCCACCCAGAGAGTAAGGGCCACTGGGGCAACGGCCCGCGGCGCTCTCTCTGCCAGCGGACCATCCCCGCACCTGCTGGACACGGTAAGTCCTGCACCGGCCGGTATAGGGGTGGGGGAGGGCGGACTGAGTGTTGAGGGAGGGTGGCCATTGGCCGAACTGGGTGGGGAAAGGGTGGGGATATTGGAGGCCCTCTCCCGGCCCAGGTTGCCCCGACATCCAGGCCTCAGATCATACGCCGGCTCCAGAGCTGGCATACATTCAAGTAGGCCCATAAGGCCGAGGCCGGATTGCACCAAGGGAAGGGAATGATCATCCCCTTTCCTTCGAGGTGCACTTGGGCTGCCTATTTAGGCCGGCCGGGTATCGTTACATAGCACTGGGCTGTCAGTTTAGTCAACACTTACAACCACAAGTAAGTTAATGTGATCAAAAGTGTGATATTGCAACAGGCCTGACCTGGGAAAGAAAGAAATGTTGGTTGGGAAAGAAAATCTTACATTTTTCTCTTACCTCTCACATATTTAAATACTGGAAAAACACTGTTCATCAGAGCTCAATATTTTTCCTGTTCCCCAAATGGCTGCATCTATCACTCTCTCTTATCACCCATGGTAGTAAAGTGGTTTAATGAATCCCTGTCATCAGTGAAGTAATGAAGAGCTGAGTGACACATTGAGAAAAAACAAATCACATATTACTTTAAGCATGTGCTTTGAGTTGACATGTTTGTTTTTTACTTTCTAAGTAGCAGCTGCAGCAGGAGAGGCCTGATCCAGATTGGGGACCATAGGACGCGAGTTGCTATAAATGCCTGCTATTTGCCTTGAAGGGAAACTTGCATTGGTGCCAATGGCAGCTTTTCTATGGGGCCAATAGCTGTTAGGATAAGCAAATAGCTGATGAGGATCAGGACCAGAGCAGAGGCAATGATTTAAAGCCCCAAACTCATATGCCATAGTCCCAGTGGCGTCACTCCGGTAGGGGCGGGGCCGTAAGTATCGCTCCGTCCTAGACCCTTTACCGAGCGAGCAGGAGGCGGCCCCGCCCCCTCACTGTCGGAGCTATTGCACGGGGCCGCCTCCTGCTCGCTCGGTAAAGGGTCTAGGACAGAGCGATACTTACGGCCCCGCCCCTACCGGAGCGACACCACTGCATAGTCCCAATGTGTGCAGCCACTACTTAGAGAGTAAAAGACAAGCATGTTAGTTCCAGGCATGTGCTTAATGAACTGTGTACTTTGTCCTTAAATGTGGATAATAAAAGTACCAGAAAAGTGAAACAAGTATGGCTGGAGGAGCCACGCTACACAAAGTGCCCGTTCAGAGGGTCCATCACACCCATGATTCTGAATGAGGTGACACTGGGAATGGCCTCAGATTTGTATTCTCCCTCCCCATCCCTGCCCCCCCCCACTCACTTCACCATGGGAAGAAGGTAATGTGAACTGAGGAGAGCCTCATTTTATTTTTAATTACATGAAGAGGCATACATTGCAGGTGGGGTTGCACCAACACCAAGTTTGCTCTCAGTCTAATTCCAGGCAGCAGTGGACTGTCCTCTTCTTCCCCAGCATGATTTTACAAATCCCACTGTCCCCCCACTGTCCCCCTCATAAGCCAGCTAGGGTCCAGGGTCCAATGGGTTGGCTTATCATGAGTTGCCAGGGAGCAGGTGACAGCAGAGGACACACACATGCTTTCCATAGCATGAAGGAAGTACAGGTGGGCCCCCATATCCACTGATTCGCTATCCACGGTTTCAGTTATCCACGGATCGTGGGGACCCCCCAGGCTTTTACTTTTTTCCCAGTAAGCTTCGTTTCTTCCTTAAAGAAACAGGAGAAGCAGCCTCTGGCTGCTTATTACAGGCAAGTAGAACGAGACTAAGTCCTAGAGAGGCTCTGCAAGGTTAACAGAAACCTTGCAGAGCCTCTCTAGGACTTAGTCTCGTTCTACTTGCCTGCAATGGAGGCTGCTTCTCTGTTTGTTTTAAGGAAGAAACAAAGCTTGCTGAAAGAAAAATAAGAGCTGGGGGGGGCAAGCATGCCTGCCTGCAGGGGAGGCAGGGTGGGGGGGCCCTCAGGAAATCATGGAGGGGGTGTTCGCTCTTATCCACGGTTTCAAGTATCCACGGAGGGGCCTGGAACATATCCCCAGCGGATATGGGGGCCCACCTGTACATCATTGAGAGGACCTCCTCGCAGGGCTTTTGCCCCAGGACAAAGCTGGAGCTGAGACTTTACATATTTCTTGAATTTCTTCAAAAAAGGTGAAAGCAGAACGATAAGCCATCATATATGAAGGCTATCTCCTCATAATGCATAATGCTCTGCAATCAAAGTAACTCATCCTTGTCCTGAGAGGAGCCATATCCAACCAAAGTCTAGAGGCTCCAAGCTAATGAAGCCACAAAGCCAAATCCAGATGTTTAGTGCATGTTTACTGCATGCTACATGACTGAGGCCCCAATCCTATCCCTCTCCACTTGCACCAATGCAGCTGCGCAATGGAGGCACACACTGCATCCTATGGTGGTGGTGGGTGATCCTTAAAGTAAGGGAACTTTGTTAACTTCGGTTAACCCCTCTTTGCCCTATGGGTCTGCACAGATCTATGCCAGCTCTTTGGCTGGTGCAACTCCAAGTGGACCTAAGGGAGCAAGGCAAGACCAGGAATGGGGGGAATAGGACTGAATCTTTCTTGCCATCCATAACTGATCCATGCCCACCCCCAACATGCCTTCTGTTGGCCCCATTCCCTGCCCTGATCCTCTTCCTCTCTACCCCATTACTCCCCTCCCTGCCCACTACCCACCCCCTGCACCAACTTACCAGCGCCGGGGGAGCCAGATGAGCCACTGCCACATGGTCAGCAGCACAGCTTGCCATTTGCGGCAGTGGCCCAGTAACATGTGACAGCGCATTGCGTTTTGGAACACCACAAACCACGCTGCGCTGCCGGAACACGAAGTCCGGAAGCACAGACGGGGGACAGAATTGGGCAGTGAGTCAGGTCAAGGTAGTAGCTTAGGTGAGGGAGAAGACTCCAGCTATGAGGGTGTGTTGTCCTGAAATGTGTCTTGACATCTCTGGTCTGCAATCTATAAATAGGAAGGGTAGTGAAAGTCTGTGCAAAAAGCAAACTATTGACTGGAAAACGTTTCTGTAGAAGTGTATTAACATAACGAAATACAACTGACATATAAACACCCCAAAATCACGGTAAGCTACACAGTTCTTTTCTACTCTAGCTATAGTAATATTAAAAGATATAGCTTGGGAAAAAAAGATGTAAAGAAAAAAACATACTGTACTGGAAGAACAGGATTTTTCAATACATATGATGACATAGCCATCTCCATGCATGGTAAAAATAAAGTAGGACAAAGTCAGACGTCCAGAAAAAACCCACAACCTCCCCTCCCCTGGGTTGCCTTTGATGAAACTCTACTGTTTCAGGACAAATTTTTATAAACCAAATATTGGCTTGAATCTGAACAGAGCATTTCTGTACAACTGCTGAAACTAATGGCCTAATCCTATCCA
Organism: Plestiodon gilberti rubricaudatus; assembly: GCA_026170595.1. NCBI lineage: Eukaryota > Metazoa > Chordata > Lepidosauria > Squamata > Scincidae > Plestiodon > Plestiodon gilberti. Next base: position 190,586,266 of record JANXHW010000001.1, read on the forward strand.
GTCTTCAACTGGTGGAGTGTTCACTTTGCCGGTCCAGGGTGTTGCACACGTGCCAGTTCGGCCACAGGGTGTTGCAGATTTGTGGCACCCTGGGAGTAAGCGGCTCCAGGGCCGAGGCCAGTGTCGCTCTCCACACCCTGGATCTAGGAACACCCACCAGGGAAGGTGAGTTCCCTTTTGGACAATGGAGGGGTTGGGGCAGGCAGAGCAGGGTGTTCTGGGGTGGGTGGGATTGGTTGGCTGGGCCCGGGAATGGGAAGGATCAGCGGCGACCTCCTCTGCTGAATCCTATCCCCCCTTCCCAGGCCTGACGGCGTTACATGGCCAGCTCGAATGTGCGCCAGCAAAATAGCTGGCACACATTTGAGTATACCCATTCAGGACACCTGGGGCTGTAACGTCCCCTTCTCCCAAGGAGAGTTCCAGCAGTGCTGGCGCTGGGTCCTATCTGGATAGGATGTAGCACGGGCTCTACACCCACACTGCAGCCTAGCTAGATAGGATTGGGCTGTAATAGTTTAATACCATTTAACATGGATTTAGACACAAGAATATTTAAAACTCAGATACCTATTTGCTTTGATAAAAATATACCTTTGTTTCACAGAAATATATTCTTTGTACAGTAAGTCTTCGCTTACCATCGTTTTGTTTAAGGTTGTTCTTCAAGCTGCAATCACTTAATCACTTCCGCATTGTTTTCACCTAAAAACAATGAGGCCCCAGGCACTTGTTCTGAAAACAATTATTGCTCCAGCCTCTTATCTCTAGAAGGCTGCTGAACACAAAAGACCTACAGCTAAAGCAAGGAAGCTGAAGCCAATTAACCCCTCCAGCTCCAGGAACACTGTGGAAACTATGAAATTGATCCTGCAACTTGCAAGTTATTGAGCTTGCCACTTGAACGTTGGTGAGCCTGCCACTTGTCATTGTTGATAAATCTTTGATTAAACCCTGCTGCAATGAGTGGTAAATGTGCACCATGTCCCCCTGATGTCTGTGCCCCCCCCAAAAAAAAACAGAGAAAAAGTGTATTATTAGAAGTGCTTTGAGTCTTTATTTAGAAGTTTGGTGATGTTTTTGTGACCAGAAATATGTCATAGGAACCTAATAAACAAGAGTTCTTGTTTATGTATGTTAGCCTATGGTAAAATTGGTTTCATTATAAGTTGGTTCACTTAAAGTTGCAGTTTCCAGGAACCTATCTACAACTTTAAGTGAGGACTTCCTGTATTCTGAACATGCAGCAGATACCACTTTCTTGGAAGCAATCAAAGTCATATTGCCTTTTTTTAAAACCACCGAAATTTAAAATGCAGGGATCCCAAATAACGAGAATCAATAGTTTCCCATATAATGCAACAGAACAGAAAACTTTTACCACTGTACATTAGAGAGCATAGCCATAAATACAGCTTGTTATCTGTGGGGAAAACAGGCTTGTTTGAGAGAGGGACATCTGGAGTTTCAGGCAGCGCATTTCTGTGTTGGTATGTGAACTTTACTTTAGGATTAGAGCAAAATGGCAGCCTCATGAATAGCTAAACCACCCATTACCCACTGAACAGGAGGCAGCCTCCTGAGCAAAAAGTTTCCTAAAATTACAAGATGTCATAATGCAACTGTTTTCCGTTTTAGACTGATATACTTTACACATTAGTTGGCTTCATGAGATGCTTCCTAAACACTAAGTAAACATCATGGTTCCTGTACATGGTTGATACCTGTTAGCAGCAATTTACAACTATGCTAAATAAAGCAGATAGACATTAATGCCCAAGCCAATCCATATTTCCTTGGAGGTATGTACCATCGATCCAAATGGTACCTATTCCCAGGTAAGTGGGTACAGAAAGCAAAATCTGAGAAAGCTGCAGTTGTCTAGTCTCCATGAAAATCTCGAATGCCTATATGTCTGCTAAAACTAGAGCCCTTTAGTACTCCTCCTTCTTCTACTAACTCTATCTCAAAATCAGGCAGCACAATTTGTGCTATTGGGTAGCAGGAAACAATAAGCATATGGTGGGAGTTTGTGAAGCTCATGCCGCAAGCTAAAGCCCATTCTTTCTTCTGTAGTAAACTGCTTTGCAACTATCTAAGTTGAAACATAACACAAGCTGGCAGCATTTCACGGATTGGTGCTTTGTGTTCTTGTCTGCGTGAGTTGTCTGAAGCCATGAACATTCTTGTCTTTGCTATGCCCCCTCGTCTCCAGTGTATGGGTCAAGTAATGGCATGCTGCTAGTACTGTACATTTGACTATGCTAGCTCTAACTGGTGAAATTGGACTGACACAAGTTGATATAACACCACAACATCGGGGTCTACTGACATTATCTACACCAGAAGTAGCCACCTTTTTCAACCAATGGGTTTGGAACCCCTTGAGATCTGAGCCCTCAACCCATGATGGTACTACACAGAGCTACTGCCTAATAGATTGAGACCCTGGGGCAAGGCCCTGAACTAGGTGTCCCAAGGTTACTGGTAAAGGATGATAAATGGCAGTGGGTGGCATCACCCACTCATACCCTCCCTGTAGACAAATGGGGGGGAATCCATGCAATGGGACCCTTACTGGTTCAGAGTACTGGCTCACTTGCAGGCCCTTTGACAAGTGCTCAGCCAGCAAGCCCCCCAAACTGTCAATGCAATTCCCTTGGTTCCAGCCAAACAGTTTGGCTGAAGAGGGTCCACTTTCCATGCTGATGAACCCAGTAGGGTTTCTTCTTAGCAGAAAAAGTGACCATGATGTGGAGACCCCTGGGGAATTCTCTCATTTAATATGCTGCTTCTAACTTGGTTCAGAGAGAAGTGGGAGTTGGACAGAATCAAGGTGGGGACTAACTGCTGGCTGCCAGTTGGCTATCGCTGACCTGCACATTATCAAACATGGTGACATTACAGTATTATTTTATTTATTTATTTATTTACAGTATTTTTACCCCGCCTTTCTCCCTGAAGTGACCCAAGGCGGCTTACAAGAACAAGAACAAAAACAAAAAAAATACAACAAAAATTACAAATACATACAATAATATAGTATGCTATATTACTGATGCAATCTTTATGCTCAATTCGATATACAGAGATCTGGAGGACTGTGCCCCATGGGGCTTGACCCAAGTCACAAAAGTGTGGGAGCTGTGATTGGCATTCTTGGCACCGGGCTCTGTAATCTGATCACTATGCCATGGCCACCTTCTCCCCTCCAAATCTCCAGTCAATTACAAAGTCTCAGTTAAGTGAGACTTCCTAGGGAGCTGTATCCTGATAAAAGTCATGTCAGCACTAGCACTTAAAAACATTTTTCCTTACAAACAGAAAGCTGTTAGAAAACTGTAGAACAAAATTTGCATGAAATATACCACTGTTTATTCCTCACGCGGGGAAATTATTCACCAAATGTAAGGCTGGTCTTTCATAGGAGATTATAGGGAGAGAAACAGAGTGATGAAAACAAAAGTCCTGAACCCAAAGCTAAAAGGGGGGTTATTTACATAATAGATTTATTATAATGCATTTGTAGTTTGTTTTAAAATATTGTTCCTATACATGAGTGGAATTGCAGATTAACCCAGCCAACTCTGGAAGCAAATACACACTTCAGTAACAAGGGTGGACTCTCGTATCTAATACTTGTACCTTGATAATCATACGCAGAACACTAGAGTTACCCAATCCTGTAATTTGCTGTGAGACTGAAGTCACATTCTTGCCAAGTCAGATAAACAAACTTGCTTTGTAAAAAAATATTCTCCGCCATGATACTAGGAGAAAATGAGATCTTTCCTCGCGTAACGGAATGAATGTTTCTCAGCAGTTGTACCTCACAAAAGTATAAACATGAGCCTAGATCAACAAGGGTAACATATTCCACTCCAGTTAATTATCCTGATTTAGTCCAAGAAACTAGGTTTTAGTCTGTAATCTGTGAGGAAATCTGCTGTTCTAGTCCTAAATCCTTCCCTCAGCCTGGTGATTATCAAACTACATTTTTGTACAGGAGGGAATTAATGCCACATACCGGCTAAGCAGCTTTGAAGTAAAAAGGCCTAGACCTGTAATAACTTTTATACACTGTATCGATTGAGAGAGAGAGAGGGAGGGAGTCTGGAGCCAGAGGGGTTTCTGGTAGATTTCCCTGGCCCTCTTTACCCCTTACGCTCTGTAAGCACTTCTAAAGGCAATGTGAATTCTCACATTAACTCACCACAGGAGAGCCCCAGGTAACTCTGCTCTACTGCTGCCATAGATTGTATGCAAAACCAGAGGTAAAAAGGCTGGAGTTACCATTAAACCCAATCTTTTTTTTTTTCCCCCAGCTAGTAACAACAATCAATACAGCTTTAGAATGTGATAACAAGAAGCCTTCGGAGAAAATAATCGTGTTGGCAACGTACCACACAGAGGCATTTTTCCCCCCTGCAAGTGTATACAGCACAGATTGAGTACCATTTATATTCAACTTGATTATTTCTGCCCTGCACAAGCCCAGTGCTTTAGTAGTGTTTTGTTTTGATTATTCTTTTTTAAACAGTGCTCCCACATAACCCAGAAAAGGGAGGGGCTGCGTTAGGAAACTGGGAAGAACATTTAAAAAAACCTTATCCAAAGCTATGAATTTATTCAAAAGCATTTCAATCTGTGCACACATCTTATCACTTGAGCGATAATTAAATCTCGGAATCACAGGTGATGTCCTCACATAGTCTCTTTGCCTGGCTCCCACTGGGCCAATGAAACAGGCCTCCCTGTGAGGCCTGTTAGCACAGATCAGGTGGTAATGTGGAGGGACAGATGAGCTTTAGCTGACAGATGGCAGGATGACCTGGAAAACCTGCCCCCTTTTCTGGGATCAGGCAGCAGCTGACAGGTATTATTTCATAAAAAAATGTCTAAAAGGAATCGCCAGGGTCTTCGCATTAATCTGAGGCTGCAACCAGCCATGTAACGTTTATGTCAGAACAAATCTGTCTCTATGCAGGAGACGGAAAGTGGTTTTTGATGAAGTTGTTCATAAATTTTAATATAATATGCCCGATGGTGTCAGATATAGTCTCATATCTCTTTTATATTTAAAGGCTCTAGTGAAACACAGAAATATTCAATCTTCAACAAGCTACTTTTAAATAACTAAAAAGTTAACCAAGGATACCTTAGTGCATTTCCCCTTATTTTCAATAAGGAATTTGCATGTATAATCTCCCTGTTTTCAAATGAAAATAATTTCAATGGCAAGAAGCCCCTTCAAGCAGTGGCAGAAAGCAAAAAAATAAAAAAAAGGCGCAAAGCACTCCAGGACGCCTTTGCACAGCCGCTTTTGTAGCCACGAATGGTGCCCAAAAATAAATACTGAAAAGAAATGCAGGCAGTATTTGACAATCGAAAATGATTTAATTGACAAAGAAACACTTAAATCAAGAAGCAGTGGTTGAAAAACTTGAGTTGCGTTTGGACTGAAGAATCACAGCTTTTGTTTTCCATTGCTCTCTTCAGAGTCTCAACCTCTACAACTTTTGGCGTTGTTGTTCACATCTGGGAAATTAAAAACAACAACAACAACACCACACTAGATTGGGTCTAGTTTGTCAACCCTTACACAAAGGAGTGAAAAGTAGGGCTCTTGTATGTTGTTGGCATTGAATAAATGCAAGATTCAGGATGAAGTATTGCTGTGTAAAAGACCTGTTTTGGAGAATACATAACTTTTGCTATTCATTTGAATTGGCTAGAAAATTTGCATAGAGTGCTGCCTTCTTTGTAGTACTACCTTAAAGACTCCCTGCTCAGTTTCTTAGTTCATAGTTGCAGAAATCACCTGCTGAAATATCTCTAGGGGTACTGTTAAAAACAGGGGATAAACCTCACAGATAACAGATGTACAAGCAATGAGTATATTGCAGCTATAGAACCACGATTGCACACCTCATAATCACACTTTCACCTGCCCATCTGGTGCAACCTGTGGCTTTGTGTCTTTGTTCCAAGTGTGTATTTTTTTTAAAAAAAGAGCAGTTAATAAAATATAGAATTGAGCAGTACATTAACTGGGAACAGTTTATTAATATATTGCAGGAGATGAGACAACATGTGCATGTCTAAAATGAGGAATATGCACATAAATTTCAACTTAAAAACAAACGTTAAAAATGGTGTATCGTCTTTTTGTGTATCAAATACACTTTCAAACACAGCTAGTTCTCACTGAGGTGGGTGGAAATGAAGAATCTGTACCTTCTGTGGGTGTCGGCATCTCTGCTTGCTTGCATGTCTGACTGAAGGGTATGGTGTAGACCCAGTGGAGAAGGCATAGTTTGGCACTGGGAGAAAAGGTACAGATGGAAGTAGCTGGAGGTTTCTCTGAAATCACCTTCTAGCTCTCTGTAAACCACAAACACCTGTTCTAGTCGTGGGGAGCACATGCACACCGTCCTCTTGCGTTTGTACCCCAAGAGTACAAGGCACCACAGGAGTGCTATCCCAGAGCAGACTTTATTTTATTTGCCAAAGAGTCACACAACTTCTCCCTGCAAAGGGATGAAGGGAAGCTGAGCCCTCCATTCCCTGACAGTGACTGCAGGGGAGAAGAAGAGCTATTCTCAGGAAAAGCATATCAGCTGAGTCCAGGTTCAGTCCTGCATCACCACTTCAGAGGGGAAGGGCTTAGCCTTCCTTCATCCCTGAGGCAACCATTGTGGGGAACGATTTCCAATACAGTGCTTGTACTAAGCAATTGCAAAACAACTAACAATAGTCACTTTTTATTTCAGCATAAAACGTTTAAGATGTTCCTACCATGTTGAAATAAGAGCATACAATTTTAAAAAATTGAAAAAGCATCTAAGTATAAAATAAATTAAAACATCTGCATCGTCTCATTTTGACCCCCTTTTGGTCAAACTCAGTCATGGCAGGTTTGAGAAACTGCTCGCCTATACTGCTTCCAGTTTAGGTTACGGTGCAATCCTATGCCCTGGTTGCCCAACTGGAAAATGTTGTTTCGTTAAATTAACCAGGGGTAGTGGGGTGATGCTGATCCAGTGAGCAGTCGGTACCCCCTGGGGTCCCCTGGATGACACAATCCAGTAGTGCCACCAATGAGCAGCCAACACTGGATTATGCCCCTCGCACAAACACACACTGCCAAGAAATACCTTTTTGACTTCAGAAGACCAATGGAAGGATGATAGCTTCCTTGGGAGGGGGGAGCCATGTGAAATAAACACCCATGGCAGGAACAAACGAAGAGGTGGAGGCATGTCTGCAATCCACACTGGCCAGTCTACATGTTGTCTGACGCATTTTGTGACACGTTTGTCTACATGTCTACATGTTTGTCTACATGTGAATGTGGTGCTGGTGCATGCCAGGCGAGCCTAACCCAGGCCAGTCTTGTGGCATTCTGAAAGCCACACCCTGGGAACTTCCTGGCTTTAGAGTAAACCAAAATATGTTTTACTTTCCATAGGCCGCCTGACTATCAATGAGTCTCCTCGGACCTATGCCAGTTCTTTTGCTGGTGTAAGCGCAAGGAGAGTCAGGGGGCAAATCCAGGCCAGGAAGGGGGCACAGAATCTTGGCTTTTACTGCTGCTGCCTACCTGAGGCCAGAAGGGTAAATAGCCCAATGCTTGCTTACCCTATCATCTGAGTTCTGGTTTCCTTTGTACAGGATTATTGGGGTTGTAGTGCTGTGACTGACTGCAGAGGGTAGTCTGTTTCCTATGTTGTGCTGTGAAAAAGTGGGCAGGGTGGAGGATGGCGGGAGATAGGATTTTCTGGTCGCCCCCCCCCCTTTTCATTGATTTTTCATTGATTTCTTTTTTCCCCCATATATTTAATTTTTATTAATAAACTACAAAACAAAACAATACAACAAAGCAATACAACATACTACGAAAGATTACAGCAAGCGCGAAGCAGTAAATCCTACTTGTATACTATTATATATTTCCTACTTATAATATCTAACTAAGCCTATATCTCTAATATACTATTCATTAAATTCACACTTCATCTCTCTCTCTCTCTCTCTCTCTTAAAGAATCTATAAGTGGTATCCAAATATTCATAAAAAGATTAACTACCTTTTCCTTTATCATCTAAAAATCTTAATTCCCATTTCAAATATTTTAATATATAAAGCCACCCCATTTTTCTCCAAATGTATTAAAATAAAATCCTTCCACATGTTTCTGTTTTTTTAAAAAAAAATCTATATCCCCTTTTTATATAAGATTCTTAAAAACAAATCACATCTTACTTAAGTCTTTTCAAATAATAAAACATTATTTTTCTTTTATTCACAAAAGGGTTAACTAACTTTTCCTTTATCATCTAAAAGTCTTAACTTCCACTTCAAATATTATAAATTTATTAAGTCACCCCATTTTTGTCTTCAAATTTGTTAATTCATCATCAAAAATTTTCCATCACTCTTAATATAAGTTTCTTAAAAACAAGTCATATCTTATTTGTTTTTTAATAAAAAAACATTTTCTTCTTTTTATATAACATTAACTCCAATAATATTCCCCACAAAAAAATAAAAAATTATAATCCCTTTTTACTTTTGACAATTTGCCATTACCCCTTCCATCCCTCCCCTTCCTCCTTCCTTTTCTTCTTCTTCCTCTTCTTCTTCTTCCTCTTCTTCTTCTTTAAATCTTTCCCAAAAGTCCCTTGTTTTTTGAATTGTATCCACTTTGCAATTTTTTCCACAGAATCATTCACGTCTTCTATATTCCTCTCCCAAAAGACAATCTTCAGCACCTTTTTTAGTAAAGTACTCTGCTTCTCTATCTCAAGTCTTGGTTTAACTCTTGGTACTTCCTCTACTACAGTCTCTTCCACTAAATCTTTCTCTTTATCGTTGTCTTTTTCTTTATCTTCGTGTACTTCCATCGTAACCTTTATTCCTTGTAATTCATCCTTTTCATCCTTTTCCTTCACTGCTTGTTTCAGTTCTGCGTTCATATTCTGAAGATTTCCATGCAAAATTGTCATTTTTGCATCGAATCTCTGTTCCCATTTTTTAAAACAATATAATAGTGTAGTCATGTTGCAAATTTTTCACCAGGTGCCAATCTCTCTTCTCTTAAAAAAAGAAAAGGTAATATAAAAAACTTCTGCGGTCGACGATGTGAAACAGAAAGATTAATTGTCAAGATCCATGAACTCTAACACGGAAGGGCTCATATTCTTTTAGCAAAAATGTCAGGAATGTCAACAACAAAAATCCCAAACAATTTTCTCTTGCCAGAATAGTCTATTTAAAAAACCTTCTTACTGTTTTATTCTTCCATAAGTACAGAAAAAAAATCAATAGAACTCACCACTATTAAAACTTTAACTTCGTCTTTCCAACTTTCACTTTCGAATGTTCAGTTCGCCTTATCACAACGTATTATTTTTAATGTTAACTCTTATCTCGGCTAATTTCTACAACTCATAAATCATTTCTACGCCTCTTGCTCAAGTAAAGCAAAGCATGTCGGAGGTGGCTTGACTTGGTTTTCATCTGCGGCTCAGAGCTCGATGGTAGTCCAGCTTTCTCACCGAGAATCCAAAACTTCAAAGCCTTTGCCTTGAAGTGTCAGAAAGGGGGCGATTGAAAGCAATGTGGTTTATCTCTTCGTACTCCCTTTTAATCCAGGGGTAGAGTAATTAAGTCCATCAGATGTACTCCGTCAATACAAAGCGATCGGCGGAGTTGTCAGCCAGCCATGTCCTCCTAGCTGGAAGTCTGCGATTTCTTTTGGGTTTGTATGCTAGCTCTAATGTTGGCATAGCATAGTGCTGACATTTGGAGCATGTCCATCATGTGGAAGGGTTTCAGGATATAGCGGCTGCCAGTTGCCCATATACTACCTACTTTTCCACCCTGTTTGGGGCTTTACATCAGTGTACTGTGCTGTAGCTCCAGAGGCTTTGGCATGCCTGTTGGAAGACCTAAGGCTATAACAGTGGGGCTTTGGTCTTGTTGGCTCAGCTGTAGTTGTGCCAGCATCCGAAGGCTTACCCCATATCCTGTACCACTCAGAATGGCATTTCTGAGGTGTAGGGTTGGGTTGTCCAACCCCTTGAGTTTTAGACCTAAGGTGTCTTTTACATGGCATCAGGAAAAAAAAAAAGTTGATCTGGGCATGAAAAACCACCTGGACTTTACACTGCCTTTCATTGAGCTTTAGCTCCTCATCAGTAGCAAAGCTGAATGCAATATAAATTTGCCAGTATTAAATAATCATATTGAATTGTTTTATTATCGCTGCAAATAATATAGTTCTTTCCTCTATTTCTAAAATCGCATGCTCTTCTAATCATCCACAATAACAAGGAATGTTACAGCTTGAATTAAATTACCTCCATCTTGCTCAGATTTAGAAAATGCCAAGACATGACAGTACATGGATGTGTGGCGACTTAAGTACTGGCAGTCCTACAGTTCCAATGACATATATTTCTTTATACCCGAATAAATGCCTCTCAAGACATCTTATATTTCCATTAATGATGTGAATTAAAATATGCATGCTTGGAAGGAAAACATAATATTTTGTTATGCCAGGCTATGAAAGAACTGCAGCTAAACAAAAGCATTAAGGAAGAACAAGGATAAAGAAAGCCAAACTAGGAAGTTCAATCAACAGGAAGCTCAGCACCACAGGAATAAGTAAAACAGCCAACATTTTTGTTAGAACAGTGGCTACATTTTTAAATGAAAGGTGTTTGCTCAAGTCTACCTAAAGGTACAACTTCTGAACTAAGGACCTCACAGAATCCCAGATTAAAGAAGAGTAGTTGTGCCAGCATCCGAAGGCTTACCCCATATCCTGTACCACTCAGAATGGCATTTCTGAGGTATAGGGTTGGGTTGTCCAACCCCTTGAGTTTTAGACCTAAGGTTTCTTTTACTTGGCATCAGGGGGGAAAAAAAGAGTTGATCTGGGCATGAAAAACCACCTGGACTTTACACAAATCTGCAAATTATGTATAAATGTGCTTTCTGAGGATAATTACATAAAAGCCACATGGATAGTGTCTCTAAAACCTAGTGCTTTAGGATGCATCCAGACTGGCTGTTTTTCCTGCAGTCTATTATAGGAGGCCACACAAGGATAAGGGGCAATCCAGCCATATTTTGTGATCACTATTTGTGCTTCATTTCCTGTGCATTTGTTTTCCAAAAGAAAGCATCTACCTCATTAAAGAGGCACAAGATTTTGCATGACTGGCCTAGACAGATGTTGTGCGCTGTCCACATTCTGCCTTGTCTCTTCCATCAGCAAACCCTTTAATACACATTAATGGTGAATTTGTAGAATTGCACCCATTCGTCTAGATACATTAATTTCAGCTGCTAGTACATTTAAAAAAAAGCTAAACCTGGCTAATTTATGATTCTAGTTCAAGGTTCCCAATGTCCTCTTTTCTGGTAAATGTCTTCAATGGCAACCACATGGCCACTATGTTTGTTGTTTATTCGTTCAGTCGCTTCCGACTCTTTGTGACTTCGTGGACCAGCCCACGCCAAAGCTTTCTGTCGGCCATTGCCACCCCCAGCTCCCCCAAGGTCGAGTCCGTCACCTCTAGAATATCATCCATCCATCTTGCCCTTGGTTGGCCCCTCTACCATTTGCCTTCCACTTTCCTTAGCATCAGCATCTTCTCCAGGGTATCCTGTCTTCTCATTATGTGGCCAAAGTACTTCAGTTTTGTCTTTACTATCATTCCGGTAAGTGAGCAGTCTGGCTTTATTTCCTGGAGTATGGACTGGTTTGATCTTCTTGCAGTCCAAGGCACTCTCAGAATGTCATGGCCACTATGCTACGTGGGAATCCAGAAGCATGGCCAGGTCCAGCAGTTCCCATAGCCTATAACCTGGTTTTATGAGAGAGTGTAACTCCATCCAGAACTGGCATGTTCCCCAACTTACCAATGCTGAGTCCACCACCACCATAAATTCTGTTCTATTTGGATTAATCTGAAGTTTACTTGCCCTGGTTTTCCCGTTTCCTCAATTTTAAATGAATACCTGATTCCTTGGGTCAGGAAAGCCAATGATCAGACTTTACAAATTGTTCTCTCATATGACACCGGGTGTAGAAACGATTGTGCTGTATCAAAGCAAAACTGCTTTATTCATTCAGCTGCTACACAGTTTTAGTTTTGGCAGTCATATTTTGAGGAATTACAGGGAAGAATTACAGGGAGGGAAAAAAGTGTACTTTTCAATTTCTGTATCAAAATCTGGTCATCTGACATTACTGACGTTACTGAAGGAAAGCTGGACACCATGGAAAGAGGCAGATGGGACATACATTTCCAACTTAGACCATCTGTATGTGTTGTCCCTCACCTCCCACTTTTGTAAAGTTCTTAGAGCTTGTTCTAGCAGCAAAGGTCAATTTGAAGCAGAAGGGTAAACAAAACCCAGTCTTCAGACTGTAGAACAAGGAACTGCAGATACACTAAGGAAAAGAGATTGTATTAGTCTCCTATCACTCAAACAAAGTCCTATACATAGAAGCTGGCAGTTGGTGAAAGTTACCCTCAGTCCAAAAATCTTCTTTCCATAGTCACCCACTCTCTTAGTACTCACAGGTGAGAACCTAATACACTGTATGACCAGGATCTAATCACAAATAAATGAATTTGCCTTCCAGTGCAGTATTGAATGCATCAGATTTCATGGAACTGAATTTTTTATCCAAAAAAGAGCAAGAGTCTAGCCCAGATGGCTGCAGAGATATAGTAGCCAATCTACCTGTATTCAACTGATCTGGCTACTAAAACCATATCCTCAAGAATTACAGTTTGAAAGGTCAGTACATATCAGATTTTGCCAGGCTTCACTCAGCATGTACACAGATTGGGTAGAGTCTGGTAGCTACCAGATTCATAAGCTCAAATCTGGTTTCTGCATGCGCTAGGTTAGTCACAAAATGAGCTCTGCCTGTAGATGAATATGCTGTGTGAATAGGGCCATAAACTAGTCTAAACTGAAAACCCTTATATAAGCTCCTGGGAATTGTAAGCTATTATAAACATTTTTGGACAATTCCACAGTGACTATTGGACAAGACCATAGTGACTATCCTTTAGTCCCATTCACAATACCATAGTGACTGTTCTTTAATTCCATTCACAAGCAGAGCCAGATTAAAAGACATGAGGTTCCACAGCATATTCCCGATTCCATAAAATGATAGAAAAGCTTCTGAACTTCCCTGCCACTAGCAACACACTTGTCAGACATTTCACGCCATGATAAGTGCCCTGCATTTGTTAAAGTCCCACACCTGTTCTCCAAGTGTTGATAGGTTGATAGGTAGGAGCCAGGGAGACTTTCACAATATTCCAAAGCTGCATAATCCATCAAACAATGACAGCTACTGAAATAGAGACCTTGCCTCTTCTTGTCACTGTACAATTCCAGAACGGGCCAAGAGAAATAAAATGGGCAGCCCAATCCTATACTTCAGAACGTCATTCCGAGCACTATAGGATGTGCATAGCCCCTCAGATGATGGCACAATGATAGCCCTGCCAGTGCTGCTCCAGTCCCATAAGGGAACGTGCTGCAGACACTGGTGCAACATTACATCATATCCCCTCACTGCTGGTGCAAGTCCAACCAGCATAAACTGCAAAACAAGGTGTAGACATGGGTGTGATGGGGAGGAGCCAGTGGCATAGTGGACGTGAAAACTTCATCGCCGACTGATGGGAAGACGCCGCCACACTGCTGCGCAGCATGGGAGGGCTCTGCACAGTGGCACTAATTTTTAGCGAGAACACTAGTTGCAGCTTCAAAAAGTATGGCTATGTGGGTGGGCAGCAATGGAGCTTTCCCTTTGACCTCTGATGATACCGTTTAAGGCTGCCACTCAACGTTAATGCATCAGTGCTACAGTCCTTAGTAGTAAACCTATCCTGCATGAATTCCAGGGTTCTTGGATGTCCATGTGGCTCTTAGCCAGCCCTCTCTTTGAGCACGAAGTCAAGCAGGTTCTCCAATTGATACCTTATGCTCATTGGTGGAAAGGCTTTTTACACTACAGGAGCCTATCTAGGTTGTCCCAGAATGCTCAACCTAAGTCACTCCCTGCTGTCCAGCTTTTAAGTCACTCCCTGCTGCCCAGTTGGAATAGGTCAGCCTTTGGAAGCAGAACCAGGTTTTGTAATAGCAGGACCCTACCATCATGGAAGTCTCCAGTGATGCTGCCAATCTTTGAAAACCATGACTGTCTTGATCGGTGTCATACTATCAGGATGATCTTTGCTAGTTTCTGCTGGCCTAGCCCGGAAAAAGGGCTTGGCTTGGGGAGGGGGCAAAACAAGAATTGCTTGTTAACTGTGTGGATGAAGCGGCAATCCCACCACCAGCTAAGATCAACTCCCCTCCCAACCTGACCCAGGAAAAGGAATCAACGGGGGGGGGGGGGGGGAAACCACCTCTCACCTTTAAACCACCACCACAACTCATGGAAAGAGTAAAGAAACCATGATAATGCAAAACAAGGGAGAAAATGTTTGAAATAAAAACTGGAAAAAGTACTATTTATTTCATTCTATTCATCTCTCCTATGTATGTTAGGGCTTCTTGGAAGCATGCCAATGACAAGGACACTTATGGTCCTCCGCCCCACAGTAGTGTAGCCAGGCCGAGGTGGGGCACGCTGTGCCCTGGGTGACAGCAGTGGTCTCCTCACGAGGAGGAGCCGTGGCGGCAGTTTTTTGCTCCATGGCTATTTTTTTGCAGTCAGATGTTTGCAGCTGCGGAGCATTTTTGCACAATTTTCAGTGCTTTTGGGGGGGCCCTCCTGCCTGCCCCGGGTCCTAGAAGGCTTCAAATGAAGCATTCCAGGAGTGCAGGGGGCAGGGCGATGGCGCGAAACACGTCATCGTCCTGCCCCCTTGGGGCGCACTAGCTACGCCACTGCCACCCCATGTTCCTATGATCAGCATTTGTCTGCAGCAACAAACACTGAACACAGGGAGATATCCACTCCATGACTGCCACCTGGAACATTCCAGGGGGAGATGAATATCTGAATATGGCATGTGTTGATGCACGTGCATGCAAGTGTACATGCATGAACAAGAGATGAAAAGCAGGAAGGAAACAAGAAGGGGGCTATATTTTAAGAGCCATGAAAGTGTGTACGCACTATGTTCTGAACATTCACACTTGGGTACTCAGTTTCATGTTTTCCAGCACCAGTGGTCATTTTTATCTGTGAATCTCCCTCTAAGCGTTACATTGGAAGGAAAAAAAAATATTTTTCAATGATTGATCGTTGCAAAGAGGCTGTTGAAGAGTGTGTAAGTAACCAAGTTTATACCATCCTTTAGAGACCCTTGAAGGGTGCCTTCAGCACTATAACTTAAAAGGCATTGGAAAAATATTTTTGAGCAACTGTCTTACTTGATTCATTTCTTCTAAGCACCACTGAATATCTTCATTTCCCCCCCCCACACACACACACACACTTCTTTTGTTGCAGAATTTCATTCTTTTCTTTTCTTTTTGGAAAATATCAGATAAAGGCTAATATTTCTATATAGAGACGGTCATCATATAGAGTAGGATTATTCTATATCAGTAGTTTATGATTGAAAATCATTCCTTCCTTTTTTTGTACTGTACCGTAGTTCATTGAATGAGTTGACAATGCAGAAAAGTAAAATGCAAACTAAGGAGACAGCAACTAGTGCCACCCTTAGTCTCACAGGGCACTCCAAATTGCTAAAAGCTGTCAGCATTGCCTGCAGTATTAAGTGCAAGAAGCATGCTATTGTGTGTTGTTAAATCCAGTGCCACTGGGGCGACTCCTGAAAAAGAAAAGCATCTTTAACAAAACCAACAACTTATCCCATTCCCTGAAGGTCAAGCTTTAAACAATGAGATCATCAAAGTCAGAAACTAAATGGCTATCCTGGAAAACAAGGATTTTCTCTCAGCACTTTGGAAAACTACGACTGAGATTCATGCAGGATTGTAAAGTCAATGGAGATCCTTATTTATTTATTTATTTATTTATTTATTTAGAAGATTTCTATGCCGCCTTTCCCCAGGCTAAGAGCCTGGCACTCAAGACGGTTTACAAGAAGGTTAAAAACCAGAGTGCCCCAAAATAGCAGATTAAAATAACAGACAGCAGGTAACTGGTCAAATAAAAAGTCCAGCAGGTCCCCCAGTATCCTCAACTATCAGAACCCCCCCATCCTACTCGCCCCCAAATCTATTTGAAATAAAACCGTTTTCAAGCCCCGTTGGAAAGTGTCCGGGGACGGGGCTGACTGTAATTCACCCAGGAGGGAATTCCACATTTGAGGAGCCACTGCTCTCACTGCAGACACCCTTTACTTCAGACAAGGGGGACACACAAAGAAGGGTTCCCTCTGAGGAACTCAAGGGATGAGCTGGTCTATATGGGGAAAGGTGGTCCTTCAGACAGTAGCATAGCTAGAGGGGGATGATGCAGTAAGTGCTGCACGACACTACACAACGGTGCAAAGTGGCCCCTCCAACTTGCCATAGAAGCTATTCTGGCCGCGAAGGCACAGACGGTATGGCACTGATGGCGAGTGGGGGGGCACTCTGCACCGCCGTGTAGCGCTGTGCAGCATTTACTATGCTGCCCCCCTCTAGCTACGCTTCTGCCTTCAGATACCCTGGCCCTAAACCGTTAAGGGCTTTAAAGGTTAAAACCAGCACCTTGAATTGGGCCCAGAAATGAAACAGCAGCCAATGCAGCTGCCAGAGCAGTGGTCCAACAGAGTCAAACCATCAAGCTCCCGCTACCACATGGGCAGTCGCATTCTGTACCAGTTGCAAGTTCTGGAGCATCTTCAAGAGCAGCCCCATGTAGAGCATGATGCAGTAGTCTAACCATGATGTCACCAGGGCATGGACCACTGTGGCCAGGTCAGAATAGCACAGAATAGCACAGTCTAACCATGATGTCACCAGGGCATGGACCACTGTGGCCAGGTCAGAATAGCACAGGTACACCAGGCAAAGCTGGGCAAAGCCCCCCGGCGACAGACGCTACTTGCTAAGCCAAGAGTAGCTGCTCATCCAAGAGGACAGCCAAACTGCGAACCTGCTCCTGCAGAGGGAGTGCAACCTCATTCAGAGGAGGTTGATGAACCAGCATCTGAATCGAAGCTTTCCAAACCAGGAGGAGCTCTGTCCTCTCCAGATTTAGTTTCAACTTGTTAGCCCTCATCCAACTCCCAACTCCCTCCAGGCAATGCTCCAGGATTTTAACCACCACCCTCGAAGAGGGAGGAAAGGAGAGATAGGGCTGGGTGTCATCCGCATATTGGTGACAGCCAACTCCAAATCCCCGGATGACCTCTCTCAGCGGCTTCATGTAGATATTAAACAGCATGGGGGATAAGATAGAGCCCTGAGACCAGGGTGCCAAACAGGTATCCCCCAGCACCACCATCTGGGACTTGCTGGCCAAGAAGGAGTGGAACCACCGCTAAGCTAACTGTCAAATCAGCAAAAGCCAAATCAGCCAACTGTCCCAGGACACCATGATCAATGGTGTTGAACGCTACTGAGAGGTCCAGCTTGACCAAAAGGGATGCACTTCCCCTGTCCAGTCCCCAGCACAGGTCATCAAGTATGGCAACCAAGGCTGTCTCCATCCCAAAGCCTGACCTGAAGACAGATTGATAGGGATCCAGATAATCAGTTTCATCCAGAACTCTCTGGAGTTGGACTGTCACCACCTGCTCAACCACCTTGCCCAGAAAGGGGAGGTTTGACACAGGTCAAAAGTTATCAAGCACCATGGGGTCAAGGGAGGCTAGGGTTTTTTTTTTTAGGAGTGGGTGCACCACTTCTGTTTTCAATGGCACAGGCAAAACCCCTCTCTCAGTGATGCATTCACCACCTCCCCCACCCATTCGGCCTGTCCCCCCCCCCAGCTGATCTGATAAGCTATGCTGGGCAAGGATCCAGTGGGCATGTTGAAGACCATACACCCTAAAGCAGGGGTTCTCAACCAGTGGTACTTCAGGCGACTGCTGGTGGTAATCAGACCATCAGACCTGAGTGATTTCAGCGGCATGTTTCGCTTCCAAGAGGCTCCTGCCTTTGGCCAAGCCTCCTGAGAACGCTGAGGAGGGCCCTCCCACTCACCCAGAACCTCTTACCTGCGTTTTCTGGCCTCCAAAAACCCTGAAAACTCGGAAATAACTGGTGATGATGTCATTGCCAGTTACTTCTGGTGGTACGCAGCAGGAGAGTGGCACCAGAGATGGTACTCGGCCAGGAAGGGTTTGAGAACCCCTGCTCTAAAGGACTCTATCCACATCCTCAGGCTGTACAAGTTGAAAGGAATCCAGAACAATGGAACCCACAGGTGCCCCAGAGATATCAATTGACCCTGCCAAAAGAGGAGTTCAAGTCACAGTGGATTTGACCAATTTTGTCTGGGAAGTGCTTAGCAGATTCCTCACAGTGAGCTGATGTACCATCCATGTCATCTCCCCCTGGAGCTGGGCCAAGCAAGCTCCACACACCATGGAAAAGCCTTGCTGGATGGCATTCAGGAGATGCAATGGTGGCCTTCTTGGCCATCATCACTTTATTTGAACACTCTGTTGATGCCCTGCATAGAGCTAAAAGCAATGACATGACCAAGCTATTCTGTAATTCACTCTGCTTACAAAGTCAGGTTCTATCCAGCCCCTTGACCTTCCACATCAATGTCCTGAATCTGTCATATATGCATATGCAGTACTTTTAGCCAATTTATGGCATTCTAGATTCATGCTGTATCATTTCGTTCTAATACAACTTTGTGTGTCCCTCTCTCACGCTAGGAGTCAGACTGCACTTTGGGAAAGCTTGGTACAAACAATGTGGAGAGTGTGGTCTTCCATTCCCCAAACTTTGCCTACTCCAGATCTCATGTAGTTCCCTAGATAGTCCACATAGCCTAAGGATGCCTGAACACTGAGGGCAATGCTATAGTGAATCATTCTTGGTGATGAAGAAAAAAAAAGGGGGGGGGGGAACACAGCCTAAAGAAAGAGAAATGCCCAGAAATCAATAGGTAGTGCACAGTTACAGTTTCACCAAAGCCAAAAACTGTTGAAGTAGGACCAGATGCAGAAATGGAAACATTCAGGAAACAGATGATTCCTCAAACAGCTGTTAGTTCCATTAAGAATGCGAAGTAAATCCAAACTGGCAGTAAATAAGATTTATTTTTTCCCCTACAGTCAACAACTGCTAACATACTCTTAAAAAAAAAAGCCAACTTCTTTGCCACACAAGTATCCACTGAGATTCACAGAATGGCCAACCCCCACTCCGCAAAAAAGGCAACTCAAAGCAGAGAAATGGGGATTAGCGTGCAAAATGGCCAAAACATGAGGACAGAACAGAGGAAACATGGGAGGTATGGGAAGAGGAATTGTGAGCAGGGACCACCCTGTTAAAATATTGTTGATATGAGAAAATGTCAACCATTCATCTTTCTAAATTATGCCTGTCCGTACAAATTGCAAAGTGTGGAGATTTTGCAGGCTTGCAGAAAATATTGGTGTGGTGATTTGGGAAGGGGGACCTGGTGCCGATATCTCCCTCCTTTCCTCAGATCTGCCCTATGCCAGGGACAAAACTGGTGGACTCCACTGTCACAGCCAGGCAGATAGAGAGAGATAGACCACCCTCAAAAACCTCCCTTCCAAATATGTGGAGAATCCCCCCCCCAAAAAAAAAACACATCCAATAGCTGATAGCCAAGGATACAGGAGAACTGAGGCAAGACTCTGACTGACTTCAGTCAACCATAAGCAGGTAAGGAGTTAAAATGTAAGAAGTGTTTATTAAAAATACAAGGAAGGTGACGGTAATACAAGAATAAAACAAGTAGATGTGGAAAGTGGCTTGGGCACTGAAAAGCCCAGGTGCAGATCTTTACAAAAAGACACACTGGTTGAATTTCATTGTTCCCTAACTGTACTTATTCTAGTATCAATTTTGAGCAGTGGCGTCACTGCATGGGGGGCGGAGCTCTAAGTTTCGCCGCGATCCGACCCTCCGTTACACGGGTGAACGAGGTGGCCCCACCACTTCAACTTAGGAGCCTTTGAGGGCAGCGAAAGCAACGCGCAGGGAGTCTCCTATGCGTTGTTTTCACCGCCTTGAATGGTTCCGAAGGTGAGGGGGGGCCCGCTTCATTCACCCGTGTAACGGAGGGTCGGATCGCGGTGGAACTTAGAGCTCCGCCCCCTGCAGTGACGCCAGTGGTTTTGAGGGGTCCTTTACACTTCTCTGATCCCCAGGGAGCTGGGTGAGAACTTGACCACACACAGATGCATTCTCTGAGGAAGTCGTTGGAACACACTCAAGTATCCTTGTGCTCAAACAATACTATCCAGGCCTTGCGCTGACAGAATTCGTTTTCCATCAGCGCAAGGCCCAGGCCATTAGTGCAGCAGCCCCTGAGATCACATGTGGACTGGGGCTGCCAATGCAATCATCTGGCAGCTGTGGGAGCACACCAACTACCTTGGGAGCCCCCATCAGAGCGGGTAGGTTGGCAGAGATGGAGTTCCAGGGAGTATTGGGTCAGGGATCGGAACTGGCTGGGAGAGTGTGGAGTGTCAAAGGCAGGCTGGGGGTGGATATTGGCGGCAGTGGTGGTGCTGATATCCTATGCCACCAGCCCGGGGTTCACACACCACCTTGGACCCACTCAGATTTACACCAGCCAAACAACTGGCACAGACCCAAATAGGCCCATTGGGAACAAGGCAGCTGTGGAGTACGTAAGTAAAAAAGTAAAGCTTTTTACTTACCTCTCCATTGCTGCCTGGTCTGCAACTGACCCATTGCAAGCAGCTGAGGCTGTGCCAGCGCCATTGCACGCTCTGGGCTGGCCCAGAATTGGATTGGGCTGTGAGTTTCAATTAGGTCATAGATCCATTTGACCAGATGGTTTATGACCTACCTGTCCTCTAAACTGGGCAGGTGGGCAGGTAGGCACATGCTAATCTTTGATCAGGACCTATTATTCTTGGGGAAGCTAGATGAAGATGGGTGCAACTTGTCCCTTTGAAGCTGAACTCTTCCCGGATGGAAGAGCGGAGCTCTTCCATCAGCTCTTCAAAGAGGAATCTGCTATACCTCAGAGTCTCTTCTTGCTTTGGCCTTTCCCAGTGCCTCTGATCTTTTGGAGGAAGGTGACAGGGCTAAAGGCCTCAATCCTCCTCCTCCTCACCTCCTCAACTTCTCAGGGTCTTTGCTAAGAACTTTGCTGATGAGCAGAGCCCTCAGTTGCGCATTTACCTCTCTCCTCATTGGTGTTCTGTTCTGTCAGAATTTATAATCTGGCATACTGTGCATGCCCTTGCACTCCTTTCCATGCACAGGAGACCCATATCTGATGTTGATGCCATCTTGGAGACAGGGCCACATCCAGAAGGAATTTCACATGCAAGATCCATACCAGTGGCTGAATGTTCCAGTGGCATTTCCCCTGGCATGTGTCTCCCCACCCACCCCATTCCACATGTTGGCTTGGGGCACCATCATTTGAATGGTGATCCATGACAACAGGGAAATAAAAAAAATCCTGTCTACTTGGCCAGGCAATCTTTCTGCAATGGCTCTGCTTTCAAAGTGTCTCTGGAATGTTTCTTTCCAGCTGAACCTTATGCTGAGCATTCCTTATGGGGAAAATACGGGGGAAATGAAGTGAGCAAGGGGAGCTCAATCATCTCAACTGGATTTGGGGTTACAGTGATACATCCACTTCCTAATGCTGGTCCCTGTTTATAAGATAATGCCTTAGCTGAGCTGTATTAATTTTGGTTTCGGGTGAGGGGGGCAGTACATGTAATCCCACATAATTTCTAATTTCTAGAAAATTAGAATATCAGAGAGAAGGGGTTCAACATGACCCCAATCTACAATCCGAAGTGGAACAGTTTAAAACAAATTCTACCACTTCATTGTGCTCACTGTCTAAACTGGTCCTTGGTGACACTGCATTGAATAAGAATTTACAATCTGTAATCTTTAGACAAATCCCTGCAGGAGCATACGATAAAAGTTAGTCTATTCAACATGTAATAGCTTTTTATTTCCTATGTAGATACTGACTCCTCATAAACCTATGGTTCAAAAATTGTTTCCTTAAAAATGGCATCTTCAGAAATGTAAGACATAATATACTCCAACTTACTTGAAGTGGATGAAGGCACTCTATCATGTGCATCATAATGCACCCTACATATGGATATCCCAGCTGTATTGTCTTACTGCTTAAGCAACACCTAAGTGTCATAGCTCTGTGATGTTCATTTCTAGGTCATGCCACTTTCTTTATGCATCAGGAGTTATGTTTTCAACATTTTTCTTCCAAGTTGAGGCAACTCGTTAAAGAAAATATGCCTGATGGACTTCTAGTCCATCTTCCAGTAATGCGTCAGTACTTTTTAAAGTATTTTGATCTGCTTTGATGTCTTTGTATTTTATATTTCTTTCATAGGCTGGTTTGAGTTTGAAAAAAGACCAGATATAAATATAATAAATAAATATTTCACATTTTAAAACAGCTTTTTCAACCCTTCAGAGCAAAGCCTTCTTTTTAACACACTAAAACCTCATTCCAAAACCCAGTAATTTGCAAATAAGTCCCTTGTAAATAAAAAAATAACTGAGAGTTGATTCACACAATGTATGTTTTATCCATGTGATTGATTCCAAATTTCCTTGGGTACATCCTCCCATGGATTAATCTGTAAGGAAGATGATCATAGACACAGTCTCCAGAAATATAGATTCTTTCTTGCTTCCATTTCAAAAACATACACCAGGAAGTATAAAATCAGTCCATCAAGTAATGTATAAGAACATCTGTTTATATTTTGGTTAGGAAGAGAATGTATCCACAGTGGCTATTATAGGCAACATCAGCATTTCTCAAAATGTGGGTCATGACCCACAACTGGGTTGCAACCTGATTTTTGGTGAGTCGCGAACAGCCGTCCATCCGAGGCTTCCGGTTTGCTGGCTGTTTGCATTATTTTACGCTCTGGGCCTTTTTGTGTCGTGTTCTCAGCCTGAGAACATGACACAATGAGGCCCTGAGCAGGCCGAAGAGGCTCAGGCAGCCAGCTGTTCACATAAACGGCTGTTCACGTAAATGCGAACAGTCGGCAACAGTTTTGGTGAAACTTCCAGGTTGCCGAGTTCCGTGTGGTAAGTGGGTTGCGGGGTGAGAAAGTTTGAGAACCACTGGGCTACATTATTATGGAACTTCCTAAATAGTTTACCAATGATCCCATTCACACAACACATTTTATTCACATAAGTAGACCTGATTATCAGGTTAATTATCCTGAAGACTAGTGTAGAGGGTGCACTGGGCAGTCAGGAACACAGTCATCCTCACGTTCTGTAACTACAGCAGTACTTTCTTTACATTTGCTCACAAACAAGGAAATCACTGCTGACCACATTGCTAAAAACTCAGAGGTTACCTTTACCCCCATGGAGAAGGCAAGGATACCCTCACAAAGAAACATGCATTATGTAAATTACCTGGTGATTTACAAGCACTGAGGCATCCAGTGTAGGAACAACGTTCTCCCTCCCCCCCCCTCTTTGGTTTTGAGTAAAGTTCTTTATTTTCAAATTGGCTATGGCATGTCAGAATGGCTTAGCATCTGCAGTTAGCAAGAATAGCACAGCTGGTCATATTGGGCTGGTTTGGACTGAATGATACCATCCAATTATTTGCCCAATTGCAGCATGCCATGCAGCATGCATCATGCCATCGCACTGCCACACAGTCATTGAGAGAAGCAGAATATCCGAACTACCTCTTACCATACTTTATGTACTATTTAAATTGCACAGCGAGGGAAGGTTCAGACATTTCCCCGTGTGATTACGCGGCACCAGCATAGTAGGAGATATGTGTCCATATGTACTTTCTCATGTGATCTGGTGGGCTGGTCGACAAATTGGTACTTGATATTTGTCCTGATGTGTGAGGATGACACACATGCTCAGAATGACCCATACAAAATTCCATGTTAGGGTGAATGGTTCACTGTGTTACAGTAGTGTGTAACTACTGTATTTTCCTTAAGCTGCCAAAGCTCTAGATAGCGTAGAAGTAGATAGCATAGAATGCTGGAAGACAGACCAATGGAGAATTCATTGAAGGACCTGTTGCCAGATGAGTAGTGAAAGTTTGACCTCCTGCAGGAGGACGTGTTGGTACACATTTCTTTGTTGAAGTCATGTTGAACATGACACAGTATATTCTGGCTTCAGGAAGTTCTTGTTTCTCCTTGCCTCTTCTTTACCAGTTTTTCTTTTGGCGGTCCAGCTCTGATCCCTATGCTATGAAGTTGGCTGTGCCACTAGCTGTAGGGCAAGAACATAACCTTGAAAGAGTTACAGTGCCTGGGAAAGAGCAGGCTGATAGGCTTGTATCCGATTTGCTGAACACTGAATTATGCAGACATTACTGCAGACTGCCAATGCCAAATAAATGAAAGGCTCGTATGTTTGAGTCTGTTTTTGTGGGATTACTATTGCAAAACACAGCCACTCAAAAGTAACTATTTCTGTATTAATCATTTTGCATTTGTTTTGCTTTAAAGGGAAATTTCTGTTACTAACATAAGACAGAGTTTTCTAAAATTGTCACTGCGTAGAGATTTACACTATTTTTATTGGGCAAATAATTGGAAAATACAGAGTTCAATCAATGTATTCAAAGCATGGGATATGATTCAATGTTTGCATGCTCTATAAAAAAAGCAGTGGGATTATACAATGAAATTGTACAATAATATGTTGTCAAGATCCATCTTCAGTCAGGGAAGTGAAGGATCAGTTTGGCTGATATTAAACCCCAGGGATAGGAGGAGCTGGGTGGGGCAGGTTGAAGACTAGAAAACTAAATAGGAAGAGATTTCAGGATGATAGGAAGCTAAGTATCAAGGAGCTCAGGGGCAAAGTAGTTGAAGGAAGGGGAAAAAAATAGGTAGTGAACTGCAAAACAGGAACCCGGGTGGGGGGAACAGATGTAGGAAGGGTGGAGGGCAAAGTCCTATTGTCATCATCATTTCTTACATCTACTGAGCCTAATGCTAAATTATGACATAGCCTGCAGGGTTACAGAGCCCAATCCTATCCTACAACGGCCCAAAGTGTGCAGCGTTACTGACATCCAGGGACCAGTCAGCCCAGGAGAGGCAAGTAAAAAACTTTGTTCTTACCTCTCTATAGGCTGACTAGTCTCCAATGGGTCTCCTAGGACCTATGCCAGTTCTTTAGCCAGGAAAGGTGGGATAGGATCACGGTGTGCATGGCTCTATCCAAGATCCTCCCCCTCCCATCCCCAACCAGGCCTGTTCGCTGGCCCGATCCATTCCCGATTTTCCCCTGCCCCCACTGCCAACTGGGGGTGACCCAGTTGGGGGTGACCCAGTAACCAGTGACGGAGGACAGAGGATGTACTATGGGCTAGTGGTGCCCACATGCGGCTTCAGGGCCTTTGCACTGGCATGCCCGGCCTGCACAATGGCAGAGCAGTTTTCGTGCCATCGGCCCAGGACTTACACTGGTGGATTGCAAGATCTGCCACCATAAGCCCCTCATAGGATTGGACTGACAGTCTAGTAAGGGTGAGGTACAGAGAGCTGAAGAAAGGAGGGTGTAATGACGGGTAAAAAAAGCCCTCATAGTATCTAGCAGTTGGAGGACAAGTTAGAGTCTTGGTATACATAGCTCACCAGTGCTATGGACTAAAAAAGCAGGGAACTATAGAAATGATGAGTGGCAGGTACAGACAAACAAGGGTGACATGGGCAGTGGTGACATGAAGTTGAAGAAAGGAGAGGCAAGGATAAAGTAGATCTGGAAAGTTTTGCATAGGGTCCAAGAACAAGAAGGTTGTGATAGGAAGGGGTCAATGGGGCACAGAATTCCAGGTCCACATTCTGGGGAGGTCATATATTGGCAAAAGGAAGGAAATATTTCAGAAAGTGCAGATTTACTATGGTAGGGGAAATAGACAGCTAAGAACTATTGTAAGTTCTTTTTGCCATATAACTAAGTTATAACCAAAGGGAGGGTAGTCAGATCAAGAAGGCACTTCTGTCTGTAGGAGGGTGGGACACAGGCCCTGTTTTAGGCAGGTCAGTGGAGACAATTACACATATAGATGGGTGCACAAGAACATTGACAAACGGTGCGCTTCCATTGAGCAAAGAAAGAAGGGAGGCTTCAACTGAACACTCAGTCCCCGGGTTTCTCAGAGTCTTAAAAAGGTTCCAGGTGGGGGAATGAATTTCACAAATTGATCTGAACCAGCCACATTTGCAGTGGAGGGAGGGAGATTACTCCAGGCTGCTCCACTCTGTGTTTCTCATCATCTCCCACTGATGTGCACCATACTGTTACATTCTGCTTATGCTCCACTCCAACACGGAAAAATTGATCAATGTATCTTCCAGAAAATCTTTGATTATGTAGTAAAAATATCATGGAGGAGGCCTCTAGCACGGAGTCATTGCATGCTGGCATCAGAAAATAATACATGGCATCATCAGATAAACAAACAAACTCTATTCACTACACCCAACAAGGTTTTCTTCTCTCTTTCACACATATGTGTGTGGAATATTTCTCTAAATAGTTAAGTCTTAAGTCCTTGCATATGCATAGAATAAGATGCATTTATCACATTCACTCCCTTTGTATGCATGTTGAACTGTAAAACATTAAATAATATATACGGGATGAACGCCAGCTCTGAGTGGCATGGAAACCCTGGAGATGGGTGAATAATATATAAAACCATTTCTTCTTTGTTAGTAGCACATGCCTGGTTTGTTGAGACTTGTGCTTCCATATCACTTTTAGGAATTCACTTTGTCAATCAAAGTTAAAATGTGTTCCTATCCTACACACACACACACACACACACACACACACACACACACACACACACACACACACACACACACACACACACAACTTTTTTCTTTCCAACCATTCAGAAGTCCAACTTCCAAGAATGAATGCAAAGCTGCTGCTGCTGCTTCTACTGGGAGCCAAAGTCTGCTAATTGAAATGAGCAGTAAGCAAGTATCATATGACAAACAGAGCAAGATAAAAATAGTAGCTGCATAAATTGAGTCTTTTGTTGAACTCTAGCACTTAATAGTAGCAAAACTGCCCATACTGAAGGATAGGAGGAGTTCCAATCTCATTGTCTTCTTGGGGTCCATTCTAGGCCACTGTCTGGGACAGTTATGGGCTCCTCGGCTCCACAATTTCAGTCGGGTTTAATTATATGATCTGGACTGAAGGGTATATAAGATTATTCAGATGCAGGACACAATATAGCTTCAATCTTAATATTTTCATTTGTTCCAAACCTCAGCCTGGGAAAATGTGAAGCAATGATTAACACATAAGTCATTGAACATGTGCAGAGGTTGTCCCTCCCCCCCCAAAAAATGATGACTTCTCCAAGAGCTTCTACGGTAAGAACTGCAAGTTCTTTTCAATACTAAATACTGAGACAACATGGCTACATACTGGTCCAATACCACAACAAGGATTGTCAAGCACCTGATTGGCTATAAAACATTCCCAATGGGCTGAGTTCAACTTAGTGGGTCACAAGTCGCACATGTCTGATCTATACGTACATGAACTCACATGCTGTTCCTAACTGACACAATACATAAATAAATGTTCATTGTGTACCTCTGCACAAAATGTGTCCAACAACTCTTGTTTGCAAAAATGAAAAAAAAAAAGTTTAGGATTTTCTAAGTGCCTGATCATGTGCCTGATCATCACGGAGGGAGGGGAAAGGAAAAAAAAAATACGCACACCACCAAATAAAGCTGTCCTCTCCCTGCATGATGCTCCTGCCACCACCAGACCAGGAAGTAGATAGTATGGGGGGGAAAGTGTTTTGGGCAAGGGGGCAAAAAAAGTGTTTTGATAGTGAAAGAGGCAAAGATAACTAGCAAGAATGGGGGTATCATTTCCTGAGGCTTGGGTTGGTTTAGAAACTGATCTGAGTTCTTCCTGAACCTTCTGGAAGACCTTGGACCACTCCTGTCTCAATCTGTGGTAAGCAAGGAAACCCACCTCTAGCGATAAAAGGTTAAATTCAAAGGTAACACCCCGAGAGATCAGTCAACCATATATAACAATGGAGCCTCACTGTTTGCTTCTTCCTGCTACCATTACCAGACCAGCCATTCAGATAAAGGGAGGAAAAGTGAAAGAGATTATTCATCATTCAGTTTATATCTTGCTATCCAAATTATATCAATGTGGTATATACCAAAGATTCCTCATGGTTTATGCAAATACTCTATATAAAATTTTACGTTTAAAAGGGAGGAGAAATGTTGGTAGTTGTTGCCTATATTCTTGCTGAAGTAGAAAGAGGAGTCACACAGCAACCCCTCTGATAGTGTCTGACTAAGACGGACATATCTGTATCCTCACCTCTGCAACGAAAGGAAAGGACTATTGCCACAGAATTCTTCTTTGGAAGAAAGGGTGGGAAAGCAAGCTTCTAGCAGCTGTTGGTCCCTTGGCCAAGAGATGGGACAATGCTGGTGTCTTTGCTAGTTCTTTGCAGTTGTGTGGAATAAGCTATTTGGGAAAATCATATTGAAGGCCATATTGTATCAATGTGAAAGTTGTACTGAATTTCTTTAACAGTGCAATCCTGTGTAAAGTTGCGCAGCCAGGCTAAAGGGCCGGCTGCCACATCCTGAGGCCATTCCAGGCTGCCCCGGTGCTGCTAGGCTGCACCTCTGGGGAAGGAGACATTCATCCCCTTCCCCAGGTGAAGGGAAGCCCAGGGCCTATGGGCCTCTTTGAATGCAAGCCAGCTCCAGAACTGGCACACAGCCAGAGAGGCGGTGTAAGGCCAGTGCGGGCTGGGAAGGGGCTTAGGATATCGCTGCCAATATCCCTGTCCCCTTCCAGCGGCCAATGGCCCCCTCCCTTGCCGGCCCTGCCCTCCCACCGACCGACACGAGACTTACCTGCAGCGGCTGGCGTGAACTCAGTTCCACGGCCTAGTAAGTGGTGCCAGCCTCTGTCTTGCGACTCCCTACGCTAGCGCCAAGCTGGCGTAGGCAACACTGGATTGCTCTGTTAGAGGTGCAAATGACTTTAGGAGGTGTAAATTATGAGGAACCCCAAGTTGGAGAATATTGGAAGTTTGAAAAAGTCATGAAAAGTAAAATACAGGTATTAAAAATGATCATTTCAAATTAACGAAAAGTTTGTAGGCCTTCTGATAGCCTGTGGGTCTCCTCGGACGTACGCCAGCTATATAGTGTATATCCAAAGAGAGAAAAGGTTAGGTTAATTTAGTTCTACAAGTTTCAATCTAAAATCTGGTATACACCGTATATGCCACACAGGTGGTGCAACTTGGAACAGCTTCCAACTACTACTGCTGCTGCTCCTCCACTGCTATAATTTGTGCAGTTGGCTCATCATACGTGTCTCTCCAATCAGGTGGACAATTTCCAAGCCAGAACTTCCCGTCTGGTGATGGCAGTGTTGTGGAAACTCTCCATGTGATGGGGGAATTGCTTTCTGTGCCCGTCATGTGGTACACTCAATATGGGGACTAGCCTAGTATATATGTAATTATTGTCCACCAATTTTGTGTTAGGACCCCACCAGTGAAATAAAGCATACCTTCAATGAACAACAGTGTGGTGATTGCCTGCACAAGTCATTATTCTTGCTAATGAAAAATACTATACATAGACAGAGTCAAAAGACAGTGATGTCCTTGAATGCTAATTCCCTTGACTTGCATGTTTGCATTTAGATTTTTATAAATAATGAGACAAACAAGAGCTGAATGAGATACTGGATTACGTATTTTAGTTAGCAGGAAGAAAAGAAGACTAATGGCCCAATCCTAACAAGGGCCTGCAGCGGCAGAACGCGCAATCTGCCTGCGTGCGCTGTCACAAAAGCGCCGTAAAGCACCTTGCGGCAGTGCAATGCCCAGACACGCTGGCGGGAAGGTCAGAACTTTCCTGCTGGTGCCAGCAGTCATCAGGATGCCCGCCTGAGGAAGTAAGTCCAGCGCAGGTGCAGGGGGAGGGCAGGAAGGGGGTTAAACAGGGTGAGGAAGGACAGAACGGGGCAGAGATGGGGGTGGGCAGATCGGGGACGGGGCGGGATCGGCAGCACCAGCGCCCGCCATATCTAACCCCCCCTTCCTGGGCCTGATCCACCTGCACAGATCAACGTGGACTTGTGCCAGTGATATCGCTGGTGGAGGTCCGAGTTGACCCATTGCAGCTGCTGGGGCTGCCCAGCTGCAGCTGCCCTGGGATATTTGTTCCCAGGGCAAGGGAACAAATGTCCCCTTACCCCAAGGAGACCTGCCTGCTGCAGCCCAAAATCCCCATGGGATGTAAGTAGCCCGCATTGGCGCCGCTGCATCGTCTCGTGGAGATTTAAGTTGGATTGGGCTCTAAGTCTGCAATCCTATACAGACATACCTGGGAGTAAGCCCCAGTGAATATAATGGGGCTTACTTCTGAGTAGATATACATATGATTGTGCCATAAGGGATGAACACCAAGGTATTATTCTGAATAATCACATTGTTATCCTGCCCTTCAAGACGTTCGGGGTACCTTAAATTGAGTTTTCCTTATTTTATTCTCACAACAGCCCAGTGAGGCAGGAGAAAATAAGTCACTAATAGTGACTCACTATGATGGTTTATGGTCATCTCACATCATGGGTGAACAGGGATTTGAACTCCAGTCCCCCTAGTCAGTCCAACATTCACAGTGCAGCATACTGGTTTGCAAAGCTGAGTTTAATTCCTGGCAAGTGTCAAAACATAACACATATGCGCTTACAATAAAAAATATAGCTGATACAATAGTTCCTATAACAGTTCCTATGAACTTCTAAGGCACGCTAGATGCCACACAAGAACACAGGCAGAGGTATCCCTGCCATCTCTTGCTTCAGAGGGCTGTTTTGAGAATAAAATGGAGAAAAGCTCGTCTAAACACGGCCAAAGTGCTAGAAGTGACCTCCCATGGCGCAGAAGGCAGCCACAGGTGAAGACACATTCTGTATCTGTAGAAGAGCTGAGATTCCAGAACTGACGGCAACAGCTTTACTAGCACTCAAACCCCACCATTTGATGTCACAACTAACAGGACTGGGCCAGGAATATTTGGCTGGGTGCCCTGCAGATTTTTTTCAATCCTTATCTATGGATCAGACATATATAAGAGGTGTGCTTAGGCATGTAAACATACATCAGTGTATAAGCGTATATATTTACTATGCGTTGAATACAGATGCACATAATCTACACACATAAGATAAACACAAACATACATATGTACACTCAAGAAGTGTATAAATATACACACATATAAATATATGCATATGCATACAAACATACACATCACATTTAAGTTAATACACAATCACAATATTGCTGTAACTTTTTGTGTATGCCATCCTTTTATAGCAAATCCACTTGCTTTAAACAGATGGTCTTATCGTTTCCCCCCTTTATTGTAGCTGATTAGGATTTGGCTTCCCCTACAGTATTTTTGAGATTATAGATATTTTAGAGGTATAATATCTAGGTTGGTTCCCGAGCAGATATTTAGAAAAAGAGAGACAGAGAGAAGGAGAGGTCGTGCTGTGATTATTATACGTTATTATTTTTTCCTGCATATGGACATGGTACTTATTAGTATATATTATATACCTGGCAATACATATACCACTAAGACTAATATTCACTCAGTGTGAAATTAATTAAATGATTAATTAATTTAATCATAATCACACCACGAATGGAAAGTCTACATATATTCTTATCCTTTTGACATATTTTGTTAAAAGCTATTTTTTCCCTTTTTTAAAAACGTACAATGTTATGCTATTACAAGAAACGAAAGCACATTTTATAATATATAAACTCTCTTTCCTTCACCCCCACCCACCTGCCCCCCACCCCAAATCTAGTATATTTAACATGGCTTTCATTATTGGGTCTGATTATTTTTGAAGATTTTTTATTATTATTATTTAGATGGCACACACACATTTTCAATCATGTCTTAATTACTTTTAAAAATGCTGCACTGGCTTAGGGACAAGACAGATAACTTGTTAAGCATTTGAAATTTCTGAGCTGTTTTCTCAGTTCTGGCAGTCAATACCCAAGTCCAGATTGTAACCTCCTTTCTGTCTCCAAAGCCTGCCTTGGCTGCGTGTCCAGTGAGGGATTATGGATTTAGCAAGGAAGGTAAGTGTGACTGCAAGCATTGGCTCACCATCTGCTCCCCAGCAGAGCTTGGGCCAACCTGCGTAGCCTGCAGCAAGACCAGGGCACTGTTCTCAATCCAGCCCTTTCCAACCTGGCTCAAGAAACACATCACATTCAGTCAGATGATTAGGTCTAAGTAGTCCATATGTAACAGAATATTTTTCCTAAATACCAAAATGAAAACAAAATGAATGCCATTTCCCCCCCACCCACTTTCCGTGCTCAATACATCAAGTTTTACACAAATAAATACTCTCTTAAGGTTTATGCAAATTATAGAAAAAATAAAACTATGCATTATTTAGCAGTTCTTCTATTTCAAGATCTAACAGACTTTATTCACAGCATGTTTTTCCCTAGTTTATGTTGGCCTTCTTTTTTTTATTCTATTTTTTAATTCATCTCTTTAAATTATTCCTTTTTAAATCATTATCTTATGTGTCTTCATAGATTTTCATGCATTAATCTATTATTAACATATTTTTTGCTATATGCAACTTAATCTTAAATTGTTTAAATGTCTTTTAAGTGTAAACACTTATACAAGGATGGGTTTTAGAAATTCTCTGCACTTTAGCACTGTGGAGTATTTCTGTTTGTAGCTCGTGACCTTGTTGAAAAACTCCTTCTCAAATATGTCCTTTCCTATTGCAGCCACTTAAGAGAAAATAATCAGGCACCATATGTGAAAGTCACCAGAAGTGGAGTTTTAAAATTGAGCTTTTTTTTTAATGCTCTATTAAAAATGATGTATTAAATCTTGAAACCTTTTGGTGGGCAAATTAGATTAATACTATTTCCCCTTATTTATTCAATTTGCCTTATGTCAATTCAGGTCAAGATTTTTTTTTCCTTCCTAAAAAGGAAGGCTGCTGAAATTAGCCTCATTTACTTTATTGCTTCCTACAGCCCAGTACTGAACACGAAAATAAGCTGAACAAATAGCATGTCCTTTTTACTTAAACTGTTGTCTGCTCAATTGCAGAATGCACATCGAAAACAATCCAAAACTGTATAACCTATAATACAGTATATTAAATTACAACATAGGTCTGTAATGGAAACTTATTCCCAGATATGAATTATTTACAGTCCATTTAAGTAATCCATATTCAGGTGTGGCAATGAAAAAAAAGTGCAACATAAATCTTTAATGCTGACCGGTTGAGAGAGCAGAGATGAGGATTACAGACATTTTAAAGGGGGGGGGGGAACTAAACGAATTGATATAGCCCGTTCAGTGGCTTACTGCACCAGTGTGCTAATAAATTGACGGATGGCATGTCAGGGGTATGAGTTGAAATCCTAGAATTTCTAACTAGGGTGGGATCAAATATCCCTGTACCAAAATAAGGAGTTTCTCGACCCTGATAGCACAAGAGACACGGTCTGTGCCTCGCTGAGTATATTCTCTAGATGTTTGGCATGGCATGTTTAATTTTAACAGACAAACTTACATACAGTTTTAACCCTGTAACCACACATTTCTAAGAGCACTCGTATGGTTTTTTTTTTTCTGAATGTAGTAATTCAGAGGAATCTTTTGAGTTTGTTTGGTTTTTAAAATGTACGGTGTGGTCACAGGTCAGTCTACGTTTCCAGCAACATAAAAACTGCTTGATGATCTCAATCACATTTTCAGGATGAGCAGTTCATTCACAACATAACGGGGGGGGGGGATCCAAACGAGGGGAAGGAAAGGGTGGTGTTGTGCTGCTGTTGCTGGTTGTGCCCCTCCCCACAATCACACATGGTGTAAACTCCTTCCCAAGTAGGTGGCAAGATCTCTGCATTAGCAACTGCACACCCTTTTGTTTCCCGGAACAGTTACCTATATTAATTCATCTTATAAAGATCATTGTTCTAGAACTACATTTTGCATACATTAGAAAGCAGAATTAGCATTGTACTGTGTACAACATTCCATGCTAACTTCTCTCCAAGCAACCATTAAAGGTCATGTTTTGATGACTGAATGGCATGTCGGCACCTTGGTTCCCTAGAGAGGCATTCCCCAGGTACATGCAAAAGGTTATTAAATTACCTTCCAAGCAACACTATCTCTTCGGATGAAAATAATTACAGGCTTTTAGAGGCATCAGAATGCTTTTCCTCTCCCCCTCCTTGTTTTTTAAATAAGATGAAGATGCAGTACCTAATGACCATTTTTGTGTGTGAGTCATAGAGCCTGTCAGCACTGACAGGACAAATGAGCATAATGGCATAGCTTAAAGGGGAAAGGTTCATTTTAAATAGTGACAAATAATATTTAAATGGCATTGTTGGAGACCCATCATGCTTGTAAAATGTAGTCTGTATCTCTTCTTCATCCTTTAAATTCATCACTGTCAAACGGTATTAGCTGTTAACATGCAACATCAGGTGCCGATATAATTTTTAACTATTAAATGTGGCCATAACCAAACAACAATGCATCTTGATTGTTCCTGCATTTTGTGGCGCAATAAATAAGGTGGTTTTTTAAAAAAATAATTCCCAGTTTACTCTGCTAAGCTGTGGGTTTTTTTGTTTGTTTTGCTATATAATGAAGGTTTTTGCAAAAAGAGTAGAGGGGGAGGGGAAGAGGCTTGAGGTGCGATACCACGAATGAATTTCTTGTTGCTAACATGCTAAAATGGAAATGATTTTCTTTGCAGACTAATGCAATTCGCAGGTCTGAAGAACCACAGGCAAGATCATCAGATATCGTAATTTGGTCAAAACAGTCATAAGTAAACAAACTGTGCGGGTTATATACAAAATAAACTTCAATTAACAGGGGCCGTCATTCAACTTACTTTGACACTTGACAGAAAATGGGTTATTTAAAGTGTTTCATGTTAAGTGTGAGACAGAATAACCAGCAAAAGGCAACTGTATCACTCCAAAAAGTTAATCAAAAAGACAAATCAATACCTGGTTTAAACGACAACAAATAAATATCAAGTCACGCCATGAAAAAGTAATAAAAACAAGGGTGTTTGGAATTTCAGAATTTCATAAAGAGTCTCATAATTCTTGCATAATTTTGCACAGTTTCATCACATTTATGGCTCTTTTATTTTCAGATGACTTAAGCCAAAAACTGGAGACAGTTTAGTGCACCTACAAGTTGTTAAAAGTTATAGCCAATTTTCTGGAAAAATTATGCCAGCTAAAAACACCACATTAAATATTTACCCTGTTGGATGTTAAAAAACGCTTACAATGAAAAATGTTTTACATATTGACTATTCAAAATGGCCTTCACTTTGAAATTGTGAAATGGAAGGGATTGCAGATGTACAAGAATAAATATAAAAACAAATGAGTTGACTTGAAGTGTTGCCGGCTTTCATAAACATGCTACTGCAATAACATGTGACATTAATATTTAATTACAAAAGCACTGCTGCAAAATCTTTGAAATTAATGTTTTGCAAAATTAACATTCCGTGCACAGAAGCAAAGTCGTTCCAGGCGCGACTGTGATTAACAATGCCATTCACTTTACATATTATATTAATATATTATTCAAGCTAAGAATTAACACCTCCTAATTTAAATAAGGTGCTACATATCATGATGAGCTAAAATGCCT
This sequence comes from Plestiodon gilberti rubricaudatus, assembly GCA_026170595.1. Lineage (NCBI taxonomy): Eukaryota > Metazoa > Chordata > Lepidosauria > Squamata > Scincidae > Plestiodon > Plestiodon gilberti. Next base: position 190,622,229 of record JANXHW010000001.1, read on the forward strand.
TGCTTAAAATGGCCCGTCTGATTTTAAGCAATCTGTGTTTATCATTTAATATTTGTTATTGAATACTCTTGGTTTTTTGTTTTGCTTTTTTTTCCAAAAGCCCCCTTTGTACTTTCATTTTTCAAAATGAAGCGATTTCATTTCTTGAATTAGGAAACCATGCGAGCTGTCTTTTACATGCTGGAAACTCATCCGCCTGACCTCACTATTCTGTTTAGGTTACTCCTACACTTACCCTGGGTGCAATCTTGCCTCTATTTTAAGCCAACAGCAAACTCCCATTTATTTTGAGGAAACAACTGCAACTGTAGTTTACCAGTGTAATTTCTGAGTGATTGCTAAATAGACAGCCTGCAATTCTTGAGACAGTAGTTGCATTATAGTAATGTACTGCTTGTGAGTAAGGAGTTACAGAATTGTGTTCCCGAACATATATTCCTTCTTAAAGGGCAATTGGTCAGTTGCTATATAAATTCTAAGAGATAGGCTAAATGCTTTCCATTTCTGGACCAAAAAAAAATAATTTTTTTTTCAGGGTTGCCAAAAATTTCCTTAAAATTTAAGCTTTTTAATCAGTTTTTGCTGCTGTTGTTTCTCCACTCTGCTGCTTTATCACCATTTCCCCCCTTCAAATGACTGCACCCCTTTCTTCCTTGTTTAATCTTAGGTGTGAGTCCAGTCCATCGGACATTACATAGTGGTGATGATGTTATAGTACTATGTACATTACTATGTATCTAACAGTACAATCCTATCCAACTTAAAGCAGTGGTGCAGCGAGAACGGGAAGCTCCAGAACGGAAAGGGGATTCAAATCCCCTCCAAAGGAGGATTCAAAGGGGATTTAAATTCCTCCTCCCCTCCAAAGTCTCCCGCCCTGCCCTCCCCCGCTGGTTGCACCGGTGGTGTAAGTTGGATAGGATTGCGCTGTTACTCATGTTTTATATGTGATGATGATGTGACTATGTTTCCTGTCACATGGGGGAATCTCAGCCAGTCAAGAATCACACAATGAATGGGATAATGCCACAGCCCTATGTAGCCAACTCAGGTTTGGATTTGTGATTACATCACTGATAATATGGGAAATGTATCAGTCACATGTTTGATCTTTAGCCAATTGGATCACTAATTGGATCACCAATTCTAACTCGGCAGGAATAAACAAAATTACCTACTTTTGATGCAATCCCCCAGAGGTAGAAAGGAGACGGGCTTTTGATGCTGCAAAAATACATTGATGTTGCTCCCATACATTCCGGCCCACTCTCTTAGGTCATCTGAGGGGGCTCTCCTGCGAGTGCCTCCTCTATCGCAAGTTAGGAGAGTGGCAACACGTGGGCGAGCCTTCTCTGCTGTGGCGCCACAACTGTGGAACTCCCTACAAGGGGATCTGAGAACCACCCCCTCCCTCATGACTTTTCAGCGAGGGCTCAAAACGTTTTTGTTTAGTCTAGCGTTTGGGTGATGGGTCGTGGTCTGCCTCCTGTGTCTCAAGATGCTCTGCCATGCTGCTTCTCTGCTCCGTACTGTTACCCCCCCCAGTGGATTTTATTGTTTTTAAATTTGTTTATGTATGGTTATGTATTGTTTAAACTTATTTTATGTATTTTAAATTATATATTTTAATCTTTGTTGTAAGCCGCCTTGGGCATTTGCCTTTTGGCATAGGAAAAGGCAGGATATAAATATTTTAAATAAATAAATACATAAATGAAAATGTTTGCAAAACGCACCCCTCCATTTGGTTCAGCTCAGGACACTAGCACTGCTAACACTTTTTGAACTCTTCTACTTCCTAAACTTGTTTACCTATTATTTCATAACATACACATTAAAAAAAACCCACACATTTAAGAATTTCGGTTTGTTATATAGACACATGGTGTGTGTGTGTGTGTGTGTGTGTGTGTGTGTGTGTGTGTGTGTGTGTGAGAGAGAGAGAGAGAGAGAGAGAGAAAGAGAGAGAGAGAGAGAGAGAACTTTTAAAAAGGAAGTGCTGTAACAGTAGTCATCATTATTATTACTATAAGTTAGTAAGGCAATGTAATTTAGTCAATGCCAAATCTTAATTTATGATCAAGCAAGAGACCCCTTAGTATGTGCAAAGTGCCTTTTGCTCACTCCTATGGACATCCAATGAGCCTGAACACATCTGGAGAACAACTGCCAAGTTAGAGCAGGTGGCAGGTGGTGAGCTCCAGAACTATTTTTACTATTGGTAGTTATTAAGCTGTGTTTTTCACCTAAGATGAAATTTCCTAGATCAAATTGATGCATGTCACCATATGGCCATTCACAACAGTGGAACTTCTGTTCCACTCTCATAAAGCTTTTTGCACAACGCTATGCTAGTGTTGCACTGGGGAGCGCATGCTCCGTGGTGTGTGCTGTTGCAAACATGCAGAAAAGCAGGTTGCGACAGCGCACCTGTTTGCAGCGCAGGCAGAAAGGCCAGAGCCTTCCAGCCACTGCCACCACCAGCACCAGGAGCAACATCCACCGGAGCAGGTACGTGTTGCACTGTGCAGCGCAGAGGTGGAAGGGGGGGAGGGCAGAGAGGGGTGGAACGAGGCAGGAGGGCGGCGACAGGGGTGGGCGGATCAGGCTCAGGAGGGGGTGGGATTGGTGGTGCCAGTGTGCACCGTATCCTATCCCCCTTCCTGGGCCTGATCCACCGACATGGATCAATGCGAACATGCACCAGCTATAGAGCTGATGCAGATCCGAGCTGACCCATTGCACAGGCTGGGGCTTTCCTTCTACCCCAGAAGAGGTAAGTAAAAGCCTTCTACCCCAGAAGAGGTAAGTAATAATCTTTGGTACTAACCTCCCTGTAGGCTGCCTGGACTCAAACGGGTTTCCTCAGACCTACACCTGCTATTTTACTAGTCTGACAGCACAATCCTGAACACCAGGACGACCCAAAGGCTGCTGGAGGAAGGAAAGGCTCCCACCAGAGGGCGCGAGGGCGGAGGGTGCGAGGGTGGTGAGGTAGGGGAGCCATTGGCTGAGCTGGCCCGGGAGGGGGCGGGGATGGCGGTCCACCGGGCTGGCTCGGCTGTTACACGGCCTCCTCCTACTTCCACCAGCTAATTAGCTGGCAGAAATCCGAGGAGGCTGATTGGGCCTTCCCCGGTTTACACTTCCCTTCCCCGAGTAGACCTCCGGGCCGCAGCAGTGCAGCCCGGAACGAGGATAGGATCCGGCGGGTGGCCCTGGGCCACCGGCTGGATCTCTACGGTGGATTGTGATGCCCGTCTGAGGAGACTCAGGGTGCAGTTCAGGGTTGGGAAAGGGACAGCGTGTGAGGCTGTCATTGAGATTCTCCCCCTCCCGCCCCCTGCCTGGCCTGCTCCCTGCCCTAAACCACCCTTGATCCTCCCCCCCCCCCAAATGCCCACCATTGACCTACTTGCTCCAGCAGGGTGCCTGCTAACCACTGTTGCGTGTGCGGAGCCTCCGGCCATTTGTGTTGGCAACCCCAATGCACATGACAGCTGCACAGCTTTTGTGCCACCAGTCCAGGACTTACGGTCGTGGACTGTGAGATCAAGCGCCATAAACCCAGGATGGTGACTGAGCTATATCTCACCTCAACAGGAAGTATTTCTTCTTTAAGACACTTCTCTTTCGTATGCTTCCTGGTTCAGTGCTGCTTATCTAGGAAAGCCCCAAGTGTGTGCAGGAAAACATATAAAGTATGCTTTATGAAACAAAATTATTATGCTGTTTCTACAGAAATCTCCAAACACCAAGCCCAGGGGTATTTGCTCCACACAAATTAAGATCCAGTGCCCTCTGGTGAAAACGAGCACAGATTTGCTGAATTCAGTGGAACTAAAGTTTGTCAAGTTTCACTGATTTACCTTGCTGAGCTCTTCTATACGTTCTGGATTGGAAAGAATATCCACAATACACCTTTCTAGTTTTCAACTAGAAACACACTTCTTTTAACATAATTATAATATTCCAGAGATTCACTAATGCTGCCCTTAAATGTTTTGGCACTTGCAGCTAAATACTGAAGTGGCTGCCATGACTACCATTGCTTCCTACCTTGCCACAGCCTTCATAGCAGCTGATGGTATAAAAAACGGTGGCAAGCGATAAGGTGTGCATGTGTCTGTTGTAGTAGTTGTTTTTGGATGCAACCCTACACGCACGTCCCTGGGAGAAAGCCCCACTGAACACAAGGAGTTTTTGTTTGACTCGCATCAATGTCTTATTTTCACTCTGAGATCTAGCAGTTTCTATTTACTATTTCTGCTTTCTTGAAAAAGATCAAAAGTCTATAAACACCAGTCATAAACTAAACACAACTAAACATCAACTAAAATTTGGCCTCAATTCCTTTCTTTGGTATTGTTGAGCTCCTCCATTTTTTTAAGTTGTTAGAACAGAGAAATAAGTAGGTGAAACATATGTGTATTCTGTTTTCTGAAGGCCTCTGTTTCTGCAGTTTATAAAAGGGTTCAAGACACAGTTCTATTCTTTATTTGGCAGAGGGTGAAATCACAAGTGTCTTTAAGATTGAGATGTTTCACATTCCAGGCTCTTCAGATTATTGTTCTTTCCAAGATATACAGTATTTTAGCCCTAACCCCCCCCCATAAATGCTATAGAGGCCCCTGCCCACAGGTTTTTAGCCTTTTCAAACAACAGATAATCAAAACTAACCCGCCATCAAGGCAGTCTTCGTTATTCCTTCCACATGTAGTGAGATGGCCAAGATGCTTTGTCCATCTTGCTGCAAAAACCAAACTCCTCCTCCAGGGCTACTCAGAGGAATTTTATCAGGGGGTACGAAGTTTCTTTGGGCCCCTTCCCTTCATTTGAATTTGGCACCTGGGCCCCCTTTTTTTGCTCCGGGCCCCCCTTTTTGACCCACTTTGGCCCTGGGCCCGGGTACGATTGTATCCCATTAACCCCCCTCTGAGAGGCCTTCCTTTCTGTCTGTCCTGTAGGTCTTACATTCCTAAAAAAACAAAAAACACCATGGCAATGCAGCCACTCCACCTTGTTAAGACAGGGGCTCTCCTTGCCCAGTCAGCTGTGTTTGTTTTTCAACTAGAAAGTAGCAAGAAGTGATGTTGCTGGAATGCCTCTAGCACAGCTCATTAACAAACAAGATGGGCGCCACCGTCTTGCCACCTTTTATCTCCACCCACTACTTGCTGGGTGCCACCATCTTGCCACCTTATCTATCTCCACAAACTGCATGGAGGCCGCCATACAGGGATGTGGATCAAGTCTCTGACTCCAAGTCTCAAGTCAAGTCCCAAGTCTTTGCCCCCATGTCCCGAGTCTTTGGTTGCGAGTTCCTATCTATTTAATGGGGGAAACGGGTTTAAACCTGAATAAAATTTGACTTTTCGTAAAAGACTCCAAGTCTCGAGTCGAGTCTTTTACAATCGCCAAGTCAAGTCCGAGTCAAGTCCGAGTCAAGTCATTGACGCGACTTCAGTCTGACTTGAATCCGAGTCAGCAGACTCAAGTCTACATCACTGCCGCCATGTTTAATAGCTTTGAGCTAGAAAGATTGCAAGTGTATCGAGCATGCTGGTAGCTGAAAAACATATGTGACCCTAGCGTGCTAGGAGGAGATTAACATTACACCGGTCTAGGGGTGGATTCTATCAGTTTTTGGCAGTGCTAGAAGTGACAAAGAGAAAGAAAACACAGAACAGTATATAAACTATTTAGAAAAAAAAATACTCAGTGTTAGCTTTGTTTCCATAGAATGGGATGTCTTCTGATGGAAAAAGCACCCACTTGATTTTTAAAACAGTGAAAGAAATGGTCTGACATGTTTATTGGAGGACAAGGTTTAAGAGAGGTGGGCTGATGCTGGAAAGAGTTAAAAAAATCAAATTGGCACCAGATTCCAGTTTAGGGAAAAATATTAGTGCTGTAGTTTATTTCCTGAGGAACTCAGGAAATCGTTGCCCATCCGTTTCAGTTAAGGTTTTAGTGTCTCGAGTCATTTCTAGAGGATTGTTCCACATCTCTCTACTTCCTATTTCCAACTTCTGATAATAGGGAAGCAGTCAATCTTGGGAGCAAACACACTGAAATTTAATTTAATCCACACACAAGAAATATATGGCTGGTTGATTTTGTTGATCTTGGTGGACATATACTGTACAACATGTCCTACATGAGATAGCACCCTTACTCGGAGTGAACATGCAATTTGGGGGTGCCCCATTATTATTATTATTATTATTATTATTATTATTATTATTATTATTATTATTATTACCCTGCTTTGTCCCCCATAGGGAGGACCCAAAGCGGCTTACAATAAAAATAAATCATAAAATACAAAATTAATACATAGAACACTTTACTTGGTTTTCTTTCCTGGATATCTGAGTGATGTTGGTAACCAGAAGAATCTTTTACCAGTTTCATCTTGTTTGTCAGATGCAGCCTTACATGCCCTAATTACAACCATCCTGGACTACTGCAACGTTTTCTATGTGGGGCTTCTTTTAAAGATATTTCAGAAACCACTTGATACAAAACACAGCCTTCAGAATGTTGAACGATATGCACCAATTCTATTTCAACTGCATTGATTTTATGCAAAATCAACTGCATTGATTTTGAAGTTGATGGGACAATGCCATAGAAATGTTTACATTTATCAATTAGCCTATGGCAAAATCGGTTTCATTATAAGTCATCTCGCTTAAAGTCGCAGTTTCCAAGAAGAACCTATCAACAACTTTAAGTGAGGACTTGCTGTACTGCTTTCTGACTTGTCTCCACTGAGAGAGACCAGAAACAGGCACTGTTCACAGGCACTAGGCGCAGGGCCTTCTCCGTGGTGGTCACAACTGGGGAACATCCCCTGGGGTAGGTATGATAGGCCCTCTTTCTTTCTGCATTTAAACCTTTCTGTTCTGATAGGCATTAGGTGTGCTTTTTAACTGCTTTTATGCTGTTTTGTTACTCCAGTATTAATGTTTCATTGGTTGTATGTTAAAGTGATTGTTAATGTTTATAGTACCATTTGTGCTTGTACGTCAGTGCTCTGAATACGTTTTACATAGAAAAGAAATAGAAATGAAATTAGTTAATTAATCATAGAGAATCTAATTTTGCACGTTTTATATCCTACAGTTGTTTGCTGCTCCTCCAAACATATCAGCAAAGTGAGAAGGATTGAATGTCATCTTTCTCACAGCCACTCCTGAAATAATGGTGGAATTTTAAATGGTCCATGATAACCGCAGTATCAACAGTTAACCAATAGGTTTTAATTTCACTCATGTCCTAGTTTAAAGCTATGGATTAGTTGCTACTTTTCGAGAAGCTTTCATCTGAAGTGGTTAAGAACTCCTGAAGTGGCAACTCACAAATGAAAGTTATTACTTAGATAACTATTAAGCTGCCCCCGTTGTTTTATTGAAAATGATGTTCATGTGAAAACTCTTAAGTGAAAAAAAAAATATCCTGCAATATCAGTATAAGGCATTTTGGTCCCTAGATGGCTGTTATTTTGCTTATCTGAGTTATGGGTAATAATGAATGTAATTATTTAATAACTTTGCAAAGTTAATATCAATATAGACAATCTAGAAAGAAGTCCAAGACAACATCATATAACTCAAGGTACAGCTCACAGAAACTGAGCCATGACCTTAACAAGACGGGCAGTCCAATCTTGCCTACGACCACCGCAGCATGCAAAAGTACTGTATGCTGTGCCGGATCTTATGCAGGATCGAGCCAGCACCGGTGCGGCTGAAGTACACCTTGGTTTCCCCTGTGTAATGCCCAAGCTGCCCCTATGGGTCTCCTCGGATGTGCGCCTGCAAAATGACTGGCGCAAATCCAAGGAGCCATTGTAGAACTTGACAGGCCCGGGATGGGGGATATGATTTGGTGGAGCGCGCTGCCAAGGATCCCTCCACCATCCCTGGTCTGGCAGGCTAATCAGCTCCTCCAGTTCCACCCTGTTCCGCCCTCCCCCCGCCCGGCACAGGACTTACCTCCCTCTGCCAGCGGTGGTTTCTGTCAGGGGGAGAGTGAGTGGCGCCAGCCTCTCCGCCGGTGCCACTTACTCTCCTTATGGCACGTTTGCAACACCCTGGAGCGGTGGAACAATTGTTCCGCCGTTCCAGCGCTAGACAGGATTGCGCTGTGAATGGGGGAAGCGTTCTTTTACAGAAGAATTCTTCTCCCTTTTCCTTCTTCTATCACAGCTATACCATGCACTTAGAAAGATGGCCAAGTGTTCTTCTCTGCTGTAGCAGATTTTGGATGAGGGAGAAAATATGTGACTGTACACAGGACAACATGGACATATGTATCCTGTTAAAGCATGGGTCTCCAAACCCCAGCCTGCGAGCCGGATCTGGTGCACCAAAAATGGCATCTGAGCGCGGCTCAGCCTTACCGTTCTGCCCCGCAGCCTCCTATCTTCGCATCCAATCTTCGCAGAAACCAGGCAGCCACTTCCACTGCATGTTGCCCCAGACAGCTCTGCGCCCCGATTTCCCAGGAAAGCAGCTGCCCAGAGCAAGTTTCTGCAAATATCAGAATAGGAGACTACAGGGTGGAATGGTAAGGCTCCACCACCACCACCCCATGCCCGGACACCATTTTTGGATGGACAATGGGCAGCAGTTTGCAGACTGCTGCTTTAAAGAAATACTAAATTGTGGCAGAGCAATGGCAGCACCAGGAAATGAAGACCTCTGTCCCTTCCCATAGCCTGGCAAGCTCTTCTTCATGGCCTGCACCATCAGCACGAGTGGTGCAGCTGCCTGTGGAGTTAGTACCGCCTCCACCTCCAACTCCACCCCAAAATTGCTTCCGATTCTGACTTCATGACTCTGAATCTGACCAGTGGTATCACAATGGGGGTGCGACGGGTGTGGGCCATACCGGGAATACCCCTCAGGGTATTGCCACCGCACAGCCCACATCTTTGGTCGGCAGCCCCGGCTCACTCCGGGCCCAGCTGCTTTGCATGCTCCCGCTACAAGTGTTTTTTCCCTGCTGGCCAGCAGGAACATGAAGTGCCAAAAAGTTCCAGGGTGGACCAAAACTTGCCATGCATAGACGGGCTTTCTGCATATATGCAATGTGGAAAGCCCAGTAGGTCGGGGTGACGCAATACGTCATTGCATCACCCCTGACCTTCCGGGTAGGCACCGCGCTGGGTGTTAACCCTACCCAGCGACGTTGCTGACACTGACTCCACTGCCCTACTCAGCCCTGACTTCAAGGATCCAATAACATGCCAAAACCCAGTACAGTTTGTAATCACCTACACTACTGCTCTACTGGAACTTAAGAGACCAACAGGAGAGGGTAAGACTCAGAATTGCAAAAGTGAGTGGACAGTTTACTGTATTCTCCCTGGAAAAAGAGCAGGTCTCTTGCCTAAGATTGAGGCACAACAGATTTGTCTCACAATGCAAACCTGGACACAGTCCTGCTCCTAAATCTGGGCAGGAGGAAGGAAAAGGAAAAGGGGTACCTTGTGCCCTGGGAAGGTGGCAATTGACAGGCAGCCTCTTCAACTCATCATATAATTTGACAAAGAATGCAAGATTTACAGAGATTTTCTCTTTCAGTGAAAGAGTTTGCTGGCTATGAAATTTTCTTTGAACTCCTAAAAACAGATATACGACATCAATCATACTCAGGCCATACTTGTCAGTAAGGCTGATTTGCTGATGTCCTGCAAGCACAAGAAAACAGTTGCTGGAAACGGAGAGATAGATGTAAAGGATGAATGGGTTGGTCACTCTGGTTGAAACATTTGGTAAATTAACTTTGGTGACGCCTTACAAAAGAGTGGGTCTCTCTGAACACGTTGGTGTCTTAAAACCTACAGAGATAGTTATAATGCTAAGAAGTTCGTAGCACTGCAAGATTTCCCTTGACTTTGCACCCACACACGTATACACATGCCCAATTTCTCAATGCACTCAATTTTCAGCTTGCACTCTCCACACTTACAGATTGCGTGGGAGAAAGCATGGCTAGGAGGAAACAGTCAACTGACTCATTTTGGCAACATTCTAAAGGAAATAGATAAGGGGAGACGAGAAAGTGGAAGATATACAGTACGTACAAATAACACTGAAGTACAACCCCTGATTTTGGAACTGAATCCTGAAAGTGAGGCTTGTTTTGTTCTGTTTTTGTGATGTGGCTATCTGTTCATTCTCAAAAGCTGTTGTAAAGTCCACCCCAGTTGAAATTCAGGGACATATTTGAGATTCTGCTTCCTCAGATTTGGAGGGTTCAGATTTGGATCCCTGCTGGACTTACTAAAGTCTGGATAAAGCTGGTATCTCTGGCAGCTCCCTCACATGTCCTTCCACAGCATCCTCGCCTTTGCTGGACAAGTACTTAATAATGAGTATATGTGATGTTGTGGATGGTTAGTGGGCAGTTTTCATAATGCAGTATATATGGGTAAGCAGGCTGGCCTGCGTCACATCCGCCTGTGGGGCGCTGTGGAACTGCTCGAGTTCAAATACACACGAGTAAGCGAACAGGGTCTCTGTGACCTGCAGAGTGAGGGTTTGGTTAAGCATTTGCACAGATATGCAGATTAGTCTCTTCCCCTTCTTCTTCCAGCTTTATGCAGTGGGCTTCAATCAGACAGCTGAGTTTCCAAAAGTACTTGAACAAAGCCATTTGGGTGCCTCTCCCCACTCCCAGAATTATTTTTTCACCTATATCCAGTTTTCATTCCATTTTTGAAGCATCTGTCCCAAGTAAACTAACCTTTTCTGCATTTATATAAAAATGACTTTCATTCTGGCTCATCTGAAAAAAGTAGCAGACATTGGGTTGCATTCAAATGTTCCCTAACCCAGAGCCTTCTTGTTCCATAGGAAGGAGCCGTTGCTCCAGAACCAGAAGAAGACTCTGTCCTTCAGAGGATGGGAATACTAGGATGCAACTATGGAAACTCATTACCAAAATAGCCATGCTGAGGTGCAGACAGGGGAAACATCACCACCACAACTATGCAGATGACTCCTCTAGCCACTGGCAATTAGACTGACGGCGCAATCCTGCCTTAGGCCAGCCGCTGCATTCTAAGCAGAATGCAGGCTGCATGGCACGGCCCAGGTTCACCTCGGGGGAAATGGATGTTCGTCCCCTTCCCCGGATGTAAGCACCACGGGCCCCAATGGGCCTCCTTCGATGCGCACCAGCTCTGGAGCAGGCGCACGTCTGGGAAGGCCGTGTCCCGGCCCGGGAAAGAGTGCTGGATAGTGGTGCAACCTTTGCCACCCCTGCCTGCCCACCCTCAGTCTCTACACCGACCAATGCAGACCTTACCTGCGTCAGCCGGTGCAGGTCTGGTTTGGCGGCAGAGTGAGCAGTGCTGGCCTCCGCACCAGCGCCGCTTACCCCAAAGGAGTTGCAAATGTGCTTTATGACACACTTGTGACTCCTTAGGCCGGCGGAGCACTAACTCTACCAGCCTAAAGTTACAGTGGATTGGGCTATGAGTTCTGGAAGGTCTAATCAGGAGGTAAAGCACAACACTAGGGGCCAAAATCTGAGACGATTAGGTTGGGAGGAGACAAAGATAAAAAAGAGCAAATAAATGGAATAAATAAATGTGAAACAAATATTTTCCTGAACAGCATGAACCCAGAACTACTCAGAATTTATGTATTTCAGTTCTCATGAGCATCTACCAAACAAAACAGGTGAATGAGCAGTTTATGGCAGTGAAATAATCAAAAGGCCAACCAAGCTGTCCAACCTTACCTCCCCATGCTTTAGCATGCAGCCATGCCAATGGAACATGCGCCGCATGCTACGGTGGTGGGTGGGGCAACCAGAAGGTCAATGAGAGGTAAGTAAAAATCTTTTTAACTTACACCTCGGTATGCCTTCTGGCCGCCTATGGGTCTAGTTGGACCCACACCAGCTATGTAGCTGGCATATGTCCAAAGGGAGGAAGGGGGTGGGCCTTCAAGATCCACCCCTTCCGGCCCACTTCCTGCCCCTTGTCCTACCTCTACCCCATCTCAAACTGCCCCCAAACTATCCACGATCCACCCCACCACCAACTTACCTGGGCTGGTGGAGCATCTTGGTGAGTATGGCACACACACAGCACTGCTAGCCATTTCTGCCAGCAGCTCGATCATGTGCAATTGCAGTGCAGCTTTTGCACCACCACAACAGGGCCTATGGAAGTGAGCCACAAAGTCCGCTGCCGTAGGCCCTTGACAGATTTGGCCCAAAAGGAATGAAAGGATGGTGTGGGCTACACATGGTCAAATGGATCATATCACTGGGGACAATAGGTGAAGGATCACATTTTTTATGCTTCTCAAAATAAACATTCACTACAAGGTGCATCACAATGAGAGGCTGGTGTAGGATCTTTCACCCGATCTGCTATATTTATTTTTGCTTTCAGTAAGTTTTTATGGGTGGGCACAGGGAGTTCGGAAAGAAAAAATTCTATGCAAGTAAAGAGAGCTGGAAGCCTTTAAGAGAAGCTCAAAAATATACTCAGGGAGATTGGTATTAAAAAAAAATGGAAATATTGTTTGCAGGCTAAAAAGGCATCATGTGATTCACCCTGTTTTGACAGAAATGAATGGTGTTCCAGTGATATATATATATATATATATATCACTGAGGCCCAGAAATGAGGCCCATTTCTGCTCATAAGCAGTCAAAAGCAACCGACATCTCAGAATGGACATGGGACAGGTGATAAATGTGGTATTTTAGTACTAGGCTGTGAAGCACTAGGGCAGTGGTTCTCAAACCTTTTAGTACTGGGACCCGCTTTTTAAAATGACACTCTGTCGGGACCCACCTAGCTTTATGAGACTTTAAAAAAAGATGATCTAGACAGAAATATTATAATTTATTTATAAGTAATAGTTTATCTATTTGTAAAGAACTCAATCCATTTCTCATAATAAAGCAGCCCTAATGATTAGCTCCAAGGCTTGAGGGGTTTAGTTATGTGACCCAGTCTTCACCTGCCCCCATTACCTGTCATTGACAAGACTTGGAAAAACACACACACCAGAAAAACGATGCTCAAACATTTATCTCCCTGTATTTACACAAGCTTGCAAACTGCAGGAGCTCAGCTGTTTGCAGGGCAAATCAACTCACTGATTTTTGAATAGCCTCAGACCTTGAGGCAATTAGTTATCTGATCTTTCCAGCACCAGTGTGCCTTTTCATTGGAGGCTCTGTGGGACCCAGGCGCGTCCCTATCGCGAAGCGCGCGGGGCGGTCCGCCGAAGGGTGACGCGCGCGGGCGGACTGCCGGAGGGTGACGCGCGCAGAGGGTGACGCGCGAACCCACGTGCATGTCACCTCCCCTGCGTGCATTGCCCTCCAGAGGCTCCGCTCCAAGGCCTTCTCCCGGCCTTAGAGCCTCCGAGGCCGGGAGAAGGCCTTGGAGCGGAGCCGGCTGCAACGAGTGGCTGTGGGGGCAGAGCCGGGGGCACCCAGGGCAGCATCCCGTCGGGTCGCCCCCCCAAATCGGGGCACGGCCGCAAGGGTGACACGCGCGCCCTCCCTTTGGTGCAGTGCGCGCCCTAGTGACTCCACTGGTGGGACCCACCAGAAATCGGGCTGTGACCCACCAAGTGGATCCCAACCCACAGTTTGAGAAACGCTGCACTAGGGGATGCCCACACTTATGTCTAAAGCTGAACAAGTGTCATTACTGAACTAGTGAACTACCAGCTGAGTGTTGGTTGGGATTAGGGTTGTTCCCATGTAGTGCCGCTAAGGGACTTAACCCCTAGATTTAAAAGCTCTATGCCTAACTCAAAGTCTTTCAAATTTTAACCGGAAGAATGACAGTATGAGCAGACAGGACGCATCAGTGGTTTACTGAATTCCCTGAGCATTTTGCCTTGCAGGATTTTGTGAGCATTATTTGGAGAAACTGGGAAGCATCAAAGTGACAAGTTGATCAAACAGGGACTTACTGCTGGTTACGCTACCACCAGGAGAGGGCAGTATACGACAAGAAGCAACGCTATTTGATCCGGATGTCCAAAATAAAGATTCCCAATTGTCAAGTGAATTGTTTTAACCAACGAGAGATTCACATGTGTATCCACCACCTCACTTTAGCTTGTGTGAGGAGCCATCTGTGCAAAGCCACGTTCAAAAATAAAATAAAAATGAAGTTACAATGTCAAAGAAATAGCTGGCTTCAACCTTTTCTCCATGTGCAAGGTATTCTTCCCTCAGTAGCAGCTGCCACATGGAAACGAAGCACTAAGTGCATGAATCCTTTCCCACCTCAGAAAGAAAACAAATCAATTGGCCCCAATTGGCTGGCTTAATCATATGTAACAATGTTAAATCAGTCTCAGCCGTGACAGCTTGTGTTGGCCCATCGACTGGACCAAAGACTTGGGTCTGTGTGCAAAAATGCAGCCCAGGGATGAATGCTTCTGACTCTCTTGATTGCAGCGGGAGCTGCACCTTTTTACTCCAAGACACAGCTTGGATTTCTATGCATAACATTTGCTGTAAGTTATTATTATCATTATTTATCATTGTAAACAGAGCTTGGCCATTTTGGGTTTTGTTCCATGGAAAGGGGAACAAAATGGAAATGAGGCTCTTAGTGCTAATCAGTTACATCACTGCTATTCTCCTTCGGAAACTCAATGCTGTCTTCATAAAACGTTCTTTGCTGGGCCATTCCCTGTTGGCATAGAAGCAACAGTAGAACTATTTACCATTATCAACAACATTGTGGTTCTTTAAATGAGCTCTAATGGTTGTTGTCTATAGATCCAGGCCTTAAAGAAGCTTTTAATTTCCATTTGTAATGTAACCTTCTTCACTGTGTATAAAACTGAGCTGCATTTTAAACCGGTTGCCTCAAGCAGTGGCTGTGGAGCACAAGATGTCATGCAGATACAGAGCAAAATAATAAATGTATTACCTAAACAAGGCAAAAGTCTAGTAAATCATCACATGGTGTTTGTCCACGGGGATCATCTTTTCATTTGAGAGTCAAGGTGGTGTAGTGCTTAGAGAGAATTGAACTAGCCAGGTTCAAATCCTCATTCAAGCACACAGCTTAACTCTTTCTCAGCCTAATCTATTTCACAAGGTTGTTGTGAGACTAAAATCAGAGGGAGCCATGGATTCCACAGTGAGCTTCTTGGGAAAAGATGGAGGGGGGGGAAGCTATCATGGTCTGCGTTAAGAATGTTGTGTAACATGGGATCAGAAAATGAAATACAGTAGTTATCTCCAAGATCCATGTCCGTTCTGGAGGATGCATGCTATCATGTGATGATATACAGGTTGTGAAGGTACACACAGGGGCTTCAACATGCACAGAACTCTGTACAAGCATGGACTGACAGATTCTATGCTATGAACTGGGGATGAGTTCCATGAGTACAATGGGGATTTCCTATGATGTATGGAAACCTAATTGGACATGGAAGAAAACTGGCATAGACAGTTGCTGTTCAACTGGAGGTCTGTGCACTTATTAGAACCCCGTGGAGCTCCAGATCACAGCCATTAAGGCCTTCTGGAGGGTGCCATGCCAACATGTTGGGAGTAAACGTGGCACATATAAAAAAAATCTAATATTTTGTTGACAGATATTTTAACCACTGTCTCCATACAACAAATGAGATAAAGAATAGCAGCTTCATAAAGTCAGTGTTAAAATCCCACTAGAGATCTTCAAAAACAGACGTATGAGAAAATACAATATGAATATAATGGGTTGCTGTAATTTTATTAATGAAACTTCTGGTTTACAACAGAGTGTCTGGTGAAAGGCACAGAAAAAAAGCACATCTACTGTACTGTACACAGAAGAATCCTGGAAAGCAATTTTACAACAAACAAAAATAAAAAGAAATATATGTTCCTCCTTTTTGGAGTTTATGATGAAGTTATATGACCTTTTGTAACTAATGCAGCAACTTGAGAATGATGTACGAAATGAAAATTCCTACAATGTCTTCAGAGAATATCCACAGAGCAGTGAAACCTTCTTTCCTTCATTCTATGTACTAGAAATTGAGATCCAAGCATAAATGTATATAAAATATGTTCAGAACACAGGGGAAAAAACCCACACCTGCCTTAAAATAAGAGGTTCACTCTAGCAGTCGCATATGCTATGAAAAAGAAAATGTTTTTCTTGTGTAATTTTAAGAAGGGTATTTTTAATCATTCCAAGAATTCAGCAGTGTTAACAGCCCTGACTATGTATCCTTCTCACATAGGAAATCTTCCATAGCCAATCATTTGGAGTATGTAAAGGCAGCCTCTATATATAGTACAGGTTGAATAAAAACATAGCGGACCCAACTTCAATGACATTTTTATCATCTTCTACACCTACAGAACCAAAGATTTAATATATTTAAAGGTGTGTGGGTGGGGGGGAGGGGTGTTACTGCTTTGTTTTTTAGTCCTATACTGCATACTGTCATTTGTCACTATTGTGCTTCCCCCACCCCCCTGGAAATACTTACAGAAATCTCATGCTCATGCAAAGAAGGGAAGGGTTGTAACTGGTTGGTGTTTCTTTATGCTTTGCACCCACTACCAGTGGAAATCTATTAGAATTTTTGCCAAGATCTGTGCTTGACAGCCCAATCCTATTCAAAGCCCCGCGCTCAGATGCAGCGGCGCCGGGGCAGGCTCCACTGCATCCAGCGCAGGGCCGGAGGTATCCTCGAAGGAAGGGGACGATCCCCCCATGTCGAGCCCCAGCAGCCCCTATAGGGCTACTTGGAGGCGCACCAGCAAAATGGCTGGTGCAGCTCCGAGAAGCTCCATGTCGGGCTTTCAGGTATGGGACAGGGGATAGGTTAGGGTTAGGTCAGCCATACAAAACTTGTGTGAATGGAATGAACTTGTGTGAATGGAATGAAGCTCAAACAGGGGGTCTTTCCTGCCCCCTTCTCCCCACTGTACCCACCCCAGCCACTCATGAGGATTGCAGGACTCTCAAAAATGGCATGAGATATGGTGCAGGGGAGAAGCAGCACCAATTTACAGGGATTCCTCCTCTTTAGTAGCTCCACACAACATCCCATGCCATTCCTGGGTCCCATTAACCCCTCCCTGGAACTTCAGGTAGCTGAGATGGCTGCAGTGGGGAAGAAAGGTCCCTTGTGCAAACTTCATTCTGCTCACACAAATCATAGCCTATATTCTTGGATTATTCCATCTAACATATATTCCTCACCCCAGAAACGTCTAGGTTGTCAACATGTTTATTTCAGTGCTTTATTACAGGAGGCAGAAGGGGGTCTGTCCCTTAGCTTTCATGATAATGTCCTTAGAGACAGCAAAGAAACATAATTTGGTTCAAGGACACAATTTGGTATTAAGAACTCCCCCTACCTTTTCCCTCAAAATTTGACCATTGATTAATTTGGTTATATACTCATAAAAGACCACTCAGCACTAGTAAGAAAACACACAACACGTTTCCTTCCCTGTCAGCATAAATCCCACTGTGCAGAAGTTTTGTTATTTACAGTTGAATCTGATTAGAAAAGTAAGAATTCAAGTCATTCAGAGTAAAGGGAATATAGCTAAAGTTTATACCACAAACTCATTCTGAGATTCTTCTCCGATGGTACGATACACTCGGAGAGTTCTTATGTACCGCCCTGCTCTAGTTGTATGATAAGGAACTTCATGTCTTATGGGGCTTTGTAACTCATACTGTTATTTGTATTTAGTTGTGCATTCATTAATTTCAATACAGAGACAGTCATTTGACCATGGCCCCTACTTCGCCAGTGGATTTTCATCTATTCTAAAAAATTTTTAGCTCCATTTCTTACAGCTGTACAAATTATTGACAAATTATTCCTACAGAAATTCATTGTCTTGTGTCTTACCCCATACTCTTACTGGGAGAATTCTGACTATTCAACCTCGGGACCAAACACTTATTAATGCCTGAAATTAACTTTAAAACCAAGTTACAGTCCACTAGTCTTTGCACGATCACTGCTTTCTTTTTTAACATTTTGAAAAAAAAAATAGCTGCTCATCATCAGTAGTTTAAAATGAGCAGAAAAACCCCATATTTGGTAGGTACCTCCACTCCCAATGATATTCAGAAAGAGTTAAAACTGCAAATAAAATTATGAAAGCACTAATGATATTTTTATAACAGAGCTCCTGCTATTCAGCTGTATTTCAGCAAAAACATTGCACGTTTTGATGACTGTCAAAATTTACATAACTTACTCTACATGAATTAACTATGAGGTATAAAATGCAACTTTGGCTGAATAAACCACAGCAATTGTAATGCAGAATTTCAGGCAGTACTAAAATAATATGACACCAGAAAAGCCAACAACAGCAGCCGCAACATGAATATTGTGCGGGGCGACCTAGTCAACATTTAGAGTTATTATATAAAGAAATAAACGAAGCAACAGAAAATAAGCCTAGGAATACATAGAAAAAACACCTACAAATGCTACGGTAGTTTTATTTTTACACCTACACACACGCAAGGATTTATATCATATTATAGTTTGAAATATCATATCTATTAAATCTGTAGTGTCTACAAGCCACTAGTGTGTTAGTGTACTGAAGAGCATTCAGCAATGCAGGAAATGAACATGACATTTAAAAAATGCTCGAATGTCTTGAAAACATTAAGTGTAAAAGAATCAAATTCCAGTCTTTTAACATCTGTCCTACGGATTTCTTACCATTTATCTGCTGATCAAAATTTCATATGGTGCCAAAAAAAAAAAAAAAATCATGAAGTCAAAAGGACTTGGTGGGGGGATCTTTGTTTCTCGCTAAAAGCCTAAAAGTTATACCCAACTGCAGCACGAAGAGTAAAGAGGTTGTTATTCATATTAACTACATTTACATTCCTATCGCAACATCCAGAGAGCTAATAGTGGGGTTATTAACATAACAAACGTAAATGTTCTATATAAATAATACTGTTTCAGGCCAGCAACCGCTCATCTGACAGCATTTAGGCACAGGCTCAACATCTGTTTATGAACACTTTGCCTAATGATATCATCAGATATCATTAAGTGCGGCAGAATACAGCACAGAGGCAGGTGCAGCTGCCTTCAGTACCCATCACAGAGGAAGAAAAGAGCTGCATTCCCGATCCGAAAACCCATCATTAGGACAATTTTCTTCGACAAACCAGCCCTGTGATTTCAATCTGTATATCACCTGTAATTGTAGTTTTTAGCAAGAAGCTGATTCTATACATTTAGCAACGGATCACGTTGATGGCCTGAATACTGGAAACACATTTGTGGTACCAGCTGCAGCAGCTTTTTTTAGAGCCTGTGTTAACAAAATACTGCTAACAAGGCAATGCTTGGAGTGCAGCTTTGTTTCTCTTTCTTGTTCATAGTGTTTAGATGTGCATAATTATGGAAATTAGCGATTGATTGCTTCTCAATAATAATTGATTATTGGTCACTGAACCTTCGCCAAAGCACTTCACTGGGAGGTGAGCACGGGAGCTAAGTGGGATCTTAGCCATCCGAAGGAACGGAAAGGAAGGGTCCAAAAGAACCTTTGGTTTGTACATCACTTTCCACAATAAACAGAGCAAAGGGATAATAGAATGTCCCAAAGCCTCGCTTGCCCGCAGGCAAATTGTAGAGATCATAGTGAGCCTGCCGAATTCTCCCTGTGGACTATGTAAGAAACATACATCATTTTTATATATGTCAGTTGCTCTTTGATTTGAAAACATTTCTGCTCATTTAATTTTTCTTTTTTTAATCAGTTTTCTTAAATTGTACAATTTAAAGGTTATATCAAAGAATGAATATCAATTCTGGAATCAAAACAGCCTGACAAAATAATTCGCCAGACTCCTTAGCTGAGATAGAGAAACAGCAAAAAATCATCTATTGTTACCAACAAGACAGTCCTGACTTCAAAATGACTGTACTCTTTTGATCTCTTTTACATTCATCACAATTCTGGACGAGGGTGTCTCTAAACTTGATGCACTGTAACAGCATTCAGGGAATGAAATAAGATTATACTGTCAGAAACAAACACGGTTATTATTGGCCTAATCACCTATTGCTGATATGTATATATTTCTATTAAAGCCAATATAAATATATTGGCCTAAATGAAGCTGTACAGAAAGAGGAAATCTACATTTGCTTGAAGGTAAACATGCATGATTAGTAGCTACTCAAATGCCTAAGTCAAGATTTCTAAGACTGCTAAGGTTAAAATAAAATAGAAATATTAGTGCAATTTGGACACTCTGTCTTGCTTAACTTTAGCTTACCTGCATTACCAACACAATCCTATATAGGTTTACTCAGAAGTAAATCACATTGTGTTCAATGGAATATACTCTCAGGGAACTGTGTACAGGATTGCAGCTTTAGTTATTTGATTTCAACAAGAGTATACATCTTTGGTAGCACTAGGTATGCAAATAAGCAAAGACATAGGCACAAAAAACCCAGAGCTTATTGAAAGCGGGCATGTTTCATTTCATCTCCCAGTGGAAAGCCGTGTGCCTTACAAAGTGGTGTGGTATGTGGGAAGAGTCTGTGACCAAAGACTCAGGGCAGAGGCGTCGCTGGAGGGGGGCAGTACTGTAAGTTCCGCGCCATCCTAGTCCCCATTTACTCCCTGGAATGAGGTGGCCCCACCCCCTCGCCATTTTCAGTGCGGCGAAGGCAATGGGTAGGGAGTTGCCCCCCAAGTCACTGCCATTGGCTTTTCTGGTGCACTGCTTGCATGCAGCACACTAGGGAAATGAAGGGGGGAAGAGAAGAAAATCCTCCCCACACACACACTCAGTTGCCACCACTGCCATCTATCTCACCACTCCTCAAGTCCAGTAAGAAGAAGGAACAAGCAAGTGTTACTCGGTGGTAGGGATTGGCAGGGAGAGTGATTAAAATAGCTTGGTAAATAATCCATTTTTTCCTGATTTTTTTTTTTTGGGGGGGGGAGATCAGATTGTTTCTGGTTTTTTTTTTTTTTTGGTTTTTTTTTTTTTGAGGCAACAAGGCTAAACCAGCTTGCCCATCTCTAGAGCTGAGCCAGATACTCTTCCACCACTGCCACTGCTTTTTGGTGGCTGCTGGTAAGCAGAGGTGTAGGAACGGGGGGGGCGGGCAGTCCGTCCCTGGGCAGCAGGGCCGGGGGGCATCAAGCGGGGCATCAGCAGTGGCGGCTCCGGGCCATTCGCGCTGCTTTTAAAAAAATGCCTCAGCCGGGAACGTTGCCGAGGCCGGGGGGGTGGCATCAGGAAGCCGCCCGCCACCGGGAAGGGAGCTACCACCGTGTGAGTGCGGCTACCTGCCCTCTTCTTGATGCCCCCCCGGCCCTGCCACTGTTACCTGGTGGCGGCGGCTCCCGTTCCTGGCGGCGGCGACGTCTACCCTTGATGCCCCCCTGACTTTGACAGTGTCCCCAACAAAGGCTGCCGAGGCCTGGGAGGCGTTCCAGGTCCTCGCTCCAAGCCTACTGGGGGCTGGGGCATTTTTCCCAGGCCATGTGATGTCACCCGGGGGTCGTGGCCTCTGGGTGATGTCACGCGCCAGCCAGGGGGCATCAGGGGGCATCACCCGGTAGGGGGCAGCGTCACTACACCACTGCTGGTAAGGGAATACTACTCAGAGGCAACAACTTCTGCCTGTCTGTTGTAACCCCTCATGATCTGCTGCTGCCAACAATCAAAAAAGAAAACAAATTACTGTAGATGCGTATAAGTCTAGAAATGTTAGTCTAAAACTTAACCTTGAAAACCTGGGTCAACGTATCCATGGGTTAATGGACTGATGCTGCAAACTGCCTTCCAAACTCTACAATTGTTCTACAATTCTTAAGTTGCTTCAGGTCTCTCCACACTGGTCCTGCCTGTCTCCGAGTGGGAGCAAGCTAGCTGATGACCACTGGCCGGCACAGCGCAAGGCATGTTGGGGCACTCCCTGGCTGGTTCGGCTGCCAAGGAGGCCTGTTGTGCTGCTGCGATCCCCGATACCAAGTGGCATAAGAGGTGGTGACTATCGCCCTGGCGCTTGGTTTCAACACTTCTCTGTACTAACCATCTCTTCAGTTAAATATCATCGAGTTATCCATGGGTCATAGCAAATTCCATGATTTTTGGTTCAAAACCTGCCCTCGACGTATCTACGAGATCGACTAATAGACGAGTATCTACGGTACAAGGACAATGCACTGACATTTGGGACAAGATTTAGACAAAACAATAGGACACAATCCAAGCCCATGACAATAAGAGCAATCAGGTAGGTCTGGTGAATTATAAAACTCAATGTCCATACTAAAGGTACATTATGGAAAAATCCACACATCAAAATTTCAAGACACCTATTTCTGTGGCAGAGTCTGGCAGGGAAAAAAGCAACATTAAGAGAGATCAGCTCCTTGACCAAAGTGATGATTTTTGTAACTTTCTCTATGCTAAAAACAATGAAACATATGAGCTCCCTTACCGTATACAATGGCAATCTATTCGATTGAGACACCCTAATCATTCAGTTTGGACCAGCTGCCTGCAGCACTTCTGAGGCCCTGATTGAGGTGATTCATTTTTTATGCCAAAGGATTCTCTATTCCTGTCCAATCATTTCAAACCTGACACACAAATACTGAGAAAAAGAAGAACATAGGGTTAGAACAACTGTCTGCAGGGTTAGAAGAAACTGTTCTTGAAGTATTAGCACTTGCACATTAAACTGAAGTCTTCAAGCCATGCAATAAACCGTCTCCATAGAACCACTGGTGGCTGGCACATGGAAACATGGACATTCGAGGGCACATTTAGTGCAAGCTATATGAGATTGCCCAGTATTTGCAAGATTTTGGCCTGAAATGTAGACACATTTAGAAACCATTTTTTTCTGGGCAATCCCACATACATATCAACCCATAGGTGTTGTTGGGGGGGAGGGCTGGGGAGCGGTGGGCTACAAGCAGCGGGGCGCGAAGCGGTGGGGTGTGTACTTGCCACCGGATCCGTCGGCCCCTCCGCCGCCTTTTCCTCTTCGTGCAGTTGTCCTTGGCTGCAAGATTGGCCCTCCCGCCCGCTGGTGGACCGTGTGGCTCCAAAAAGGGCCCAAAAATTGCCGGGGGTGTTTCCATGCCATGTCACCGCCGAATTTTGGCAGCACACGCAAAAATGTCGTCTCGCCCCCCCAGGGGCGGGGCGTGTGGCGACCTGTGGGGGACCTATGGCATCCCATGACACTGCCGCGGCCACCCATGGGGGGTGTAGGAACACCACTGTATCAACCTGAGCCTACGAATGTTAACTCCAATGCAAATTGATAGGATATGTTCTGGGAAACTGGGGCATTAATGAAGGCCATACTAAACAGATATACAAATCAAACAAATCAAACTTATTTGCAAGTAGACCCATCCTTCAAAATTAGAAATCCACAAAATTAGAAATCCACAAAGAATGATTACTAGAACTTGCTGTATTGGAAGAACTAATGCACAAGAAGAGATGATAACATGAATGGTGGTTGCGAAGCACCATGGATCTCCAGTCCACAGTATAGCGGGAGCCTATTGCAGAGGCTTGCTCTGAACAGCCCTGGGCATGCTTGGGAATGACATAATTGTTGAGCACCTCTGACACAATGAGTGACAGCTCCACTCCTGCTGATCAGCAGAAATGGATGACCGCTGTGGGCTGAGACAGAAGGAAGGAGGGAGGAAATAACAGGAGGGAAGAAGGAAAGGACAGAGAATGATGATGGAGGGGAGGGGTAAGAGGAGAAGAAGGAGAGGGAGAAAGTGAAAGAGCAAATGAGAAGAAAAGAGGTGGAGAAGGAGCAAGAAAAGAGGAATGGCGGAAGGTAGAGTAAGAAGCGGAGGGGCACCAGGCCCTCTTGGAGAATCCCTCAACGTGGGTGAAATGCCACCAGAAGGGAGCCTGGAGTGGGAATCCCTATTGCCAACATCATGAGTTGACCCAAGGGGTGGGGGGTTCTCCGATCAGAGTCTAAGGCAAGGCAAAGCCACATACAGGGTAGGAAGCCACATATGGGCCCCTCCTTTTATATATGGGCATACCACAGGGGGATGGAAGCATGACAAGTACTGTACGACCTTGGTGCCAGACTGGCCTGACAGATTAGGTGGGCTTTATAATTATCCCACTCACCCCTGCAACACTTGGCTACACAGAGCTTCCACTTAACTGGACTGGGAGCAGGCCAGCTCAAAGTAGAGGAGCAGTTAAAAAGGTAAAGGTATCCCCTGACAATTAAGTCCAGTCGTGTCCGACTCTAGGGTGTGGTGCTCATCTCCATTTCACAGCCGAAGAGCCAGCGTTGTCCGAAGACGCCTCTGTGGTTATGTGGCCGGCATGACTCTCCTTGCCGCAGCGCGTAGCATGCAGCTGGAACACGGAGCGCTGTTTACCTTCCCGCAAGCGGTACCTATTTATCTACTCTCATTGACATGCTTTGGAACTGCTAGGTTGACAGGAGCTGGCCAAGCAACGAGCGCTCACCCCGTCGCGAGAATTGAACTGCCGACCTTTCGATCGACAGCTTATGGTTCAGCGGTTTAACCCGCTATGCCACCCGCTGGCCTAGAGGAGCAGTTACAGTGGGGTTATTAGTTTAATCTTCCTTTGAGTTTATCATCCTGATCAGGATTTTGTTTTTGTTTTGTTTTCTGTTGCAGTAAATTCATCAGACTCACTTTCCCCTTTCAAGTCTTTTCTAGACATGTCATATCCCAGGATGTGGAGCTCCCCTCACACACACTCCCGTGGGATGAGGGAGAGGGAGGGGGGCTAGGTCAGCAACCAAAGTGGCCAATGCACAATATGAAAACAACAACAACCACTCCCACAAGCCTCCCCACACTGTATCACAAAACTTGTCCAACTCTGAGGAAACCCAGATGCAAAGTGTGCGAGGTTCATGTAATCCTCCGTCCAGTAGATTGTGGCCTTTTGTTGATTATAGTTTTTCCTGATACCTTCCAAGTAGGGATGATTGTTTCCTGAGACATTTCGCTAGTTTTATCAAAAATTATTTTGCTTTCCTTGGATTCATCAGATGTTTTGCCTGAGTAGGAACCTCCAAAGTTGCTTTGACATTTTGCTTTGCATTGATAACTTGAGATATCTGTCCAGGCTGGGCAATGTGCTTTCACCTCCCAATCAGAATTCATATTGCCTGAATTAGTTAGAACTTTTGCCAAATAGCAAGAAAGACAGAAGCAAGAAAAAAGGAAAAGAAAAAAAAGAGTATAACTAATTTCCTAAAGTAAAGGAGCAGTAAGATATTTATAGATATATCTTCACATGCAGTAAATTATTTGCAGATGCAAACCAGAGAGCTAGTTTTAGAAGCCCAGAAGGCATTTGCTACAGATGTAGGTAAGAGAGGCATCTTGCATGGATTTTCAGATACAAGAAGTGCTGCACCATGATATATTTTTTTCCTTCTCTTATCACTACGCTGCACACAAATTATGTTCAGCTTGTATTTTATTTATAAATTCTCAGCTAAAATTAATGCTGCTGTACATTACTTCCACATCACATAACACATCTTGCAGTTGCAAATGTGCCATAAGGCACGTTTGTGCCTACTTTGGAGTAAAGGACTCTGCCACCAGAATGAGCATGCGGCTGCCGGAGGCAGGTAAGGCTCCCACCGGCGGCCACATGGGCAGCAAGGGAGGGGGGCCATTGGGCGAACCAGCCCAGGAGGGGGAGGGGATGGCGTTGGCCATATTCCCATCCCTGCCGGGCTGGCTCGGCCATTACACAGCCTCCTCCTACTTCCGCCAGCTATTTAGCTGGCGGAAATCTGGGGAGGCCGATAGGGCTGGCCCCGTCCCCTTCCCCAAGTAGACAGATGTCCCCTTCCCCGAGTAGACCTCCGGCCCGCCGCATAGGGATGGGATCCAGCGGGCAGCCCTGGGCCACCTGCCGGATCCTTACACAGGATTTCACCCAATGTGTGTGAAGCGTACTTAACGAAAACACTATATAAATAACAAGGTGGGTAGGTCTAGCCACGTCTTTGAGCTATGAAGGCTAAATGAAATCTCCAGGTATTCCAATGAATGCTGTTTGCTGGGTCTTTAATAAGTGGTTCCACTGCTGCACTGGTACAAAACCGCTTCCGTTACAATACGATCTTCTAAACCTTTTTTTAAGGGAGATGCATCAATGGAACTTTTCCTTTGTTTAGAGTCTGTCACTCAGAAGCTTCTTATATTGTCTTGTTCATAATTATTGTACTCTGCTCACTAACAATATCACATTTATCTTTTTTTAAATGTATGGTGCTATTTATATATTGAATTCCCCCCCCTTTTTTTTCTCCAGCTATACTTTTTAACTTGGATAATGAAACACGCAACAAAACTAAAGTTGATGGCCACAGTCCAGCAGCTGAATAACACATGTGCAGAAGGCACATTCCTGTGGTTGGCTATGTACTGGCTTGTGGTCACAGATCCTTGCTACCCACTGCCAGCAATAATGGGGGCATAGCTGTGCATGAAGGTCACAGGAATCTTGATCAATGGCTACAATGAAGGAAGTACAATTTACTGGGACTTCAAATTTTTCATATGCAAACAGTTTGCATGCAAAGTAAATGAAATGAAACAGTTTAGAGTTTTAAGATGGCATCACCTGAAATTCAGAAATAAAGGAGTTATCAAACTTTAATTCATGGAATGTTTATTGTAGGCGCAATCCTGTCGAAGTTTGGAATGGCGGAGTGAGCACTCTGTCATTCCAAGACATCGCGAATGTGCCGTAAAGCATGTTTGTGATGACTTTAGAGTAAGGGCGACGGGTGCAGAGGCCAGCCTCCCTCACTCCGCCGCTGGATTGCCCATACGGCCGCCAGACAAGGTAAGTGATCCCCGGCGGGAGCAGTCCATATCCCCGTCCCCTTCCCGGGCCGGATCAGCCATTACACGGCCTCCTCCGACTTCCGCCAGCGAAATCACTGGTGGAAATTCGAGGAGACCCATTGGGGCCTCCCCACGCTACACCCAGGGGAAGGGGACGAATGTTCCCTTACCCCAAGGAGACCGAAAAGACCCTGGGAAACGGGGATAGGATTCGACAGGCGGCCTGGGCTGCCTGCCGGATACTTAGGCAGGATTGAGCTATGTGGCTTGTATCGCAAGAATTACAGTAACTGTACATGACGTTAAACACCCCCCTCCACTCTTGGGGTTTGGGGATGATGCCACTTCCTCTTCCCATATTCTGCAGTCCCTTATTTCTCTATAAATTGGCTCCAAATGGTTAAGGACAACTTTTGCAGAACCCAAAGAACCAAAACCAGGGAGGAAAATATCATCAACAATAACATAAAGAAACATAAAACACTTTTGCACAAACTGAAATTCCTTCTGAATCTTTGAATCCAGGTCACATTTTTGGAAAATGTGATGCTTTAAGGTACATTCATTTTTATTTAATATCTACAAAATATCACAGTTGTTTTATCATGATTGTGCTCAATTCAATTCCCCAATCATAACAATTACAAAAAGAGCAAAGAAGACAATAGTTTCAAACGTCAGTGAAATATTATCAATTAAAAATTGATCTTCAGCCATAGGAAGATTCTAAAAATATGCATTAAATGCCTGAGAGAACAAAAATATCTTCCTACCACACCTCTTCAGCTCCCTAAAATCAAGCAGAGTTGTGGAATGGAGTATCTTCCTGTGGAGCTTCAATATCTACCACACCACCATGGAAAAGCCCTACTTGTTGATAAAACGGGTTTGACTGGAATGTAAATCCAACGATGACGGGAAGTTTGGTATCATGCCACTCAAGGCAGGGCCAGACCAGATTTTCTCAGAATATGGGATGATTTAGATGGGAAAATGAGATCCCGAAGTCACACCCAGTCGATTTAAGATTTCAAAGATAAAAAAGCACATTGAATCAGGACTAAGTTCTGTACATTAAGCAATGCCTTTTCAAACAAGAGCCAACTAACAACACAGATCCTTTTTTGTTTCTTTTGTAAACTGACCACTTTTAAACTGAAATTCTGTTTGGCGTGCTGAACTAATCGCATCATTTGCCTCTACTCTGGGTACAGTATGTAAAATTACTGCCTCTTCTGCTACAACAAAGCCCTTCTTCCCTTCCCCAGCTAATTTAGCTATGATGGCTATTGAGATGGTAGGAGAGTAGTACCATTTGTTCAATTTACCTTTTTAATTGATAGCTTACAGTGTGTTGTTCTAAGAGCGTCCATTAAAAAACATTACTTGCCATTTGCAACATTTACCACCTGCTCCTCATGCTTTGCTCTTGGGCAGGATAAGGTATCTGTGGGACCATGGATTGAACCAAAAACAAAACACATTATGGAAGGTTTTACATTCATGTTTTCACCTAAAAGAATTGTTTTAACTGAATTTTAGGCTATATCAGGCTAGATCTTAGGCTTTCGCAAACAAAATCAAAGAAGGTTCCAAATCATCGTTTGACAATTTACTAGTTTCAGTGGTCTGTGACAAAGTGTGTGTGTGTGTGTGTGTGTGTGTGTGTGTGTGTGTGTTTTAAATCCTTTGTGTCATAAGCCACTGTATATATACGCTTATTTAAACCAATGCACAGAAGGAGTAACTGATAGGAATAAATGGCAGATTTTAACACTGGTGTTAGGCACGGGCAGCCTGATCCTCTCTAACTTTGGAGTGGCATAGCGTGCCCTACACAGCTCCAAAGCGTCGTAAAGCATGTTTGCAACAACTCTGGTGTAAGGGCTGTCAGCGTGGAAGCCAGCAACCTTCACTCCACCATCCTCTGGACCCTGCGGCCGCCGGTGAGCAGGGGGAGGGTGAAACAGGGCATCTGGGGAGGGGGGGGTCATTGGCCAGACCAGGCTGGGAGAGGGCAGGGAGATCAGCGGTGCACTCTGCTGTTATCCTCAGCCCATTCCCAGGCTGGGCCAACCTTACTCCCCCGCCTCGAATGTAGGTCAGATTCATAGCTGGCATACATCCGAGGAGGCTTATAGGGCCCCGGCCGGCTTGCACCTGGGGAAGGGGACAAACATCCCCTTTTCCCAAGGTGCTCCTGGGCTGCCCCGGGGCAACCCGGGAATGGGGTAGGATGCATCTTACACAGGATTACATAAGAACATAAGAACATAAGAAGAGCCCTGCTGGATCAGGCCAAAAGCCCATCTAGTCCAGCTTCCTATGTCACACAGTGGCCCCACCAGATGCCTCAGGGAGCACACAAGACAACAAGATAACCTGTTTCCCATTGACACTCCCTTGCACCTGGCACAGAGAAAACCCACCTCCAAAACCAGGAGGTTGCTTATGGCTTGTAACCTGTGATGGTCTTTTCCTCCATGAATCTGTCCAAACCCCTTTTAAAGGCATCTAGGCCAGATGCCATCACCACATCCTGTGGCAAGGAGTTCCACAGATGAATTACATGCTGGGTAAAGAAATATTTTCTTTTGTCTGTTCTAACTCTCCCTCCACTCAATTTTAGTGCATGTCCCCTGGTTCTGGTGTTGTGCGAGAGGGAGAAGAATTTCCCTCTATCCACTCTCTCCATCCTATGCATAATTTTATAAGTCTCAATCATGTCCCCCCTCAGGCGCCTTTTTTCTAGGCTGAAAAGCCCCAGACGCTGTAGCCTTTCCTCGTAAGGGAGGTGCTCCAGCCCACGAATCATTCTGGTCGCTCTTTTCTGCACCTTTTCCAATTCAACTATATCCTTTTTGAGGTGTGGTGACCAGAACTGGACACAATACTCCAGATGTGGCCTTACCATCGATTTGTACAAAGGCATAATGATATTCGCCGTTTTATTCTCAATCCCTTTTTTAATGATCCCGAGCATGGAATTGGCCTTCTTCACAGCTGCCGCACACTGGGTCGACACTTTCATCGACCTGTCCACCAGCACCCCAAGATCTCTCTCTTGATCCATCACAGACAACTCAGAACCCATTAGCGTATATGTGAAATTTTGGTTTCTTGCCCCAATGTGCATCACTTTGCACTTACTTACATTGAAGCGCATCTGCCATTTTGCTGCCCATTCTCCCAGTTTTGAGAGGTCCTTCTGGAGCTCTTCACAATCCCTGCTGGTCTTCACCACCTGGAAAAGTTTAGTGTCATCTGCAAACTTGGCCACCTCACTGCCTATCCCCGACTCCAGGTCATTTATGAATAAGTTGAAAAGCACCGGTCCCAAGACCGATCCTTGGGGCACACCGCTTTTCACCTCTCGCCATTGTGAAAATTGCCCATTGACTCCCACTCGCTGTTTCCTGGTCTTCATCCAGTTCCTAATCCACAAGAGGACATGCCCTCTTATTCCCTGACTGTGGAGTTTTCTCAGGAGCCTTTCATGAGGGACCGTGTCAAACGCCTTCTGAAAATCCAGATATATAATATCCACGGGTTCGCTCGCATCCACATGCCTGTTCACCTTTTCAAAAAATTCTAACAGGTTTGTGAGGCAAGACTTCCCCTTGCAGAAGCCATGCTGACTCTCCCTCAGCAGAGCTTGTTCTTCTATGTATTTTAAGATTTTATCCTTAATGAGACTTTCCACCATCTTCCCTGGAACAGAGGTTAGGCTGACCGGCCTGTAGTTTCCCGGGTCCCCCCTCCTTCCTTTTTTAAAGATTGGTGTGACATTAGCTATCCTCCAATCCTCTGGCACAGTGGCCGTTTTAAGGGACAAGTTGCATATTTGGGTCAAGAGGTCAGCAACTTCATTCTTGAGTTCCTTCAGAACTCTTGGGTGGATGCCATCCGGGCCTGGTGATTTACTGATCTTTATTTTGTCAATTAAGTCTGAGACGTCTTCTCTTTTAACCTCTATTTGACTTAATTCTTTAGTCAGGGGAGACCGTTCCGGCAGCGGTATTTGCCCGAGGTCTTCTGCCGTGAAGACAGATGCAAAGAACTCATTTAATTTATCTGCAGTCTCCAAGTCCCCTTTTATCACCCCTTTGATCTGGCAGGTTTCCTGCTTCTAACATATTTGAAGAAGCTTTTATTATTCCCTTTTATGTTGCCTGCCATACGTTCCTCAAAGTCTTGCTTGGCCTCCCGTATCATCTTTTTACATTTCTTTTGCCACAGTTTGTGCTCCTGTTTATTTTCCTCATTAGGGCAAGACTTCCATTTACGGAAGGAAGCTTCCTTGCCTTTTATAGCCTCCTTAGCCTCCTTAACTGTGCCTCCTATAGCCTCCTTAACTGTGCTTGTTAGCCATGCATGTTAGCCGTGTTAGCCATGTTAGCCATGTTAGCCGTGCTTGTTAGCCACCCTCCTGGACTTGGTCGAGCCCTTCCTCCTTTTTGGGATACACTCCCGCTGGGCCTCTATGACTGTTGTTTTAAACAGCCTCAATGCACTCTGGAGCGATTGGACTCTTTTTACCTTCCCTTTCAGCTTTTTTTTCAACTAGTCTCCTCATTGTGGGGAAGTCTGCCCTTCGGAAGTCAAGGGTTTTTGTGTCAGATTTGCTCGGCACTCTCCCTCCGACATGCATGGCGAAACAGATCGCAGCATGGTCACTGTTCCCCAACGGTTCGGTAACATTTACCTCCCTGACCAGATCTTGAGTGCCACACAATATCAAGTCCAGAGTCACCTGTCCTCTGGTCGGTTCCGTGACAAGCTGCTCTAAGGCACAGTCATTTAACATATCCAGAAATCCAGTCTCTCTTTCATGACCTGAGCATGAATTGACCCAGTCGATGTGAGGATAATTGAAGTCCCCCATGACTACAACCCTGTCTCTCATTGACAACTCCCTGATTTGCTTCCTCATTTCAAGATCCCCTTCAGGTTTTTGATCTGGAGGACGGTAGCATGCCCCTACTATTACATCACTCTTTGAGCCTGGTAATCTAACCCACAGTGATTCTATGGAGGAGTCAGAGCCCCCCTCCAGCTCTACTCTGGTGGATTGTACCCCCTCTTTGACACAGATGGCCACCCCACCTTCAACACGCCCCTCTCTGTCCCTCCTATAGAGTTTATATCCTGGAATTGCAGTATCCCACTGGTTCTCCGCATTCCACCAGGTTTCTGTTATACCTACTATGTCAATGTTTTCCCTAGCCACCAAACATTCCAGTTCTCCCATCTTTGCCCGTAGACTTCGGGCATTTGCATAAAAGCACTTATATACCTGGTCCACCAAGAAGGGCTGCATGTTTGCACCTTTATTCCGGCAGCCTTCTGTCCTGCTAGACTGGCTGTCATGTCCCATCATGCTACCACTCCCAATTCTTACTCTGTTATTACTTGACTGTTCCCCATCCTCTGCACCCTCATTCCCTAGGGATGAGGAGTCCCGAACCGGATGCCCCTCGGCATGCCCCCCCATATCCGGGTGATGGGCCCATATCCAGTCGCACTATGGATACTCCATTGGGAAGGGGGCTTCTTGTCGTGGGTGACTCTATAGTCAGGAACATAGAGAGGGGGGTCTGTGACGGATGTGACGACCGCATGGTGACTTGCCTACCTGGTGAGAAGGTTGCGGACATCACCTCTCGTCTAGATAGGCTGGTAGAGAGTGCTGGGGAGGAGGTAGCGGTTGTGGTGCATGTTGGCACCAACGACGTGGGGAAATGTAGCTGGGTGGTCCTGGAGGCCAAATTCAGGTTGCTAGGTAGGAAGCTCAAATCCAGGACCCCAAAGGTAGCGTTCTCAGAAGTGCTACCTGTTCCACGCGCAGGGTCAGCTAGTCAGGCGGAGCTCAGGGGTCTCAATGCGTGGATGAGACACTGGTGTCAGGAGGAGGGGTTTTAGTTTGTTAGGCACTGGGGAACGTTTTGGGACAAGCCGGGCCTGTACAAGAGGGACGGGCTTCACTTGAACCAAAACGGAACCAGACTGCTGGCGCGTAACATTAAGAAGGTGGCAGAGCAGCTTTTAAACTGACTCCTGGGGGAAAGCCGACAGGAGCCGAGGGGCATCACAGTAGAGAAACATCTCTAAACATTAATATCGATGGTTGTACCTTGTCTCCCAATAATAGATAAAAAGGCTATCATTCTGCATGAAATGTAGGTCTAACCTGTCTTCTGACTCTCAGTCTAATGATCCCACTTAGCCTTGTTAATTGAGCTATCGGCCACAACTTGTGTATTCATTCTTTATGTATAACTGGTGTAAGATTCCTCAGGTTTTTTTGTTTGCTTTGTTTTGAAAAAAAAAAAACACCTACTTTTGCTGTTGCTAATCAGTTAAGGATTGTACCATAATGTTTCTTTGCTACATCTGAATAAGTAAGTTTAGAGCAGCATGCTTTTAGGGTCACAGGCAATCATTGTTGTTGGTCACTCTTAATATGTCTTTGAATTAAAGCCCAGAATACAATGGGACCAGTCCGCCACATACCGTATATGTAGAGAATTGGGAGTTAATTAAGCACACTTCAACAACTGGCAGCGCAATTCTATCCAACTTACAACACCGATGTAAGCTCCAGAATGGAAAGGGGAATCAAATCCCCTCCAAAGGGGGATTCAAAGGGGAATTCAAAGCGAATTTGAATCCCTTTCCGTTCTGGAGCCTCCTGTTCTCGCTGCACCGCTGGTTACACCGGTGGTGTAAGTTGGATAGGATTGTGCTGTAAATCAATGAGTTGAAAAGACTTTATTCATTTTCACTGGTGTTAGAAGCCAGCAACATATGATTCTGTAGTACTTTTCTTTCAGGTTTACACATGTACAGTAGAGTTACTGCCTCAGCTGACAAGTCCATGTTTCACTCCTATTCACAATCAACTGTAGCATTTTTCCTTCACGTCTTAAAATCAGGGCTGATGTCAGGAGTTGACATAGTTTGTGCCAAGAGCCCAGGTCTCTGAGAAGGATCTGCTGCTGGTCAGTAACACCACCTCTGTGCCTAAAGCCTTTGTGTGGTGATGGCTGAACCATCCCTTGGGGACCACCCAAGTAAGAGGGGGTCTGTAACGGGCAGCCTGCTGAGTGACATCTGAAGCAGGTTCTGCTTAAATTATTGTCCTTCTGTGATTCATTGTCTATTATTTACTTTTTAATTTTATTTCACAATGTTACTGTGAAGCTGGTTAGACTGAAAGTGAATGGTCCAAGGTCACCCAATAAGTTCCATGGATGGGGGGGGGGAGGTTCTTTTCTTTTGAATGGTTATATAAAGTGTGGAAGATTGTCTCAATGAAGACACCAAGCCAGCAGGGGCAGACCTGCCATGAGGCAACCTGAAATGGTCATGTGGAGCAGATCTGTCTGCTGCCTTCTCCAAGCTGCCACTCTGATTCTCTTCAAACTTGCTGGTAGTAAGTCAGAAGAGGATCGCAGCAGTGGCAGTCCCCCTGTCCTTCTAGTGCTGTTGGAAGCAGAAGAGCAGGCAAAAAAGCTATAATGGCTCCCCACCTACTTACAGAGCAATCCTGTGTAAGTATATGCGTCTGGCTTAAAGAACCGGCTGCTGTGTCCTATCTGGATTGCCGCCCACCCCAGGGCTGCTAGTCTGTACCTCGGGAGAAGGGGACATTCATCACCTTTCCTGGATGTAAGCAAGCCCAGGGCCTATGGGTCTCCTCAAATGGTCCAGACCTGGCATACATTCGCGAAGGTGGTGGAAAGGCATCGTGGGCTGGGAAGGGGCCTAGGATATCAGCACCAATATCCACGCGCCCTCCCAGCCCGGAACAGCCAGTGGCCTGCCTCACTCGTCACCCCGCCCTGCCCTCCCACTGACTGGCGTGGGCCGGAGTTGGGTCAGTTACGCAGTGGTGTGAGCGGTGTCAGCCTCCTTGCCAGTGCCGCTTACACCCGAGTCATCCAAAAAGTGCCTTATGGTACTTTTGCGACACTTTAGAGCAGTGGAGCACATGCTCCGTCGTTCTATAGTTATGCAGGATTGTGCCGCAAGTGTTTGAAGCACCAAGTAGGGCGGAAAAGGTGATTTGGAGCCTGTACCCCCCTTTCCTTTCCTTATGAAGAGTGCACTATGCAGCCTCCCTGCTCTACACTGCTTCTGTTTGCTATGAGCATGAGCAAGGAATGCGGGGTCCGGAGGCTGCATGCCGCACTGTTGCTACAAAAAGGGAAGGGGGACAGGGGCACACGCCCACTCATTTGCCCAATCTGACTGACTCCCCCCTCATCCACGGCAGGGAGGTATGTGCACATGCAAGCGCATACAC
Organism: Plestiodon gilberti rubricaudatus; assembly: GCA_026170595.1. NCBI lineage: Eukaryota > Metazoa > Chordata > Lepidosauria > Squamata > Scincidae > Plestiodon > Plestiodon gilberti. The sequence goes on from JANXHW010000001.1 coordinate 190,657,441, forward strand.
ATGCAGAGGCATTGGGGGGCAGAGATTCAGGCAGCATGGAGGTACATGCCACCCTTGTGGCCCAGTTGTCAAAGTTCCAAGCAAATGATACCATCTGAATTAGAATAACAAATTACCTATATTTTAAAAAAAAAATTGCATTTATGTCGTTGTCCTTTTATATGAAATTGAAACCCTGAATTGTAAAAAGAAAAGGCCTTGAAGCAAAGCAAAGCTTTGGATACACAAATCTGAGGCCATGAGACTGTGTATATTTTCAGTACAAGTCTTTTCCCTTCCAAGAGCAATATCTCCCCTTTGGGCAATGCAGGTTTGCCACCAGTCCATTTTTTTAATGCACATGTTCTATTTATTTGTATTCCTTAAGACTGGTTCAGAAAAACAACAACAGGGAAACTGTTAAAGTAAGGCTACAGGAAAACAAAAACAGAGAGAAATGGAACTAAAGATCAAGTGGTAAATATAAAAAGATATTTTGCAGAACATCTTCACATGCAAACCAAGATTGGCTTTTGAACAAAAAAAAGGTATTTGCTAAAAAGCAACATTCCTTGAAACAAATGTGCCCCAGTTAATTATGCAATGAGATGAAGAATAACTTCAACAAGTAGTTGGGAATAATAGCCTAAGCACATTGGGGTTGAGTAAAAATGTTAACATTTACAAGAAGTAACTTTCTTGATTCTTGCTCAGAAGAGATATTAATAAAACCATATATTGTCAATACAAATCCTCAACAGGAACGTAGTTTAATACCGTACAGTTGGCGTTTCTCCACATTCCGCTGGAGCAACTTCCCTGCCATCTGAACAGGTTTTTTGCTAAATGCCACTGAAGTGGCTCCACTTCAAAACAACACTTGAGAAGGTTTTGTTTTGTTTTGGAAGGGTGGTGTGTGTGTGTGTGTTTTTGTAAATGTCAGTGTTCTGACTCCAGCATAAGACATACTTGCTATCTGAAAAGTTCAATATTTGGCTGTTGAACCCATGAATGACTATTGCTTAGGCCAGGACAAAGTCGTTTACGTAGAAGTGCATGCTAGCACGTTATTTCAAACTATTGAGAGGTACTAGAAAATAACAATCTCCCATATGCCATTCAACTTTGTACATGCTGTTTTGGAACTCAGTTAATAATTTGTGAATTAAGGATGATTTGAATCCTAGAAGGAACAGGAATTTTAATTGCACTCTTCTGTTCCATCCTGTTTTAAAATATTGTAAAGCACAACCAAAGAAGGCATTTGGGTCACAAACAATACTAATACTTTACCTTTTTTTTTTCAAGGAACATTAGGATTTTTATCTTGCTTCTTCAAGAGATTTCCCTTAATTAGTTTTTGCTGCAAAAAAAAAGCACAGCTACCCTTTTGGAATTTGGCCGTAATTAACTTTGCCTCGTTTGAGTTGATTTATGTTCTGGTGAAGCAAAGCATGTCATCATATAGACTGCTCCAATAACAATTTATATTTGAGCACATTTCATTTTCTTGTTTCACTTGGTCATTTCCTTAGCATGTTCAATTTTTTTAAAATTGTTTCTTCAGTCTATGAAAACTCCACTTTGCCAAGTTTGGAAAATTAGGGAGGATACAGTATCTTGACTGCATCCATTCAGTTCAATTACACTGATATATATGAATTCATGGTGAATATGCACAGTTCTAAAACACATATTTTGCTATACTTCTACCACTTAATTTACTGTCCATAAAACAGAGGTCCTTACAGGAAGGATATAACAGCCAAAAGCAGAAGTAAATGTGGTTGTTGACATCACTACCACCAAAATGATCTCATGACAACTGGTCCCGGCAACAATATCCCCCAACCCTATGAGAAGTGCCAGCCTGGAACAGAAGCCTTGCAGTAAAGTTCACGCTTCGCAGGAGGAGACAAGTTTCAGAAGGCCAGCAAGAGCACCTTTTTTTCACACTCCACTGAGGCTCTTCCTCTGGCAGAGGGGTAGGATGGGGTGGGGGGGCGGACCGCCCCTAGGCAGCAGGTGGGAGGCATCAAACCGGAGGTGGGGGGTATCATACCGGCGGTGTGGGCAATCCAGGCGGTGGCAATCCAGGCAGCAGAACGGCTTGGATGGCCCTGTAGAAGCTCCTGCTGCCTCTGCACCATGTTTGTTTTGGTCCCCTCTCTCCCGCCCAACCCCCAAAGAACGTGTGGCTCCGGCTGACGTCACTCGGGGGCAGGGTGAGTCACTCGGGGGTGGCTGGCACAATGCCAGCTATGCTACTGTCCTCTGCTATGTTAGATAGTGCTAGTGGGACAGTTTGGGACTGACTCTGAGCATTTTATTGCTATACTACAGCACTACAGCACTGGGGGGAGAGGGTGTTTCTGGGGAACGTCCTTTTTCCTTTCCTATGTCCTGAAACGTCCCTGTATGTAAAGTGAGAGGAGCTGTTGAATTTCATAGCGCATATCCCCCTAACCCTAACACCCTCTTCCAAGATACTTATGGCCCAACCCTATGGAGGGCCTATGTCAGTGAATCTTGTGATCTGCTGCCGTAAGTCCACTTACAGCATCTCAAAAGGCGCACAGCACACTGCTGTTGTACGCTGCAGGACTGCCAGTGTAAATGGCAAATATTTTAACTTACCTCTCCCTCCACCACAGCATGCTGCATGTGGTTTGGCAGTGCGGCTGTATAGCGTAACCTGGTGGGGGATAGGATTGGGGCATTGCTATACATTATGAAGAGTTTGAGTAGGTCAGTTCCCTCTCTTGCTCCATACTCAATTTTCCTTTGTTTTATTTTGTAAACCTCCTGACATCTTGGCTCAAGAGCCTTCAGCATTCTCTAAGTTCTAGACATTGAAGGTCCTGGAATCTCATAGAGCCACTTGGGGATTTTTTTTTTAAAAAAAATCTTTTTCTTTTCATTTACATATGCATATACTTCTGCATGCGCAGAGAATCTTGCAAGCCTGCAGAAACCACTAACTTATTTTTGGGTGTCCCTCTGTTACTTTCACCTATGGGGGAGAAAGGCGGGATAGAAATTCTATTAATTATGTTGTTGTTGTTGTTGTTGTTGTTGTTGATGATGATGATGATGATGATGATGATGATGATAATGATGGTGGTGGTGGTGGTGGTAGTGGTGGTGGTGGTGCTGTTTGGGTAACAATCTATCACATGATTGGCAGCCTGGCTCAAACTTGTACATCTGAATACAATCACACCCAGAATGGCTACCATACACCAGGCTGCAGCACTGAGGAGCCAGCAGTAAATCAGGCTGTGTTTTTTCCCAGCAAATGTGGAGATGGCTGCTAACCACCCCATGTGTTGCCTAGTAGTATACATACGTTTTTGTATGTTGGGGACATACATAAGGGGGCAGAGGAACCTGACAGGATGAGCCAGCCCTTGTATTCCAACTATCTGATCAAAGTCTTTTGCTACTCGGCAACTTTTGTTTTTAGGTTTCAGAAGCGAAGTCGTGGGGACTTTCCTCTTAGTCTCACTCTTGAATGTAAACAACTCCACAGAACATTTCTTCACTAACCAACAGCTCAGTGGAAATAATATTTGGGAGGTCTCAAATGATCAAATGTAAAAATCATGTTTTCAACCTAATTAAGATATAATACTTTCCTGCTCATTTTAAAACCACAGAGGCTAATGTGGGCTGCAATTTCTGCCTAGGCAAAGAGCTGGGAAAGTGTGCATGCGCTTTGGCCCCATTGCCTTTCACTCCAAGTTCAAAAGAGGTCTTTTTCCTGGGATCCTGGAGGAATGCAAGTGTGTTTCACCATTATTAGATTGATGCATAGAAAAGCCATTGCTGATATCCACCAGCCTATCACTGCCTCATCCACAGGATGTCCAAACAGTTGCCCCCCCAAAAAATAAACATCATTACTAGAAAACTATTTGACATTTGCCACTGTGTGGTTTAATGGACAATGTGCTAGACATGAACAGTAAAGACATCGGGTCAAATCCCTCTCAGCTATAAACTTCACTGTGTGGTCTTAAGTTAAGTCATAGCTTTCTGCCTACTTAACCGCAACAGGGTGTGAGGATAAAACATGATAAACATTCATGCCACCAGCACTTGTCAGATGAAAGTTGAGATAGGAGTGTGCTAAATAAATACAATCATACAATTTAAGGGCTGTACTCCATACAAATACTTGTGAAGAAGCTCAATATACACACTGACCAAGATGTTTCAGTGTGTTATTTATTTAAATTAATATAGACAGACATACAGATAGCATACAGAAAAAGAACAACCTATTTACACAATGCTTGGAAAGCACTATCAAAATATTCTTGGTCACTCTAGGAATCTGGATAGGCAAAAACAAGGTGGTCTCTAAGATGCCCTCATAGGTGAAGATGCACACCATGAATTGTAACAAGATTACAGGAAACCACTGAAGACAATGGAGTTCTCAAGCTCTCATCTAAGGTGCTACAAAAGGTGTGCCAGCTTCTGAACACTTTCTAATAGTTAGTGGCTTCGCTTCAGTAGGGGCAGGGCTGTAAGTAACGCTCCGTCGTAGTCTCTTTACCGAGCGAGCAGGAGGCAGCCCCGCCCCCTCACTGTTGGAGCCATTCCCCTGCGGAGAAAGCAGCAGGCAGGGTCTCTTGCCTGCTGCTTTCTCCGCACGGGAAAGGCTCCGACAGTGAGGGGGCGGGGCTGCCTCCTGCTCGCTCGGTAAAGAGACTACGACAGAGCATTACTTACAGCCCCGCCCCTACCGAAGCGACGCCAGTGCTAATAGTGTGATCCTGTGCAAGCTGACGCCGGCAGAGTGAGCACTCCGCCGGTGCAGGGTGTCGCAAACATGCCATGAAGCATGTTTGCCACACTTGGGGAGTAAGCGGCATTGCCGATGGCACCGATCACTCCGCCGCCGGCCACAGACCATGTCGCCAGACTCAGGTAAGTCCTGCATCAGGCGGCAGGAGGGTGTGGGGAAGGCCGGCTGGGGGGTGATTGGGCTGCCGGACCCACGAGAGTGGTGAGGATATCAGTGGTGTGCTGCGCCGATATCCAAAGCCCCTTGCTGGGCCACAACGGTCTTACATGGCATCCCCGGAGTTGCGCCAGCCATCTTGCTTGTGCATATCCAAGCAGGCCCATTGGGGCCGCTGGGGCTGACACTGGGGGAAAGCGCCGGCTGGCACGGCACAGCCCAGCAAAGCGTGCTGCGGCAGATGTTACACAGGATTGGGCTGTAAGGGTAGTCTCATCTTGAAGACGTTATAGAAATCAAGTATTAAGAACAGACACATGAATTACAGTTCTCCCTCTGCTAAAATGCATGAAAACCACCGTAATTTCAATCTCTTCTGCAATCAGGGTTGATTGTTCACCTTCACCAGCTTCAACAGACATGTCCTCCATCTGCAGCTAGGTATACATTCCTATAATAAAGCATAGAGAAGCCCCCCTACTTGAGTACTTCCAACTTATAAACATCTAAGATATGAATGTGACAGTTTGGGGCTGGTCAGCCGCTGCTACTCTCTGGAGAAATGACCCACTGAACGTTGGCCAACTTTTATCAACACCTCAGACCTATGAACCATCACAGAAAATCGCAAGAAAATTGCACCATACAAAAAATGGTTATCCTGTAGGTATAGAATAAGGAATCAGATAAGTAAAAAATGTACCTGGTAAATGACAAGGACAAACTAGCTGTACCCATACATAACAAGGAAGACTAACTGCCCAGTCCTATCCCCCGCCACATTATAGCATGCAGCTGCACCAATGGAGGTTGTGCTGCATGCTATCGTGGGGGGTGCGATTGGGCAGCCTGCAGGAAGTAAGTAAATATTTTTTTACTTACAGTACCTCCTGGTAGTTTTACTTACCTCCTGGTAGCCCAATCGTCTATGGGTCTTCTTGGACCCACACCAGCCATTTTGCTGGTATAAGCAAGGACAGCAAGGGGGCATTCTGAAGGGGGTTTGGGGATAGGATCTGGGCACAAGTCGCTGCTGCAAGATCCACCCCCTCCTTCTCTGACATGCCCCTGGTTCCTCCCCCAACACTTCCCCTCCCTGCCTACAGCCTGTCCCTGCTACTGACTTACTGGCGCCGATGGAGAACATTCTTCAAAACTTGTAATGCAAACTGATCTGATGTCCTATAGATTTATCAACAGTTATTAGCCATGATAGCTGAATAGAACCTTCAGGTTTAAAAGCAGTATAGCCTTGAATACCAGTTGCTGGAGGGGGGGGAGGAAATACGTGGGGAAGATCAATTGCCTTCATGCCCTCCTTGTTGGATTTTAATTTTTTTATTTAGACGTGATCTCCTCTAAATATTTCAGGAAGAAAGTAAATTTTAACATCTTGCGGAAAACAAATTATTTCCTGATCACATTTTGCCACAACTGAAGTATGAGATCTTTTTAAAATAAATTCTGTATATACCTCAAAGTGATTACTTAAATATGAAAATTTCTATATTCATTTCTCTTTTTGACTAGGTATGACAGCACATATGTTATGTAAAATCTCCCACTGCTTTGAGGCTCTTGCAACACCTACACTAAGTACAACAGGGAATGATAATGATGGTATTTCAGTTTTTATTGAGAATTTCTCATGTTTTTCTGGTCTGATACTAAATTTAAAGTTAAAGAAGATTTCTTTCCCTTCTTTATTTGACAAAATGGTGACATATCCATAAAAATAACAATTGCTCGTAAAATCTGTTTCATGGTTACAAAATGGAGACAACCACAAAAAAAGTCCAATACTCCACCTTTTATTCTCACAAAAAAGTTTTAATGAAATTGATATAAAAAATACTGTCAGTTGTTCACAAAAGCTACTTCATATAGCTCTTTGGGAGGGACATGAAGGGGTGGGAGCAGTGAATCTTATTTGCAGTCTTTCAGGGTATATAGTAGTTACATGGCTCCCATTTTGTAAATTCGTAAATAGATCTAAAGAGGTTGGTAAAATTTGATTGGAGGTGATGCTATCTATTGTCTTGCTTTTTAGTGTATGTGTATATAGCATGTGCTGGTGTAGTGTGTTATAAAACAGCATAAGATGAAAGTATCTGAACACTTAGGTTGTCACCTTAAAACAAACTGTCACACATTTTTCTTCACACATTTGAAACCCAAGTTATCAACCTTAACAAGTGTTGTTATCAAAAGAATTTTGGTGCCTTTGTTCTTTCCCTTTTGCAAGTAAATTACACTTTTAGGATTTATTAAGACAAGAAACAATTTTGAATAGCAGGTCAAAACTCTCTGTGGAAAAATTCTCATTACTTTCTAGCCTGGAGCAGTATTTACCACTCCAACTTATCCATCTTTCCCCCTGTTTTTTTATATATCTATATTTCCAGAATCTTGTTTCTGTGCCTAATGCTACAACATTGCAGCAGTTTGTTCAAAGCAACACTCTTATTTTTGCTCTTAGCCAGTGCTATACAAACCCTGATCAATTATTGAAGTGTAAGCCCTGAAGTAACACAGCCATTACTGCAGCAGGCAGATAAAAATGGAACACTTTTAGCTACAGTATATTTACTTTCGAGTTTTAGCAAACAAACCAACAAGTTAAACTACCTTGTCTTTCACTTTGTTTGATGTACTAATATTTCCTGCACGTTCAAAAGCCTTTCTCTTCAAAACAAAGTTACTGAAAATGTGATGGCGGCTTGTTTGTGGGAATACCTAGATTCGACATTTGCATGAAACAGCCTTGAGATATGGAAATGGCAGCATTAAAGTTCACAGAAATCTAATACAAAAAAACTGCTATCTGTGATGCCATAAGAGCCACATTTTTGCAAGCTCTTTGGTGTTTTAAGTTCAGCAAACCGCCAAGCATACATATGGTAATGACATTAGAAACGACGACGCTGGGATGAAGCTAAAAACAACAAACATCACTGTACTCATTACGGATATGGGGAGGGGGGAGGATCAAATTAGAGGTGTAGAAAAATTCTCATAAAAATCAGCTGCTAATCACTTGTGGACTTTTCTCTCTCTCTGTAGCTCAATCTTTTACTCACAAAGGAATGCCCAAAATGTCATAATTTGTCCTTATTTAATTATACTGAGTCTATCACATGGAGACTACTAGTTGAAGACGACAAGGATTCATCTTCTGATTCGGTTGCCTGTGCATCTGCAGGCAAAATATATTGTGTATCTCTGTGTGTATTTTTTTCCCTCCTCAGTTTAAATGTCTGTTCTGGGTTTTAAGGACTCAATGTGATAGTGAGAATGACTGGAAGGATTCCAGACCTTACCATACATACAATGTAGCAGAGACAAGAATGATGTCTGATGTTAACGAAACTAATAAAGTTTGACATTTGTGTTTTATCACTTCTCCTACAAAGTGTGAGTTTGGAGAAACTGCAAAAACAGAACTTTAAAACGGATCTTTGGAATAGGTCATACAGTAGATAGTTTTTGCTAAGAGGCTAAGGACGTCTGAAATAAAAAGGCTTAATTATCATTCTGTAGGTTATTCAATGTTCAGTGGAAATTGCTTTCTAGCAGGGCTGGCCCTAAGGTTAGGCAGATCAATGTGGTCCATGTAAGGTGGAAAATTCAAGGGAAGAAAATTGTAAATTATTTAGTTAATTGTCATATTTCAGTACTGTACCTTGTAAATCATTTGGATTTTCTTCCTTTAAAATGTTTTTGGACACTCTACTTTGAAGTAAGTATTTTTTGTAAGATTGTAGCTTAGATTCACTTGATCCTACAATGGATAGTTGTTATCTCCAAGTCAAGCATATGTAAATGACCAACTTTGCCACAGAGCTGGACAAAAATGGTTAGGAATGTGTCTACATTCCTCTCTTGGTTGCTATTTACGGTAATTCTGACCAATGGCATATAAATGGTTTGGAAACACATTTGTTTAAGATTATATAGGTTGTAAAGGACAAAAAAGGCAGAGACCTAACAGAAGCAGAAGAGATTAAGAAGAGATGGCAAGAATACACAGAAGAACTATACAAGAAAGATCTTAATGTTCCTGATGACCACGCTGGTGTGGTCACTGACCCAGAGCCGGACATCCTAGAGAGTGAAGTCAAGTGGGCCTTAGGTAGCATCACTAACAACAAAGCTAGTGGAGATGATAATATCCCAGCTGAGCTACTTAAAATCCTAAACGATGATGCTGTGAAAGTGCTGCACTCAATATGCCAACAAATTTGGAAAACTCAGCAGTGGCCAAAGGATTGGAAAAGGTCAGTTTACGTTCCAATTCCAAAGAAGGGCAGTGCCAAAGAGTGCTCAAACTATCGCACAATTGCACTCATTTCACATGCTAACAAGGTTATGCTCAAAATCCTACAAGCTAGGCTTCAGCAGTACGTGGACCGAGAACTACCGGACGTACAAGCTGGGTTTCGAAGAGGCAGAGGAACTAGAGATCAAATTGCCAACATGCGCTGGATCATGGAGAAAGCCCGAGAGTTCCAAAAAACCACCTACTTCTGCTTCATTGACTACGCAAAAGCCTTTGATTGTGTGGATCACAACAAACTGTGGCAAATTCTTAAAGAGATGGGGGTACCAGACCACCTTACCTGTCTCCTGAGAAACCTGTATGCGGGTCAAGAAGCAACAGTTCGGACCGGCCATGGAACAACCGACTGGTTCAAAATTGGGAAGGGAGTACGGCAAGGCTGTATATTGTCACCCTGCCTATTTAACTTATATGCAGAGTACATTATGAGAAATGCAGGGCTGAATGAATCGCAAGCCGGAATCAAGATTGCTGGGAGAAACATCAACAACCTCAGATATGCAGACGATACCACCCTAATGGCAGAAAGTGAAGAAGAATTAAAGAGCCTCTTGCTGAGGGTGAAAGAGGAGAGTGCAAAAGTTGGCTTGAAACTCAACATAAAACTAAGATCATGGCATCTGGTCCCATCAATTCCTGGCAAATAGAAGGGGCAGAAATGGAAGCAGTAACAGATTTTACTTTTCTGGGCTCCAAGATCACTGCAGACGGAGACAGCAGCCATGAAATTAAAAGACGCTTACTCCTTGGAAGGAAAGCTATGGCAAACTTAGACAGCATAATAAAAAGCAGAGATATCACCATGCCAACAAAAGTTCGCATAGTCAGGGCGATGGTGTTCCCAGTAGCAATGTATGGTTGCGAGAGTTGGACCATAAGGAAGGCTGAGCGCCGAAGAATAGATGCTTTCGAACTGTGGTGCTGGAGACGACTCCTGAGAGTCCCTTGGACTGCTAGGAGATCAAATCAGTCAATCCTAAATGAAATCAACCCTGACTGTTCCCTGGAAGGACAGATACTAAGGCTGAAACTCAAATATTTTGGCCACCTAATGCGAAGAGAGGACTCTCTGGAGAAGACTCTGATGCTGGGAAAAATTGAAGGCAAAAGGAGAAGAGGAAGGCAAAGGATGAGATGGTTAGACAGCATCACCGATGCAACCAACATGAAAATGAGCGAACTCAAGAAGATAGTGGAGGACAGGAAGGCCTGGTGGGATATGGTTCATGGGATCACGAAGGGTCGGACACGACTTAACGACTGAACAACAACAACAATATAGGTTGTAATTTTCTGATAGCATAGGGGCCAATTACCTAAATGCAACTGAGTATTATTAATCAGTGTTAATAATCATAACTATTACTTCTATCATCACCAGCACCACCTAGGAAAACAACATTCATATATTCTGGGGTTCTGAGAGGACATTTTTTTCCACCACAATTTTTTGCACTGGACCAGTTTGTCTTAAAGTTTCTGTAGGGAACCTTGAAAGATGTGGCTCTTTCTTGCCTTCTCTTAGACCAGTGTTTCTCAAACTGGTGGGTCATGACCCACCAAGAGAACTGGAAATGGCCGCTACCACCTTAAGGGGCGTGGTGATGATACCCAGTGCCAAACCCCTGGATGATATTTCCCAGTGGTTTCATGTAGATGTTAAAAAGCATGAGGGACAAGATGGAACCCTGCAGGGCACCATAGGCCACCAAAGACAATGGTGCCAAGCAGGACTCCCTCAGAACCACCTTCTGGAAGCTACCCTCCACGAAAAACTGCAACCATGGCAAAATGGTGCCCACTAGCTCCATCCCAGCAAGGCAATCTAGAAGGATACGAAGATCAATATCAAACACCAGTGAGAGGTCCAGCAGAACCAACAGGGATGCACTCCCCTAACCAGTTCCCAGCATAGATAATCCACTGTTTCACTAACAATACCAAACTGGAAGCCAGATTGAAAAAGGTCAAGATCATCAGTTTCATCCAGAAACCTTTGGAGTTGGGTCACCACAACACATTCAAGCACCTTACACAATGTTCATCACTGTAGAAAAAGGAGATATTTTTTTAATAAGAAAATCTTCTTCATACAACACACAATCAACTTATACCGTAGATACTATATGATGTTAGAATAGCCACTAGCTTAGATGGCTTTAAAAAGAATTTAAAAATTCATGCAGGATAGACCTAGCAATGACTGCTAGCCAAGGTAGCAAAACGTATCTTCCATGTACAGAGGTAGAACACATCTAACACCAGATGTTGAGGACACATAACAGAGAATGGGCATCATATTCATGTCATGCTTGTGAGCTTCCAGAGTCATATGGCTAGCCACTATTGGAACACAACAGACTAGATGAACCATCTGATCCAGCATTGCAATTCTTCTGTTCTTAATGTCATGTATATGTTGATCCCAAATGCCTGTTTATTGCTGGCTTCATTTGCTGCTTTTTATGTTTATAAACCTCCACTTATCTTCCATTTCTTTGCAACCCATGTAAACTGGGCTGATAACATATTCAAAGAACGCCTCCAGCACTTGGATCCAGAAACCTTTGCATTTGAACATCAGAATCATTGAAAGTGAAGTAGCCAATTTGTGGATGCTGGTGTCTGTGCTATTATTTTTAGAGCATTCTGGCAGACAGCTCCTGTGTGGCGGTTTGTATAAACCAAGAACATAACTTTGAAAAAGCGCAACGAAAAGAAAAAGAGGGAGATGGAGAAAATAAAAGGTGATGTAAGCTTTTGTGAATCTTCCGTTTTCTTATGTACTGCCTGAATTTATGAGGTGTGAAAGTATGTCCCACAATGATTAACATTCGAATCACAATTCAAACATTAGGTCAGACTTCATCAAAACATGTTAGACCCCTAGATGTTGTAGGAAATATTCAGCTCCCAACAATCTGGCAGTTAAGAGATTCTGACTGCTTTGTTTGCAAAGCAAGTATGATATTCAAAGTTCTAACGTCTTAGTTTTATGGTTAGGCTTAAACAGCAGTGGTACATTTACACGTAACATGACATGGTTTTGCTAGTGCGCCATCGACTTGCAAATTCTCATGGGCTGTCACACTTCCAACCTCCTCTCAGGAAAGCCTGTGACCATTTTGAGACTTTCACAGGATTCTGGTGAGAATAGTGGTGTGCCATGAGTCACACACATCAGGTATGTACAGGAAGCAATTTGTAAAGAAAAAGGTGGAATTTAGTGGACTTTGCAAGATCCTCCTGCATCCTCCACTACTTCGTTTTTTTGACTATAACACCTTTTTATGCAAGTATCTACAGTACCTGCAGGGATATGCAGATCACCCCTGCGAAATTTCACTTATCTTATAGAAATTAGTTTGGCTTCCTTGAAAATTCTCAGGTTTTCCTACTTGGGAGAAACCATGAAATTGGATTACAATTGCACTTTTTTTGATGTTGTGGTACCTATCCTAATCACTCTTTGGTTAAAAAGGAACTATTAGCTAACTTGCAGGAGTCCAGGTGCTCACAGGTTTAAGCCACCACCACACTTACAGTCCAATCCTAATTAGCCACAGAGGCGTCGCTGTGGCGTGGCGTGGTGTGCGCGGGGCCCCAGGTGACGCGCTCAGACGCCGCGCAGAAAGGTGACGCGCGTACATGCTGCCCTTTTCCCTCAGTAACAGTCTGCCCATGTGCAAACGAACGTTATAAATAATGTTCGCGCAGCTCAGAAGGCCCGGGAAGGCGGCCGGGGAAGACGTCCCCGAGCCGGCTCTCCCGATTGAGGGGGCGCCCAGAGCGGCGACCCGTCGGGCGCTCCCCCCATCGCGGATTAAGAGAGGGTGTGTGTCAGGGGGGAGTGCTCACTAGGGTGTCGCGCGCCCCCGACCTGGGGCAGCGCGCGCCCTAGTGACGCCTCTGATTAACCACACTTACAGTGTGGTTAATTACAGCCCAATCCTATGGGCTCATAGCGCTGGTGGAACAAGTGCTCCACCAGTACTATGGTACTTAATTTACGACTGTTGCAAAACACTTCCAATTACTCAATCCCCCCAGCCAATGCAGCCACACCACCGGAGGCTACGCTGCATCCTGAGGAGGGAGGGACAGTCACAGAGGTGTCCTCCAGAATGTTCCCTTACCCAGGGTAAGCCTCTGTTACCCAAATGGGTCACTTTGGATCTGTGACAGCTACTCTGCTGGCACAGATCTGAGGTGAGTAAGGAAGATGGAACAGGGGAAAAAACAGGACAAGTATATCAGCACAAGTCACTGCTGCCAATTCCCGCCCCGTTCTGCCTCCTCCCCTCCCAGAAACCTCCTGTTCCTCTCCTTCCTCACAATGTTCCACCCACCTCTGCCCCACCACTGGCTTACCAGCTCCAGCAGGGGCAGAAGGCTCAGGTGACGAGGCTGTGGCGGCACTCACAAAATGGCTGCAGTGTTGTGCTACACATGCCTACAGCAACCATTTTAAAACAGCAGAACACTGTTCCACTGTCATAAAACCCTCCGCGTACTGACCCAATCCTAGTTATTGTGAAAATAACAGCTAATTTTCAAAAATATGACCTTTTCTGTTATTTAACCATCAGTCCTGATTCAACTAAATACAACTGAAGCTGCATGCACCATCAGCAACCATTTTAAGACAGCAGAACGCTGTTCCACTCCGCATGCTGGCCCAATTCTATTTATTGTGAAAGCCAACTGAACACATTATTTTTGACTAGCTTCATCTCATTATTTTCTGTGGGACTTAGAGCGCAATTACTACTAAGTATCAGGTGGCAGAGCGAGCTTGAAGCCATTGCAAACGTGCCGTAAGGTACGTTTGCGATTACTATAGAGTAAGGGTGGCCGGTGCAGAGGCCACCCTGCGGCTGCCGGGGAAGGTAAGTCTCCTGCCGGTGGGCGCGGAGGCGGGTAGGGCGACGAGGGAGGGCAGTCATATCCCCATCCTGTTCCCGGGCCGGCACGGCCTTGACATGGCCTCCTCGAACTTACACCAGCTAAACAGCTGGCAGAAATCTGAGGAGGCCCATTGGGGCCTCCCCACGCTACACTGGGGGAAGGGGATGAACATCTCCTTCCCCTGAGTAGACCTCCAGGCTGATCACGATCGGCCCAGAACAGGGATAGGATCCGGTGTGCGGCCCTGGGCTCGCACCTTGATCTTTAGGCAGGATTGCGATGTTAATCACAATTCACTATAACTACTTTTTTGTCATGTTTAACTTCTTATTGGTACAAAATTGTGCAGACGTACAAAATTCTCTTGGAATTCTTGTTCGCTAAGTGTAGATCATCCTGCAAACACAGGAAGGTAGTTTTCTGGCATCTCTCAACATGCTCAGGATTTAAAAAAGGATTACTTCTATAGCATCTTTGGTGTTCAAAACTTTCCACAAACTGAAAAAAAAAAAACCTTTGCAACACACATAACAGTTACTTGGGCAATGTGGAATCAGGCACTGGCTCCACAAATGGAAGAAAAAAGAAGAGACATCATCAGGCAATAGTTCTCCTGGCATCACATCTCTCAGGGCAGGACATGCTAAGAAAACTGGAAGTCAAATCTGCACTCCCACCATCCTGGATACTAATTTTGCAAAAGTTTTAGGAATATAAATCTTAGCTGGACTAAGGTATGCAGACCTGATGCAAAGAATGAATCATATAGGGTATATTGCATGTGTCTTATATATATTTTTTCTGGCTATTTTTTTATAGGTAGAAAATTCAGTCATAAAAAATGAAGCCAGTTGCCACAAAGTATGGGGTCAGTATAAGATCATGGATAGGATTTAAGGCCTCATGAGCAGTTTGCCCCGGGCAGTCCAAATTAGCAATGCAGCATTGTAAGATATAGAACTAATGATGCTACCTAGAAAACAGAGAGTAATTAGAAGAAAAATCAATACAGTTGCAAACTATCCAATGTTTTCCCTTCGTTTAACCAGTGCAATCCTACAGCTATTTTGCTACTCGACATAAGGTGAAAGGCCCTAGCTAGAAGTATCAAGTTATTGCTTTCAGTTTGCCTTTAATTTAGACATTTACTCTCAGTTCTTAAGGACTGGTATAAGTGGTAGTTGTATATCTATGTCATACGTATAAGTTCTTAATTTTTGGTTGAAAAACTCAATAACCTATCAAATGATTCCACATTTTTTCTGTTCAAAATATTACATGCAAAAAGAGTGGACAAAACAGACAGAGCAAAAGACAGTAATATTTGGGCATAGCCAGCCATGGAGGAACATACTGTCTGATTCAGCGCTCAATGAAACTTATCAGCAAGACACCCATCAATAGGGTTGTGACTAGACTGGTATCACGATGACTTTTTTTTTCTTTTAAAGCTGTAAACGTGGTTGGTGTGGCTTGAACATGAGGGTGACCCTCCTCATCTGCTGCTTAGTAGCGGTGGCTGAGTACGGTCTCAGACCTTGCGCCTCACCAGCACCTCAGCAGCTTTAAAGAGAAAAACAGCCAATGGCAACCCTGCTATGGATGACAACTATCCCATTCAATAAAGAGCGATAGCTTTCATGGCCAGCAACAATTTTGTAAGAAATAGGGAACACGGGTTTAGATGACATGTTAGAAAATGTATTTAACAGAACACAAAACACACAATGTTCCGTCCACTTCTGTGGACATCTCCTGGTGTACAGCAGCACCGTGCTAGCAAGATGCAAAATGCAAAACACCAAAATGCATTTTACATCTTGCTAGCACGGTGCTGCTGTACACCAGAAGACGTCCACAGAAGTGGACGAAACGTTGTGTGTTTTGTGTTCTGTGAAATACATTTTCTAACATGGCATCTAAACCCGTGTTCCCAATTTTTTACAAAACTATCCCATTTGTTTTAGGTTATAAAGGACAAAAGTGTATGGATCTTACAGCCCAATCCTATCAAGGGTCTACAGAAGCAGACCTTGTGATCTGCTGCCATAGGCCCCACTGCAGTGGTGCAAAAGCTGCACTACCGTCGCGCACAATGGAGCTGCAGAAATGCAGAAATGACAAGTGGTGCTGCACACACTCCAGGCTTGCTTGGACGCTCAGCTTGCCCAGGTAAGGTGGTGAAAGGGTGGACCATGGGTGGTTCAGGGCAGGTAGGGGAGAGGGCAGGAAGTAGAGAGCGGGTTGGAGGAGTGATCTTGGCTACAAAGGAGCATGCCAGATCCTATGTCTGAATTTTTTACCCACCTCGCCCTTTTCTTTCCTCGGACTTACACCAGCAAAATAGCTGGCATGGATCTAAGGAGACTCATAGACGATCAGGTGGCCTACCAGGAGGTAAGTAAAAAGTGTTTTACTTACCTCTCGCTGGTCATCTGGATTAACCCTCCACCATAGCATGCAATGCATGCTCCATTGGTGTTGCTGCATGCTATAGAAAGGTGGAGAATAGGATTGGGCTCTAAATAAAGCAAACCAAATGAACTCCCAAGAACATGTTCCGACCTAAGCAACGGTTTTATCTTGGGCACATGTATACTCATTTGTGGTACTGTTGAGAGTTTTTGATTAATTGGGGATGGGTTGGGGACTGATCCGTTAAAGACAGAACTTGAGAATATTGCTGAAAAGTTGAAATATGCCACTATATGTATCTACTCAGACAACAAATATGGTTTGGATGAAATGAGAAATTTCCTCTGAACGGCTTATGCAGAACATACTATGTGCAAAATTCTATTTCAAGGCAGTTACAAACCTCTTGACTGCACCATAAATATTCTCATGATCTTATGACATATGACCTACTGTGCACACACTGAAGAATGACTAATTTTGAATATTCATTATTATCATATGTTTAAAAACATTTTAATGTCACACAGAAACAAAAGCTATTCACGGGCCAAAGCCCAGTCACTTAGGTTTACCATGGATTGATGATAGTACATCAAAATGTCAGCAAATCTGTATTTACCTAGTTGGATGAAGAAAATCTGACAAATACTATTTAAGATAAGTGGCATTTTCTCCTAATTGTTTTCAGATGGATGGATGAAAACCTAATGCCCTCCTACTTTGGTGGAGCCCTAAATGGTTTAACAATTCATGTATATACAACGCAGTGGCAGACATACTAAATGGAAAATCAAGGAACACAGCTTGTTATATGAGCATTTCGCTGATTAGACAGACAGATTAAATGTGTGCAAGGAAAAATGTGTGTGTGCATAATGCTTTTTCTGTTCACTCTGTATATTTTTCCTTGTATCGTGACTGTATTATTTTTGAAAAATATAAATCACAGTCATGTCAGGGTACCTGCTGATATTTTATTTAGAGCAGGGGAGGGGAACCTATTTGCAGAGGGGGGCCATTTTCCCATAGGGAAAATTTGTTGCGGGCCGGCCGGTAGGCCGTCCGATTCCCCCCCGCAAATTTGACCCCCCCACACTGCTCGCTCTCCCTCCCACCCACCGCTCGCTCTCCCTCCCACCGTTCACTCTCTCTCCCTCCCTCCCACCGCTCTCTCTCTCTCCCAACTGCTCGTGCTCGCTCCCTCCCACCCACTCTCCTTACCTTATGGAGGCTTTCGCGCGCCTCCTTCGTTTCAAAGCGGCCTTTGCACAGCGCCGCTGAAGCTGAGATTGCCCTGAGGGCAATCTTAGCTTCAGCGGCGCTGTGCGCATGTCCAGGAAGGCCGCTTTCCTCCTCCTTCTGAAAGCGGCCTTCCTGGACATGCGCACAGCGCTGCTGAAACTAAGATTGCCCTCAGGGCACTCAGCTTCAGCGGCGCTGTGAAAAGGCCGCTTTGAAACGTAGGAGGCGCGCGAAAGCGGCGGTGGCAGAGCCTCCAGAGCCTCCGGTCCGGTCCCGCGCGGGCCGGATCGTCCCGCGGGCCGGATCAGGCCCGCGGGCCGGAGGTTCCCCACGCCTGATTTAGAGTATACTCATGGTTTGAATGCTGTTCTGGACATGTAGATGGGACAATCATGTATAGTAAATTGGATTTTAAAAAATATGCATGGTATACATTTTATTCATCATTCCTACATTTTATATGCTGCGTTATTCACCCTCTAGACCAGGGGTGGCCAACCTTTCAACATGAATGCTCCTGGCCCTTTAACGGTTATATAGTTGAGGGCATTTCAGCAGGTGCAGCTGCTTTAGCAGCACCATCAGCAATTGCAGTTGCCAGCAGGGAGTCCTGCACGTTGCTTTCGCTGGTCCGAAAGGCTATGAAGGTGAGGGGGCGGGGCCGCCTCGTACAGCCGTGTAACGGTGGGTCGGAGCGCAGCGGAACTTAGAGCTCTGCCCCACCTAGAGCGACGCCAGTGGCAGTTGCCAAGATTCTGTCTTCTACATAACGCTTAAGAACGTAGAGGCCCTAATGGTGGAAGGTTGGCCACCCGTGCTCTAGACACTCAAAATGACTCAAGATTGGGTTTTTTTTAAACAACATGAGTACATTTGTAGAATATATGCTCCTCCATACAGCAATACTAGTTGGAACGTATGTTTGCCTTTTGAGATCAAAACGGTTGCTCCTCCATAAAATTCAGCCAACATGACAAGTAAAAATTACAATAAAATATTATAATTCCAATATAAAAGCACATGAAAAGGTAGTTGGACAATGGCACAACATTCCTTGTTTTTCGTACAAGAAAAGAATGCGTCTATAGTGCGATGGTTCCCAGTTCTAGAGCAAAGTAATGTTTTTTTTTCTATTCTTGCTGTCATGGAGACTCAGCCAAGCACACAACGAGGAAGCGATACACAACGCAGTGCCACAAGGGGAGGTTTTGCTTGGGGCTCTTTGGACTGAGACAGGAGACTCTGTGGCTCTGAAGCCAGAGTCAGAGGTGCAAAGCTGACCTTCTTTTCACATGAAATGACTAACACCAAAAACCATGAATACTGACACAGATATCTCCTGCTGGTTGACTTTTAGGTAAAGGTAAAGGTGACCCCTGACAATTAAGTCCAGTCGTGTCCAACTCTAGGGTGTGGTGCTCATCCCCATTTCAAAGCCCAAGAGCCAGCATTGTCCGAAGACGCCTCCGTGGTCATGTGGCCGGCATGACTCTCCTTGCCGCAGCGCGTAGCATGCAGCTGGAACACGGAGCGCTGTTTACCTTCCCGTAAGCGGTACCTATTTATCTACTCGCATTGACATGCTTTGGAATTGCTAGGTTGGCAGGAGCTGGCCAAGCAACGAGAGCTCACCCTGTCGCGGATTTGAACTGCCGACCTTTCGATCAACAGCTCACGGTTCAGCGGTTTAACCCACTGCGCCACCCGCTGGTTGACTTTTAGGAAGGAGTAAATTTTCTGGGTAAAGCAAAGCTTGCTGCATAAAATAGTTGTAGAGCAGGGGTGCACAACTTGGCAGTAGGTAGGGGCCAAAATTAAAATAGAAAAACTTCTTTGGGCCGCAAAGGGCGGGCGGAAGTGACGTCAAGGGTGTGTGTCAAGGAAACATGATGTCACAGGGGGCGTGTCCAGCCAGCTCTACTGGAAGTGACATCACGGGTTGTGTCCGTGAGCCAGAAAATCTCCAGAAAAGCAAAGTATAAATAAAATGTTGATCCTTCCTGGACAACTTGCTGAAGGCTTAACTTTCTGCCACATTTGCTTTGCTGATGGTGTGCTAATGTTGTAGCCCAGGGAGGTATATCTGTACCTGCTTGGCACTCCTGCTTCCCCCAGGCAGCTCACTCCTAGAGGGTTCTATTACTGCACAGAGGACATTAGGGCATTCACGAAAAATTGCCACCTGGATCCAAAGGAGCGTGGGAGTGACCAGTGCACCACTTCTGATCACACCAGCGCTCTCTTTATCCCCGTATTATTGCACATGCCTGCGCAAGCACAGCAAAGCAGCTGGAAGGAAACGTCCTGAGGAGACTCTCCCCGTCCTGCCCCGTGCAACCGTTTCCCTATCCTGCCACTCACTTTGAGTCAGCTGAAAAAACAGCGCAGCTTCCACTCAACCAGCTACCGCTGCAGCGCACCATGCAGAGCTGCTCATTTGCCACCATTTTACTCGCAGTCGACCTCGCAGGAGTCTCCTTGGATGATTCCGAAGCTTCCAGCCGCGTTACAGAAGCAACAGAGTTATGGGAAGTGCTTGGCTAGAGCGGCCCAACAAAGAAGCGATGTTGCCACTCTAGCCAAGCACTTCCCATAATTCTGTCGCTTTTGTAATGAGGCTGGAAGCTTCGGAATTGCCTGAGGAGACTCCTCAGACAATTCCGAAGCTTCCAGCCGTGTTGCTGTGCTCGCGCAGGTAGGCGCCGGGATGAAGAGAGCACTGAGGGCCGTATGAAAACCTTTGCCACCAGAAAACCTTTGGGGGCCGCCAGAAAACCTTTGGGGTCCGCAAGCGGCCCACGGGCCATATGTTGTGCAGGTCTGTTGTAGAGTTTATGCCACAAATCACTGACACAGAGTCAATATCAAGTTAAAGTCAACGTAAGCAGAGTAGGAGGACAGTGAATTTCTCGTGATCAATTTGCGCTGTAACTTATGGCCCAATCCTATCCCATGTCAGTGCGCAGGATGCAGGGTTGCCAGTGCAGTGACCACTGTATCCTGTTTGCCAGCAAGGGACAAGACTGGCTGAGAGATGTAGGTAAAGAAAAAAATTACTTTCCTGCCTGGTCCCCTATGGGGCTCCTCAGATCTATGCCAGCTCTTTTGCTAGTGTAGATCTGAGGAAGCTGCTGGGAACATGTCAGGTCCAGGATGGGGGTTGGTATATGGCGGTCTTTGGTGCCACCAAGATCTGCCCCATCCTGCCCCGTTCCACCCCTGATCAGCCCCAATACCTCTCCACCAGAAGAATCACACCAGTAGCTGGTCTGTGCAGCTCCAACAGGTGTTCCAGTCTTTGCACCACTGGTAGCATTCCACAGACAAATGGAGAAGCTGCTGTAACAGTGAACCTCGTGGTATGCTGGCGTACCACGAGGTTAGGATTGGGCCCTTAATCTGAATTTTTAGAATTGTTGCTTCCACTCGAACCCTAATTATTTGGATTGAAATCAGTTCAGTCATTGGGTCTACAAATTGGGAAGAAGTCACAAAGGTGCCTGAGATGCCTGAAAAAAAATTTCTTAAGACTCAAAATGTGATCCACTTCTACAAATAAATAATAAATTACTGTGTTTAAGAAATTTCTGAAACTGTCATGGCCAGATACAATGCAACAAGAACATTTAAAAGTCGGGTTAAAAGCCATGTAAAAATACTTTATAATAAAAAAATGTTTTCTATAATAATTAAAAAATCACTTGAGAGTGTTCATGGAATATGAAAGAAACGTCGTGACCACTTGTTTTTTAAAATTGTTTTACTAGTGTTTTTACTTTTTAACATTTTTTTATTTTAAAGAATTTTTACATGGCTTTTAACATGACTTTTAAACGTTCTTGTTGCAATTATTGTGTTGTTATTCTCCACTATAAGCTGTAGAATAGCAAATACATTCACCTGTACCTAAAGGATAAAATAGGCTGTTTCCACTGAGAGATACATACCTTATCAATATATAAGTCATGCATTTATACAAACAGTATCAGGAGCATTCCAAAATCTACACACACACACACACACACACACACACACACAAAACAACAACAACAACAACAACAACAACAACAACAACAACAACCCTAGAACTTCAGCTATTCAAGCAGCACAATTTACACAGAATTATTCTGATACGAAAACACACGAGAGTGCCTAATACATTTGGATTTTATAAGAGAGTTTTGGATAAACGAGATTGAGATGATGGAAGTTCTTTCACTATTTCTCACAAACGCACATGTTTGTCACAAACATGTTTGTCACTATTTCTCACAAACGCAGAATGAAGAAATGACATAGAAATGATGATTTGTATGTTCTTGAATCATAGATACTTGTAATGCTATTTCACAATCCCATTTTAAGCAATCTCACTTGAAATGACATCCTACATTATAAATGTGGGAAAAGAACCAGTATTTTAACTAAAATGTTTCAGTTGTGCATTTGGTGAAATACATAAAAATCTTCTAAGGACTGACGGTAAGGTGCCCAAACTCATTTTACTGGTAACATAAGGTAGGTTGGAGTGAAACCCAGCCATGAAACTCTAGTTCATTAATTTTCTACACCAACTGTCTCTTACTGTTTCCATCCACATAATAAGCAGGCCATTAAAATACCTTCTAATGCTGTACTGAAAGATATTTATGAGTGTACAATATTATTGACAAAGATATTACCCTGTTTCAGAAATTATGAGATAATGCACATTTCAAAGAATATGAGATTAATAGATTGCTATACGTTTCTGGTGATATAATTGGCACACTGTGGTCTCTGCCAACTGATGACCAGACAGCTAGAGCACACTTAGCCAATAAGCAGAATCTACCATCTGGAGTTGGAGTCATTGTCTGTAGATTGAGCATACAAGACTCAGCCTGCCCTACTGGGATTTGTAGGCAGTTCTCTGGACTCCCCCAAGTGTCAGGCTTATTCATGAGATAATAAGTTACATTTTACAATTTCATGTGCACAGAAAGCAGGTTCTTATCTAACTTACAGCACAATCCTATGCATGTTTACTCAGAAATGACTCATTGTATTCAATGGGACTTACTTCCATGAATGCATGTATAGGATTGCAGTCTTACAGTGCAGTCCTATGCATGTCTACTGAGCCAACTGAGTTCAATGGGACTTACTCCCTGGTAAGTATGCTTAGGATTGCAGTCGTATTGCCCAATCCTATCCTTGACCAGCCTGCAGGGTGCAGCATGACTAATGCAGCCACCGCTTCATCCTGTGGGCAAGCTGGGGATCCAGCTGGCTGGGAGAGGTAAGTACAATCAGCCCTTGGTATCTGTGGGAGGTTCGGTTCCGGGGGCCCCATGGATACCGTGAATCCGCGGGTGCTGAAACCCAGCACCCTATGCCAAAGTAACTTACCTGATTCTGCTAGGGGGGGCCTCTGGAAGCCTCTTCCACATTGCATCGGGACCACAGCCACTTCCATAGGCCTTTGCAGGCTTCAAAACGCTTTTCCAACGCAACCGGAAGTAACTTCAGTAAACCAGAAGTGACTTCAGGTCACTTTGGAGACGTGTTCTGAGGCCCGTGGAGGCCTATGGAGGTGGATGCAGGTCCATTGTGACATGGAAGAGGCTTCTGGAGGCCTCGCGCTTGGCATCCATGGATGGTGGAATCTGTGAATGACAAGTCCGCGGATGCCGAGGGGGCCACTGTAATGAAGAATCTTACTTACTTCTCCTATTATTGTTCTAATGATACTAGTTTAAACAACAAGTTTCGCTTGTAGTGAAACCTACAAGCAATCAGCAGTGTAGCTTACTTTTTGTGAGCTTGGTGCAGCATGGCAGCCCAAAACCGGAAGTAACTGACGTGGTGTGATGACATCATCATGCCATATCAATTACTTCTGTCTCACAGAGCTCTGCTTAGAGTGGAGCAAAGCAAGAGGCAGCTGGAAGGGGAGACAGCCCCTTGGCTGCCTTTGGCTTTTTTTTGTGGCTCCCACCTGCAAGTTGAAGGCACGAGTCGGAAGTGACTCATGCAGCTTTGGCTCGCAGGCGGACTCGCCGAATGGAGCCAAACGCAGCCAAGGGGCTGTCACCCCTTTACTTCGGTTTTTCTGTGGCTCTCACCTGTGGGCCGAAGTCACGTAAGTCGCTTCCGACTCACATGGCTTCAGCTTGCAGGACGCAGGAGAGCCATCGAACAAGCCAAGTGGGTGTCACCCCTCCTAGGCATGAGATGAGATGCTTGCTTCCTCATTGCAACTTGGTTTTCCTGTTCAGTTTGTCATAAGAACCATACTGTATCCAAATTAACTTCCAGCAGAAAGTAAACTTTGCTGATTGTCATTTATTATGACAATACCCGTGAACTCAACTGTTAACAGAAGAGATGGAAAATTTCACCACTTTTTAGATCAATACGTATTTGTTTAGGATGAAGCAAGTAAAGGACACAAAGTTATGAAGATGGATGAGCACTGTACAAATAGAATATGCAGGCACCCATATCAAAATAGATTGTCTAGACTAGAGAATGCTCTGCAAGCTTTCCCAGCATGATTGCTAAAGAACATACTATCAAGCAATACAGTAGCAAGTGGAAAAACTGAAAGAACAGGTTAAAGTTAAATGTTTTCCCCAGAAGAAAAATAGCAAAATATATATTCCTGTAAGTGCTTATCAACAAAAGAAACTCCACAAAGCAAGGTTATTAACAACTGGTATCAGAGCAATCACCCATATCTGATGGCTATTTTGAATTTGCTGCACAGCACATTAGCCATTTGGTTTGGCTGGTCTATGGGTACTGCAAAATGATTTGGTCAGTAGTACCACTCAGTGATTTCTCCTCAACCCTCTTCAGCCTATCAGCCATTTCCTGGCTGTCATGTAAGTTTTAATCAAGAAAATATAAACTTGATCTACAGGAAACGGAGAACTGGATAGAAATGAGGAGAGAGAGACCTCAGATCTTATGGTATAAATTTTCTATCCTACAGAAAATAAAACCAGATACTAGGTGAATTCTTGACTGAGAGCCCTCCTGCAGCCTCCCCACCCCATCATGCTGACTCTCCAACCAGTTTCACCCCACCCTGCCCCTGTTCTGCACTTCCTCTGCCCCTGCCCCACTCCCCTGCTGTCTTACCTGTTCCGGTGAGCAGCGGGAGAGCCGATGACGTGGGAAGGCTCTGGTCTTCCCACCGGTTTCCGGGCAGTGCACTACTCAGCATGCTGCTGGTAGGTGCTTTACGACGGCTTTTCAGCCGTCAGAAATCAGATAGAATCAGACCGAATGTAAGTTCAAGACAATTGTCTACACCACTGGAACAACAAAATCTACACTGAAAACAGAACGTACCAGATTACTTCTTTAACCCTGTTTGATACTGCATCCTGAAGTGAAATACATATGGATAAAATCAGACGTGACCTTAAGTAACAGTTCCATTGTGTGTGTGTTTAAGTTAATAGCATGTAAAGGGTGATGAAATGGCCCCAAACCATGGGAAGGAGACATGTTAGTACTTTCCCCCCATTGCAGTTTTGATCCTGGTTGTGGCATCTCCTGCTATGCTTAATGGAAACAGCTTTCACTGAAAGCCAATGGAAGCTTCTTTTTCATTAAAAATAGTGCGCGCGGGGGGGGGGGGTATTTGAGACCATAACGTGGTCGGGGAAGATATTAAAGACCTCCTAAGCCAGCCATTTTGGACTATTTGGTCAAGACTCCCCTCCCCCGTTCACAATTTCCTTAATAACAATAACAACATGGAAGTGTAACTTATGTTGTAAGTGCAACTTAAAAACAACAACATATCCAGTTTGACCTTTATTATTGCCTTCTGTTTGGACAACGATTTTGAGTAGTTTCGGCTTGTAAAGAAGTATATAAGGAAATATGTTCATTTTTTTTTTTCAATTTCCCAAACATCTACTGCATTGGTTCTCAAACTGTGGGTTGCGATCCACAAGTGGGTCGTGATCAAGTTTTGGTGGGTTGCAAGGCTGGCACAACCTGGAAGCTGCAAGACATTCTGGGGTGCGTCATGCCCCAGAATGCCTTGTGGCTTCTGACAAGCGACAGCATGCGACCCACTTAATTGGCCGCGTTGCACCCGAATATGCCTTGTGGTTTTGCATTCTGGGGCACGACCCAGAAGCCCCAGACATTCTGGAGTGTGACACGACCACCGCAGCTGACAAGTGGGTCATGGCGGGTAAATGTTTGAGAACTGCTGGTCTACTTAATAGTAGTTCTAGTGTCAGTAATGAGCAAAGGCCTATTGACTGGTCTGGGAGTATCATTTTATAGAAATGGAGAAGCTAAAAGCATGGAGCTGATTAGTGCCTAAATGGGAGGTCACTAGGAACTTAAGCCTCTCTGAGCTTTCCAAAGAGTGGGTTACACGGAAAATAGATAAACAACCAAACAAAGCTATTACTTCAGAATAAATTATTAAAGTGTGGCAGACATTTATAAATATTAACCAGTGGTCATGATCACATTGAACAAGCCCTTTATAATTTACTGCTTCTCTGTGGTAACAGTATTATCTGATTATTAGACTACAGTTGATATACGTATGGTCAAAATTATTTTGAACACCAGTCCAATAAAAGGCTCAAGGAGGATGAATCTTTCTGAAGCATATTAACCTCCAGGGTTACAGAATATAACCACAGCAGAGTCGAAGTGATCTAGAAGAGACCAGCAGAGCAAAACCAAAATGGAAAAATAAAGAGTGAAGAGAGGTTAACAGCAGTATTCCCGCTGAGGTGCAATGGCAACCCGGAGCTCGGCAACCCAGCACAGAGCTCTGCAAACTGGAAGTTTGGTGATGACGTGATGACATCATCACCAAATTTCCAGAGGCAGCGTCGCGATGAATTGCAATGCCACACAGCTGCCAAGGGGGTCCACGCACCACGCACCGCTGCCAAGGGGGTCCACGCAAAATAATAGTGTTAATTTTCAAAAAGCATCATCATGCTTGCCTGTAGACCAAGAAGCCACTAGCCAACAGGTCTGAGAGGCTGATCTGTGTGTTACATGGAATCATTCACCTATTACTAAATTGTTTTTAGTAAATTGTAAATTAATTGTAAATGAGTATTTATGAGTATTTATATTCTTACAGAGATCATCTTCAGCTCTGTGCAACAGAGCCAGTAAATGGGCATATACGGTAATCAGCTACTACCCAATCCCTTCAGTAGACACATGACATGTCCTTGATTTGTAAACATCAATATATACACATTTGTACACAAAGTATATGACAGAGGTGCTTAGCAAAGACAAACCTGGACCAAGCCAGCTTCATGATCTCTGATCTGTAAACACTGCTCCCTAATGTGAGGTGTGTTAACTTAAGGGTCCCATGTGAACTCAATGCTAAAGGAAATGAACTGTGTTTGTTCTCAAAGAAGCTTTTATCTTTGTTAGAACATGTGTGCTGTGACCGGATTCTGCTAAACTCTTGTGAGCCCTACCAGAGGTCTGGCCAGATTGAGATACTAGAGTGGGTGGTCTCAGTTCATACAGCAGGTGGAGGGGGATGCTCTCCCACTGACCAAAACTGAAAATCTAGGAGTGTATTCAAAGATGTGTCATTCATTTCCCTTACCAGCAGCCTGAGATGATACATTGAATCCACTGGCGTCACTACAGGGGGGGGGCGGAGCTGTAAGTTCTGCTGAAATCGGAGCCT
Organism: Plestiodon gilberti rubricaudatus; assembly: GCA_026170595.1. Lineage (NCBI taxonomy): Eukaryota > Metazoa > Chordata > Lepidosauria > Squamata > Scincidae > Plestiodon > Plestiodon gilberti. The sequence continues at coordinate 190,684,993 of JANXHW010000001.1, forward strand.
CCCTTACACGGAGGAACGAAGTGGCCCCGCCCCCTCACCTTCAGAGCCTTTCAGGGAAGCGAAAGCAACGCGCAGGGAGTGAGGCTCCGAAGGTGAGGGGGCGGGGCCACTTCGTGAGGCTTCGTGAGGCTGAAAGGCTCCGAAGGTGAGGGGGCGGGGCCACTTCGTTCCTCCGTGTAAGGGAGGCTCCGATTTCAGCAGAACTTACAGCTCCGTTCCCCCCCCCGTAGTGACGCCAGTGATTGAATCACCTCAGGAATCTTCTAATTCACTGCAAGTATAGACTAGGCCTCACATTAAGGCCTATTTACCTCTACAATGCAGAAAGCCTGCAAAAGGGAACTTTTTTTGAACTTTGCCTCTGACAATCCCTTTTACAATAACTGAAGTGAAATAATAATCTGTTTTCAAGAACAGAGAGGATGTATTTTCCGGGGGGGGGGGGAAGGAGAGAAAGCATGAAGTCCATACTCTCTCAGTGATATATGATGGAATTAGTTTCCTGTCAGTTTCCATGACAGTACTTTAACACCACAATTTGCAGTTCAGCTCTCTTGAAAGTGATGGTTCACAGTATGTAAGATCAAGGTGACAAAAAACTGTATGCAACATGAAGGTAGCTCTTTTATGTTGCAGAGTGGTCATTATTCAAGAAATTTGTGTTATCCCTTCTGTGGTCTTATTTATTTTCTGCCTCTAAGCAGCACTCGCTGCCACACACACAAATATAAACATATCCCAGTTACTACAAGAAAGAAGGGTTAATCCTATGCTCCAAATTTCAAAGTGCAGCAGTGCAAGATTGCAATGTTTGATGTCACAAAGAAAACACTGAGTCAGCTAGTTAATCCAAGACCTAAACTAGAAATTTCTTCATTATTTCAAAACTTTGCCAACATGGACATTTTATTCAATAGTCCTCTAGCCAGAGAGCTGCCCGCACCATGTAAGTTCACTCCTCTCAGTCCTTTAAGTAAGGCTAAGCGCATTTAGGATTACATAGTGAGCTATTTATATATAAAGTTAGTATTACTGATTTGTTAGCTATGGCAATTTCACACAGAAAGCCTTTTGTTGGAAATGAATTTCTCATGTAATAATTAGCGGTGGAATATTACCCCAAACAGGTGTCTGTAGCCTGTCAAAGTCAGAACAGGTGATTTAGAATTAGCGTATTAAAAGAACTGTGAATTAGCGAAGCAAAAACGTGTTAATTTCTTGTTCCATCTGTTAATATGAATTCACTGCCAAATATTTTACTTTGTAGAACTGTGTGCTGGGATTGGCAAGAACATACACTATAAAAAAAAGAAAGTTTAAAGGCCTGAATGTTTAAAAATCATGACATACGTTACTGCAAAAATAACTTCTACATTTTAAGCAGGAATTTATTTTTTTCTTTTGTGTCTTCTGAAACTTCATATTGCAGATCGCCATACAATTTTTTTAAAAAAAAAGAACAAAAAAATATACAGCCAAACCCCATGGAGTTGAAACAGGCTTTATATCTGAAATTTCAATCATGCAAACAAGTATTTTCTTATTCAGAATTAAAAGTAAATCTCTACTTCCAGGTCAGAAATGCAGAGTTTGAAAACATTTGTCTCAACACTGACACTGAAATGGAACCTCCCCATCCAGGAACAATTTAGCTCTGAATAGCAGGTGCTGGAGAGCTTGTCATAAACTTCATGGCCTGCTTTGTGCTGTTCAGAGGGGCCTGGCTGGTAGAAAGAGGATCCTGAGTTGACTGATCCAGAAAGGCTATTCTGAAACTTTTGTTCTTAAGGAGTGCACTGGCCTTCTTCCCTTTGGCAAGATGAAGACATACGCGTCTTAGAATCAGATCAGGAAGAAGGCCATGCCAACCTCGGAAACTGCTCCCTCCATCCCAGAGAGGTCACCTCACCTTTATTGTAAAGGACAGCAAGAGTTTGGATTATCTAGGGGAGAGATTTATCAAGAAGTCATGCACACAAACGTTTTTGTCTCATGTCTAGCAAGTTCCAGTTTGACCTACATGCATATGATAGTAGAATGTTGTCTAAAAATTCAACATCCATTTTCACTTTAGAGCTACCAGGCTATCCCTAGAAGTGTAATGCATCTAAGGGCGCAATCCAATCCTACTTAGGCCGCCGTTGTAACCAGCAGTGCAGTGAAAATGGGAGGCCCCCATAATGGAAAGGGGATTTGAATCCCCTTTCCATTCTGGGGCCTCCCGTTTTTGCTGCGCCGCTGGTTACAGCGACGGCCTAAGTAGGATTGGATTGAGCCCTCAACCACTTATTTACATGGCAGCACAGGTGTTCCAAAGCCACCTTAATTTTGTTTGTTTTATGCTTCCTTCATCGAGTTCCTACAGTCTTGACTGTACTGTATATGCACTGGTCCTTTGAACACATAGACCATATTCTTTCATATACTTCTTCACTGCTGGGATTTTGAGCATTTATCTCATAAGAAAGTACAAATTTGGCACTCCCTGAAATGCAACTGCTGTCTATACATAATTCCCTCTGAGCTAAACTACAAGGCAGTCCAAATGTTTAGTGCTGCCACTGAAGAGCTGCTGAGTAAAAATCAACACAGTACCCTTGTAGTAGGAGCATCAAGTTTCTGTTCCGCCCCAGGAGTTGCTTCCAAGAGCACCTTCTATAGATAGAAGCTGCCTTTTTGGTATTGCCAAAAGGTAACGTCTCAGGTAGAGCCAAATGATAATTGCCAAGTGACTTATCAGCAGGAAAAGAATAAACGAAATGCTTTCTGGGAAGGATCTTGGCTGATAAAAATATGACTTAGAGTTCCTAATGCAATGCCTCCACAAAGAAGACATTGTGGGGAAAAAACTTCAATAGTCACATCAAGCAAAGAAGCTCATGGAGAAAAAAAAGTACCTTAAACTCTAGATCAATTTGTTCTACTTTGGAGGAAATTTCCTATTCCTATCGCCTCCCCCTTTTGTCAACTATCTAAGCCTACCTTGCTAGGTGTAAAAGTAAGTAAGTTCAACTTATACTTTCATAAACACTGGTCTTGCATATTGAAACAAACCAGTCTTTTAGCAGCCTATCTTATATTATACAAGGACTCAATTCAAACACGCAAAAAAAAAAAATCTAGTACTTTGTATAAACCTAGAACTTTGTATATTAAACAAATCCAACAAGATGGCACAATCTTACCTGGATCTGAGCACTTACAGCATCAGATGAAAGAAACTGCATATCTGAATGTTGCCTAATGTTAAAAAAGACCTCTTTCTGCATGGGAAAAGCCAACAAGTTAGGCTGAAGGCTATTCTAAAACTGTTCTGACGCACATGCTAAGTGTCCATGCATGATAGATTTTTAAATAGCAAAGCATTCAAATTCTGCACCTGCAATTCTGACAGCGCAATCCAGCGCAAGGATCCGGCCGGAGGCCCAGGGTCACCTGCTGGATCCTGAGCCCCGGTGGCCGTTCTGCCGCCAGGCCGGAGGTCTACTTGGGGAAGGGGGCGCTTGTCCCCTTCCCCGGGTGTAAAGCCAGGCTGGCCCGATCAGCCTCCTCGGATTAGAAGTAGAGAAGCCTAGCCGGCACGGTGGGGACAGGGATATGGCCGACACTATCCCCCGCCCCCTCCCATGCCGGCTAGACCAATGGCTACCCTCCCTCGTCCGCTGAAACACCCCTGCACCCACCGGATCCCGACTTACCCTGTCTGGCGGCCGCACGGGCGCTCCAGCGACAGAACAAGGGAGGCCGGCCTCTGCGCCAGCCTTCCTTACTCCCAAGTTGTCGCGAACATGCTTTACGGCATGTTCGCGATGTCTCCCGGTGACGGAACACTCATTCCGTTGCCGGCTTTTCTTTCAGGATTGCGCCCTGAATAATGCAATTCAGGAAGAGCACTGCTAAATGCTTTTCTGCATGTTCAATTCAACCTTAATTTCTTTAGAACACCGACAGGATAGACATAAAAGTATGCCAGTCAAGACACAAACCAAAGATCATCTTAAAACTACAGTAGTGCAAGTAATGTCGTAAATCACTTCTGTTGAAATATAATCTAATGCCTGGGAAGTGAGAACCAGATTTCTGATTATGGCATGGTTCCCAGAAATAACCTATTTTTCCTTTCATTTTTCCTGAATGAGTTTGGGCTCCTATGAAAAAAAAAAATAGGCCCACTATCGTATTCGTGTAGCTGTGCCATGCAGAGCTTGAAGGGAATCTCTAATAATCTGGATCCTAGCACCCATGGGGAGGCGGGGCTCTTTTTCACTGGCTCCTATTCGTGATGTCACTAACTATTGAAGCAAAGCAGTGATTCACAGAATTGTGTTTTAAGTTATTTGACTTACAGTGGATCCTGCCTTACTGCTGGCAGACGGGGGGGGGGGGGGTGATGGACAGCGGAGCCAGGAGGGCGGCCAAAGACCCAGTCGCCCTGGGTGGGGGCAGGGGCATGGTGTCCGCCATATTCTGGTCCCCGACGGTCTCCACAGGGTGGCTGGGCCGTTACAAGGCCTCCTCCGACTTCCGCCAGCAAAATAGCTGGCAGAAATCCGAGGAGGCCTATCGGCCCCAGCTGCCGTTACACTCGGGGAAGGGGACAAGCATCCCCTTCCCCGAGTAGACTTTCTGCTGCGGGCTGCCTGCTGCGGGCTGCCTGCAGCGGAGCACTAGATCGGGCAGTCAGCCTCGGCCACCCGCGTAGGATTTACGTAGGATTGGGCTGCCCGATGCGGTGGCAGACTGCTGCATCCTAGGCCGCCAGTGCAGCCTGAGCTCACCTCGGGGGAACGGGATGTTTGTCCGCTTCTCCCAGTGTAAGTGCCCCAGGCCCCGATGGACCTCCTCGGATGTGCACCAGCTCTGGAGCTGGAGCACGTCCAGGGAAGCCAGGTAAAGCTGGTCTGGACTAGGAGGGGGAAGGAGATATGATGGAGCACACCACCAATATCCCTGCCTCTCTCCCTGGCCTGGCCAACCAATGTTCCCCTCCCCTGCTGCCTCGGCCTGCCCTCCCGCCGACCGGCATGGGCCTTACCTGCGTCGGTCAGCACAGAGTAATTTTGACTGCTTGAAAGCAAAGTGTTCACATGTTCCTGTACGCTTGCATCTTTAATACTGACTTATCGATCAGAAGGTTCACAATATGTCTTCTGACAGGGCTGATAACCTTTGGGATGGTGGTGGTAAGGGGACACTGCATTGGGTCCCTCCAATTTCAAACTCAAAATTGATAGAGCTTACCTTCTGATCAGAGCTATATGTGTGTTTTCTGACCCAGTAGCGGTAACTGTACACTAAATTCCACATTCTGGATGTGGCTAAACATTACCAGGAACCACACACGCAACATCCTGTTGTCCTCACAATTCCCAGTCTCTCAGGGATACATGCAGGCCTCCCTGTGAATAATTGTCCTTGCTAGATTAGGGCACATGTAGGTAATTTCTCCTTCCTAGTTTCTATACAGCTAAAAGAAAAATGTTTAACGGGTCAATCCTGGGTAACTTTAGAGTGACGGACTGCGCACTCCGCTGCTCTAAACCATCCCAAATGTGCCATAAAGCATGTTTGTGATGACTTGTGAGTAAGGGCACCAGTGCAGAGGCCAGCAGTCCTCACTCTGCAGAGGGAGGGAGGGCAGGGGCAGCCAGGGGGGTGGGCATTGGCTGGCCTGGGCGGGGAGAGGACAGGGATATCGGCGGCGCTCTCCGTCGATATCCTCTGCCCGTTCCCAGCTAGGTTTGGTCGTATGCCCATAGTCCCTGGGTAGCCTTACACTCGGGGAAGAGGACGAATGTCCCCTTCTCCTGAGGCGTCCATGGGCCACACCGTCGCAGCCCGGGAATGGGCTTAGGATACATCAGCCACTCCTTTGGGCCAGTCGTGTATCCTTACACAGGATTGGGCTGCCCATTAATCATCTGGTATAACTAACAATTTGGGGAAGTAAATTAGATTTTCTGCCTTATATCATAACCTTACTAGCTGAATGGTGCTATGTAAATTAAATCCATGTTTTTGTGAACCGAGAGCTGCTAAAGGAAAGCAAGAGTTAAACTGGCATTTCCAGAGCCTGACCCTATTATATCAACATCCTGCCTCTTTTTCCTCCATGGTGAATGACATGAATTACAACCTAAGAACTACCTATGGGAAACTGTGATTGTTCTCCATGTTGAGCAGAAATCTAGTTATGTTGTTGACATCTTTTGTGCACTTAAAATAAATTGGTCAAATTCTTTCTCAGGGAGTGGGCCCCAATGTCTATATTTATAGAAGACAGGCTGCCAACATTTTTTTCATTTTCTGGTGATAAAGTTTCTTTTTTAATGCTTGATAATTCAGAGTAAATGTCAGATTAGTCTTCAAAATAGAACACATCTATTTGTTCATAATATTTAAGAAATACAATGCCATTATGCCGTTATCAGTGGTAAAATATGTCTAATCTTGATATAGCATCATCTTTTACAAATGCTTGTGGGCCAGGGGGAAATATCCAGTGAAAGCGTTTTATGTAGTTTTAAAATATACAATACATTAAAGGTTTGGTTGACTTATCTGAAAAGACATATTTTTGGCACATAAATAAAAGAGAAAAAAAAGAAGAACTTGTCAGAAGGCAAATAAAGTATGTAAATGAAATCAAAGGTAAGGGAGCGCTACTTCTTTGTATAAATAACTGTGTTAACAATTTTTTATGCATATATACAGCTACTTTGCTTCAGCAAAAAAACAAATTCATTGCTTCTCTCCAAAGAATGGATTAGAACAATTTATTTTACAAGATTTGGATAGACAGGATAAGAAATGGAATGGCCATCTATGGGAAATAAATATAAAAATTATTCAAGCTTCATCTACTTTATGTTCATAATGAGATCCACCTCATTCAAATTCCCTTCGATTGGAACAGTGCTGAGGAAGCAAGAACATGATTCCATAGGAAATGATTTCTAATCTTGGTGATAACATTCCGGCATAATACAATTATTTACAATTGACTAAGAGTTAATTCCTATAGCATAACATCTTTTGTGCAAAAATGTCAGCTTTTATTGATGAAACAACCTAGGAATAAACTAGGGCAGTTGTTTTTTTAAAAACTTGTAGTAATATAAATGTGCTGTTTTTAATAGCAACCCTAACTGTATAGCAATGTAGTGAACCAAGAAGAAGAAGAAAAAAACAACACCCTTCAAATGGTCATTTACACATAATTCTACCTGCTATCATAAGTAAGGACTGTTCATTTAGGATTTTCTTTTCAGGATGCTAAAAGTAGATTTGAACAATGAATACAAGTACGATTTAAAAAATAAAAGCATGAGAGAGTGTGAAGAAGAGTAATTTCAGTGCTGGCAACATAAGATCAACCCCTCACACCTGCAGTTTACAGTCAGCTTATGTTGACTTTCGGTTTTGTTGAGCGGTGGTGAGATAGTCATGTGCAGCGCAGTCATGTGCACACTCTCACCAGCCCAAATACACTTTTGACATGTGTATTTCACATCACAAACACATAGTGAAGCAAAGGCGTGGGCCTGATCATCCCACTGCTGGTAATACAACTTCAAGTCAGTATGGGCTGACTGAGTGGCTGACATGACTGGAGCAGTCATGTAACTAGGTTCTTACTTCTTTGGGCAAAGGACCAGAAAATAGTCTGATGTTGTCAGCATTCCAAAAGCAGAACAACCAGTTCCGTGAGCCCAAGAGAGCTCCAGACTCGTTTTTCTCTCTCCCCTGTGTTACATGGCAAACTACTTTTGAATCTGAAGGGAGTTTCAAAAGCATGTCATAATATGGCATGAGTATCAGCTGTTCAGTGCAAAAAGTCAAACATTCCACTGCGCTGGCGTAAACTCTTTGATAGAGCCTAAGCTGCGCTTTGAATCCCCAGCTGAATTCCTTTTATTTTGGTGCATGCGGGAAAAAACTATCATGAAGTCAAAGGCTTGATTGATTTCACAGGGGAATTAAAATAAAGATACAGGATTTAATTTAAAATATGAGCATGTCTCGGAAAGTAATGGAGATTTTCACCTTTAGTGTGGGCAGCCAATTTGACGTGACTTTCTAAAAACCCCAAATACATTGAACTGAATGAAAATTAACAGCCCAATTCTATGCTACTGTTTGAAGCACAGATTTCTTCCTCTATAGATAAGGTGGAATCAAAGCAAGGCAAGTGGACACTGTTGTCCTAAGTCCATCAGTATATGGTATAACAACATCAGGAGAATATGTGAAAAGCAACCATATAGAACAAGGGTTTTTTGGGGAAATGGAGAATCAGGGGAATTAGGCCTCCTTGGGTATAATTCAGAATCCCCAGTTGGGTGTCCATTTTCTATGTTGCCAACTGGTCCTGATCTGCAGCTGCTTTCCGATGAAAAAAGAAGAAAGAAATCATTCATATAGCAAAGCAATGAGAGAACAAAACTGTGTGCCAGGAACTCAACTGACACTGATCTAAGTTCATATAAAAGCAGCTGCATCATCCTATCCACGTTGGTAAGAATGCTAAATTCCTCTGACCAATATTCAAGTGCATGACTAAATATGCCCTTATAAACAAAACTGTAGCAGTCCAGCGTTATCTTTTCACATGGGCTGTCCCAATAAGATTAAGTTCTCAGACAATGAAAGGAAACAGGTGTCTGAATAAAATAGCTTGTAGCCTCTGAAATAGCTGCCAGGGGAGAAATTCAATCTAGGTATCTCCAGCAAACTGGCTTTTCATCAAAGTGTATTTACACAAGAGATGTACTGTGTACCTATTTTGAACATATATTGTATCATACATTATGGCACCAACTGGTTTTGTTTGACTGACATAATCTTGGCATTTTGTAATATTTGTTGTTTCTTGTTTTTCTTTTCTTTTTAAATCCAACACTATGCTTAATGTATTTGACAAATTCATTTCTCAAGGGTCCAGGGACATTGCAGTATGTCTTTTCTAAAAGCCCAACTATCATTCAAACACCAAATGGGAATCGAAGTTCTGCATGAAGTGACCTCCCAAGTTTCAGCATTCTCCAAATTGTTTAAAGTTTAGGACTCGGCAATGTTGTAATAAGTCGAAAAGAAAAGGCTGCCAGGAAGGCTAACTTGCAAATCCCTCCCTGTAATGTTGGTCCTTGAAATGAGAATGGCAACAGGTAGACAGCTCTGGTGGAAACAGAAGGTGCTGCAGAGGCATGTAAAATAGCTCCTTCTTGTGAGAGGATATAATAAATTGTGCTAGTCATACAGATCCCAAAGAGGTTCACTATTGGCTGACTGGTTGGCTAATGAGTAAGACAGGGCATTTATTTTTGAGACAGACAAGATATCGACAAGGTATTTTAGTAAATTATAAAGTTGCTTGGTAATTTTGGTAGACTTGGGCCCAATCCTATCCCCCTTCACCAGTGCAGATGCAGCCGTGTCAAAAAGGAGGGTGCTGCTTCCTATGGTGGTGGTGGGGGGATGACACCCAAAGGCAAATGGGAGGTAAGTTAAAAAAAGTTTAAAAATATTTTTACTTACCTCTGCATAAGCCCTGGGGCTGCCTATGAGTCTCCTCGGACATACACCACCTATTATGGTGGTGTATCTCTGAGGAGGGGAAAGGGGCGGAGACGTTTCCAAAAGAGGGGATAAGATACGGAATGTACCATTGCTGCTTAATCTACCCCTTTCCACCACCTCCTCGCCCCCAGTTCCTCCCCCCTCCCTCCCATAAATGGCGCTGTTCCTCCCACTCAATCTCCTAAACCTCCCACTGCCTGCCCCCACTGCTGCCTTACCTGGTACCAGCAGATGGGGTCCTTGAGGCCCTGATCAAATGCTTTCAAAAAAGAAATTTCAAAAAAGAAATTTCTAAAGAAGGTGGTGCTATACTTGAGAAAGCTTCAAGCAGCTCCTTTGGATATGTGGGGTATGGGAGTCCTCACTATCAGCCTTGAGGGAGACAAGTATCATATTCTAATAGCCTTGCCCAGGAATGATCAAACATGGGGAAAGAAAGCCAAATGTGTTTGCTGTTCTACCGCCTCCTTCAGAATGAGTCAACTCTGCAATCTTTCCTCTGGGCCGAAATGACTCCATTTCAGACACCTCAGAGTACCCCCTCCATCTTCTAGCCTCCCACAAGTAGAGGTGGGGAAGCCATGGGAGTCACTTCACCTTGCAGGAGGAGACTCAGGGAAACAATGTGAGAATTCAGTGTGGGTATAAGTACTGTAAGTGGAAAGGAGGCTGCATGTCCTTGGACACCTCACATCTTCAAAAGGTGGGGTGGAGACACCTATGATTCATGGGAAGAAGACCAGATTTCTTCCCTATAGGCCAGTGGTTCCCAAACTGGGAGGCGTGGCTCCCAGGGGAGCCATGGAAACCAGTCAGGGGAGGGCCACGGAATCCTCTCGGAAAACAGTGCAATGCCAATTGGCAGGCATCAACATACTGTCATGAAGAGCCGCGGCCAATGGTCGCGGCCATAAGTTGAAAAAGTTTTGATGTTTCTGGATGCTCAAAAGGCCTTTGATAATGTGAATTGGGCTTTTATGTTTAAAGTGATGGAAGTAATGAAATTGGGACCAAAATTTATCAAAATTATCAAGGCTATTTATACACAACAAGAAGCTATGGTTAAAGTGAATGGTAGTCTTACAGAGAAAATACGGATTGAACAAGGTACAAGACAAGGTTGCCCCCTTTCACCTCTCTTGTTTGTATTAACGATAGAGATTTTGAACATTTTAATTAGAAATGATGATAGAGTAAGGGGACTTAAGATTAAAAATCATCATATTAAGTTACAGGCATATGCAGATGACTTGGTTTTTGTATTTGAGGATCCAAAAGAGTCTTTACCGGTACTTAAAGAGGACTTGTCAGAATTTGGTGCTGTGGCTGGTATGGTGGTGAACTACGAGAAGACAAAAATCTTGTTAAAAAATGTGAAACAAAAAGAAGCTGCTGAGATTAAGGAACTGGGATTTCAGGTGGCGGAGAAGATTAAATATTTGGGTGTTAATTTATCTAAAAAAGTCAGTTCTTTGATGGAAGACAATTATATCAAGGTTTTGGAAGCAATTCAACAAGATTTGGAGAGGTGGAAAAATCTGCAATTGTCAATAAGTGGGAAGGTATCAGTTATTAAAATGAATGTATTACCCAAATTGTTATTTCTGTTTCAAACAATACCAATAATTATGAAAAAAACTTTTTTTCTTGAACTGGACAAGATGACATCGAGATTTATTTGGAGTGGCAAGAAACCACGAGTTCGTCTGAAACTATTGCAAGATCAGAAGAAAAGAGCAGGGTTGGCTATACCCAATTGGTTATGTTATTATCAAGCTGCAGCCTTGCAATGGATTCGTGACTGGGTGCTTAAGAGTAAAGAGAACTATGTTATCTTAGAAGCAGAAGGATTACAAGTGGGCTGGCCTGCATTTTTGATGTATGATAAAGCTAAATATTATGCATTTTTTAAAAGACATGGCTTAAGGAAATCCTTGCTTTGGGTTTGGGAGCAGATCAGATATAAGATCTATGACAAAATACCTGGATGGGTAAAACCATTAGAAATAGCTAATAGACCAGATTGGATAAAAGATTCGCAAAACAGACCATATAAAGACTTGCTTGATTCCCAAGGAGAGTTAAGAGATGAGAACCGATTAAGGATGGAAGGTATTATTATGGATACTTGGTTTCAAAACCAGATTAGAAGTAGGATACGGGAAGATCAAAAAATAGGTTTTTACCTGAGTGAAACTGAATTTGATAAGGTATTTTTAAATACTGAGGACAAATATGTAACCAAGATGTATAATTTTTTACTGGACTTTGAGATGGTAGACGAAACAGTTAAAGATGTTACGATATTGTGGGCACAAAATTTAAGACGAGAGATCCATTTACATGAGTGGGAACAGGTTTGGAATTCAGGTGTTGAAATGGTTAAAGCTGTTGCATATAAAGAGAATTTATATAAAATGTTTTACAGATGGTATTTAACACCGAAGAAGTTATGTAAGATGTATAAGAATGTTTCAAGTATTTGTTGGAAATGCAACATTTTGGAAGGCTCCTTTTTTCATATGTGGTGGACATGTGCCAAGGCAAAAACATTTTGGAAGATGGTCCATCAGGTTTTGGAAGAGATATTATGTTGCAAGTTGCCGTTTGTACCAGAATTATTTTTATTGAATATGATGTCAGCAATAATATTCCAAAAAGATAAATATATTATTATACATATAGTTACTGCTGCTAGGTTGCTGTATGCTCAGCAGTGGAAAGCTCAGACTATACCAGAGATGGAAGAGTTAATAATTAAGATTTATGATTTGATAGAATTAGACGTCTTAACTGAAAGATTGAGAGATGGAGATGTAAAAAAGAAAATAGAGTGGTGGTAACCATTTTACGATTGGATGAAAAGATAATCATAAAAAAAAAATTTGTTATTGATTATATGATTATATGAATGTGCAGGATGGGCGAGATAGATTAAGATATAGTGAAATTTATTTTATGTAAGAGATTCGTTGAATAGTTATATTATTGGAGAATGTTGTCCGGGTGTTAGTATTCCTATTGTATCTTGTTAGTTTATCCTGGTTGTGATGTACCTGATTGTATCAATTTTGTAGGGTTTTTGATGTTAATTGTTATTTGTTATTTGTTATTTGTTATTTGTTGTTTTTTAAAATAAAAAATACTATATAAAAAAAAAGGAAAAAAAGAAAAGAAAAAGTTTGTGAAACACTGCTATAGGGTTTTGAGACTCCATTTCTGTGAGTTTTGGCACTCCTTATAGCACTAATGAAAATACCACCTGCCATGGGATTAGGAGGAACTTCAGGAGTTAACCCTCAAGGAGTCACCATGTCTCCTAGAACACTTTCCCTTTTTGGTCTTTTCAAAGGCTTCTTCTCTTGGACTATTAAGTACACTTGGGGTGGAACCCATGACTCACCCTTGAAAGATCTCAATCCCACATGCAGGACATTCTGGGACCTGTTAGGTAATTGACAGTTGTTGATTCTTCCTCCACAATGGAATCCTTTGGACCTCAGAAGTGCATGCAGATTGCATTGATTCTGAAGTGGTGCAGTTAGCATCTGGAGGAGCAGGAAATAGGCCCAGTGAACTGGGCATGTGAAGATTTTTAATTGCTGCCATCTGAGCAGTAAGATCTAGGCCAGTGGTCGCAAACCGGTGGTCCGCAGACCACTGATGGTCCGTGAGAAAATGTTGGTGGTCCATGGAGAAATGTGGACATCACCCCGAGGGGGTGTCAGAGGGGTGTCCGGCCAATGCCACTTTGGAAGTTCTTTGCGAGGCAGCTGCAACAAGCTTCGAAACGCTGCTGGGGAGACTTCCAGAAGGCGTAAAGGTTGGTCCCCGCTCACCCCCCCCCCCGAATCTGTTTTTGGCCACTGGCAGGCCACTGACATAAATTCAGGGGGGCTGGGCTTCTGGCCGATGACATCACAAACCGTGGGATTCAAAATTGTGAGTTTAGTGGTCCGTGAGGTCCAAAAGGTTTGTAACCGCTGATTTAGGCAACCTTTATGGGTTCTTGTACTCAGTCTGAGTAGTCTGCCTGCAACTTTGCTTCCTTCCCTACATCTTCCCCATATAACAGCGCAATCCTGTGTAACCTTGCACTGATGTAACAGTAGATGCTGTTGTGTGTGGATGCAGTGGATGCAATGTGTGCCTCCATCAGTGGTGGTAGAGATGCTGTTGGTGGTGGCATCTGCTGTTACACCGGTGCAAGGTTACACAGGATTGCGCTGTAAGTATCCTACCATGGGTGTTAGGAAGAGAGAGAAAGAGGCTCTGTTCTGAGCCTTTACAAAGTTGCTCCTCTGTTACTGTACGATATGATTGCCACACTATTAAAAAAAAATCATGCAATTTAATCATGGATGAACTGAGGTGGTATTTGACATGGAAATGGAAGGAATTCACATGTAATAACGCAGCTAACAGCCCAATCCAACCCAAATCCTCCCCCCCACCACCACTGATGGAGGAACACACTGCATCCTATGGTGGTGGTGGAGAGTTAGAAAGATATCCTTGAAGTCAGTGAACTTTTGTTCACTTACCCTGGGGAAAGCACCCGTAGTCCCTGTGGGACTCCTTGGTCCTGTGCCAGCTATTTTGATTGCGCATGACCGAGGCATGTAAAGGTGGCAGAAAGGGAGAGGGATAGGATTCGGCAGCACGCTCATGCCACCAAACCTATCCTCTCCCTCCCTTGTTCTGCCTGCCTTCCTACCCAGAACCCCCCTTTCCTCCCCCTCCCACCCCTGTTCTTCCCACTGCCTGCCCCTACCGCAATTTTACCTTTCGCAGGTGGACAGAACAGTGGCCTGGCTACCAGCCCATGCACGCAGCTGCCAGCGACTGCTCTGGTGGCCTCGCTGAGCTAGCTGGCAGTGCTGGAGCGTGTGACACTATCACCAGCTCCATTGGTGGAATGCACATTACGCCAGCAGATCATTTAGGTAGGATTGGGATTCCTGTGATTCAAAATATCACATGAATAATCACCTAACCACAAGGAGAGCATATAGCTGAAACCAGGTCTAAGTTCTTCCTCAACAAGTACGAAGTCGTTTAAAAAAAATATAACTTCAGACAACTGTATTCCAAGTGGAGAGAATTGTATTTTGTCTAATATGCAAGAATGTGTATGAATGATACAAGTGAAAAACATGTTAGCAGACTATTAGTAGTGAGCTTTGCATATGAGCTCCTTTTCCTTTTCTCTAAGAAAAGGTATTTGCTCCACTATACGTGCCTGACAGCCTCTAGTGCTTTAGACACCCCTTGTCAATTTCACACATGGTGTTTGGCAGCAAGACAAACCTGACAAGCATCAGCATTGTGATTGGCAGCACCATGACTGATAGCGTGAGTCAAATCAATTGGCAGCAGCACCAGGATATCCCCCCTCTCAGGCTGCAGAATTACTTACAATCTCCTGCATGACCTTTTTCGATGTAAGCTGTGAGGGTCATGGAAGGGAAAGCAACTTTATGCTCCTAATAAGTCTCTGACTGTGTACTTCATGCAACTATATATAAAGGATTCCATCATGCAAGCACAATGTTCAGACGAAAATGGACCCTTATAGTGGAGCACATCCCATGTAGTTTTCCCAAACTGCTTAAGCAGATAAATGTTTGAAATGTTTGAAGTCAACTCTCATCTTAATGCAAACATTTATTAGTGAACGTCGGCTGTGATCGATGGGCAAAATTCCCAAGCACTGATGTGCCTTGGAAGTGTTGCATGGCTCAAACAGCCCCTACTACAGATAATTTCACTTAAAGCTGCACTTGCCACTTTAAAGGAGATAATGCACAGTCAGTGCAATTCACAACAGGATTCCTCCTTTCCCCTGAAAAAGAATGTTTCATTCCAGCTGTAGAAGCAACTTTAGCACTGAGAATCAACCCCCAAGAAAATTCAGTATAATACTAAGTAAATCAGGTGCAACAAATATGCATAGAAGGGCAGTGACACCATGGTAGCAGACCCCACGAGAGCTTTGCGCTCAATTTAAAATCTGAGGTGAGTGCATGATCTATCAGCTCATATGGCGAGTGCTCTACATGCATACAAGTGTATGCATATAGGTGAGCTCACCTGTTAAAATGAACACACATAGGTTTGAGGCCGAGCATGTCACTGCTCTGCTATGTGCTTCATTCTACCCAATTTATATGTCCACTGGCGGTACTGGGCTCCGCACTGTTGCCAACGTGCTGTAAAGCACATTACGACAGCGTGGAGACTAGTCCCGCCGGCGTAGAGGCCAGCGCTGGCAGGCATCCGCTGGCGACAGAGCAGCACCAACCGGAGCAGGTGAGCTCCATGCTGGGCGGCAGGGAGGGGCATTTCAGGGCAGGGTGAGGGTGAGGAAGAGGGCAATTCAAGCTCAGGAGAGAGGCAGGTTTGGCGAAGGAGGCCTCCGCTGAATCCTATCCCCTGTCCCAGGATTGAAAGCCCGACACGGGGCTGCTTGGAGCTGGCGTGCCTCTGAGTAGCCCCATAGGGGCTGTTGGGGATCGACACAGGGGGACAATCATCCTCTTCCCTAGAGGAGACCTCCAGCCCTGCGCTGGATACAGCAGAGCCTGCCCCAGCGCCCTTGGGTCCCATCACAGGGCTTTAGATAGTATTGGGCTGTTAAAGGACTAATGTTTCCTAAAAGTGAAAAGGATATAGCAGTCTCTGCATAGAGTCCCGTATGCACACTTGTAGAGCTTTTGGTCATGGCCATTGTGTCTACATTTCTGAAAACTGAACCTGTGCTCAGCATACAGGAACCATATGTCATAATATATTATGGTATTCCTCCAACTAGGAATCAAATGTTCTTAACATGCAGGCACCAGATGCAAATTGTCACAGGACTGCAACTATAGGTCAGTCAACACACAAAACACAAATCTGCATTCAGCTACGTTTTTCCTTTCAAACTGGACCAACAATCAAAATATACATTTCTCAAGTGTTCAGCTCACTGTTCCTTTCTATGCTAATATGGAAGGTATGGTTGCTTTTTGAATTGCGAAACATAAAACATGAACTCAGGGGAAGCAGGCACACTCTTCGTAATGGGATTATATTATTGATTGTAATGTGATTATAGTAGGTACTAATTGGGTTTGGGCCCTACTCTGTAGTTGCCTTAACATACTGGTTAATCCGGCCTTGCAAGTGTTTCAAAGCTTAGGCATCAATGGGGCAGTGGACAGCAAAGCTTTTTTTAAAAAAAATCAGAGCACTTTGCGGCCTATGCACTCTCTTTTGAGCAATGCTTTTATGGCCCCTAAACTACTGCAGTGCATGTTGCATTCCGCCAAGATTTAAAATTCATCAGACAGACAAAGTGTACATTTAATACTCACATGAGGGAATACAGAATGCCTTTCAATACATCAAACTCCTAAACCTTTTACATCTTTCATTGTTAAGCTACATGGATTTTGATTTGTACAATTTTAAAAATATTCTGAAGCCCAGTCAGTCTAACACTAAAAAGCACTGTTGCACAGTAAGAAATCACGAAATACAATTCAGCAAACCTGGTGTAGTTGGTCCCCAGGGGTGGTTTTTTCCAATTCTGTTTGTCATAGCCCAGATCCATCATGTCATGCTAGCCTAACTTACTACTACCGTCTTTTTTTTCCCTTTTTTTTCTGGCACACTCCAACTATTTTCTGTTGAACTACTGCTGTCACAAGAAAACATATAAAAATGCTCTTTTGCAAACATACTGTTTGGTCTCCACTGAACTCTCTAGAGCCATGGATTTCTCTCGCTGTCTTTATCAGGGGTGAATGTTGACAGATCACTGAACCTTACTGTCAGCGGTGACAGGCTTAACACTGTTCTGTGCAAGGTGGAAAAGGAGGGGGGAAAACCACAAAAAGGTTTTCCTGACTTGCATCTGGAAGGTCCCTGAAAAAGCAACAAAGGCTTATGTTCAAAGATGATTAGCTTAAAGGCATTTCAGAGACTTTTTTATTTGTATTATTATTACTATTACTGTAGCAGCAGTTGGGTCTCTTTCTACTGGGTGAAATATGTATTCTCCTGAGAACAAAGGCAGTAGCAATCCCCTTCTGCTGAGATGGCAACTTTAATAATTCCATGTATTTATCAGAATTGTGTCAAGATCTTAGGATTTTTTTGCCCTTCAGGTGAAGTTGAAGGTAGATGGAATGGATACGGTTCTGAGCAATACCACTCAGATATACATAGAAAAATGTCCCATCATGTCTGCAGAGAAGAAAGAAATGGAAGAGAAGCTCCCTAAGGGGCTTAAAACACATAGCACAGACAAATGTCTCCAAGGTTTCAAAAATGAAGGCTGTGGTTTTTTACATGGCCCTTAACCTATGCATGAAGCCGTGAGACCATCGACTTGAAAAGGAAAGTTTTAATCGCCTTTGTTGTAAACTCTTATTGGGGAGAGAGAGAGAGAGAGAGAGAGAGAGAGAGAGATACGTTTTGTAGCTCATATATTCTTCTTTGTGATGTTAAAGTTTCTCTTTCTCTGCCCCCAGTTTTTTTGTTAAAAATCATATATGCTTTATATATACCTGTCCAGACTGCTTTCTGTAAAACTAGATTCACACACTGAGCTCGAGACACTGCCTTTGAACCAAATTCACACAGAAGCAAAGGAGTCTTTAGCACCTCTTGCTATTAGTTATACACACATTTTCTCTAAGGGATGTTACAATACTCTTTCTGCGGCCGCAGACATTAGAACCAATTTACTAGTCCTAAAATGATAATGACCAATGGGAGGCATATAGTAATTTGGTGCAGAGCAGATATATCTCTTCATGCACCATCAGGGAGATGTGGGGGACTTTCAGGAGGAAATATTTCCTAATTAATTATGGTATGAAGCCTTATGAAGTGTGAAAGAATGTCGGAAGGGATGTGGCAAGTAAGCATGATCCCAAAGGGAATGGCAGCATAGCTGTAGAAAGCAATAAAGATTTAGAACGAACATGCAAGGGTGACACTGTGCCAGGTAGCTGGAGGGGATTGAAACTCAGGCTTAAAGTATGTGAATGCCCTGCAAACACAGAGATGGATCTTTTCGGGAGAATCCAGGACCTCCTTTCAATAGTTAATGAAATGAAAACCACCTACTTATCTCAGGAAATACAGTGTCCTATGTACGTTTTCTCAGAGAGAAAAAAAATCTACTTCCTTTGAGTAAAAAAAATAAATAACATTTATCATATCAGTGGGCAACATTTTCTTTCCCTGTGAGATAGTGTACCAATGGATTGTAAGCACAGTTCTAAAGACACTTACCTTCAATTTGTTCAAAGAGGTCTACTATGAACTAATGACCATAACAGTTTTCAGAAGTAATGGGCCCTTCATCCCTGGAAATATAATATCCCACTGATAAAAGTAAAGGCTACCATTATATTGTCACATAAACCAGAAACTGTTCTGGGTGACCCATCCCCAACCTTACCTACACAGCAGTTCTAAGGTTCTTAGAGGAGCATCTTATTAATATTCTCAGGATAAGTGATAGCTTTCCCCAACAGGGCAAATAGTGGCCAGGGGGAGGGTCCAGATTGGCAGAAGAATAACCCCCCTTCCCCCATGCAATGGTCCAAATCTTCAGGGGAGGCCTGATGCGATTGCTGCTTGTGGAATGAAATACAAGCATGCCAGCCCCTATCACGTGTTTAAAGGGATCTCTAGTTTGTGCACAAGCTTTTGATTTGCAAGCCATATGTCAGTGCAGCAGCATGCGCATAGCCTTCTGCTGTTGTTACTGCAGTTCACTGGATCAGCATAATAGAAGAGAATAGGAAGCTCCTATTTTAGCATGTATGGAGTTTTGAATCATTCCCTAACTAGGTGATGCTGAAAAAAACAATACTGGACTAGATCCCAGAGACACCGTTAAGCCTATTGAAATCAGTTATGGTGGATTGCAGACTTGGTATGTTTCAGCAAAGCAGTTCTGATATTCACACGAATGTTCTGAGAATGCTCTCTAAATGATCCTGTTAAATGATTTCCAATGCAATCCTGCATAAGGATCCTGTGCACTGGTGGCCATGCTGCCGCCGGGCCGGAGATCTCCTCGTGGAAGGGGATGCTCCTCCCCTTCCCCAAGTGCAAACCAGGGCAGGCCCTATCGGCCTCGTCGGATTTCCGCCAGCTATTTAGCTGGCGGAAGTCGGAGGAGGCCATGTAATGGCCTAGCCACCCGGCAGGGGCCAGAATATGGCCCAGGCCATCCCCCGCCCCCTTCCGGGCCAGCTAGGCCAATGGCTCCCCTCCCTCGCCCAGCAAATCACCCCCACACCCACTGGATCCCAGCTTACCTGGTCCGGTGCCCACTCAGGCACTCTGTTGCTGGAGCAAGGGAGGCCGGCCTCTGCGCCGGCCTCCCTTGCTTGAGAGTCGTTGTGAACGTGCTTTACGGCACATTAGCAGCATCTCCCGGTGATGGAATGCTCATTCCGTTGCTGTTTAGTTGCGCAGGATTGCGCAGTTCATCTTATAGGGGTACATGTGTTTATGTCCTCTCCTCCTCCTGAAATTTCTTTCTAGTTTTGCCACCCTGTAATATGAAAAGTTCCCCTCCAGTTGAAATACTAGCACCTTTATTTCAAACATGCTTTGCAAAAGAGCTTTTGAAATAAGCCATGCGTTTATGATGCATGTTTTCTCCTCAGATGTCTCCAAGAAGGAGTGGCTAAGTAGCATAGAACAAGAGGATTCCCATAGCCTTTGATCCTGATCTGGACCAGGAGGATCACAGCAGAAAGAAGTCCTGATCAGCTTTTACCTTAAGGTACTCATGTTTATTCTCTTTCTTTCCCATGTGTTCGCGTTTCCCCCCACTCCTCCTATTTCTAAATCTTTTACTGTGATATTATTTTGTGTTACAATTAAAAAGACCTACATAAAAACTGTGGATAATTTGATTAACCTGATAAATATTTAAATACAGCAAATTGTTCACACGTGCTATGCTTGGCCTGGAGTCATTTTTAAGATGCTGATGAACTTTAGCCCCACTGGCACAAAGTTCTATAGGATCACAGCAGAGCTAAAGGTTCATCTATTTCTTTTTTCAATACGAAGGGTTTGTGTCATTTTACTTCAAACTCCTCTATATGTCAATTAAAGGGGGGGGGAGCTAAACAAATATAACCATGCAACCATCTGAGGTATGCTTCTTGCCAGAATAGCAAATGGTTCCAGTCCAAAAAAAAAACGATTATTGTGCTTTATTTGTTATGCGGGAGGAAGAATTTCAACTGATGCGACTTCTCCCAAAAGCCTAGATCACCAACCCTGTTTACCATATTTGAAGTGGAAGAGTCACCGTGAAGTAACATTCCCCATCATTTTGCATGAGAAAGGATCCCTGCAAAGATTCCACCTCCCATGCAAACACTGGTGGGGGGCTTGCCAGACTATGATGATCTCCTCATACCTCTTCCGCCCATAAATAGCTGTGTGAATTGACTAGGCTTTACAAATCCCACTTTATTATGGGTTTTTTTCCCCTTTAGGTACTATTATTTCATCAAATCCATTCTTTACTACTGAGGCCACCTGTCAGGTGCATTCCACTGGTTTCAGATCTAGCCACATCATTTGCCCTTATTAGGAAGCTGCCTTATACTGAGCCAGGCCATTGGTCCATCAACCTCAGTATCATCTACACCAACTGGCTGCAGCTCTCAAGGATTTCAGGCAGGGATCTTTCCCATCCATACCTAGCTGGAGATACCAGGGATTGAACCTGAGCCTTCTGCATGCAAATATGTGTTCTGCTATTAAGCTGCTAGGCCAGTGGGTGGCGCAGCGGGTTAAACCGCTGAACCATAAGCTGTCGATCGAAAGGTCGGCAGTTCGATTCCGCGACGGGGTGAGCTCTCGTTGCTTCGCCAGCTCCTGCCAACTTAGCAGTTCCAAAGCATGTCAATGTGAGTAGATAAATAGGTACCGCTTGCGGGAAGGTAAACAGCGCTCCGTGTTCCAGCTGCATGCTACGCGCTGCGGCAAGGAGAGTCATGCCGGCCACATGACCACGGAGGCGTCTTCGGACAATGCTGGCTCTTCGGATTTGAAATGGAGATGAACACCACACCCTAGAGTCGGACACGACTGGACTTAATTGTCAGGGGATACCTTTACCTTATTAAGCTACTGCCCCAACTACAGTTTCAGCACATCACTCAGTCTCAACAACTGCTTCAGAAACACTAACAGAGGACATAAAAATGGCTCATGCATCTTCTGTTTGTGAGGCCTGTGTAGTGTATATAGGGGACCCTCAGCTGTCTCTCAGTCTTTCCTTATAGTAGGGCAAAGTTAAAGGCAGGGAAAGTTTGATTCCAATGCTGGCATTGCTAGAAGCCTTGGCAAGCAGATGGCTACTAACCATCACATTGATTAGGTTGAAATCCTAAGCATACTGAACTCAGTGACAATTGGGCGATGGCATGCCCTAGCACGCCATTGGGTTTTGCCCCGCCCCTACATCGTGCACCAGCACAGAGGTGTGGGATTTGGGCCTCCTGATTGGCCTGGGGCTTCAGGGCATAGCAGGGTGGGGAGCCAGGCGAGCGTCTCATCTGGCTCCTTCAGTCGGTGCATCTTCTCTGAGCCCCTTCCCACCCGCCCTATATAACAGCCTGGGATTAGCTGATCGCTCTTGGATGGTGTGGAAAATCATGGTTAGTTCAGCACAAAATATGCACATAAATCAAATGCAGCAATTCGACATATATTTTATTTTTATTTATTTTTCACATTTTTATACCACCCTTCCTCCAAGGAGCTCAGAGTGGTGTACATATTTCCTCCCCTCCTTTTTGTCCTCACAACAACCCTGTGAGGTAGGTGGGGCTGAGAGATAGTGACTGGCCCAAGGTCACCCAGGAAGCTTCGTGGCTGAGCGGGGATTTGAACCTGGATCTTCCAGGTCTAAGTCTGACTCCCAAACCACTACACCATCCTGGCTCCATGCTGCACCATGCATGCTATACATGCATGCATGCATACATGCATAGATGCAGCATTTTGACATACAAGAAATTGGATTTTCATTCACTGATTTGTTCACTGAAATTGGATTTTTAGATTTGTTCAAAACTTCACTCTGAATGCGCAAACTTGTACTTTTCTAGCTAGATTTTTTGTGTGCAACGAATTATTATTACCACAGCTGATGGGTGGTCTCAAATTCCAGGGCTCAGCATCAACTTATCAAGGAGGTCCTGGGACCTGACACTTGTAAACGTTGTCTTACAACGCTTACATCTGAAGCCAATTCCTTCAGATAATAGTTATTATAGCTATAAAGCAGTAAGCTGGCCACATCTATCTTTATCTGGAATATGTGCTATATTTTTTTTAGCAGGACTAATATGTTGGATAGACACAAAGTCTATTCCACAGGCCTGTATATTCGGGGGGGGGGGGACACACACAGGAAGAGCAATTTGAAAAGGATGCTAGAATGCCTGTTCTTTAGCAGGAGATATCCAGTGAAAATATCTCATTTCACACATTCCATGGCTGAGACCTGGCATTAAAGCCAACGGTAGAAATGAAGCCAAGTCCTGGCTGATAGGGAATTCTGCAAAAGTTTCCTTTGGTTCTTCCAGGCTTGCTTACTGAAATATGTTTCCAATGTCTCTTTCAACAAGCAGTCAACATTATAATAATGAACTTAATCCTGAAGGTCAAGTCAGTCCATTCTATAGGAATAATATGTCCCTATAACCCACCAACCCCCATCCTGTCCCCCAAGTAAAAGTGCTGAGACAAAAGTACATTCAGATCCATGCGTTTGCTTGCATTGACTACAGTGGACATTGTAAGCATAAGTATGTCATTGCATTCGCTTGCCTATAATGTTTTCACCGGTTCTATATGTATTTTTGCTAGGTTCCTTTTCCCTTTATCATTTCCTCATGCCATCCTGGCTTGTAGAGGATGACTTGTAGAGGATGATATCAAACATTATCAGATGGTAAGTCTGATATCTTTAAATTGCTTTTAGACTGCAAAGTTGAAAGTAGCAGTTCAGTTTGCACTGATCCATGTTGAGAATTATTAGGCTGATTATCTTTTTCCAAATGCTACTGATGCTGATGGCATAAATGTAACCTTTGTGTATGCTCTGTTTCATCAGTCCACATCTTGCCTCCCTGATACAGTTGTCAATTTTGGCCATATCCTTTTGGAAGGGTCAAAATGTCATTTCCCTTTTTAGTCAGCACTTTATAAGACTAATGTGAGCAATTGCATTCCACTTGAAAAGGGTATTAACGTAACTACTATGTGAGTACGTCCATCCTAATAGGAACAAACATCCCAAAAGAGTTTGCCGAATTAGGTTAATGTCAGAGGCTATATGCGATTCAATGGCTTCAACTTGCTTTGCTGCACATTGATCAGATTACTTCTCAGGCCTTTTCTCAGGCAAACAGCAAACACATCTCCCAACCACATTTTAGGTATCAGTTCAACAGTCCCATAGGATCTCTTAGCTCTAACAGATAGAGGATAGCTTTTCTGTGGGGGATAGCTGTACTGCTGTTCACTCTTGTTTTATCCAACACATACAGGACCTAACCATATGGACCAGTCCTACTGCAATGGTGAAGAACTGGTGCTGAAATTGACTAGCCCAGAGAATTTTTAAGAAGACATATATGCAGTAGGAAGAATCGACTGCATATATGTTAGAGCTAAGAGATCCTATGGGACTGTTGAACTGATACCTAAAATGTGGTTGGGAGATGTCTCGAACTGCCATCCTCAGATCTTCAGGCATATGAGTTCACCGCTCTACCAACTGAGCCAGACCCCCTGCCCACTGAGCTAAACCCCCAGACTACAAATAAAGAGGCACTGAATACTTATCAAGTAAATAATAACCCAGGAAATGTACACATGGTAGAATACCTTATAACATTATGAGACCATTCAGTTCAATAGACTGGGAGACAACCAGAAAAATCATAGAAACCTGCTATTTATGGAGTCAGACCATGGATGAATTTCATCCAGTATTGTCTACTTTGATTAGCAGTAGCTTTCCAAGGTCTCAGGCAGGAGTCTTCCTCATCACCTGCTAGCTGAAACACTAGAGAGTGAACCTAGAATCTTCTGCATGCAAGGCATGTGTTCTTCCACTAAGCTGGCCATCAAAGAAACAAATCTGCTACACTGGTTACAGTTTTTTTCACGGGTTTTCATGCCATAGCAGTAATACCTACATGCATTGGATAGGTCAAATGGAAGTTCCCTCAACAGCTCTGTAAGTTGCCAAAAAACTTATCACATCATCCACTGGATCTGTGAGGGTGTCTTTGCATATGTTACTGCTGCAATGCGGTGTCCCAAAAGTATATATGGATATAAATCTACATAAAGGGCACACTTGACACACACAAAAGTAGCGTTTTTGTGTGTGTTTTTAAAGTAAAAATACAATGTAGTATTTTGAAATGCTGCTGAGCTGATACTAGGACAAACAAAGTATGAAATGGTGGCATGAAATCTTTCACATAGTTTAAACCATGAAAAATATATTTTCCCTCCTATGGGATACACTCTCTCTCTCTCTCTCTCTCTCTCTCTCTCTCTCTCTCTCTCTCTCTCTCTCTCTCTCTCTCCTCACACACACACACAAACACACACACACGCTCGCTCGCTCGCTCACTCACTCCCTTCTCTCTCTCTGTGTGTGTAGATAGATAGATAGATAGATAGATAGATAGATGATAGATAGGTAGGTAGGTAGGTAGATGATAGATAGATAGATAGATAGATAGATAGATAGATAGATAGATAGATAGATAGATAGATAGATAGATAGATAGATAGATGTTTGTCTCCTAACAATAAGGATGAGAAAAGAAACAATTTCATAGTAATGGGTACTGACATGTAAATGTTCAATATTGTTACAGATGGTGATAGAAGAGCATTGTGCTTTAGGATAGTGATCTTACAGTGCACATCTGGAACCGTCTGGCTAAACCTTGATTTGCAATGGAGGTTGAGGGCATCAGATGTCATCAGTCAGACACACACAAAGTGTTATGTGGAAGAAATCACAATGCATACAAAGCAGAGCACATGATAAATAAGGCATTGTGTCATTTGTTGATTTGTTTTTAGTCAGTGCTTCATTATTTGAAGTCATACCCCAAGGCATCAGTTCTCCTTCAACACACTGTCACTGGCTTATAAAATAGTCATTATGGAGATCCACAGATTCTATATACTTTTATATTTGGAAATAGGGTCATCAGACACATTGCCTAACAGCCACTTCTTTTTCTCAAGAGCATCTCCAAATTCAGCACTTGTATTCTAGTCAGTGGTACAAACGAGCAGATAGATCTGTGAGGAGCTATCAAACTATGGATGGTGAATCTTCTCAGGTCCTCACAAAGCATGTGAATTAGGTTAAGGAATACACCTCAGAAGAGGCCTCCAATGCCATATCCTATCCCCCTTCCTGGGCCTGTCCACTGTTACACGGGCCTCCTGGATTTACACCAGCAAAATAGTTAGTGCACATCCGAGGAGACCCGTTCAGGTGGCCTGGGCTTACACTGGGGGAAGGGAACAAGTGTTCCCCCGAGATGACCTCCCAGATGGCCTCTATGTGCTCTGGATGCAGCAGAGGCTGCACCGGCCCTGCTGCATCTCAGGGCGCAGAGTTAGACAGGATTGTGCTGTTAGCCACTATGCTATAATGGCTGTGGATCTCAGAGATTACAATGGGAGAAAATATTGCTAACATTATATTGTTTTCAAGCCAGCGCAGTGTCAGATGTTGCCCAGGTCAGACACTGATCAATTGTCAGAGGGTCTACCTGGCTAGACTGATCCCTAAACTCCCTAGTTATTAGAGCAGCTCGGCGTGTTGGCCAAGCAACTCACACTACCACTGTGCCCATTACTCCGTCTACAATGGAGGAGTCCCCCAGAGGCTCCTATGTCATTGCAGGAACTTCTATTGGCTGCTGGGGAGGATCCACTGCTGTTCATTGCCCATCTCGTGCTGCCAGTAAGAGTAGAAGGGTACAGGGGCCCAACACACCTCAATGGTCCATTGTAAGACTGACAACGCAATCCTATCCAACTTACACCACCGGTGTAACCAGTGGTGCGGCGAGAACGGGAGGCCCCAAAATGGAAAGAGGATTCAAATCCCCTTTTGAATCCCCCTTTAGAGGGGATTTGAATCCCCTTTCCGTTCTGGGGCCTCCCACTCTCACTGCACCGCTGGTTACACTGGTGGTGTAAGTTAGATAGGATTGCGCTGCCAAGGCCTCCTGCAACCTGGCACCCGCACTTTCAAACCATTTAGGCTTCATTAGTCCAAAGCAGCACCTTGATTTGTGCCGTGGAGAAAACAGGAATCCATCACACCAATTTAATATGGTTCTAATGGCAATACTACTGAATCAGATAAGGTAATAAAATAAAATAAATATCCTAAACTACATAACTTCAGTCACCACAAGAACAATAAGAATAAAATGTCACCCAACTGTAAAGTCATTGTTAAATATAAACAGAACTATTCAAGGCACCCACAGTAAAATTGTTCCATAGTTTAATTGTTTCTATAAACACGTCAACTTGCGTAATTTACAAAATATGTTCAAGTGCAGTCATTAAGACAATATATTTTTTTAAAATGCAAAGGGGGAAAAAGGTTCTTTCAATGTCCTGTTGCCACTGGACCCTGAAAACAAACAAACAGAACACATATTGCCTATGCTATTTTTGAACAAGTGGATCCAATGGTTCACTTACTTCTCAACCTGCTATGGAATAATCTGGCACATCTCTAATTTTAATAAGCTTCAGAGGGATTTGATGCAATGCAGCCTTTGCTTACAATCAATTAACACTCAAAGAAATACAAAGAACTTGTTAATGGCATTTATCATAACAAGTAATTCAGTGAAGGCCAAACTATATGTGCTGGGCAGTTCCGTGATTCTTTCTCCCCCACCATTTTTGGGTTTCTTGTACAGTGAGATGCAGCTGCAAGACGAGACTGAAACTGGGCATAGAGGACCAGGAGGTGGGTGGGACTGCACAACTCTTCCTACCTTTTGTCAGCTTAAAATCACTCCTACTCCAGATGCTTTTATTTCCATGGGGGGGGGGAATTCCACATCCTTTCCACTCATAGGTGGAAAAGCAGTTATAGGACTGCAATTCTGAGCTCAACAACAGCATGAATTGAAAGGGTTAAGGAGCCCTATCTTCCCACTGGTCCTCCCAATTTCAACTTTTAAACAAAACAGTTGGGAGACTCACCAAACTTGACTGTTAGATGTTGCTTAGACCTGAAAGTTTGGTCCAAATTAAGAGTATATTAAAACATGGCCATCTTGCCTTTGTACTGTACCAAATATAAAAAGGGAAATTTGAAAAGTATGCAGCCACTCATAATTCAGATTTAACATGCCTGATTGTCAATAATTATTTCTGCATACATTCTTCTGTTTATTTTTGAAAACAGAGAAATCACAGATGCTACACAATCCTCTTCATATGAATGGCCTAAGGGCCTGGTGCTTTTTTTTTTTTTTAAACTGGATGACAGGAATTCAAATAAATAGGAGTGCTATAATGACCAAAAAAAGAAGGGTTTCTTTCTCTCAAGCAAATCTAGTTCTGAGAACTTCTCACTCCATATTTATTGACTAAACAGTTTGTGAAATCAGTTGGGATAACCCTCAGTATCAGTTAAAAGTAGCAAAGCAATCAGGTTCTCTCTGGCCAATCAACAAGCATTCTAGATTGAAGAAGTTTCCCATGAGAATTTTTACATCTCTATTTCCACAGAGGCATCCCAATCCTGTGTAGGTCCACCGCAGCATGCATGCTGCACTGGAGCCACTTACTCTCTGGGTTTACTCGCCTTACGGCATGTTTACGACACCCAGCACCTGCAGAGTTGTCTTGTTGTCTTGTGCTCCCTGAGGCATCTGGTGGGGCCACTGTGTTTCTTTGTGCCAGGTGCAAGGGAGTGGCGACAGGATACAAGTATCTTGTTGTCTTGTGTGCTCCCTGAGGCATCTGGTGGGGCCACTGTGTGATACAGGAAGCTGGACTAGATGGGCCTTTGGCCTGATCCAGCAGGGCTCTTCTTAGGTTCTTAGGACTATAGACCTGCCAGCATTTTGTTGAGGAGGATTGTGCTGTGAATCACTGGCCTAATTCGCACGAGGCCTGTAAACCTACATCTGGGTTTGAATAGCAGAGAGCACTTCTCCTTGAGATTCTAGTTCTCCTCGGATGCACATCAGCTCCAGAGCTGGCGTGCATTAGGGAGGCCATGTAAGACTAACCTGGGCTGCGATGGGGCGTTGGATATTGGCGCAACACCATGTCGATATCCCCGCCCCCTCCCAGCCCGGGGTGGCCAATGGCCCCCTCTTTTGCTGCCCGGGCCCGCCTGTCCCCATCCCTGCAATGAGCGACCTAGGCGGTCCGCCCCGGGTGACGCGTGCGGGCGGACCGCCAGAGGGCGATGTGCGCGGAGGGCGATGCACGGACCCAAGCGTGCGTCGCCCTCCCCTGCGCGCGTCGCCCTCCGGAGGCTCCGCTCCAAGGCCTTCTCCCAGCCTCGGGCCGGGAGAAAGCCTTGGACCGACCTCCCTGGCCGATGCGCCAGGGCCTTCTAACGAAGGCCCACTGCGTCACGACGTTATTTATAACATTTTTCGCGCATGCGCAGACCGTTCCTGAGGGAAAAGGGCTGCCCTTTTCCCTCAGGAACGGTCTGCGCATGCGTGGAAAAATTATAAATAACATTGTGACGCAGTGGGCCTTCGTCAGAAGGCCCTGGCGCATCGGCCGGGGAGGTCGGTCCAAGGCTTTCTCCCTGCCTCGGAGCCTCCAAGGCCTTCTCCCAGCCTCGGAGCCTCCGAGGCTGGGAGAAGGCCTTGGAGCGGAGCCGGCTGCAACAGGGGGGGGGCAGAGCTGGGGGGCACCCGGGGCGGCATCCCGTCGGGTCGCCCCCCCCAAATCGCGCCCAGAGTCATTCGGGTGACACACGTGCTCCCGCTTTGGGGCAGCGCGCGCCCTAGTGACTCCGCTGCTTACGGAACTTTTGTGACACCTTAGGCTCACAGACCGCTCGCTCCACCGGCCTAAGGTTAGGCAGGATTGGGCTGTTAGAGTCCATACAGGCAACCAAATTACTCTAAGATGACCTGTCCACCCCTGAGTAATTGGCTCATCTAGATCATGCTGCTATGTCATAAGGAAGATTTTACCACACTTCAGATAGAGAAACATGGCATAATACATGATAAATTAATAACAATCTATATTGCCTTTTAGGTGTTCTTCCTGCTGAGTGGGAGCTGTTTATTCATGATGATCCAGGCATGTGTGTGTGTGAGCTCTAATTGCCTTTCTCATGGGATCAGTCTCACAGAGAGGGCAGGTACCAATTCTGTGGAAAAAGCTCATACAGCACCTGCCCACCCATGGGGTTGGATCACTGAAGCATTCTCCTTGGGGATAGGTGCCCCACATGCCCCAATCTTTAGGAATGCCTAAAGGGTACAGGAAGCCACCCTAGATTTGTGGTTATGCAGATTCACTGTCCAATCAGCATACGGTTCAAGAACAGTGGCAGTCTGTCTGTGTCATGTTTTCATCATGTGTTCTTACCTGTCCAGTTCGCCCACATTTTACACGAGGGGTTACATTCTGAGGTCAGAGCATAAAGCCAAAACTGTGTATAGTCGAAACTCCATTAAACCCAACAAACACATACTGTTGCTTTACATGCAGAGACTAAGCATGTATTCAGCTTCATTCTCCCATTTCAGGCTTGCTCCGGGGCATAAACAGAGTAAGTGAAATGACAGGTGGAGTCACCTGCTCTACTTAAAACGGTTGTTTTTCTTTTCTTTTTTGAGAGAGAGAGAGAGAGAGAGAGAGAGAGAGAGAGAGAGAGAGAGAGAGAGAGAGAGAGAGAGAGAGAGAGATGTGCACGTATACTTGAATTCGCACAAGTCAGTCGCATGTAAAATGTGAGCTGACTGTACAAGTTATCAGATAAAGATAAACACAATTGTGTGCACACACACACTTTAAGGTTTAAAATAATATTTTCCCTTATAATATAACAGATTCAGAACTCAGTTTTTGTTTCCTTTTTGAGTTGCTAGGGCTGGTTGATGATTGATTGATTGATTGATTGATTTGTGTGTGTGTGTGTGTGTGTGTGTGTGTGTGAAAGAGAGAGAGAGAGAGTGATTGAGTGCATGTGTGTGTGTGTGTGTCTGATATTTTGTGACGTGCGAAGAAATTCATGCCGGGGTCCTTATCTAGCCACATTATTTAATTATTTTGTTACTTTCAAGCAGAGTCAACATTGCAAAACAACAGTGTTATGTACTTAGAATGTACCGCTATTAGTGGATCTTCTGGCACGCCACCCGAGGCAGTGAATACTGTATTTCCTGGTATTGTGAAATTATAACTTCCTATTACCAATGTGATAGAATTAATTCAAACAACCTGATAACAATGTTATTATTATGCTAACAATGGTTAAAAGTGGCTCAAGTGGAACAGCTTGGCACATTTGAACATTTCAGATCAAAGGTCTATTGAACTGAAACAACAAATAAAATCAATTCCTTGAACTGTTTCTGCATTTCCAAACTTGCAACGTTACACCCTAGAATGTGACTTAATGAAATACAGATGAGGAGTGCCACGGAGCAGCCAGTCCTGCTGCAACAATGAAAATTAATGTACCACTTGCCTGACTGGGGAAACCAACCGTTTATTGGAGACAGCTTTGCACTTTAACACTTCAGTCTTGGAAGGCTGAGATAACTTATTTAGTCACAGTTAACTAAGAAGAAGTTACAAACTGAGGGAAATATTTCGTTTGGTGGGCAAACTGAACAATCCTTGCAGAACCCCCTGCGTGCCACGCTTCGGCACAGATTTCGAAGGGTGCGGTGTCTGTTTTTAGAAAGCACATTGTGCCCATTAATTTCAACAGCAAAGCCAACTAACAAAAAGGTCCCAAGTTTCCTTGTTGAGACAACTTTCCGCAGGATCCAAGGGAGTGTTAGGCTGTAATTCTATGCACAATTTCCTGGGAGTAAGTCTCATTAAACACAGTGGGACTTACTTTTGAGTAATTATGCATAGGCTTACACTGACAAGCACATTCAAAGATAAAATGTGAAAAAGGTCTTTCTGTTGTGATTATTATTTGTTGTGATTATTATTATTTTTTAAAGAAATACCTCACAAGAACTCAGGAGGTAGACAGGAATTCAGTTGAGGATGTATTGGCTTGTCATTCAAACTGCAAGTACCACTGAAAGATCTCTGTGTCACAGATAATCTGCATGGGAAAGTGAATACAGAACCCTGACATGGGTTCAAACTCACACGTTTTCTGACTGTTGTGTGGTTGGGCTCTCTCCCAACCAAAAATGCAGGAGCTCTTCTCCCCCAGCGAGGGAATGTGTGTAGCATAGCACATAGTTAATAGCGAACACTGGGCAGCATCCAGTATTCCAGAACATGGGGAGAATATCGTCCCTGGGACAGTGTTAGTGCAGACAAACACAGTATATGTGGGAGGCAGGGTTTGGGAGTGTGTCAGTGTGGGGGCACTGCTTGTTGGCACCTTATCCCTCCATCCCATGTCCATGCAATTTACAGTGTCCGAACAGGACTAGTGTGCAGAAGGTGTTCTGAGAACAAAAAAATATGGCCTTCAATTTCCAGGAGGAGTTGACACTTACACTGCCATCAGCTAGTGTAAACTTTGACTCCTAGCCCTGAATGTTGCCCCCACCCTCTGAAATGCCAAAAAAATGGCCCCACATTTTCACCACTACTGAACGGAATGGCAAAAAAAAATTGAGACATTTCATAGGACACTATTTACTTTACAAGATCGTTGAAAGAATCACATAAAGTATGTGAATCACCATACAAATGACTGGTATGCTTGACAGTTTTAAGGTAGGGACCCAAGAAGAGGAGCTAACTGGAGTGATCCAAAGCAGGCTAGGAGCTTGAGGAGACAAAGAAGCCATTGAAGGACATCTCCATCAGTCACACAGCCAAGCATTAGAAGCAGTTTAAGGCTCCATCCAGTAGCATCACTACAGGGGTGCAAATGGAGCAGGCCGCACTGGGTCCGGGTGCAAGCCTCAGAGAAGTGCCACCACACGGCCCGCACCCCCGCTCTGCAAACTTTGGCTTCAGTCGCCTCGCGCCATCGCCGGAGATAATGTTTTCACTGCTCGCCTGGTGCCGAAGTGAGCAATGGGAGCCGAAGATTGCCGAGCGGGGGCAGTCTGGAGGCGGGCTTTCACGTTAAAAGGTAATGCAAAAGCCCGGAAGGTCGGGGGCGATGCTATACGTTGTTACGTCACACACACCCCGAGCTTCTGGAACGCCGAGTCTCCGCGAGATATGTTCCGCACCGGGTGGGAGTTGGTCCAGCAACGCCGCTGACTTCATCCAGTTTAAAAGAGCATGATGGCACTCTCTCTATGTTCCACATAAGTAAGGAAATACTAACTCTGCTTGTCTTTTATCAAGAACTCTCTGTTTTTCCAGAAACCTGGGTGCTGATTCCCATGTTTGACCATTGTTGGTATCTGTTTTGGCAAGCCAGAGACCAACAAAATGTCTACAGAGATGAGTCTCTAAATGTCTATAGAGATGAGTCTCTAATTGCTTGGCATTTTGTTTGCACTTTTGATCTGTCTCATCCTTTACAGGAGTAGACACCTGAAATGCCCTGGATATTGGGGAAAGAAAAAAAAAACTTTCTCAGGAACATGTCTAATAACGTTTTAAAAACAATTATTAGCTTGATGTCTTTGCTGTCTCACCAGACAGAACTTCCTTGATTAAATACCGTCAATAAGTCAATCAGGAGACTTATTTGAAACTTGTGTTATTGGTACCTGCTTATATATGGACTCTGGGAAAGAAAGAAAGTAAATGTTCAAACTCTTTTCTTTTCTTAGTTACTAATAAATTAGCATTTCAAATACAAAAGGTGATGAAATAAAACTCCTTGAAACTCACTGCTGTTTAAAAACATATAGCGTTTTCTAAATAAAGAGATTGTTTATTTAGAAAGGTTGGCATAAATAAAGTATTTAACTTAATCTTTCCATTACAGGAAACATCTCTTTGAGAGGCATACAAGATAATAAAATGACCCAGAGATTTGAAAAAGAAACAAAATCAAAGTCGTATTTGAGCATGCAAAGGTAATACTAATCGAATTCACGAAAAAGAAACCTCATTGGGCATTATTATCTTTCCATCAGGATGTGTGGTTGTCAGCAAACAGCAGACCTCTTTTGAAACTGCTTCTGCTGTGCAGCGAAAAGGACCAAACATAGACGGGCAGGGAAAGAAGCTTAGGAAGAAAAGTTTTGAAGAACCAGGACCTGTTGGAATGGAAGATGGAAAAAAATGAGGAAAGCACTGAAATAGAAAATATAGTTCTTCCATGTGTTTAATCTGAACTTTGGGGTCACTGATAACCTTGTGGGTATGTTACGCCATCTTCTCCCCCAAACAGAGCTGTATGGTAACAGGGCAGATGTCTGTGGCTTTGTCCCTCAGGTGATAATGTGTAAACAAGGCCTACGGCTACTTTCAGATGTCACACATATTTCATGTCAAAGTACTGAAGTCACACCACTGTGAAGTCTCATCCTTTCTTTACAGTCTTTGAATCCAGTGGCCATGCTAGCATGATGCTGGCCCAATATTATTTAATAGAGAAAACTGAAGAGATGGCAAATGGCATGATAAGGTCGCAGGCATACACACCTGCCATCATTAGATTTCACACAATTATGCAAGGCAGATTCTGGTAGGCATACTATGAAATTCACACCACCAGGTTTCTTGGGTCCAGAACCAATAACCTGGATCTACACAGACAAAGAGGGAAACAATACAGCTAAATGAGTTCTTCTTCTTTTATCACATCATGACATTTGCATTAATGGACATTTGTATTCTCTCTCGCTAGGAAGGTGAGAAACTTTACCATTTTTTCCACACATATTTCTGCCTTTCTGAATAACAGTACGTGTTTGGAACAATGTTTGAAAACTTACAGTTACACTATAACTGCCACTATTAATTCCCCATTCAAAGCTCTGATTGGCTAATTCCCATGATGCCAGGCTATTGATTATTGATTCACTCAAAGAGCAGACCCGAACTGATCATTTTTTAAAAATGTATTTATTTTATTGTTAAGGCTCAGGCAGTACTTTTGCAAAGGTTTTGCTTGTTTGGGATAGTTATCCACAACAGTGAATATATGGTATTCATTTTGGGCCCTTCTACATTACACGGATAGCTCTAAAAGAGTTTATATAACTGTACAGTTTTGAACGAAAGCAAGCTGAGACAAGAGACCATCATTTTAGAGATCCATGGTCTCCCTTTCAATTCACATTATCCTTTGGTGGTCCTCCAAATGTGAGAGGTTAAGCACGTTAGAGAAATGTTGTCCCAGGATAGCTACTTACATTAGCTATCCAATCTATGTTCTTGCATCAACTGCATAAAAAGGTAATACAAAGAATAATAAAAGATTATGCCTGAAATATTCTCAAGTTAACTTTCTTTGTGCCCTGAAGCTTATGAGTTTCTTGCTTGGCAAAAAACTCTTTCCTCAAGTTTCAGAAAATGTCAAAAACTAGCTCTATTCTGGAACCTTTTCCCTACTCTTCCTATATGTCTGTAAAGACAGATGACAGGGCTGAGTCATCATGATTACTGACATCCACAAGTGCATTCTTCTCTCCTTCCTAGCATGCCTTCTCAGTTCTTCTAATCATATCAGCAGGGGTGAGCAAATCAAACACTAGTATTCAGATCTCACGTGTGTGTGTGTGTGTGTGTGTGTGTGTGTGTGTGTGTGTGTGTGTGTGTGTGTGTGTGTGTGTGTGTGTGTGTAGGGGGGGTGTCAGACAAAGTTCTTCATCAGGAAGGCATGTTGATGGGGAGGGAGACATGTTCGTGCATGTCCCTAATTGAGCAGTAGGCAGGCCAGCCTGGACAGTATCATCCAAACTAGCCCAGAAAGTCCTATAAAAGTTGTGGGAATTCTACTTCATTTACAGCGTGATCTTGCAGAATTTAGGCCAGCACCGCACGGGCCTAAGGAATTGCAAATGTGCTGTAAAGCATGTTTGCAGATCCTTTAAGCGGCGCCAGCGCGGAGGCTGGCACCACTTACAAGGCCGCGGAACCGACTCAGAACCGATTGGCCGGCCCTGGCTGGGAGGGGGCGGGGATATCGGCTCCGCAGCTGGCATGCATCTGAAGAGGCCCATTGGGCCCTGCCCCGCTTACACCAGGGGAAGGGGATGAATGAATGTGAGCCCGTGCCATGCCAGTGCAGTCCGCAAACTCTGCAGGGTGCAGCGGCCAGCCCCTTTAGGCCAGCTGTGCATACTAGCACAGGATTGGGCAGCTAGTGGAAGCTAATGGCCTACAGCTAATGGCCCTTCGACAAGGACATAAAATCAATGGAAATGAAAAAAATACTGTGTAGAGGGCGGAAGTATAAACTGTAGAAAACGACAAGAAGGACAATAACAGCACTATAAAGAATGCATTGGAAGGTTCTTGGATGCTTCCATGTTAAAGTCCCTGCCTCTCTCTTTTATACACGCCCTTCAGAGACAATTCTGGACTCTACTCTGATATAGATCACCAAGCCACAGCCATTATAGCCGAGAAGAAAATAGTTTCCAAACATTTGATCCACCATTAATTTTATACAAATATTACTTGTTCATGCTCTACCTCAACAGTACTTTGCACTGGCATCGCTGGAGGTGGGGCGGAAAGCTAAGTTCTGCAGCTTTCCACCCCACCGTTACTCTCCTGCACGAGGCGCCCTGCCCCCTCGTCGTAGGAGCCCATCAGCGGGGAGAAAGCAACGCGCAGGGACTCTCCTGCACGTTGCTTTCTCTCCGCTGACG
The DNA here is from genome assembly GCA_026170595.1 of Plestiodon gilberti rubricaudatus. Taxonomy (NCBI): domain Eukaryota; kingdom Metazoa; phylum Chordata; class Lepidosauria; order Squamata; family Scincidae; genus Plestiodon; species Plestiodon gilberti. Next base: position 190,721,613 of record JANXHW010000001.1, read on the forward strand.
GGCTCCTATGACGGGGGGCGGGGTGCCTTGTGCAGGAGAGTAACGGTGGGGGGGGGGAAAGCTGCAGAACTTAGCTTTCCGCCCCACTTCCAGCGACGCCAGTGGTACTTTGCCACTTTTCACCATTGTTTCCTCCTGAAGTCAGTGAGATCCAATGTCTACCCTCATCTACATCTCAGTAAGTGCAAATTACTAAACTTTATTTTCCAGCTTCACGTTCACTCACTCCCACCACCCCCTTAAAAAATTCTTAAGGGAGAGAACAGAGTGAATTCTTGTATAGAATATAGATATTCTACACATGTAGAATTGTAGAAGATATATTTGTTCTAGAGGTGGTCAAGAGGATTTGTACTTCTTATTTGTACTCTCCCTCACAAACTCAAAGCTAGCATTTTTTCCAGACGACATATTTTTTTCCAATCTTGGGGATACCCATCAGATTAATTGTTTGACAAAATTGTCCTGCCTTTTCCTTCTCAGAAGGTGTAGGTTTTTCAAATGCCTGCAGTACACCACAGTGGATTTTCCCATGAGTGGTAGTTAATTGTAGTTTGGTTTGCTGGCCTTTGGTGTGGTGTGAGAGGTTTATTTCCTCAAGAGCTGACTTGAAACAGGAAAAATCACAACTGAGAACTGACATCTTGACAGTCAAAACAAACATACATTTTATCTATATGGAACCTTGGATATGACTATAAGACCACACCCTTGCTGTGATTAGGCATTTCCTAGAAGGGTTTTGTTTAATATTGGGAATGAAACCTTTTAGAAAACTATTCACAATTTTTAAAAAAATGTGGATACCCATTCTGGGACATAGCTGTCATGCATTTACTATAGATTCATTAGCAAAATGGTAGGTGGAGGAAGAAGACACAGTATTTGAACAGGGAAAACTGTTGGCATCTCTTCAAATCTGAGAATGAACATCTTTCAGCCTCAGTAAAAATAGCTAACAGCGAGATCCAGCCCAAACTTCCAGAACCGGAGCTAGTGCTCCGGCGCCAGAAGCTGTCGCAAACATGCCTCAAACTTGCACATTCTTTAGAGTTCCTGGTACCTCTTGTAGGGCCTGTCTTGCTACTTCCTGTTTTGTCCATGTGACTTAATAGAATTTAGGTGTAAATTCCCCTTGGCATAAAGGCAGCATAGGCCGGTTACCCCATCTAGCCATAGCTTTTTGTATGATATAAAGAGAAGGACAGGGTGGCAATAGTGAGAGAGAAAACTGATGCACAAACATATTTTCTGTGCAAAGCAATTCTCAACACATTGAAATGCAGTGCTGAATGGGGCCAATTCTAGTTGCTTGAAGAACCAATCCAGGAGGCCCAAGGAGAATTGTCTTCCTTGGCCTACCAAGTGAAAGGATGAAATTATTCATAAACACTCACACACGAAAGAAAAAAAAAAACAGGGGGGGGGGTTAGAGAAGGCAATATGGTCCACCAGAAAATATCAGATTTATTTGTGAAAGTTATTCATAGCCTTTGCTACGTTAGGCGCGGCAGATGTACGAGTGTTATGTTTGTTTACTTGAAACGGGAGTCCTGAGCTCAACAACAAGGAAGCTATTTTTGACACAGAAAGTGAAAAGAGGTGTGTGTGTGTGTGTGTGTGTGTGTGTGTGTGTGTGTGTGTGTGTGTGTGTGTGTGTTTGCTCCTGTCTGGCAGAGCTGCAACACTGAGCTACTACCATCTTCAGTACCACCACCCTGGACCATGCTGCAGTAAACTATTAAACTCAGTTTGTCCTTTAATAACTGCACGAATATAAACAGAAGAAATCCTATTGCCGAATAGCTTATCAAAACAAAACCTGTGTGTTAGGTACGCAAAATGCAGAAAAAACATGCTGCTCCATTCCCGGTGGGCTTAGTAGTTCGAGCAGGATCTAGATACTGAAAAATTAAAGCCCAACTTGTCACCCTGATGTCAAGAAAACTGCTCAAGCAGTAAATGATCAGCGAATGCAGACAGTATGTACAACAAAATATTAGAATTCCAGCATATAGTTTCTGAAGAGATTAAAAAAAGTGCCTAGTCCTCATGGTTACAATGAAAATATCAAACAACAATATGGCTTCCAGATATTGAAAGAGAGACCAACCCAATGCCTTAGCAAATTATTGGTAGATACCTAGGCTTGCCATCCGCCCTGGAATTTCTGGGACCGTCCCGGAACCCGGGCTCAGGTCCCAGGTCCTGGACCGTTCCGGGCCAGTGCAAGCCTCTGTCAGGTTTATACTGAGATAAAACTTACCTTTTTTTTTTTTTTTAATCTCGCAAGATCCAAGATGGCTGGAAGGGAAAAAAAGGTAAACTTTATCTCAGTTTAAAAGTGGCGGCGGCAGCGGAGGCTGCGGGGGCATGGCAGGCGACACGGGCACAATGGGCAACGGCATGGGCACGGACACGATGAGCAGCGACACAGGCACGATGGGTGGTGACACGGACGACAGAGGCAATGGCACAATGGGCGGCGACGGCACAACGGGGGCAAAACGTCGGAACTGGGGCAACAACGGCACGACAGGTGACACAGCGATGGGGGACAGCAATGGCGGCAGCGGCGGCAAAACAGGCAAGTCGATTTAATTAATTCATTCTTGGCTAAAAATAAATAAATAATTAAAATTTGAAAAAAAAAAGATTTCTAAAAAAAAAATTTATTTATTTAATTGTGGAGGGGGGGTCCCCGTTTAGGACCGGGAAAATCTGGTAAGCCTATAGATACCCATCCTGTGCTTAATTTGCCAGTAAATCCACTGAACACCTGCAACTATGTAACAGGTTGGAAAAGATGTTGATGTGTGGAAAAAGTTATGAGTCAACAAGTGTCTTCTGCCGTGGTCAGGATCCGTGAGAAAAGGAACTCTGGGGGGAAAAAACACAAAAGGAGGCCTAGTGTGCACATAAGAGCCGATGCCTGTAGGGGGTGCTTTGAATCCTAGCTACTGTAGTGTTCTGTATTCTGTACATTGCTGCTTTTCAAATGATTAGTGAGATGATTACAGTTTAAGAGAGAAATAATACACTCAGGATTTTGTACAGCTGCTGCTTTTTGATGGGTGTTGCTAGTATGGTGGATGAAAAGAAAATTCACTTGTCTTGCAATGTCTTCTCAGATAAACATCAAAATGGAAGAGTCCACTTTATTACATTTCAGGATCTATGTTCCCTTTATGCACATCATGCTCAGAGTAGCAAATCTTTCAGGAGCTTCGTTAAGAACCAATGGAGAATAAAATTTTATGGAGTTCTATGTATTTTTTAAAATGATGATTAATATATGTGAAGAGGCACATGTTTTAGTGCAAGCAGTCCTTCTGCATCAGTTAACAAGGGCCTTTTTAAAATCAAAACTCAAGGAAGCGACTATTCAGTTTCCCCAGTTTGATGAGCAGAAAGAAAACACAAATGAACTCTTCTATCCCTCCAAAAGTCTTCTCTCTCAAAGTCTGAGTAAACAAAACTAGATTATAGTTTGCTCCACCTTAAGCACATTTCATACAACAGGCTTTTTCCCGCATGCGGCAACAGCGACCTGCCATCTGATTGTGGCCATTTGTGCAAGCAGATATCCCATATATTGTCACTGTTTCGTGAGCACATCACATTCAGGACAAGTCCACACTATTCCTTGATTCCTAGGCGGGGAAGCAACTGACAGCTGACCGACTGCTGACTCTCAGTGTGAATTATCTCCAACTTCTCTACTACGCTTTTGCTTGTCCCCTCCTGTTAACGGCAGTCTACATTTTCCTGTGCTGTGATAACACTGAGCCTCGTTCCAGTTACATTCTTTGTATGCTTAAAAGAAAGGCATGGCTTGTGGCTGGCAACATGCATGCTGAGAATCAAAAGGAGACTCTGCAGGATGAGAGTTTAAGTAGAGGAATGTCAGCGGGAGGGGGATGCTTTGACCCTTTATCCTTTGGCCATTTTCCCACTCAAAATTGCCCCCACCCCAGTTGCTTCCCCTACTACAGAGAATATGGCAGATACCTTCATAGAATAATAGAATACTAGAGTTTGAAGGGACATTGGAGGCCATCTAGTCCAACCTCCTGCACAGTGCTGGGGGCGACAGTATCCCTGACAGACAGACAGCCATCCAGCCTCTGCTTGAAAACCTGCAATGAGGAACAGCCCACAACTGCATGAGGCAGACTGTTAGTGCCAGACAGCTCCTACAGTTAGGAAATTCTTCCTAATATCTACCGTATTTCTTCGAGTCTAAGGCGCCATCGATTCTAAGGCGCACCTTTACTTTCAGTACCACCAGCAGGGAAAAAAAATCCATCAATTGTAAGACTCGCCTCCCTTCATTAAATCTACCCGCTCAGCACCAACTCTCCCCAGCATGTCTCCTGCAGCTGAGGATGACTGAGTGCACTGCCTTTGCATAGCATTTCTGGCCCCGCCAGAAAGTGCCATTTCCTTCGTTACCTGGTCTTGGGGGAGCTTCAGGGAGGCCTGTGCAACCCTCTGCAAGCCTCCCTGATCTTCAGTTCAGCGAAAAACAGCGATTTTTGGGCATTTCTGGTTTTCGTGAAAACCGGAAATGGCTGAAAATCACCGTTTTTTGCCAAACTGAAGATCGGGGAAGCCTGCAGAGGGTCGCGCAGGTCTCCCTGAAGCTCCCCGAAGCCCCAGTAAGTAAGAAGATAGCAATTGGGGGTGCTTTTTGGAGACCTTCGATTCTAAGACGCACCCCATTTTCTGAAATGCTTAATTGGGAAAAAACATGCGTCGTAGAATTGAAGAAATACAGTAGTTTAAATCTACTTCCTTGTAGTTTCAACCTGTTGGTTCTAGTCCTGCCCTCAGGAACCAGTGAAAGCAAGCCCTCCCCTTCTTCTGTGTAACAGCCCTTCAGATACGTGAAGACACCTATCATATTTCCCCTTAGTCTTTTCTGCTCCAGGCTACACATACCAAGCTCTTTTAACCATTCCTCATAGGGCTTAGTATCCAGACATCTCACCATCCTAGTTGCCCTTATCTGAACCTGCTCCAGCTCATCCATGTCCTTCTTAAAATGTAGTGCCCAAAACTGGACACAGTATTCCCGTGAGGTCTGACTACTGCAGTATAAAGCGGAATTATTACCTCTCGCTGTCTGGGCTCTATGCCTCTGCTAATGCAGCCGAGCAATGCAATCACATCACACTGCTGGCTCATATTCAACTTATGGTCCACTAAGAGCCCAATCCAATAGAGTATGTAGTGGCTGACGTTGTCCAATGTCATCTGCTGGCGCGGACTACCGTAAAGCAGTCAGCGCCAGTCTTAAAAGGCGTTCTGACAGCACAATACTCAGCACACTGCCAGAAGCACCAGCAGGAAGGTCTGCACCTTCCTGCCCGTGTTGTCGTGTCCCCCATCAGAGCAGGTAAGTCAGCAGGGGGTGGGTGGGAGGAGTAGGTGAGGGCGTAACGAGGGCAGAGAGGGGGCAAAACAGGGCAGGGAATGGGCAGATTTGGTCCGTGAAGGCTCAGGTTTGGTGGCAGCGGCAGCCAGCAGATCCTACTCCCCTTCCTGGACCAATTCCATGGCATGGGTCCATGCAGACCTGCACCAGCTATTTAGCTAGCACAGGTTTGAGTAGACCCCCCTACGCCGTGAAGGATTACCCCTGGCTAAGGGAACAATTGTTCCCTTGACCAGAGGAGACCTCTGCAACTACCCCCCCCCCCCCACCATAGGATGCAGCGGTAGCCATTTTGGTGCCGCTGCATTAGCAGGGAGGGGGTGGGGCAAGGATAGCATTGGGCTGTAAGACACCTAGTTCTTTTTACACATGCTGCTACCAAGCCCGGTTTCCCCCATTCTGTACTTGTGCTTTTGAGTTTTTGTTCCTACATGGAGGACCTTACATTTGTTTCCATTGAACTTCATCTTATTGGTATGGAATCACTGGTGGAGCCTCTCAAGATAATTTTATTTATTTATTTATTTATTTATTTATTTATTTTTCTCTTAAAGATTTTATACTGCTTTTCCAGTGTTCGAAGTGTACAACAATAAAAATACAATAAAACATTGTAGGGGGGGTATAGAATTATATGGGACAAAGTGATCCTTGAGGTATCCCGGTCCTATGCCGAGTAGGGCTTTAAAGGTCATCACCAACACCTTGAATTGGGCTCGGAATGGAATGGACAGCCAGGAGCAATAGCATGGCAGAATCCGCCCGGTGACCAGCTGAGCTGCCACGTTCTGCACTAACTGCAGCTTGCAAACTATCTTCAAGGGTAGCTGCATGTATAGTGCCTAGTCTAGAACTAGATGAAATGTCACCAGGGCAAGGACCACCGTAGCCAGATCCGATTGACTTGGATACGGTCACAGCCGGCACACCAGATGAAACTGGGGGAAATTCCCCGTGGCCACAGATGCCACCTGGCCATCCAGGAATAGCTGTGGATTCAAGAGGACTCCTAGGCTGTGGTCTTCCACTAGGATTTTGAATCCTAATTCAGCCTTCTACTGTGTTAGCTTCACCACCACCCCTGCCTGCCCTATGTTGTGTCAACTGCATCTCTTCTTCTCTATGGGGAAAAAGCTGGGGGCAATTTTCTGAGCATGAAAACAGCCAGAGGGAAAAGGGTTAAGCAGTCACCACATCATTCCTCTGCTTAAACTCACAGCCTTCTGAAATGGCTTCTGGGTAAAGTTAACCCCTGCTAACTGGGCAAGAGGCACTTTTTCAATTGGTGCTCCTCTTATATTTAGCAGGGGAAGAGTAACTGCCCCCCTTTCATCCTAGCACAGTGTTTTTCTGGTGGCTGTTTGCTGGTGTTCTTCGGCATCTTTTTTAGATTGTGAGCCCTTTTGGGACAGGGAACCATTTAATCCAGAGGTTCTCTAAGTGTGAGGCGCGACTCCCAAGTGCGTCATCGAAAGCAGCCAGGGGCGTCGCGTTAGTCTTTTAATTAACACATATTCTTGCTTGCAAGAGAGAGAGAGCAAAAACGAAGACCCGGGAAAAACTGCCTCTTCACATCGGGTCACTCAAAGTTAATTTCAAAACACTTCAGGTTTGTAGGCAGTTTCCAGGTCTTGTTTTTAACCACAGCGTGAGGGAAGCCCTTGCTTATCTTATGTTAAAGAACAATTGATAAGCCGCTAAGTACTCAAGCTGAGCTGGAGACAGCAAGCTCCTGGAGACAAGACAGCATCCCTTTCTCTCATTGTAGGTTTGCAGATAAGGTATTTTCATTCAGGTTTCATTCAGACATTGCAGGTTTGCAAATAAAGTACCGTATATACTGCTCAGCATAAGCATGGAAAATCCACTTTAGGGCTCGTTTTGGGAATATACACATACATATACACATTCATATAAGAAAGGGTGCCTCTGAGCATGTAAAGAATGCCTGTTTCTTCCATGCACTGTAATGGGGAGTCACAGCTAACGGCGAGGGAGTTCAAGGGAGCCGCGAGTCAAAAAAGTTTGGGAACCACTGATTAATCATTTGGTTTTGTCTGTAAACTGCTTTGTGAACTTTTTGTTGAAAAGCGGTATATAAATACTGTTAATAACAACAACAAACAACATATGTACAACTGCATATGTCTGGCTGTCAGGTTGAGTTGTGAACCAGGAGGGCCTAGTCCAAATCTTGCCTCTGCCATGAACTTACTAGATGGCCTGAACCTCAGATAGTTCCCCTACCTGCAATATGGCCTACCTTACTGGGTTGATGTTAAGAATGGCTTGAGATCATAGACACAAAGAGCTCTGAATAACCTCAAGCACTACATAAACATTATGTACATGGGGCCACAGTAGTTTAGTGGTTAAGATGCTGAACTGCACCGAAAGGTCGGTAGGACAGCAGTTCGAGACGCGAGTGCCGCATGACGGAATGAGCTCCTGTCTCCTGTCCCAGCTCCTGCCAACCTAGCAGTTCGAAAGCAAGAAATTGCAAGTAGATAAATAGGTACTGCTGCGGCGGGAAGGTAACCGCGTTCCATTAGTCATGCCGGCCACATGACCACAGAAGCGTCTTCGGACAGCGCTGGCTCTTCGGCCTTAGAAAAGGAGATGAACACTGCACTCTAGAGTCGGACACGACTGGCTTTCGAGCAGGGATACCTTTACCTTTACTACTATGATTTTATCAGGCTCACATCATACACCATAAGGGAAACTGGATTCACTTCTAGGTAGCTTCCAGCTCATTCCTGTCAGCAGACAGAGATATGTTCAGTCCCTAGTGAGTGGAAACAAAGCAGGGGAAAACCGTTTCTAAGCATAACATGGGGTTGGAGGTCTCAACATGGGTTAAATACCACATCAATGGAACATGTATCAGTATGGCAGTATTCCAGAACTCAGCAGCTATTACTTTGGGCAGTAGGGAAAGCCTATTATGTGAACTAGTCCCACGGGCAATGTTAGGGCAGTGCCTCTTGAATGTTAAGCCGCCTCCATGGAGTTGCCTCCTTTGCAGATTCCTCTCTGTTGCAGCAAGCAGGGCCCAGCTCAAGCATCTTGCCTGACTCATCCTAGTGGTATCATTATCACATCAGAAGCACTGCTACCATGGATCACAATAGAATAACCCCAGGTATGCAGAGATGGGAGGGCTTAAAACACATAAGCTTTCTAAAGCATCTGTAGGGTGCTTTAGAAAGCAACGTGTACTGAGCTTCTTCAAAGTCACAGCCTTCTCTGAAGCTTTAAGCAATGTGTGTTTTGCAGGACTCTCTTTCCTCAGCAGGATTTTTTCCCATGTACAAACAAAAAAGAAAACTCACTTGCAGTGAAAAACATGAATGTGTTCCCTAATCTGGCATGCATTTCTGCACAAGCACGAGGTGCTGCCTTTCGAGAAGAGGACAGCCAACGCTCTTTACAAGCAGCCAACACCAAAATATCTGCCTCGCTTACTAAAGAGAAACAGAAAAATGGAGCAAAGTGCCTTCGCCAAGTTTTTTCCCCTCCCCCCTCCCAGGAAATGTAGTGGTTCAGCAGCAAAATGTCAGAACCAAACATGTAAACAAGTCAGATCTGATTACCTTTGAGTGAGTTCCTGTAAGATTCATTTTATTTCTCTCCCTGTGATTTGCCTGACTAATAAATTAAGGAGTTGTGCCACGCTTGTGTATATGTGAATCCAAATGTATATGATTCCTTTAACTGCGTGGAATTGGCTTACAGAAATAAAACAACGTGCATGTCTGTAAGGAGCTCCTCAATCTCTTTTTAAAGTGCATTTCTACTGCAACACTGTCAATGGTTAGGGTGACTGAGGGTGATGCACAGCACATCTAACTAAGAGATCACGACTTCCGGGTCCTCTTGCTTTTCTTTCAAATGGAAATGGGTCTTCAACAGGAACGGTGACTCCATTAGATTGGTTTACTTCTAAGGCTAACTGAATGATTTCTTTCATTTCAGGAATATGAAAAGAAGAAGAAGAAGAAGAAGAAGAAGAAGAAGAAGAAGAAGAAGAAGAAGAAGAAGAAGAAGAAGAAGAAGAACAGAGTTCTCTTCCTCTGAATGTTGTATTTGGACATTTCAGCCTTTTGCAGTTTGGAAGTTTGTGATGAAGAGGTTACAAGCTTTTCCCACAAGAAATATCATCCCAAATCTTGCTTGGGAGTAAAAATCCCACTGATCACAATAGAAGAGCAGCTGTATGCAGGGTGTCCTTTGGGCCCTCAGAATTAGCCTCACCTTTAAGGGGAACAGGGAAGCCCTTTCAGGTTAGGGAGCATTGTGCATGCGTATCATGCGCCTCCCAAGAATCACTGGATCAGATGGAGTTTTAATGATATGGCTTGTGTAGTATTGTACCTCCAATTGTAATGTGTGCCCAAGTGCCAGTAAAACATGCCTTACTAATTACATCTGAAACCATATTTACTTTTTTATTATACTTGATTGCATTCCTCATAGCTGTGAGTTATTTTAAAATATAAAAATTACTCTAACACTTACAAAACCTCAACAATAGTAACCCTCTCTATTAAATCAGACATTACCTCATTAAACAACCAGCTTGAAAAGGTGTTAATGTTACTAACTATTTCAAACAGGGCAAGTTGGCACCTGTTTATTCCCTTATTCATTTTAAAACAGCTTCGAACTCCAGCTGCAAATGACTAATGTTTGTTGCACCTGTAAAAATTCCTTTTGATAATAAAAAGGCCCACCTCATTAAAATATCAATAAAGGATTTAATCCCCCTTGGATGACAAAGACAATAAAGAAAAGGAATGTACAATGGTTAATATTTGTAACTCTGATTTTGTGTTACCATTTTGTGTTACCAAACCCCATTTCTGAAAACATTTAACATTGTAATTTATACAATAACATACAATGTTTTTATATTTACATGCATTTTTAATAACAGTGCATGTGTGCGCACACACATGGATGAGTTTGTGTTAGGCAAGCCAAGCTGACTGCAGCCATCAATGGTTCACAACAGACCCACTGGGACCTTTTGTTTTTGCTGCCTGCCTGGGACTACAATGACAAGAAGGTAGCTGCTGAACATCTGGCAGACCACAAACCATGGGTGATGGCCAACATCTGCATTTGGCTTGGAAAGGTCACAAGTCATGCAAGACTGCTATGTGAAGCATATTTACTGTTATCCTGAAATGTCAACAGAGGAGATCCTATCTTAGAAACTCTGACATGGCTTGACAGTCAGTTTTAAGCACACGTGTGAAGACGTAAAGAACTGCCCATGATTTCAGTGATATTTCCCTCCAAAGCTCACTTGCTTATGAACCTCAGAGCAGCAAACCAAAGAAACGGTCAGAGAAAACCAGTGCTGACATGGCCACTGACCACCAGATGGCAGCAATGTGTTTTTATGAATTATGCAGCAAGACAGTGCAGTTCACTTCTACTGCACATTAAAACTACAAATTAATAATTACTTTTCAAACAGGAGGAATGCAGAGGGTTTCGTTGTTGACTGGTTTGTTGTTCTTTTTTTAAAGCACAGCAGAAAGGAGGACAATAATCCCCTGCAGACTTAAAAAGGCATGGCTGCCTGTCTACCTGGAATCTTAGAAAGATGATGATCTTTCATCACAGTGATGGGCAAGCCGATGGTATTCTTACCCGGAAACTGTGCAATTACGTGGGTCTCGCTGTCCTTTAGTGTTTCTGCCCCTGACCAAATTACAACTTCGTCCATACATTAAGCATTAAATATATCACTCAGTTTAGTTCTGCAACACAGCAATGCCTCTGGCTCGAGAGAAGCATTTTCTTTTCTGACGGACAAATAACATCTGCAGCCATGAAAGCTGCAGTGTAGCTGTCAAAAAAAGACCCCCCCCCCAAAAAATGACAAGCCAGTTGCATGATTTCTTCAAATGCAAATTCACATACAAATACATTTGTACGCATCCGGGGACCCGTAACATTGTGCAAATATCAATTTTTCAAAAGGCTATACATATGGTTAACACCAGTGGCTATCAGACACCAGGGATAGGCCCCTCTCTGTTGTGGCACCCTCTCTGGGGAATGTTCTCCCTCAAGAAGTCTGCAGGGCTAGTTCCTGAAAGCTGAAACTCAGGAAAAAAAACCAAGAAGCTTTCTTACGCTGCCAGGCTTTTTCAGAAAAGATGTGTGTGGGGGGGAATGGGGGACGGACTATATTTTTATCGCTCTGACTCTGTGCTGCTCAGTATGCGTTTACGGCTCTCTTGTATTCTATTCAAAAGATAGTCTTTGTCTATTTATGACGTAGGCCACCTTGAGGGCTCTTGCAATGGAAGGGCAGGATAAGCAGCAGGCAGTCACCTGTGATCACCTGAAATAAGGAGTGAAGAAGGGGTGAAGCTACTGTGCTTTCTCTTATAACTGGGCTGCCCACTGGGATTACATCACAGATTACAATTCTGTCTGAATTGTATTGGCTACCAATTTTGTTCTGGCTCAATTCAAGGTGTTTGTTATGATCTTTCAAGCCCTGAATGGTTTGGGACCTGGATGTGTTAAGGATCACCATCATCAATACACTGTGTGCTCCAAAGATCACCTGAGCCCTTGAGCTGGGTGCCTTTGCTTTCTGAGGCAGGGAAGGTGTGCAATGTGCCTTTCTACTGGTGGTGGTGTCCCCTCCCAACAGGAGTTTTTTGTTCTGCCAATGCAGTCGTGTAAAAAAGGCATGCGCTGCGTCCAATGATGGGGGGGGCGTGACCCGAGGGCAAACGGGAGGTAAGTATAAATTGTTATACTTACCTCTGCATACGTCCTGAGGCCCCCTATGGGTCTTCTTGGACATATGCCACCTCCTTTGGTGGCCTATTTCAGAGGAGAGACAATGAGCAAGGAGGTTCGAAATGGAGGTGACAGGATTTGGTATGTGCCATTGCTGCCGGATACACTCCTCCTGCCTCCTCCCTGCCCCCAGTCCTCCCACTCACTCACTCTCCTCCCCCAACCCACCCCACTGCTGACTTATCGAGTCTGGCGGGCGCAGCAGGGTCTGGCAGAAAAGCTGAAGCGCTGCTACCTTATGTGGCAGTGCTTGCAGAATAGTCGCCGATGGAGCACTGCGCGCCATTGGCAGCCATTTTACGACAGTGGAAGACTCTTCCACTGTTGTAAATCCCTCCTCCTGAAGCCCAATCTTGGATAGGATAGGATTGGGCTGTAAGACACGTTTTACCTGCCATTCTCACACATACAAACCAAGAGTGTACCCATCTCCTATTCATATTAGGATTTCCGCCCTGCCCCCACCCCAGATAAAATTTTGAAAACTTTCCTACCACAAACCACACGTACTAATCAACATATTGGTGGTTATTCAATATTACAGTGAATATCTATACAGTATTCCTCTCCTATATCTCTCATTGTTCCCAGCCTCTTTACTAGATATTCCTCTGAGCTGATAAATTGCTGCAGGTGTTAGGCTGTGATCCTACCCGCAGTAAAGCGGTCTGATTGCTTTCTTTTTGTATTATCCTGATAGACAAGCAGATGGTATGAAAGGATGCATTCGTCCTACATGTACTAAATATGTCAAAAGCATTTGGGCCCCAAATGTTCTCTTTCTCAGGTACAAAGCAAGCATAAATGTTCCTAACTCAAGCCCAGGAACATTTTTAGTGGTTTCTCAAGAGGCATTTGGGGAGCTTTGCTTCTGGCTTGTTTCCATTTGTCACTTAAGATGGTGGAATGAGGTAATTTCCTGCCCTGGAATCAGAGAAATGGTGGTCCATCAAACTATAGCTCTAAGGGAAAGCAAGTGATAAATTAGTGCATACAGGCTCATTCCAGCATCGGAGAGTCTGCCTGTACAGTATAAGTGAATCGTGGACGGACAACTCAAGCATTACTCAACCACTACTGAAAGTCTGCATTCGAATGCTACACACCCCTGGTGGTGGCTGGCACTCATGTGGTGATATTCCATGTAAGGTACACTCTGTTGTTACTGTATAACAACAGTATAAAGTGCCTGCTGTATAAAGTGCCACCATTCAGAAGTATTTTTTCAGACAGGGAAGCTTGGGTGAGTTTGTCTGCCAGTCCACTGTGAGAACCTTAGTGCTGTGACACAAAAACCACTCACTTACCCCCCTCCAGTAAGTGCAAGGACCAAAGAGTCCTTGGGCAATGTGAATAACTAGGATAGGGACCATATTTCTAGCTAGACATATTCAGGGAATTAATTTTCTTTCATCTGTTTCTCTTTCACTTCAAAGCTGCTTGCAAAGTTCACTAGCTAAGTGATATGTTGGGAGGAATTTGTGGGCTTTGTTCTTGAGTAGTGCCCCAGCTCCATCTGCTGGATGTTAATGGTTACTGTATCCATTTGATCCAGCTTGTGCTTTCCAGCCGAATTTGGGTATTTTCCATCAGCCTGCTTGTATTTTTTTTTTGACCCACCTCTCCCCCCCCCCGTCTAATTCATTTTCTTGTGGACTTGTAATAGACTAACTCAGTGGTTCCCAATCTCTTCCCCACTGCGACTCACCTGGTTCTCACATGCTGGGCCTGGGACAGACTCCCTGGGCCTCCCTGGGCCTCACAACGCCTCCGGCAGTGACCAGAAGTCACTTCCACAAAACCGGAAGTAAACCGGAAGTTACTTCCAGTCACTTCTGAAGGCGGTGTGAGACCCACAGAGTCCCAGTGAGTACATCCTGGGGCCAGCATGACACGGGAGCAGCCTCCAATTGTGTCTGGAGGGCTTGAATTTTGAGGCAACCGGATGGTAGGAGGGGCGTGCCCAACTCGGCAACCCACTGCACATCGGGCCACAATCCAAGTGGCTCATGACCCACTGTTTGAGAAGCGCTGGACTAGCTACATTTTGACTCTTTGCCATGGACTGCCTAGTTCATGTTCATAGGTTCACACGTGTCGTGCCTTATTGCTGTGCAGGCACTACTGTGGGTTTGTGTTTTTAACAAGAATCCCTGGGGTTCAATGCTTTTCTGGGAGGTGTTTTTTTTTTTTCCTCAGACAGCACCCCTGCTTGGTCTCTGTAGCCTGGGATGGTGGCAGTGGTTAAAAACTACCAAGGTTCTCCCATGTTCAGCTGCTGATCCAGTAAAAGGACAGTGGGAAGCAAGAAAGGTTGCATGCACTCTAAGCACTAGGTTCCACTCCCCTCAGTCTGCTTGCCTTCTCCCTGGTCCTTTTCCCTGACGTTATGCCATAAGTCATTTGACTGACTGATCAGTTTGAATATCCCCTGAGGTATGTGTATCATTGCTACTATATTACTGATTCTAATCTAAACTTTCCCTCTTACCTCCTAGAGGCAGTATTATGATCCTCCCACACTATGTGGAAGGACCTATTCAGGCAATTTTGTTCTGGAGGGCTTTCACACTGCTATACAGACAGCTTAATAAATTCCCAGCCTCTGTATAGTTGCAGATTAAGTGTATGCATATTCCATACAGACTCAACCTTTATCTTGCAACTAGTAAAGCAACAGAGTTTCCTGTACAGTACTAGCTTTCTCTGCCAACTGAGATAAAAAATATGCTGCATCCAGGCAATGCAACTGCAATACCATCCCTGGGAACACTTGCAGAAATACCAACTGGTCTGGTACAACTTTCACTCTACAAACTGCTGCCACTATTCCACTTTGCCACCTGAATTTACAAGAAGCAGCAGTTAATCATACACAACTGTTATTCAAATATTGCATGGTCAATTAACCTCTGTACCATGTGGACAAGGTTTTACTTAATGCTTCTCTGTTCTTATAGCAGAAGTTCTTAACTACGCCTATAGTGAAATAAAGAATCCCCTTTTAGGGATGTGCAGGCACCCATTCCACCCTTTAAACAATTCCATTTCTCTTTTAGAAAGTAGTTTGGCTTCAAATTCTCAGATGTTTCTCCTTATGCGGAGAGAAACCATAAAGTACAGTACAATGCAAATTTCAATTTTCTGAAATTATAGTGCAAACCTTATAAAGCCATTTCACACATGTGAGCCTCAATAATTTTATCTACATGTGAGTGCAGGTGTAGGAGCACATGAAAGAACTGTGTGTGTTCTGATCATTCCATCTTAAAGCCGAAACTATCTCAAAAGGGAAAAGGTGCAAAAAAAAATGCATTTAAACAATGCAATTCTATACACATCTACTCAGAAGGAAGTTTCTCCGAGTCCAATAGGACTTTCATAGCCCAATCCAGTGTAACTTAGACCAGCTCATCCCTGGTCTAAGGAATTGCAAACGTGTCGTAAAGCACGTTTGTGACTCCCGGAGAGTAAGCGGCACCGGCATGGAGGCTGGCACCGCTTACTAGGCCGCGGAACCGTCTCCATGCTGGCTGCCGCAGATAAGTCCCGCACCAGTCGGCATGGGAGCATACTGCCCAATGTACAGTACTGAAAGTAAGATATCATGGGTCCTACTTCTTGAATTCTGAACATATTAGTATTTGGGTTTGAGTGATGTGCTGTGACAAGAAAATAGGTGGCAAACCACATAACTACAGTATTGTACTTATAGTTACATGTTGCTGTAACTCCCTCATTGTAGCTGGATAATCTTCATGTGACTTGACGCTAAAGGGAACTGGGTTCAGCAGTTTGTGCTCCTAGTTGCTTATGGGAATGCTAAATTCAGAAGAGGCTGATTGACTTTCACATTAGGGGGAGGAAACAGCAAAAATGAAACGGGAGAAATGGATAAGCCCTTTTGGAAAAAGTTGTGCCACAAGCATGAAACACTGAACCTTGAGATGATTTTAAAAACTAATCTTGTTACAAATGCCTCAGTAACTATATTAGTACTGACTGCAAAGCGTTCCGTCGTGTCATTACTTTCTTCAGCAGCAGCAGCTTCCATCGAGATGTACCTATCCAACGTAAAATTGGAGTCGATAAAGGGGAGAGAAGAGAGAATGACAGGGCAACCTAGACAGAGTTTTACTTGCTGACTGACAACACTGCCATCCCTTAACATGGTTTTATTTAGTTATTACAACCATCTCTCTGCAAATGACACTTAGGATTATTTAAGATTATGTTGTAATCCTTTTAATCCCCAGTGCTTTAAATTTCAGGCTCAACACCAAAGAGCAAACTAGCACTTAGCGGAAATGTTTAAAGCATGCGATTTGAACATAAATCTTCTTTTATTCGCTACTCTTCTGATGAAGACCTAGTGTAACGTGTCAGTTTGCTGGGGAGACGAAAACGATCTCTGGTTGCAAATTGCTCCATGCGCTGACAGGGTCCTGTGAAGCTGCTTCAAACAACTTCTGCTTTCAAATTCTCTATCGCCAACAAAAATAAACATTCACAAGGCACAAGGCCATACAAATATATCAAGATGTGGCAGGGGACCACAAGGGCATCGATGCTTAAACTACAAAGAAATGGACAATGCCTGCGATGCCATGGCACAAACAGGTATACATCCCATTCATTTCCAGAGGTGAGAAACTGAGTATTGCAATGCAGTCAAGTGCCTACATATACGACCAGCCTGACAGGAGTGAGTGAACTGGTTGATGTTAGGGCTCCTGTCTGCAATCCAGGGTCACCCACCAGTTTGTGCTCCTCTTCCCTTTTGGCCTTCTCCTCACTCCTCTGACCTCCTCCCTGCTCCACCTTCCTCCTTGCTTCCAGCTGTTCTTCCACTTTTCTCCACCTCTTTCCTCCCTCTCCATAGTCCCATTCTTCCTCTCTCCTTGCTGTTTCTCCACCTTCTTTCCTATATCAACTCCACCCTCCTTCCACTCTCTTAGCTGTTCCACCTCCTTCTCCTTTCCGTCACTTTCGTCCTCCTTCCCTATCTCCACTCCTCCCTCTGTCCTAACCCTGTGCTGCGTTTAGGGTACCACCCCTGCTGCCCACTCCGCACCTGATACCCATCCACTTGGGTCTGACTACTTCCTATTAAGACTGGTACAAATGAGACTACAACCAGATTGAAAGACTGTACACAACTGATCCACAGAGACTTCTAATGACAGTTTGAAAAGCAGCCATCATTGCTCCCAAACTTGACATAATACATAAATTGGGTATCACCCTTCTAAAAAAGACCATAGGAACCCCCCACCTCAAAAAAAAAAAAAAAAACATTGTGAAGTTGACCTCTTGGCTCAGTTCCTACAGGAACATATCTAAAAGCTAACAACCTGATATTAACTGCTCAGTTAAATCAACCCAGAAAAAAACAAAGTTTTTTTTAAAAAGAAAAAGAAGTTTTAAAAAAATCAGTCCAGGTAAGTTCATGTCGCGATAACAACCTTCACTAGTCACTTGTCTATGGAGCCTTGCCTCACAAATACAATAAAGCATTTGGTCCCTTTAACAACACTGGCAAAGCTTCTAAAGCCTACACAGACAGCTCAACACTATTCCTAATACCAGTGGTCCTGTACTGCCTAATAAACCACTTCCAAACTTGGAAGAATTCTGGAGCCAATATTCAACACTGGACAAGGGACCGGGAAGAAACACTAGAAGCCCTGTGTACATACAGGAGCCACAGTGCATGCTAATAACCTTTTTGGATCTTAGTCACCGCCAATGATATAAATTAGTAAATCTGCAATCCACAGCGTATTTACTTGGAAGCTAGTCCCGTTGAGGTCAACATGCTTTGGATCAGGCTCTAAAACAACACTGTTAATCAGTTTTGCATTCATTAAAATGATCAGAGTTTGAGAAAATCTATGTATTTTGAATTGGCTCTCAGAGATGCAGAAGGTTTGCTCCCCCCCCCCCGCCGCCATCCCTACACCTCCTTTGCTCTGAAATGAACCTGTCATTAAGACCCTGAGAAATAATAAAAAATAAACAGGCAAATTCCACTCAGCTGGGAGCATAGCTTATGTAAGCAGCGTGTGAAAGTTCTGTTTACAGGAGTTCACCAGGTCAAGGATCCCAGTCTTAAACCCAAAACAAATTACCTACCAAGTTTTAAAAACAAATTGAATGTGGCACATTAATCAGCAAATCAACGGGTTCTCAAGGGTTTTTAGTGGATTCAATCATTAAGACACTTTTGCCCAGAAGAAGAGGGGAAAAAAGGTGAATAAAATGTTATGCTTCCAATTGCTTGAACAAACAAAGTACAAACATTGCCTTGGCACAGTCTATATATAGTTTTTAAATAGCTACACATGGAAAAGAAGCCTGTTGGGGTTTTTTTAAGCCGATATAGCAAAAAATGATGGGACAATAAATCATCTCCTACCTGAAAGACATTCTTTTTGCTTGATTTCTCTTTGGTCCATTCAATGTGAGCACCGCATAAGTCCATCCATTCAGTTTTATACCCTGGTTTCTATAAATAAAGAGAATAAACATGAAGTGGGGCATGAAAGTAGTGAAGGAAGGACATTTGTCAGATAAAATGACAGTAACAGTGCAATCCTAACTAACTTTCTAGCCCTGGTGTAGCTGTGCGAACAGAACGCACACTGCATTTGGCAGTGCAGGGGCAGTCATGGAGGCCTCTTCAAGGTCTGGGAACATTTGTTCCTTTACCTCGGGGCTGCATTGCAGCTGCACCAGTGCTGGAAAGTTGGTTAGGATTGCGCTATAAGTCACCTAATTTTTCTCATTAAAATATCCATACACAATATCCATAAGGCCAAGATAAGAAATATTTCTAAGTGCCTGACTGATAGGTTCTGAAAACTGAGCTTCAGCACATAAAAAGTTAAATATTATCTTACGGCCCAATCCTATGGGGGCCTTACAGTGGAGAATTTCAGGTTCCGCTACTGTAAAGCCTGGGACACTGGTGCAAAAGCCATGCTGCTGCCATGTGTGCTGGAGCTGCAAGCGCAAACAGGTGGAGGCCCCGCATATGCGACAGTGGTTTGCAGAAGCCCTGCTGGGGCAGGTAGGTTGGTGGGGGGGGGGGCGGAACAGGGAGGATCAGGGCAGGGAGCCGGCCAGGGAGTGCGCAAGAGGAGGTATCTCGGCAGCAGTTGCACACAGTGAGATCCTATGGCCCTTTCTCTGCCCCAAAACTGCCCAAGTCTTTTCGGACTTATGCCAGTAAAATAGTGTAGGTCCATAAGGTGACTTATAGAAAGGTAAGAAAAAGTTTTACTTATCTTTCCAGGGCCATCTGATCACCCTCCCATAGCATGCAGCACGCACTCCGGCAGCAACGCTGCGTGCTATGGGCTGGCAGGTGATAGGATTAGGTGGGTGGTTAGTTATATACAGGATTAAATATATGATTATCAGCGCAATCCTATGTAATCTTGCACCGGTGTAACAGTAGATGCACTGGTGTAAGTGCACTTATGCCAGTGTAATTGCACTTACACCGGTGCATCTACTGTTACACCGGTGCATCTACTGTTACACCGGTGCAAGGTTACATAGGATTACGCTGTTTGGCTTCTAATATAATAATTAAAAAAATCAGTTATTTCTTACACTTTTTGTAAAATTTAAACAGCCATTTGGATATTGCCAAATCCAATCCAGTTCAACCAGGCATTTTTTAAGCCAATTTGTTTTGTTTGTTGTTATTTCAAAACTTTCTCTAAAGCTGAAGAAATGAAGACATTCAGTGGGTTGCATGTTCTAATCGCTAAACCATTTTTAATGAATAAACAAGGGCTGACTCCTGTGAAAAGCCCACCATTAAAATGTTTGGAATTCAGTGATTATTAAACACCCATTAAATGAGTTGGCCACCCCATGGGATGCTCTCCATTAACACAGCTTAAATATGAAATCAATTATGATCTGAGGGTACCCGATGTTTTCAGAAGGTATAGATCACAATGTACACACAACATACAATATCAAGGTACCAGTCAAAGAAAACATTACTACTCAATGGTAAGAAGTAACTCAATATTTCAAACTTAAAAGGTTTATCCAAGAACAGTATCTAATATTAATAGTGCATTAGTTTCATATTGCATTAAGTCATCTAGCCTTCATGAATGACACAGATTGTGATAAAAGAGCTAGGTGCCATAATAAGGAAATGTAAGAGAAACGATGCATAATGTCTACTTTAGGATAAATTATTATGGAACTTGCTAAATAGTGCACAAATGAGCTAGTTTCCACAATTCATTTTTCTCACCACACAACTAGTCCTAAGCATCCCTTGGTACATTATCATGTAAAGTCAGATCAAACATTCAAAATGTTTTCTAGGACAAGGTTTAGGTTTAGGCTGAGTTGTGTATTGTGCTCATGATAAAACAATCACATGGATCAACAACGAGCACAATTCTGCCCAACTCTGTCTGATCAATGTATATTCTCACCAAACCAATTAGGGTTGTGTGGATTAGCCCAAAAGAAATCTAGATGCAGAAGAATCTGCAATTTTCTAAAACATCAAAAACCAAGCAATAAGGGTTGATGTTATCTTGCAACTATTATGGGCATAATGGCCATGATAGGACATTCTACACCCTTTCCTATTATTACCCATAAGTGTTTTTTATTTCTACATCTGATTAACAGGTAACTTATATTTCTCAAGGTGCCCTTATCTCCCAAAGCTCCAAAAATTGTGTCACGAGCTTCTTACAACCCCAAGGAAGCAAGTAGTTCCTTGCCTCTGATACACAGCCCTTTCACTGACCATCCAGCTTGACTCATTGAAAACTCTCAGACAAACTTAAGAACACACTGTAAAAATAGTATCACAAGTGAAGAAATTAAAGAGAGGCATCTGAAGGGCTGATTCATCTACCTAGGATTTGGAGGTCCTTCTGTAGCCAATATCCACTGTGGAAGGCAAGAGACACGACTGGAACTGCACTTGGTAGCAACCCAACTCCAGAGGCACCTGGATGAAAGGGATTATCTTTACCCCTTGGGCAGCGCAATCCACTGTAGCGATCCGGCCGGCAGCTGAGGGCTGGCCACCCTTCCCCCAGTGTAAACCGGGGAAGGCCCAATTGGCCTCCTCGAATTTCCGCCAGCTAAATAGCTGGCGGAAGAGGAGGTCATGTAACAGCCGAGCCAGCCCAGCGGGGGGCGGGGATATGGCGGATGCAATCCCCGTCCCCCAGGCTGACTCGGCCAATGGCCCCCCTACCTCATCGTCCGGGCTGCCCATGCGGCTGCTGGTGGGAGCTTTACCTTCATCCGGCGGCCGCATGGACGTCCCGGGGATGGAGTGAGGGTGGCCGTCCTTGCACCGGCCTCCCTTACTCACGAGTCATCACAAACGTGCATGACGGCACATTTGCGATAGTTTCCGGTGATGGAACGCTTGTTCCGTCGCCGTTCCTGGGCGCTGGATTGCGCTGTCAATCTGGTGTCAGACCTGGTTTTGGTGGGACAGAAACAGCTTTGGCTGCCCTGGTGGATGATCTGCACCAAGGGCTAGTCTGGGGGAGTGTGTCCCTGTTGATTCTGCTGAAACTCTCAGTGACTTTTGGCACCACTGACCACAGGTGACTTAGGCATCTGGCCAGATTGGTGTCAAGGGGCACTGTTTTGCAGTGGCTCCACTCCTTTCTTGCCAGGAGGTCCTAGATGATGGTACTGGAGGACTTCTGCTCTGCAGCTTGTAGTGTACCACAGGGTTCCATCTTGTTCCCCAAGTTATCTAATATCTACATGAAACTACTGAGAGAAGTTGGCTGTCATCAATACGCAGATGTAACCCAACTCTATCACTCCAAGTCATCTAATACTAGGGTAGCTGCTGAAACCCTGGACTGATATCTGAGATCAGTAGGGGACAGGATGATGGCTAACAAGCTAAAACTAAATCTGGTCTGAAACAAACAGAACTCTTCTTAACCAGGAGTCCTGCGATTGAGTTATCGATTGGATCAGCAATTTGTTCAGAATGGGGTAGCACACCCTCTTTAGGAGCAGGTTCGCAGCTTGGAGATACTCCTGAATTCATCCCGACTCCTGGGTGCCCAGGTGGTGGTGGCAGCCAAAGGCGCCTTTGCCCAACTTGGGTTGATGTGCCAACTGTGTCCTTGCCTGAATCGTTCAGACCTGATTACAATGGTCCATGCATCAGTGACATCAAGGCTAGAGTATTGCAAACATGCTCTATGTAGGGCTGCTTTTGAAGACTGTTTGAAACTGCAATTTGCAAAAAACAGCCCATGTAGTGATGGATGTGAGGCTATTTGACCCTGTTGGATTGCTTCTCCTCTGTCTGCACTGGCTGCCTATTCCTTTCCAGACACAATTTAAAGTTCTGGTTTTGACCGTTAAGTCCTTTAAAGTTTATGGCCAAAGTATCTCAAGGACTATCTTCTTCCATGTTAGTCTCTGAGGTTTGGCTGAGGCAACGAGAGGACGGGCCTTCTCTGTAGTGGCACCGCAACTGTGGAACTCCCTCCCTATTGCATTAAGAACAGAACCCTCGTTATTACCCTTCCAGTGAACGTGTAAGACTTTTCTTTTGTTTCGTATTGCGTTTCCTTCTTGAATATTATTCTTTCTCCTGCTTGTAGTCTTTTTTGTTTATGGGGTTTTGCCTATGGCTGTTTTATTGCTTTGTGTCTTTTTATATTGATTGGTTTGATGCTTTTACTGAGGTTGTAAGCACCTGATTCCTTTTCAGTAAGGAGAAAGCTGAGATATAATTTTTAAAATAAATAAATAAATAAATTTGTCCACAGGAATCCCTCACACATCCTCCAGCAGAGTGTGTTAAGGCTAATACAAAGGCTCTCTCCAACACTTAATGTCCTTGCTTTGTGTTCTACAGTCAGACCAATTATGTTATATCAACGCCATTGGAAGAGGCTGTGCCCATAAATTGCTACAAGTGCCTGTTACAATGAAGTCCTGCTGTCTGTGAATATGGATTTCGAAGGCATTTTCACTCAGTAAATTAGTTTGCAGAACGACTAATAACCTGAGGTAAAATACCCTCTTCTGAATAAACTCTCTGGAGGGTGAACACAGAAAATGCATAGTGGACTAGCATTTTATGTCAAAATGGAGATTCTTTTAAAAAGACATTTTCCATACAGAATGTTGTTGACAACTTTGTCTAAAGGACACACAGCAACAGAGTATCTTATACCATGAGGTCAATTTACGACAAAATTGTACACAGCTGAAACAAATGTCAATTCAATGCGCCGATTATAAATGTTTCTGAGGCATTGACTGACACACAACGCACATCACTTTAACCTGATCTATTTTAAAATGTTTAAATGATCCTGAAAGCTGCTGCACTAGTAAATAAGATTGTAATACTGCTGTGCCCACACAATGCCAAATCTGTGACCTTCCAAGTTAGTCCAAAGCAACACTACTAGGTCAATGCTTGTGAACAGTCAGCACTGCCAGAAATTCCACAGTGATGATGTGCAAAGCCTTTCCAAACCATTATGAGCAGACAGAGTGCATAGCAGGGGTGGGATAGGAATCCAGGAACTGGATGCCTCCCTGCTCCTCTCAGCCAATGTGAAGCTATCTATATTGCAGTAGCTGTACATTCCTGATGCATTGTAGCTAAGTCGTTTGAACTGAGATAGCAGGATACATTCATCTCCCCGATGAGGTCGTTAAAACTGCACAAGTGCATGCACCATGTACAGGTTCAGGATATCAGGCTGCTACTCTCAAGATCTCCAGGATGCCTCTCCACATGCAGAAACTCCTGTTTGGGTTCTCTGAATCCTATCTAGTTCTTATTTATGTCACATACAGAGCAATCCGGAAGATGGGGCCGGAGTGAGTGCTCTGGCGCCTGAAGCCGTCGCGAACATGCCGTAAAGCACGTTAACGACAACTCGGGAGTAAGGAAGGCTGGCGCAAGGCTGCCCTCAAAATGGTCTGCGCATGCGCGAAAATTGTAAAAATAATACCCGTATTAACGCGCTGCTTGGGACTTCTTTCAGAAGGCCCTGGAGCGCCAACGGGGTCGGACGCTCCGAGGCCGGCTCCCGGGCCAGCCTCAGAGCGTCCGGAGGGTGTCGCGCGTCACCCCATGGCGCGCGTCACCCCCAGGCGGCCCGCCCCCCACCACGCTCCAGTGACACCAGTGGTCTCCACCCCCCAGAGGTGTGTGTTCAGCCCAAATTGTCAATTTTCCTTTTTCAGCGGAAGAGCCACCAGCTCCTCCTCTTAGCTATGTATAAAAAGGCAGGCTGCCAGTCTGCTCTCTCTCTGGACCCTTGCCTCCTGAACTTTTCTTCTTCTCTGCGTGCCCTCTGGCACCAACCTCCTCCCTCTTCTCCCCTTCCCCCACTCTTAACTGTACCTCTCAGTTAGTCTCTACAGACTGCTGAGCTTGACCAGTTCAGAGCCAATTTGTTTCTTCCTCCTTTTCATTCACTGTGCCATCACTCCTATGCAGCATCACAGCCATGGTCTAGTCTCCAGGATAGGTAAATATCACCCATGTACAAAATCAAGAAACCTGCTAAACCTCTGTAACTTCTACCTAAGTTCCTAGATCTGTATGCTGTGAGCGTGATTGAATTGTTGTATATTGAATTGTTGCATATGTATGAATCTGACTAACTATCTAGTAAATATTGGAAAGCAACCCATGTTAGCTTTCGATGTCTGACATGGTGGGCTGGCTTTTTAACAAATGGCTTTTAACAAATGTAAATATAGGTGACCCACTGGGGTTGTTTGTTTTAATTGTTTTAATTGTTTGTTTTTAATTGTTTTAATGTATATACGTATTTTAATGTTTTTTGTAAGCTGCCTTGAGTGCCCTTGCTGGGAGAAAGGCGGGATATAAATTCTTTAAATAAATAAAATAAATGTGTGTCTTCAATATTATTTAAATGGAATTCTGGACTGGACTCTGCTATCCTCTGGTATCTGGACTCTGGTATCAAGATCCTGAACGTTCCAAATTGCCATATTTAAAGCTATTTCCCCATAAAAACAAAGGCAATTTGGCTAACAACATGCATGGGCTTTCCAGGTGACATCCATGTGTCCTGTTACAGATGCAAGGTGAAAAATTCTTTAACTTTCACCTAGGGCAGGGGTGGCCAACCTTCCACCATTAGGGCTACTGTGTTCTTAAGAGTTGTGCAGAAGACAGAATATTGGCAGCTGCAAGTGCTGATGGTGCTGCTAAAGTAGCTGCACCTGCTGAAATGCCCTCACCTATGCAACCATTTAAAGGGCCAGCATCCATGTTGAAAGGTTGGCCACCACTGACCTAGGGCAGCATGCGGATGAGGTTGCTATCACATCTTGTATTAGCAGGATGGAATGGAAGACTCCGGAAGCACCAGTCAGGACTTTGGGGACGGTGGGACTGAATTGTGTCACACCAACAGATAGTACTGTTGTCAGTACTTGGCCAATCACCTGCTTCATGGATGCACATATGGAGATCCTCAGGTGTGCAACTCATTGCTGTAACTCCTTCGCAGCCTCTCTGCCCCCTTTCTTGAAAAAGTTCGAAGAAATCACATGAAACGTCGATCTTTGAAGCCAACGTTTACTGTTTTAATGTGATTTTAACAATAAAGGCTTCTTCCCTCCTAAGCATGGCTACTAATCCCGTTGTTACTCCTCATTTGATCTCTGTTATCGCTGGCCATGATAACTTTAATTCATACTTGAGAGAACTCTCCTTCGGTTCACTGTGGCAACTTCCATTCACAGCTGGGATGCCACCCTAAAAAACTAAATTGGACAGTTGTTGTAGCCATTATTAGCCTGGAAAGCCCTGCTACCTGGGCAAAGAGGCACCTTTCGAAGTGGTGTCCTCTTATATCTAGCAGGGAGAGAGCAACTGTCCCTCTTCACCCCAGCATGGTGACTTTTCTGGTGGCTGTTGCTTGTATCTCTTCTACATCTTTTTTTTTTTAAAGATTGTGAGCCCTTTGGGGACAGGGAAGCATTGATTGATTGGTTTTGCTTTGTAAACCACTTTGTGAACTGCTTTTTATTGAAAAGCAGGATAAAAATATTTTAATTTTATTAATAATAAATAAGAATATTATTTTAATTAATGTTAAATATCTATACCCCATTAGCAATAAAAGAAGTATTTTAGGAATTTGCTTTTGTTTTCTCCTACTTTGTTCAAATGAAAGTCTGCGTTGAGGTTTTTTGTTTCATATTTCTGTGTCTTTTAAAAATGGTTATACACAGTACATAATAATCAAGAAGAATGTATAACTTTATTATTTAAAAGTATATCCATCTTTTTGGTAATAACATCATTTTCTTGCTAAAAATAAGATTACATGTTATTAAATTCATACTACAATGAACGAACACTGACTTCATTACATTATTTAATTAATGGTTGAATTCTCTCATTCTCCTAAGTAAACAATTCTCGAAAGCAAAATCAGTAAACAAATAATTTTTAATGAAATCACATGTGTACATTTTATTCCTTTGCTGCTATTAAAAATTATAGCAGGGTGAATGGTTTGTCGAAAGCATTGCATTAGCTAAGTCAGAAACAAATCAGATTGACTACAAAGAATTATTTAGCGAAAGAACTTTTTTTTCTAATGGTTAGGCTTGCAGAGAAAAAAGTTATCTGTTATTACATTATTAGCAAGCATACATTAGAAATGGAACAACTCAGTCATTAATGAAATAACAAGTCTAATATTTTGTGGCAAAGGCTGAATTCTACAGCATAGACTTCATTCAACTCTGATTTGACAATTTAGAATTATTGACTGAACTTCACACTTTACGAATATTAACTATGTGTCTTTGTTTCTGTCCCCTTAAAAGTGTGTGTGCATGCGCATGCAGTGCATAAAAATGGCCAGAATTTTGCTTTTTGTGCATTTACCAGAGCTCAACAAATTTTCTGTTTCAACTGCAGCCCCTAGCATTGTATTAGAATCTGCTTCCAAAGTCTCTCAAATTTCAATACAAACCCGGGCTGGGTCCAAAACTCCACCCACGGCTGCTATTAGAATGGGAGTTCTTTGGAGGCTCGCCTCTTTCACACATGCAGATATTCCTGCTTGGGCATTTTGCACCCCATCTGCTTTCTACTTATTACTGTTATTGTGCTGTAAGATATCGATCCAACATTGCATTTAACCTTCTCAAACCAGCCTACACTGAGGCAACAGTTAGTTACCCAGGAAGCAGGAAATGGGAGCAAGCTGAATCCAAAGTTGAATCTAGAGGCTGCAAGACACAGCTTAGTAGGCCAGAAATTCATGTCACATTATATTTCCAAGAGAATCTACAAACATATGCACAAGAAATCACATGCCTAGAAAATGCTACATATCTAAACTTCAGTAAAAGGGGATTGTGCGGCCTACCAGGGGCTTAATAAACTTTTTTTTTTCTAGGACTGAGCTGAAAAGGAAGTGCTTTTCAAAAAAACTTTTGGCAGCTGTGAAAAATGTCTCCCTTTTGAAGATGTTTCAGCAGGCACTGCATAAGGAAGTGGAACTGATTACCTATTCAGAGTAAGGGCAATTCTCATTCGGCAAATACTGACCTCATTCTATGATGTGATCACATCACAAAATCTGACTGCTATGTAGTCATGATATGATCACATTGCCCAATTGGCTTGGATCACAGAAGATGACAGGGGAAAAAATGGCAGCTGCTAATCAGGGAACAAACAAGCATTGAACAGGCAGCAGAAAAGGTGAAAGGAGTTGGGAACTTTTGGGCACCCTGTCCCCCTTCCAAAATCCCATGGTTTTGTACCTAAAATTGAAAGAGGTGAACATGTGGTGCAGCTCATATTTTCACTCTCTGCCTGAATCTTCAAAAAAACAGGGCATTATTAAACACTGAAAATGACAACTGTTATGGAAGGCCACAACATGTTCAGCTTGATGGTTACAAGTTGTGCAGACCTGCTGTAGAAGCAGGACTCTTGGGGTCATCAGTTGGGAATTATGAACTATGAGCACTGGGAACTGCAAAGGTATAATACAACTGCAGCAGATTCTACATAATTTCTAATCTTTACGTATGGGTTTTTTTTTTATTTGAAATTGAAACACTGAAATTGAAACATCTAACCACTGTAGCATGTGAATCTTTCATATTAGCAGCAATAGATATATGACCACCACCACTACCCCGCAATTAGTCATTAAAGAAGAGGGACAAGGTGTTTTATGGCTAACAATACTGATAGTACAAACTAATAACAAAACAAGAAAAGGGATCTGTATCACCTGACATATCTAAATTTATTTATTGGTTCTGACTCCTGTCAAATAGTGCACCTTTCTGCTCTCCCATCAAACCAATAAGGCATGGCAGGTTTGATCAAGCCTTGGGAAGCCATCACAATAGGGCTTTGTCAAACCTGTCCCTACTCAGTCTACAGTGTCATGAATTTATGGATTTCTTTGTGTTTTTAGAGTCTAGCAAAGGAGAGGCTCAAACTCCACAGCAACTAGCAGCGAAGGGAAACATGCCATGATTATTTGTGCAACGTATCAGTCACATCTCCGAAGGCTACGATCGGTGGCCTTTCCTTGAGGCACAATTTATTTATTTATTTTAGAAAGGTATGGTGAATTCTGCTTTGAGATACAGAAATTGCATTAGCCACATTAGATAGATTCATAAAGAATATTCAGAAGCATTAGCCGGATATCGAAGGTGTCACATTGATATCAAGATAAAAATCACTTTGCTAACTTACAGTGTTTTGCTCTTTGGTAACACCCTATATTAAGGTGCCATTTATAACTACTTTATTATTATTTATGATATGCAAGCCACTTTATAGCAAGCAGGATAGCAACTTAAATTCATGTATTAAAGATGCACACACAGGGTTTAATACAATTTACGTCTTATAATATCCTTTGTAACAGATTCTCATCGCATCATCTGTTAAGCATTTATTACTAATGCATTTTATAACATACTTTATAATACATTATTTGAGGAAGTAGTTGCATTTAGAGATCATTTCATAAATAAGAATAAAGCATTTATATCTGGCACCTTAATTTAAAACGTTACCTCCACATTACTGGAGAGCCACTCACCATCCGTCTCACTTTGCAATTATTCTCAAAAAGCACCTCTTAATAAAAGATACGCTGAGTTCTATTTTCCCCTCCTCTCTCATCTGATTAAAAGTTTATTGAGTCATTTTCTTACATCTGCTCTCAGATGTCTGAAGGCTTCGCAGCCTTGTGATTTTTTTTTTCTGATGATGCCAAACTTTTTATTCAAAACCGTTTCCGAAAAGATGAGACATGAGAAAGATAACTGCTTACCAGATTGGCTGCAGCTGACTGCTTGGAGTCTTTGAAGAATTCTACTTTCCGACCCGTGAGGACAATCCAAGATGTAGTCCAGTTTTTCCTTTGAAGAAATCACATAATAAAAATGAATGGACCAATTAAACAAATGTCTATTTTGGAGGGGGGGGGGAGATATATTTTTACTTTGAAAAGCCAGGATTCCAACTATTCACAAACACTTATTTATCAAACATACTGGAAGCTAGATAACCAGGCAGGAAAGGAAGCATGTAAATCCAAAGGCGGAAAGGAATGTTTTCTAAATCTAAAGGGTAGAATCCTGGAGAAGGGTTATGCTGGAATTCTGAGTTAGTCTGTGAAATGTACTAGCATTATCTACCAGAAAAAGGTCCCCTGCATCCAAGATGAGTGGTTTGATTATCAAAACTAGACAATACAGTATTAGAAAATTAAGGGGAAAAAAAGAATCCCAGTTCAAAAGAGAGTTAAGTGGATCTCTACTAATAGAATTACAACAACATGAGTTTGGTCTAAACATGGATTGTATGGCCCACATGCTGAATCTAAAGAGCTGCAGAATTTCTGTAGTCCAACCATAATAACAACCATATTCATAACCATAACGTGATGGCTTTGTTGAGCCATCAAGTAGTAGAAGAATGAAAGTAGGAAAAAGTGGAGAAAAAAATAAGACAAGGGAAAGCGTGTAATTCATCTGTGGAACTCCTTGCCACAGGAGGTGGTGATGGCACCTGGCCTAGATGCCTTTAAAAGGGGTTTGGACAGATTCATGGAGGAAAAGACCATCACAGGTTACAAGCCATAAGCAACCTCCTGGTTTTAGAAGTAGGTTTTCTCTGTGCCAGGTGCAGGGGAGTGGCAGCAGGAAACAGGTTATCTTGTTGGCTGTGTGCTCCCTGAGGCATCTGGTGGGCCACTGTGTGATACAGGAAGCTGGACTACATGGGCCTTTGGCCTGATCCAGCAGGGCTCTTCTTATGTTCTTATGTTCTTATAAAGGAGTAAAGTATCAGAAGCTCTACAGAAACTAACAGCATAATCGTGTGCAACTTTACTCGGCTGGCCTATAAGGGCCGGACATGTTATCCTGAGCCCATTCCTGGGTCACACCAGCACGGCCCAGGAACACTTTGGGAGAAGGAGACGTTTGTCCCCTGCCTCGAGTGTAGGGCTGCCTGGGGCCTACGGGCCTCCTCGGATGTACGCCAGATCTGAAGCTGACATACATCCGAGGCAGTAAGGTAATTCCTAACCGGGCTGGGAAAGGGCCTAGGGCAGTGTTTCTCAAACTGTGGGTCGGGATCCACTTGGTGGGTCGCGGCCTGATTTCTGGTGGACCCCAGGTGATGGAAAGATCAGATAAGTAATTGCCATAAGTCCTGAGGCTATTCAAAAATCAGATAGCTGCTAATTGTCCTTCAAAGAGCTGAGCTCCTGCAGTTTGCAAGCTTGTGTAAATATAGGGAGATATATGTTTGAGCGTCTCATAAAGCTAGGTGGGTCTCGACAGAGTGTTATTTTAAAAAGTGGGTCCCGGTGCTAAAACGTTTGAGAACCACTGGCCTAGGGTATTGGCAGAGTGCACCGTCGATATCCACACCCTCTACCAGCCCGGTTTGGCCAATGACCCCCCTTGCCACCCAACCCACCATCCCCCCCGCCCCTACACCGACTGGTGCATGACTTATCTCCACTGGTGGGTGCCGGTTCCAGAGGGCAGCGGAGTGAGGGCTGCTGGCCTCTGCACCGGCAGCCCTTACTCCAGAGTCGTCGCAAATGTGTTTTATGATACGTTTGCGAAGACCTAGAGTGACGAAGCACGCACTCCGCCGCTCTAGGAGTTATGCAGGATCAGGCTGCCCATTACATTTGTAAATTTAAACTAGACTAGATTTGCAGGACATAAAACATTTTGCTTTAATATATACCGTACATAAGATGTTTAAATGAAAGGTGTAACTGTTTACACAGGGGTTACATTCATGAAAATCAGTGTGTTATTTCAACAACACGTACATTAAAAATCAAAAGGAACACACACAAAACCAGCTGAACATGCAGGAGGACTGGGAATTCTTACCACATCATTTTGAAAATTAGCGCGCATAAATTAGGTTTCGGTATTAATTTTGAAAGCACGTTATTTCAAAAACATGAACACCAAACCCACATAAAACGAGAGGTGTCTGTACACTTAAATCCATTGAAATCAATTGGTTTCAACATTATTAACTTGGTCTTGGTGTGTGGCCATTTGCTTTACTTTCAAGAGGAAGGAACTTAATTAATTTACTTCCAAGCATTTGTGCTTATGATTTTAGCTTCTTCTCTGTCTGGTGTGTCCTCCTTGCAATAAACAGAGCACTAAAGCATTTGGATTGAAGTCAGTGCAGAGGCTTAAAGATGTTGCTGGATCAAGGCCCATGAAGCTCAGATGCCATTTTGTAAACAGTGGCATATTTTGGCTTGTTTCTTTAAAATGAAAACCAGAATATACAGCTACAGTTTGAGAAAGTTGAGACAATCTGAAAGTTTTACACTACAAATCCAGACATTTTATTTCTTGCCCTTCCTTTAAAAAGGATCAATAAATGCAAACTATACATACTTTCTCTTGTAGAAATCACTTCCTGGAGTGGAAAGAGAGAGGTACAATCCTGAAATCAGTCCTACATAATTCATATATTACTACCCCATTCATTATTAATGCAGCGGTCTGATAGCCCATAAAATGTGCTCTCCAATGGCCCACTTCAGTAATGAATGGAAGTTCAGATAATGTGCAGTCACCCTAATAATCTAATCTAGCCAATGATGTGGTCATGGGTAGTTATGCCCTGATTAGGGGGGCCCTACAGAAGCTGAACTTGTGTACATGACCACAGGAACATGGAGCTGTGCCATGGGGCAGTGGCTACCAAATGGATACCTTCCTTGCATTCATATTTCTGATTAGCATGTAAGATGTTGTTGATGTATCAGATCATGATTACATAATTGAAAGAACTAACAAGAGTGCAGGTCTTCAACTGCTGGGTCTGGACCCAAGTGGGTTGTGTTGTAACCTAAGTTGGCTGCATCAGCTTTTCACCATTATTTTTTAATTAGTTTTTTTTAAGAGAAGCAGAAGGAGAAAAAATAGTCGGAATGACAGGATGCAATGGAGAACAGAGGAGCTCTTTTAACTTTAACAGTTGTGTAGAAGAGGATGGGATTGGGGGACATACAGCAAGACCTCACTTAAAGTTGTCGATAGGTTCATCTTGGAAACTGTGACTTTAAGTGAAACGGCTTTTAATAAAACCAATTTTACCATAGGCTACTTGATAAACGTAAATGTTCCTAAGGCATTTTCCCATCAACTTTAAAGCGAAACGACTTTAAATGAAACGACTTTAAGTGAGGACTTGCTGTATATGTCTCATAACATGCAGCGATAAGGAAGGCTGCACCTGCCACAGAATCCCTTTGTCTACAGGAGTCCTGTCTTGTAGCAGCTGGCTCACACAGAAGGGAAAGGACAAAAATGGGCGTATGTGATTAAAAGAATAAATAAACTGGGTCCTAAGTTGCCAGTTGGGGTTAAAAGTAGGTGGATCAGGTGAAAACTACTCTCTTGAGTATTTTAATAGCTACATCTAATAGCACGTAGGATCAGGACTTCTGTCCCTGAGGGGAAAATCAGTTCAGCAAAAGGTAATTCTGCCCTTGGCCAGATGGGCTGACTGCAGCTTTACAAAGATCTTTTGACTGCCAGTAAGGCGTGTTGGGGGAGGGACCCACAGCAGTGGGTTAAACACAATTTAGGCAAAAATATAATTTGTGTTTATTTCAGTGGTCCAAAAGAGACCGCATAACTGTTGAGTGGAATCAAAAAAGCAGAAACCTGCATCAAACTGGTAAAAAAGCTGAGGTAAAAACTGCAACAATCATATAATTTTAAACATCTGCAAGCTACACTTTCTGTAGGGCATGAAAACTGTTAACCTAAACAGCTACACAAAATTGAAGACTTCCAGCTATTTTGTAAACTGAAAGCAATGGACTTCTATAGCATTATTATCTAGCATTTTATTTGCATTCTAGCAAATGGACACCTGATGGCAGCACACTATAAGACCAACACAGTTTGCATTGCTGTATGTCTCTTAAAGCAGCAGGCCTTACACTTAAAATAATTGGATAATTAGAGGTTTATAAAAGCAATAATGACACCTCCGTTTTCCCATGTTGAACCATATGAGTAGGAAACGGAAGTCCAGATCATTGTACCAAGCGTGTATAGTTATTATTAACAGATTCCAGCCCTCTAAATGTGTAGCTGTGTAAGTCCGGCAAAAAGCATACTTAAAAATAAAAGTCAATTTAGGTAACATTTTACAGACAGGTGTTGCTTCTTCTTTACATAGTGTGGCCTTGAGGTAGGATACTTGTGAGCCAGGTGCTCAGGTTCAAATCCCTCTCTCAGTCATTAAGCTCACTGGGATCACTGGCGTCACTGGAGCGTGGCGGGGGGGCGGGCCCTTCGGATGCTCCGAGACTTTTTGCCCTCAAAACGGTCTGCGCATGCGTGAAAATCCAGAAAATACCCGGATGAACACGATGCATGGCCGACGGAGTCGGACGCTCCCGGGCCGGCCTCGGAGCGTCCGAAGGGCGACGCGGGGGGGGGAGCCGGGTCGTCCCCCCCGCGCCGCGATTTCAGAGCTTCACTAGGGTGACGCGCGCCCCCTGCCCCAGAGTGACGCGCGTCCTAGTGACGCTACTGACTGGGATACATCGGGCCTCTCACTCTTGGTCTAATCTACCTCACAGGACTACTGTCATGATAAACCTGTAATGACTTCACGGTTTGGTCATCTGAGGGGGCTCTCTCCTGCGAGTGCCATTCTCCATTCACAAGTTAGAGGAATGGCGGCACATGGGCGAGCCTTCTCTGTTGTAGTGCCACAAGTATGGAACTCCGTGCCAGGGGAATTAGGAACTACTCCCTCCCTTATGGCTTTTTGGCGAGGGCTCAAAACGTTTTTGTTTTGTCTAGCATTTGGGTGATGGGTTGATGTCTGACTTCTGGGTCTCTCTCAGGTGGTTTTGCTCCGCTGCTTCTCTGCTCTATATTGACTTGTCGCCCCCCCCCCCAGTGGATTTTATTGTTTTAATTTATTTTATGTATTTTTTATGATTGTATTTTTTATCTTTGATGTTGTAAGCCGCCTTGGGCACTTGCTTTGGCATGAGATAAGGCGGGGTATAATTTTTTAAATAAATAAATAATAAGGAGAAATGTGGACTACTGCCATGAGTTCCTTGGAAGAAGGAAAGGATAACAGTGTAATACAGAAATAAATAGAACAGTGGACATTGATATCACCAAGCATTTGAGATATTACAAAACGATGAACACCCTTCACAACTGGGCCCTCTTGAACAACTGGGCAAAGAGGCATCTTTTAAAGTGGTTTTTTTCCCCAGTGGATGACGCTGGTGTTTTTTTAGACTGTGAGCTCTTTAGGGACACAGAACCATTTACTGATTTATTTTGCTCTGTAAACCACTTATGAACTACTTTTTGTTGAAAAGGGATATATAAAAATCCCCAGTTTGGGGAACTTTAAAATTCGAGTTCAAATAGTACAGTCTTTTCACATGACAATATTATTTTAGTGAAAGTTGTGGAGTCAGCTGCTTGAAAGACTTTTCATGTTAAGATTAAAACTTAGTGTTTCAAGGTTAACTTTTCACTTTCCAGATGAAAACAGGTAGTATACTCATTTAGCTATAAGACTATCCGGGTACTAGTTGGTATATAAGACTATTCGGGCAGTACACTTCTGTGAAAACTATCTACCGCCTTAGACTGTAGATGTCACAACTACTATGAGGAGATTGTTGTTGTTGTTGTTCAGTCGTTAAGTCGTGTCGGACCCTTCGTGATCCCATGAACCATATCCCGCCAGGCCTTCCTGTCCTCCACTATCTTCCAGAGTTCACTCATTTTCATGTTCGGTGATGCTGTCTAACCATCTCATCCTTTGCCTTCCCCTTCTCCTTTTGCCTTCAGTCTTTCCCAGCATCAGAGTCTTCTCCAGAGAATCCTCTCTTCGCATTAGGTGGCCAAAATATTTGAGCTTCAGCCTCAGTACCTGTCCTTCCAGGGAACAGTCAGGGTTGATTTCATTTAGGATTGACTGATTTGATATCCTAGCAGTCCAAGGGACTCTCAGGAGTCTTCTCCAGCACCACAGTTCGAAAGCATCTATTCTTCGGCGCTCAGCCTTCCTTATGGTCTAACTCTCGCAACCATACATTGTTACTGGGAACACCATCGCCCTAACTATGCAAACTTTTGTTGGCATGGTGATATCTCTGCTTTTTGTTATGCTGTTTAAGTTTGCCATAGCTTTCCTTCCAAGGAGTAAGCGTCTTTTAATTTCATGGCCGCTGTCTCCATCTGCAGTGATCTTGGAACCCCAAAAAGTAAAATCTGTTACTGCTTCCATTTCTGCCCCTTCTATTTGCCAGGAATTGATGGGACCAGATGCCATGATCTTAGTTTTATTAATGTTTCAAGCCAACTTTTGCACTCTCCTCTTTCATCCTTATCAAGAGGCTCTTTAGTTTTTCTTCACTTTCTGCCATTAGGGTGGTATCGTCTGCATATCTGAGGTTGTTGATATTTCTCCCGGCAATCTTGATTCCGGCTTACGATTCATTCAGCCCTGCATTTCTCATAATGTACTCTGCATATGAGTTAAATAAGCAGGGTGACAATATACAGCCTTGCCGTACTCCCTTCCCAAATTTGAACCAATTGGTTGTTCCATGGCCGGTTCGAACTGTTGCTTCTTGACCCGCATACAGGTTTCTCAGGAGACAGGTAAGGAGGTGGTCTGGTGTGCAAATCTATCCCTAGAATTATGGCGCTCGAGCTGTCTCCAGAACCTGCTAATCCCAACCCCCTGAATCCCTGATGTACTTTACACACTCTACAATCACTAATTGCAAATGACACTTCCAGCTCCAGTTTGAAAGGCAACGATTTCCTTTCCTCTCAAATTAGGATCTGGTCACAATGATCCCTGTGTTTGCCACTGCCAATTGCAAGTTCTCTGCCGGCAGCTAAGGGTACTGTTTTTTGAAAGTAACCTGTACAGTACTCTCTTTTTGGCCTTCGCTGTCATCATACTGTATAGACTCAGACGTAGCAACATTAAAATCTGTTGAATTCCCCATGTGAAATAAATCTCTAAGATCAGAGATTAGAGGGGGAAAAAAGTTGTGTTTCCCATAGCCCAGCTTCTGCTCCCACTGAAGTCACTAAACCCTTTTAGTGGAAAAAGAATTTTATCATAATGAAGCTCTGAATTCCTTAATGTGTGCATGGTACAATTAACAGGGCAGACCTATGCATGATGGCTTGGAAGTAAGTTTAATTGAGCTCAATGGGTCTTATTAAGAAGAGCCCTGCTGGATCAGGCCAAAGGCCCATCTAGTCCAGTTTCCTGTATCACAAAGTGGCCCCACCAGATGCCTCAGGGAGCACACAGCCAACAAGATAACCTGTTTCCTGCTGCCACTTCTCTGCACCTAGCACAGAGAAAACCTAATTCTAAAACCAGGAGGTTGCTTATGGCTTGTAACCTGTGATGGTCTTTTCCTCCATGAATCTGTCCAAACCCCTTTTAAAGGCATCTAGGCCAGGTGCCATCACCACATCCTGTGGCAAGGAGTTCCAAAGTGACAGGGCATAGGATTGCAGCCCTAACAGCTTTAGAACATATTACTATCAAATATTAGGCCGCGGATCCTCTTTTTAGAGGGGGAAGGCAAGATATTAATATTTTAACTAAAACAAACACATAAATAATACAGAGGAAGGACTTGTGGATTTTGTGTACTGTACAGTACTATGTGATGCCTTTTGTAAAACCGAATATTGCCTGAAATTACTATGATAAGTTGTGTTTCGTCTATAGACCAAGATCTTATGACTATTCCTCAATACATCATTACCTATTCAGAACTTCTGCCTAAATTTATGTTATCTAGAAGACTTACGGTAATTACTACCTCATACCTCAGCTTCTTGCCTCCATCTGCAATTTTAGCCTTCTGAAGATACCCTTCTTTGTTTATCTGTAATGAAGAACAAAGACATGCAAAAGGCTTGCTTGTGAACCCAGGTTTTTGTTTGTTTTTCAAAATAAGCAGATTGCCAAGGAAAGTATGCAATCCCTATCTGCATCGCAATTATAATATACATTTAAACACTGCAGTTGCCTCCTACTGTGGTCAATGGTTCAACCTGGCGTTATGAGCTATTTGGAATGGTTGTACTTATCAAGTCTGATAAATGAATTCCCAGGAAGTTGGAAATGTGGCAAGAAAGAACATCAACGAAGGGAACTGCAATAAATGTACTGACTTCAAAGTTCCAACAACATAAGCAATGACTTTAGCAGTTTCAGACACTGCAGTCTTAGCAAGAAGGACAGGGCCAGGTAGCTCTGCCCCACCTCAAAAAAAAAAAAAAAACCTACGCACGTTCTTACTTTTAGTTATAGCTGAAATAGATGTGTGCTTACCTCTGCAGCTCTTTGGGGCTGAAACACTTCTAACACTGCCCAGCTGTACTGTAAACGGGTTGACTGGAAGGTCTCGGCCTCACCATGCCAAAGTAGCAACTGAATCAATGGCAAGGCCTAACCGCATCCTAGTGTCGACATGACATGAGGGGACTGGCTGTCTTTTTATCCCTAATCCTAGGCACTGTTATCAAGACTCATAGGATCAGGTTTTAAGAAGAGTTCTACCTTTCAAGTCACTTACTCTTGAGGAGAAGTAAGGGAAGGGAAGTTTTCCCATTCATTTGTATTCTTGAGAACTTCCTCTATACGGAAATTGTACAAGACATTGAAGACAAGATACTAGAACAGATGCATCCTCAGTTGGACTAGGTACTATTTTGCCACAGTTCTCCTTAGACTCCAGACCGATTTACAGGCCCAAGATGGAGACATCTTGCAAGCCACGGCTGGAGGTTCACTAGGGACTCAATAAACTTCCTATTCTTGATGCCTCCTAAGACTGCAAAACAAAAGGAGTTTATTGACCTATTGGCAGCATACAACTTTGGTCTTGTGGGCTGAATTCAGCTTGCTGAGACACAAGTCATGCAGGCCTGGCTCAGGAAAACAAGGATGTGACTTGTGGCTTGCACAACTTTATAGAAGAATAAAATACGTCATTTAAGTTTACAAGATAGACTTTAATCAAAATATGCAAATTACGGTTTATAAAAAGATCCACATATAATATTGTTTGTTTTTATTAGAATGTGAGCCAAATTGTTTAGATATAAACACAAATATGTAAGTAACAGGGTCAGGAATGTACTCTGCATTTTCATAAACAGCTGAGATTTGGAAATATGATGACAACACATATGTTACATAGATACACATTTTTCATGAGCGCTGCAAAAGTATTTAATTTCATAATATTACATAGGTACTAATGCACGTGTCCACATATCCCGTTCACCCTCTTAGGGCCATGTTTTCAGCACTGAGTACAGAAGGAAAAAAAAATATGTATGACCAGAATAATGATTCCTGGGAATCAGATTGTTGCTGTGTGTAACAGTTGCAAAGATAAGTTCTGATAAATCACTCAGCCTTCTGCTACCCTCATGGCATCAAGGTTACAGCAAACATCTGGCCTGTTTCCCTTCTCATTCTGTACCTTACATATGCACAGTGTTCTTGCCAGGATATAGACAAGGAAGTTATTGTCCCTGGCTAGAATCCGAGTTGGAGAGGTCCTTTGTTTATCATCCAATGTTCAGATTGTTTCTCTGAACCAGATCCAATGCGGGTCACTTTTTTAGCCTAAATGGCTTCTTCCAACAGAAGCAGTTAGCACCTTAAAACTGCAACACTAGACTGATATAAATGTAACATGGTAACCTCTTATTATCAATGGTGAAGAGACAAGAGGCAGACCTTTCCCCAATCCGTCTCGTCAACCCCAGAGCACAAGACCAGGGTTGCATATTATGAACCACAGACAATCACTGACCGTCATCTGTTCAAGCCCCCTGTTTTTGCCACAATCCTTCCAGGAAAATTCAGGTTATTCTTTCAAAGTCCTTCCAGACAGATGACATGAGGTTACTGAACACGAAATGTCCTCACAGCACTTGCTATCTGTTCTGCCTCAATAAATATCCATCATTTGTTTTTGAGTTGTTGCCCTTCCTGCACCTTTCCAGCTGAGGAAAGGTTGAGGGAGGAATAATCCAAAATACCCTAAACACAAATGAGCCCAGAAATGAGGCAGAATAAATCAAGGACTCTATTTAGAGAAAGGATATAATAAGACTGTACATTTTACATATACTTTACTTATACTTGCTGAGATTTCATACAGCTGCATGTAACCATACATTACATCTATGTAATTGTGTATTTTACAGAATGGCAACCAAAATTATGAAGTGAGTATGAGGAGATATTCAGAAGTCTTACTGAGACTTAACAAAAGACTTCAGTCAAGAATTGGAGATTAAACCCATAGAACAATTAGCGCTTCCCAACATAATTATTTCTTGCAGAAGTGAGGGGTCTCATGCATTTATGGAAGTGGCTCTGTGTCCCCAACGACAAGAACTTCCTTGGTCTAATCCATATACTTCTGCAGTCATATTATGTATAACGCCTACGATCTAGACTCAACTGCTCTGGTAAGGTCTGTATGGAAGAATCATGTAGGTGAGGAGAATGACTTACAGGGGTTTCTTCTGATGCCCACATTGTCTGCCCTAGAGACCAGGTAAAACTCACATCGGAGGAAACTGTGCTTTCAACACATGGTACCCAATTCAGTCATTATTGGAGTGGCACAGAAGTGGACTGTGGGGAAGAAGCTCCCACATCACTTTGGTGAAATAGGAATTGTGCCTCTATTTGCAACCATAGAGCTTTGGGGGTGGGGGGTGGAAGGCCATACAAAGGGATGTATGCACATGTGGCAACTAGTCTTCTTCTCTGGAAAGCTTTTCTTTAGTTTTCAGTTCGACACTGGGTTGGGGAGGGATGCATCAGGCAGAAATTCAACAGGTAAAGCTCTCCCAATCACTTGCCAATACACCTACAGTACACTAATGGCCCTAATCCTAATATGCTGCCAGAACCAGCATTCCAGCAGCATAAGGTCCTTTACAGCTGTAGCAAAGTGTGACACGCCATTCAGTGCGGCCTGGCTGCCTCAAGCGGTGAGCAGCTGGGTCTGCGTACCAGCGGACAGGAAAGGGGCCCTGGCGCTGGAAAGTCAGCACGGGGGGGCAGGAGGGAGGTGGGGGTGAGCAGAATGGGAAGGGGAGGAACGGGGCAGAGATTCGGGCAAAGAGGAGGGTGGATCAAGTCTGGGAAGGGGAGGTATTAGTGGCAGTGGTGCCGCTGATATCCTATCACCCTTCCAGGCCTCAATTCACTTTCCTGGATCTACACAGACTTGTGCCAGCTATATAGCTGGTGCAAGACTGAGTAGACCCAGTGGGGGAGGGCAGGCTTACCCCAGGGCAAGGGAACAGATATTCCATTACCCCGAGGAGGCCTTCACAGCCCAAAACTCCCTTGTGGGATGCAGCATGGGGAGTTAGGTAGGGTTAAGCTGTAAAAAATCCAGATAGAAATTCTGCAGAAGGTGCAGTTTCTGCTATCACTTCTCAAGCAAATCTGTCTTGCATCTTCATTTGGACTCATAGTAATGCAAGAGCTTTTGTGGTTCTCAGCCTGAAAGAAGGGTTTCTAGTTTTCAAACCATCTTTGTACAATGCTCTTTATTTTACTGCATATCCTTGTATTCCAATACAGAACAAGATGTTGGGGAATGTTGCCCAATTGGCTAAACAAAAGCTAATGCATTCCCTCCCCCAAACACCCAAAATCAGGGTGTTTTTAAGGTGGGCCTGAAAATGTTTGTGAACCATACTCTAGCTCCAGCTTCCTTACATACATAACTGCCCTTGTTGCTCAGTGTGCCATTGTTTCCTTCTACTTTCAGACTCAAACACCACCACAATTAGTTTTCATCTTCAAAGTAATCAAAAGATATGTACATAGTGCATCCAGTGTCACTGAGTTCCACAGATCAATTGACAAAATAAATAGTAATAGCTATGGAATCTTTTTCATTTTCATATATGCTATTCTGGTTTCAAAGGTTTCCCTTAAATGCGTTGGAGGAATTAATCCAGCTCTGTGCAGTTCCTGCAACTGCTGGTACTATTTTTGGCTGGGTT
Organism: Plestiodon gilberti rubricaudatus; assembly: GCA_026170595.1. Classification (NCBI taxonomy): domain Eukaryota; kingdom Metazoa; phylum Chordata; class Lepidosauria; order Squamata; family Scincidae; genus Plestiodon; species Plestiodon gilberti. Next base: position 190,763,566 of record JANXHW010000001.1, read on the forward strand.
AGAAGCAATTGGTATCAACCAATCAAAACAACGTTCCAAGGCTAAAAATGTCTCTAGAATCCAGTGCAGGTAATTTGAATATCAAAGCTAGATGCTAAAGAAATGTATATATAATGCATGGCACTGATGGCATATCCTCTTTGCAGTCCATTTGTGGCAAGTGATTGTTGATGCTGCTCCTGAGAATTTCAGCCTGAACATTTACTACAGTAGTACTAGTAGGTGGCATTTTGAAGAAGCACTGTGCTTTGTAGAGATGCATCAGGCAGATGCATCAGGTATCCCAAGGGACAAGACCATGCAGTCATGTGGTGATTGGGCTGAAAGAGTACATGCTTAAATTTCACACTTCTTGCTATTATCCTCAGCATTATCTGCAAAGAAATACAGAGAACATCTCTGCATGCTGCTTTCCTAATTTTTATCACACTCCATTACTCCATAAAGAACTAGTTTTCCTTTTTTTTAACTTTTAAAAAGGGTGGACTAGGTGACTGCTGTTTCCAGTGTGTTCTCAAAAGTCAGTGTGTAAAGTATAGAGTTCACAGCAGAAATGCAAAGTCTTAGAAGAGAACAAACACCAACTCCAAGAGCATTGTTCTGACTTTTGGCCACAAGGTGGCAACAAACAGGAAACCTTCAAAAACCAATTCCCCTGTTCAGATTAATGCCAGGTTAATGGCACTGTCTGTCTGCAGCAATGCAAACCTTTGCTTGTGCGGTCTGAAGAGAGGCTCATGGAACCACCTTCTCCAAATACTCCACTCAGTTAATGCCACCTTCATTATCCAAAAATTACTGTGTTCCCTATTTAGCTTAAAACAAATCACTAGCTCTTATCTCTATTCAAAGGTTTTCAATAAACCTAAGGAGCCAGGATTCAAGGAGCTATGGGAAGAGGAGGTCCAATTTGTGTCTGTATTCCAAGCAATACAATTATTTTTCCTCCTCATTGAGTAGCAAACTCTTCAAAAAGCAAGTCCACACCTAGCATTTCCTCATTCCTCTAATTGTATTTATTTTGCTAAACAGCTACTCGTTTTTGGAAAAGCAATATCAGCCTGTAATAAATATCTATTAGTATTGCTGAACTGTCAGCCTTAATTCTCTTGACTTAATGGATAATTGAAATTGTATATCATTCGCTACAATGGCTTGTAGCTTCCAAAATTATTATTTTCATTGTTTAACCAACCTTCCCCAAATCTTTAGTTTCTTTCAGTCTATTAATATATTGAGGCATCTGCAGCCATAAGTAGTTATCCTTCAAGAACCATGCATTACATTTTAATTAACAAAATCTAAAGTAAAGAACTAAATCACCAAATCACAAATTTTGTTATACAACTGCTTACCGTTTGCTCCAGTGGGCATATGATCTCAGCAAGTGTTAAATTATGTTGAGAATGATTCCTTCTGTGACGGGATATCTGAAAATACATATATTTACAAATCAGGATATGTTTGTACCAAATCAAACAATGTTGAACATGGCAGGATAGAATGGAAATAATCTGATAGAACACATGCAGTTTGCCCTGAACTAATGGCACAATCCAGTGTAATCCAGAGCGGTAGAGTGCATTTGCAACGACTCGTAATCAAAGCACATTTGCGACGACTCATGAGTAAGGCCTCACTCCAGTAGCCCTCACCCCACCCCCCTCCAGACCCCTTGGCCACTGGTGGAAATAAGTCCTGCACCGGTTGGTGCAGGGGCGGGGGGGGGGGGGTGTTGCCGATTTTCTCTGCCCGTTCCCAGCCCAGTTCGGCCTTACTCCATTACCTCAGATGTATGCTAGCTTCCAAGCTGGCATACATCCAAGGAGGCCCATAGGCCCCGGACAGCTCTACACTTGGGGAAGGGGACATACGTCCCCTTCTCCCGAGGTGTTCCCAGGCTGTGCCGCCACGGCCCGAGAACTGGCTTAGGATACAGCTGGCCCTGAAATGAAATTGAAATGTAGTAATTATCATAAGGAGCATTTGTGTGGTGCTTTAGACCACAGCACTTCACTTGCATCAATCCAGTAATCCAAACAACGACCCTGTAAGGTTGAGAAATACACAGTATTTCTGTAAAAAGTTGTATTTATGAGAATCTCAGAAGTATTCCATACCCACAAATTGTTCTCAGGTATACTTCACACATCACTCTTGGTCTTAAAGTTAGTAATTCAACTCTCAGTGATTCAAAGTTTCACTTAATCCTGGGGTTCAGTGGGTCCACACTGCCATTTTCTTCACATGAAGATTGAAACAATTGTTAGAAGGGGTTGTAGCTCAGTGAAAGAGAACCTGCTTTGCATGCAGACGGTCCGGGCCTAAGTGCAACCCCTGGCATTTCCAGGTAGGGCAAAGAAACGTTCCCATCTGAAACTCTGGACAGCCACTGCCAGTCGGTGTCAACAATACTGAGCTAGGTGAACCAGGGATCTGACTCAGTATAAGGCAGCTCCCTAAGTTCCTACCATATGTCAAAAATGTCATTTGAAAGATTCATCAAGTGCAGTCACTGGCATCACTACAGGGGGGTGGGTGGAGCTGTAAGTTCTTCCATGATCAGAGCCTCCGTTACACGGAAGAAGCGCCCCGCCCCCGCGCCTTCCGACCCATTCAAAGCGGTGAAAACAACGCGCATTCACCGCTTTGACTGGGTCGGAAGGCGCAGGGGCAGGGCGCTTCGGTCTTCCATGTAACGGAGGCTCTGATCACGGAAGAACTTACAGCTCCGCCCCCCCCCTGTAGTGACGCCAGTGAGTGCAGTAGCCTGCCCTGCAGAGGCCACCTGTTGCTGCCCAGTGGCAAGGGAGTGAGGCACACAGGTGGTAAAGACCCAAGGCTAAGCCCAGCTTCCAGGCCCAAGGGCTGGTTACAGTTCGCACCTTATCTACCTGCTCTTCCACTCTGTACATTGCTCATTTGTGGATTTCTTGAAGTTCTTAAAAATTCAGCTGTTTCATTTCTCTTACATGTTTCATTTATTTATTAAAAAAATAAAATCTATACCCCACCTTTCCCCTTCATAGTGAAAGGCCCACAGTGGCTTTCTTCCATGATAGGACTCAGAGTAGCCCGGCAGACTCTCATCCAGGTACTGCTCCACCTGGAGGCAAGTAGGGAGATAGCACCTCCCTGAAATGTTATGTAGGCTGCCAAAATAAGCATCTCCCTTTTGTTATATTTTAACTGTGCTTTATGTTTACAAAGGAGCACCATTTGCTGTTTAAGACTGAAAGACATAAAGACTTAATCCCAAACAGAAATAATCAGTCAATTTTGACTCATTTTTAACTACGCTCCCCATCTTCTTCCTTAGTAATGCACAGCGAAGAAGAAGCCATAATATATGCTGTTTATATGTAAATGTCGGACTCTACAAAATGTTCATAATTAATCCAGAGGGCCTCCCTCAAAATATACTTTAAAAAATTATGATCCCTTATTTTACGGCATACACTGCTTTCATGTTTATTTGTAAGCACTAACCTTTTAAGCCCTGGAATTTACATCTCAGGAAGTGCTCTACTCTCCCAGTGATACTAATGAGCTTAATGAATTACCCGTTCTAAATTTAATACCATCACTTCACAGAGAAAACAGATAAAATAGTCTTTGCGATCCAAAAGTTTCGCTGACCTATTTATGAGGCATATCACTTAACAATTTCATTAGGAATGAGTAACAGCTGGTGACATGGCTGTGTCCTAAAGTGTTTTTCTCTCTTAATATTCTGCATCTTAAGCAATCGAGCCTTCATAAGAAATCCTTTCGTTAGTGGCAGTCCCTCCTTTGGGGAGAAAAAAAATGTCAGACCACATTTTCTGAATTTTGCAATCTTGTTTTCAGGAGTGTCATGCTGCTGTTTTATTAGCATGCAGGGTAAACAAGAATGATTTGCTGATGCTATTGAAAGAACTTCTAAGATTTCAGACTTTCCGTTTAGATTTTGGGTACAACTTGAATATTAATGCAAGCAGAGGCATGTGTGTAAATTCAAAATAAATTAGCTCCATTTATCTTTTCCCCTATATCTTTTAATGTTCTACAGATCTGACACTCATGCTACAACATCCACATCTAAACTATTCAGGTCTACTTCATTTATATTCTCACTTAAAGATCGCCATCCTTAATTATACTTTTACATATTGCAAGCAATGTTGTAGATATCATTTTCTCTTTACAGAATTAAAGTAAATGACCTCCTGCTATTCCTTGGGGGTCAATAAAAGATATTCAGTCAATGGTTCAAAGTGGATACATAAGGAACGATCAAGCACTTTAAGACTGCAATTCTAAGCAGAGTTACTAGGTTGTTCAAAGTCAACAAGGAGAAGAGTGGGCTATAAGTCTCACTAATTTTCATGGAGTTAATTCTCTGACTCAAATCTACGGAACTTAAATGTGTTTAGCTTGATCACGGTCATAGTATTACTGCAGGGGCAGCATCTAGACTTCTGCTGACAAGTGTTCCCCACATTAACTTACATGCGAAAAATGCTGCAGAAATGAACCTTTGATTGCATATAAGCAATCAGAAATGAATAACCATAATAATAAAAAGAAACAACGTTCTCAGCATTTCTATTCCAGGCTTTGCCTGTAGAAAAGTGGAAGTTGTTATGAGATTTGATTTTGGACAACCAGAAGCTGCATCCACAGTCATACGCCTGCCCCTCTGTACGGCTGCAACCCCACTAAGAACAGACCCTTTATAGCACCCAGCACCACTTTGCATGTAAAGACCATTAAGTGAACAGTACACTCATACGCCCACTTTCTACGGATTCTTGTGAACTTTGGAAAGGGCATTCGGACATTCTGCAAGGGAGCCGTGAGAATTTCCTTTTCACATGTTACAAGCAATGGCAAAAAAAGAACCACAAATGTCTTGCAAATCTGCTTGTCAATCCTTCTTGTAATATGCAAAGTCAGTAGTTCAGTGTGCTCAGTGGTGTTAAGCAACTGTACATGGAAGAGTGTTCTTATTCTTTGTGGGCCTTCCAAGTTTGGAATGTTGCTAAATTTTGGCCTTTGGCATTTTCTAGAGTCTATGCACCTTCTTTTTTATTTAAACAAGTATTTTAATAGCCAAAAGGAAGTAGAGGCTTGTTTTAGATACGGATGATTTTATTAGCATTCAAATACAGGTGTCCCCAAGTTAATGACAGTTCGCTTAATGATGATCCACATATATGATGGAGGTCCCCCACTACAGTATCTTACAAAACGTCAAGGCTGCTTGCTGCCTAAGCCTGCTGCTGGTTATAAAATGGAGGCAGGAAGCACTCACAACTCCTTTTTAACCCATTTTAATGTGTCTTTTTAAATCCCCAGCCCATCACCCATCAGCTGTTAGGCACTAAACATCAAAGCACTAATCTAGCACCAAACAGCTGATGGGCTGGGGATTTAAAAAGATGCATCTGGAGTACTTGCCATTAATTCCCTATTACAACTGCACTGTATTACATAGGCTATACACACTATACCAAAACCGACCAGTAGATGGTGATGAAAAATTCACTTAACGATGGATTCACTTTACAGTGGAGTTTTAAGAACATATCCCTGTCCTAAACCGGGGGACACCTGTATTTTGTAAATCATGCAAATTACCTTAAGATTATGGGGGAAATGCAGGGAATAAACTTTGAAAGGGAGGCAAGTGACCACTGGGGAGAAAGCTTTCTCAGCTGTGCCCCCCTCCCCCGGTTGGGAAATCTTCTTCCTAGGAAGGCCTACCTGGCATTCACACTGCTGTCTTGCTGGTACCAGGCTAAGATGCTATTATTCTCCCATGCTTTTTAGGATGCTTTTAGAATTCATTTTAAAATGCTTTTAAAGCATTCCACACAATCTTAGTGCTGCTCTTAAATGGCTGCTATTACTGTTTTATAATATTGTTGTGTGTTTTTCTTATTGTCAGTTATTTTAGTAATAAAAGCTATTATGCCTCTCCTACCTCCAAACCTTCAACAAAGTAGAATGCACACCGTATTTTTGACACAATACGCCAATAGCGTAAGGACGGTGGAGCGCGTGGTTCAACTGAACCAGGCGCCCCACCGAGCCGGGCGCAGCGGGAGCAGCGGCGCGTGGCTCAACAGAACCGGGCGCTTCGCCTGGGCCGCCACACCGCCCGCCTTGTGCCCTGAATGATGACGTTGAAACTGAATCATCCTGGTGCCCCAGAGACATTGTGTGCGCACGTGCCGCGCGTGGACAGTCACTCACTCGGCGAGTTGGCACATGTGGAAGTGAGTGAGTGACTGCGGCTGTGGCTGCCGAGGCGGAGTGGCCGGCCGCCGGCGCTTCTGCTGCTGCCTTCCTCCTGCCTGAGCTGCGGTTGTTCGAGCGTCCTCCCGGGCCGGCGGCAGACGCACTGACCAGACTCAGACTCAGAGGCCGACGATGGGAAGGCACGCCACGCACGCTGGGAGGCCGGAACAGGTAAGCCGGCGGGAGGACGCCTCTCGGGGGGCTGGGGGGTGCAGGCGGGCGGGGGGTGCCCGGTGCAGGGTCCCGCCGGGTCCCCCCCCGGAGCGCGGGTCGTGTGCCCCCCCGGAGCAGGGCGCCCCCCTGGCCGGGGCGATAAGCATTCTCTAGGGCGCCAAATTCCCCCCCAGAACTGGGCGCCAACTGAGGGAGTTACGCCGCTGCAATAGGCCATGTTACAGTTGCCTCTGTTTCCAAAGATGATTGATTATAATAACATTTGATTTTTCAAAAAGCGCACTTCTGTCTATATCACATTAATAATATTCAGGTTATACTTTGGCTACTAAAAGGTATGTCTTAGTATTGTGAATAAACTGGATAAAAATTACACACACACACACACACACACACACACACACACACACACACACACACACACACACATCAATGAAGGAAAACTGCACAGTTCTACACTAGTCAGTCATATTAACCTATCACTTAGTAAAATCAATTTACTGCTACTTATGTGAGGGCTGATACTGACCCAAAAATAGCAATTGTTTTCTCTAGATGTGGATGACTAACAACTTGATCAAAAGCCTTGCTGTTTCAGCATGTAGATGCTTAAGATGTGGCCCACCAACAGCTAGGCCAGTGCAATGTCACAAAGATGACATTAAATCCATGCTCACCAAAACGTAATGCTGTTAACACTACAAGCCAAAACACTGGTACAAACATCTTTTTTTAAGTTCAGGGCATCAGACGGCATGCATTTTACTGCATGACTGCATGAATAAACCTCCGTTGAGTTGGGATTTCTTGCACTTTCCGCCATACATCCCACTAAAGGTAATCACTTACTATGTTTCCTTCAAGTATTAAAAAAATGACAGAGAACTGCAAGAAATCTGGGGGGGGGGGGAATGGGGAAAGCTAGCGTATCAGCAGTTTTCCAATTTCATGAACATTCTTCCATCAGCAGCAATGTCACCTGGAGCATTCAAAAATCCACTCACTAACGCTTGCAAGTCTGTGGGCAAATCTGCTCTAGTTAAATTCAGCCTCAGCAACTTGTTCCCCTTCCCTCCCGCTCTGAAGTTGGCTAAAGGGTATCTCAGTCCTGCTAGAGCTCTTTTCAGCATCCAGCAATGAAGACGTTGTCAGTTTCTGCAAAGACAGACCCTCCGAACAAAGATGCCTGTTAACCAATAATAAAGCAAGAGTTGACAACAGAAGCTTAGACTGAATGGGCTTCTTAGAATGGGCTTGTGACAAGCAAAATAAAATACCTGCATAATGTTTAGGATTGCCAATATTCAGAACGAAAATGAAAGAGGTGTTCAAATTCCAAGAATTCGGGCTACAACAATACAAGAGGATACTGAAACTTTGTCATGCACAAGCCTGCAGCTTCAAGTGAAAAAACAATGGTGTCGCAATGGAAAAATCTTCTGATGTCTCTTTATCGGAACAAGAGGGATTTGGTCTCTCTTCTACCTCTTCTAACTAGCTGTTTTAGTCATGCATAGCTTAACAAAGACACTCTACCCTGTGCTTACTCTTTTGAGTACAGTACTGTATATCACACTCTTTTGCTAGAATACGTAGGCAACTGTCAGAGGAGAGAAAAACAGATCGGTGTTCCATTCTTTCTCCTTATGTTTCCTTTTAAGTACACTGCCCTCTATACACAGTTCAGTTCCCTAGAGTGTGTAAGAATAATGATAATGGCTTTGCTTGCCTTGACCCCTCGTTCAGTTATAAATCAAAATCTTACAGACCTATTAACAGAATAAGAGAGTCCTCCTTCATGCTCAAGCCTACGAAGGTACTTTTTCAGACAGCAAGACAATTTATTGTAATGGGGAGGAGCCCAGTACATCAACAGCTTAATCTGGATAACGAGCAATATAATGTCAGATATCAAGTAGAATATGGCAGTGGTTCTCCAATTTTTTTAGCACCAGGACCCACTTTTTAAAATGACACTCTATCGGGACCCACCTAGCTTTACGAGACTTTTAAAAAAGTGATCTAAAAATAAATAAAATATTTATTTATTTACAAGTAATATTTTATTTATTTATTTGCAAAAAAAAATCCCACCCCAATCCATTTCTCATAATGAGGTAGCCCTAATGAATAACCTCAAGGCTTAGTTATGTGACCCAGCCTTCACCTGCCCCCACTACCTGTCATTGACAAACTTGGGAAAAAATATCAGAAAAAAGACGCTCAAACATTTATCTCCCTATATTTACACAGGTTTGCAAACTGCTGGAGCTCAGCTCCTTGCAAACTACAGGAGCTCAGCTGTTTGCAGGGCAATTAGCAGCTATCTGATTTTTGAACAGCCTCAGGACTTGAAGCAATTAATTATCTGATCTTTCCATTACCTGGGACCCACCAGAAATCAGGTCGCGACCCACCAAGTGGGTGGTTGTGTGGGAAACTGTATTTCCCACAATTTGAGAAACACTGGAATATGGTATTGCACATGTGTTTTCCCAAAGACCCTGGCCCTGATGCGCAGATAGTCTGGAGCAACAAAGCACTACATGTGACTAGTAATCCATGTGGCTAAGAACTAACAACCTTGTGCATAAGGAAGAGGCACGTGACGTCCCATTGGCATCTTCTGCACCTTTTCATTCCTCCACAGAGCGAAAAGCAGTGTAAATAGGGTTCCCAGTTGGCTTCCACACAAGCATAGGCCAGACCCAGACTTTCTCACTCAGAGCTGGAATTATAATGCTTGCCTTCGAGGCATATTATATGTTAACATCACTGTTTGAAAGCTGCTTGAACCAAAATAGCAGCTGCTCCTTGTGGTGGCTGTAATATGTCGAGTGCCTCTCTACTCAGTAAAAAGCTTTTGTGTCACCACAAATGAATGTGAAAGTTCACTTTCAGCAGTGAAAGTTCTCCTACACAGGAAAGTCACATGACATTCTGCTCAGCATGTTACAGCCCCCTATCAAGCAAACTCTACATGGAAGATATTACCAAGGGCTTCTCTATGGCATTCATAATGGGTAGACGAGTCTTTGGGCTTTTATGCAGACATATGTTGACTGTATTTGATAAAAGACATCGTATTTCTCACATTTTGAGTCTCAGGTTCATTTTGGTATCTGCCCTATGATGAACATGTTCTCTCTCTCTCTCTCAGCGGCGAAACTAGGGCGGAGCAGCTGCTCCGGGCGCGGGCAGGGGCACGCAGCCTGCGCCCTCCGCCTCATCTTTACCTCTGTGATCCGCTTATTTGGCCGTCTTCTTTTCGGCCCTCCCGCCCTCCCTGGAGCCCGATCCGCTCCAAAATGGCAAGGAAACCGGCGGGGGGGCGTGTTTGGAGCCGCACTGTGCGCACAGCTGCCTCCCTCCGCCCTCCTATTGGCTACACAGGGCGCAACGTTGTCACGTCACGCCTAGCTCCGGGCACCCCATCGGGATCCTGCCCCCCCTCTCTCTCTCTGCATGTGTGTGTGTGTGTGTGTGTGTGTGTGTGAGAGAGAGAGAGAGAGAGAGAGAGAGAGAGAGAGGGAGAGGGAGAGAGAGAGAGATTTCAGGAGATGCAAACTGACTGCTTGGTGATCACAGCAGTGTCTGAAAGGTTATCATAGAATCTGATCCAGACAGGTTTGTTGTTTTAGTACTATTAAACATTTGTGCAGCACATGCAAAGTGCACAATATGCAATGCCCGTGTCTTCTCAGCAAAACAGTATTTTTTCATCCCCAAATGGCTAACAGTGCATTTGAACAGAAAGCACGCTCATTAAAAAATAAATAAGACAATTCTCAAAAAGAAGTGTGTTTCAGTTCTGCTGTAATGCTGCTGCTGAAAGTTTTTGCTGTTCTGGGCACTGAAGTGTTAATAAAGATGCTGCAGACTGCCAGCTAATATCTACTCAGAAATGCCCTTGTGTAAGTGGTATTTTTAATACTCCTTGCCCTATATTTATTCCCCTCTAGCGGATGCTTCATTAGTGCTTCTCTTTATCTTGCCTGCCTAATTCATTCTCCCAGATTTAAGCAAGCCAAAAGCTCACCTTATGCTACTGCAGAAGCAATTTTTATTTTCTGAAGGTTAATCCAACTCAGCAGGATTTAGGGATGGCACTTTTCCTTGGTCGTAGGCATGTTGGCTCAGGCCAGACAGCTGTTTGGACACTCTCCATTGGGAATCTTGCCCTCAACACCCACAGTTGATGCACATACATGGTCTACTGGCTGCCTACTTCCATGCCCATCTGTTCAGATGGCATGCTGCCTGCTCACAAGTTCGCTGGAACCTTGCCCTTAGTGTGTAGGTGCCAGGCAATGATGAGTTTAGATGGGCAGCCTGCAAAATGTTGTAAGTGATCACTTTTTCTCCTGCAGGAAGCCCTTCCTCTATGCTAGCTTTGCAGCATGCACATTGCATGCTACATTGCAATTAATTATCAAACCTGTGCACACTTACATCCCAACCAAAACTTCTGATTCATTGTTTTATTTAAGACATTTACATTCCAGCTTTCTGTCATACAAACCTTCCAGGCAGATCATTTTTTTTCTTCAATGCAAACATTAAACTTGATTGAAAGGGGAATACTTTATGAACACAAAAATGCGTGCTTGTACCTAAGAGGGGAAAAGCTAAACAAACTACCATGGAAATCCAGACTATACTTTAAATTGTGAGCATGCATCTACTGTATAGCCACAACTAGTCTCTATATAGCATATAAAAGTCAATATGACATCAATAAAAAACGTGATCTGCAAAAGAGATTCACACAGCACACATTTGAAGTTAACAGCCGAATCCTCTCTATATTTTTGCTGCTCGGAGTGCTGCTCGCCGGTCTTGGGTGTTGCAAACGTGCCATAAGGCATGTTTGTGTCACCTGGTGAGGAGGCGGCACTGGTGCAGAGGCCAGTACCGCTCTCCTTGCCCCAGATCCAGTGGAGCACCCACTGCGAAAGGTGAGTCTCCCCACCAGGCAGCGGACAGGCATGGGGAGGAGGGGGATTGGTCGGCCAGGCCCAGGAAGGGGGAGGGATTGGCGGCAGCCTTCTCTGCCATATCCTATTCCACTTTCCAGACCTGGCTGCTGTTACACGGGTCTCTCGGACGTGCGCCAGCAAAATAGCTGATGCACATCTGAGTAGCCCCATCAGGGCGGCTGGGGCTTTACCCAGGGGAAGGGAACAAACATTTCCTTTCCCCAAGATGACCTCCCGGCAGCCTGTCTCGCGCCCTGGTTGCAGCGGAGGCTGCACCGGCCTCACTGCATCGTAGGGTTCAGGGTTAGACAGGATTGCACCATTAGTCCCTTCTGTGTGTCTCAAAACGATCCCCATCCATGCATTGAGAAGTACAAAATAAAGAACCCCACTCAAACAGACTTGAACAAATGATCTAAAAGTGGTTGTGGCATTTTAAAAGCTTGAAAAGAACAAGTTTTGTCTCTTCATTTTAAAAAGAACTCTTGATTGTAAAATTCAATCTAATCATCAGACTTATTTAACGAAAGGTCCCTGGAAGTGGAGCATATGTTTATTTTGTTATTTGTCAGATGATCAATTGAGGACTATGTTTTCTTTTTATTATAATTGTAAGGAATAAAAATTTATTTAAGTACTGCTGAGGACAATATAACAAATGAAAAAAAAATGCCACAAGTAAAAAATTAGTGAGCCTGCTCACAAACTATTTTTCTTCTTCCAGTTTGCAGCCAATTGGCTGCATTCTCTCTCTCTCTCTCTCTCTCTCTCTCTCTCTCTCTCTCTCTCTCTCTCTCTCTCTCTCTCTTGTATGATGTAGGATAGCTGAAAACAAATACTGGGCGCAATCTGCCGGAAGTCACCGGTGACAGAACGAGCCGTAAAGCATGTTCGCAACGAATTTGGAGTAAGGGAGGCTGGCGCAAGGCCGGTCTCCCTCACTCTGTCGCCAGACCAGGATACGGCTGCCAGCGAAAGGTAAGAGCTCCCACCGGCGGCCACATGGATGGTTTGGCAGGCGAGGGAGGGGGGCCATTGGCCTAGCCAGCCCAGGAGGGGTGATGGATGGCGTCGGCCATATCCCCGTCCCCGCCGGGCCGACTAGGCCGTTACACAGCCTCCTCTACTTCCGTCAGCTATATCTTGGGCCGCTGGCCGGATCCTTAGTCAGGATTGCACTGACAGTCAGTAAACTAGGAAATCTATCCAGTGTTTTAAAGCTACGTGGACAGATATTATGCTGAGGACAATGGCTTCAGAAAGTTTGCCTTCTGATACAGCGTACAGTACTTGACTGCTTAACTTGCATATAAATCTGCTCACGGGTAAGCAACCTAGCCTGTTTTAAGCAGGCAATCTGGCTATGCTGAGGGAAGCAGGCAAACTGGCTCCATGCTGAGGGATTTGCATGAGAGTGAGGTTCCTGTCTGCTGTTTTAAGGCTGGATCCCTTCCTCCCAACAGATCCTCCCAAGCAGAATACTGTATGATCTTCTAATTAATTTCACTCTGGAGCAGGGAAGAGGAAAGCATTAAGAGTGAAATTGCCTGGGCTAGAAGATAGCCACTAGTGAGAAATCTGCTCAGGAGAACATCTTCCAGCCAGCCATCTGAAGTGGCAGGTTGGAATCCTGCCTACTCTCTACTCATGAGGAAGCTCTCCAGTCTGCCACTCACAATTTATTCCTCCAATTCTTATGCATACAGATGACAAGCATACAATGGGCAACGCGGGAGCCTACTGGGATATGGGAGAAGGATTTCGCCCTTCATCATCCTGGAACAATTTCAAATATAAGAGCTGGCACAGACAAAGCCATATATATATAACAATGTAACGGAACCTAACATTGTTGTAAAAAAGCCTGTTCATGTGACTTTTAAAACTTCATCTGCTCTTGCCGTCAGTAGTTTAGAAGAGCTTTATGGTTTGTATTTTTATAAGTCAGTACCTTCTGCTTTTTAGGCTATAAGGATAGAATCTGACTAAGGACACCCAAGGCATTTGTCCTTTGGCCTTCCGCCTCACCTTGAGTCTGAGCATCCATATACCTTAAAACCATCCACCCTGTCGAGTGTTATTCGCGTACATATCACCATTTTTTACCTCTCATTCTCTCCTCAAACATGCAACCCAGATGAGCAGCAAGACGCTTCAGCTGCCATGTCATTTCAGTTTTTACACGTCTTCTCTTCTATCCCCGCTCTACATCTCGGTGGATGCTTTATCTCCCCCACTCGAATGCCATGGGCTACAAGCCCAGAACAAAGCTGAGTCTCAGGGTCACTGACAATGAGACACAGGAAGAAAAAAAATCAATGGTCACATACGTACTGCGATGAAAACTACTTTTGATGGCTTTTGCAAGCTCCTACAGTTCCTAAATCAGGAATGCGCAGAGGGCAGATGGGAGATGGACTATTGTTAATACTATGGGTGAGGTAGAGCACAAACTGGAAAAGCTGGAAACTTTACAAGCACATTTAAACAACTCACCATCTCTAGTGTCATAAGATATATAAAAGATGCACTAAGAAATGCACCAGGAAAGAGAATAAGAGAATATATACAAGCATATTCTCAGGGCTCCGAATATTGTTTGAAACCTTATAATGGTGCAGACAATCTATCAGTCTTGCTTCATTATCTTCTGCAAATTCACTCTGTTTATTTCAAAACTTGATTCTGTACCTGTGTGTGTGTTTATGTGTGCACACCTACTGAGGATTTCATTTCATGCATCTGATTGCATGGACTGTGGTTCACAAATGCCTACATTTCAACAAATGTTGTAGTCTTTAAGATGCACAAGATTCTTTGTTGCTTTTGCTGCTACAGACCTGCAGTATTGCCAGCCCGGCTTGTATCCAGGGCTGGGGTGATGTCACAATGCTTCGCAATGCCCTCCATGCCTGCGCGTCGCCCTCACGTCCGGAATGGCACCATTTTGTCTACCCCTGACTGTCCTTTGGGTTGGGTCTTTAACCAGGTTGGTTGTGTCTCGCAGGACAGAGTAAGGAATAGGGAGGAGGAATAGAGATTTGGTGCCTGCCAGTAGGCAAGAAACAGGCCAGGTTAAAGCCAGTGCTGGTCCTCAGAGAGACTGAGTCTACGTGAATTGGGGTTTTGGCTTTACCCCAGGATGGAATTGGAACGCTGACCTTAATGGTTAACCCGGCTCAGGGAGGGTGGAACCATTCAGCTTCCTTGATCCCCTTTCCAGGGCTTGGTGTTGAAGAACCTGGGGGAGAGCCTGTGGGTGAATCCAATGTTCTGAGCCAGGGTGGTTCGCCGAACCATCTGCTCCTAGTTAGGCGCCTGCACTGAAGGGGCGGAGTTAGTCAGGACCTGCTGCATCTGCCAATTGTGGCCCAACATTATAATTTCAAATAAATCATGGCCCTGTTTTGTTCCAAGATATGTGGCATGTGTGTTTTGTGGGGGGATACCTGGGCAAAGTGTGAACTTCCTCTTTCCTATGCTCCCCCAATTGTATTTTCTTTAGAAAGAGAATAAGCCTGTTTCTAAGCATGTTTCTTTAAAACATAATCTGTAGCTTGGCCCAGGAAGGCCTAGTAAGGTAAAGAAACAAGGATGTGCTGAAGAGAAGGCAAGACAAAATATTATTACATATTATTATTATTAAAAGGCGCCATATAAGGGAAACTCAGACTGCATACAGACATGCCTGGAAACAGAAGCAAGTGCAGGGCATTAAAAAAAACACAACTTTTTGCTGGAGGCTATGTTCTGTTTCTTCCCCCTCCCCTTCAAGCTTGTACTGAAACACATATAGCCTCTGGGGAGCTGTCTCCCCCCCCCCCCGTCAATGCAGTCGGGTGGGGGAAGCTTTTATTTTTTTTTTGTTTCCAATGCCTGCTTCATTATCTGCTTAAACATTTTTTTTCAGCAGTTTTTAAAAATGTTGTTTTTTCCCTCGTCTCTTTTTTCACACTTTGAAAACTGCTCTGACAAGGTGGGTTTCTTCACGATGGCCACAGGGGCTTGGCTCTAGCCAGAAGCACGTTTTCACTAGCTTTGGATAGTGCACCTTCTGTAATCCATCTGGAAAAAGGCAGATCTGGCTGCTGTCTTGTATGCCTTTCTTGATTTAAAACAATTCTAGCCCACCTTTTGGTTCTACTGAAGGGCCATCAAGGCA
Source organism: Plestiodon gilberti rubricaudatus (assembly GCA_026170595.1). Lineage (NCBI taxonomy): Eukaryota > Metazoa > Chordata > Lepidosauria > Squamata > Scincidae > Plestiodon > Plestiodon gilberti. The sequence goes on from JANXHW010000001.1 coordinate 190,779,166, forward strand.
GATTACACAATTCCATAAATTATTAAAACCAGTGAAAAAATAACTATCAAAACAACACTGACAACCAAAGGAGAAATGGTAGAAAACCAGGGAAAGATAACCAAACAGAAGTAAACAACTGAGAAAACTTGCAGAAAGTTCAAATGAAATAAGAAAGTCTAAGCAGCCCACTTAAAAGCGGGCAATTTAGGGGCAGCCTGATTACAGCATCTAGTCTCTTAAACTTCCTCTTTCTAGAAGCTAGGCTAGCCTCTTCCCTGTTGTATTTTAGGAAGCTGGTAAAGACTGTATTGTATTGTATTGATGCCGTTCAAATTCTTCTGATTTTTGCTGTTTTAAAATTTGTTTAAATGATTCTTGTACGCTGCTTTGCGGGGCCTTTTGAGCCATTCAGCATGTTAATATAAATAGAATCAGTGCAGTGCACAGCCCTGCTCTGAGAAGGGGGCAGGTAGTTCCATGACTGATATGAGCCCTGGCCAATCAGCTCTGCGTAAAGCCAGCTTTTGTCCAAACTGGAAAAACAGGTCCCCATAAATTCAGTCCAGAGGAAATTGTGACGCGTGGGTTGCAAGGGTGGTCAATGTCTTCCACAGTCCTGAAATTACGCACATCTGGACGCACTCTCAATTTCATCAACACGAAATAATATTTGGTCAGGATGACTGATCTCTTCTGCGAAGTTCACCATGATGGGTTATTCCTAAACAGGAATACAGGTGGGCCCCCATATCCGCTGGGGATATGTTCCAGGTCCCTCCGTGGATACTTGAAACCGTGGATAAGAGCAAACACCCCCTCCATGGTTTCCTGAGGGCCCCCCCACCCTGCCTCCACTGCAGGCAGGCATGCTTGCCCCCCCCCAGCTCTTATTTTTCTTTCAGCAAGCTTTGTTTCTTCCTTAAAACAAACAGAGTAGCAGCCTCCATTGCAGGCAAGTAGAATGAGACTGAGTCATAGAGAGGCTCTGCAAGGTTTCTGTTAACCTTGCAGAGCCTCTCTAGTACTTAGTCTCGCTCTACATGCCTGTAATAAGCAGCCAGAGGCTGCTTCTCCTGTATCTTTAAGGAAGAAACGAAGCTTACTGGGAAAAAAGTAAAAGCCTGGGGGGGGGGGTCCCCACGATCCGTGGATAACTGAAACCATGGATAGCGAATCAGTGGATATGGGGGCCCACCTGTATTTGGTGATATTCTGTACTACAGAACTCAATAAACCATAGCGAGATCCAGCATTCTGAAAGAAGGGGCGCTGTCAGAGACATGGACCTTACCGCTTATCAAGTGTTCAAGTGGTTTATGTTGTCATGTTTGTTGTCTGTCAATAAATTCCCTTTGTATATGAATTCCCTTACCTGATTACTGTGTGAAATGTACCCTGTAAGGAATTGTAAGTTAAATGATGGAAAGATATCTTCCCCAACATCTTTCCTGGGAATGGTTCATAGCAGATGAATGTAGCCATCAGCAGACAGCCGTGTTTTATTTGTGATGCATTCTGACTTTGTTTATTAAGTAATCATTTCTGGGTAAAGTGTCAACACAATTTGCTTTTTGAATAATGTGAAGCAGATAACCTCAATTAACAAGCAATTACGGTAATTTTCATACTAAATGTTCTCCTTAATTGTTTTCGAAACCTGAAACTAAAACTGTAATAAATAATGAATGGTAAGAATATGTTGATTTAGGGGGTCCATGACAATTTTCTACAGGAATGTGCTCAACTGACAGGATGGGCAGCGCAATCCTCTCTAAGCCTAGAGCAGAGGAACGTGTGCTCCATGGCTCTAAGCCATTGCAAATGTGCTGTAAACGTTTGCAACAACTCTAGAGTAAGGGCTGCCAACGTGGAGGCCCGCAGCCCTCAGTCCGTCGCCCTCCGGTCCCGGCACCCACCAGCAAAGGTAAATCCTGAACCCATCGGTATAAGGGCAGGGTGGAATGGGGCAGCTGGGGGGGTGGACATTGGCCAGCCCGGGCTGGGTGAAGGTGGTGATATTGGGGGCAAGCTCCGCCCATATCCTTGGCCCGTTCCCGGGCCTGTCCGGCTTCCTCACCTCAGATATACGTCAGCTTCATAGCTGGCATACATCCGAGAAGACCCATAGGGCCCCAGCTGGCTTGCACTCGGGGAAGGGAACAAACGTTACTGGATAGTTGCTTGTATGCAGGATTAGTTATAATAGATAGAGGATATTGTATATGGGACAATGCTGCAATATCTGATCATCATCCTTGACAATGGATGCCATGCCTTTACCAACAGAGAGAGCAGTATTACATAGCAGTATTACATACCGTAAGTATTACTTCCGGCCCAATCCTATGCAGTGCCTACAGAAATGGATCTCACGATCCGCTGTCGTAAGTCCCAGTACAGCGCCACAAAAGCCACGCAGTTGTCGTGCACTTTGGGGCTGCCAGCACAAATGGATAGAGGTCTCACAGAAGCAATGACGGGATTAAAAGCCATGACGCAGAAATATTAAAATCGCAAGTCAAAACACAATTAAAAACTCTGTTTAAAACTTTATGAATTTTAAAATTAATCTAAAAGCAACGTATCCGTCATCTATCGATGACCTTCATCAGGCAAAAACAAAGCTACAGTGAGCTCATGTGCGCCCCAGAGGCTCACCCAACTACCACCAGAGCAGGTAAGCTTGCGGCCAATGCCTCCTGCTGCCATCAGGAGGATCAGGGTGGGAAATGGGTCGAACAGGAGCAGTGCGGGGGTGGGTGAGAGCGGAATGATCAGCAGTGGAATACACAAAGAAGATCTTACCCCCTTTACCTGGCCTGATGCTTCCTAAGGCTCCTTGGACTTACACCAGCTAAATAGCTGGCATAGTTCCAAGGAGACCCATTGGTGGCCAGGCTTAAGGGGAGAGTTGTGTTTTAAGATTGGAGGCAAAAGGAGAAGGGGAAGGCAAAGGATGAGATGGTTAGACAGCATCACTGATGCAAAGAACATGAAAATGAGTGAACTCAGGAAGATAGTGGAGGACAGGAAGGCCTGGCGGGATATGGTTCATGGGATCATGAAGGGTCGGACACAAATTAACGACTGAACAACAATAACAACAACAAAATGATTTTTCCTTACCTCTGCCCTCCCCATAGCAGAGAGTGCACACTCCATTGGCATTGCTGTATTGCACAGGCTTGTGGGGGATAGGATTGGGCTGCCCAGCTGCAATCCTAATCATATCTACCAACCTGGAAATAAGCACCATTTAATAAACTGGGCCTGTTTCTGAGTAAACATGTATAGGATTGAGCTGAAAAGGCAATCATGCGGAGGGACATGTTTCAATTGTTCTCCCCTCCATGAAGAACAAGTAACAGAATTCAAGAAGGAAAAGATGGAAACTTCCCCTACAGAGAGAGAGAGAGAGAGAGAGAGAGAGAGAGAGAGAGAGAGAGAGAGAGAGAGAGAGAGAGAGAGAGAGAGAGGTATTTTGACTTAGAAGTGGGGGAAGCATTCATCATCTTCTCAGGTATAAACTAAATAATCCTGGATTCAACCAGAAGCACACAAGCTAAATTCTGTTTAAACTTTGTCTTTGATCTTTGAGTTTTTTCTTTTAAAAATATTATTATTAAAGAGATCTATTAATGCTTGGCTTGCACTTCATGGCTATATATGATGTTGGAATGAAGAGCTATCAAAGGTGACGATCAACTTTTTTCCCTCTCTGTTTAACATTTTCTGACTATTAAGCTGCTCATTTTCTAGAGACAATAATTAGTGTCTTTAATGTGAAACAAAGCTTCTGAATAAGAGCTTCTGGTTAAAGATCAATGAGAAATATATCATTTCAGTTGCAACCTTAATAACTGCAACCATGGGGAGCCTGGCTTTATATATTCTAATGCAATTTAGAATCTCCCAGGTACAAATTTTATCAAACATTCATGGTAGTTGCTAGGGGATTTTCTAGATATGGGAACTTTGTTTCATCAGCCACCACAACAGGCAAAGAATACAGGTATTCTGAAAATATACAGGACATTCAAAAAAAACCAAAACCCTATAGTACAACTTCTAAAGCAATATTTAGAGATGGCTCACACATGCATGTTAATTACTTGCAACATTCAATAGTGATTTGTATCAAGGAGCCATCAGGGGGTGTAGTTCTGTGGTAGAATAAGGAGAGGTACACAAGGAGCCGGAATCAAGATTGCCGGGAGAAATATCAACAACCTCAGATATGCAGACGATACCACCCTAATGGCAGAAAGTGAAGAAGAACTAAAGAGCCTCTTGATGAAGATGAAAGAGGAGAGTGCAAACGTTGGCTTGAAACTCAACATTAAAAAAACTAAGATCATGGCATCTGGTCCCATCAATTCCTGGCAAATAGAAGGGGCAGAAATGGAAGCAGTAACAGATTTTACTTTTTGGGGTTCCAAGATCACTGCAGATGGAGACAGCGGCCATGAAATTAAAAGACGCTTACTCCTTGGAAGGAAAGCTATGGCAAATTTAGATAGCATAATAAAAAGCAGAGATATCACCATGCCAACAAAAGTTCGTGTAGTCAGGGCGACGGTGTTCCCAGTAGCGATGTATGGTTGCGAGAGTTGGACCATAAGGAAGGCTGAGCGCCGAAGAATAGATGCTTTCGAACTGTGGTGCTGGAGAAGACTCCTGAGAGTCCCTTAGACTGCTAGGAGATCAAATCAGTCAATCCTAAATGAAATCAACCCTGACTGTTCCCTGGAAGGACAGGTACTGAGGCTGAAGCTCAAATATTTTGGCCACCTAATACGAAGATAGGACTCTTTGGAGAAGACTCTGATGCTGGGAAAGATTGAAGGCAAAAGGAGAAGGGGAAGGCAAAGGATGAGATGGTTAGACAGCTTGGCCTTCCACAACTTAGCCTTCCACAGCCTCCCTACAGTTCAAAATGGTTAATTTCTAAAAAGCTGCCAACAGAGGCTTGATAGTAGTACTAGCTGTTAGCATCATCTTTTGAGTGGAAAGCCCATAGCTCTTCTGTGGCAGGCCTTCCTTCCTCTTTCTCCCAGGGTGATTGTTAGCTTTGCTGGCAGCAGCATCATAGCAGACATTATTGCCCTATAGATAGTTGCTACCTCCCTTACCTATCCTCATGTAAAGTAGCATTTATTATGGGGCCCATCCACAACCCTGCTCACCTGTCCATCCATATGCCTCTCTGTTTCACTCATATGATGATGACGTCTATTCCGATTGTAACTCCTGATATCTAACTTGGGCTGCATTATATACACACTTCTCCAGGGGTCCCACTGAACTAAATGTGGATTACTTCTGCATAGATGTGTCGGGCAGCGCAATCCTGTGTAACAGCCGACACAGTGCACCAAGTGTGGTGCAGCGGATCCTAAGCAGGAACAGGCCTGTTCCGGCAGAGCTGGGCCACACCTCAGGGGAAAGAGCTGTTTGTTCCTTTCCCTCGGTGTCAGCCTCAGTTGCCCAATGGGCCTCCTTGGATGTGAGCCGGCAAAATGGCCAGCGCAACTCTCGGGAGGTCATGTAAGGCCGCCCTGGCCAGGGAAGATGCATTGGATATTGGTGTTGTGCACCACCGATATTCCCTCCTCTCTCCCAGGCCCGGTGGCCCAATCACCCCTTCCCACGCCCTCCCACCGCAAGACTTACCTGCATCCGGCGGTATGGTCTGTGGCCGGAGGAGGAGTGAGCGACGCTGGCATTAGCACCGCTTATTCCACGGGTGCCGCAAACGTGCTTTACGACATGTTTGCAACATCCTGCATCGGCAGAGTGCTCGCTCCGCTGGCTTAAGGTTGCGCAGGATTGCGCTGTAAGATTGTGTACACAACAACCAAAATGGGTTTTCAGTTAGTCAGATTGTTAACAACAAAAAGTATCTAAATTCCACCCCCTTGGTGGCAGTGAAGATGCATGGATTTACTGCAGTGAAGGTAAATGTAGTGACGTATTTACTGTAACACACCCCAAAACAAAATGCATTCAATAAACCAAGGCATATCAGCTACCTTTTACAATAAAACTCTGGGCCAGCTAGAAAAAGTTGAATGATGAACTCTGCACACAAATGGATAAATACCACATATGAAGTTCCTTAATCTATCCACCAATGGCTGTTGAAACCGTGTCTGGCCCCACCCAGAATGCTGACGATAGCACTGAATTATCTGTTTGAGAGTACATGAGAGAGAGAGAGAGAGAGAGAGAGAGAGAGAGAGAGAGGGAGAGAGAGAGAGAGAGAGAGAGAGCACTGAGGGATTCAGACCTTCTCCTACTCTCCCTTCCACCTAAACAGATCATCAAACAGAGCTGATTTGGGGTAGGAAGGTCCACAGCCCCACCCTCTGAATCTCTCCCTCAATTTTAGCCAAAATACGGATCCCTTATAGCCTTTTCAAAATGGTAGCTGCTGGTAGTGGGGGACAGTAACAAAAAGTTAAGGGGAGGAAATCCCTCTCTGGAGTCCCTGCAATTCAAGCCTGATCCAGGCTACGGCCAATGATCTCACTGGGGCTACGCATCCAACCAGCAACCCACTGCTGCATGTATGTTCACTTGGATCTGGGCCAATGTCAGGTTCATACATATTCCAACGGATGCTGCCATTTTTCTGTAGGCACAGTGCTCCATGTAAGATCAATAGAAACGTTGGCTGCTTTAGGCAGAAGGATCAAATCTGCTTCATTTGATTATGCTTTGTATAATAAGGATCTGTCTATACAGCAAACTAGGTATTGGCTAGTAGCACTGTTAATGCCTGTTGTAATTTTGTTGTAAAGTGGCATCGACAGGTTCTGTAGTCTATATTCTTCAGCTCCACAGAAGGAGTACCCATCTCCTTTCATTATATCTTTATTGCAATTCATTTTGTTAAGGGAAGTCAAAGAAATATATAAATAAAGGTTTAAGAGAATCTGTTTTCTTTACTTCTCCTGTCACGTTGCGTTGGGTCACTTTGTGCCACATGATGTGATGTAATATAACTCAATGCAAAGAGACACATGTCCCTTCTCATTGGGAATTTAAAGAAACAGAGCTTTCTTTTCCCCTGTGGGAACCTAAGCAGGTCAGGTGCCCAAAACTAGCTGTGGGAAATTTGATCAAATCTTCTCAGTTTCAGTATCTACATATTTCCAATCTAATAGCATTTTGAGCATGACATGTACAAGAACGGGAGCTGATTGTCCCAATTTTAATCAAAGAATAAAACAAAGTGTAGAGAAAGGAAAATCATCACCACCATCATCATTTCTTGCACTCAATATTTCCTGATCATATTGAGCACTATGGTTCCTGTGGAAGAAGCTGATATGTAGGAAGTGTTTATAATAATTCTTAATAATCATACAGATCTTGGGGGGGGGAGCAACAACAACATTTACCACATTTACATCCTTTTCTCTAAGAACTGGGATGCTCCCATTGTATTTTCAAAATAACCTTGTGAGGGAGCTTAGCCTGAGGAATAATGAGTGAGCTGTTCATGGCTGAACAGTTTTTCCTAGTCCATGTCCAGCACTTTATCTGGTACCACAGTAGTACTTTTAAGATCTCACCACTCTGGATTACTGTAACAGAGAACGATTTTTAATATCTCCCTAAGATCATGGTTTGGCTCTCCTCACAGGCACAGAAGTCTACTACAACAGGAGTTCGCAACCAGTGGTACTAGTAACACCAGTGGTACTTGGGCCGACTGCTGGTGGTACTCGGACTGGCGGACCAATGGAACCCCGCTCCAACGCTGCGCTTTCAGAGAGGCTCCTGCCTTTGGCCAAACCTCTCGGAAATGCTGAGAAGGACCCTCCCCTCCCGCCCAGAGCCTCCTACCTGTGTTTTCTGGCCTCTAAAAACCCGGAAGTAACTGGCTATGATGTTATCACCAGTCACTTCCAGTGGTGTGCAGCAGGAGAGTGGCGCTGGAGGTGGTAAAAATGATACATTATCATTATTTTAAACAATACTTACATATCACCTTTCAACAAAAAAGTTCACAAAGCACTTTATATAACAAAGTACAGTATATCAAAATATGGAAAGTATGTTTCAGAGGGTTAACAATCTAAACACACACACACACACACACACACACACACACACACACACACACACACACACACACAAAATGTGCCAGCAAATAGCCACTGGAAAATACGTTATGCTGTGGTGAACAGATACAGTTGCTCTCCCCCTGCTAAATATAAGAGAGTCCTATTTCAGTTTCTGGTGAGTGATACCCAGTGACAACATGAAGACCTGCCCACACACCATTTCACACTTGCTACATGGATATGCACATTGATATACCACAACCTTAAGCTACTGTGCAATGGCTCCTAATGAAGAACCTTGAGAACTGTACCCTTTCTGCACCAAGGCATTGGAGAAGGACTTCACTAGCATACGTTGCACAATGAAATCACACCATTTGAACAGTATTTACTGGTAAAACATTCCAAGTTGGGATTTGCTTGAGTGAAACATTTGTCACCCTCATTATCTCTTTCTCATTTGATAAACCGGTTGCCAGAAGTCCATTTCTAATGAACTCACATGCCAAATCCAGAGTTTAGGGTTCCCTTTAAAGAGTTTTTATATCCCAGCTGTCCTTGAAATTGATCTGTCAAGCTATAACTGTGCCCTTTGGTTCTTTAAGGCAACCCCTGTAATATATGTGCCTTTCCTTGTCAAGAGGGTTCTTACATCTATAAATTGTGCTTAATAAGAAATTATGATATACGAGTGAAAAATCAACTGTTTCAAAAGAGGAAAAACTTTTTCAAGACTTGTTTCTTGTATTTGTATAGCAAGCACTGTGTTAGTTGATAATAAACAACAAACATACATCTAAAAAATTGTTTTCCTTGAGTTTTACTGTTCAGAGATGTTGCTGTTTATCAGTTTTTAATATACTCTTTGGAAATTGATGTGTACTTTATCCGGTCTTTTAAAAGAACCAAGAGATTCAAAGGCAGGGTAAAATACTTTCATGATTCCCCAAAGAAAATTGAGAGGGCAATTAAACAGATGGTAGCAATAAACTCACTTCCAGCGCATCAGGGAATAGGGTCCCTTATTAAAAGCCTAGCACAATGAAAGCAGGAACAGATCTCTAGAGGGAAGAGTTTTCTCTATTGGGGGGATGGGGGGCGACGCACGTCATCCCTGCCCCAGGCTGATGCGCGTCATAGTGACATCACTGCAGTCTAGCCCACCCCACACCTTTGAACCAGGTTGTACCTAAGCATCAGGGTCTAACAAACTCCTTAGAGAGATCTGCTTACATTCGAAAGTCAAGTATGAAAGAGCTCCACCTCTGTATTGCTAAGCTACAACGTGTATCTTTGAGAAGAGCCATGATTATCCGGAGGAGCTGGGAATTGCAAAGCAAGTGTGTTCAGCTCAGAGCACGTGTGTTGTAACCTGAGATACAAGGAGATAAGGATTTAGACGAGGATGACCCAGGGTCAAGACCTGTTGAGAGGGCATGGATGTCCTCATTTTATCAACAGCATGGTTGCCAAATCACAGGAAAAGGCTGCAGCCAGACATCAGATTTGAGAAGCAAATTTTTCCTGCCCGCAGCTCTAGTGATCAAAGTAAAGATTTTTTTGTTTCTTCAGGAAATCAGGAAGAACCTTTACAAGTGTCACCTCCTAAGTACATTCACTGTGGAAAGCAACAGTGTCGCTAAGGCCTCCACACAGTGGGCTTGGGGAACCAACAGTAATATTAAATAGACAGATAAGCAAATAAAGTTGAAAAGGAGGAAACTAAATAGATTAATAGTTATTTTTAGGCAATAAGCAAACGAATAGATGCTTTAAAACAGCAATCTGTGTTGGCTGGTCATTTCTAATGTAGATATGGGTGATACAAGAGATGAACTGTAGATGACAGTTCTGTAGATGACAGCACAATTTGCACTCTAAAAATGATGCAAAATGATGGTCCTAAGAAATGGCAATTTGGAAAATTTGCCGATTAGATATGCCACTCCATAGTTGTAACTGTTTCTTCTCTCTCAGTTTGGCTTCAAAAGGAAGATTATTCAGCTACAGAGTATACCATGGAATGCACATATGTAGCTGGCCACTTGTGATCTCATTGGGCAATTCATTTCAAAAACTAAATACCACTGTATATACCATTCCTAGGCACAATTGTTTAAGGTGTAGGAGGTCATCAGCAGGTTCTACTCAAATTATTCAGCAGCAAGATTCAACTGTTATTATTGAGCTTTTCAATCCTTTTGCAGTTTTTATACAAAACTTCACTGATGTGGAAAGGAGAACGCTGACTGGCACAGGGAAGTACTTTTGCAACAGGAGAGAAAAAGCAACTCGAATATCAGTGTTACCTGTAATCTCTAATGCTGCTCTGCCCCCTTGTGCTGCTGCAGTGAACTCAATTGAAAAGCGGCTTGGCTGCCTTTGTACATGAAACCTACTCCTCTCTCTCTCTCTCTCTCTCTCTCTCTCTCTCTCTCTCTCTCTCACACACACACACACACACACACACACACACACACACACACACACACACACACACACAAAGCCACTGTCACTTCTCACTGTTCTGGCAAGTTCAAGGTCAGTGCCTAGCTATTTTCAGCTCATCTCTTCTTGATCCATTCAGAGAGATGACAAGGTAACGTGATTCGGGGTCAGCTGTATTACAGGAACCGTTACATAAAGGGAGAAAGTAGAAATCAATCCTAGCTGACAGTGTCTTCAGGATAATCAGCGCTCACTCCATGCCGCTGTCAGCTTCCCTGCATCAAACACCATGTTACTTCTGTCAGATCTTTTTAACAGAACCATATTCTCACTTTTGGCAAAGTAAAGAAATATTTCACTTGGGCTTGCATTAAATTCATTGTTAGGGAACTTTACCACCTTGGCCTCTTTGAACCAGTATCCAGCTATCTCTGCTGGAAACACAATTTGCACATGATGTAAATCCTTGCCGTGGAGATTTGTTAGTAAAGATATAATTGATTTGGTGGAGGAGGGGGAAGGGAATACCACAAATACCATTCGTCATTTGGGGGGTTAGGTCTCAACATTTTTCTGCCCAATCTTCCCTTGTTTTCCTCCTCTTTTCCTTCAGCTACATCTGTTTCCCAGAATGCTTGTCTAAACGATGCTCATTGCCGTGCTGATTCTATTAAGGCTGTGCGGTGATGTTTTAAGACACTTTTCTCAATTTGTTTGATTATGATCCCTCTCTCTGAATCACTTCCTCCTGCAACTAGACATCTTCCTCCATGCGGCATTATGAACATATCATTTCACAAGATGGGCTGCGTTCAGTGGTGTTTCGGCGACAGCACATGGTATGTCAGTTTAGGGGGAAAAGAGCTGCTATTCCATCCCACCCACCTTGTGCTCCCATGGAACTGCCAAAGCCTTCAGTACTCCACGGAAGAGCAATTTACCATAATATTAGTTGTCAGTAAATTCAAAGACAGAACTCCTAAAGCTATAAAATGGATTAGAAGCCGTTTTAAAAAAAAAAAAGAATTAACAAACTAGAGTAAGAGTATACTGTCAACAAACAAATGCTTCATCATAGCACTGTAATTTGGAATTTTAATTACCCCTCTGCTTCTGTAACAAAACAATGTCTGAACTGGCAGCCATTTGAATCTCTCACAGGTCATTGAGCATTCTAGTTAATTACTCTATGAATAGCCTGTTTTTCTCCCCTCTGGAAACACGTTTCTAATGGCAGTCAAGGTCTGACAAATGTGTCATCTACATAATTAGCTAGGAAGCAACACAAAACATTAAACATGCTTTGTGCCGACAACTATCAAAACATTTCATTTGTTGTCAATTATTCATTACTTTGTAGGTTCTGAAGGGGTTGTTATTATGGAAATAAGTCCAGATGCTAACAAGGTTAGAGCTTTTGATTCAAATTAGTAATCAGAGGGCTAACTTTACAAAAAAAATTGTATCCCCCTCATACGTTCATGGCAGCTTTCACTCGGTAGTGAATTATAAACGAATTTTGCTTAAGTTCAAGTTTGAAATCACAGCGGCATGGCGGGCACACTAATTTTATAGAGTTGCATCTTTCTTTGAAGTAACAGGATCTAAGCACAAGAAGTAAACTTTCAGAACCTTTGGAAAGACTTAATTTGTACTTGGTAAATAGAGTAAGATTTTCACAGCAGGAGAGATATATTGAAAGGGGGAATAGCCTAGATATTTTCAAAACCTTTTTTTTCCCTACCCGTGTGTGTGTGTTTAATCTATATAGCAATCCCAGCTCACATGATATTTTGTCTTGGTTTAATAAAAAAATGTCATACTGGCTAACTCCATCAAGGCAGCAGGAGTAAATTAAATCTGGATTTTAAAAACTATACTGAAGATTTCTTTGCTAGATGATGTCACTGGGGTGTTATCCAGAAAACAAGACAGCAAAAATGTTAGGGAGGGCAGGACAGTGCAGGACAATTCCATTTTAAAGCCTTTATCCCCCTGCAATCCAGATACCCAAATATTATAAGGATAAAACTTGCCCCAATAGGGAATGGCTGGAAAAAGAGACAGATACATGATGCAGTTATTTTACCAGAAACGTAAGGCATATTAAGAAAATAAGGTAGTCTCAGAACTTGAGATTTTGCTATTATCAATGCCACATAACAGAAGACACTAATGCAAATATATTCTAAATGCTTTTCACTTTTATCAGCCCAATTGTATACAGAGTAAGAACACACAAGTCCACTAAAATCTTAGGCTTAGGCATGATATCGCTGCATAAGACTGGGCTGGGAATCTTTCCAGTCAAGAATATAACTGCTGCAAAGATACAAGTGTGAGAAATTATTTGCAATAAAAACAGCAATAATGTGCCATGTTTTTTCCGCTACTAACAAATTGAACTGAGTACTCAAGATTGCTGTAAGTTTACACTGAGAGGCTGTAACCAATTCCAAAATAAGAATTCAGGCACCCCTCTTCAAAGCCACACTGGAAGCCCATACAGACACCCAAACTGTCAGAGTTAACTCTTTCACTCTGCAAGAACTTGGCTTCTAGTATCTTTCTGCCAAGTGGTATGGAGAATTTTACCACATCTAGTGCACATATGATAAAACTGTCATCTGGATGCCGAGACAGATGTTCTTTAGATGTTCTCCTTGCTGCACAGTTGCTGCATGGGAGATGCTTATCCATAAGCAGCACCCACATAGCTAGGAGAATGACCAAATCATGTGTGTGGGGCTTAATCACAGGAATATCTCTCACAGAATTGGCATCTACCTTCCTTGCATGGTGTAAACTTCCGTAAATGATCCACATGAGCTGACTCATATGATTGGGTCATTCAAATTTTCTCCAACCCTTGCAGGAGCTGTGCATGGAAAGACAATGTGTATGCAGCTGGAAGAACACCTAAAGGGCATTATGAATGACATCTGTTCCACCTAAAGTTAGCTTTGACTAAATCCTACTGATGGTATCAACCATAGCTGATGTGTTCCTTGGTTTCTATTTAATTCAGGCACTATCTGCATATTACAGGCCCATCCTTTTTTCCATTACATTTTCCAACAGTATGGCTGTCATGTTGAAAACCCTGCAACCCCATTGGACCAATCATATGGGTCTTTCCCAAAGAATCATCACCTTCCATCCTAGCTGGGTGCCAATTCTTAGGGAAAGAGCCACACAATTGGGTATAGCAATGTGGGCTTTTAAATATCACAGTTATGGGGTCAACCTTCCAAAATGAAATTACCACAGAGGACCTATAACAAGGAAAGGCACTTTACAAAACCATCCTTAGTTAGAAGGGGCAAAGGCCTGCTGAATGCAAGCTAAATTTCCGGGGCTGCTTAACACAACAGTTTTCCTGTATGTAGGAAACAACATGTATAATATGATCAGGCAATAAGTACTATGCCAGTATTTATTTTGCAGGACTGCAAGTGTTAAAATGTTTCCCAACACTGTGGTCATGACAGGGGTTGTACTATACTTACATAGGGAAAATGTCACTGCCGCATTGTCTGTCTAAAATTTAAGAACCACAGCTTGAGTCACATCTGTGTTTAAGACTATAATCTTCAAAACATCCTACCAACCTCAGTGGGACAATTCCAAAATAATTAGTTTGTGCATTGGAGTCCTAATGGCTCCAGGATTAGCACTTGGTAAGTGAATGGTCATAATAACTTTGAATTTTGTGCATCATCATGGTGAATTCTACGATCATCTGCAACAGAGAGAAGATCAAGCATACCATTGATAGATGAGTGACATGACGTTTACATGACGTAAATAGCAAATATAGCATTCTGCTTTAATTTCAAGCACAGGCTGGTGGAGAGTTGCCTGACAATTTCTTGCTGGCCACATAAAATACTATACAGCAGAGGTTCCCTAACTCCTGGGAAGGCCTTACGCTGCTCTAAGTAGCAGCGGGGCCTTCCCAGGAGTGGCGATGACACGCCTGGGATCGTGCCGCCGCCACCACCGCTGCACCCGGGATCGCCGTTTTTACCTTCATTGGTGGGCAGTGGGTGTCCCTCGGGGGTTGCGGGGAGCCTGCAGACCCCTCCGCAGGCCTCCCCAAGCGTCGGAGCAGCGCTCCAACGCGATCGCAACTGACTTCCGGTTTCGCGTAAAACCGGAAGTCAGTTGCGATCGCGTTGGAGTGCTGCTCCGACGCTTGGGGAGGCCTGCGGAGGGGTCCGCAGGCTCCCCGCAACCCCCGAGGGACACCCACTGCCCACCAATGAAGGTAAAAACGGCGATCCCGGACGCAGAGGTGGCGGCGGCGGCGCGATCCCAGGCGCGCCGTTGTCGTCACCGTGGGTTGCCATGCCCTTTAAGGGCATAGCAACCCTTTCTTCCCGGCTGGGGCGTCGTGACGCCCCAGTTAGGGAACCACTGCTATACAGGATCAATGCAGTAGTAACAACCCCAGAACTCAACATTTACCAGCAGGTATCAAAGGTTGTTAGTAATGCAATACTACTATTCTTTACTCATTACTATGTTTTGAATATACAATAAGATTAGTATTCCACACGTTGTGGCAGACAAAACCAAAGGTTTTGGCCTCCCTCAAAGGCCCAAGCATTTGGGTTTTCCTCTGTTAGCAGTGCCTTGGATAACAGTGACTTTGGTCAACCGGTTCATATCTCTCAGGTCAATCTATTGGTTTTCTGTTGCATAGGAAAAAAGCACAACTAGCTCATATCAGAAAAAAAAAACAACCATCACACAGACTGCATCAATGGTTTCAGCCTTTGGATGGCCTGTCATGTTTGGAGTCTCTACAGCACTTGTCCTGTTATTGACACTTGTATGGCCAACTCACATTTGTGCGTGGCTTCCACATGAATGGCTTGGGAATAATGCAGAGACAATAGCAAATGTGAACTGGCTGATAATGTTCAGTTACATTAGTAGTAGTGTCCTATTCAGTTTTTCTTATATAAATGAGGAGAATGGGTGAAAGCCAAGATCTTCACTGCAGTTGTAAGTTACTGTAGCCTGCCCATACTTACTAGCTGGACATCTATAACATACTGAGAACTGTTGAGAAGATTTTTTTACCATTCCTGTCCATCCCTAGATTTTTGACTGATTGCAAAAGTGTGCTATATACTCACATAGGATAGGATGGGTAGATGTTAAACTGGATTGGTTTACAAGTAGCTACATAAATACCTTACAACAAATTACCAGTTGTTAAATAGCCATTGGATTTATGTAGAGGTCTAGTTCATTAAGAGAATGACTGGCTAAAAACAGATCGTTCTGAACACTGGTTTGGACCATCCATCGGAACACTTCCGATTCTTCTCTGCCAGTTCCCTTAGATGCTGCCATTTTGGCACTTGGCAATTGCAGTAAAAGTTAAGACGATGACAGAATATAATTCAGCACACCATCAGTCATGTGCCATGTCCACGTGTTTGGCACCGGCTGAGAGAATCAGCTGTCTTTCCAAGAATAAACAGAGAGAGGTAAGAATCTTAAGATCTTGGAAGAGGAGAGGGACAGGAGGAGTAAAATAATTTAAGTTTTGAGGCAATCTGAAGCGGCCAGTTTTTGTTAGAAAACAGAATCTTATGGGCATCTTGCCCATCCTTGCCTGAGAAAATGTTTTTATCAGTGTTTATGCTTCTCTCTCAGGAAAGAACAAAGTAGACAGCAAAACAAATCTTCAAAAAAAAGCCCCTTCTACTAAATATGCTCTTTTAAAAATGTGTTCTAATGATCTTTCCAAGAAGGAAATAATCCATTTTCAACTAAAACTACCTGCAGCTATGAAGGGGGGAAAATTCTTGAAACTGGAAACATTTTCTTGAAAGGGCTGCAGACTCATTTAATTAACACTAAACAGATAACATATTTACACGGAAGTCAAAATATTTTGGAAGCTGATAATCCTGTAAGGCTTAACATGATAGAAAAACAAGAAATAAATGCAAAGTGTTACTGTTACACATGCCTGCCTGATCAATGGTTTTCACATATTGATCTATAAATGGAGTTGACAGGCTGTGTTGGCTGCACATTTTCCAAGCAGCTCTATTTTTGTACAAAACCAATACGGGCAATTACCTTTGTTGGAGATGCCAACTCTTATCAATTCAATGTGATTTAGTGTCATTTTAATTAAATATCAGGATCTACTTCAGGACAATCTCCACAAACAAAGCCTGAAACTTGACTATAAGCTTGATATGAAGTCAACATGCACAACAGCCTGGCTTCTCCTGACGTGACTCAAAATACACTGCTCAACAGAAGGGACTATAATATTAACAATTTTATCTGTCTCTTTGGCTAGCCGTAACTTTGGCAAGTAGTTGAGGTTTGGGAATGGGGAGAGATGGAGGCAAGAAACAAAGGGAAATTGTTTCCTGCCTCTTTGATAGTGGATTAGAGAGAGAAATAAGACAACCAAGTCTGTTTCACCTAATCAAAAAGAACTCGAATCCATTAACATTTTGGACTGACTAAACAGACTCTAATTCTTAATCTATGCACCAATGTAAGAAGACATTTCATGCTTTGAATTAGCAGGGAATGAGACAAAACACACCTCTCGGAGATTTAAGAGATGAAAATGGTGAATATTCATTGACACCAAGGGTTCGCATATTAACAGGAAACCCAGGGAAAGCTCTTGCTTAATGGAGGCTGTGCCCAGCCCTAAGGTTCCTGCTGTTGAAATTAGGCCTTAATATCACTTGTTTTATTATCACAGTCTTAGCAGCATAGTGGGGCATTCCCACTGTAAATGAGGCAAAGCTACAGAAGGCCTCCACATCTCCTTGCTTCAAGTTGCCAGCTGGCATCACCAGCCTCGCACAGTGCAAACTTCATATGTCTCTTAGCGAACACTATATACCCTCCATCTCCCTTGTCATACATAATGCAGAATACAAGCTGACCTCCATTAGAAGGATAGCCATAGGAATGCACCTGAGCACAGCCTTAAATGGCAGAAAACACAGTCATCCACACACAAAAAGGCACAGAACATTCTGCTCCCTCAAATGACCCTTAACAGTTTAGAGATGCCTGTATATACATTTTACTTTTTCCAGTATGTTTTGTATGTATTTATTTTAATACGCTGGCAACCGGTTTTGAAAGGTCCAACCAAAGTCAATGAGTTGGCAGAGAATTTCTGGCCCACAGTCAAAAGTTCCAACGCAATAGGTTTAGTACAATACAGTAGATTGCTAAATATGAATATAATGGAAAATAACTAGAGCTGTCACCCAATTGGAGAAATCTTAGTTGATTAATGTATGACTTTCCACATTGATGAATAGTTTAATCAATTAAATATGCATACATTTGCATATGAAAAAACAAGTGTTTTGATAGGATAGTAGGAGGAAAGCCCTTCTAAGATGGTGTCCGCCACCTGTGGTTTTTGTAAATACTTGTATTAAAAACACACACAATGTTTATTTTTTAAAATATGCTGCTGGATTAATCGCTGGCAGCTGTTAATTGATCAAAAGATTTTAAACTATAACTAGCCAATTAATTAACTAAATGTTGAAGTTTTAAAAATAGCCTATACTTGTGCACGGCTATCAAACTGGAGTGAATCGCTGAACAGAGTGTTGGATGCCTGTGTTATGAGTTCAGAATCTCTGGACTATGTAGTGGGCTGGGACAAATCTCTCATTTCATTTCTGCAGAGTTAAACTAGCATTCTAATTATGATGCAATAAGAATTTGAAACATATAAATTATTATTTATATAAATTATATAAATTATTAATAATATTAAAATATCTCTACCTGAAACAGATAATGTTGCATATGTGAAATTGATGATAGTTTTTAGGTAAAATGAAGCAAGAATCATGCAGATGTACAGGATGCTGCTGTAAGGAAACGCCAAAACCAATGGGATTTACTCACAAGTAAATCTAGGAAAACGATTCAATTTTACCATGAACTCAAACTTCCTTTGCTTTGTTTCCTGTTTTATTGGACTTCACTCTACTCTGTCTATTGATGCAAGTTTTCTTTTTTGGGAAAAAGATGTACAGTAGTTGTAAAAAATCTCAAAACAAGCGCTACAAAATGTGTAGCTTACCGTGCAATTAATTATATTCATTGCCAAAAATATGGGCAAGAAAAAGTTTCACATTTCTTTTCTAGGTATTGAATAAAGGTCCATTATGGATTAGGTATTTCTGCTACACTGACATTCAAGCTATACCAACTTCAATGTAAATCTCTTCGCTCAACATCTCACTAGTTCTTCAGGATGTATTTTGAAATGTTTAGATTTTTGCTTAAAACTTTAGCCTTCCTGTTTGCCTTTCGCCAGTCATTTAACAGGCTTGCTCCAGCAAATATGCCAAAATACTTTTCATTCTGTCACTATCTGGTCAGAACTCTGCATGGCAAGAGAGAGAGAGAGAGAGAGAGAGAGAGAGAGAGAGAGAGAGAGAGAGAGAGAGAGAGAGAGAGAGAGAGGGAGGGAGGGAGGAGAATACTAGAAACAGTGAGAAAATTAGGAGCATGGCAAGCTTTCAATCTATTATATCAGAGCCAAGTTTGTATGGTGAAATGACATACCCTGTGTCTCTATAATTAGCTGCTAAGAAAACACAACTTTTTCAGCTCTCTACAAAAGAACATAAATTGCAACTGCTATGCTTACGGAAACCCAGCAGCAGCAAATGTTTGTGTCTGATGCAACTTTTTAGAATCCTTTTTCTTTTATCATCCACACATGCTTTCCTCCCCCCCCACCTTACCCCCACAAAACCCGAAAGTTATGTAACAAGGTAATACCAACAATGAGAAACTGCATGATAAAATCCTGCCCAAAAGTGAAAAATGCTAATTTTGTCTCATTTAGCAGCTGGATACAGAAATGCTCATTAGTTTTAAGAGGGTTAATCCTTTTAACTTTTGCATATTGATATGCCAATTATGCCTAATTGTACAAGAGGCATCAGTCAAGGTAATAGTGCATAAACACATGAAAGTTATTAAGTACATCCCAACATGTAATAAAGTAGGTGTTAATTGGTAGCTGAGTTCTGCAGGCTATTGAGGTGGATAATTCATTGAGAGATGGATCACTTGTAATTTCTCTACATAATTCCTTTTGCAGTCTCATGCTGTGATGTTTTCATGCTTGTCAAAAACAACTGCAGCCTAGTGCCTTTTGTTAAACACTGCCAATAAAATATGTTAGGCATCATTAAATATACTTAACTTTTAAACTTTTTCAGAGGTATAGTTCTTACTGATAATACATTATACTATTTCCAAATAAATTACTGTAAACACTCTTTTAATTTCCCAACCGAAGAACATCTCACTTACATTAAAAAAATAAAAATAAAAAGGAAACACTGCATGCAAATGTGTCAAAGCCAAGCGATAGTTTTAAATTGGAGAGTAAACATAAGGAAATGAATGTTTCATCAGTTACTGGAATGATATCTAAAGAGGGTTATTTTTGTCAGTCCTGAAATGTAATACCAGCTCCTCTGAACTAAACATTCACTTCAGCCAACAGAGAAGAGAATAATTAAAATCACATATTTGCTGAGCTACGGTAATGAAACGGCTGTGGTTAATTTTGCATTTGAACATGGGGGTAAAAATAGCAGAGGGAAACAAAAAACAGAACCCGCAAAAACTACAGCAAGCAAGCTTACTCCATTTACCATTTCAGTTAAAGAGCTGAATATTTCATATGAGTTCATCACATGGGTATAACCGCCAATTAATAGTTCACATGGCTCTAAGACAGAAACAGAAAGTGTGTGTTGGGGTGGAGGGTGGGGGATAGATAAAGAGGTGGCCCCAGTATAGTAGTTTTTGGTCTTTCACTTGTTTGCTGTGAGTCAGAAAACTGAGCTGGAGTCCAAAAGCGAGTGACTAACATTGCATAAATAATTTTGCAACATCGTATGGCCTCAGCTGCAAGTTGCAGCCATTATGGAGGGGAAATTAACCAAGGGAGGCTCATACCAATCAGTTTGTTTAGTAGCACAGGATGACTGCAGGGGAAGGGACATGACTGGCAACAGGGTTCACCTCTAAAACTATTAGGGTTTAAATCTTTTCAAAGGGATTTCAAAAGAAAAAAAACACTATCCAGCACCATGGCTCTTACTCTGCTGTTATATTAGGGTCATTTCAGACTCCAGTTTTTAACTATCACTAATTCCCCCAGTAGGAGCATTTTTTTTATAGATTATTAAGAAGTGTTACCTACTTGGAGTAGCTTTCATTTCTCTTTTATCAGTTATTGTACAATTCTAGGCTGTTCTTCCCCTTCCCCCCAAAAGTAAGATCCTATGGTTGCAACGCACAAGATGTTTAGTTCTTTAGTAAAAATGTAATACACAACACAAAGCAAACAAAAACATCCAGTGCTACATTCTGCAGGGTTCTCCTTGAAATGCATGCGTGGATCAAGCTCTTTCCCATCATTGCTGCCAAGAGAAAGCCCAACTGCATGAATGGGCTACTTCTGCTGAACTGTGATAATTATTTTTCTTATTAGGAAAGTCGGCTAAGTCAGGTACTGTCCAAAAGCCATGTCCATCACATGATCTACCCAGCCAGGCCAACCCTGAACCCTCAGCAGAAACGGAGGGGGGGAGTTGGCCCCCCGGCGGCATGTGGGGGTGACAAAGCGGGCAGCGGGGGCATCGATCGTGCCATTTCGGCAGCGGGAAGAGTGGGTGGCAGTGGCGGAGACAGTGATGGTTTTGCCCCGCCCGCCCGCCCGCCCGCCCTGCATCTCTAAGGGATGTTTAACAGCGGTGGTGGTGATGTCACTTCCGGCAGTGACGTCACCAGGGGCCCGCATAGCAACGCCTCTAACCTCAGTACCGCTTGCAATGGTAGTGTCCACTGTACCATGAAAGGACAGGCTAGGGGTGCTATGGGGGACAAATGAAGGGCAACTTTGTGCCAGCACTGAGTCGATAGACAAGTGATAGCTCAGCAATTTCTGCTCCTAGATGCCTTTGTCCACTTTTTTTTGTCTTTGTAGTAATCTGACTATCATAGGGTTAAATTTAGAACCTCTACTTAAGATGAGTTGGAGAAAGACTCTGCC
Organism: Plestiodon gilberti rubricaudatus; assembly: GCA_026170595.1. Lineage (NCBI taxonomy): Eukaryota > Metazoa > Chordata > Lepidosauria > Squamata > Scincidae > Plestiodon > Plestiodon gilberti. The sequence goes on from JANXHW010000001.1 coordinate 190,800,781, forward strand.
CTAGACTTTATTTTTCAAAGAAAAGAAAACAGGCATTTCGATCCTGTGTTATTTTAATAATAAAAGCCTATGTTGTTAGCCTGTACATAAAATGAGAGAGGTTTTCGTTATTTATAAAATAACTGCTACCCTGCTACCTCCTTCTCTCTGTCAGCTGGACCCCTTGTTTCAGTTTTATTATTTATTTTATTATTTACCATATTTCTATCCCGCCTTTCTCCCCACGGGACCCAAGGCGGCTTACAAAAATACAAATAATACAAATAACACTTTACATTTTAAACAGCAAAAATTAATAAAAACATCTAAAAATTGATTAAAAAATTTAAAACAAGATCATAAAAACAGCAGCTTTTCATTTGTGACTCCAGGAAGTACATAAGAAAAGCTCTGCTGAATCACAGCAAAGGCCCATCTAAAGTTCCAATATCCTGTTTTCTACTGCGGCTCACCAGCAAACTCTGAGAACCCACAAAGACAAAAAAGAAAGACATACTTCTCTCCAGCCATTGCTCCCCTACTACTGGTATTCAGAGGCATACCATTGATGAACCTGGAGATAGAGCATAGCCATCATGGCCAGGAGCCATTGATATAGCTGCCCTCCATAAACGTGTCCAATCCCCTTTTAAAATCATTTAAGCTAGTGGCCATCACCACATTTGCAGGCAGAGGCGCAAGGCGCCGGGAGGGCGCCCGGGCGCGAGGGGCAGGGCCAGCATCACGACGTGCCCTCGCGTCACGTAGACGCGCCCCCCCACCCGGTTTGCTCCCATTTCGGAGCCAAACGGCTCCAGGGAGGGCGGGCGGGCCCGAACAACGAAGGATGCTGCTGTTCGGGACACAGTGAGTTCGCCGCCCTCCCCCAATTGAGCGCCTGGAGCTCCTGCTCCACTCGCTCCGCCGTAGTTACATCGCTGCTTGCAGGGATTTGGACAGCACATGGCACAGGCTGCCCCTGCCTTGAGTGTTTCAACATATGTCCAAAATGGATCAGGCAACACACCTCCGCCGCCAAGTTTCCAGTGACGACAGAGGCCTCTGGAGCCACTGCTGCATACGCCACACCGCTGCCCATTTGTGGCAGCAGTCCAGAAGCACGCAACAGCAGCCCGGCTTTCAGGCCACCAGAAAGTGCCTTGACCTGCCAGAACACTAGTTCCAGCAGCGCAAAGCCTCAATAGGATTGGGGCCTTAGAAGACTTTCAAGGGGATTGGAGTGAAAGTTCATAAAGTAAGTCTACCAACAGCCGTGTAGCAAAAAAAATAGAACCGTCAGTCAGTAAACCACCAATGGTGGGTTGTATACCAGCATGCCAGACGCTGGGGACAAACAGAAGTTGGTGAGTGGCTGCAATAACCCTACTTATGAGCTTCCCAGGGTTATCTGGCTTGCCACTGCTGGAAACAGAGTGTTGCACTAGGGAAATTTAGGATACCGTAAAGCAGAACAGGAACTCTAGTTCATTTCAGAATATTCTGCATATAGTATTAATGCAAATATATACATGCACCAGCATTCAGACAGAATCCTTGTAGAACAATACTTACAGGTTCAATTACTCTAGTATTATCTGAGAGTATCAATGATTTACTTTGGCTGAGTCTGTCATGGGGGCTGTTGGCACTTTTGATCCTCAGCTGAACAGCACCTGTGCTTTCATGGGAAGAATGAGGTTTTTCGGCACCATTCTCAGAGGATGTAAACTGCTGCATGATTAATACGTCAATCTGGGGGGAAAATAGTTGGTAATGTTAAAAATGTAGATGTAAAACACTGTGCATCAGGCATTCTTCCAGTTCAGTCAATAAGTAAAAATAGTAAAATCTAACTGAATAACTCGAAATATTGGGATATCTTTCAGTAGAATCAACATGTAGGACAACTTATTGCTCACCATTTCATCCAAACTGTCTTGGAAGACTGCAGTTTACGTAAAAGATTATCCTTATCTCAAAAGCCATTCTTCTGTTGTGTAATCTTTCAATAACCTTTTAGTACATCCAGCTGGCAGACATCATTGTTTGCCTTTGGTCTGCCCATACTACACATTTGAGACAGATATCTCAAGTTTGTGCATGGGCTACATATGAAGTGTTTGGCCTCAGCTGACTGTGCCAGAAGGACCAACATAGGAAGTGATACACAGCTTTGCTTTACACATTATCTTTTTAAGGTGCCTATAAAACATTGGACTTGTTACTCACTAAACTATTATGTGGACATGCAACAAATGACAGCCAAGGACAGCTGATTTGTCGTGGTACAGTTTAGTGGTTATAATGCTGGTCTTCTTGGGCTACAAGGGTCTATGTGTGACTGTGTGTGTGTGTGTGTGTGTGTGTGTGTGTGTGTGTGTGTGTGTGTGAGAGAGAGAGAGAGAGAGAGAGAGAGAGAGAGAGAGAGAGAGAGAGAGAGAGAGCTTCAGACATAAAGATCACAAACAGAGATGTTGCCACGTTTTGTAGCTCTCTGGCTTAGAAGATGATCTCTATTGACCTGTAATATTCACATTAAAACTGAGGAGAGCATTATAGCAGCAGCAGCAGCATCTTGGATTTCTAAACCAAACAATAATTCCTTCCACTGTCGCTTCTTCTCACCCTTCCACCCAAGTTACCCAGTGACTGATCCAACAGTAGTTGTTGTTCCTGCTCTGGAAGTGGCCGAGAGTGGAGGAAGGTGTCTTTATCTTCTTCCTCTCCAACCTGGCATCTGAAACACGTTTAGGCCTGCATCCCAAGCGCCAGGATGTCTGAAAATGTAGTTTTCTCAGGGATTATGACAAACTGTATTCCACTGGCATCACTGCAGGGGGGGCGGAGCTCTAAGTTCCTCCGTGATCGGAGCCTCCGTTACACGGAGGAATGAAGCGCCCCGCCCTGTGCCTTCCGAACCAGTCAAAGCAGTGAAAACAATGCGCTGCGCGTTGTTTTCACTGCTTTGACTGGTTCAGAAGGCGCGGGGTCGGGGCACTTCGTTCCTCCGTGTAACGGAGGCTCCGATCACGGAGGAACTTAGAGCTCCGCCCCCCCCTGCAGTGACGCCAGTGCTGAATTCCCCAGGTCTTAGCACCTGGTTATTGCCATCTCTCCAAGCATCAGGAAAGGGGGTGGGCAGAGGGAGGGATACAAATGCAACCAAAGCAACTGTAGCCAACAGCTGTTCAATGGTGCATGGGTGGTGAGGGACACAGTTCAATGGTGCATGGGTGGTGAGGGAGGTACGGAGCACATCATACTTCCAGTGATGTCACTGGTATCATGTTGAGGTCTAACATGGCTCATAATTGGACTTGTGACTAAGCAGGCTCTGAAAATAATTTTATGAGTTGAACTCCATTACAAACTAAGTCCAGCAAAGTTCACTACTCACTGGCTGACCTTGGGCTAGTCACTAACCTATCACACAGGGTAACATGGAGGCAAAATTTAGGGAACGCCCAATGTGTGCCACCCTTTGGAAGAAAAGATGACACACAAGTAAAAAATATGAATGAACAAATGCATATTTTCAATCACAGTCAAGTTCATAAAGTTTCCTTTAAAACAATGGATGAAAATCTACACGGCTATACTATCCCCATTTTGTCCTCATCTCTCTAACTTGAGATCAATTTTCATGTTTATCTGATGCTGTAGTCCAGGGGTTCTCAACCCCTTCCTGGCTGAGTACCACCTCCAGCACCACTCTCCTGCTGTGTACCACCACCAGTCAGCGATGACATCATCGCCAGTTACTTCTGAGTTTTCAGGTTTTCGGAGGCCAGGAAATGCAGGTAGGAGGCTCTGGGCGGGTGGAAGGGCCCTTTTCAGTGTTCCTGAGAGGCTTGGCCAAAGGCAGGAGCCTTTTGGGAACAAAAACACGCCGCCAAAAGCGCCGCGTCGGAGCATGGTTCTGATGGTCCAGCAGTCCGAGTACCACCAGCAGTCAGCCGAAGTACCACTGGTGGTATTAGTACCACTGGTTGAGAACCCTTGCTGTAGTCCATATACAGTGACTTTACCACCTCCTATGCACATGGAAAAGTGCAAGAAACACCTTACACATGAAAATGTCACAACAAAGAAAATTCTAGTCTTTAACATTTCTCTTTGATGTGATAACTGTGAAAATGTCTGCATAGAGGTGACTTCAACCAAGACTCTTTGTTAGCTGTATCTAAAAATGACATGGTAAAGACAGCATATGTAAATTTTACTACCATAGAAGTAAGTATATGAAGCCCACCCAGCCCCAAAACGTTGAATACAAGATGTACTTTTTACCCTATGGTAAGTGAAGTAACAAATCTGCAAGATATTACTGATGCAGGTATCCACAATACAAATATTAACCATGCTCTCAGACTTTGTTCAGTACTTTTGAAATGCTAAACCCGCTTATCTCACCTCAGACACATAAACATTTCACAGCTTCAGTCATTTTACTTATATTGTGGGACATGATCTTTCTTTCTTACTTGGGACCTTGGGCTATTATTAAATCTGTCAACGCTCATAACTATGGGGTTGTCAGGATCAATTTGTGTTGAGGTCGGAAATCTACAAGGAAAGCCTAAGAGCTGCAGGAAGTACAGACACGATGATGCAAAGAATGCCATCTTGCATTCGAAATGCAAAGCAACACTTTCCAGTTCTTTGCCAGTAAGGCTATGTCTGCACCACTAGCCATTTTTCATGTGTGTGCTTGAACATACGGTGAGAAGCTGGTGCAAGCCACACCGCATCTCGAGTCCTCTCCTGATTAGGCCTTCATTTCTGTGACTCTTCGCTTGAAGGTTAGCACTTCAAATGATACCAAACATCACAGGATAGCTCTCTTAGCAATTTGTACAAACATTCTGTATTGGCTCTTATTCTTGCTATTATGCCGCTATTACTGTTTCTGGTAAACAGTGTGTGTGTGGGGGGGTTGTTTGTTTTTATTGCGATAACTAGCCAAATGTTTGTCATTATGATGAGTGGAACATCTATGGAGAAATGTCTTGTGTATGACAATGACACGGTGAAGTGCAGAGCACTCTGTGTATTCTGCACATGGACAATCATTTCACCACCCTACAACATCCGTATAAGTAAGTGTGCTTCATCCAGGGGCAGCCCAATACAATCAGGTGCCCAAAGTGACACCAAATTCCTCCACCCACCCACACCAAATTCTGCTGCCCTACCAGTATGAATACACATGCCACCACCCCCTGACAGCACCAGCACCACACCGTACCCCCACACACACACCAGCATTCGCACAAGGGCCAGCATTCACACCAGCACCTGCACCCACCGGTACCAGCATCCTGAATCCCAGTGCAAATGCCAGCCAGCATTCACCCACCCTTGTGCCAGCCAGAACCCACCACCCTCCACTTCCTTCAGAATTCCTTCTTCTAAACTGGGGAGGATCTTAGGAGAAGAACCTCTCCATTCCCAGCTATTTGGAAGAAGCAGCTCTGGAAGAGAACCCCCTTCCCCTTCTCACTTGCTTTTGAAGAGAGCAAGCATGAAGGTGATAGAGGGGTGGCCAGGCAAATGATGAGCCAGGGCAGGCTGGCACACATGGGTGCGAGTGGGTGCCTGTTTGCCACCTGTCCCAGCCTGCCACCTGAAGGGACCACTTTGGAAACTTCTGGCTGGGCTGCCCTGACTCCACCACAACAGTGTCCCCAAACGCAGTGCTGTATCTTTTGCCATGGGAATGAATGACCGCTATTCACTCACTTACATGGGAGAACGTAGTAAGGTGCACTCATGGCCTCCACTGGAGTGGGTTCTAAACCTGAGGAAGAAAAACCTGTTTCTTGGTTCTAAGCATCTAAGGGACCATTTGCTGCCCTTTAATGGGACCTCAAAACCTGCTGAGAAAACCCTCCTATATTAGACCTAGACCTATATCCCTGACAATGGTGAACTGAACTCATCTGCCTAGGACAGTGATGGCGAACCTTTTGTGCTTGGTGTGTCAAAATTTTTGAAAATGCCTAACTTGACTCTGCTGGTGTGTCGTGCCCCTCCCTCCAAACTTTTAATAGTAATTTTGAATTAAACTGAAAACAATTACATTTTATTTAACATGGTATTTTAGTTAACATTGCATTTTATTTAACATGGAATGGCATTTTAAAGGGGTTGTGAATGGTGGGTACTACACCGGGGGGGGGGGGGGGAAGCTGGAAGCACAGATTGCCAAATGTATTTAAGACAACAACGAAAATTAGTGCCTGCTCAGGGCTACCTTTGCATCCCTTTCTTTCCAAACAATATCTCTCTCTCTCTCTCTCTCTCTCTCTCTCTCTCTCTCTCTCTCTCTCTCTCTCTCTCTCTCTCTCACTCACTCACTCACTCTCTCTCTCTCTCTCTCTCTCTCTCTCTCTCTCTCACACACACACACACACACACACACACTCCGGACTCTTGCAAGTGATTTTGGGCACCAAGGTGAGGGAGGAACAGGAGCCAGGGATGCATTGCAGAAGAAACTCTGGAGGGGTGTGTGCATGTGCCTAGGACTTCATTCTGGTTTCAATGCTTAAGCTGCTGCTTCTACACTGAGGCTGAAATCCTATCTACACTTTCCTGGGAGTAAGTTCCATGGAATTCAATGAGACATACTTCTGAGCTGACATGCATAGGATTGTGCTGCACGTCAGAACATTAGTCCACCTGACCCAGGACTGTTCAATTCTGGCTGGCAGTCTCAGGCAGAGGATTTCCCAGCTCTGCCACTTGGAATCCTTTTAACTGGAAATGGTCAGGATGGTGCCTGGAACCCATGTCATGTATTTTCAGCACCACAGCTATAGGCCCTCTCATTCTAACATAGCGGTCAGTGACTGACAGCCCTAAAGCCTAATCTCACCCTGAGAAGTATTGTTTGGCCCCTCAGTTGCAAACCAGAGGCATGTGCATGCATGTGAAGATACAAACTGGGGGGGGGGGGGGACAACGACGACGACAACAACAAAAACAAGTATTCATTGCTCAAGAATTTGTATGATGGACTGGGGTTCCAGTTCATGATGCAGAAGGCAGTAGTTCCCTCCCTCTCTTTAGGTAAGCATTGCAGCACGGAGCTGATGTGTGCTGCCTCTGCCTCTGTTGGATGTTTCAGTGACAATCTCCTACACTTCTAGTACTGCTGGTATGACTCCACCGCTGATTTCTAGGGCAAACGCGCTGCAGTCGCTAAGCGCGTTTTTCATTTTTAATTATATGTCCGCAGGATGCTATCTTTACTAGCTTTCCCACTGTTTATTACCAGTGCTGCTGCTACACTTCAGCAATGGGATATCCGACCAACGTTTTGTTAATGTAGCCTTCTCGCCATGGTGCAACATCTTTTCTGCTCCATCTTTCCATTATTTATTATTTAATTCTTTCACCAGCCCTCTACTCTTCACCCGCTGCATAGCATGGGTCTCCCAATAAAAACTGTTCACTGACCAAGTTTCTAAATCCAGGCACATTCCAAAGACTGATTTAAGATTTTAAGGCAGGGATTAGGACAGCCTGGAAAAAGCCATCTTCAGTTGTGCATCTAATATTAGCAGTGATGCCAATATCTGACCTTTTCTTCAACATTATGTACCTCTGCCCTTTCTGCTTGCTGTACCTTCTAATTAAGTTTCTTTTACTTAACAGCTCAATAGTGTGTCTATACCAGGGGTGGTCAAACTAGCTTAATGTAAGAGCCACATGCGATAAACTTCAGATGTTTGAGAGCCGCAATATTCAAGAAGCATTGAAATTCTTAAATATATGTATTCACCATGAACATTAAACGTGTTTTAATCCAGTGGACTCTACGTTTATACCTGGTAAATCATTATAAAGCTTGAAAACTTCTTATTTACCTTTTATATTGTGATGCAAAAAGGAGCTCAGCCAACATCTTTCCGAGAGCCGCACATTATAGGTCAAAGAGCTGCATGTGGCTCAGGAGCCACAGTTTGGCCACCCTTGGTCTATATAGTATCTCTTTTCTCTCTCTACAACATGCCTATTTCACACTCATCCTTATCATTAGGTTGCATATAAGAAGAGAATGAAGTTTTCTTACCTACAAATTACCGCACATCATCTTTTTACGCCCTGAACACAGCACCGAATGCAGTTGCTTGCTGGTTTTTAAAAGAAAATGGAAAATATAAAACGGTTGTGTATCTGAAGGCTACAAATCTCCCTCAAGCAACAGAAAGCACGTAAGGAGGGAAACGCAATGAAACCACTTCCTGCTAAGAAAGAGTGAAGCCACCCACAGTCCTGCATGCAGTTTTACATATAGGAGGCAGTCAACGCCATGCCAGGCAAATGCTCCAGCATGAAAACTATTTCAAGTTACACACACTGTGTACGTACAGAGTAGATTTTTGAAAACTGAGCAATGCAGTTTAAAAGGAAACATAAGGCGGAATTAAGTTTGAAGCAACTTCCGTTTTCCCCCACTTTCTGTAGAAAATAAGTCTTGCAAAAACGTACTTGGACATGCTGGAGGTAAATGGTTTTTGTTTGCTTGGGGTTTTATTTTTTGGGTGTGTGTGTGTGTTTTGTTGTTGTTTTGGTTTTTCAAGCTACTTATTTCTTGCCCAGAAAATTACAACAGTTCTGGCTACGGCAAGTATTTTTATTTGCATACAAAATTCAGACTTTTGGTTTTGTATTTCAGGCAGAGTATAACAGTTAACAGTTCTGCTTTATCAATTTCCTGTTTGAAATTACCTACATGGGGTATGAAGAACTAAGCATACTTGCTTGGAAATCAGTTGCAATGAAATCAGTAGTGGTTACATCTCACTTTACTTTGTTTTATATCAGAACATCTCAATAAGTCTAGCAAACGGCTTTCTTCACTGATTTCTATAAGGAGAGAATAAACTACCTTTGGAGATTATGCTTTTATGCTATTTCCATTCATTTCAATGGGGCTTGGGGAGGACACCTTTCTAGACTTTACCCATGATCAGTGGTGCTTTGGGCAGAAGTTCACTGAAGTGTTGCCACCTTCTGACACTGAGAATTGCTGAATGGGAGAAAATGACCTCCTGGGGGTACAGTCCAAGAGCTACTATCTCAGGCTATTGATTGGATAATAGTGCACAATGCTGACTCATGGCCTGTGCTGCTGTGTCCTCACTAGGTGTAGCTACTGAGTCGGTAGATGCACTTCTACCCAATGACTGTGCCTGGGCTATTGCCTCACAATGTCATCTGGTCAGGGCATCAAGACCCGCCCCCTCTCTCGTGCAGCATTGTTCAGGAGTGGAAACTGGTAACACTCCAGAAAAAAACACTGCATGAGACACTGTTGCCAGAGCTGGCGTCAAGATTTCCATGCTGGAGCCCCACCTGCCACTGCTCATCCAGTTCTCACCACTCGATCACCTCAGTGACTCCAGCTCCCACCACAACCACCACCACCCAACATTCAGCCCAGCAGGTTTACTGGGCAGTGGCAGTGCAGCAACAGCTTCTTCTTCAGTGTCAGTGCCAGTGGCAGCACTGTAGGAGTCGTTGCTGACACCACAGCCTGGTAAACCTGTCAAGGGGGGGGGGGCGTCTTACAGCACAGCAAAGGCACCCGTTCCTTCTGACTGTAAACAGATTATAAGAAAATGTTGACTAGATCCGCATTTCCCAAACTATGGGTTGGGACCCACTGGTGTGGCCCGAACCAATTTCTGGTGGGTCTCGAGCAGAGCCTCCAATGAAAACAGGGGTGATGTAAGATCAGATTAATAATTGCCTCAAGACCTGAGACTATTCAAAAATCAGATAGCTGCTAATTGCCCTGCAAAGAGCTGAGCTCCTGCAGTTTGCAAGTTTGTGTAAATATATAGAGATAAATGTTTGATAATCTTTTTCTGGTGCTTTTTTTTTCCAAGTCTGTCAATGACAGTAGTGGGGGCAGGAGAAGGCTGGGTCACATGATGAGCAGCCCAATCCTGTCTAGGACCACCGAGTAATGGCCCAGCTGCCCCAATGGGTCTCCTCAGATATGAGCTGGCAAAATGGCTGGTGCAAACCCAGGAGGTCCGTGTAATGCCGGCCAGGCCCGGGAAGGGGGATAGGATTTGGCGGAGTGCGCCGCCGCCAATCCCTCCCCCCAGAACGCCCCCTCCCCACCCTTCCCCGACCAGAAGAAGACTTACCTTCCTTGGCAGGTGCAGACCTCAGACTGCGGAGTTTGGAGCAGCGCAGGCCTCAGCGCCGGCACCACCTCCTCCCGAGGAGCCGCAAATGTGCCTTATGGCACGTTTGCAACACCCTGGAGCAGCACAGCGGCAGGTGCACCACTCCAAAGTTAGATAGAATCGCACTGTAAATCTCTCAAGCCTTGAGGCTATTCATTAAGGTTGCCTCATTATAAGAAATGGATCGAGTTTTTTGTAAATAAATAATGAAATAAAATATTACTTGGAAATAAAAGTATTTCTTTCTATTTATATATTTTAAGTCTCATAAAGCTAGGTGGGTCCCCAACAGAGTGTCATGTTAAAAAGTGGGTCCCGGTGCTAAAATGTTTGGGAACCACTGGTCTAGATGAAGAAGAGAACCTAAGGTGGAGGAGTCTGAAAGGGAAAGGTACACTTTATTCTGGACAAGGAAGATGCAAAAGGCAGACCTAAAATTCAAAGTAATTTTATTATCTGCCTTCTCTTTTCTCCATCTTTCTCCTTGTTGTTGTTGTTGTTTTTTGTCCCTTTCCCTCTTAAGAATCGAGAAGTCTAATCTTGCCAAGGACTAACTCTAAAGAAGACAATTATCTTCTAAACACAAAGATGGGTACAAACTGCAGCCGATATCACAAGAAGAGTCGCATGGCCCATGGGGCCTCTACGTAGGGGTTTGGTTGTGATATGCCCCGAGCCTTCGGAAGGCAAAAGGCTGTGAAGAAGAATCTAACTAACTACATGATATTTATGATAACTATAATAATATAATTGGAATGTTTCATTGAGACATATGAAGAAAGCTCTGCATGATGTTGAAATACGTTGTTGAGGGGGTTATTTATTCCACCCTCCTAAAATGCTACAGTGATAGTGAAAGACATGTTGCGCAAACAGTCTGCAGAACATCTTCCTCATATTAGCAGATAGTACCAAGGCAATATAGAGTCCAAAAGCTATAAAAAGGTAGTCAATTTGCACATTGCTCAAACTTGAGCTCTCCAGGCTTCCTGTTTAAAATATCTGAACTAATGTTAGATGTGAATGCAACAAGGTAGCTGAAATTACATATTCCATCATTTTTGTTTGTATTATGATGATGTTTATCTTGCTTTTTGGCCTTCAAAGAGACAGCTCACATAAATAAATACAGCAAATCAAGCAATCACATCAAAACAAAGATAACATAAAAATAAAACCTTTCTTCCTTCTCCTCCTCACTCACAGGCCCAATTCAAGGTGCTCTTAACGACCTTTAAAGCCCTTCACGGTTCGGGTCCAGGATATCTGAGAGACTGCCTTCTCCCATACATTCCGGCCCACTCTCTTAGGTCATCTGAGGGGGCTCTCCTGCGAGTGCCACCTCTATCGCAAGTTAGGGTAGTGGCAACACGTGGGCGAGCCTTCTCTGTTGTGGCGCCACAACTGTGGAACTCCCTGCCAGGGGATTTGAGAACCACCACCCCTCCCTCGTGACTTTTCGGCAAGGGCTCAAAACATTTTTCTTTCATCTAGCGTTTGGGTGATGGGTCGTGGTCTGCCTCCTGTGTCTCAAGATGCTCTGCCAAGCTGCTTCTCTGCTCCATACTGTCACCCCCCCAGTGGATTTTATTGTTTTTAAAGTTGTTTATGTATGGTTATGTATTGTTTAAACTTATTTTATGTATTTTAAATTATGTATTTTAATCTTTGTTGTAAGCCGCCTTGGGCATTTGCCTTTTGGCATAGGAAAAGGCGGGATATAATTTTTTTAAATAATAAATAAAAATAAAAATTAGTATCTCTACAGCAGAGGTTCTCAACCTGTGGTACGGGTACCCCTAGGGGTATGCAGACCTCTTGCTGGGGGTACGCCAAGCCCTGCCCCTTATCTGCCCCGTCAGCAGCTAATTAAGTGTTAATTAACATGAATTTTAAATTGTAATTATTTTTGGAGCCCTTCTGTCTCTCTGATTTTGGTTTTGGGCTTATTTTTGTACTTTGGAAAATGTACTTTGGTGGGGTAGGGGAGGGAGGAGCTGATTTTGGGAAGTGTGACTTGTAAAAAAAAAGAGATCCTTGCATGTCTCTCTCTCTCTCTCTCTCATACACTCACAGATTTAAATAAGACATTTTTTCACCTTTAAAATTGTTTTAGTACCTTTTAATTTAATGATTAATTACCTAATTAATTAATTGATTAATCCAATTAATTAGCAGTTAATTAGTAGGGGGCACTTCAGAAAATTGGACCTTGATAGGGGGTACCCGGGCCTCCAAAGGTTGAGAACCCCTGCTCTACAGTTTAATAGTTTATTTTCTCTCAGAAGTACTTAGCACTCCATGTTTTTTTAGTCACGGCAGGCCCAAATACAGAACAACAAATCTGACGTTGAAATCATTCCAACACAATTACAGTGTGCCAACCAGGAAGAAAACAGAAACAACTTCAGTTGTAGTCTTAACACCTCATGAAATCTGATCTAATTTGAGATAGGCAAACTAATTCGTTTACTTCTATATGTGTTGAGGCCTGTTAGTCAATCCTGTCAGCAGCACTGCCGCCTGCCGCCTATTATCCAGAATGGCTCTCAATGCCTGATTATTATGGTGCGCAGCTTATCCTCCCTTCTGCTGCCAGTACCTGTTGGTTCTTCTGGTCTGTGATAGGCTACAGGCTCTCCCTGTGATTGGAGCAGCTTAGGCCACCCGCTGCTCACTTCCTCCTCCGCCACCTTTCTCAGAATAATCATCCCGGATGGCGGAGGAAGCCAGGCAGCGGCAGAGGAAGGGGGTGGTGCCCGGCCAGGAGGGTTGGGGGGTGAGGATGCAGAAGAAGGGGGTGGCAGGCAGCCAGCGGGTGACAGCACGGAGAAAGGGGCTCCACTTCAGTAGTGGAGCCTGGGCCGGACAGCACCAGCAGGTTCACAGTAGCTACCAGTATGCTACGGGATGGGGACAGGTGAAAAGTGAGCTTGTTTGCTGAAAGGAAAAGTTTGCAAAAAGGGTCTGTCATGAAGTTTTGATTAAAGGTCTAGTTACTGTACAAAATATTTGAGCATCTCACCCCATTCTTCTCTCTTTCTGGAGACATTCACGTTCCTTGTTTTTAGAGACACTAGTTACAGCACCAAACGTCATACTGGGGCCTGGTCATAGGGTTTCCACCACTCATCATTATTTGCAGTGGAAGTGTGCTGGAGGTGGTCAGTTAATATGTGAAACTCCCCAAACCTTCCAGCATAAGTAAGCTGGGAGCTACTGTGCATCCTCTCATGTAGGGGTTGCTGTCATTAAAGGACAGTGTGGCATAGCTGACGTTTGACAAGCTGGAAGTTGAGCTTGGTGCCATCGATGACAAAAGCCTCACTTATAACAGTCAGACTGTGTGTAGGAGCCAGCACCGCAAACACATGTTGATGTATTATTTAAAGAGTGCTTTTGACAAGGTCTAGGAACATGTCAACTGCAAATGCAGAGCACCCTCATTTGTGAGAATGTTAGACCTTTGGGTGCTAAGAGCACCAAGACAGAAATACTGTGGTGTAAAAAAATATGTATTAAATGCTATTCAATTTGCTGTGAACAATAAGCTCATATTTTAAAATGCATCAGGTTCATCTCCACTGTTGATATTCTGGACATATAGTCTCAATGTGCTATGATATTGGTGTGGGGATGCAGAATGGGGTGGGGGAAAGACATATAATGTTAGTTGTACTTGCTTGAGAAGTGGACGTACATTACCAAGGCATAGTCTATCCAGCTTTTTTTTCAATCTTTTTAGCAAAGTTGTTTCTTCAATAATACAACTAGTTCAAAAGATAGTTCTATACAACAAATTCCTAAAATTTTATTCCTAAAATAAGGAAGTGTTGTACAGTTTGTGACCATCCAAAATGAACATTGCCTACCAGCCATGTAATTGTGACTGTAAGGGATTGGTCTGGTCCCTGAATGTCCATGGCTGACATGGGGCGGCAGTGTGGGGTTGGGGGGTGAGTGTGGGGGCGGCAGGTGAGGAAAAGAGCCACAGCCTAAGCCTGAGATTGCTTGTGCATGCCACCCTCTTTCACCCAAGGAAGTGGATTTTCTTGGGTGAAAGTGCATGGCACATGCACAATCTCAAGCTTAGGCTGTGGCTCTTTTCTGTGGACAATGACAGTGTGGTACTGCCCACCTGCCGCCTCCGTACTCCATGTCCCTGATCAGGTGATGGGTACAGGTGCCATAGGGAGCCCAGTAAAGTGGTTCGACCCAGGACCTTAGCAACTTGGTGCCAGCTCTGCTGATCTACCAGGTGGCCTACTTGTCCCCCCCCCCCCATTTTGATGTCTCAAGCAAACAGCACAAATGTTTTACTGAATGTCTGATGGGCTGTGTTTAGATTAGAGCAGTGTTTCTCAACTTTTCTTCCCTCCCCCCAACGTACCACTTCCCAGGGTCCAATCATCCAAAGTTCCACCTGAAGTAAATGGTGATGACGTCATCACCATTTACTTCCAGGTTGGGAGGCCAGACGTGATGCTGCAAACACCGGTAAGAGGCTCAGGGAAGGTGGAAGGGCTTTTTCAAGCACGTGAAAACCACGCACTGGAGCTCTGCCCACCGAACGGAGCCTCCTACTGCTGTTCGTCACATTGCGGTCTTGCTGCCGGGCGGCAGGTGTCCACGGGTGCCGCACGTACCACCAGACACCCACCTTGTGTACCACCAGTTGAGAAACACTGGGTTAGAGTATTGAGGTTGTACAGGAAATGTAAGCTGAGCCTAGCTCACCTGGGGGATTATTCCACTCTGACTTCATTGGCTGCTACAAGACCAATTTCACAGGATGCTCCTGGAGCCTTTTAGATCTGAAAGCTGAGGACAACCCTGTTTCAGGCTGTACTGATGTGTCCACAAGTTGAACAGGTACCAAAATCACACCTGGAAGGTTTACATTGTTGTACAGTCAAGGGGTGGGTGGTGACATAGGTTCATTGAGACCATTGTCTCCCTATTTTCAGCATATGATGCCTCATTGAGATCTCTCAGGGCAATCAGGTCACTAATTAGCCTATAAGTGAAGCAGCCACAGACACTCAGTAAAACAGAGCACATTTGTTCCTCCTCAGTCACAGAGCTAGCCTTGAAGAAGAAATTCAGCCTTTCAACATATCTGTTCTAAGATTCCTGGCTTGGGTCAAAAGTGTCCACTTTCCCAAACTGTGCCGTGATATGCAACTTATTCTTGGCTCTACTGTTTGGGCTTGTAGCAGGGAGCAGTTTCCTCCGTTGCTCTGTAAGTGGAATTACGCTCTTTAGTCAGTTGCCTGGAAGCAAGTACAATACTTGGTGGATCCTGCTGTACTGAATCCCCCAGAAAAAAAGAAACGAAAGCAAAACACCAAAGGTGGGCCTCTCTCTTTTTTATTGAACCCTTTCACCTCTCTCCCTTCACTTCTGGATAGCAGCAACCCCCAGAACAGGCAGGGCAGAGGGAGCGAAACGCCCCAAGCAGAATTTTCACAGGGCGTCCAGGCTGGTAGGAGGCCTACAGCACTTCTACACTGTAATGGCAACCCAGCAATGGCCCCTTCCTTTTGGCCAGGTGGCCACTCCACACAATTCAGTCGTTCTGTGGAGGCAGAACATGAGAAGAAAGGAGACTCTCTCTTTGACCTTTGTCGTCAAATAATGTATGCTGGCCCACGCTTATATGTCAGGTGCGGAGCACAAGCACGCTCAGTCACCAAGCAGGATCATCCTTCAGTGATGAGTAGCACCTGCCCCCACCAGCTTACCCACACCTCCTGAAGGGCAGGAGATTAACCCTTCAGTTACCACAGCAGATCTGCTCTAATTATAGGAATGTGGCAAAGGGAACACATCAACTTTGGGCACGGGGTCTTCAGTAAGATGAACAAGCAGATGTGGATTGGGTGTGAAGGCCCAAGTGCCGTGCAGGGTTCCAGTTGAGAAGGAGTATGGTATGACCCTGCCCACTCTCTGGGCCCTATGGGATAAAAAGGAAGGATAGTGCCATGGCCCAGGGGAGGAAGGAGAGCTCCTCAAATCCAAAGCAGACCGAGAACAAATCACCACAACTTCCTAGAGAGATTTTTGCACCTAGCCCTTTTCATCTGGCATTTGATTTGTTATAATTGCCCCTAAGATTGGATCTTATGCTTGCTGTGGTTTTTGTTCCTGTGGCTTTTTTCTTCTACTGCTCTTTTTCGATTTGTATTTATTTAAATGTGATATATTTTTTTAATATAATGGCTATATATAGCTACCTTTGGGGGCCTCTTTTGGCACAAAGGCAGCATACAAGTTTTGACAGAAATAAATAAAGCTGTCGCTGTTGTCAATTTACAGTTACAATGTGTCGTACATGGGGCTGCACTTGAAGACTTGGTGGAAAGTTCCATTAATGTAGAATGCAGCAACCAAACTATTGGCTGGTACTGGCCACAAAAGACACATCTCATCGGTGGGGATGCACTCCTCCTTTGCCCCAAATATCTCTTTGGGGAGTAGCCCAGGCCCCAGGGCTACCTGGGAAAGGAGTGCATCGGCCAGCAGTCAGATTGGTCCAGGATCCTCAAAGTACCACTCCTTGGGCAGGAGACTAGGCCCAGTTTCTGACCAAGGTTGCTGCTCCTCCCTCCCCCACAGGAGATACAGAGAGGATGTTCACTCCTTGGATCAAGTGTCAGTTGCTGTTTCCCGTCTTGTTGCCTAGGTTACATGAGAGAAGGGGGGAGGGGACATACGACACCCGTTTTCTCTCCCTGTCCTGCAGGACAGTTTGTCAGGGTCTTCTACACCCTGCACCCTCTCATCCTCATCACTGGCACACCCTGGACTTTTTAACCTCCTTCCCAGGTGTCTGGACATGCGTCACTATCTCCCTCCATCTTCTCAGAACCAACCAAGCACATCTCTGTTGCCTCAGCAACCAGGAGGCCTGTGCTCAATGTCTCATGTGAGATGGGGGCTTTCTAACTGGCCATTTGACCAAACAGCTCCTCCCATGGGCTCTGTTTCCCAAACAGAAAATTCCGGCTGGGGTGTTGTGAGATAGGGCTCTTGGCAGCAGTGCCCATGGTGGCAATTTCAGCCCTAAGTGCAATGTCCAGGGTTTCAGTGATGGTGGCAACAATGACAAATGTAGCATTTGGAGCGCTGATGGCAGTGGCAGAGATGAGGAGCCTGGATACACCAATATTGAAAGAAATTCACTGGGTTCCTATTTGCTTCTGTTTTTTAATCTGTTTTTTTCATTGTACACTGTTTTACTTTTCTTTTGTTATTTGTAATTTAATTGTTGTCATTTGATTGTCTTATGTTGTGAACTGCTTCGAAAACTAATTAGATGAAAAGAGGGTTATAAATGTTGGAAATAACTAAGTACATGAATGAAGGAGAAAATTGGCATTGATCCAATGAGTTTACCCATACTTAGAACCATTAATGAGACCTTTAATTCTAAATTAATCACTTGAACTAGCTCACTATGTGGATTAAGCATGAAAGAAACAATGTTTTGAGGCTGAAGCCAACAGGTTTTTTTCCCTGTTCTTCAATAACTTTTGACAATCTGAACCTTTGACAAGTGCTTCAGTTACAATTTGAATTCTGATCATTTTGCCATTTGATTCATAATAATTTAATTTACCATAATTTGATTTGCCTTTTAGTTCGAATTGGTGAAATTTGTCTTTATTTGTGCACATGAGTTAATGCATCTGTTTAGTGTGTCTAATTAATTTAATTAAACTTTGTGAAAGAGAATCTAACATAAATGGGTAGAAATATCCAGAAATTTCAATTCTTTTAATCTCTTTTTTTTAAAAAACTTTCCCATCCTTGTATTGCATGGTGACCCATGGTGCTGTTGAAAGATCATTTTATTTAATATTGTGTTGTCTTGATTTTTTAATGTTTTGGTCTGTGACATCAAAATTCTTTATTAAAATTAAATATTTTGTAATTTCAAATAAAAAAACCCAAACCCAAAAATAGAATGGTGTAAGTCAAATACTGCAATGTTTGTAAAATACTGCTATGACTAAAATGATTCTTCCTCTCACTCATTTATTTAGCTCACAAGAACATAAGCCCTGCTGGATCAGTGACTTACAATAGACTTACCATTCGTCCCGGAATTTCCGGGAAAGTCCCAGAAACCAGCCTCGGATCACAGAAAAGTCCTGGAACGATTCCGGGCCGATTGGCAAGCCACCTCGTCGCCGCCGCCACCATTACTAAAGAAACTTACCCGACGTTGGCATCTTGACTCCCGAAATCTCACGAGATCCAAGATGTCAGCGCCTAAATCTCGTGAGGACATGATGCCCTCACGAGATTTTAGCGCCAACATCTTGAATCTCATGAGATTTCGTGAGCCAAGAGCTGCGGGCGCTGGGTAATTTCCTTTAGTAATGGCGGTGGCGGCGGCGAGCGGTTGAGTAGGCCATTTCTCAGAGCTGGCGAGACAGCGGGCGAATGAGAGACTGTCCGGGCCGCGTGAGCCTCCGTGAGACTCCCGCGGCCAGGGCAGTCTCTCTCTGGATCGCCCGCTGTCTCACCGGCTTGGAGTCGGCAAGACAGCGGGCGAACGAGAGACTGCCCGGGCCGCGCGAGCCTCCGTGAGGGTCCCACGGCCCGGGCAGTCTCTCTCCGGATCAGCAGCACGACTCATGAGGAGCTGCACTGCCGGATCAGCTGCACTGCCGGATCAGCAGCACGACGGCGACGATAATTATTTAAGGGAAAAAAATAATTAATTAAAAATTCCAGGACGCGCCCCCCTTCGTGTTTGAAAATTAAATTGATTTTTAACTTTCTTATTTTTTATTTTTTATTAATTTTTATTAATTTTAATTAATTAATTAATTAATTAATTGTGGGGGGTGTCCCGGTTTGAGGGGGGGAATATGGTAAGCCTAACTTACAAGATACCTCTGGGAGCACATAGGGCAACAAGATACCTGTATCCCTTGCATCTGGCATTCAGAGATAGGCTACCTCTAAAACCCACAGGTTGCAAAGAGTCATCATGACTTGTAACCTGTGATGGACTTTCCCTCCATAAATCTGTCCATTCCCCTTCTAAAGGCATCTAAGCCATCTAGCTGAACTAGATGGGCCTTTGGCCTGATTCAGCAGGGCTCTTCTTATTTTCTCAAGAGACAGATGGGAGATATCTGAAATCATGCTGAGCAAAGAGTGGTGTATTATGGTTCTGATACGTTTTACACAGAGAAGTAAGTGAAATTTTAGGAAAAATAGGCTCAAGGGAGAGAGAGAAAACTGGGTGTGAGGTGCACACTCCTGGAGAGTGTGACCAAGGCACAAGGATGCATGCAGTGAGTAGGAAAGTGGAGACAAACAGGAAGGATGCTGGATTTAGACTGTCTCAATATTCACCTGTTGTGAGGGCACTTACTCTCCGCTAGAAGTTCAGAACCAACATCTGGTGCTTCCAACAGATAGATAGAAAAGATGGTTTTTACTCCTTTGGATACAAAGGTTGTCCAGTACAAACACATCTCATGCTCAGGGGCCTTGTTAGATTGGTTAAGGGACTCCTGTTCTAAAAACCTGGAGTTTGATTCTCCAGGTTGTCTATGGCAGTTGAAAAATAAAGAGGGAAGCATTAAAGTTGAAATGAGAGAGAGAGAGAGAGAGAGAGAGAGAGAGAGAGAGAGAGAGAGAGAGAGAGAGAGAGAATGCAGCCAATTGGCTGCAAACTGGAAGAAGAAAAATAGTTTGTGAGGAGGCTCACCATGATTATCTATCCTAGTTTGCTGAATTGAAATTTGGAGATCTGACTTGAATTGCTCAGGTTTATGCAGCTGTCAGCGCTATCCTGCGATACACGCTGTATCCTATGGCTGCCCCAGGCTGCCCCAGGGCAGCCCAGGAGCACCTCGGGAGAAGGGGACAATCGTCCCCTTCCCCAGGTGTAAGCCAGCCAGGGTCCTATGGGCCCCCTGGCTGCCCCTGCCCACCCTCCCCCCATCAGGGCACAGACTGGTGCAGGACATACCTCCACCGGCGGCCGCAGGGTTTGGAGGGCGACAGAGTGAGGGCTGCCAGCCTCCGCGCTGCTTACTTCCAAGTTGTTGCAAACCACAAATGTGCTTTACGGCACATTTGCAATGTGTTGGAGTGGCGGAGTTTGCGCTCCGCGGCTCCAAAGTTAGGGAGGATTGCACTGTGAATTAGGCTCTGAGTCAATTTTTCACTTTGGGCTAATTTTTCCTTCTGGAAACTTTGAAGTATAAAATGCATCAAACATCTTGTCCTCTGGAGACAATGTCATCTAAGTTCAAAGGATGAGCAGCCCTGCAACAATAATGTCTTATTTCACTATACATTTGAGTTGGTGAAATTACAGTCATTTCATCTATTCTAAGACAATAACCAAGCTTCAAAAGCCTCTGAAAATAAACTCTTTATATATTCACATAACATATACACATTTTATAAAGATATGCAACGGAAGGTAAAATCCTTTTTAACTACGTTTTCCAGGAGAGCTTTCTTCTGATTTGGGCTTTAAAAAAAAAGATTCTGGATTCTTAAGTTAAAACAAAAGTTATACAAGTTATTCATGTTAATGAAGGACCATATAATTAATTCTGAGTTAGAGATGAATGAACTTCAAACAGATTTAAATTTGGTCAAGAATCTAACTGCGTTTCCTTTCAACTGAGCCTCGTTTAAAAATGCAATTGTAGCCAGCCTTCTTCACTATGTTTTCAAGTTCTTGTTCACAGAATGCAACATGTGAACACAGAGATGTGATTTGACCTTATTTTGTGCTCTCAAGATAAAACTTATTTCCTCTTACTACATGCATGAGAAGAGTTATTTCATTTGTGAACACTTATTAGGCATAACAAGGGGTTCCCAATTAACATGTCTGATGTCCTGATTCCTGCCTTGAGCAACAGCTCAAAGTCTGACCCCGAGGAGGGAGAAGCAGCTGGGTCAGAAGGACAAGCACTGCACTCAGTCCTACACCTTGACACCAGACTGGAGCCTGGGTCTGCCAGCCAGGAAACCCCAGAGCTGAAGACCGAGTGCCAGAGTCCCCAGAAGTGGAGGCCCTTGAGCCAGCTCTCACTGGGCCACAGCCCAAACTGATGTACTGGCTACGTCTTATGGAATTATTCAGGAAACTCTTTTGTCATCTTTTTCAAACAAGTGGAGTAACTGGCATTGTACTCAACACTGCAGTTCTCTGTTCCTTGGCGTGGATTGACCTCATCCACTAAGCCAGAGATCAAGCAGCTACATGCCACAACCAGGCCATGGGCCTCCCTATTTCTGTCCAGTCAGGCCACAAACATCTGCCTGTAGCATTGTGAAACGTGGGGTACCCGTCCCTCAGCTTGGCGAACAGTCATATGGAGTTGTCATGAACAAGGATGCGTAGAACTTTAACCACTGAAGATGAACACTGCCACTAGGGACAGTCACTCGCTATCATCTTCTTCAGCCAGATAGATCATCTGATATTTGTGTGCTGTCTATTGAGGACCCAGTGATGACAATTGTTGATGAGTTGATGAGTTATTTACCGGTAAGTGTCTCTTATCAATGCTAATGTCACGAAACTGACAATGGAATGATTTGTCTATGTCTGCTTGGCAATATGGTGGTAAGAATGACATGCACTTCCTCTTTAAAAGGGAAGGATTTGTAACAGCCATAAGTTCTGAGTTGTAAGTGTCATAAGACTGGTTACATTATTCTTATTTAGCATTGATGTCACTAGTCAGAAGAATTGTTGCAGTAAGCATGGATTTGGCATATACATAACTCACACATTTTGTCTTCCCTATATATGACTAAAATTTAAGCAAAATAAAAATGTGCTTGTCCTCGTTTAGTGATTGCTTGCATGTACTGTACCCCTCAATCATATTACACTATAAAAGCTTCTGTAATGCACACTTTGAATGCATGATCCATTGCTTAGGTTTTTTTTTTAAAAGCTGTTTCATATTATTTGATTAATGGCTCAAAACTGAATACAAAGATAAAGGGGACTTTGAAATTCATACCTTGGAGTATTAAAATGTACTTTGGACTAGATGTAAATGTCAAGGAGAAAAAAGATCTAATGAACTCTTTATTGGCAAAATACAGCACTGCAGCTGCACTGAATTTAAAACATTTTTTTTTTTGCAGAGCGTATTATTTCAGCTTAAAAATAACCATTGGGAAGTTTGCTTCCTCAATGTACCCTCATTTTGTATTTATAATGTCTTGTTTTAAGCCTTTTACAAGTCATTTTGGCAAGTTAGAAGTCCCAGAAACTGGGCATTTTGTTGACATTTAGTGGATGCTACCCGGCTTAGAAAATTGTCCAGAAGTGATGATGTGTAGCCACAGAAGTATTTTCCTTTCAGGAAAATTATAGCACATAAGTTTTCATTTTCCCCTGATGTCTTTTCTGCCATATTAATGGCTTTAGGATTTAAATCCTTTACAGTTATTGTGACTTCAAAGCTTTAAAAAAACTGCAATTGAATGAAGCACTTCATCTGTCATTATTCAAATATGAAGCAATTATGATGAAATAAAGATATAATTCCATGGAGAAATGCCCCAATCAATTTTCACTTATATTTAACAGGAAACATAAAATGATACATAGAAGACTACATTTAGGTAATAAAAACTGGGAGCATAAAAAGTAGGAATTGCTGATCTATATCTTATTCGTTTTAGATCTGTAGGAGCCCTATAAACATATTTACTAAATACTGACAAAAGTTTGCCTCAT
Source organism: Plestiodon gilberti rubricaudatus (assembly GCA_026170595.1). Taxonomy (NCBI): domain Eukaryota; kingdom Metazoa; phylum Chordata; class Lepidosauria; order Squamata; family Scincidae; genus Plestiodon; species Plestiodon gilberti. The sequence goes on from JANXHW010000001.1 coordinate 190,823,719, forward strand.
AGGCAGAAATTCTTTTTCTGAGCTTAAATTCACTTGTATTACTCCCAAGTAAAAGGAATCCAAAGACAGCACCTATAATTAATAGCTGTTCCGTTAGCGCTTTCTATGGATACTGAATTCACCTTTAAATATTTCAAGATCTAACTACTCGCATGAGGGCTACTTCTCCGGTACCACAATTTTCCTATCTGCAGATAACAGACGTGTAGAAAAATGCTTGTATACTGTAAAAGTGTGCTTCATGACACTGCCGCTTTTCTCTGGGGCGACCTGATTGGTATTCCAATGCAGAAACAACACTTTACCCATTATGGCATGGAGCACATGAAGAAGAAAAGCAGCATTTCATACTATTCCGTGTTGGGGGGGGGGCACACGCACATGCAAAAGATATTGTGCAACAATGAATTGTTGCACATTTTGGAAAACATGTTGTACTATGCACTGTGCAATGTGTTGTGCACACAAGCAAAGCCTAGTCAGGATTATATTTGGATTTCTGTGCACAACACCTGTGTGCCATCACAAGCCCACTTACACAAGCAGCAGGATACTGAATGATTCACCCCTATCTGGAGGATATTGTGAGATGACTCTGAGTTTCCAAAGCAGTCTCTTAAGCAGCGCAGGGCCTCCAGCATGAAATTTAAAAATGTCAAAAGCACCACTTTACATGTGAACTTAAACTATGCACTAAATGGATTGTTTGCCAAGATCACACTAACAGGGATAAAATAAAGGTATAAAACCAGCAAAAGTTAGTCATGATTGTCTCATTTAACTCATTTCAGCAGGGCCCAATTAGGTTATGGCCCAATCCTACTGGTTCCGCTGGTGGCGACTGCTGAAAAAACCACCATAAAGTGCTTTCTGGCAGCACACTGAGTAGCATGCTGCCCCTCGCGCATCGTCGACTCTCCCACTGTCTGCTGAAGCAGGTAAGCCAGAAGGAGAGGCAGAGGCATCGTTAGGGGGGGGTCAGTGGGCCCCCAGGCACAGGGAGTGACACACAGCAGGGGGCGTGCAAAATTGCCGCAGGATTCAGCGGCAATTTGGTGGCGGTGCAGCAAAAATGCACCCCCTGGCTTTTTAGGCTGTTTGTGGTGCAGGCATGCATCCTGTTGCCGCAAACGGCCTAAAAGCGGGCCCAAAAACTGCGGAGTGTGTGTGTGTTTGGTGGCGACGGCATTCCCCCTAGGCATTTTTTAGCCTGCTTTTAGGCTGTTTGCGGCGACAAGATTCACGCCTGTGCCTTAAATGGCCTAAAAGCGGTCCAAAAATGCCGGGGTGCTTTTTTGCTGCCTGATTTGGCAGCAGCACAGCAAAAATGCACCCCCTGGTGGCTTTTCGGCCACTTTTAGGCCATTTGCGACGCCCCTGGAGGCAGGAAGGGGTGGGGGAGGGCAGAACGGGGGCAAAACTAAGCAGTGAGGGGGCGGGGAGGCTGAGGAAGGGGGTGGATCCAGCGGCAATGGCGCTCACCAGATCCTATCCCCTCCAGCAGCAGCCTCCCCACCCCCTTTCCTTGGACTTGCACTAGCGAAATTGCTAGCTCAGGTCTGCGTGAGACCCATTGTGAAGCAGGAGGCTTATGCAGGGGTAAGGGGATTTAAATCCCCTTTCCCTGCTGAAGCCTCCCGATCTGCTCTCCCTGCTGGATATAGCGTGCCTGTTTTTGGCATGGCTGCACCAGCAGGGGGGAAAGAATAGGACTGGACTGTTAGTCATAATTAACTTTTGCTGAATACTGGTCTCACTCCATGCCTACATTATGCACATTGTTTTTCTTCTGTATGCTCTTTAGATGCTGTCTGTCTAGTATTATAAAGTATTTTTTTCAGAACATGGCATTATTAAATCCAATGCAGTTTTTTAAAACATAGACATTACAATGTGTTTCATGTGGCCAGAGCACTTTGATGCACTACTTAACAAAAAAGCAGTGCTTCTTTTTATTCTACTGATGGTAAGCAACAGCTTTCGAACTTCAAAACATTTTTTTCTGTGTTATAGTTCTTCCAATACTTCTAGACTTACTAAATAATATGTAAAAGGCTGACACCTAATGTTAAGTTTGAGTATTATCCATGCAATGTATTTTCTACAATTTTCAGGAATGCAGTTTTATACTGCAATTGCTAGAAAATACCAAAGAAGCAAGTATTTACCGTATATCTTCTTTACTTTATATCAAACTTTACATCAAAGTACCTCATACTTTATAGCAAAGTACGAAGGGCTGCAATGGAATCTGCTCCCGGATACTATTCCTGGCGGCTCCAGGTAAAGAATCTCAGAGTGTATAACTGGGAATGATTTTTGCATCTGATGGTTGAAAGCTACTTCCTGTCAGAATAGATAGTACTGGACTATGCAGTCCATAGAGTGGGGTGCTTCTCTATTTGGACCCGCAGTAACATGCTATGGAGACATCACATGGGAAAATGATAAAACAGTCCTATGTCCCTCTCTCAGCCTTCTTTGAGCTGAAAACAAACAAACAAAAACAACCAGGCTTCCTTCCGATATAGTGTCCAATAGAGAAGCACCCCACTCTGATCAAGGAAGCCATTTTGTACCAATAAACTAGACCAGACCAGTCCCTGATCCTTATAATGGTTTCTGTGTCAAGCTTGCTCACTTGTCTCAGCATGTAGGAGACTTGCTGATCTTGCAGTATAGAGACTGCCTTCATCTCCCCCCCCCCCCCGGCCTTTATCTTGCCTTAAGCCAGTGGCACATAAGCGGCAGCGTGGTGTGTAGACAAGCGACAGCACGTGGTGCGAAGAGTTTGGTGTGTCTTGCTTTCTCCTATTTCGCGTGGCAATGCATGAGAGTTGCATTACCATGCGACAAAAGTTGAGAAAATTGATCTTCACCCAATCAGAGGGTGCTTTCAGTGCAGTGGGGATGGGACGCGTAGGGAAGCATTCGGCCAATCAGAATCGAGTCTGAAAAGATTATATTCTGATTGGCTGAAAGGCTGAGCTGAGAGACAATGGAGAAAGCCACAGAGAGACGACGGAGTAATTCCAGGCCAGTATAGACAGGAAGCGGCACAGTGCAAAGGCCGGCTTTGCCTCACTAGGCTTTAAACTTAACTGTACAGAAAAACCAGATCCGACAATTCCATCTTCTCATCCTTTCAGGGGAAATTATTTTTGGAACATCTTCAATAGATCACTGATTGACAGCCCAATCCTATCCCTCTACCACTTCATAGCTTGCAGCCACACCAACGGAGCATGTGCTGCATGCTATGGGGAGGGCGATCAAATGGCCAGTGAGAGCTAAGTAAAAACCTCCCGGTAGGCCTCCTCATCACCTATGGGTCTCCTCAGAACCACGCCAGCTATTTTGCTGGTGTCAGTCCGAGGAGAAGAAGAGGGCAGAGTGGGTTGGAAAATCAGGGATAAGATCCAGCCCCTCCAATTTGGTCCCCACCTCTCCCCTCCCCACTCCCTGCCCATTACCAGCCCTGTTTGCTGCCTTACCTGTTTCAGTGTGGCCAAGGTGGGCCACTGGCACATGTGGGAAGCCGCTGGTAATTTCTGCTAGAGGCTCCCTCACGCTTATCAGTGGCGTGCCATTTATGGCAGCGCTGCATTGTTTACGACAGCAGAACAAAAGTTCTGCTGTTGTAACTTCATGACAGGATTGGGCCATAAATGCTGTAACAAAAAGTGTACATTTTGAAAATTACAATTCTATAGTCACTTTTGGTTTCCTACGTCATTCTTCAATGCAATAATTATCTCTTGATTTAGCAACAAGTTATGAGGGGAAAAAAAGTATAGGCTGCCTTGTATGTATGGAATATTTTATAGAGAGAAGTGTCACATTTTAGGCTTAAAAAACTTTATAGAATGAAAATGTATCAAATGAGGGTATTTCAGAATACTACCTACAGAATATTAATAAGGTATCACATATTTCCTAAGGCTTGTTCAATGATTATCTATTCAACCATTATCTAGCCTGAATATCTAGAGGGAACAGGAAATGGTCTTCACACACAAATCTTTTTTTCTGCTGTTGACCCATGCTCTTTAAGAAGCCACTGGAGACAGAAATTTGAAAAAGAAAAAGAAAAATACAATTAAAGATGAATGGAGTGCATAATGTAATGATACAGGTAAAGTCTCACTAGTGTTAAGGGACAGTTAATGCATTCCTCTTGAAACCTCTTATATGGAAAGTAGATTAATGGCACAATCCTGCTCTATCCCTGCACCGGCACAGCATGCACTTTATAGTGCTTTGCGATGGCATAGGGGGGTTGCCTGGGCCAGTGTAGAGGCCTGCACCAGCCCGTATACACTGGAAGGAGTGGCACACCCTGGAAAAGGAGAGTTTCGTGCTGAGCAAAGCAGAGGCGGAATAGGGCGGGGGAGAGCGGAACGGGGCCGGAGTGTAACAGGGCGGGGTATGGGCAGTGACAGAGGTGGGGGGATCATGCCGGGGGGGCAGGATCAATGGCACTGGTGCATGCCGCATCCTATCCCCCTTCCCTGGCCTGAACTGCCGACATGGATTGCCTTGGACTTGCACCAGCGATTTAGCTCGCACAGGTCCGAGTAGACCCGTTGCCATGGCTGGGGATTTCCCCAGGGCAAAGGGACGAATGTCCCTTTACCTCGAGGAGATCTCCAGCCTGCAAACTTCCAGCACAGGATGCAGCGCAGCTCACGCTGGCCCCACTGTACGGGAAGTTAGGTAACATTGGGCTGTAACCCTGCTTCCTCCTTCCTTCCATGCACATAGGATACTGGCCAAATATCACATCCCTACTGTATAAACTGTGCCCATCAATGACTGTCTCTAAATGGGTATAAGTGAGCAGAACAATTAGCACAAAATTTGTAGAAAATGATATAGTTTTTAAACCAATAAAAAGTTTGAAATGTTTGAAACTTTAAAATGTTTATTTATTTATTTAAGACATTTCTACCCCACTTTTCCACCCTCATAGGGGCTACTAGGGTGGCTTACAAGAAATGCTAAAATCTAAAAACAGTTTTTGAACAGGGTTGGGGGTTTTTTTGCATGTGCAATCTTACATTGTGTGTATATGTCAATTTAATTTACAAATTAGGAGTAGGCATATCACATTTACAAATACACTTTTACAATGTTATACATTGAGATTATAATGCAGAACAGGTTACATCTCTTGCATTCTATATGGCGCCTAATAATAATAATTATTATTTTCTTTTTGGCCTTAATCTCACAATGATATATGACAAACAGCGCAATCCTATGTAACTTTGCACCTTCCTTCCATGCTTCCTTCCATGCACTTCCAGTAGTAACAGTAGGTACACAGCTGTAAGTGCACTTATGCCGGTGTAAGTGCACTTACAACTGCATCTGCTGTTACACCGGTGCAAAGTTACACAGGATTGCGCTGAAAGAAACCTTGAGGCTTGCAACTTTCTTGCTGATATAAGAAGCTAAACAGAAAAAGTACCTAAATGAAGTACATAGAATGCTCAAAACTGACCCAAAATACATAAAGCATGTCAACTCCTGGAGTCCAAATGACTCCAATGAGCAGAAATATGCGGCTTAACAAAAAGCATATCTATTGTAAATAATTATCCAAGCAAAATTCATCTTTGGGAATAAATTGGAAGAGTATAGCTTAGTCTAGGAGAGAGGGAAAAAACATGCTCAAAAGCATTGATGCATCTTAGTCAGAAATAGATTAAAAGATACAGCTATACTGTCAATAAGATCGGGGAAATGCCGTAGTGTTTGCTCTTCACTGTGTGGATGTAATTGCAGATTCCAGAATCTCAATAAATCTGTGCACGTCATGGAAAGAATTGTAGAGAGGAACAGGGGCAATGCGAAGAGCATTGGGTTCTCGCATGTCACACTACAAAACAGCAAATAAACAGCCGGTAAATTAATATAGCTTCATATTTATTTGTCAAAGTGAAGGCGCAGCAAAGCTTACAAAAGACAGAGTTCTTATAATAAAGCAGGGCCAATGCAATGCTTCCCTCAATTTCTAGTCACTACAGTATGAGAGAAGGGATAATGAAAGCAACATTTAAAAGACCCCTCCACCCCATGCTCATGATTGGGTCTCCCCAAATTAAAAAAAAAAAACCAACCAAATGCAGTGGCCCCTTTTTGTTTGCAGGTTCAGGACCCGTGGATTTGTTTGTTTTTCTGTCTAAAAAAGAGAAAAAAAACACCAAACCACCGTTTTACCTTTAAATAGCAAGATCACTGCATTTTCACTCCACGAGGCTTCTTTAAGCTGCACAACCCACTTCTGGGTCACTCTTCCCCCCCCTTCCAGCCTTGTCCCAGGGTGCAATCTGAGACAAGGCTGGGAGAGGGGAAGAGTCTCCATTCAACCCGGAAGTGGGCCATGCAGCTTCAAGAAGCCTCGCAGAGGCTTGAAAACGCAGCGATTTTGTTAGTTAAAGGTAAAATGGCGCTTTGGGGGTCTTTTCCCCCTTTAAACAATGTTTTTATGGCAGACCCGCTATCCGCGGATCTTCGCTATCCATGGGGGGGTATGAAAACAGACAACACCCCCCCCCAGCGAATAGTGAGGTCCAACTGTATATAGGGCTAAAGTCCTCATGCACCACAATGCATAGCTTGGTCCACGAAGAGATATTGTTTTTGAGCATGAAGGCTGTACTTTTTGGTTATCATAGCAAGTACTCAGCGCAAGAAATAATAGTTTTCATTTAAAGGCAAAAATGATTCAGTCACAGCTCTTCCGCTAAGCGTTCTGATGAACTGAGTGTTAAATTAGGTTGCTTCAATCACTTTCCAGTGCGCACATTTTTTTTAAAAAAAAAAATACATCGGAAGAATGCTCACTCTCTCATTACAACTGCCTCACTTCTATCTTCTCTTCAGCATTAATAACAATTATTTATTAACATAAACTAGATACCTGCAACCAAAGAATTGGCTCATTAGTACAAATGTGTGAAATTCAGACTCTACTACTGCTTACTGTTCCTTGTTACCTTCTCAGGGTCACCTGGTCACAATGCTGCAGTGATAGTTAAAATTGCCAGGGCTCAAGGGTGGAGGAGAAATAGTTGCACTTCAGACCCCAGGCACCCAAATTCATCACCATTAAGATAAAACTAATTAGACTGGCAGAGCATGTGCGCAAAAGTGCCGTAAGGCACTTTTGTGGCACCTCTAGAGTAAGCAGTGCCGGCGCTGCTCACTCCGCCTCTTCCTGCGCAGCCAGATGCAGGTAGGTGCTGCACTGGGTGTGAGGAGGGCGGGCTGGGGTGGCGGGGGAGGAGGCCATTGGCTGGCCTGGGAGGAGATGTGGATGTTGGCACCGGGCTGCGCCAATATCCCCATCCCCTTCCTGGGCCAGGTCGGCCTTACATGGCCTTCCCGGAGGTGTGTCAGCTAAAGAGCTGGTGCACATCCAAGGAGGCCCATTGGGGTCACCGGCGCTTACACTGATGGAAGGGAACGAACATCCCCTTCCCCCGAGGTGAGTCCTGGTCACGCAGGTGTGGGTCGCATCCTGCACAGAATGCCGCGGCTGGCCACTGCAACTTGCGCAGGATTGGGCTGCCCAGTTTCCTTACTTTTTCAGATGTGAAACAGAAATAACAAGAGGGGACCCATAAGAAATTACAGACCAACTAACGGTGGTTTCCAGGGCCCTCTGAAGACAGTTCTTGGGAACAATCTCTTCCAAAAATCAATATTTTTTTGATTTAAATGGGACTTTCCCACTCTTCTGTTCCCATTGTAGTCCCATGTCCCCTGAAAAGCGACTCCCAAGGATCTGGTAGGACCTCAGGAGCAGAATGGCATGTGGTGCCGTGCAAGAGAAGGGAAAATCCACCAAAACTGGGCAGAGAAAGATCGCTCTATAAAAACTGTCACTGATATAGAGTATATTTTATCAGACAAACTTGCAAAGGGACAAGAGCCTTGCTGGGATGAGATGATCAGCAACTACACTTGTGAGTTTCTCCTTCAGATGCTGCTCTATCTTTAAGACTGTAATAAGAACTGTAACTTGATCATACTTTTTCAATTGGTGCTCCTCTTATATTTAGCAGGGGGAGAGTAACTGCCCCCTTTTCACCCCAGTACAGTTTCTTTGTGGTGGCTGTTGCTGGTGTTCTTCTGCATCTTTTTTAGATTGTGCGCCCTTTTGGGACAGGGAGCTATTTAATAATTTGATTTTGTCTGTAAACCACTTTGTGAACTTTTTGTTGAAAAGCGGTATATAAATACTGTTCATAATAGTAATAGTAATAGTAATAGTAATAATAATTAATAATAATATAGCATTACAAAAATCTAGAAACAAAACATAATTCTAGATTTTCAAGAGTGATGGACTTCAGAACAGTCAGGGGCCATGTGGGCACTCAGGAGCATGTGGGATGAGGTCAGGCTCATCCCACAGAGAAAAAGTTCTATAACTATTCTGTCCGAGATTGTCTTCTTGAGTGTGTCTAACAGCGCAATCCTGTGTAACCTTGCCAATTGTAATTACAATGCCAATTACACTGGCATAAGTGCACAGGCACTTACACCGGTGCATCTACTGTTACACCAGCGCAAGGTTACACAAGATTGCGCTGCAAGTCACTCGTGACTTTAAAGGATCAATCCTTTACATCGGAGATCCAAGTCGGTTATTCCTCTATCAGTTTCCTGAAGAAGGGGGGAGGGATTAAAAAGATAGAGATGTTTGTCCCTTCTTGAAAGGGTCATTTTCTGCTGAAACTTGTAAGATCTGTAATTAACTTCTGGGGACATCTGTCTCAGGTTGGTGGGGATATTTCTTAGTCAGGACTCTTGTTTTACTGGATTAAACATTAGTTAGTGCAAACATATTGCAATCCTTCCACCATTGTTTTCAGGACATGGCTAAAATGTTGCAGTCATTCTTTAGGTGCCGCAGGGAGAAGAAGAAACTAAAGGAAAGTAAAATTGCCCCTTTAAACTCAGGTCAAGGCCTTGGGACTGCTTGGCCAGGACCAGGGGTTTGCCAATACACATCATGTACCCCCCAAAACATAGGGGTACTTGCTTACAATGTAAGTGCTTTCTCCGGGCTTTATTTCATGCAGCTAGCAGCCTTATTCTAGATTTTTCCCCATGCCGTGCTTTTTAGGACAGAGAAAAAGGGGGTGTTGTGTGCGTGCATGCACATGTGTGTATTAACTTCTTAAGGGCCAACTCTGTGGGTGCATCAAGACTAAGGTTAAAAAGAACTTAAAACATGCACGTTTTGGGTAGATGTGCATGTGTGTTAACAACGTGTGTAGTAACAACGTGAAGCTTTGCTTACTTACAGCTACTCCTCTTTTTTCCAGTTCTTTAAACACAATTTTAATTGGAATGGAGAAAAGCAACGTAAGCTGGCATCCTCTTTCCTCAATGTGAGAAGGTGTGATTATTTTTATAAAGGGCTTCTCAGGGTCATTGCTATCTTCACTGTAGTAATGCCTTATCAAGTATTCCAAGTAACCAGTAAGAAGAATGGATTTCCTTCTGAGACGTTTCATAGTCGTGTGACCAAAGACCTAAATTTTAAAAATAAAAAACACAACTACATAATTATTGCACTACCACAAAATCTAAAACAATTGCTGGACCACAAAGAACATAGAACACTTCCTGTCCCTTAAATTATACCCCAAGTTAATACAGGTGGGCCCCCATATCCACTGATTCTCTGTCCACGGTTTCAGTTATCCACGGATCATGGGGACCCCCCAGGCTTTTACTTTTTTCCCAGTAAGCTTCATTTCTTCCTTAAAGAATCAGGAGAAGCAGCCTCTGGTTGCTTATTACAGGCAAGTAGAATGAGACTAAGTACTACAGAGGCTCTGCAAGGTTAACAGAAACCTTGCAGAGCCTCTCTAGAATTTAGTCTCGTTCTACTTGCCTGCAATGGAGGCTGCTTCTCTGTTTGTTTTAAGGAAGGAACAAAGCTTGATGAAAGATAAATAAGAGCGGGGGGGCAAGCATGCCTGCCTGCAGGGGAGGCAGGGTGGGGGATCCTCAGGAAACCATGGAGGGGGTGTTCGCTCTTATCCACGGTTTCAAGTATCCACGAAGGGGCCTGGAATATATCCCCAGTGGATATGGGGGCCCACCTGTATGTATAATGCATATACTGTATATATAATGCAGAAATCCACTTTGGATAATTGTGAAATTAGTGATATGTTGCACTGAAAATGAGGCCAGTAACTTTAAGCAGTTAAAATAAGGGCCAAACTACACATTATGTTAAATGCAATGTTTTTGCATTGTCCTGTTTTGTTTTTTGGATAGCAGCAGTGGGGGAGGTGCTGAGCAGGGCTGTGGTATGGGGGAAGATGGACATTCACTCTGATCAGCTCACTGTCAAATACGGTAGTAACTTTGGAAGAAACACCTGTCCCCTGAACCTGTGACCAGGCAAGGATTGGAACTTAATACAGCATATTGGTTAATATAGGGTTAATATTGGTTAATGTGGGGCCGCCCCCTGCACCATAGTCCTAATGAAAAGCTAATAGCAATTTCCTTTCCAGGGCAAAGGGATTATCAGGGCAGGTGTAATCCAGGGCAAGGGTAATTCACAGGTTTATCGGATCTCCAACCGGGACAGAGTGCTAGACCTTTAGGAGAAGGAATGCGGGCAGGTGTAACTTGCTAAACCTTAGAGCACAATCCTAGGCATGTCTACTCAGAAGCAAGCTCCATTGTGTTCAATTGTGTGTGTTCAATGGGGCTTGCTTCTGAGTAGACAAGCCTAGGATTGTGCTCTAAAGTTTAACAAGCTACACCTGCCCACATTCCTTCTCCTAAAGGTCTAGTCTAGCACTCTGTCCCGGTTGGAGATCTGGTAAATTTAGTAATTCAGGGATTACAATGAGGGAGAGTTAAACCCTCTTTCCTCCACACAGTGGTGCTAATCCTGAACAGTCTCTCACACCTGCTTAAGACAAAGTTTGTGTTTACGATAATAATTAGTTTTGCCTTATGCCTTCCTTGCAAAGAGCATTTGCTGATCGTGGCTAACTGATGGTAAGTCTTAATACTGACAGCGCAATCCTGTGTAAGGATTCCGCCTGCCGGATCCTGAGCCCGAGGCTGCCCGTTAGATAGCAGGCCGGAGGTTTACTTGGGGAAGGGGATGTAAACCGGGGCCGGCCCGATAGGCTTCCTTGGATTTCTGCCAGCCACCCCCTCCCCCTTCCGGGCCAGCTAGTCTAATGGCCCCCCTCCCTCGCCCGCCAGACCGCCCATGCGGCTGCCAATGGGAGAGCTTACCTTCCTCCGGCGGCTGCGTCCTCAGTCCGGTGACGGAGTGAGGGAGGCTGGCCTTGCGCCTGTCTCTCTTACTCTCGAGGCATCGCGAATGTGCTTTTCACGACATCTTGGAATGGCGGAGCACTTGCTCCACCGTTCCATAGATCCCCAGGATTGTGTCCTGAGTCAAGTATTCATGATCAATTTTGCTTCCATCCTATAGTGCTCACTGCATCTGAGTACACAAGACATTCTCTCCATACAATAAACCTGTAAAGTAGATCTGCCTTAATATAGTAGTGGTGACATCTGAATCAGGGACTACCTGGTTCAGAGTGCAGTCCCTTCTTAACCAATATGCTGTATTAAGTTCCAATCCTTGCCTGGTCACAGGTTCAGGAGACAGGTGTTTCTTCCAAAGTTACTACCGCATTTGACAGTGAGTTGGTCAGAGTGGATGGAGCCAGGAAAGGCTTCGGCATCCCTTTCTTCTGCTGCCATCCATGCATTTCTTTTAAGTACAGTACTATTGCTTTCCCCATCTAAGTGTGAAGTATATCTTAGGTTCCAAGGGGGACCAGACTCTTCTGAGTCTCAGTAAAGCACCAATGATAGGACTGGTTTTGCTGCACAGAGTCAAAAGGTCTCACAGTGTCCTCGTCATTGGGTATGCTGCTGGTATCAATAACAAGAACCTTACAGATTTACAACCCAATTCTATACATGTCTACTCAGAAGTAAGTCCTATTATAGTCAATGGAGCATACTCCCAGGTAAGTTTGAATAGGATTGCAGCCTAAGTGGTATTAAAACTTGGTACTTGGAGGAAAAATATTGCTTGCCTCTGTGCAGAAGCAACTGAGAAGTCAGGTACTGCTGCAGGAACTTCCTTACTATTGCAGAAACAGGAAGATATTTTACATTCCTCCCTGTTGGAGCAGTTCCTTCGCTTAAAATTTTGCGGAATAACTATACCACAGTGCAATCCTGTGTAACCTTGCACCGGTGTAACAGTAGATGCACCGGTGTAAGTGCACTTACACAGGTGCATCTGCTGTTACACTGGTGCATCTATTGTTACACCGGAGCAAGGTTACACAGGATTGCGCTGACAGTCAGGAAAATGTCCTCAAAGCAAACATTTTTCCACATAAAAGGCAAGGGATAGTCCTTGCTGTGCATTAACTCTTACATTGTTTTGTGTTTTCTTTGGAAACTGTGCCCTCTGTTTAATGTATCCCAGTGCAAGATGGCATACGATTTTGTAAGCCATCTCTTGCCAGATACGAATCCTATTTCACTGTACTACAGCAATTAGCACAAGGGAATCCTGACTGTGCCAAAAGAGTAATGCAAACACCACAGAATCCACGGAAACTGATGAGCTCTCATTGCCTTTGACCCCCCGCAGTGGGCTAAATGACAGATTCCCCCTCCCTCTTTTGAAGAGCACCATCTGAGTCAGAGCAGAACAGCATTTAGCTTATCTCTAAGGTCACATAAAGTTTACTAAAATATAAGAGATGTTTAAGGACAAACAAAATTAGTTGCCAAATAGAAGAAAAATATTTGTCTGCCCTTGTGGTTGCTCAGAGTAGAATTTAATACGAGGAAAAGAAAACACAAAAAATTACTAGCAATTCTCTGACTCTATTTTCTAGAAAGATGTAAAATTAGAAAATTTCTTCATGTTTCCAGAATAGTTTCAGAATGTTGCCAGCTGAGACTTCTGAAAAATTGAGATGAATAGATGTAGGGGCAAGATAGGGACAGTTAGAAATTCACATTTTTCATTCAAAAAATGCATGCATTAAATTAACTTCTCACAGAAATCAGCATGAAAGCGGCAATATGAGTCACCATCATTACATAAAGCTGCTCCAAAGATTGGAAATTGATCTCTACTAGCAAACCAATTGTAGATATCAGTAACTATTGGACATTCTATGCATAGTAATGACAATTTATAGAACTGTCAGCATTAGCTTCTTTCTGAGAAAACTCTTCTACTCACCTGTGACTTAATAGCAGTGATAGCATATAGCATATGGCAGTAATAGCATCTGGCAGTGATTCTCAAAGTTCTCCCTGCGAGGTGGGGAGAACTTTGAATCCTTGCGGGGGCGGGGTCAGAGGCAGTGGCGATCCTGGGGATTACCGCCGCCGGACAAAAAAATGACTGAAACGGGTTTTTTTACTTACCATGACCTCTGGGGGGTGCGGGGAGGCCTGCGGACCCCTCTGCAGGCCTCCCCGATCTTCAGATCACCGCGGTGATTTACAACCAGTTCCGGTTTTCACAAAAACCAGAAGTGGCCATAAATCGCCACAGAGCGGCCGGAGGATTCGGGGAGGCCTGCGGAGGGTTCGGGGAGGCCAGCGCTTCCCTCCGCAGGCCCCCCAGAGCCTACGACAACTTCTGGTTTTCACGAAATGAAAGTAGCACAACTCCTCCCATCTCAGGCATCCAGATGCAGGCCCTTGCTTCCCTGAGGAAGAGGAAGAGGTGGCAGCAGTAGCAACTAGGCAGGTGAGCAAACAGGAAGGGGTTAAGAAATATAATATACCGTTTTTTTCGCTCCATAAGACGCAGCGGACCATAGGACGCACGTGTTTTATGGAGCTAAAAATAGGGGAAAAAATATTTGTAACTTATTGGGGCTTGTGGGGGCTTGTGGGGGAGAAAGGCAGGGTAAAAACATTGTAAATAAATATTTCAGTGTTCAGTACCATAACGGTCCTTTCTGTTATCCCTTCCCTCAGTTCTCCCCTTTTCTCTGTATCCCAGTTCTGTTCCTGCTTTTTTCTTCCTTTGGTGTGTGTGGGTGTGTATGTGTGTGTTCCTTTACCGCTAGTAAAGGAAGCTTGTTGCAACTGTAGATGTACGGATGCGTGTAAACTCGTGACCTGACCATCAGACCAATATGGGAAGATGATCTCGATTCCTTTTTGGAGTTATTCCAAACGAATATAGGATGCCAGCCAGCCAGCAGCCGCCCCCCCCTCCCACTTTCCAGCTAAAATCAGCCCATGTATGTAGGTAGCCATCTCCCCAGTTCCTACTTCAAGAGCCAACCCTCCTGCTAGCTGGGGGCCGGGGGAGGGAGGGAGGGAGAGAGCCTGCAGTTTTAATCATGGCGATTCCCTCCGCCTTATAAATAAAAGTGCAAGGTGGATTCCTTAAGGTTACGCCGGGGATCTGCGCAGAAGCCTTGCTTTCGCTGTTGATCCCTCCCTCGCCAGTGCCGCAGAGAGAGAGAGAGAGAGAGAGAGAGAGAGAGAGAGAGAGAGAGAGAGAGAGCTCAGGGCGAGGTGACTGACAAGGCAATACTGGAAGAGATGGAGGGCGCCGGAGCAACGGCCGCAGCAGAAGACTTCCCCAAAGATCACATATATAAAGCCTTGCTAGGGATCTAGGGATCACATCTGGTTGCAAGAAACACCGTGATCTTTTTTCTCCCTCGCTTGCATGCTGATCTGGGTGTGGTGTGTGTGTGTGTGTGTATGTGTGTTTGTGTGGCTCTTGGCAGCTTGCTTTTTGCAGTGCGGCGCGGTGGGCGCCCTACTCTCCTCCTTGCAGATTGCAGCAGTGCCAAAAGCCCCGCCCGCCTGCCTGGCTGTGTGGAGTAGACCAGGCAGGGTGGAGTGCAAGGCGGAGAGGAAAGCGGGGGGAGGCGGCGCCTGGGCAGCAAGCGAGAGACAGAGGGAGGGGACCCCCAGCCCCACTCGCCTCCCCGGGCTTCAAGTGGTGCTCTCGAGGAGGCACGACAGCTGCTTCGTGCGACCCTTCCCGAAAAGAGTTTGCATCAACCTCCCCCGTCCAAAATTCCTAAGGCTCTAACCCGACGGATTCCTCTTCTTTTTAATTCTGAGTATTATTCTTCCAAAAATTCCTGCACAAGCTCTGTTTTGGCTTCGTTTCGCTCCCTCGCAGCCCTCCTCCTGCTAGATTTCCTTTCCATTTTGTATTTTTGGGGTGGCTTGGTTTTTTTTGCCAAAGCGGTTTTCTGCCTTGCACAGTCTTGAGAAGAAGATCGATCCTTTTTTGCGGGGTGGAGGGAGGGGGGGGAAGAGGAAACATGTGGATCGTTTAGAAGGGAGAGGATCGAGCTGCCAAGGGGCGTGTGTGTGGTGTGTGTATGGACGGACGTGTGCGCTCGGGAGGAGGCAGAGCGAGGAGAGTGGGCATTTGCAAAAGGAGAATCTGGCGATTTCAGATCGATCTGAATTTTTGGCCTCTCGCTGCTGCGGGCGGGTATAGTCGGTTCTAGGGGGGTGGACGAGAGAGGAGGGACTGGTAGGCAACTCCTCTGCGCACCTGGAAGGGGGCGAGCTCTCTCCAGACAGGTGATGATGGGCGTTTCGGCTGCGCCCTGCGTTTGAAGGCTTGCCTGGTGGTTGGCTTTCACTTTGCAGTGATCTAAGCAAATATGCAAAAGTACCGGCTGGTCTAGTCTGGACAGCCAAAGAGGCAGCGCGCAGGAGAAGCAACAGCAACCAGCCAGCTGCAAAAAAGCCACAACCGCGCGACCCACTGCAGGCCTCCCCGATCTTCAGATCGGAGATAAAGGCTATTTTCGGCCATTTTTTCCGAAAACCGGAAATGGCTGAAAATAGCCTTTATCTCCGATTTGAAGATCGGGGAGGCCTGCAGAGGGTCGTGCAGGCCTCCCCGAAGACCCCGCAAGCCCAGGTAAGTAAAAAAATATTTTTCCCCTTAAACATTCGCTCCATAAGACGCACACTTATTTTCCCCCTATTTTTTTGGGGGGGGGGGAAGTGCGTCTTATGGAGCGAAAAATACGGTATACAGTATTATAAAGAAGAAGAAGAAGAAGAAGAAGAAGAAGAAGAAGAACTCTGTGCAACAACAACAGCAGCAATATGCCAGCTTTCAATTCACTGGTATAATGTTATGGCTGGCTGTTCATTCACAGCACTCTGAGCATCCTGCTCATATTATATTTGTTTTCAACCATAATCTTATATTTACTGCAACATAGATTGCACACTGATTAACAATACAAGAGTGGCTTATTTTGTTTGCACTTTGTCTGTCATGAGAAAGTAATGACTTACCTCTAAGCTAGCATGAAGAGCACACACCAATAAAATGGAAGGATTTGATAATCGAAAGCCATTGACACCAGGACTCAGTTGCAATTCTGGAAGATTAGCATGTTCTATTAGATTCCCAGGTTTTTTTTTCTTTGTGACGACTTATTTCTCATTGATTCTGTGATGAGCACAGTTCTACTTTTGATTCTTTGAGAAGCCTGGGTAGCAGTTACCATGTAAGTCATTTTTTACTTATTAAAGGTTAGTTTGTCATTCTGTGAGCAGATCCGTGTTTGTACTTTACAACTTTATTTGCAATGAGGTTCATGAAATATCTGTAAAAGGCACTTAGCTGTTATAAGAATCAGGCCCACCGCTTACCTTATTACTTTCGCTCACTATTCTTCTCTCCACTCCCCACATACAAAATACCCTCCAAATCATGCTAGGTCATCACACAGTACAATTTTTAGGGAGCTCTGAGGAAAAAGGAGGTCCCCACTGGAGGAAAAATGCTACATAGCATCACATGGAGGGGGTTGTGGGTAAAAAATGGCCACATGCATGCAAGTAAAATAGCATGCAAGTCATTCCTGCCACTCTGGAAGCCCATTACTCATGACCAATTGTATTAAATATATGACGACAATACACAGCAAAAGCAAGTGCTTTTCAGGGTTAATGGCTCTTCCTCTTCACAATGTTTTCTAACCATTGTTATTTCAAGTACTTAAGAGGGGCATGCAAATTAGATGCTCCTATGGATTATAAAACTTTATTGAAGATGTCTTCATGGAAATATCACACTGTGTTGTTCATAGTTGAAAACAACTCTGAATTGTCTACTCAGTACGGCATATTGTGTATCAATATGTGCATGCTTAATGTTTATGATGCAGGGTGTATATGGATATACTGTAAAATTGCAAAAGAAAAAATATACAGCAAGTTCTCATTTAAAGTTGAAAATAGGTTCTTCGAAACTGCAACTTTACGCGAAACGACCTATAACGAAACCAATTTTACCATAGGCTAACTGATATACATAAACAAGAGTTTACGGCATATTTCTGGTCACAAAAACATCACCAAACTTTTAAATAAAGACCCAAAACACTTCTAATATAAAACAATGAAATAAATGTGAGCTTTCAGGGCCAGAGAAAACCCACACAGACATGGGAGAACGTTCAAACTCCACACAGACAGTGGCCCTTATAACGAAAACAACTTTAAGTGAGGACTTGCTATATATAATTTGACATTTCCCACAACATGTTAGTTCTTGTCCTACTCTCTGTTCATGGCACACTGACCTATGGGAATTAATAGTTTTCAACTATTACATTTATATTTGCCTAATAACTGAAGGCAGCTCAGAAGCAAAAAAAAGAAGCCCCAATTCAATAAATAATTACAATTAAAAAACAATGTTAAATAATTTCAATAAGAGACATCCAGAAGACCAGGATCACTCTATGAAAGCCTTCTTAATGTGTGGGTAGTCTGGGCTAGTGGGAGCATGGATGTGATAAACTTTTGGTAATCATTTGTGACTGTCAGTGCTGGGATATAAATTATTGTTTGATGGAGAATCTGGTGACTGTTTTTCAGAAGTTTTATTCAGTCTCATGCAATATTCGCTCTGTGCATGCAAATAAAACATTAAATACAACCATACGTAGAACAGAATGGGAAAAAAATACATACTGTTTTCCATGAGGAACCTGGTTTTGAATTCATGACCCCACCATCCTATTAGCCTAAAAGTTGAAAAATTAATAGCACAATTAACATATTTAAATTCTGTCATTAACACACTTTGATCATATGTACATGAAGCAGGCAAATCGGTGGTGTCAATGATACAGTTCCTGTTCATATGAACACCGCTCTGGCTGGTACGTTTGGCAAAAAAAATCAACGGCTCCATCCATATAATTTCTTGTTACCAGATGTTACCTGATGTTACCAGAGCTATTGAATGGCAAGACAAACCAAGTGGTTGCTCCTAAGTATGAATCATGAAGTACGCCGCCCTAAACTCCAGGAAGGAAGGACACATGCGATATTGACCCAAGGTCCTCAGCAGGAAATGCATGTGTGCTCCCTATCAGGGGTAGCCCTTTTTCTTTCCCTATTAATTAATGTAGATGGTACTCTCCATTAGATTTATAGGAGGAGAAAACAAGGCTGAGGCTGAAAAGGTCTCTGATGGGGAAGGGGGAAACCCACCAGCGACTGAGCACCCTTTGAACAAAACGATTCTCAGCAGGGGATGGACGTGTTCTCCCCATCTGGGACTTGCCAGAGACTTTGACAGCCAGGAAACCAGGGTTTGCAAGCAACCTCATTTCCTGACAGATTAAGGCTGGTTTGCATTTCTAGGTTGCATCTCTCTGGCCGCCTGAAGCCTCTGACAGCCATACTGGGTCTTCTACTGAAAACAAGGGGAATTGAAAACAAATGGGAATAATGAAACAAATGTGAGTTGAAGGAATGGAAAACTAAACATATGCATTTTTTAAACAAAAACAAATGAAACTGCTCAGTGTTTTTTTCTTGCATACTCACACAGAATAGCACTGATTTTCTTCCATCTCCTCCCCCAAGTAACATGGGCCGTTTCACGATCCCAGTACTACACAAGAACCAATTGGGAGGTTGTGCTGCAATGATAGTCACTGTACTCCAGCCTGATCATGTAACTTATGCAACTCATGAATTTGTCTGTTATTATTATTAACAGTATTTATTAACAGTATTTATATACCGCGTTTCAACAAAAAGTTCACAAAGCGGTTTACAGACAAAATCAAATGATTAAATGGCTCCCTGTCCCAAAAGGGCTCACAATCTAAAAAATCCAGTCATTCCATATGGAAATGACTATTAGCACTGCACCAAATAAAGTGTTCGATTTTTTTAACCTGTAAATATTATATTTTCCAGGAATAGGTTCTTTGCAGTCTTCTGTAACACAGCCCAACAACAACAACAACAACAAGATTTTTTTTCTAGTGCTTTGGAAGTTAGACCTATTCTTGAGTATATTTGGGACACTGGTTCCAAAAATGGCATCAGCTTTGCCCTACCAGCTCTAGTTTTGGAGATACGGCATGGCCAGCTTATATGCTGATTCAAGCAACTTCCTTGTGAGGAAGCCATGAGGTTGGCTTCCTCACGAGGGAGCTGCTTGAATCAGCATATAAGCTGGCTATGCCATATCTCCAAAACTAGAGCTGATGGGGCAAAACTGTTGCCATTTTTGGAATCAGCGCCCCAAATATACCCAAGAATAGGTCTACCTTTTAAGGCACCAAAATGTGTGTTGGATTGTGTAATCTATAACAGAGAATAGAGCTGAAAAACATCATACTGCTTAGTATTTTTGTTGCCACTAAGAT
This sequence comes from Plestiodon gilberti rubricaudatus, assembly GCA_026170595.1. Classification (NCBI taxonomy): domain Eukaryota; kingdom Metazoa; phylum Chordata; class Lepidosauria; order Squamata; family Scincidae; genus Plestiodon; species Plestiodon gilberti. Next base: position 190,843,458 of record JANXHW010000001.1, read on the forward strand.
GCTTATTAAAACCAGTTGCAAAATCGCAGCATTTGGTTCTGATGTATCAGTGCATTGTCAAAATAAAAATTAAGAACACAATAAAATCAATACCTGAGAGATTTGAATGCTGGTGATTTGAATCATATATGAAACATATGTAACTAGTTTTCAATTCCAAATTATACTATATTTTAACATAAAACACAGTCTTGCTACCTATTACTGTTATTACAACATTCCAATGAAGTCAATGTTACAAGCTTGTACATATTTTAGTCGGCCTGGCACAGAACAACAACCCCCATCCCCACCCCCGCAAAGAAAAAAAAGCTACTATCATTCTGTACACAATGGAATTCTGAAGTCAGAGCCAGAGTAAAAAAAAAAGAGTAAAGTAAACCACCTTATCACAGAATGTTAACATGAATATTGTTAGCCTGACCATACAACAAAGAAGATATTGAGGGCCCAGTCCTACAGGCATCTTCCACTTATGGAACTAGCTAGCACATAGGTGGCCAACCCACGGCACAGGTGCCACTTAGTGGCACGCCTAGCCTTTTGAAGTGGCACGCGCCACCGTTCCTGCCCGAGCCGAGCACTGAAGTCCCTCTCTCTTTCTTGACCCCAGCGCGCCTTTCCAGGAAGTCTCTGCACCCCACTGCACCCCATTCTTCTTGCGCTGACACTGTGCTTCAAATATTTTCATGGCCTTAGAAATATTTATTTATTTAAGTGGCACGCTCAAGATTATCTACATAAAATGTGGCACATGGCGTGCCACGAGTTGGCCACCACTGAGCTAGCAGAAAGCCCATTGTCTATGCTGCAGAAACAGTGACAATGTGCACAAGATGAATGGCTGGTGACTATGCACATGTGCTACCAAAGTGCCCAACCATTGCCGAAGGAAGTACCTTGATGGCGGGATTGGGGAATGGGTGGGAAGGGGGAGTAAATAGGCTGTTTGGGGGGAGGAATTTGTGGGCATGTCAGGAGAGGGTGGATCTGACAGCAGTTGTGCTTGCTGGATCCTATTCTCCATTTTTCAGCCTGTCCCACCCCATTGCTCTCCTTAGAATTACGCCAGCTTTATAACTGGTATAGGTCCGAGGAGACCCACAGGCTATCAGGGGACCTATGCAGAGATAAGGGAAAAACATCCCTTATCTTTTTCAGGCCTCCTGATTGCCCCACCACCACCACCACCATAGCATACAGTGTGCACCTCCATGGTGTGGCTGCATGCTTCAGCATAGCGGAGGATAGGATTGGGCTGTTAGGCCTGGAATCCTATGCACATTTCCCTGGTAGTAAGCTCCATTGCAGACAATGGGACTTATGACTAGGCAAGCCTAAATTTGTGCACTTAGCCTGAGTGCTAACCATGTGAGTGACACTGTAACTATGTTCCAAACTTCTCTGATTTTCCCATTTTAGTGGTTCTCGACACAACGGAAAAGCAACTGAATGAACATCTTTGGTGGACTCTATCGTACCACTTCATGATAAACTCAGTACTGATTAGCAGACCTCATATGAGTTTCATTCTCCTCTCCCAGTCTATCTGAAAAAGGCATACACATGATAGCAAGTAACATTTTAGCAAGTAACATTTCTCTTCTACTCCAACTAAAAACATGAGAGAGAAATGCAAATCACAGAGCATAGGAAATACAAATTGGGAGGATGGGAGTCAGGAGGAGTGTGCAGATGGGAGGTGAGGGCAGAGGCTGAGAGAATATGGAAGTCTTAGATGCCAGTATTTTATTCTAATAATGCTGATAAGACAACAAAGCGTTCAAGAGCAAATTTCCAACAAACGAAAGTGAGGAACAGATGAAGAACCAACTTTTAAAAATATGAAAGCCCCCATCTATTTCTGAGTGCTATTTACACTTCACTCTTTTAATGATGAAATTGTGGAACTACCACCCACTGCTTCTCTTGAATGCCAGAAGAAGGCAGCAGGCCAGGACGGGTGATACTGGATGGGGCTCAGTCTCCCTGAGGGACAAATATGTGCTATGCCTTCCTCTTCCTCCTGCCTCCTTCTACAGTCAAGACAGAAAAATGGCAGCAGAACGTTGGTTGGTGGTGTCACGCAGACTCTCATTAAGAGGAAAACATCTGTTCAGTAACCCCGTGACACTCCTCATGTGTCATTCTTGTGGACACAGGACATGGAAAACAGAAACAAAACATAATGAAAACTGCTCCAAATACTTCGGAATGTAGGTTTAGATTGTGATCATGTTATCCTTCACACACACACCCCGCCTCTGTCTTATCACACAGTGTACTGCTTTTAAGGAGTTCAAGCATCGCTCAAAAAGTTATGGTTGAATTTAATTTTCAGTTGTTCTTAGTTGTACATTTGAGTCTATTCTATCTCAAGCCTAATGGTTTCCATAAATATTTATGACCTAGGAAGGAGCTACAAAATTATAACTCTCAAGGAGTATTGATTTTGGAAGGGGTGAGGAGAAAGATAAAATTAGGGTTGACACTTTTCTGCCAAATATCCGCCTGTTATGATTCAAAATAGCTGAGGTGTTAAGACCTAACTATAATGGTTTATAAATACATCTTATAAAAATAAGAGGCACTAAAACTGCATAGTAAGATTCTGTAGTAAAGTTTATTGGAGAGCAAATATTCTGCATGCGAAATGAGTGTTTGTAATGCATTAGCTGTTCTAAAATATTTTTGGTTTTAAGATACCAAGAATATGCTATTTATATGGTACATACAGTAGTTGTTGTTGATGATGATAATAACAATAACATGTGGCTTCATTTTCAAGTTTCACAATTTTGACAACAATCTAGGGATGATTTTAATTGTTTTAATTATGTGTTTTTAATTATTTTAATGTACATGTTTATTTTAATGTTGTAAGCCGCCTTGAGTGCCCTTGCTGGGAGAAAGGCGGGATACAAATGCTTTAAATAAATAAATAAATGAGGATGGCCAGATAAATTCCATGGAAAAATCTGTACCCCTGAATTTAGGAATTAGAGTCTTATAAAATTCTCAGGGAGGGAGCGTTTGACTACATCTCCACGATAAAGCACGCACCCTGCATACAGGAGGCATGTCCCTATGATCTCCAGTTAACAGGAACTCAGATAGCAGAACTGGGAAAATTCCATGCCCAAGACTTTGGAGTAAAGAAAAGCAATGGCGAACCATTGAGTCTCTTACTTGAACCATTGAGTCTTGTTACTTGAAGCGAGTCAGGGACAGAACTGGGAGCAGTCAGGAGTGGTTGGTCCCTTGCGGAAGATGTAATTTCTGCTATCACGTGACCCTGTCTGTGGAAATGAGTCGTACAATCCATAGGACACTGGACTGGGAGTACTGGGAGAACTGCTTAAACATCAGCATAGTTGCTACATCATGTGCTTTCAGATCATGGCCCGACTTGTTTTACCCCATAGTCTGTGTCTATGTCAAATACATACGCATGCACTTGTGTGTAAAGTGTACCAAATTCACCAAACTAGAAGACTCCCGCTTTGTGGTAGACTTGTTTAAAAGTCCATTTCATTAGTATGTGCTTGTGCCTAGATTTCTGCATGCCCCTCATGAGGCCTGTAGATGTCAGTTTGCTGGAAATGTGCCTTGTGTTGTTGTTTTTTTAAAGGGGGAAGTTTATTCTAGTCATGGCGAGCAGGATAGTAGATCAAGAGAACTTATGGGAGTTTAATGTACATTCCTCAATCCCAAACTGTCAAGGAACTCCAATAGTTGTATAGAAGGGAGTGTCGCTACAGTTGTATAGTGGTCTCAGTGTTTCATCTACCTTCTTCCACTTCCCATATGGCACTATCTGGCGTTCTTCCTTGAAGCTAGCAGACAGATTGCTAACTACTGAGAAGGGGCTGTAGCCACTGTTCCTCGCAAGCTGTGTGGCCACACAGCTTCAAGCTGAGCTCTATGCAGCACGGAGCTTGGCAACCCAAAATTTCGGCAATGATGCTAACTGCTAACTGGGCAAGAGGCACTTTTTCAATTGGTGCTCCTCTTATATTTAGCAGGGGGAGAGTAACTACTCCCCTTTCACCCCAGCACAGTGTCTTTTCTGGTGGCTGTTTGCTGGTGGTCTTCTGCATCTTTTTTAGATTGTGAGCCCTTTGGGGACAGGGAGCCATTCAATCATTTGATTTTGTCTGTAAACCGCTTTGTGAACTTTTTGTTGAAAAGCGGTATATAAATACTGTTAATAAATAATAATAATAATAATAATAATAATAATAATAATAATAATGCGTGATGTCATCGTCAACTGACCGCAGATGGTGTTGCGACGCAGTTGAGATGCTGCACAGCAAAAGAAGGGGTCTGAGCACTAGCACAGACCCCTTACTGGGAACGGTGGCTGTAGCTTATTGTAGATCACATACTTTGCAGACAGAAGGTTCTAGGTTCAATCTATGTCATCTCTAAGTAGAGCTTGAAAAGACCCTTGTCTGAATGGCAGGACTTTGGGCAAGAGTGACCAGGTCATCTTGGAATTCTCAACATTAAGGGAAAGGAAAGGAAAGAGTAGCCAGATAGGTACCTTGAATTTCAAGAATGGTGATTTTAATGGGCTCAAAGGCAAATTAACAGCACAATCCTATGCATGTCTACTCAAAATTAAGTCCCATTGGGTTCAATGGAGCTAACTCCCAAGTAAATGTGTTTAGGATTGCAGCCTTACACCCCAATCCTATCATTGGGCTGTGTTGCTGGAACTTGCATTCCAGCAGTGCAGCACAACCTACGGTGTCACAAAACATGACATTCTATAGCACAGTACCCAGCCACTGCCGGAAACAGTGAGTGGTGACTGCTGCACAGCAGTGACCTTCCTGGATCCCCTGGTGCTGGTAAGTCAGTGGAGGGGGCAGACCGTTTGCAGGGAGGGGAAGGAACAGTATGTACTGGGAGAGGAACGGGGGGGGGGATGATGGGAGAGGAAGGTGGTGGATCCAGTGACAGTCGCGCAATCCGGATCTTATCCCCTCTTTTAAAAACCTCACTGCCCCTTTTCCCTGCTTGGACATACACCACCAAAGTGGGTGTCATATATACAAGGAGACCCATAGGAAGCATGAGGTCTTACGGGGAGGTAAGTAAATTTTTTTTACTTACCTCCCATTTGCCTTTAGGTTGCCTACCTTTTGGGCACAGTTGCATGCTATAGTGTGGTGGGGGATAGGATTGGGCTCTCATTCATATGCCTTGACTAGAACACCTAAATGAGAAAACAGTTCAAGAGGGATGAGATATTTTGAAAAGTGAGATACTGAAGGCAAAACCATAAACAGTTCTCATGAGAAGAAAAGTTTGGAAATGTCTAATGAAAACAGTGTGACTGCACAAAGAGCTTTCTGAAAGGCTGAGAAGCAAGAACACGTCCAATATGTCATATGAGGAACAGTTAACAAAGGAACAAAGTATAGCCCGGCTAAAGCACAGAATAACTGAGGCTTGCAAGGGATGCCCAAAACAACAAAAAAGGACTTTGAGGATATGTTCAAAACAAGAGGAAGGGCAAGGAAGCAGTGGACCACTTCCATGGAGGAGATAGTGAAGTGGTTACAGGCAATGGAAAGAAAGCAGAACTGACCTGTTTTCATCTTTCATCTGTCTTCTCCCACAAGGAAAATGTGGTCCAACCCAACAACAGTTGCACTAATGAGGTTGGGGAGGAAGACAGTCATGGCTCAAGCCAGGTAAAGAGATGGTAAGGAAACATCTAGTTACTTTAAATGAATGTAAGTCTCCAAGACCAGATGAACTGGTCTTGAAGTATGAACTGGTATGAACTGTTGTCATACCAGAAGGAGAACTGTTGCCAACCAATATAGACAACACAGAATTAGACGGACCAATGATCTGACTCCATATAAGGCAGCTTCATATGCTTAGAAAACGTAGGCTGGGTGAGTGAACGCCTCCTCTCCCATGGCTAAATCATCCTTTCCACACCTGAGGTCCATCTTCAACTCTCTACAGAAAATCTGTTGTTATTACTATGGCCATTTTGGGGTGGGGGAATTGTAATAATTTTGCTTGGATGTGTCCAAGTTTCAGGGGTACGTTAAAAAAAAAAAAAGAAGAAAGGCATTTCATCTCAGATTGTCCCAGTGTTAATTCCAAAATCCATTATCTAAGACAGATTTTAGCAATTAACATGGTAAATCTTATACAACTTGTTGCATTATGATCATTCACTGAACATCCCTGAGTAGCTTCAACAGGACTTACTAGCAACTATGCACAGAACAACAAACTAGCAACTATACATGCCTCTGGCAGTTAGTAACTGGAGTATTTATACAGTTGCTTGCCCATTTGAAGGGAGAAGTGTCATATAATTATGAATTATGAAACATATTTCAAAGGCCTAATTTTACCTCCCTAGCATGCTCCCATTATACAAATCAAGAAGTAGTGAGACAGAAGATTTTTGAGGAAGAGAGAATCATGCCCAAAAGGATAATCATTTGCCCCCACTGCTTTCAAGCATATGAACACTTGGGAGCAATCCCTTCAGTAAGTATTTTTATTTAGCTCAGTTTTCCCTTCACATCTGCGTGGTTAGAGTGAAGCATTGGGCATTCACAACTTGACTTATTTCGTTTGTAGTTGCATTAATGATGCAAGAGCGTGGGATATAATGATCACTCTGTATATGCGGTGTAGACATCAAAGGAGAACCAGTAAAAGAACATAAGGAAAAAAAAACAAAAAAAAATTCCTTTGACCTTTGCTGTTGAATAGCAGATGAGCATGCTATTCATTTATAATTTATAACCTGTAGGACCATGGAGTTCATTTGCGATCTTGGGAAAAAAAATCCCAACCACACTGAGTAGTGATTAAAAACAAAGACAGAAAAAGAAACTAGGCTTTGAATTAGTGTGGTTTGAGTTTTCCAATTCAGGACAAAGTATCCTTACCTAGTGTCTTCTCATCACATTTCTAAGAGAACAATTTGTGCATCCATTGTGCATCCATTGTCAACAAGAACCAAAAACAAAAGATTAGCATTGCGAGTACAATTAAGTATAAAAGCTAGGCAACTTCTTTAAGTAGTGAGTTCTCAAAAAGATCCCTTTAGGAGTTCATTTACATTTCCTTCCAGAATATTGAAAACTTCTCCTGCTTCTCCAGCTTGCCTTTTTCACGCTTAGATGTGAACATTCCAATTCTGACGTTCCTAAGTGATGGCCACCATTTATAAAGCACCACGTTTTACAGAGAAGGGCTGTCACGCTAAGCATACTTACCTGGGAGCTAGCCAGACTGAGCATAATAGACTTACTTCCAAGAACACATACACAGGATTATGACGCACATGTCTGAAAAGCGTACAAACAATGCTATATGCAGAACAGAAATGGGCTCAATGGCCCTGGCCCAGCATCTTGTCTCACTAGCTATGCCAGCGGAAGCCACTATGTTGCAACAGTACCACACCTAAAGCACAGGCATCATTCCGCCCCCCCCCCCTTTAAAACACATTTTTTTAAAAAAAAGCCTAACACTTTCTGGAAAAAAAATAAGCACCTTTCACCATTTCTCCAAATGTTGGGTTTGGAGATGGGCAACCAGATCCCTTGCTCCTTTGGCAAGCAGCTCTTTCCCAGTTTCATCCTAAATCACAGGGGCTCTTTCTGAGGATAAAACGAGCTAGGAATTGTAAAATACATTTGTTGAACCTGAATTACCTCGTATAGTGATTAATTATAATGTTAATAGTAGGTCTTCCTCTCATTGCTCCGCTGCTTTGTCATGTGTTTAATGATGAAGATCTGTGAAGTCTGGAAAAATTTACTCTGCAGGTAATTATTCGTTTCACTGTGCACAAGTTCAAGTTTTCCACTCACTGTGATTACTTTTCTTGCCCTTTTCATCTTAGTACAAATGTCTAATTCTTAACTGTGCCTGATTCATGGACATCATGACATTATGAGCAGATTATCCTCTTAGAATGCAGTAGAAATTTACACTCCTATGAAAAGTTGTGAGTGTGCATATCTCCAAAGTGAAACTTTGTCAAAAGACCAAGGGAAAGAGGATTACAATAATATAGGCAAAATAGTGACATTTTCTTCTACTGAACATTTTTTTGCATTTTTAGTGGTTGGCAAAACAAGTCCCTTTTTCCCCATTTCGCACCTGTCAACTCTAAAAATGGCCAAGCTGCCTTTGAGTCCAGGAGCAAAATTTAAGGAGAGAAAGAAATATCTAAAAGCACTGTTATAATCCAATGACTGGCATAACTACTATGCTGCCTTGGTTGTGGCATAATAAAATGTCACAATTTGGAATAATCATTCTATTCCAGAAGTAACTGGATGTCCTTTTGCATTTCAGGTTTTATTTATAGTTTAGGTGGACATTTTAATTTAACAAGTGCAGTAAATGCAGCAGGACATATTCACTCTGAGTGGGAAGAGCAAAGACTGTTTGGCCAATCACATTCAAGGTGATTTACAGCTGATAGGGGTTTGAAGACAGAGAGTGCACATGTCCTCTTTAAAGATTGATTTTCTTCCTTGTTAGTCTTTTAGATTCAGTTCAACTGGGAATACACCAATCTCTGAACATGTCCCTCCATATTACCCCTCCAGGTCAAAACAAAAAGGAGATTGAGTTCACTTTTTTAACAAGATACAAGTTTTCTGCGGTCAGAGTATGTGAAAGAGAAATGGCCATTACGTTGGCAATCCAATCAGGGCTTGTTGAATTCATACAGAACTCCTTCGGAAGCCTCTAAGGCTTTTAAGATGAGGAAAGGTAATTTCATTCACAGAGACCAGGCAGAGAAAAAGTATGAGCAAACTACAAAAAGAACTGGGGTCTAAATTAAATCCTAAGAAAAGATCTTACCCAAACCAACCCCTCTAAGGCTAATGAAGTTGAATTAAAACTGTTAAATCAGCTTATGATCAACTATTATTGCAGAGTGCACATATATCACTTCTATTAGCCAAATACTGTACCAGATCTGTGAGGGGGAAAAAAGAAGAAGAAATACAGCCAGAATTACTTCAGAACCACTACAAAGATGAATTCAACTCCCTGCTTTCTTTCAAAAATTAAAAATCAAACAGGGAGCCAATTTATTCATTTGGATTATTAGTAAAGTTCATAGTAATTATTCTAAAAGTATTGGAAAATACCCAATACCATAATGGTGAGAAATTATAATGCAAAGTCCTCCTGCTTAAGAAAAAAAACCACAGGAAAGTTTAATAAAACTTTCTAGAGTCCTTCAAAAGGAACACATGCTCTTAAATGTCTTTCAGCAATGTGATGTCTTACTTAAAGCAGACAGATTTTGATTATGATCTCTTTTTCAGTTCCTCAAATGCATCCTTGATGAGGATGCAACTAGATAGAATCGTACGCAGTGCATAGATCAGAATGAACAATACCGAAAGAGCCTTGCTTTTCTAAATACAGCATAGGAATCAATGGATCCTTCTGTTAGACATCTGCCTCTCTACTGAGGTATTACGAAATATATTGAATGGGTTATTTACTACTTCAGTTTCCCATTGTATTCTGGGCTAAATGACTACTGCATGTATATCTCCAAAAGTACATCTATGCAGCGAGGTAATACAAAAACCTATTCAGCTCAAAATATTTTCACCTGTCAATAACACATAAGGAGGATTTTAAAAATATTGTTCCATCCTATTTGGCTATAGTGCAGATGATTCCTGATGTGATGTATGTCAAATGTCATTTTAAAGTATTTATCTCAGTAATGGCACTGTGGAAAGACACTCAAATTTTAAGCAAATATTATTTTATCATATTTTTGTCTAGATGAACTGAGATGTCTGAGGTGAACTTTTTCAAATAGTCACCCCTTTAAATACATCACAAGAGGAAATCAATGTAGAAGACCAACCCTATCTAGGACTGAGCTGTTGAGGGCAGGGCTTTACAATAGCAGAAGAGTCTTCCATTGTCATATAATGGCTGGCAACAGAGCACACATCGCTCCATCAGTTCCAGGTCCTGCCACAAGAGGCAGCAGTGCTCCAATTCCGCCAATTGACCCCACCGCACCCACCTGAGAAGGTAAGGCAGAGGTGGGCAGGGAGGGGGCAAAATAGGATGGGGAGGGAAATAGGGTGGGGAGGGGGAGGAATGGGGGCAGGGAGGCTGCGGGAGGGGTTGGATTTGGTGGTGATGGTGCATGCCAGATCCCCTCTTTTAACAGCCTCTCTGCTCCTTTCTTCTCCTGCCAGCTAAAGAGCTGGCATAGGTCTGAGGAGACCCATTGTGGAGCGAGAGGCTTACGGAGGGGTAAGGAAAGACAATTCCCTTTCTTTTTTCTTCTGAAGCCTCCTGATCTGCCCCCCCCCCCACTGGATACAGTGCACACCTTTTTTGGTGCGGCTGCATTGACCGGGGGGGGGGGAGGATAGGATTGGGCTCTGAACCAATGAGTTTTAGACATCTGCTGTTGATCAGACCTGGGATTACATGGCAAGCCATTCAGAAAACAGAGATGCACAAGTCTTAGACTGTAGAAAGGAAAAGGCTTGGCATTTAGTGTGTAAGGTTAAGAATTAGGTAGTAATCCCTATCAGCGCCAGATGTGCTGGTTGTTCTCATCCAACTGAATCTGATTGTTCTATTCCAATTATCTTGTCTATGACTACTTTGCTAATTTTCCCTGGCCAGACAGGCTGGCAGACTTCTAGAAGTCTCTTCTGGTCAACCTAGAAGAGAGAAGCAGCAGTTGAAGAGTCTGGAGTGGGGTAGAGAAATTTTATTCATCAACTGCACAGCCCCCTATGTTGCTTTAAGGACAAAGTACACATTACATTACATACAATGCATGCAAAGAAGCCCAATGGACAAATACATATCTAGAACCTTGCATGAGGAAACGTAGCTGTGAGAGGCAAAATGGCTGGCAAGGAAAGAGGTAGAATGAATTAAAGAGCCATTCCAGACCACTTCATCACTCAAAATGGCATCCTCCAGAGGTTGCTTTTCTTCTCAGACCTTCATTGCACACATTTGTGTGTAACATGTAGTTTGCCCCTCACTCTCTCAGTGTTCCTTCTAGTATTAAAAAAAATGCCCTTGGATGCTTGCCATTCACTTGGAGAATCCAAGAACTGAATCCTGCAGGCCTATTGTGGGCCTAGATTGGCCTAATAAATCACATCTCCCAAGACAACGTCCCATTAAACCTAATTAGCCAAAGTCTTTATTCCTAAACTGCCTCTTCTCAGGGGAAGTTTTAACTTTTGGTTTTCAAATGAGCTAGAAGCACTTAACGTGTTTTCCCCTCTTCATTTGGCAGGGAAAATAGCTTATTTTTGAGTGTAGTCAAGGGTACTTTAAGAAGTTGGTGTAAAATTTTGATAGTTCATGAACATTTTAATGTTATCTTGCTACAGTATATGAAAAATTAGAAGTTTCTCAGCTGCAAGTTTGCTGTCTTTTCTACAGAATGTTGATATAGCTGCCATGTGAACCAAGAACACCTAAACAACATCGGGCCTGCCCTTTATTAGCTGTTTAATGACTGTTTGTTTGTTCTGGTGCCTTCCCCCTTTTTAAAATGTTATTTACTAGTAATGGGGCAAATCTTTCTGTGAAAACTGTATTGCTGAACAACAGGCTGCTTCTTCAAGTGGTCATCTATGCAGACAAATGTAATGTACAGACATGTGTGTATGTGCAGAGTGATCTCAGAGCTTTGCAAACCTTTGTTGATGTTGTTGTTGATAATATTAATAATAATAATAATAATAATATTAACAGTATTTATATACCGCTTTTCAACAAAAAGTTCACAAAGCGGTTTACAGACAAAATCTAATGATTAAATGGCTCCCTGTCCCAAAAGGGCTCACAGTCTGTTGAGTGCCCTGTGGTCAAGTGGGGAGATAATGTCCATAGCTGTGTTTTTCAAAGGTGGGTAGAACTCCCAATCTCTCTGTTCCTTTGAGAACAGAAAGAGGATAAGAGGTGAGTACAAAACTGAGAGGTGAGTATAGCAGCAAAACTAGGCTAGACTGGAGAGTTCTAGTACTGCCATTTAAATGTTTCCAGTGCCTGACCCCGATTGCTCTGGAGTGTTGGGTGAGAAGGCGAAGCACCAGCAATGGCAGACAATTTAAGGGGCCCAGGGAGAAGGAAAGTGGGGTCCTAGGTAGGGGTGGCATCGGAGATTGGCCAGGTTCAGCCCTGGCCAAAGGCCATGACCATTAAAGGGCCCACCTGGTCAGTCTGACCCTGAATGCTTCAGTACAAGTGGTAGTGCCTAAAATGCCACCAGGGTACGAATATAGTTCAAATATAATCCATGTGGCTTGGTGTAGTTTTGCCTCCAACCCTACTGAACCAAAAAGCAGGCAACAGAAACAAAAGAGTGCAGATCAGATCCTATGCTATTATATAGCCAATCCAATGGAGCTTCATAGTATGCTACAGGAATGCCACAATCACCTACTGTGGGTGCTCCTTGTGGTACACACATGCTAAGAGGACAAGCACAAGCTGATGCACTGTGGTAGGGATTAAACAGCCAAAAAAGAATGCAATTCACCTCTGACAACCAAGAAGTCATGGGTAGCTCAATCCTGCACAACTATCCGGTGGGCAGCCTTGGCCACCCGCCGAATCCTATCCCCATTCCGGGCCGCTCTGGAGTGGCCCAGAGGTTTACTCGGGGAAAGGGGACATTCGTTCCCTTCCCCCCAGTGTAAACTGGGGAAGACCCAATGGACTTCCTCGGATTTCCGCCAGCTAAATAGCTGGCAAAAGAGGAGGCCGTGTAACAGCCGTGCCGGCCTGAATGGGGACGGGGATATGGCGGACACCATCCCTGTCCCCCGGGCCAGCTTGGCCAATGGCCCCCCACCCTCGACACCCAGACTGCCCCCACCGGGGGATCCCTTACCTGCCTCCAGCAGCCACAGGGACGTCCCGGCGGCGGAGTGAGGGCAGCCGGCCTTGCACTGGTCACCCTTACTCCAGAGTTGTCGCAAACGTTCTTTACGGCACGTTTGTGACGCCACCCAATCTTCCCGAAGGATTGTGCTGTGAAAGTTATAAGAAGCCCCCTTTTTTCATAGCTGCAGCCTGGCATGTATTCAACAGTCAGATCTTTTTTTTCCTTTTGTTTCTTTCCTTTTTTATACATCTTCTGTGCTTGAAGCATCCCAACAAAAATATCACACAAACTTTATTTTAAAAATTCTACCTGCTGATAAGCCTGGGCTAAGTTTAAGACTTCACAATAAATCCTTTCATTTTAAATACTAGGCTACGTACCGTTTTCCTTTAATCCTCTACTGAAGCTTATCTATTATTCTCTTGGCTGCTTTACATACATTTATAACCCTTTCATCTTTTAAAATTATACTTTTGGGAAAGATTCAGCTTTGAAAAGGTTGCTCCCATCCCAGAGCTAAAAAAGAAAAGAAAAGAGGTTCTATTATGTTTCCAAAACAGCAAATATGCTGCCTCTCAAGATATAACTTACTGGGTAAAATTGGAGGTTAACCTGGGAGAGTGTGCTGCCATGTGTATCTACCATATTTTCAATGAATGTATCACAACATAGCATGCCTACAGAGCATCCATTCTCAATTTCTAGCAATACAGAATTCAGAGAAACAGCGATGCAAATGCTGATCATCTTTTCTCAACTGCCATCATATTTGTGAATTTGCATACTCCTGGTACTCAAGCCACAAAGACATTTAAAAGTCTTTGTCACTTGCTGTAGACTTTACCATGACATCAGCATTGTTTTTGCCACTAGCACGACTCACAGTTCGGTATACATTCATCACGAGGAGGGCATATTCTCATAATCATTTCAGCATGTGGTTGCTGCACGGAAATGTCTTACTTTTGTTGACTCGTACAACACAATCATATGCATTTCTACTCAGAAGTAAGTTCCACTGAGTTCAACAGGACTTACAGTGCAATCCGACTTAACTTTTGTGCCGGTGTAACCAGCGGCCCAGTGAGAATGGGAAGCCCCAGAACAGAAAACCCTTTGAATTCCTCTTTTGGAGGGGATTTGAATCCCTTTTCCGTTCTGGGGCCTCCCGTTCTTGCTGGGCTGCTGGTTACACTGGCACAAAAGTTAAGTCGGATTGTGCTGCTACTTCCAAATAAGTGTGTATAGGATCACGCTATAGAAAAAGAGGAAGACGTTCATACAGAAACTTCTACTTTTCTCTTCTTCCTGGTCAATGCTGATATTCTTATCTGTCTACCAGGGCTAGTAAGTCAAGGGATGGGAAATTGAACAACCAGGGGAGGGGGGGAAGGAGGAGAGAAACTGGGGGCTCTTTGTGTGTGCATGCTTTGTGTGTGAATGTGGAACAGAAATGCTGTAGATGTCCATACGCTGTTGTAAATGTTCATTCGGCAGCACGCGGGGTGTGCTGCTGGTGCCCCATTTTGGAACTTGCACCACAAACGGTGGCTGTGTCGGCGGCCTGTTGCTGCTACTGGTTATCCACGGGAGTGCAGGTAAGCCGATGTGGGGGTGGGGTAGGAGGAACGGGGAGGGAGTTTCTTGGCGGAGAGGGGGGAAATGGGAGTTGGAACAGGGGAGGGGGGGATCCCAGTGGCAGCAACTTGCACCAGGATCCTATCCCTGTCCCCTTCCATCTCACTCTCCTCAGACTTATGCCAGCAAAAGGCTTACCCTGAGGTAAGGGAACAAAAGTTTATCTTGTTGAGGCCTCCATGACTGCCCTCCCACCACAGGATGGAGTGAGTGCCTCATTGGTGTGGCTGCATTGGCACTGGGGGAGCTAGTTAGGATTGGCCCCAAACTTTGGTAGCAGCTCTGTCTCAATATTTACTAGGGCAATACAGGACCTAATAACATCAGCCATGCCATCAGGGTCTCATTCATCCATACACCCTCGAATGTGATATATACTATAATTTGCCAACACTGCTGTTTTGCTATTTACCAAAGACTAACAGATGAGTCTCACCACAAGAAACAAATGGACACAAATTTGACATAAAAATGGCAATACTGACTCATTGTTGCTTTAGTGCTATATAAATGTCACTATTTCAGCTTTTATAATGGCACGTCAAAGTTGAATCTTGAATGCTATGGTGCATGCAAACAACCAGCTACAAGCTGAGGTGGTTAGAAGACAACAGGATCAACACTTTGCCCATCATCACTGTGCACTAAAACAGTTGTGCAGTTCAACCCACATCTGGCAGCTTTCCGGTAGTGCAGTAATTCTGGATGGAATTATAAGCTCTACTTGTAGAATACAGAGCAGCAAGAGATGCTCAGCTAAGAGTTGGCTCACTTCCAATTTGCCACTCTTTGTTGCCTTCTCTCATTCCTGCCTCTGTATTTTGTGCCTCTTCTACTGCCTATGACTGGCAAGCTGCAAAATACCTGATCACTGTCCATCCCCCCCCATGCCCCTTCATATTCCTTTTTTAGAACCATTTATTCTGCAAAGCAATCCTTGTATTATCATAGACATGGCTTTGCAATGCTTCCTGCTACTACTTAATGCACCCTTGACCCTTCTTTTCTATTCCTTTATCTTCCTTCAGTTTGGACTCATCCAACTTACTCAAAGTGTATGGCACTTGCTGCTGCTCATTTTTAGTGTCTTGTTAGATCTAGCATTATGTGAAAGGATAAAATATTCCCTATTCACTTTTCTCAAACTATGCACAATTTTATACATATCCTCTCCCTATTAATTTTCATGGTGGCAATGAAATCATACTCAGTAGTCTGCAGTTTCCAGACAGGTATAGTTTCCAGGTTTAGGCCTGGACCCATTTAAAAAAAAAATGGTGTTACATTAGCTATCACCTAATCCTTTAATAGAAGGGATGATGTTAGAGGCAGTTTACATTTTAAACTGCATGGTTCAGCAATTTTAAAATTGAGAACTTTCAGAATCAATCTATACCTAGCGACTTATTGCTGCTTAATCTATTTACTCTAAAACCATTTCTGTGAACTTTCAAAGTGTGGCAATTCTTCAAACTTGCCACTTGAAAGTGATATTTAAGGTATGAGTATCTCACCAATATCTTTAGTGAAATACTCATGCTAAGTATTCATTTAGTTCTGGCAAGATTCCTGCCTTTAATATATTTTAAATTATTACGGGTATTTCCTTAAATAAATTCCTATGGACCCATCCTGTGAGCCACTGAAAGGGCACCAGCTTATGGGATTGGTAAGTCTAATCCCACAACTGCTGCCATTAAAGAGGGGTTACTTGACAACACAAAGTTGTGTTGCCTTGATAGGGAAATGCCCCACTCTGAGCCTATTCTGTGACAGTGATGCACAGCCTGGCACAATTTTGACCTAGGAGCATGCTCTTTAACATGCAGTCACTAAGAGCTCAATCCAACTAAAGTTCTGGGCGGCAGACCTAGCGATCTGCCGCCCAGAATAGCCCGTAGTCACAAACGTGCCGTAAAGCACGTTTGCCGACTACTCTAGAGCAGGGCAGGCCGGCGCAAGGCCAGCCTGCTCTGCTCCGCAGGCCAAAAACTCGGCTCGCCGCCGGTCCCAGGTAAACGTGGATACGGCGGGCGGGTGGGTGGGTCAGTCGGCGGACGGGGGGAGGGACAGCGGAGCCGAGAGGGCGGCCATAGGCCCAGCCGTCCCGGGCAGGGGCGGGGACATGGCGTCCACCATATCCCGGTCCCCGCCGGGCTCCGTAGGGCGGCTGGGCCATTACAAGGCCTCCTCCGACTTCCACCAGCAAAATAGCTGGCGGAAATCCGAGGAGACCTACCGGCCCCAGCCACCATTACACTCGGGGAAGGGGACGAGCGTCCCCTTCCGCAAGTAGACTTTCCGCCGTGGGATGCCTGCTGTAGGCAGCCTGTGGCGGAGCACTGGATCAGGCGGACAGCCTTGGCTGCCTGCCCGATCTTTAAGTAGGATTGGACTGCCCCAGAGTTACTTCACTAACCGACTTCACGTGCAATCCCCACACTATCCAATGGAAGAAAAAGCAGCTGTGGTATGGGCAAGGCTTCAGTCCTGCAGCTAGCTGTCATGCATCATGTATGGTGGGTGTCCAGGTGACTCACAAATTTGCATATCAACACGAGTCCTAGTATAACTCTGTTAGCGATTAAGCTAACAGCGATTAACAGTGCAATCCTATACAACATACACCACCGGTGTAACCAGTGGGCGAGGGCATGGTGGGAGGCTTTGAAGGGGAGAGGAGATTTAAATCCCCTTTGGAGAGGATTTGAATCCCCTTTCCGTTCTTGGACCTCCCGTGCTCGCTGCACCGCTGGTTACACTGGTGGTGTAAGTTGGATAGGATTGCACTGTTAATCGCTGTATCATGCATACAAAGTTCTCCCCCCTTCTCCATTACAACTTTGTGAGTTAGATCAGGCTGAGATAGTGTGGTTGTTCCAAAGTCACTGTGAATTTATGGTCGAGAGGTGATTTGAATCCAGTTCTCTGCAGTCTGACACTCTTAGGCTACAATCCTAGACAATGTTTCCCGGGAGTAAGCCCCAGTGGACAAAATGGGACTTACTTCTGAGTAGACATTCATCAGACTGCACTGCAACTGATACTGACACTAGAATTTTTTTTTTAGTAGCAATACCTGTTTGCTTGCAAATGTTATTGTGATTCCTATGGAAATATATACCCTAAATATATACCTTTGTCTAAATATAGACAAAGGGAAATATATACCCTAGAATCACAAAAGAGGTTTGACATACAACTGGTTGTTTTATGACCTGAGTTTTGTATAGAGTTACAAAGCAAAACAAATTATAACCGAGATTAAGATTGCATCTTAATACATCTCAGTAAGACTTATTAAGCATTAACTCAGAGGCGTCTTCAAGGGGGGGGGCCCTGGGGCCCAGGGCGCAGAGGCAGGGGAAGGGGCGCAGGACCCCTTAAGTTTCGTTTTTGTTTTAGGCTTTTTTTGTTTTTTTCCGGGGGGGGGGGGGTTCCGGCTGCCGCCCCCCGCTGCTTCCCAGCTGCTTTCTGCATTGTTTGCCCCCCCAGGGCTTGTGTGTGCTTTTGGGGTACATATCTTTTGTCAGAGGAGGGGCACAAGCAGCATATTCTTGCTCCGGGCGCCGCCATCTTGAATTGACCAACGAGAGGGAGAGATATTCTTTTGTTTTCACCCTAAAACCTCCCAGAACCCCCCCCCCTGCCAAAAAAACCTCTTTATTAAAACCGAAACCTAATTTTGACAGTTTTATGACCGGGTTTATGACAGTTTTATGGGGGGGAGGAAAGGTCGGGCCCCCCGGTTGAAAAATGTCTGGGTCCTTCTCTGCATTAACTACCATTTACCCAGTGACAAGAAAAAGGAATCTTCAGTGGCACATATTCCATTGGCATTTTTTAAAAAAAGGAAAGCTAGAATTTACAGCATATGCTATAATTTAATGAATTTCAGACAAATTACTCTCATATAAACATCAATAATGGAAAGAGAATGTGAAAGATGAGAATTAAAAAATCTATAATGGGCAGGGGGAAAGGTTGCCATAATATTGGGCACAGGGTGAAAACAATTGATCAAATAATTTAAATGACAACAGGGAGATCAAGTGGATAGAAATTTAATTACTCCTTTAAGAGAAGGCTAAAAGGCAAGGAAATGGAATTATACTCCCGGTTCATACATTGGAATGAACCTGTCTGGCCACTGGGTGTCATCCTTGATTCAAATGACGATTAAAGACCTTCTAGATACAGCATAAAGTCTGCAGCTTCAATAGCAGTTAAATTCTACTCTGTTTGATTGTATGGCATACAGCAAATTGTTCTGCATTTAAAGCAGCTATAAAATGGAATACTTTGACATAGACAAATTTGCTTTTGTCTCACTGCCTTATTTGGAGACCTGAAACAACCTGGTGACGTGGGGAGCAAAAAAGAAGAAAATGTGAGAGTGCACACTGGTCTCAAAGAATTTGTGCACCGATCTTACAGACTCAAGTAAATGCTAAATAAATACACAACCTAACTTTATAGATCTCACATTCTCATGACTTTTCGGCGAGGGCTCAAAACATTTTTTTTCGTCTAGCGTTTGGGTGATAGGTTGTGGTCTGCCTCCTGTGTCTCAAGATGCTCTGCCATGCTGCTTCTCTGCTCCATACTGTCGCCCCCCCCCCCTTAGTGGATTTTATTGTTTTTAAACTTGTTTATGTATGGTTATATATTGTTTAAATTTATTTTATGTATTATTTTAAATTATGTATTTTAACTTTTGTTGTAAGCTGCCTTGGGCATTTGCCTTTCGGCATAGGAAAAGGCGGGATATAATTTTTTTAAATAAATAAATAAATTCTGAAGAGCAGCCAGTTCTAACCTGCATTTCCCCGGATTCATTCCTGCTCTCCTAGCCTCTCCCTCTTTTCCCACTATTGTCTGATATTCCATTTGTAAGTCTCTTTGTGGCAGGGAGAGGTATAATATTCACTTATGTAACTGTGTAAGGCACTAAGGCTGAAATCCTGTAAACACTTGCCTGGGAGTAAGCTCCACTGAACTCATGAGTAGAAATGCAGAGGATTGTGCTGTAAGTACACCAATGGCATTATAAAATTACAATTACTACAAAATGATCTCTAGTGGACATTGGTCAGGATCCAGAGTGGCACTCTGTGGCTGTTTGGCTCATGTATGGGGGCTTGAAGCTATGCCTTCAAGAAGTAATCCCCCAAACTGCCAAACAGCTCCCATCAAAAGCCAGAGGGCCCTCTGCAGAGGGTGGTACCATAACCAGTGTTCCCTGTAAGTTGTGCAGCCGTGCAACACAGAGCTCAGTAACCCGGAAGTTTGGCGATGACGTATGATGTCATTGCTGAGCATCCAGGGATGGCATCGCCAATGCAGTCACAATGCCACGCACCAGAAGAAAGGGTCCGGCACGGACTCCTTAGAGGGAATACAGACCTTAACATACGAGAGCAACTGCCACTGGAAATATATTTTACCTATGAATGAGCAGAAAAGTTTTCTGTTTGTATAGGGGGATGATTGGATCTCACCCTTTGCCCTTCCCTGTAATTCTGTTTTGCTCTGTTTGTACACTTGATCTGCCTTTTTTTAAAAAGAGTGCATATACAATTCTGTTGGTGATACAAATTCATACCGTTATCATTACAGGTATTAAGCTTTAGGGAAAATACTCCTTTGGTCAATTCCTCTATAACCTACCCTTGTAACTCTCATTTACTTCTTATAGGAGAAAACCTTTGGAATCTTCCTACTTTTAGCAGATTTGTTCCACAGAGAACAGTGCCTTCCATAGGTAATTATGAATATCACAGAGACACAAGAAGAGCATGCTTATCAACAACAGGAAGGAACAGAAGATGTTCTTTACAGACAACCTTTTCTGAGTATTTTGGGTTGGTACAGAACAGATGTACAAGTGAAATGAAGGTAGAACCAGCTATTCTTTGTTTAACGTCACGGATGGAGATCCCATAAAATTAAAGAGCCCATGAAAAGTACCATACAGAGGAGTATTGAAAAACAGCATGGCGATCTGGGAAATTAAATAAATAATCAGTAGGACAGTGTTCTAGAAGATATTTTCCTGCCAGTAGTGATGGGCATAACCATCCTATCTCAATTTTCTAAACTTTATTGAAGAGCTTTTGGGAGAAAAACCTTGTTCTTTCCCTGGGAGTTTTCCAAAGTTCAGAAAGACCCAGCCTAGAGCAATTCCCATACTGCTACCAACCATGTCTGCCAGTTTTCCTCCTCCACCCTTTCCCAAATGTAAAACATTATGAGGAGAATACAGTTCCCAGTTCTTGTTAGCAATGTAGACAACATGCTTGCTCAAAAGTCTTCATTACAGAGAAGAAACTATGAAAAAGTATCAGACAGAAAGGAAGATAGAAGATAAGAGGAATGGTGATGGAGGAGGCTGGCATTGATCTCTCACTGGAAATCTTCAAGCAGACGCTCAACAGGCACCTACTAGAGATGCTCTAGGACAGGGGTTCTTAACGTTGGCAGTGTGGAGTACCACGTACATGGCGGCCGCCGCGCCGCACCCCACCAGACGTAAGTGCCGATGATGTCATCTTTTGGGTTTCCGCCACGCTGGGGGTCTCCCAAAGGTAAGCCAAGGGACCAGGGTGGGCAGGAGGGTCTTTTTCGAGTCCTGGGAACCCGCAGCTGGAGGTCTGCAGGCTCTGCAGAGCTTGAGCAGCCAGTTCCAGGGCTGCGGTGTGGCGCAGTACAGGGGCCCTGGTGGCTGCCATCTTAGCTGCCATGGCTCCACGTACCACCAACCGGCAGTCCGGCATACCACCGGTTGAGAACCCTGCTGTAGGAGGATTTCCTGCTACACTCAGTGGGTTGGACTAGATGACCTTGTGGGTCCCTTCCAACTCTATGATTCAATGAACCAAGCCAAAATTTGGAAGGGGGAATTGAGCTTAGCTTATAATGGGTCCGTCATTTCCTAAAGGGAGAGCTTGTTTCTGAGCCCCCACTTTCCAAAATTTGTAGTTACCAATAACTGTCAGCAACTTATAAGATAGATAGACTAATGGCCCAATCCTATCTTCAACCAGCCTGTGGAGTGCAGCGGAGCTGACGTAGCATCCGCTGCACCCTGCGAGCCAGCCGGGGACTACACTGTGATGGAAAACAAAATCCTTACTTACCTACTCTGCCAGGCTGAGGTCCCCAATGAGTCTACTTGGATCTCCACCAACTCTTTGGTTGGCACATGTCCAAGTGGACCCAAGGTGGCATGGCGAGGCCAGGTGGGAGGCATAGGTTATAGGAGGCACTATTGCCGCTAACCACCTCTGTTCTTAACTAAAGGATTGGGCTGATAAGGATCCTGTGCCACTACAGAATCATCATGTACCACCAGCACACCGGAACACTACATACTGCTAGGACATGACCAGTTGGAGAAGAAATAGGCAGGTTCTGCCATTCACTCTCAATGGGAATCAAGGCTGCATGAAGAGATAAGGCCATTTAAATGGTTTTGGGTATAAATATCCAGCAGTATAAATATCCAAAGTGAATTCCTATGCTCTCTATTAAATTCCTATGAAAATACAAAAAATTAAGACAATAAATATTTCTAATAGAAACTGGTTGTTGTTGTTGTTGTTGTTGTTGTTGTTGTTTACAATTTATAATTTCCTTTCAGATAAAGAAATAAATAAAAGCAAAATGAAGAAATGTGTGAGAACTGTTGGGTGGATGACTCATCTGCATAGTGGTTCTTGTATCTTTCTGAATTTTACCTTCCCTTTCCCTCCTCCCCCTGCAAAATAATAAAATCTGAAATGGCACCTGTCTGGAGCTACAGTAGTGGTTGAGAGCATTTATACTGTCACTACAATAGAAATTGCAGGAAAAATAATACTTTAGGGCTGCTCCCCTACCACCTGTAGGATATAATTCTGCATATTTGACTAATGAGAGACATTCAGAGACAAAGTAATGTGGATCCATGGAATGCATTCCTGCAGGCCAAAAGACATGAGGTAGAATAGTGAATGGAAAATAAAGCAGTCTTGGGGTTTAAGGAGCATCAAACCTTGGCATTTATTTCAAGCAGATCAAAATCTGTGTGAATCAGCTTGTAAATTGCTGTTAAGTCCTATAATGAGTTCTCAATTGCAAGTGGCTAAGACAATTCGAGGAATTAATCAGAATTATTGTGTCTAGACTGTTGTGAATAATATTATTAACTGTCTAGACAGCCTTGGCACTGCATCTAATGCAATACTGCTTGTGCCATAATATCTATTTTCTCAGAATCCTGATATAGTTCTTCTTACTCTAGCTAATATCAAAAGAACTACCAGCAATTTCTTCAAACATTACCACTGGTAAGAAATGTTTACATGTGCTAAGAGCTAAGCTATTATGAGAACACACACACACACAGACACACAGACAGCTAGTATTTTTAAAGGATATGAGAACTGTACTAAAATGCTTTTGAAAAAGTATTGCTTGTTTTTATGCAGAAAACCTCCCGTAAAATAGCACTCCATTTACTTAGATTATAAAGGCTTTGATAGTACACATCTTTGTCTAATGCTTCCTAGCTTTATACTGGATATAATTTTAATGAAAACATGCCACTATTAAAGAGCTATTAGCCAGAGAGCAGAAATTCTCTTTAATTTTGTTCACAACCAAAGTCATCTAAAGATGCTGCTTAAAAGTACTGTATAATTAAAAAAGGAAACAACAACAACAACACCCTATTCTATTTCCACGGAATTAACTATTTGGCATGAGTTAAGGTTACAAACATTCTTGTTTATTAGAAGCCTTTATAGCAGAAAACAGTCTCTCAAAAGACTGATGTTGGTTGAGCTAATCTACGTGGAGCTGAAATAGCTTGGCCTTTCTGCATAATCATTGTTTCTGTGCAAGAAATGCAAATCTGCTTCTCCTCTGTTACGCACAGTCTGCATGTCTTTCCACAAGGTTGCCCCTCTGAGCAGGGTGTCATATTTTCCTAGCTCTGACACAGCCACATTTTGCATATGGGGAAATAAGATGCTTTCCCCCGATAGTCCACTCAAGGCTATAATCATTTCTGTGCAAAACACAGTTGTGGAAATGTCTTAGACAAATATTGGATAGTCTCTGTAAAGCAATTTGTAACTTGCATCCCTGCCCCTTCACTTGTTATGAACTTTTTATTTTTATTTTTCACCCACTAAAAATTCATTGGATAGAGTGTGCTTCCCTACTGAACACAAGCTGTAGCATGATGTTGCTTTAAAGCAGCGAACAGCAACATGGCTATTCCACAATTGCTTCTCAGCATTTTTCAAACCCCTCATTTCAGGTTTTCTAATTCTTTGAGGGTTATGTGCTTTTCCACCCCTGCACACATTTAGCTAAACGTTTTAAATGGAGAACCAGCAGCAACAATGTGATCCCCCCACAGCAAAGCTATCCCATCACTTCTCACATGTAGTCAGGATATTGTGCTTCAATGACTGGTTTGCAGATGTATCATCACACAAAGACTAAACTGTAGTTGCAGTATGCTTTCTTTGTGTCAGGTATTCAGTGCTACAGTCTTAGCAAAACAGGGTGGAGTAAAACACTTCAGAGGGTTTGCGTCACCCGGTGCGAGAGCTCTTGCGTCACCCCCATGATTGACCTCCTCCCATACCAGACCATACAGAATAAATTACAATATCATACGCAGAACCTAAACATATGTATTTATTTCTGTAAAAATGAACAGGAACAAATACACAAACAGTGCAACAGACCTATGCAGCGGTATCACTAGTATTGGTGTCACCCGGTATGGTAACACACGGTGTCACCCACATTAACTTTATTTCTTTTAATATGTAACAGTACAGGTCACCCAACAAATCAGTAACCAACAAAAAAACAGTGGCCAACTTGATGACACTCACACAACTGAATAAGAGTTCCAGTATTAGCTCTGATACATAGAAATGACAGCTGACTCATACTAACACCTTATTGGTTCCATGCTGTGTCATAATAACACCTCACTGGCTTTCGGAACAATCAGTCTCATTGGTCAGTTTTGAGTTAAGGAAATCCACTTTTTGTTACATAAAGCAGTTGTGTTTTCTTTTTCTGGTTATTTGGCCATAACCTTCAGAATACAGATAATTTAACATCGTTTGTTTCATTACATTCCACATTAAATTACCTTTCCAATGACATATAACGTGATGGTATTATTCATAAGTACAAATTTTCCAAAAGGTTTCCACAATTTTGGCCACTAGTGGTATCAACCCCCTCGAGGGTATCACCCAGTGCGGTCCGCACCCCTCACACCCTTCTAGTGACACCACTCAAACACTCACAGCTCAATCTTAACTAAATCCCCTCCCTCCCACTGATGCAGCCATGCCAACAGAGCACGCACTGTATCCTGCGGAGGGCCCTTCTACATAAAAAAAGATGTGCTCTACCATTGAACTACAAGCCCCTCCCCCCAAAGAAAAGCATGTCCTGGGTTTAGGAAGAAATTGGAGGTGATTAGTTATTCATGATCATCTAATTCCTTGGTTAGAAGGGATCTGTTCAGAGCTAGCTAGCATGAAAGGCCTACTTATTACCACGAAGGGATCTATAGGAATGCACCCGCTCTGGTCAGCCATCCTGGCAGAACAGTGAGTAAAGAACTCAGAGTTGATCCTCTGGATTCCCACTTTAAACCCTGTAGCACCTATCACAGATCATGCAGCAAACTCTAAAAGCAGAGTTACACAGAAGGCCAGCATACTCCACTAAATTCCTTGAGCCTCCATATTTTATTTACATGTGAGTGAAATTATATAAGCACTCATGAATGGAGGTGCAATATGCTCTATGTAAAATATACTTTTACAGTCCAATCCTATGCATGTCAGTTGGTCTTATTGTAATTGATGGGGCTTTCTTCAAGTTAAGTATGCATAGGTTTGCAGCCATACTGCCCAATCCCAACTAAATCGCCCCTGCTGATTCCACCGCGCCAATGGAGCGCAAGCTGTATCTTCGGGGGGGGGGCAGAGTCCTCCTCAAGGTACAAGAACGTTTGTTCCTTTACCTTGAGGTAAGCTTCCATTTGCCTGATAGGTCTACTCAGACCTGTGCCAGCTCTTTGCTGGCACAACACTGAGTGGACCCGGGAAGGTGGTTCGACACCAGGAAGGGGGCTCTCTGCTCTGTTTCAGCCACCCTGCACCAACCTACCAGTGCTGCAGCATCTTTGTGGGTCACTGTTGTGCAGCTACCGCTGCTTGCCATTTCCAGAAGTAGCCCAGTTGCGCACGACACTGCGTAACAGTTTGCGATGCTGGAAAGGCTGCTGCAATGCTAAAACACGAGTTCCAACAGCGCAGTGGCCTGTTAGAACTAGGCCCTTCGTATAATTTTGAAACTGGGTTGTATCTAATGCAAGCTAGTCATAACAAAGCACCACAGAAATCCACGAGACAAGTTAGTTGTGACTAACTGGTGTGCCATTAATTTAAATAGGACTGACCACACAATTCTATGCATGTTTACTCAGATGTAAGTCATACTGTTGTCAGTGGGGCTTATTCCCATGAAGGTGCCTACAGGAATGCACCTTAGTCAAGATTAACTTTCTTTAGATACAAACCATTGATTGTTTGATCTCTTCAGACTCTTTTTCTTTGTCTGAAAAGTTATAGTAGTTCCAAAGTTGCATAAACAATTCGAAGTGTAAAACGATGGAGTTCTGAAGTATGCAAGAAGTCAATACAATATCATGTTATAGCAGTATTGTTAAATTTCCTACTAGCAGGTCCATGCAAAACCATAGTGATGTCTTAATGTGCAGTATCTTGACACTAATATTTCCTAGATTAGTTTTTGTTTTCAGATGTTTGCAGGGTTGGAGTTTCTATAGAACTCTATAGAAAGTTCTGTAGAGTTTTGCCCTTCAAAATGTACACATTTTGCATATCGACACACGAAAATAAAAAAAAGTCTTTCAACAAACATTTGATTTGTTATTTGATTATATAAAAATGTAAAACATACTTACGCTGGCTTTATATTCTGCATATGTTTCTCATGAATGTAGGCACCAGCTAGACCTCCTGCTCCAGAATTTAGATACTGTAAGATAGATACCAAGATTTAAACATCTTCTTGAATGGATCCTTTATATAAGATTATATTTATATAACGCACAGACAGACTTTGATTCAAATATGGATTGAGTATGGACCAGAAAGACATTCCTTAAAAATAGCTTCATCCCACATTACATACCATAAGTTCTTGTAATATTAGCCAAGAACACGTAAACTGGTTGGAACATGTAAAGAAGTGGAACTCCTTAGAAATTTGCAGACACTTCAGCATCTTTTGAAATAATTTTTAATACCTTTTTTCTCTTTTTTCATTGACATGTAGCACCTGGTTGTACTGAAGTGCAGCACTTTCGCGAGATACTGTACTTTTGTATGTATACTTCTTAACTATCTTAACATGTACAATAACATGTGGATTTATAAAATAATATAATGAACTGGTCTCTTCCACATTCAATAAACTTTATAAAAAATTGTTTTATTGACTCTATTTGGGCAGAATCCATTGCAATGTGGTTATTTTAATTACTTCAATATGCCAAAGATATTCTCACCTTATAGGAACACCAGCAGGCAAAGTCTACTCCCCACTCATGTAAATCCAGTTCTACATTGCCAACAGCATGAGCAAGGTCAAATCCAACAATGCAACCCTTATGGAGAAAGAAGTGGTTTTACATTTTTAAGTGCAGAAATCAACATACATTCAACTAAATATATCACAGTAAGAATGGAATTACTTCCAGACAAAAATCTATTAACTTGACAAACAAAAACAAACATTTTGCGTATACCAATTTAGAATCCAGGTTCAAAAATCGGAGGGGGTGTAGAGGATAGGACTGGGCTCTCTGTTTGGTGGGTCAAAAGTTGTTCATACCCTGATTATCTCAATTGCCCACAATAGGTATTACTGTACTACTGTATTTCTTCAATTCTAAGACGCATGGTTTTTCCCAATTAAGCATTTCAAAAAATGGGATGCGTCTTAGAATCGAAGGTCTCCAAAAAGCACCCCAAAATGCTATCTTCTTACTTACTGGGGCTTGGGGGAGCTTCAGGGTGACCTGCGCGACCCTCTGCAGGCCTCCCCGATCTTCAGTTCGGCAAAAACCGGTGATTTTCAGCCATTTCTGGTTTTCGTGAAAACCAGAAATGGCCAAAAATCGCTGCTTTTCGCCGAACTGAAGATCAGGGAGGCCTGCAGAGGGTTGCGCAGGCCTCCCTGAAGCTCCCCCAAAAGCCCAGGTAACGAAGGAAATGGCACTTTCTGGCAGGGCCAGAAATGCTATGCAAAGGCAGTGCACTGAGTCATCCTCAGCTGCAGGAGACATGCTGGGGAGAGTTGGTGCTGAGCAGGTATATTCAATGAAGGGAGGTGATTCTTACAATCAATTGATTTCCCCCCCCCTGCTGGTGGTACTGAAAGTAAAGGTGCGCCTTAGAATCGATGGCGTCTTAGACTCGAAGAAATACGGTATATATGGGAAAGACGTTTGGATCCCCAACAACAGCAAACAACAGCATATTTATTAAACAATAATGTGACCTATTGGAAAGGCCCAAAATATAGTTTGTTAACAAATTGCTTTGAATTTCTGATGTTCATATTTAGGAAGTTCAACTTATGATCACAAAACATGAATTATTTTATGGACTTTCATGTTGACTGAACTTTCAGGTATTTGCAGATACATTATCAGTTTATAGTTCTAATAGATTCTGTTTTCCAGAATGTTTGCAAAGATATGTAGTTTCTATGTGTATATATACTGTATATATGTCTGATTTCATGAGGACCAAAGAATCTATATTTTTTCATTCATTCTGGAGGACTGTAGAAACAAATCCCTCACGAATGGAAGCAATTGGAGAGGCCATGTCTCCAAACATTATCACAAACTTCAAATATCAATTCCTTCACAGGGCCTTACATGCATCTTGCTTGTAAAAATGGAAGAAACTAAAAGCCACTATGTTTCATACACAGCAATTACCACTTGATGGCAGCATTTTTAAAGTAAAGAATAATACAAAAATTAGTATTGTAAAGCTGAGTATTTATGAAACTGAAGAAAAATGATAGTACATTTTGTGCATTGACTACAAATGGAAGAATATTTTACATATTTTTAAAAGGCTCTTTATAAGTAAGATGGGAAGATGAACAGTGAGGGCATAAATTCCCAAATCTTTTATCTAACAATAATACAAAGGTTTTGGAACTATCGGCTTCTGTCTTTTGCTCCGTCTAAATTATTAAGACAATACTTTGGTAAATTAAATCTCCTCTAAACTATCTAGGTCTCAGAAAGTAATTGCATTTATAAGTGTGACATGCTAATTCTAATGAAACCACTAATGAGACTGTCAGCCTATAAAGTCCTTGCAAAATGAAGGAATGAACTTGCTGGCCCTATCACTTGCCAAATATAACTAGAAATGATGGTGAACAACTACATTGGATGTGAGCAAATCCAAGAAAGCCATGCATTGGTAAACTACTGGCCAGTTTCTAAGAAATCATGAAGGGCCTCCTGGTTGCTGGGATTCTTGCAAAGAATGCTGGGCTAAGTGGATCATGGTTTGTCCCAGTAAGCACTTCTTATGTTCTTAAGAAACCGTGCATACTCAGGAGGATTACTGTACTTAACAGAGCTTAGTAATGACCTAACAATCAGATCCTGATCATGCACTCTTGCTTAGTAAATTTAAGACATGTCAGTGGAAAAATGATCAGGCAGAGAGGAGTCCCAATTATCCGACATTCCGCTTTAACCGATATAGTAGCCATGCTATCTAATTTCCCTCCTTTGCAGGTGGGGAGCTGTGTGTAAATAAATGCCCTGTTAACTCTGAATAGGTTAATTAACATCAGCTGCCAGCCCCTTACCTTGTTCCCTCCCCCCCATCTCACCTCCTTCTCCCCTTCTGACAGAAAAGGATTGAAGTGTTTCTGATAGAAGCCTACAGTGCTCCTTGCCAGAAAGGAGGGGGGGAGAGGAGGAGGCCTCCAGCCAAAACTCCAGGGCCTTTGCCATTTGCAGGAGATCCTCCTTGCTTGGACTTCCCAGACTAGAAGACCATAAAGACACCTTATAGGATCATTGGGCTTCCCAGAGAGTTGCTATTTTGCTGGGATCTTCTTTTCCCATTTTTGCCTTGCATCCACCTCCCGTTTTTTCAGTTTACTTGGTTGAAATTTGTTTCGCTCCCCCCCCCCCGCACTTCCACCTGTTTATGCATTATCCAACCTATTCGGTAATCTGACCAGCTATCGGTACCATTTAAGTTGGATATTCAGGACTCTGTTCTAATGGTAAATATTGTCCTATAGCTGAATATACTGAAGCCTCTTTTTCACATTACAGCAGTGTTTCCCAAACGTTTTCGACCTGCGGCTCCCTTGACCATTGGCGACCATTGGCCGCGGCTCCCCATTACATTACTTGATGCCTGCCAATTGGCATTGCACTGTTTTCCAAGGGGATTCCGTGGCACTCTGCGGCTCCCCTGGCTGGTTTCAGCGGCTCCCCTAGGAGCCACGCCTCCCAGTTTGGGAACCACTGCATTACAGGAATGGTGGAAAGCGTAGAGAAAAAGCACGTCACTTGCAATTCCTGTTTCATCATTTCCTGTGACCTGCAAAAGTGCCCTAAGGTTTCAGCATCAAGTGACAACCTGCATGTGTAAATGTGCCATGACAGATAACACTGCAGACAGAATTTTTATATCACCTCAAATCGCTGCACAACACGATTCTTGTTGATGGAGTAAGTCCACATGTTCAGTTGCTAACCATCCAGCACTGAGTAATCAAGTGGGCAGAAACAAACTAATGGACATTCACATGTGAATCATCTCAGGGATAGATAATCAAAAGACTACCACTAAGATCGAGAAAGCTAGAACAAAGCTCTTGAAAATTCAGTTCCTTAGAAGTAATGAAGAAGCAACTTGATTATTTTTTGTTTTGTTTTGCTACCCTCTGTTGAATGAGTATCATTTCTATATTTCTTCATAAAGTTCACAGAACTTTATGCTATGCACAGTAAAATGACTCAACATTTCAGTAACAGCTTGTAGAAAGACAGACAGAATGTATCCTTAACTTAACCTTGGAATGAAATAGAAGTAATTGGAGAGTGTCTTGAGAGTTAGTAACAATTGGCAAAATAATAGCTCATGGATGATAATGTCATTTGGAGAGTGTCAGGTAAGAAAAAGAAATGACAGCATCAGTCATACATATGAAGCTAGTATGCCCAGAAAAGAAAAATGTAAGATATTGAATATAGTTCCTATTGTGATTGAAGAGGAGATCAGAATCCCCTTAGAAATGTTTTTTAACAGACAGGAAAAACAGCACAATTCCTGCTCTACAGCTTGTGAAGTGAAAGTCAACTTGGAACATAAATCCTCTAAAGGTTGGATTCTTTGTTGTCGTTATAGGTAAAATAAATCCAGTGAGACTTAAACTTAGCTTAGCTGGCCACATAGAGTTGAACAGGAATTCTTTAGTGGCCATTAGGTTCATTTCCCCTGTCTGGCAGTTTACCCTTAGCTGAAAAGTACTCCCAGATATTGGAAAGAGAGAACAGCAAGGAAGGAATTAGCAAAAATAAATAGTTGCAGCAACTTTAGTGTTGAACAGCCCAATGCAATGCTGTGAGCTCACGATCCGTCAGCGTAAAACCTGATTTGGTGGCGCAAACGTTGTGCTGCCGTCATGCACTTTAAGGCGGAACTACACCAAATCCGTTGGCGTCCAGGGGGTCGCAAGCGTAGGGAATGGGACGCCTTGCCCTAAGACGCTGCCCTGGCTCCACCAGATATCTTCTCCTCCAAGTGTCCCTGCATGTCCCTCCTGATTGGTTGCACGTGTGCTCTGACTGGCTGAAAGCCCCCCCTCTCCTCCCATTGGTGAACACGTTGCTCTACGTCCCGCCCACACGGCCAAACATCAGCATGGTTCACGACCAAGCGTGCTGGAACTCGGGAGAGCGCTGCTCTCCCGTGTTTAATTGCGGTCAGTTAAAAAGGAAGCCACACTGCTCCATGCGCACCCAGGACGCACTGGAATTTGTGTGGTGTAGATCAGGCTTTAGAAACACTGGCTCAAATAGCCAGAGGCCCAGGGTGTGTCAGTGGCTCCCGAACATCCCGCCGAAGCACGTAAGGTCATGGCGAGGTAGTTCGAAGCAGTTCAGGGGAGAATCAAGACAGGGACCGGGTCAGACAGGGGATGGGAGGGGACAGGAGGGGGAGGATATCGGCAGTGGCACACTTCAAGATCCTATCCCCCTTTTCCCAGCCTGACACACTTCCTGAGGCTCCTTGAACTTATGCCAGCAAAATAGCTGTCGTAGGTCCAAGGAAACCCATTGAAGGCCAGGTGGCCTCCTATGGGGTAGCAAAGTAGAAAAGATTTTTACTTACCTCTCCCAGACTGTCTGGTGCCCCCCCCCCACACACCAATAATCCCTTTAAGACATTCAAGCTGGTACACGGACCCCTTCGGCTGCCATGCCAGAGCACTGCAGCATTTCTGGATGCACGGCAATGTTGTCATACATCATTACCGGACTTCTGGGAATGCCAAGCTCCGAGCTGTGTGGAGCTCGGCTTCCCAGGGCTTTGAGCTGCAAGGCCACAAGGTCACGCAGCTTAAAGGGAACACTGCCCCCCCATAAAATGCAGCGTGCGCTTCATTGGCGGTGCTGCATGCAATGGGCTGTCAGGGGATAGGATTGAGCCTTAAGGCTTGTAATAAGCCAGGGTTATGTGACTTGTGGCCCACCAAACAAAAGATGGTCTTCAAGCCATGTTTGGTGGTTAACCAATGTTATGACAATCCTCCTGTTTTTTGCTGCCAGCCTAGAATCAAAATACTTGTTGGCTGTCAAATATCTAGCATGATTTTGGGCTGTTTTGATCTCACAGAAGATACATAGTGATGCATTTGAACATAAAAATCTAGGTCTATAGTGAT
The DNA here is from genome assembly GCA_026170595.1 of Plestiodon gilberti rubricaudatus. Classification (NCBI taxonomy): domain Eukaryota; kingdom Metazoa; phylum Chordata; class Lepidosauria; order Squamata; family Scincidae; genus Plestiodon; species Plestiodon gilberti. The sequence goes on from JANXHW010000001.1 coordinate 190,876,075, forward strand.
CTCATGCCACATCCAGCTGATGAGACTTGGCCACACTGTGTCATAATTCTGATTATAAGATGAAGGTCTAAAGATGGAAAAAATAGCTTGAGGTGATTTTTCAAGCTTAATTTAGTTCATTTAATATTTAATAGTGAAGCTTTCTGTTCAGTCTGACAATAATTTCAAGAGAGGAAGGGAAGATGGGAAATTGACCTCAAAAACTGAAAACAAGACAGACCCCAATCCTCTCCCCCGCCACCAGCATGCACTGCATCCAATGGTGGTGGTGGTGGTGGGGGACCCGAAGGCAAACAGGAGGCAAGTAAAAATGATTTTTACTTACCTCCATGTAAACCCTGGGGCCACCTATGGGTCTCCTTGGACATATGTCACCTCTTTTGGTGGTGTATATCCAGGGAGGGAGGTTAAAAATGGAAGGGATAAGAGCCGATGTGTGCCATTTTTCACCTCCTCCTCACCCTCTGTTCCTCCCCCTCCCCGCTCAATTACACCCCCAGTCCTCCCACTCCCTCTCTGTCCCCGCCTACAGCCTGCCCCTGCTGCTGACTTACCAGCACTGAGGGCTCCAGGTGAGTCACTGCTGCGCAGCTGGCACCACCTGCCATTTTCAGCAGCGGCCCAGTCACACACTATACGACATCACGTTATGCAATGCCATACGTTGTGCTGTGGTGCTGGAACACTAGCCCCAGAAGCGCAGTCCAATCATAGGACTGGGCTGTCAATTAGTAAACATTTGCCAATAGGTTTCTTTCTGTTAAAAATTGCAATCTAAGGACCAGGAATGTAGATTATATGCAGCTGAGACACAGGAGCAAGTCTGAGAATTCCATGCTGTATGTCTTTTAAGAAGAACAGGGAAATGTGATTGTATGTGTCTTAAAGCAGTGGTTCTCAAACTGGTGGGTCGCGACCCAGCAGGAAAACTGGAGGATATCGCTACACCCTTAAGGGTAGAAACCCATCCCTGGACTCGCCCTACTTAGGGGGAGAACTTTGAGAAACACTGGTCTTAAGAGTTAGGCCTGGTTTTATGTAGTGAATGGGTTGAGTGATAAGGACTAGGATGCATAAAAACTTACATGCATATGTTCATGTTAGTTTTATGGACAATATGCCATTGGCCCTCTCAAATGGATGAGGGAGTAATGTGGACATGCATATCTTTCCCTATGTCCCCTGCACAATTAATACTATTCTTTGCCCTTATATATGTGGAATAGTCATTGGAGAAATCTTTCAAACCAGCCCTAAGTTATACAAGTGGCGGGTGACAGCACTCAACAAGGGATCATTGTGCCTGCTGCTTTTATAAACTGCATTCTTAGTCCATGTGTTTATCATGTCTTGGGGACAAACAGGAATGAAATTTTATATAAGCAGGTGATTGAGTCTAGTGGCCATTTTTTTTTGTTCAATGAATAGGGACAGCGGCATGAGGGAGGGGAGCTTTAACCCTCTGCCACCACCAAGGTCCACTGGGAACGTCTTCCGAAAGCAGTCACAGAAGGGGGTGATCTGGATCAGGACCATGGTGGGATCAGAGTGTTAAAGCCTCCCCCATGTCATGGTACTGATCCACAGATGGACAATCTGGCAGCTATTTACTGAATGAAAAGCCAGAATGCAAACCTCAATTATGTGCTTAAAGTAACTTCCAATTTGACCTTTAGAATGTGTAATGTACTGTTAAAAGAGGTGTTTAGTTTATAACTGAAGTAACTCATTTTTTCCTTTAATGTATACCATCCTATTTACTTGTTTATTCTCTAGTCTTGTTTCTTTACCTCAGTACTTTTCTTCCTGCTCACCATGTGGGAAGCAGTCTATCATTCTTCTAATTTTACAATGAGGTAAGCTTGCATTTGGTTCTAGTAATGATATATTCTAGAAGGTTTCTTAAATATTTTAGCATACTATTACAGTGGACCCTTCTTTTCCACAGATCTGGGATCTGTGGATTTGACTTACCACGGATCCTGGATCCGCAAGGTCCACTTTAAAACGCTGTGAAAAAAGAAAGAAAAAAAAACAGAGAAAAAGCGGGTTTCTTACCTTATAGAATTAAACAGTTCCGTGTTCTTGCTTTAAACATGCTAAAATCGTGCTCCGGAAGTATCTTCTGGGTTGTGCGACTCCCCTTCCCCCAAACTTTAGCCCTACCTGGGGGTCTTGCTGTGCCTCCGGGGGTGTGTGTGTGTGGGGAACCTGTGGAGCAACCCGCACCTCAAAACAGCTCCAGATCACAATCGTAACCCACTTTGGGTTTTACGGAGCTGTTTTGATTGCACCCCCTGGATGCACAGCAAGACCCCCAGGTAGGGCTAAAAAAAAAGCACCGTCACCCCCCTCCCCCCACAAACACAAGAGGTCCAAAGGTTTGGGAACCTCTGCTCTAGAGGAACAGGAAAGAGGAGAAACAAGTGGAAAAGGGGTTCCCAGTCAGCATCTCTGAGTAGAGCAGCCTCTACTGATCAGTTCTGAACCCTCCTTGCCTAATCCACTTCCTCAAGAAGCACACCAATCCCTATTCTTCATTCCTACTCCAAACTATACTTGCCAGTTTTGACCAACCTGGCCAAAGAACCACATCCTCTCAAGTCAATGAAAGGTGCCCTTCCAGGCAGCTTACAAAAACATTAAATTACATATATTAATTATAAAATGCATAAAAATATAAAATGCAGGGGGGGGGTGTCGTATCTGCAGCGATATGTTCCAGGACCCCCGTGGATACTTCACGCTAAAAGTAAGTGCCTGGAGGGTTGCAGGGGCCATCCACTATCCACAGATAACTGAACCAGCGGATAGCGGATCAGCTGATAGCCCCCCCCCCGTACATATAAAATACAACCAGCGACAAGCATCAACTAGAAAGGTTTTAGTTAGCGTCATAGTTTTAGCGTCAACTATAAAACCCATTGGTCTTAAAATATTAAGTAACTGAGGGAAAACCATCAACACCAATCTGCAACTAGAAGACACTAAAAATACTTGTTTTACATAGCAGCTGGCTTACTACAGTATTTAGCTTTGGTAAAGTGAATCCCTTCCTGCTTCTGATCTTTTTTTCTTTTTCTTTTTTGCTTCTCTAAATACATAAGGCATCTCCAATAAAAGATACACCTCCCAAAATTCTGTTGACCTCTTGATAAGAAAACCTAATTGACAATTGTTCTGCCTAGTTCATGAGGTTAAAAGAATTGCTGAGATATGTTCATAGAGCCTTGTCTTTTTAGTAAATTCCCCAAGGCTGAGTAACTGAAAATGAGTTACCCATGGAGGTGATGTACTCCGTAATCTGCCTGTCGCCTGTTACATTGCTGAGCTGCATAAGAATACTGTCAGCACCAGCAGGAGCTCACCTGCCCTCCTGGCAGTAGGCAAAATACTGTAATAGCAGATGTTACTGAATGGGGAAATGGCATTCACTGAGCTAATTGCTGATAAAATACAGAAATGCTTCCTTATCTCGACCCAAAATAAGCATTGACTCGCTTGGTCATTTTTAATGTGCAGAAGTCAAAATACAGAAAATGCCTCGTATCTCAAAACAACTAAATGCTGATTCATGTGGCCATTTTTAACGTGTAGAATTCAAAAATAAATGCACAGTTTGGGTGGTGGATCTGGCTATGTTGAATTGGTCTTGCCTCAGTACTTGTACAGATCCTTAAAAAGAAAGTGAGTTAGAATAGTACGGTCTCAAGGTGTTAGCAAAACCACAAGTCCAGTTTAACATATCAAAATGAAAATGACATCATTTCACATACATTGGCTGTAATTATATCCCTTTAGAAGATGTGGACTAAATTAGCAATTGTTCTCCTTAGACAGAGCATGTATGCAGTGCTATGACACATAAAGGCCACCTGTCATCAATCATCCCATGAAAGGAAGGATGATTTTTTAGGATGGCACTTCATTGGTTGCTCCAAGGAATACATGGTGAGAATGCCTCAAGCCTCTTACTCCTTTGTGAGCCTGTGAAGTGAAACCCTCAACATTTAGCATGTCTGTCAGGGGCTAGTTATGAAGAAGATGGCACGTCTCTGTCATTAACATGATGCAGACCCCTGCAGTTTGCCACAGGAATGTTTTCAAAGTATATAACATACAGAGGTGGCACTGGAGATGAGGCAAGCTAATCTGCGGCCTGAAACGGAGGCTAATCTGCTGACCCTCCAATTCTGCTGATCTTGTGTTGCCAGCAATGCCAAATGTCTTTTTGCCCTATGTGCCCCACATTTGTTGGCACTCCCCCTGTCGACCATCACCAGTGCCTGCACCATTCATCTCCTCCACCTGCACTACTACAACCACCACCACCACCACCTGCTCTGTGGCTTTTTGTGAAGTGCCGGGCCAGGATTCTGTTCCTCCCCACCCTGCCTCATTACAAGTACTAGTGGGGAAGGAAAGGCAGTTCGTTTCTCTAAGCACTCAGAAAAATGTTCGGAGGAGCAAGGGAAGAGTTGGAAGAGGAGGTAAGTCCCCCTGCCTTGCATACTCACTGAGTGTGTGGAAATAAAAGGATGAGGTGGTGGCAGCCAGGTGTCAGGCCAAAGAAAGTGGCAGGTGGGTGCAGGTTGTGGGACACCCCTCACCAGCTTGCCACCTCTGTGTTCAAAACAGCTGCTTCGTTCAGCCCCATAGCAGGGCACCCTTGACCAACATAATGAGATTATTATCAAAATTATCACATTTTACCTATAATAAAACCTTAATTCTGAAGTAAAAAAATTAAAATTTTGCAACCTGTTTGCATTATATGAAGCAGTGTGCATTTCTTGAATTTACTGGAGCAAACGGATATAGAGCCATGGCAAAAAAGTTTTTAAATGGTACCAATAAAAACGAGGAAACTTAAGTGTAACTAGAAAGTAGTAGTTTAAAATATTAAACACACACACACATTAACACCTAAAATACCACGTTTAAAAATTAAAACCATCAAATAAACATTGCAACGTTTCGCTCGTCTGTCACGAGCATTATCAAGCAAAAACCCTCATGTAGTGGAGAGATGTTAGCAAGCCTAAGCTATCAGTCCTACTGCATAAGGGCGAGAAAGCCTCATATTCAAGCTGTTACAAAGAATCAGCTGTGCGGGAGATCATTGAAAGCATCCCTGCCATCCAGCTGACCAGCCAACACACAGTAGGTCTAATTAGTTGTTCAAGGAACACCACCTCAGCAGAACATTCGTAAATAAATGTGCGTTTATTTGCAAATGTTCTACTCCTCATGGCCAAAGTATGCCAAGCAATGGAGCCTCATTCCCTTCCAATGGAAGTTCTATTTAGCTTCTTATAGCCCCTGAGTATAGCTTTTTTTTGGTCTCCTCTGAGGGAGGAGCCTGGAACCCTGAACAACTTTGCCAACTACTGCCAAGGAGAAAAAGGATCTGCAAAGCAATATTGCTGATGCAAGTCCGAGTTGACCCGTTGCAGCTGCTGGGACTTGTCCAGGTGCAAGGGGACAACCTCTAGCAGCCAGAAATCCCCTGCAGGATGCAGTGTAGCCCATGCCGGCGCCACTGCATCACCACGTGATTTAGGTATAGGCTTACCAGATCTCCAACCCGGACAGGGTGCATTTATTTGCAAATGTTCTTTAGGAGAAGGAATGTGGGCAGGTGTAGCTTGTTAAACCTTAGAGCACAATCCTAGGCATGTCTACTCAGAAGCAAGCCCCATTGTGTTCAGGATTGTGCCTAGGATTGTGCTCTAAGGTTTAACAAGCTACACCTGCCCACATTCCTTCTCCTAAAGGTCTAGCACTCTGTCCCCGTTGGAGATCTGGTAAGCCTATTTGGGTAGGATTGAGCTGTTAATCTTCTAAGACATTCTGCTGCAGATCTTAAAGTGGCAGTTCTTGACCAGAAAAAATTAGGAGAAAGACTAGAGCATAAATCAACTGAATCAGAATGTATAATGAGGCTTAATACCATTACCTCAGGCCTGATCTGAGATGAAATTTTGTGTTTTTTTGTTTAGTCACCTTGCAAAGTTAATTAGTTTAGCATTACTATGAATGTTATTGCTAATTATTGCTATTGTGAATTACCATGTATACTTTTAAGTTTGCCAAGACTCTTGCATTTAACTTTCTGTGTGTGTTTACACACCTGCCTACTATGGGCTGCATGGGGAGCTGTGAAGTGGCCTATATTCATGAACTCTTATGCCACAGTAAATGTGTTAGTTTTTAAAGTGGCAGAAGACTCTTTGATGTATAAAGTTGAGTGCAGCATAAAAAATAAGGAAAGGCATAATTCTTGATTTTTAAAAAAATGTTATGTTTTATTGTCATCATCCCCCCGTAGATGAAAGCTTCTCGCACTTGAGATAGTTGTCCTTGAACTATAAAGTCTCTCCAGAGAATCAGAGGAATGATTTTAGCAACAACACCTTGAATAGATCTTTGGACACTTGGGTATTTCTTGAAAAGGTCAGGACAAAGCACGACTTAGGACTGGCATGATACATTCAACAGCACTTAAAAAGTGCAAATGCAATCAATTTGGAGATCATTTTATACACTGTCGCATGAGTTAAAGGGAGAAAATAGGGTCATAAGGTACTGGAGGAGCTCATGTGTCAAATGAGTGACGCGTCAGAATCTTTACTCTTCGTCGACTAATTGGGCAGTGCTGAATTATAGAGACCCACATTCTGCCATAATTTGGGACCCCATCACACTCAGAGTTCTGTTCCATACTTCTTCCTTTTCCAGCATTCACATAAGAATTATGAAGACATATGCAGAGACTGAAGAATATAAACCCCATAATTTATATTTTATTTCTTATGCTAGGCAAACTAGAACTGAATTTTAATTTTCCACATATGAGGACATGTACTGATCCTCTGTCCTCTGACGTGGGAACACTCCCCACAGGAAGCACCGTTGAGGAGGTAGCAGTTACACTCTCCGGGAGATAACAGTTCAAGACAATTACAGAACTCAATCTCCAATTTGGCGGTGGTCCTGCTCTTTAGCATACTTCACATATGGGTTAATCCAATCTGGCTGCTAAGATTAATGGCTGAAGAAGGGTGAAGTTCAACCTGTCAACAAGTTTGCCATTTCCCATTCTCAACAATGTGTGCTGAACAGTCTCTAATTTTCAACTGCTTTAAAACTATCAATTTAGTTTAACTCATATTTGTATGCTAAAGTTTAACCAATGCAAGGAACTCTTCCTGGTTCCTCCTAGAACCATGTTGGTTCTCTCCTCAGTTCATTTTCACAAAAGTGATAGTCAAGAAAATGATTTCATGGCCGAGGGCAAGGTTGTGGTGATGGAAAGTAGGTATTATTTAAAAGACAGATCTAAGAACTATTGCAGTAATTATACCTTCTCCTGGCCAGCTTTTGTTATTCTGGGGATGTCGAACAGCTGTCCCGTATAGTACTGCACACCACTGAACAGAATTACAGCAACAGAGTCCCCTTCCTTCTCAATTACAGCAAGGATATCTTCAGTTCTCAAGGTCTCCTCCCCCTGAAATAAAGTTAAGCACATATTTTATATCAACCCTAGTAGTAGCAAAACTGTCATTTCTTGTTTCATAATCTATTTTTTTATGATGTGCCATGCTGACTGCAGTGAGCGATCAAAAGCAAATCCTTTACAGGGCAGTAATCTAAAAGTAAGAGCCCTGGAATAACCTTTGAATGGTGAATAATCATTAGTAGTACAGCTTCAAGGTGGTAGAATCTTTTTAGTGAGGTTGTTCATTTTGCTTCTTTACATGCTTTGCTTGCCTGAACACTTCCAAGTCTGCCTTAATTGGTTAGATTTTAAAAAAAGTTAATTCCAATGCAAGGAGCATATACTGAGCAGGACAAACCTAGGTCTGCCATGAGCCTCCACAGAAAACTCTGGGATAGATTAGTACTGCTGTTACATTACCAACAGAAAATTCAGACTCTTTATATAAAATAGCTTATGGTCCAATCCTATGGGGGCCTTGCGCTACCGGAACTAGCTTTTCAGCAGCACAAGGTCCTTTAAGGCATCGCAAAATGCAACATGCCATTTGGAGCAGCTCAGATGCTGCTGCAAGCGAAAAGCAGCCGTGCTCCAGTGGCCTGTTCACAACCCCAGGTGTCAATAAGTTAGCGCAGGGGGCGGGAGGGAGGTGGGGGTGGGTGGGACAGGACGAGGAGATGAACGGCCTCAATCTGTCCTGGAAGGGTGTGGTCAGTGCCGCAGCCACCGATATCCCATCCCCCTTCCCAAACTGGATCAGCCTTCCCAGGTCCACTCAGACTTGCGCCAACTAAATCACTGGTACAGGTCCAAGTAGACCTATATGGGTGGCAGAGCCTCAACCTCCAAGCAAGAGAACAAATGTTCCCGTACTCACAGGAGACCACCAGGACTGCCCTCCCACATGGGATGTAGTGCATGCTTTAGTGGTGTGGCTGCATTGGCGGAAGGTTTTTTTTTATAGGATCGGGCTGTTATATGTTAGGCCGAAGGGGGAGTTTCAGGCCTGGGACAGGGGATAGGGACAGACACTGCTGCTGCAAAGATCCATCCCGATCCAAACACGGCCTGGCCCAATCCTTACTCTGATCCATCCCCATCATATCTAGCATCTGGTCTGCATAGCACCACTGCTGGCGCGCAGCCTTCTGGTCCTTGTACCGGCAGCAGCACTTCGCAGACCAACAAAGAGGCTATCGCGCCAGCATACTGCGATAGGATTGGGTCTGAACAGTCTGGGTTCTAGGTTTGGAAGCAGGTAGTTCAAAATTTCACTTTAGTCATGGAATTGCTAGGTGACCTTAGGCAAGCCACTGTGCATCAGCCACTGACCTACCTTTTCAGATTGTTGTAGAGATTTCCCAACATTCACATGAAACACTCTCAACACACACAAAAAAGTCCTATCAAAATGCCAAGCATTATAACCGCTATTTCTTGAAAACCTTAACATGAACCATTCTGAATACTGGGGTCAAACTGAGGAACTTGCAGAAAACAGTTTAGGCCAGGGGTTCTCAACCTTTGGAGGCCCAGGTACCCCCTATCACGGTCCAATTTTCTGAAGTACCCCCTGCTAATTAACTACTAATTAATTGGATTAATCAATTAGGTAATTAATTGTTAAATAAAAAGTACTAAAACAATTTTAAATGTGAAAAAAAATCTTATTTAACTCTGTGTGCGTGGGGGGGGGGGGGGAGAGAGAGAGACACTCATGCAAGGATCTCTTTTTTTCTCCAAGTCACACTTCCCAAAATCAGCTCCTCCCTCCCCCACCCCACCAAAGTACATTTTCCAAAGTACAAAAATAAGCCCAAAACCAAAATCAGAGAGACAGAAGGGCTCTGAAAATAATTACAATTTAAAATCCATGTTAATTAACATTTAATTAGCTGCTGATGGGGCAGATAAGGGGCAGGGCTTGGCGTACCCCCAGCAAAAGGTTCGCGTACCCCTAGGGTTACACGTACCACAGGTTGAGAACCTCTGGTTTAGGCCAGTGATCATCTACCCGGAGGTAAAGGTTGCTATAAGTCTTCATGACTCGGTGGTGACAGCACTTCTGGGATCGTGCTGCCACCGCTGACTAAATTAAAAAAGAGGAGTTTGGACTTATTCGTCTGTGGAAGTGGTGAGAACCCAAATTGTGCTGAGTCTCCAGCCGCCAACAGCATTTAAGTACAACCCCCCCCCCTTTTATTACTTAGGCAGCCATGCAAACCTGGCAGTGCCGTTGTCACAATCCTGACATCACCGCTGAGTCATTACTCCCCTTAAGGAGAAAGATGTCTCCCGACGGACCTTGGGGTCGTGACGCCAAGGTTGAAAACCACTGGTTTAGGCTGTTGGAAAACAGGTTGCTGAAGATAGTCTTACAGGAAAAGTTGTTGCATTTTTTGTGGCTCTCAGACATATGAAGAAGTTTGTATGCAACACTTGCATTTAAAAAGTGTTGCCATCACTGACATACATATAACATCATAAAAAATGCCATGCTGGGCCAAGCTCAGCAATATTTTTATATGACATTTTGAATTTGTGACACCCCAAGACTTAAAAGCTGCCTCCTACATCCCTCTTCATACTTTTTAAATGAACTCCATATCCCACAGAAAGCTATTAATTTTTTTTACTGTATTTGTATTTCAAAAACAATAGGATTCATCTAATCCAAAAGTGCAAAACCCTGAAGTCATTAAATATAGAGAAATTTCAACAGAGAAGTTTTGATCCTATAAAACCAGTATTCCTCTCCTCTATTCCTCATTTCCTCTTAGCAAGGGATAAGGTAAAATACACTACCACCAAGGGATCAATTAAGCAGTGAAAACTACAAATGAAATTAGACATGCCACTGTAAAGAGCTGGAAGAAGATTTGCTGATTTGAAAGTAACTTCTATTATCTTAACAATCTTTGAACATCTATCAGGGACTTTGGAGTAGCTTCCTGCTTCTCTGGAAAATCCTTTTTGTTTTTCTGAGAATCAAAAGGTCAGTTCCACTTCTGAGAAGCAACAAAAATTCTTCATGTCAAAGAAAAAAAGCAATGTAATCTTTTATAATGATCTAAATTACATACTCTTGCAAGGAGACACTTGATGATTGCTGTAGTAATAAAGGAAGCAGTATGTTGTCTTTATGGGACTTCTTTGAGAGAGTATTCTACAAGATCTATAATGATGCTTACAAATATAAACTGAGCAGAAGTGCACTATAAGGAACGCAGCCCAATCCTATACTCAACCCCCGATGTTGCGCGTCGTCTTCCCCTGGTGCTGACTGCCATAAAGCAGTCAGTGCCAGTCATAAAAGGCGCTCTGACAGCGTGCTACCAGGAGCGCCGGCAGGAAGGCCTGTTTCTTCCTGCATGCATCATCAACCCCGCTTGCTGGATGAGGCAAGATGCTGGGGTGAGAGGGCAGAATGGAGTGGGGGGACGGCGGAACGGGGAGGATCAGGTCTACGAGGGGGTGGGATCGGTGCTGCTGGCGCCGCTATCCTATCCCCCTCCCTGGACCCGATCCCGCGGTGCAGGTCCACGCAGACCTGCACCAGCTATTTAGCACTCGCAGATCCGAGTAGACCCATCTTCACTGCGGAGGTTTACCCCGGGTAAGGGAACAAATGTACATTACCAACAGAAAATTCAGACTCTTTATATAAAATAGCTTACGGTCCAATCCTATGGGGGCTTTGCGCTACTGGAACTTGCCCTGGGCTAAGCCCCAGGAGGCCTCATGGACTTCCCCCAACCATAGGATGCGGTGGATGCCATTTTGGCATCGCTGCACTAGCGGGAGGGGGGGAGGATAGGATTGAGCTCTAAGGCAGAAATGCTAGTGTAAGCATATACTACATAAGAACTATCTTCATACAGTGTCATCTCCACCGGAGTGGTGTCACATGGCCCAATCCTAACATGATTTACAGCAGTGGATCAGTGTCCCGCTACCATATATCGGCTGCTGCTGATGTGTGGAGTGCGCAGCTGCCACCCATTTTCAAGCTACCGCCAATGCAAACATCCCAGTGACCTGCTCTGGTGCAGGTAAGTCAGCACAGGGGGGCAGTTTGTGGGTGGGGAGGGGGGACGAACGGGGCATATTGGGAGAGGAACTGGGGTTGGGGAGGGAGGAAGTGGATCTGGCAGCATTTGCGCATGACAGATCTTATCCCCACTTTCCAAAACCTCCCTGCTCCTTTTCTTTCCTTGGACATATGTCACCATAATGGGTAGTGTATTTTCAAGAAGAACCATAGGCAACTGGAGAGCTTACATGAAGATAAGAAAAAATGTTTTTTACTTACCTCCCATTTGCCTTCGGTTACCCCCTCCCCATAGCATGCAGCGCACACATCTGGCATGGAAGGGGATAGGATTGGGCTTAGCCAGGGCCCTGGCTGAGGGCCCTCCTTGCTAGCCAACTCCATAAAGCCTTACTTTTGACAGCAGTGGTACCACCCAATGTGCCATCTGAGGGCAGGTGGGTGGCACCATGGGGGTCCAATGTAGAACTTTGCCCCAACTTGGCACCAGGATTGCCTCTACATGTTTACGCATAAGTTCCACTGTGTTCAATGAAGCATAATCTCCAGTAACTGTGTGGAGAACTGCAGTCTTACAGCCCAAACCAGCGCAAATTGCCACACAGCAGCGCAGCGGCACCAGCACAGCCTATGCTGCATCCTGCGCAAGAATTTTGGCTGCTGGAGGTTTCCATGGGGTAAGGGGATATTTGTCCCCTTGCCCTGGGCTAACAGCAGCCGCAATGGGGCAACTCGGACCTGAGCGAGCTTAATCACTGGCACAAGTTTACGTTGCCCTGTGTCAGTGGACTTGGCCCGGGAAGGTTAGGATGCGGCGCACACTGCCGTCAATCCCGCTTCCTTTCGGGCCTGATTCCCCTGCCCCAATCTGCCCCCTTCTTGCCCGCCCCCGCCCCCACACTGATCTGTGCAGAACTAACTGTATCTGTTAGTAATATTGGTGTGTGCGGGTCAGTGCAGGCCTTCATGCCAGCGCCGGCAACTGCTATGCCATCACGAAGTGCTTTACGGCACTTTTCTGACGACAAGCACGGGTGCAGCACACGCTGTGTCAGTGTACACGCTGCCTAGGATTGTACCATTAAGCTTATTCAGTCATTTAGATATAGAGCCCACCCTATCCTAGATAGCTCTGAAAATACATTTATAAAACATGCCTTTAAAGCTGGTAAGATTTAAAATGTATTAAGTGTATTCAGCTATTTGGACTTTTATTTACAGCTAGTTCGGGTTTTTGTTAATCCTAAAAATATTATTTTGCTTCTGATGCTTTTGTTGTGTTAATTGCTGGGTTTGCTGTGGTGGTTATTATTATTATTATTTTGTTTGTTTTGGTTTTATTATTGTGTGATTGCTTAACTGATGTTGTGAACGACCTGAAGTCTCCTAGAGAGAGAAAGGCAGAGTATACATTTTTCAAATAAATACATACATTTAAAATAAACATTCATGTGTAAGAAACATTGCTTATGTATTCCTCCTGGCAGCATTATCTTGAGAGATGGCACTGATTCTGCCTTCCTCTTGCCTCTCTACCTACTCTTAGACTGAGGTATTTTGCTTATGCCAGCTGACTTTATTATGCATGTGACCCAGCATAGTGAACTTAAGCAGAGAGCCAGGAAGATTTAAACAGCTTTTCTCAAAACAAGGGATAAGGATACTGAAGAAATGATTTGGGTTTGCAATAATACATGTTACTTAAAAGAGTACAAGACATACATCATCAACATAATCTAACCTGTTTTCTCCAGTCTGTTGTTTCTTAGCGTCACAGTTTCAACTGCCATTTCTGGACAGTTGGCCTGTTTTCAAAATTCTAAACGTTAGAAGGGCAAATCAACAGACCAATGAGAGGCCCGCCAATCCCTTCCAAGGCAGACTAACAGCCCAATCCTATGCTGGGTTTACAGTGGTGGATCTTGTGATCTGCCACCGTAAGTCCAGGGCCAACATCGGGAAAGCTACATGGCCATTTGGCAGGTTGCGACCACCAGCGGAAACGGCTGGAGGCCACACACGGGCGAGAGCGGCCTGTAGAACCTCCATTGTCCTCCACTGTTGCTCGTAAGCCAGCAGCAGGGGTGGTTCAGGGGAGAATTGGAGGTAGATTATGGGCAGGGAACAAGTTGAGCTAGGGGCCGTTCAGGGAGAGGAGGGGAGTGTCTCGGCGACAGCCGTGCATGATGAGATCCTATCCTCCTTTCCCAGTCCAGAACCCACCCCAGAAGTCTCCTCAGACTTACACTAGTAAAAGAGCTCACATAGCTCTTTTGCTAGTGTAAGTCTGAGGAGACTTCTGGGGGGGGGAGTCTGGGCTGGGAATGGAGGTAGGATCTCAGCGTGTGCGGTTGGAGGAGAAGTAAAAAAGTGTTTTACTTACATCTCCTGGGCTATTGGTGCTTTCCCCCATCCATAGCATGCAGAGCGTGCTCTGTTGGCTGCATGCTCTGGGCTTGTGGGGGATAGGATTGGGCCCTAAGATTGTTTATGACAATGTGAAGAATAATAACACTGAACAAGAGTGAGAAAACAAAGTAATCCCAAAACAGAAACATAAATATAACTAGGAGGAAACGCAAATCTATTATAGAAATAAGGCCTGTTCCAGAGATTCGAATACATAGCAGACTTTTCCATCACCATCACCACCAGTGCTGGCAAAATCCCAAACCTTCAACTCATGGGTGTTTAAAACTGTTCAGTATGGAGGAAGGGGGACTGTAGGGCACCAGAACACAAAAGGAAGGGCAGCAGTGAAAGAGCCTTCTTGGTGGTGGCTCCTCCAATGTGGAACTCCCTTCAGGTGAATTATGATCAGCTCTCTCCCTGGACACTTTCCGGCTTGAAAACTTTTTTAAAATTTCAAATAGCTTTTGCTGGTGTGTACAACGCGGGGGGAGGGGGAGGTTCTGACACTTGAGATTATCGGAGGACCAGCAGAACTTTTTATCTGCTATTTGCCTGATGGTTTTATATTTTAATCTGCTGTTTTTGGCAACTGTGATTTTGTTTTTAATGTACAGTTGGCCCTCACTATTCACAGGGAATCCGTTTCGGAACACACACACACACACCGCAGATAGAGAGGATCTGCGGATACCGGGTTCCGTGCTAAAATCAGGAAAAAAATTAAAAAGGCAAAAACGGTTTTTAAACCTTTAGCAGCAAACTGCGCTGTTTCCAAGTCTCTGGAGGGCTTCTCTAAGCTTAGCAACACACTTCCAGATCTCGCACGACTTGGAAGTGGGTCAGTAAGCTTAGAGAAGCCCTCCAGAAGATTGGAAACGGTGCGGTTTGCTGCTAAAGGTAAAAAGAGCCCTGCTTTGCCTCCCCCCCCCTTTTTACTGATTTTAACGTGGACCCCGCAGATCTGGGACCCGTCATGTGACAAATTCGCGGGTTCCGAATTCATGGATGGAAAGGGTCCACTGTGTGTTTTATTAAGTGTTTTTAACCTTGCTGTAAACTGCCTTGATCCACAGGCTTTTAGGCTGGGGAAAGACAGTATAGAAATCTTCTCAATAAATAAATAAATAACGTAAAAACTCAGGCATACTACACATATGCTTTAACAGACTGCCCACAAAGACCTATACTGCACTAAATGGGAATGAACAAAGCTAATAAAAAATGTTAAAGTAATACGTGTTGCATAACAGACCCTCAATATGGAAGATTTCTAAAGATCTGAGGTGCAATCATTGTTCATATGCAAGACCCATGAGGTATTATTTACTACTATTATTAAGAGTATTTATATACCGCTTTTCAACAAAAAAGTTCACAAGGCAGTTTACAGAGAAAATCAAATAACTAAATGGCTATTTAATAGAGTCCAGTTCCTCTGGTTCTTGGTTTCCCATTCATCTGCATAGCATACACAGCAAAAAGACAGCTGTGCAAGAATTTCACACCTTACACATAGGAAGTGTTATTGGATGCGCTTTTCAGAACATGTTAACATGCCCACGCTAATCATTGCCCTTGTGGAGTGGCCAACGGCATCGCTCAATGGTTCGGTGGAGAAAGAAGAGGGAGTGTGAAGGTGCAACTTTGTTGTGAGAATAATTTAACAATTATAGGGAAGAAAAATAAAAATAAAACACAATTCAATGTTCCTTAGCCATTCATATGACTATGCCCTAAGTGTAAGAAGAGAAAAGAGAGATAGAAAGGAAATTCTTAAAAGGGAAAGGGGTGCACGATGGTACAAAGGGATATAGGGAAATCAGGAGGGTCACCCAGGGTGGAACAGGGGCTTTTGTGGTAGCAGGAAGGAAAGTAGAGAGGCAAAGAGCTGGGAGACAGAGGAAAAAGAAGCAAAAGAGATTCCTAAGGTTCTGGTTGCTGTGAAAAGCTGTGGCTGAAGTAGAGTTCTCTGTAGCATGAACCAGTGGCTACATGCAAGAAACAAGCCCCTTGGTGGGCCGTGAAATCACTTCACTCACTTGCGGTGGGACAGCTAATCTCACCCACTGAATTATCGTTCTTAGCAAGCACAGCAGCTGCTCAAAGGGGCTTGGAGAGCTGGGTTTGAGTGGTTGCCATGGCAGTTAAGGGAATCCTTCATTGGAGGCCTGAGGCTGATCTCATCAGAAACAGTTTAAAAACATACTAAAAATACCCCCCACACACACACACACACACAGAGCACACATACACGGTATGATACACCGGAGGAAAAGACAGAGGCACTAAGCACACCACCAATTTGACTGCAAATGAGACACGTTGGAGTTGGTATTGTGGGTCAATGGTGAGTTTACTTTTTTCTGCTGATTTTGTGTGCAAAGCACTGCAGGGATTACAGGGCTAGGTTGCCAACAGCAGGTGATCTCCGGTGTTGAAAGTGGGGTGCAAAAATGTGAAAAGGGCTTTGAAACAGACCCAGAGGTTAGCCATAGCTGATTTCAAGCAGGGAAGTAGGACAAGGGAGCCAAAGAAGGGGGCACTTTGCAAGGCAGCCCACAAAAGACAGCAGTCCAGCACAATGGCTTTCAGTTGTGTTTGGGGAAGGGAAATGGGAACAAAGAGAATAAGCCTGGGAAGTGAAGGGAGCAATTGGTTACCAGTCCTGGGTGCCAGTTTAGTATGGTTCTTGGGTAGCAGCTGGAATGGAGATGCCTCACACAGCACCACACAGCACTGGTTCTTTTGTGGGGTGAGCTCATCAAGTAAACATGTGACTTGATGGCACTTGATTGAAAGAACTGCTGATAAGATTCAGGGCTTGGCTAATATTAAAGATTCCAGTCCAAAAAAGACTCATTGCTCTGCCGAGTCTTCGGGGCTCTGACAGTGGGTGACGTAGTCCAGGATTCTAGGCTCCTCTCTCCAAAGGGATGGGCAGAGGAAACTGCAATGAGGACATGCCCTGAGTGTGCCTGTTCCATGTAATAAAGAAAAATAAGACACGTAGATTTGGGAGAACAAGAATACATATTACTAGGCTTACCATCCGTACTGGTTTTTCCGGGACAGTCCCGGGAATCGGCCACGATTCCCGGTTCTGTCCCGGCCCGGTTTCCGGAGGGATGGCCCCCGCCGCTGCCGCCATCTTCTTCTTTTTTAAACTTATCCGGGCGCCGGCAGCAGCTTGGATCACGAAATCTTGCGTGATCCAAGATGTCGGCACCCAAATCTCGTGATCCAAGCTGCTGCCAGCGCCCGGGTAAGTTTAAAAAAGAAGAAGATGGCGGCGCTGGCGAGCGGGTGTCGTTCGCCCACTCTCTCACCGGCATGGAGCCAGTGAGGGAGTGGGCCAACCGAAAGCCTGCTGCCCGCGCCGTGCGAGCCTCCGGCAGGCTCGCACAGCGCGGGCAAGCAGGCTGCAACCCGATCTCCATGCGGTGCCACTGGGAGACCGGGTGCAGGAGCTGCATGAAGCTTGCCGGCGTGAGGACGCGGGGAGCAGCAGCAGCGCGGGGAAAAGGTAAGCTAATTTATTTATTTATTTATTTAATTTTTAATAATTAAATAATTAAAAATTCCGGCTGTGCTCTGTGCGGCATATGGGGCGCTTTGCGCCCCTTTAGAAATTTAAAATTACGGCCGCGCTTTGCGCCCCTTAGGAGAGATTTCATTCTATATATTTAAATTTCATTTATTATTACCTTTTACATTTTTAATTATTTAATTAATTGAATGTGTGGGGGGGGGACTGTGGGGGGTGGTGTCCAGGTTTGGGGTTGCCAAAATATGGTAACCCTACATATTACCCATTTGCATTCACTTTAGATTTCTTTCTTACTCTTCTAAAAG
This sequence comes from Plestiodon gilberti rubricaudatus, assembly GCA_026170595.1. Taxonomy (NCBI): domain Eukaryota; kingdom Metazoa; phylum Chordata; class Lepidosauria; order Squamata; family Scincidae; genus Plestiodon; species Plestiodon gilberti. Next base: position 190,893,894 of record JANXHW010000001.1, read on the forward strand.
TTTACACTGGTTGGCTTATAATAAGCTGCACTATTATACGAATTTCCAGTCTTGAACAAGGATTGATATAAACTACCCCTTACAAACCTTTCGTGGTTCTATCATAAGCATGCTTGTCTCCACATCAAGTCCGTGAAATTGGAGCTGAGACTCAACAGCATACTGTCAATAAAAATGTTTCAAGTGAGCAGATGGAAACAACAAAAGAAACATTTCTCTCAAAGTCAAACACATAGCTACAATCACCAGGAGGTATGTGAATGGTGAGGAAAGGATGGCTGTAGGCTATGTCCCTGCAACAACTTTCCAGGTCCTCCCATCTCTTTTCCATATTTGCAAAGGCAAAAACCACTGTTACACCTCACATGGCCCATCACTTTCCTTCCCTTTCAGGCCTTATAGAGATAATCAGAGGTGGGATGCAATGAGCTAATTCTCATGTTCCTCCCTGGCACTGTTTTACAGCCCAATCCTATCAGGCTTATTACAACAGCAAAACAGAGTTCTACTTTTGTAACAGGTCATACAGCAGCGCACACAGCACCAGCAGCCATTTTGAAGCCACTGCTGCAGCCGGCAGCAGCCCACAACCTGCTCTGGAGCAGGTAAATGGTGCAGGGGGTGGGGATTGTGGGTAGGAAGGAATGAAACTGGCATTCCGGGGGAGGAACAGGGAATGGGGAGGGGCAAGAGGGGGTGGATCCGTCAGCATCTTATCTCCTCTTTCAAAAACCTTCCCACCTTTTTTCCTTTCTCGGACATACACCACCAAAATAGGTGTTGTATGTCTGAGGAGACTCATAGTTGGCCCAGGGATTCTGCAAAGCTAAGACATATGGGGGGGTTGCCTTCGGGTCAACCCCCCCCCCAATAGGATGCAGTGAATGTTCCAGCGGCACAGCATACTTTACAGCAGTCACAAAATGCAAACCGCATTCCGCACAGCCGGACTGCCACTGCAAGCGGCCAAACTCCAGCACTCCGGCAAACCCCTGGCGCCAGTAAGTTGGCACGGGGGAGGGGGAGGAACATTTCCTGGGAAATTATGAAAAGTACTCTGAAATTGATACAAGCCTTTGAATGGTTGCTTCATATGACTTACACAACCATATGGTGACCAGATCATTTGATTGTTACCCACCAATCAGCATCCTGCTGGGAGAGGGGGTGCCAACTGTATAAGACAAACTTATAGTCTGCACTGCCTATAAAGCTGAATCATTTGTATGCAGCCCCAGTGATGTGGGGTTGCCTTACAGAAAAAGACCAAAAAAAAAGCTCTCATGTTGCTGCATATTGAGGCTAATTAGTTTCAGGTCCTGTGTGAGTCCCTTTGTTATGGGTTGAGCAAGGGTTGAGCATGGATTTACAGTGTAATGGGAGCATGTGGGTGTGATTTGCATCACTCATCGTTATTTGTGACACTACCAGTGCATGTGATATTTATGAAATTGCACTGCACATAACTCTCCAAGATGCCATGTGAGTTGCATCTGAGGTGATTTTAATAGTGCCTCAGTGATCAAATTTCTCATCAATTTCCAAGTGTTTACTGAATTTGATCAAGCAGCAGTGAGTCACAAATCTGAAGATTAAGTTGCTGAAATCTGTGATGCATAGACTATTGTCTTGTTTTATAGTGCACAAATGATGCTTGAATTAGTAAAGCACCATGGACAAGCATTTCCCTATCTGTCTGGGGATATAAAACTGTTAATGTTGTGAGCTTTGTATTGATTTGGTTTCATAAAGTAAAACAGCAACAAGAATTAATAAAACATTTACAACCTGTTGTTGATTTAGGCCAACAGCTTGCTCAATGTCTTTAAAAGGACTAATAAATCAATGGGGCCATTCAATTCTTCTTGCACGAAGTTTTTATTTGAACAAAAAGAATAAAGGCACAATCAGTAAGATGTGCCAAGCTCAGAAGTGCGTGACAATTATTTTCATTGTAATGTTATTTGGATAGGATCAACATATGCAGATCAGATTGCCAGTATACCTCTGAAACACAAATCATAAATAGTCATGTACAGGGCCCATGAGAGGGGGGTAAAGGGGGTAAATTGTACCAGGGCCCAGGGTCAAAAAGGGGGCCCAGGAGCCAAAGGAAGGGGTCCAGAAATGTCCTTGGATCTCAGCTGGCCTCATGGAGAGTGAAAGATGGAGGCCAGGTTAACCAGGAGGCCAGGTCTACTGGGCAGGTAGACCTGGGCGTCACATCGGGAAGCCTGGTAGACCTGGGCTCTGGAGACTATTCCGGCTGTTGCTGCCCTCCCCTGCCCCGTTTTCCCCCCTCTCCCTTTGACAAGGGGCCAAACGAAGCTTTGTACCTCCTGATAAAAGTCCTCTGAGGCCCTGGTCATCATCAACAGATAAAGCAAGTGTATCATAGGGGCTAAGAGACTGTGCTTGGAACCAGGATGACCCTCCTTTGAATTTCACTTCTGCTGTGAACTCAATAAGTGGCCTTTGGCAAGCTACTCCCTCTCAACCTCAGCAGCCCAGCTATAATACGGGAGTAATAATTAGAGGTGCCAGAAAACTTCACAAAGCTTGGGTTCAGAGAAGAAATTCAAAGGGTTAAAAAGCCCACTTCAAAAGGTAAGGTGAGCTCTTTGACCCTCCAAAATCCTTCTCCATCTGGAGAAGCTCAATGGATCCCTTCCTTCCCACCACTTCCTTCCAGGGTGCAGTGGGACAAACGGAAGCCGCGACAGTGTGCAGGAAGGGGGAGGTTTTTCTCCTTCTCTCCTATCTTCATTTCCATGGCATGCACATCAAAAGAACCTACAGTGGGGATGAGGAGACTGGAAGGTTTTTTTCTCTCCCCCCCCACCATGAATACAGGGTTTTGCAATGTCGCTTGGGTCTTTCAGGTCAGCTGTTATAATCCATGAAAAAGTGTATATTTATATCCACATCTGTCTATATATGTCTGCCTCACACTGAGTCAGACAATTGGTCCATCTTACTCAGTATTGGCATGCAATACAGACGGGCAGCAGCATCTTTGCCAAGGCAAAATAGATGCACGTACTGAGCTACAGTGACAGTCTATCCCCATACTTCAGTTTTTGAATTTTTGAAACATACCATACATAAATACAAATATGATGCAGTATTACTTCCTTACGTGGTCAGAGGGAAAAGCTTTGGCTTCCAAGAGAATTTTATAGCGGTCTGAGGTAGGCTTAAAGAAAGATAGCTGTAAAAAATAAAATAGTAGTTTCAAGTATATGTCTAACATGAATTTTAATTAGCCCTCTGAACATACATAACCTACACTTAGAAGTTTCAATCATAAGCCACAGAATATGTCTATCTCATAAGAGGAAATGCAGAAGTCCAGAGACCTTCACATGCCAGTCATGGCAGTCATTAACACTGTCTTTTAGGTTTTCCAATGGCAAGAATGAAAACAAACTATGATTTTTTGTAGAAACATTATTGTGTACCATGTCACCCATAGGTAGCTATTTCACTCAACATGCTTACTTTCTTATCAATTTATGGTCCTTGTCTTAAAGCTAGACATATATAGGCATAGCAGGGAATCACATTTCATCACTTTATTGAATTCAAATGGACAGTGATTCTGAAACAATATGTTGTTGTTGTTCAGTCGTTAAGTCGTGTCCGACCCTTCGTGATCCCATGAACCATATCCCGCCAGGCCTTCCTGTCCTCCACTATCTTCCTGAGCTCGCTCATTTTCATGTTTGTTGCATCGGTGATGCTGTCTAACCATCTCATCCTTGGCCTTCCCCTTCTCCTTTTGCCTTCAATCTTTCCCAGCATCAGAGTCTTCTCCAGAGAGTCCTCTCTTCGCATTAGGTGGCCAAAATATTTGAGTTTCAGCCTTAGTACCTGTCCTTCCAGGGAACAGTCAGGCTTGATTTCATTTAGAATTGACTGATTTGATCTCCTAGCAGTCCAAGGGACTCTCAGGAGTCTTCTCCAGCACCACAGTTCAAAAGCATCTATTCTTCGGCGCTCAGCCTTCCTTATGGTCCAACTCTCGCAACCATACATTGCTACTGGGAACACCATCGCCCTGACTATACGAACTTTTGTTGGCATGGTGATATCTCTGCTTTTTATTATGCTGTCTAAGTTTGCCATAGCTTTCCTTCCAAGGAGTAAGCGTCTTTTAATTTCATGGCTGCTGTCTCCGTCTGCAGTGATCTTGGAACCCAGAAAAGTAAAATCTGTTACTGCTTCCATTTCTGCCCCTTCTATTTGCCAGGAATTGATGGGACCTGATGCCATGATCTTAGTTTTATTAATGTTGAGTTTCAAGCCAACTTTTGCACTCTCCTCTTTCACTCTCATCAAGAGGCTCCTTAGTTCTTCTTCACTTTCTGCCATTAGGGTGGTATCGTCTGCATATCTGAGGTTGTTGATATTTCTCCCGGCAATCTTGATTCCGGCTTGTGATTCATTCAGCCCTGCATTTCTCATAATGTACTCTGCATATAAGTTAAATAAGCAGGGTGACAATATACAGCCTTGCCGTACTCCCTTCCCAATTTTGAACCAATCGGTTGTTCCATGGCCGGTTCGAACTGTTGCTTCTTGACCCGCATACAGGTTTCTCAGGAGACAGGTAAGGTGGTCTGGTACCCCCATCTCTTTAAGAATTTGCCACAGTTTGTTGTGATCCACACAATCAAAGGCTTTTGCGTAGTCAATGAAGCAGAAGTAGGTGTTTTTTTGGAACTCTCGTGCTTTCTCCATGATCCACCGCATGTTGGCAATTTGATCTCTAGTTCCTCTGCCTCTTCGAAACCCAGCTTGTACGTCCGGTAGTTCTCGGTCCACGTACTGCTGAAGCCTAGCTTGTAGGATTTTGAGCATAACCTTGCTAGCATGTGAAATGAGTGCAATTGTACGGTAGTTTGAACACTCTTTGGCACTGCCCTTCTTTGGAATTGGAACGTAAACTGACCTTTTCCAATCCTTTGGCCACTGCTTAGTTTTCCAAATTTGTTGGCATATTGAGTGCAGCACTTTCACAGCATCATCATTTAGGATTTTAAGTAGCTCAGCTGGGATATTATCATCTCCACTAGCTTTGTTGTTAGTGATGCTACCTAAGGCCCACTTGACTTCACTCTCTAGGATGTCCGGCTCTGGGTCAGTGACCACACCAGCGTGGTCATCAGGAACATTAAGATCTTTCTTGTATAGTTCTTCTGTGTATTCTTGCCATCTCTTCTTAATCTCTTCTGCTTCTGTTAGGTCCTTGCCTTTTTTGTCCTTTATCATGCCCATCTTTGCACAAAACGTTCCCTTGATATCTCCAATTTTCTTGAAGAGATCTCTAGTCCTCCCCATTCTGTTGTTTTCCTCGATTTCCTTGCATTGTTCATTTAAGAAGGCCTTCTTATCTCTCCTTGCTATTCTCTGGAACTCTGCATTCAGTTGTTTATATCTTTCCCTTTCACCTTTGCTTTTTGCATTCCTTCTTTCCACAGCTATTTGTAAAGCCTCATCTGACAGCCACTTTGCTTTCTTGCATTTCTTTTTCTTTGGGATGGTTTTAGTTGCTGCCTCCTGTACAATGTTACGAACTTCCGTCCATAGTTCTTCAGGCACTCTGTCTACCAGGTCTAATGCCCTAAATCTATTCTTCACCTCCACTGTATACTCATAAGGGATATGGTTTAGGTCATATCTGACTGGTCTAGTGGTATTCCCTACATTCTTCAGTTTAAGTCTGAATTTTGCAATAAGAAGCTCATGATCTGAGCCACAGTCAGCTCCAGGTCTTGTTTTTACTGATTGTATAGAGCTTCTCCATCTTTGGTTGCAAAGCACATAATCTATCTGGTTTCGGTATTGACCATCTGGTGATGTCCATGTGTAGAGTCGCCTCCTGTGTTGTTGGAAAAGAGTGTTTGCTATGACCAGCGTGTTCTCTTGACAGAACTCCGTTAGCCTTTGCCCTGCTTCATTTACAACACTCTATACTAGTTTCCTGTATGTTAATGTAGTATATGTGAAACTTTCAAAAAAGATTTAGGCCATGCTCCATCTATAGTGACTGAGAGTTTTTGTATTTCAGGCCCCAATCCTATCACCCCCGTAGGACAGCAGGATAAAGTCGCAATGCTGTAAAGAAGCCTCTGATGATGCACAGAACATGTTGCCACAGCCATTATATCTGTAAAGGAGGAGCTCATGAACCCTTTCCTTTTGGAAGGTGGAAGGAAATGGTTCCATTCTGTCTTTTTAGCAGATGAACGTTTGACTATTTGCACTGTCATATTTTGTGAGGAGCATCAGGGCTGCACTCAAAATGTCATTTTGGGGATGCATGTAGCAACTTGAGAAGCAAGTAATAGTTGTGCCCATGATTTTTCTAAAGACATGGCCTTAAAAGTTACCTTTTGATGACTGACATGTACTGTAATGTGCAGAAAGAAAGACCTGCACAGTTCTTAAAGTGTTGGTGAAAACAGCTGATACACTCCACTTTTCTACTTTATCTTTTTCTACTCATAGAATGAGGTCCAAAGTTTAAGTGAGATGTGATACCCAAGTGCTTACAACAACAACATCAACAACAACAAAAGAGAGAGATTTTCCATACACACTTCATTTTCCATACACACTTTTCAAAATATTTTATAAATAAAACATCAGGACTCTGACTTATGGGTATCTCTTATTAGGATCTTATGTTCTCATAGGTTCAAGGCTGACAATAAAAAATAAAAAAAATAGTTCTTCATACAACACATAATGAACTTATGGAACTCAACACTGCAAAACGTGGGGATGGTCACTAGCTTAGATGGCTTTAAAAACTTGTTAGACAGGATCATGGGAGGACATGTCTATCAACAGGTATGAGCCACGATCACTAAATGCAACCTCCAAATGCCAGGCTCCGTATGCCAGGAAACCATCAACAGGAGAATGCCACCCCTTTTATGCCCTGCTTGTGAGCACTGAGAAGCATCAGGCTGCCTGACTTGTAGAAACCAAATTCTGAATTGGACAATCGTTGGGCTGATCTAGTCAGGCAATTCTTATGTTCTTATCGCTTACCATTAGGAGATGTAGATTCACTGTCAAACCGTTCATTAATGCTACTTCTTCTTTATGAGCCCCTGAAAAGCAATAATGCAGATGTTTCTCTTTTTTTTACTTTTATCTTGTGCAAGATCTGTTCCAATGATGTGAAAAACCACATTACTTTGGCTTTCAGTCAATGGTTCCCTAATGACTGGAAGGTAAATACATGTTTGATGTGTCACCAAAGGTAATTTTTTTTCTTTAAGTTCTCTTGTCTGGCTCAGTGTACCATGGTCTGCTGCAGTAAATAGAGCAGATAATGAAGTAGCAACACTTCCTTTCTAGAAATCCACCTGTTGATTTGTTGTTATCATTAACACCTTGGCTAAATTCAGCAACATTGTACTTTTGCTATTAAATACATCTCTCATTTAAAGCCCTAAGTTGCATTAGGGGCAATCATCTATTTTTAACGTGGTCATTGTTGTGTCAGGTTAAAATGCATCCTTAATAAAAATAAAGAGACTTTGTCTAACCATTATTCAAACCTTCATTACAGTAGTTTGTAAGATAAAATGGAAAGGAGCAGGGAACGCAGCTAAACTATTACATTCTGCCATGGATACTGAGTTTTGTGGTAAGTAATAAAATAAATGAAATTTAATGGGAATCACAGACAACTAATGGATTTTTCCAATATGTTTGCAACACCAGGTACTCTCAAACTCCTGTTAGTCAATGAGGATACAGAAAAGAAGGGCAGCACAATCCTGACTAAGGATCCGGCCGGTGGCCCAGGGCCGCCTGCTGGATCCTGTGCACAGGCTGCCCAGCACACGTCGGGCCGGAGGTCTACTCGGGGAAGGGGACACTCGTCCCCTTCCCCGAGTTTAAACCCGGGCCGGCCTTATCGGCCTCCTCGGATTTCCGCCAGCTAAATTGCTGGTGGAAGTAGAGGAGGCCATGTAAGTTACCTTCCGCCGCCGTCCGAGTGGAGATCCGGCGGCAGAGTGAGGGAGGCCAGCCTTGCAGCGGCCTCCCTTACTTGCGAGTCGTCGTGAACGTGCTTTACGGAACATTCACGACGTCTTCCGGTGATGGAACGCTCGTTCCGTCGCCGACCGGAATTCCAGGATTGTGCCCTAAGAAAAGGCTACAGCTACATCTTGCAGTGTGGGCAGTCACAGAGGTTTCCTCTGGGTAAGGTAGCATTTGTTCCCTTACCTAGGGGTAAGCCTCCATGGCACAGGGGATCTACTCGGTCCTATGCCAGAGAAATCACTGGCACAAATCCACATTGACCCGGGACAGTGGATCGGGCCTGGGAAGGGGGTTAGGATTCAACGTCCGCTACTGCCACCAAACCCGCCCTCTTTCCAGACCCGATCCACCCATCCTCCGCCCCATTGCCTTCCTGTTCCTCCCTCCCACCACCCCATCACCTGCCAACTTACCTTCCTCAGTGAGCTCAGGGGGATCTGCTGGTGAGCGGGGAAAGGCTCTGGCTTTCCCGCCGGCACTTCAGCAGCACACACCTCTGTGCTGTTTACATCTTTCGTAAGGCAGTCAGTGCTGGTGGAACACTTGTTCCACCAGCGGGGTAGCCCAATAGGTTTAGGCTGCCTAGCAGGAAGGAAAAGAAAAAACTGAAAAGTGATTCTCTTCCACGCTGAATAAATAGAGCTCCCTCAAAAGAACCATGCTAATGGCACTTGTTAATGGAACCACAAATTGCACTTTTAAAGGAATGTACCTGTTTCACAAAATCACAAAGTTGGAAGGTGCCTTCAAGGCCATCTAGACCTACCCCCTGCTTGAAGCAGGACAACTCTGATGCTTGGAAAAGGGAGAACCAGGGCAGAGAAGACTGGTCAAAATCCTGGACTGAAAAGCTGAATCATGCATGAATATTGTTTTAATTTGGAATCTGGTGACCCTGAAGAAGTTAGTTAGGCTTAGCTGGATGTGTTTTTTTCCCTGCATGTTTTCTATTCCTGTATGCTCTCATGTTTTGTTTTGTTTTTGTAAAAATTGCTGTAAGCCTGTGTTTCCTTGTAAATATTTGCTTATTGAAACATTTTTGGGGCAAAATCTCTAATTAGTACGAACTGATTCTTGCTGGTTATCTACCTCGGTTTCTGAATTCTTTTACTGCCCCCACCTGATGATTAAGAGTCAATTCTATTCTACCATGTAAAGCAGCTGGATCTTAAAGATTTCCCAAGGCAGAGGACGGCTTCAGTGGAGGCAGCCTTCAAAAGCTTCCACCTGGTGGCAGCAGGGAAAAACACAAGAGGGGAATGACTAGAACAGAGTTAGGCAAGTGGTTTTTGCTCACTTTCCCTCCCATTCATAGTGCAGTCTACTGCTAGACCATGACGTTACAGTTATTGCATAGATAATGAAATGTCAGGTGGTGGGCCCACTTTAAATCAAACTATGTGGAGACACAGAAGCCCTCCTTATGTTTGCTCTCCATGAAAAACAAATGTGTGAGGGGCTCAGTGGGACTGTGCACATTAACCATGATTCCTGCTAATACGACAGCTAGCTCCACCCCCCACTTTCCTTGCATTGTCATGGGGAGTTTCTCCCCATGATTGAAAGCTCTGAATGTTCCAAGAAAAAGAAAACCTATCCCCCTGATCAGTATTTGACTCTACAGACAAATGCTGAATATGGGGGTGCAGGTGTAAAGCACTTTGCAGTTGTGCTGCCGAGTCCCTGATACATTTGGTGGAAATGTCTTAAGAGGGCTATTGAGATTGGTGGTCCCACATGGCACAATTTCCATGTGGTTCAGTCTCTCATTTGAATTCAGAATGTCTGTTCCAATTGCATTTAAGTCTTAGTGGAATTGTTTCACGCAAGCCTTCATTTAAGGGTGATATCACAATATTACCCTAAAAGCTGACAGTCAGTGTGATATAGCTGTTAGATTGTTGGTTTCTAATGCACACTGTTTGTTTGCAAACCAGTCCCGACCGGATGACCTGTGATGGGCACACTATCCCTCATTCAAAAGGTATCTCACATAGTTGTAAGACTGAAGTAGGAGTGGGAAGAATCACGTATGCTACCCTGAGATCCTTAGAGGAAGTGTAGGATATAAATGAAATAGTATATAATATACTTGTCAGAGATCAGAGTTGGGGGAGTAGTCTTGCTGTCAGAATTACCAATCTCTTGTTCACCTCCATTTTTCTTTTAAATCAGAGCAGAAGTGCACTACCAACCCAGAGAAACAGAAGATATAACGTTCAAAGAACTGAATCAAACATAATAATAAAAAACACTGTAGATGATTAATGAGGTAGTAGGGCATTACTTTGGAGATAGCTAGCCTTACTGATGTTCTTCACTTTATTGGGTAAAGGCTAGGAAGATTGTTCCCATGATAGATTGGTACAGCAGATGGAACACTCGGCCTCCAACGCAGTAACAGGGGGAAAAAAAACCTGGGGGGGGGGGAAAGGTCTTACAATGGAGCAGATACAGGGTGGGGGAGGAATTGGAGTGGTTGTCACTAGTGATGTCACATGTATTAATATAGACATGCCACATGTCACACTGCCACAGTCCACACTGCACTCAAAATAACATTGGACATGCTAACTGGGGAAGAATGTTTTCTCAGGCACAAAATATTGCAGTATTGAGAAGATCTGTTATCTCCACAACAGAAGCACTACTCTGAGGAATGACAGTTGGAATCCATACAAGAAATGGGTAACACCAGCTCAGCTTCCTAGATAAAATATGTTGAGGGGAAAATGAATGTGACTCTCCTTTTCCTAGTGGAATCTTGGTTATTTGTTTTGAGGAAGCTAGCAATAATGTTGATGGTGGAAAAACAGGCAAAGTTTGAAATTTGGGTGTGGCGGGGAGGGGGTAAGTGCCAACTCCCATAATTGAGAGTCTAAGCCAGGGGTTCTCAACATGTGGTACAGGTACCCCTAGGGGTACGCGGACCTCTTGCTGGGGGTATGCCAAGCCCTGCCCCTTATCTGCCCCATCAGCAGCTAATTAAGTTTAATTAACATGGATTTTAAATTGTAATTATTTTCGGAGCCCTTCTGTCTCTCTGGTTTTGGTTTTGGGCTTATTTTTGTACTTTGGAAAATGTACTTTGGTGGGGTGGGGGAGGAAGGAGCTGATTTTGGGAAGTGTGACTTGGAGAAAAAAAGATCCTTACATCTCTCTCTCTCTCTCTCTCTCTCTCTCTCTCTCTCTCTCTCTCACACACACACACACACACACACACACACACACACACACACACACACACACACACACACACAGAGTTAAATAAGACATTTTTTCACATTTAAAATTGTGTTAGTACTTTTTTACTTAATGATTAATTACCTAATTAATTGATTAATACAATTAATTAGCAGTTAATTAGCAGGGGGTACTTCCGAAAATTGGACCATGATAGGGGGTACCCAGACCTCCAAAGGTTGAGAACCCCTGCTCTAAGCAAAGCAAACAACCCTTTCCTATCTGTTACAAGAACTACTTATAAGAGGCCAAAAGAAGAAGAAGAAGAAGAAGAAGAAGAAGAAGAAGAAGAAGAAGAAGAAGAAGAAGAAGAAGAAGAAGAAGAAGAAGAAGAAGAAGAAGAAGAAGATGCATGATGTGGGCCCCTGTGAGACAAAGTGAGCAGGAGTTGTGCCCATCAGTGCATGGGCAGGGGGTTTAACCTCACAATTGAGACATTAACAGCCCAATCCTACCTAAATCCTAACACGCCAATGCAGTACCTCTGGCACAGCTTCCACTGCACCCTGCAGGGAATGTTTGGCTGCTTGAGATCTCCTCAGAGTAAGGGAGCATTTGTCCCCTGCTCCATGGTAAGCCCCAGCAGCCGTAACAGGTCAACTTGGACCTGCGCCAGCAATATCGCTGGTGCAAATCTGAGTTGATCTGTGTAGGCAGATCAGTCTTGGCAAGGAGGTCGGGATTCAGCATGCACTGTTGCCGCCAAACCCGCTCCCTCCCAAGCCAAATCTGCCCTGCCCACCCCGCCCCATCTCCTCTCTGTTTTACCCTTCCTCCACCCCGTTCAACACCCTCTCCGTCCTCCCCCTCCCCATCCCGCCCCTGCACTGGGTTTACCTGCTCCGGCAGGCCTCCATTGCTCTGCCGGAGTGCGGGGGAAGGCTCTGGCCTTCATGCTGGCGTGTCAGCTCCCTGCACAGATGCAAAGCACTTTACAGCACTCTTGCGGCAGCTAGCACCAGCAGAACACGTGTTCCGCTGGTGCTTCCTTTAGTTAAGATTGGGCCGTAACTCTCTTCTTTTTTATTTTTATGGTGTTTTTTTTTAAAAAACTAACAGGTACTGATACTAATTGATAAAATAAAACTAAAAACTGAGGTTATGAAGTGCCTTTTGTGTTGGAATGATGGAGAAAAAGAGAAGCCAGAAGTTATCCTTTTGCGATATTGCTGAAATGGCAATTGAAAAGAAACTGAGGAATTGTGCATTCTTCCCGCCCTTAAAGCACGCAGCAGTTTCCCTACTCAAGGTCAAGGACCAAATGTTTGACATAATTCTAGAAGCTTCCAGTCAGCTTTGTTAATGCACAGAACTCCACGGCATGTGACTGCATAGCGGTCACAAAGAAGAAGTGCAATCTCTTTATCTATATATTTATTTGGGTTTTGACCACTTATGGAGAGAATCAGGGCCCAATCCTATCCTTTCTTGTCCTGCATGATACAGCGCCACTGAGTGCCACTGACGCTGGGGAACCAGGCTCGCATGGAGACGTAAGTAAGAAATTTTCTATTTACCTCCTCCACTACTCCCTGATCCCCAATGGAACTACTCATATCTACACCAGCTATTTTTCTGGCATAAATCTATTAGGCCAAAGGGGGTACGTTGGGCCTAGATGGGAGCTCCTGATCTCACGGACACTGCTGAGATCTGCCCCAACCCACCTCCTGCCCAGCCCAATTGCTGCTCCGATCCACTCCTGCCGCCACTGTACCTGATCCAATGGTCAGTCTGCTGTTGGCCCAGGGCTTACTGGCTTCTGTATCATTGGCAGTGAGCCATCTGCCATTGGAGCAGCTCATGCAATGGCATCCTGCGCAGTACAATGGCAGATAGTGAGATCTGCCATCATATGGCAAGAATGATGGCAAGATCATATGGCAAGATCTGCCATCATTGGACTGTCAATGTGGAAAGAAATTAACTCTTGTGAACCTTGGGTTTCCCCTGGATATACAGGAATTGCCGTTTTGCTTGTCACTGAACAAATTTTAAGATCGGCACAGGACAAAGACTGTGCTATTAGAGGGAATGATGTTATGCATGCAATACATGAGGGTATAGAGAATTGCATATAACGCGATGTTATGCTCCATTAGTTGCAAGGCCTTATTGCTAAAAGGCACAATCCCTGTTGTAGATGCTGACCATGGACAAATTCCATTTGTAATGGAATTAGCTGTCTTACAAACTACACTTTCAGTTCTGGCTCACTTTCTGGGGTATGAAATACAAAATACTGAAGGTGGCCATGCCTGTAAAAATATGCTTCTTATTTGTATTTGGACAAAAAATGTCGATCCCTTTCTCTATTTCCCATAACCATGAGGCTATCCTTGACTCTGGCCTTTCGTATCTCTCTAACATACAGATTGTAGCTAAAACATAATTTCCTTGAAGTTTCTCCCATGGGAAAAAAAATCCATGCAAATACCAAGCTTGCATAGTGGGGAGAAGGCTAGGCTACGCGAACTCTGTTCCTTGTCATCTGGTTTTGCATGAGGGTTTCGATTTGCTTTTCACTAAAAAGTAGAATTCAGTAACGCAATCCCACCTGCAGTTTGAAATGGCAGAGTGTAGGAACAGTTTTATCACTTCATCTGCTGTTTGTGTCAACTAGGCCTAAACATCCTGCTGATTCTTCCTCTTCAATTCTTCACAATCTGCCTTCTCTCTCTTCACCCACTGTTAAAAAAAAACTTCATCCCTTCCATCTGGACTACTGGCACTTCCTTCTTGCTGGCCTATCTTCCTGCTGTCAGTTATATCCAGGCTAAAATTATCTTTATTTCCAATCATTCTGATCATGTTGCTCCAATCTTTGTCGCATTACTGGCTCTCCATTATTTTCCACATCGTCTAGTACAAATTCACATACTTTTCATTTACAGACCTTTAGCTTCATTTATGACTTTTCTTTTTCTGTCCACTCATAATAAGCTCACTAGATATTTGCTCTTTTTGTTGCGTTTTCCTATTCCATTCAAAATCAAGGAAATTACACAATTCTGCCTGTAAGGGTATGAGAAGACTCTCAATGCCATCTATGAGCCTAGTAGGTATCCTGTAGTTGAACATATGTCCCAAATATTGGTCCTTTTTATAACCTATTCCAAAAGTATATCCAGGGTATAATGCAACTACTTTTATTTTACTTACTGTTCAAAGCATTGAACAAAAATAAATGGTTAATCTAGAGTTCACCTTTAGATACATGCCAATATCCCATATTAAATATGACACCACATTTGTCATGTAAGTCTTGGTCCCTTGTAAATGATATATTTAGTAAAAGCTTTTCTTTATTGGATTTCTATGCCCACAAAACAAAACCTTATCTATGCCCCAGGAAAATCGTTATCCTTCATAGCCTGTGCTGCATTTCGGAAATGATGCTTCTGTGATCCAATTAATCTATTACAATATTCAAAGACAAGTATCCAGTAGGCAAAATGAAGTTTTCTCTTTCTGTCTCATTACTCAGCACCACATCTCCTGGACAGCATAAAACCCCATATGTCCTTCTTGATAAATCTTCTTTGTAATGGAAAAAAGCAGGGCTTGTGATGTTCTCACCACCACTTCCACTCTAGATTTGGGAAGGACTGTGACCCAGCAGGGAGGGGCTGTAGCTCAGTGGAAGAGCACCCGTTTGCATGCAGGAAGTCCTAGGTTCAATTTTCAGGAAGAGCAAAGAAAAATTCCAATCTGGAATACTGGAGACTCACCATCACTCAGTGTCAAGTACACTGAGCTAGATGGACCAATAGTCTGATACAGCATAAGCTTCCTATGAATGCGTTACAGTCCAATCCTATGGAGAACTGGGTTGCTGGCTGGAGAACATTATGGCAACAGGAGTGACTTCCACTGTCATAAAATGGCTGCTGATGGCGTGCGCAGAGTTCCATCAGCGGCCATTCTGCGAGCGGTGCCACAAGAGGCAGCAGCACTGTAGCTCCGCCTGCCGGGCCCAGTAAGTCAGTAGTGGGATGGAAGGTGGGTAGGGAGGGAGAGGACTGGGGCAAAACTGGGTGGGGAGGGAGTATATCTGTGGAGAGTCATAGGTGGCCCCAGGGCTTACGGGGGGAGTATTTTTTTATACTTACATCTCATTTGCCCTTGGGTTGCCCCCCCCCCCTCCACTGCTGGATGCATGTGCCTTTTTGGTACGGCTGCATTGGCGCGGCGGGCGGGGAACAGGATTGGGGCCACTGTCTCCTGTTGTTGACTGATAAGAACAGATACCACACTTGATCTTAGCCAAAAGGCCGAGCCCTTGCCATACTAGTGTGTATACAACAGAAAGAAATGACTACAGAAGTGGAATACTGTACTTTTCTCTCTCTCTTCTTTTAAACACGAGTATTTTGAGTATTTCAAATAACTTTTGTAATTCAAAGGCTATAATCCTATGCAGACTTTCCTGAGCATAAGCCCCACTGAAGACAATGGGACTTATTTCTGAGTAAACAAGCATAGGATTGCGCTCAAAGTCACTGGAAATTGGATCAGTATTCATTCTCTCTTCAGACAAGTTCTGCCTGAGTACAACTGCATAAGAGGAACAATACAGTTAATTTCATCCCATCAAAAGGTGATCTATTATTAAAATGCAGTAGAAAAAAAACCCAAATAGTATTTCCCCGTTACGTTGCTTAACTTCAAAATAGGATAAACAACAAGGAGAGGTTTTGGGTCTCTGGTGACCTTGACTCTGCATTTTCCAAGGTATTTACTATTCGAACATTCATTTAACAAGAAAATGTGTGCTCATTTAATAAAGAAGGTGTTATAGAGCCATAAATCTTTAAATGGCCAAAAGAAAAGCCATTTACTGCCTTTATTCTATTCCTGAATAAATTCCACAAAACGACACTGACTTTTTTGTTTTGCAGTACCAGCTCCAGCAGTTCCTTCCCCCCGCACGCTCCATAAAGTGTTCAGCATTACAAACAAAACAACGTAAAAAAAATATTTTATTTTCTCACGTCAAGCCTACTAAAGAAATGGAATGCCTCTCTTTTCCTCCATGTAACTGTGCCACATGTTACTGTGGAGAAATTGCATATTCATCTTAAATACTACACTGAACAGAGAATATTTTAATAGTACTTTATCTTGCATTTGTCCTCTTTGCCTTTTCTCTTTTTACCTAAAGGCAAAAAACCATAGTCATTACCCAGTTGAGATTGTTGCGAGAATGGGACCACAATCTGGAATTCTTAAAAAGGTAATTTGTTCCCATTATGGGGGAAAAATGCTCATTAACATGCTGCAAAATCAATAAAGTAAAATTTACCACAATAAAATCCTGCAAAGGTTTGGATGCTGAATGCCAGACACACTTCACAACTTGGTTGCATGGCCACTGAGGGGGAAAAGTAGTTGTACAGGGGGGAATAAAAGGTCATGATAGTACTAACATAACAGCAAATTTAATAGCCTCTAGTGTGCAACACAACTATGAAATACTGCCCAAAGCAAAGGAAAACAAGTTAACAATGTAAGGATATTATTCATAGTTTCTTTCATAGAGAACTGAAAACATGGCACCCCAATCAAGAGGATATAATGTGCAGGCTTCTGCACTCAGCTCTTGTGGTGAGGAGTCATAGCTTGGAGGTGGAGCACATGTTTTGCATGCAAAACATGCCAGGTTTAACCCCAGTTAAAAGGATCTTGAGTAGCAGAGCTGGAAAAAAATCTCTCTGCATGAATTTTTGGAGTCACTGCCAGTCAGAGCAGGTAACACATGGGTAGGTCATCAAACTTCTAATGTGCTGAGTATCTAAAACCTGTACGACTCTACTTTCACCCCTCCTATGTGAGATTCTACCCCTACACATTCTAAAACCCCATTCAGAAACGGCCCTGCTAAGAACATAAGAAGAGCCCTGCTGGATCAGGCCAATCCAGTCCAGTTTTCTGTATCTCATAGTGGCCCCACCAGATGCCTCAGGGAGCACAGAAGACTACAAGATACCAAGATATAAGAAAGCTGTTGGGTGATGAATTGAGGCAGGAACAACTTTTGAGACGTCTTGTTTTCCCAACTGCTCGCCCACCAACAAGCTCACTCTCTCCTGCACTCTCCACCTCTGCTTCCATTTCCTCTTCCTCTTTACAAATCTGAATACATGGGGAGAGGAAGGTGTGGCCCAGAGGTGTCACCAGTCCAGCTACTGCCCAGGGCAGGGTGATGTCTCAAAGCCTCGCGTCACCCCCCGCGCCACGACGTCACCCTCCACGTCTGCATGTCAAACACCCCCCCCCCGCTTTCAAAATGGCTTGATTTCGAGCCAAACGAAGCCAAGGGCGGGCTGGGGGCCTCATTTCGCAGCGCTTGCCACTTGAAGCGGCAAGCTCTGTGCAGCCCCCAGAGGAGATGGCAGAAAACCACCTGAGCACAGCGGGGGGGCAGTCCACCCCACTACCCCCGCCAGCTACGCTACTGGTGTGGCCATTTGCCACCTGCTGGGCAAAACATGACTGTTCATTCCCACCGCCACAGGTGAGCAGTCAGATAATGGAGAGCAGAAATCATGTGCAGAGGGTATTTACAGAATGAGGGAATGAAAAAGCATCTACTTCTTAAAAAAGTTTCTTTTGCTTGAAAAATAATGGTGTGTTTGGCTGCATATATGGGTCCCAAATCTAAAAATAACTAGATCTTTTTTTTCCTGGCCAAGGGAAACAAGAAAAGTGTAAAACAGATTTATTGGCTGTCTAGCAGATTTTACATTAAATTTTCTCATGTTACATTCACAGCCAGTAATTGCTTTTCTTTGTTGCTATGCTGCTATCTGTACTTTCCCTTCTTCTTGGTTAGCCTTGCTATTTTCTGGACATTGACTCTATATGGCCAGTGGGACCAATGTTCTTATTGAAGACTTTGCTGAAGACCAAGACTGTAGCAAGAGACCGAGTACGGCAGCCACTGCCATAGAGATAAGGCAGCTCTGACTCTAGATGAACCATGGAGCAAGTAGTCCAGGAGAAGTGGGAAAGTCAACGAATTCTAAATTGTTTTCTCTACTGTCCTCACCTTCATACCTCACAGCTGCCATGCTGGCTGGTTATTATTCGTTCTAATTTTCATTCCCGAATAAAGGAAAAGGATGTTTTTAAAGTTCTCTTCCTCGTAAATTCTTTAGAATTCAATGAATTATCTCATCCCTAATTTTAATCAAATTCGGCACTATCAATTCTCTGTAACCAGAGGACTTCCCTGCTCGCAAGTAAAAATCAGAATCCAACAGCAATTCCTTGAAAACACAAGGAATGATCACTGATTCATTGTGACTTGAAAAGCCATTTGTAAGGGTGCCAAGTTTCCTTTGGTTTCATGCATTAGACCAAGTAGTTTATGGTGATCCCAGAGCCCCACATTGCAATTAGTTTCGTGATATACATTTGGTCATTCATTACTGTCTGTATTAAATCTTCTAACTTCAAAGCTTTAAAATGTTTAGTTACCTCACATACTTACCAAGAAGGCAGCCAGGGCACAAAAATAGCTGGTGGTTAAAATTTTGGAAGCTATGTGCCATGATGTTAAAAGGCTACAACGGACTCAAAACAATGTTTCAAACTTTTCTTACCTACAATATCAGCCATAAGTTCCACAATGCATTCATCTCCTAAGGCCCAAGGACGTTTACCATGGAAATGACCATGAACACCTCTGAAAGACAGAATAGATGAAAATTCAAAGAAGTTCCTTTGGTATGATTCTAACAATGAGAACACAGTTCTTATTGTAGAGCTGTCAGAACATGAACAAAATACCGTATTTATTGGCGTATAAGACGCACTTTTTTGTCTAAATTTGTGACCCAAAATAGTAGGGTGCGTCTTATACACCAATACTAAAAAAAAATCCCTCCTCCCCCCCGCCCGTTTTAAAGCATTTTGGGGCTTACCGGTTTTTTTCAGGAGCCTGAGAGCTCCCTTGTGCTTTCTTCCCTGACTAATCTATCCGATCTACAGCTGTTTGTCGGGTTTAATTTATGCACGTGCATGAGTTGAGCTTCTCAGCAGCCAGCAGAGGGCGCTGTGCTCAGTTCAGTTCAGCTGAGCTGCAGAGGGCCTAGTCTTGGATGCAGAATGAATGCAGCTTTGGTAAGCTTCTGAACTGGGCCTAGTTGGGAGGCTTTGGAAACTGCATAGGTGGGGTGGGGGAAAAGAGTTTGAGTCTGGGGGTTTTGTATTTGGGATTTTTGTTTAAGAGTTGGTAAGAGTTGAATCTGGGGGTGGTAAGGTCTGGGGTTTTTGTATTTGGGATTTCTGTTGTTTAAGAGTTGGTAAGAGTTGAGTCTGGGGGTGGTAAGGTGGTAAGAGTTGAGTCTGGGTGTTTTTTTGTACTTTTATGTTTTTTACTTTGGAAACTGTGCATGGGTGGGTTGGGGGGAAAAGAGTTGAGTCTGGGGGGTTTTTTTACTTGGGATTTATGTTCTGGTGCATTTTGTTCATGTGTCTTATTGCTGTGTGTGTTTTAAAAGAGATCCTGGTATTTTTGTGCAATTTATGTAAATTAGCTAATTAAGCAGCCAAGCGGTAAGTGGCCATGTGGCCCAAAAATGCTTTAAATGTTTTTTTCTTGAAATCCAGGGCCAAAAGGAAGGTGCGTCTTATACGCCGGTGCGTAATATACGCCGATAAATACGGGTAAAAGGAAATCATTACGCCACATGAGTTCCTAACTAGCAAGCAATGTATTCATCATTATCCAGTACAGGCTGTACAGTACTGTAGAGGGACAAAACCCAGTCCAAAGACCTAGGATAGATTATAATGTTACTGTCATACTTTGTTTTGGAAACCAAGATAGCTGCAGTACTCTAGGAGCAAACAAAGAACTGAACTCTAATTGGGCAGAGGGGAAAGAATACACCCTGACAACATCACAGATACGATTCCTTCCTCGCTTCCACCAATCCAACCATGCTGGTCAGAGTGCGAAGGAAAGAGAAGAAAACCAATGTTCTGACGACAAGCACCTTGGCTGTCCTCTGTAGGGTGTAATGGAAATACAGTATTTATATCAGAAAGTTAGTTTCCAAGCTAGTTTCCAATCTCCCAACATTCAGCTATGAGAATTTTAGTGACACACCTATATGTGAAAATCAGTCTTCACTTCAATGTTTCATAATTTCAAGTGCTCTAAGGACTGGTAAACAAACACACACACACATATCCCATTGGTATATATCTTCGGACACAGGCATGATGTCGTATTTATTGAAAATGTTGTTGTAAATGTAATATTTTGAGAACTTTTAAGTAGCAAAGAGAGGTAACAAAATAATGAGGAGGAGGATGCCACCCTCAAGACATCTGGATTACATTGCTGGGCACTAACATTCAGAATCACAGAAGAAACGAAACACAGAGTCTTGTAGTATCTGAAGGACTAATCACGCTATTTCAACTTGTTTTGTGGACTATGGTCCACTTCATAAGATGCATGATTTCACGCATCTGATCAACTGATAAATAAACCGATTAGTCTTTAAGGTGCTATAAGACTATTCACTGTTTTTACAGAGTAAAAGAGCAACAGAGTAACAGCCCAATCCTAACAGAGGTCTGCGCCAGCAGAACACAAGTTCAGTCGGCACGCACTGTTGCAAAAGCACTGTAAAGTGCTTTGTGACAGCGCACGGCAAGGCCTGAGCCTTCCTTCAGGCGCCGGCAGCCACAGGGAAGCCTGACAAGAGCAGGTAAGTCCGTCCAGGGGGCGGAACGGGGAGGAAGGGTGGAGGAAGAGTGGGTTACCCAAGCTTACCATCAAAATAAAATATAGAATATTCACTGATAGTCACTATATTTCTTAAAGGTGAAGAAATTTGCTTATGATTCATTGTATAACCTGGTTTTCTCTGTGTTCACACTGAAAAACCATAATTCACCAATTTCAGATATGAGCCATGAGATGGTGACTATCTTTAGTTACTCCCAGTTGACTAAAACTTTATTCAGCTAGAAGTGAAAGGTCCCCAGTACCTTTCCCATAGGTCTTAGCCTTCAACTTCTTAAATATGGACTGGATTTTGTGTGCTGACTTTTCTAAATATAAGCTGCTCTTCTCTGACTGTACTATTTCGGTCTGATCTTATTTTGACATTTTCTGTTTCTTTAGATCTCTCTGAAATAACAGTGATATTCACTGTGAGCTTCTGATGTTTTCTTAGTAAGTTGGTTTGGTCTATGTTTACAGCATTGGAAAGGGCCTTTTTGAATTATTTGTTCTGTATCTATGATATACTGTAAGCCAGTGGTTCCTAAACTGGGAGGTGCAGCTCCCAGGGGAGCCGCAGAAACCAGCCAGAGGAGCCACAGAGTGCCATGGAATCTCTCGGAAAACAGTGCAATGCCAATTGGTAGGTATCAACATAATGTAATCGGGAGCCATGGTCACTGGTCACCAATGGTTAAGGGAGTCGCAGGTCGAAAAAGTTTGGGAAACACTGCTGTAAGCTAACATTGACCTACTGATTATGTTTGTGTATGTGTTTATGTGTGCACGTGCTGGATATATTTAATGCAGGTATTTAACCCAGGAAACACTTAGGAAATACTATAACCATCACTGTTCATTAATGTAGGGCCCAATCCTAACTAAAGGTTGCCCACAGGGCACAGTGGTGCCAGCACAGGCTCCGCTGCATCCTGTGGGTGGCCAGAGACCATGTGGGAGCAGAGAAGTAAGTAAAAATGTCTTTCACTTACCTGACTACACTCCCGCAAGGGCTCCTACGGGTCTACTCGGACTTGTGCCAGCTTTGTCAGGGCCAAAATGGAGTGGAGGATATCAGCGGAGCCGCCGCTAATACCTGCCCTCCACCTGCCATGCCACAACTCCTGAGGCCCGGAACCCCGCCCCGATCCACACACACCCAGCCCTGTTCTGCCACCACAGCCTTCTCTACTACCTTACTGGCTTTGGTGGATGGGGTCCTCACCACTGGCAAGTGTGTGGAGCCACCAGCGATTGCACTGGTGGTCTCCCTGTGCTTAGTGACGGAAGTGCCAGCCTATTGGTGGAACATCACTTCAGGCGGAGGGCCAGCACTTAGGCCAGAAGAATTTGCATTCTATTGGCGGGCAGCAAAGTTAGGAGTGGGCTGCCTGTTCATTAACTATAACCATCACTGTTCATTTAAATTAGGAAACACTGTAACCATCACTGTTCGTTAAGAATGTTTACATTCATTTTGTGGATAAAAATACTGGTGAAGACAGACATTCCAAGTGAGGTGGAATTAGTTTAAGCACACATTCTCTGCCCTGAAAACAGATGTCTTAGCATGCCATGAATGTTGTTCAAACCATTTCTACCATACTTTACATAGAATATGTGTCCTCTTTTCCTAAAATTTCTTTATTGTCACCAAGACAAACACATGCACAGAAAAATGAACCAATGAAAAAGCAAGGTGGGAAGAGGTGAAATATTACCTCTCCTAGCCTCATTTGAATGGAGAACAAAGCTATTTAAGTTTAACCTCCTCAATGAAGTCAGCCATTTCCTTGATCTAGTACGATAATCATACAAAAATGGACAGGATTGCAATTTTTTAAATGGCTGGCAAAACTGCAGAGCTGTGCTAAATGAACAACAGCAAGAGGAGTGCTAACCAAAGTTCAAATTTTCCCCTTCACTCTCCTCTTCCATCACAGCAATCTAAAAAGCAGCTTGCCATTTTTATTAACTGTAACTCTCTTGTTTTAAAGAAAGAACAGGTAAGGGCAACTCTTTCACACTTAGTGTCATTTGCATTATGAGGCTGTGCCATCTGTTAACTGGCTTATGGATAATGAAAAATGCCTAGAAAGTCAGCAGAAAACATGCCTTTACTCATCTTTCGTCACCTTTACCTCTTCCAGGTCAGTACGAAATCTGTCATTAAAAGCCATGCTAAACAACATGTTTTAGTTTGAAGCTTGATTTTGAGTCACTCAGTTTCAGGCAATGGGTAAATCGCCTATACTTATAGTCCAATCCTTTGCTTCCCCCTTGTTGATGCAGCCGCGCCAAAACGGCCTGCGCTGCATCCTGCAGGAGGGGGGCAATCCCGGAGAATTGGGATGTTACATTCCAGAAGAACAACATTAACTATTAATTTTAATTTTCCTCTTTGGCTTGGACATATTGTAATATGTGATTCTAAAGGCCCGCTCCTGTCTGTCAGCGAGTGGCCTCACTGGGATGAAGTGGCTCACTGGGACAAAGTGGCAAGGTAAAAAAGACACAGCGAGTTAAGCAGCTGGGCGAGTTCAGCAGCGGGGTGAGGAAGCCAGGCCCCACACATTGCCCGGCACTTCTCCTCTGTGGAGAGGAGAGAGGAAGAGAGGAGAGCTCCAGCAACCTTGAAGAGAGGAGAGCTCCAACAACATTAAGGTACCCAAACTTTGATAAATCCATAACTTACACTCAAAAGCTATGCAGTCAGACAGACAGCACAAGGGTGGGGGCTATCCAGTGTTTTGCACTGAGTGTCACATGTATGACTATCTGCCTCTTGGGCACAAGTCATGGGTGTGTGCTCGGTGCAAAGAGCTCCAGGCTCTCAGGGAACGGGTTCGCTCCCTTGAAGCCACGGCTGCTGACCTGGAGAAGCAGAGACAGGTAGAGAAGAACCAGGGTGAGACTTCTAGGGACGTGGAGGCATCGTCCCACCCTCAGTTGGCCAGCTCCTCAGCTGCCAGGAAAGGGAGTCTCAGGGCTGGAGGACGTCGCTCTGGAAAAGAGGGAAACAATCCCACAGTGGGGACCCCTTCTTCAGGTGATGGGCCTGTATCCAGTCGCACTATGGATACTCCTCTGGGGAGGGGGCGAAGGGGGCTTCTTGTCGTGGGTGACTCTATAGTCAGGAACATAGAGAGGGGGGGTCTGTGACGGATGTGAGGACCGCATGGTGACTTGCCTACCTGGTGCGAAGGTTGCGGACATCACCTCTCGTCTAGATAGGCTGGTAGAGAGTGCTGGGGAGGAGGTAGCGGTTGTGGTGCATGTTGGCACCAACGACGTGGGGAAATGTAGCCGGGCGGTCCTGGAGGCCAAATTTAGGTTGCTAGGTAGGAAGCTCAAATCCAGGACCCCAAAGGTAGCGTTCTCAGAAGTGCTACCTGTTCCACGCGCAGGGCCAGCTAGGCAGGCGGAGCTCAGGGGTCTCAATGCGTGGATGAGACGCTGATGTCAGGAGGAGGGGTTTAAGTTTGTTAGGCACTGGGGAACGTTTTGAGACAAGCCAGGCCTGTACAAGAGGGACGGGCTTCACTTGAACCAAAACGGAACCAGACTGCTGGCGCGTAACATTAAGAAGGTGGCAGAGCAGCTTTTAAACTGACTCCTGGGGGAAAGCCGACAGGAGCCGAGGGGCATCCGGTTCGGGACTCCTCATCCCTAGGGAATGAGGGAGCAGAGGATGGGGAACAGTCAAGTAATAGCAGAGTAAAAATTGGGAGTGGTAGCGTGATGGGACATGACAGCCAGTCTAGCAGGACAGAAGGCTGCAGGAATAAAGGTGCAAACATGCAGCCCTTCTTGGGGGACCAGGTATATAAGTGCTTTTATGCAAATGCCCGAAGTCTACGGGCAAAGATGGGAGAACTGGAATGTTTGGTGGCTAGGGAAAACATTGACATAGTAGGTATAACAGAAACCTGGTGGAATGCGGAGAACCAGTGGGATACTGCAATTCCAGAATATAAACTCTATAGGAGGGACAGAGAGGGGCGTGTTGGAGGTGGGGTGGCCATCTATGTCAAAGAGGGGGTAGAATCCACCAGAGTAGAGCTGGAGGGGGGCTCTGACTCCTCCGTAGAATCACTGTGGGTTAGATTACCAGGCTCAAAGAGTGAGGTAATAGTAGGGGCATGCTACCATCCTCCAGATCAAAAACCTGAAGGGGATCTCGAAATGAGGAAGCAAATCAGGGAGGTGTCAATGAGAGACAGGGTTGTAGTCATGGGGGACTTCAATTATCCTCACATCAACTTGGTCAATTCATGCTCAGGTCATGAAAGAGAGACTGGATTTCTGGATATGTTAAATGACAAACTGGAGCACAAACTCCACCAGCCTTATGTGTTACTTACTTCGGTGTCACTTAGGTGTCACTTACACCCAGAGAGTAAGTGGCGTCGGCACAGAGGCCAGCACCACTTACTGCGCTGTCTCCCAGGACCTGCGCTGCCAGACAGAGGTAAATCCTGCGCTGGTCAGTGGAAGGGCGGGCCAGGGTGGCCGTTGGCCAGCCAGGCCTGGGAGGGGGCAGTGATATCGGCATCGGGCTGCACCAATATCTAAAGCCCCTCCCCAGGCCTTACACGGCCTCCCCGGTTGTGCGCCAGCTAAAGAGCTGGCACGCATTTGAGGAGGCCCATTGGGTCCCCTGGGGCTTACACAGGGGGAAAGGGGACGAACGTCACATGTTTCGGTCAGCCGCCACATCTTAGGCAGAATCGGGCTGTAGGTATGATTAACTGAGAGGCAAATAGGATTCTCACTCACCTGAGAAAACTGAGGCTGAGTAAAAATTGCTGCAGCCATTCCTCTTTCTCTATCTTACAGCTCATGTCTTTTAAAGAAGATTTTGCTGGGAAAGCACTGAATATGCATTACTCTTGCCTGGGAAAGGAATTTTACCAAAATATGCTCCTCATAAGCCTAAGACAATCAGGCTTATCTTCTAGATAAATTGTTCTTTTACAATCAAAGAAGCATAGTGATTTATGTCAGTGAAAGCTACTCACGTTTTAGCCCACTTGTCAAGTTCTTCATTCAAGTAAGTTTTAATTTTCTTTGGCTGAAGACCGAGAGAGTGACCAACAAAATAGATGCCGTTTTCATTCTCATTCACTAAACCTAGATTGGCTGAAAGGGAAAAAAAGCCACAAAGGTTATTAAAAACATGAACACGGTTTCCATCCTTACATGCACAGAATATTTATCACAGAAAAATTACCAAATACAGTCGACCCTCTTTTTCCGTGGATTCGGGATCTGCGAATTTGACCCACTGTGGATCCCAGAATGCATTGCAAAGCTTTGTATGGTGTGATGTACCTCTGTAATCTATTTTTGCCTTCCAGGAATTTAATTAATAAATACATTTTATATTATCTTTTTGCTGGGTAGAGCAGAAGATTAGCACTTCATTCTTAAGCATACAGATTCTGAATTGGAAGTATATTAAAATTAAAGTGCTTCTTGAAAATGCCTCAGTTGCCATTATGAATGTTGAACCACAGATAATTTGTAAGAAGAAAGGTATCTGTTGAAAATACCTTCCTCTCAATGGGAAAAAAAAAGTGATATGATGTCCATCAACAAGGGGACAGGAGAAGTATTAGCCTTTTTCATTACCTGCCGTTTTATAAACTGCTATCTCCTACCGTAGGTCGTAAGGGATAAGAGATGGTGTTCCATTTATGGGCAAAGCACATTTTTGCATGCATCAGCCATCGATAGCTTGTGGCAGAACACGGCTAGACAGCTTGAACAAATGTATTAAAATTTACATAAAACACTTATAACATTATATAAATAAGACATAATAATGAGTTTACATTTGGTTGAGGCAATTTCATTTGAGGGCTATAGGAAAACAGATTAAGCAACTGCAAAGCTCTTCAGCCTTGGTTGCTGCGATACTACTTTGAACGCAACCACTAATGCATTTGCCAGCCTAAGAGACAACTATAAGATAACTTCTTAATTAAAGCTTTAAAGGCTTTTTGAAAGTCTAAATCACAACAGCCGTTTCAATCTAATCTATATGACCAGGGCGATGCTGGTTTTTCATCAACAACCCTTTTTAAAATGAGCAATAACGGAGGTGTAAATATTATTCGCACTTCCAAATTGGTTCTGTTCACAGGCCTTTGTTATTCTGAAGAACAACAATGGAGTCTCATTCAGATGAGAGGAAACAAGTCTTTTATTTAGGACTCAGTATATTTGGCCAGTATATTTGGCTTAAATTCCCATCAAACATTAGAACAGGTAATGAGTTGAAAGCTAACAGAGCTTTCTCATCTGCTCCTGCTCTGGGCCTAAAATGCAAGTGAGTACTGGAGCATAAACAAAATCTACTTTCTACATTGTTCCTTTGTTACCTTCTGGATTGCACTGTTGACAGCCCCATATTGGGAGAGACTCTTCTTTCTTCGCAAGCTGCCATGTGTTACCCTTTCCTTGTTCAGTTCCATTTTGAATCAACTTGTATATTTCCCGGTTGGTAGATTACATGACCGCCACCCGTCAACAGGTATTTCACTATCATTAACCAACTTTTTGGTAGTAAGTTTCAAAACTTCATGTATTGTTTGAATGTACTTATTCATTTGACAAGTTTATTGGTCACCTTTCTATTCCAATAAAAGAGCCCAAAAGACAGCTTGCAATTTCAGTAAACACAATTTAAGAACAACTTCTGTTTGCTTATGCCTTTGGCCATCTTATATTTCTGCTACAGAGGTAACTGAAGAAAGGTGTATGGGCTTTAATCACATGAACAGGAAATAGGATTGTTAATTCAGTTTTGTCAGAAAGTGAAACAGCACCTCAAATATATATACAACTGGGGAAGCTTTAAAGTACAATTCGTTAGATCAATGGTTCCCAAACCTTTTCCCGCTGCGACCCACCTTGTCCTCCTGCGGTAGGTCGTAACCTGAAGCTAAATGTTATGCTTCAAAGCACTTTTGGGAGCCTCCAGAAGCCACTTCCAGGTCATGCCAGACCTGGGACAAACTCCATTCACCTCCACGGGCCTCAAAACACCTCCCGGAAGCGACCAGAAGTCGCGGACGCAAACCAGAACTTGCGTTCGCAAAACAGAAGGTTGCTTCCGGGGGGGTCCCGAAAGTGCTCTGCGGCACGACACTGAGCATCAGGTCACAACCCACCGCACACTGGACCACAACCCAGTTTGGGAAACACTAATTAGATGACACTGAGACTGATTACCACTCAAAAAAGTATTTAATTGATTGCCAGAGTTACTTTTTCTTTATTGAATATTTTGCATGTCCTTCATCTAAGGGCAGCATATGTGGTTCCTAGCCCAGTTTTATCCTCATAATAACCCTCTGGGGTAGGTTACAGTGAAAATAAATTTGGGGAAGTCACTCAGTGAGCTCCATGGCTAAGTGGAGGGGGGAAGGATTGATCTACCAGGTCCTTGTCCAACACTCTAACCACATCTTTCAATTAAATTCCAGCAAGTGAATTGCCATTATTCATACAACAACTGATAGTTTACTCATGTTAACACTGCTGAATCCTAGTTTACCTCCACTGAAAAATTGTCAGGTAATATCTTCAGGACAAAAAAAACCTCTGTCCCCCTCCCCACTAAGCAAATGGTTGTTTGACAGTGATGATCCCTTTTTTGGGGGGGGGGGATGGAAAAAGGTGTTGCTGGAATTTGTACACTGGAATGTTTGGGGTGGAAGAGCAGGATATACCATGCGGAAACTTGTTCATAAATGAGAATTTGTCCGTCCTAGATTTGGGTGATTGAGATCATCCATATTTATTTATAAAGTGAAAAGTCAGTCCCAATGTTTAGATAATCAAATGTGTGAACAAGCAGGACTACTGCATAAAGACGCTGGAATAACTGAGCTTTTAGAAAATAGGAGATCTACTGTATTTCTCTTGCCCCACTGAATCGAATGAATCTCTGCTAAACCTGCAGGAGTAAGGTGTATACAGTAAATCCCTTGGCAGTTTCTTCCTTGATTTATGTCATGACTTTCTGCTCAATCCTGTGTAAAGATGCATGGCCGGCCTAAAGGTACATTCTAAGCCCATTCCAGGCTGCCCCGGCACTCCTAGAGCACACCTCATGAGAAGGGGACATTCGTCCCCTTCCCCGGGTGTAGACAAGCCCGGGGCCTATGGGCTTCCTTGGATGCATGATGCCAGCTCCAGAGCTAGCGTATATCCAGAGAGGCCATGTAAGGTTGGCATGGGCTGCGATGGGGCTTGGGATATCGCCCTCCCAGCCTGGGCCGGCCAATGGCCCCCTCCCTCGCCGCCCAGCCCACCCGCTGACCAGCGTGGCCCTTACCTGCGTCAGCCGGTGCGGAACGAGTTAAGTCATGAAGTGAACAGTGCCGGCCTCCGCACTGGCACCACTTTCCCGTAGTAGCAAACATGCTTTACTGCATGTTTGCGATGCTTTAGGCCAGCAGAGCGAGAGCCCCGCTGACCTAAAATTACACAGGATCGGGCTGCCCGTCTTACAAGTTGTCACTGAAATGCATGTTTTGACAATGAAGTTAAGCTATCATTACACTGTAAGCTTCTTTCCCCCACCCACTTCTTTTAAACAGTATACCTGCTTTTTGGGATGTGTTCTCTCCCTTGCAAGACAATGCTATACAATGTTTATGTAAATATATAAATAACTTGGATTATCTCTTTTAGCTTCAGGAGTGAGACATCTAGGATCCAGTTGGTGCACAGATAAGTGTAAAGCAAGATCACTCATGCTTGTATACACACCATGCAAATTATATTTATCCCTGCTGTTCTTTAGACCTGTAGCTGGCCTTGGTGACAGGTTAAAAAAACACAAAACAATTATCAGACTCTGATATTTGGTAGCTGTTTTCTGAATCATTTCTTCCAGCTTGTCAATAATTTTTCTTAACTGTGGCACCCAGAACACAGCAAAGAATTCCAACAGAGTTGAGTGGATTGATGCTTTTACTTCTGGAGTTTTAGAAATGGATATCCTGTTGAAATTAAACCGAAAGGCATTTGGCATTTTTCACCCATGAACAACATGTTGGCTCATGTTGAGACTATGGAATGCTGGTTTATCTCTAGTTAGAATTCTCAGGTAGCACAGTGGGAAGAGACATGGTGGATATTAATGAGTTTCCAGCCAAGAGCAAGTCAGAATTTAACAGAACAGGCATATACAAATTTTAATAAACAATATGCCTCATATATTTACTCTAATCTCAATCAAAAGGAATTAATTGAAAAGGCTATTCAACTAACCATCCAAGTTGCGCCTCTGCCTGAGCCAAAATTTATCATGATTTTTAGCACCAGGTGCAATTTTTACTGCTGTTCTGCAAATGCTCTGATTCCTGTAGTTCACAAAGATCTTCAACCCAAGCTCCTCTTGGTCCCATCTACACAGTACATAGGGACAACAGAGTGCCATATGGTCCATACAATTCACATGCAATGTTGTCATGGAGTTATCATATGCCACACTTCCTTTCTCAGAGTACAGTACCTTTTTCCTGAACATAATTTGGGGGTATAGCCCTGAACTGGACTCAGAGATGCTGCTGGGCAGCAGTGCCCTGTGACCCCAGTCTTCACACAATCTGTCAATTCATTCCTGCTGTGCATTTGTAGTTTTCAGTAAAATTCCTGGGAAGACTTTCTTTTATTTGTGCAAGAAAACTATTTCTTGCACTGGAACTGAGAAAGACTACTGTAAGGAGAGGAGTACTGTAAAGAAAGGAGATTAAACTGTTGTAAAAAGAAGCTCTCTCACAGAGATTTATCACGCTTTGGATTCTGACTTATTTGAATTATTGATTCAACAACCCCTTGTAGGTAAGAACAGCAGGCACAAACAAGTTTGAGACACATTATTCCATGTAAGCAAACAGCATGATGCCGCCAGCACCAGAATAAAATCAATTTTGACTGGGCTGTACTGTCTGTTCAGACATGCTCATCTAAGACCTGAAACGGATTTGGGCTGCAACCCTAGACACACTTTCCTGGGAGTAACTTCCAAATTATATATATATATATATATAATTGCAAGTTGCAAGAAAAAGTATGTGAACCCCTTGGGATTACATGGAGTTTTGCATGAATTGGTCATAAGATGTGCTCTGAACTTCATCTAAGTCACAACAATAGAAGAACACAGTCTGCGTAAAATAATACGACACAAAAATTAGATGTTGCCATGGTTTAATTGAACGTAACATGTAAACATTCACAGTGCAGGGAGGAAAAAGTATGTGAACCTTTGGACTTAATAACTGGTTGACCCTTCTTTGGCAGCAATAACCTCAACCAAACGTTTCCTGTAGTTGCAGATCAGACCTGCACAACAATCTGGAGTAATTTTGGACCACTCCTCTTCACAAAACTGTTTCAGTGTAGCAATATTCTTGGGATGTCTGGTGTGAATCGCTCTCTTAAGGTCATGCCACAGCATTGCAATCGGGTTGAGGTCAGGACTCTGACTGGGCCACTCCAGAAGGCGTATTCTGTGCTGTTCAAGCCATTTTTTTGTTGAATTACTTGTATGCTTTGGGTCATTGTCCTGTTGCATCACCCATCCTCTGCGGAGCTTCAGTTGGCGGACAGATGGTCGTACGTTTTCCTGCAAAACGTCTTGATAAACTATGGAATTCATTTTCCCATCAATGACAACAATCCGTCCAGGCCCTAAGGCAGCAAAGCAGCCCCAAACCATGATGCTCCCTCCGCCATGTTTTACAGTGGGGATGAGGTTTTGATGTTGATGTGCTGTGCCTTTTTTTCTCCACACATAGTGTTGTGTGTTCTTCCCAAACAACTCAATTTTGGTTTCATCTGTCCAC
Source organism: Plestiodon gilberti rubricaudatus (assembly GCA_026170595.1). NCBI lineage: Eukaryota > Metazoa > Chordata > Lepidosauria > Squamata > Scincidae > Plestiodon > Plestiodon gilberti. Next base: position 190,925,820 of record JANXHW010000001.1, read on the forward strand.
AGTATATTTTGCCAGTAGTGCTGTGGAACATCCAGGTGCTCTTTTGCAAACTTCAAACGTGCTGCAATATATTTTTTTGGACAGCAATGGCTTCCTCCGTGGTGTCCTCCCATGTACTCCATTCTTGTTTAATGTTTTCCTTATTGTAGATGTGTCAACAAAAATGTTAGCATGTGCCAGAGATTTCTGTAGGTCTTTAGCTGACACTCTAGGATTCTTCTTTACCTCATGAAGCATTCTGTGCTGTGCTCTTGCAGTCATTTTTACAGGACGACCACGCCTAGGGATAGTAGCAACAGCGCTAAACTTTCTCAATTTGTAGACAGTCTGTCTTACCATGGACACATGAACATCAAGGCTTTTGGAGATACTTTTGTAACCCTTTCCAGCTTCATGCAAGTCAACAATTCTTGATTGTAGGTCTTCTGAGAGCTCTTTTCTGCGAGGCATGGTTCACATCAGACAGTGCATCTTGAAACCAGTAAACCCAAAACAGGTGTGTGTTTTTAAAGGGCAGGGCAGCTGTCAGCAACACATCCAATATCATCACACTGATTGGAGTCAAGGTTGGCTCACTCCTGGCTCCAATTAGCTCTTGGAGACGTCATTAGGCTAGGGGTTCACATACTTTTTCCTCCCTGAACTGTGAATGTTTACATATTACGTTCAATTAAATCATGGCAACATCTAATTTTTGTGTAGTATTATTTTACGCAGACTGTGTTCTTCTATTGTTGTGACTTAGATGAAGTTCAGAGCACATTTTATGACCAATTCATGCAAAACTCCACGTAATCCCAAGGGGTTCACATACTTTTTCTTGCAACTATATATATATATATATATATATATATATATATATATATATATATATATATATATATATATATATATATATATATATATATATATATATATATATATCCACTCCAGAGCAGATTGTTCCTTAAATGTAGCGTGTATCTGCACTAACAAAAATCAGTGTTTCTAAGAAAATAAATTCCTTTATGCTGTACTACAGGTGATTCATTCACAGAATGCATTACTAACCCATGCAATCTGCACTAGGGTTCAACCAATACTGTGGTACCTGGGTCAACGCCTGCACTGTAACAGTAGCGGTATTGGTGCTAGGTTGTCCTTACTCGCCTGGTGCCGTAAACACGCTTGCGCTCCCCCAGCGCACCATTTATACTGGATTGCGCCTTAAGCTTTATACATGGCCAACTATTGTCTTCCCTAAAATCATTCTCTCCCTAAAATCATTCTTTCCATTCTCTCTCTGTTTTTAACATATTGATTAGTTGCACGGCTTATATAGCTATAGCAAGGTCTTGAAGGTCTTCCATTATTACATATTCTGCTTCTTCTCTTTTTTGATCTGGCCTTTACTTAGCTGATAAATGACTGGTGAGTTAGACTGGTGTTTTGTTAAGTGCCACCAGTAAGCTAACACAAAGCCATTAAAGATGTCTAATCAATCACACTGCTTAATTAGATAATTTCTGGTAGACTAACTAAAATAAATAAATCTTGTAGAAAGGATTAGTTTCTGTAAATGATGGTTCTATTTTAACCACATTAAAGATATTAGAATGATGCATGGAATTTTCAAAAACTCATGCTTCAAAATAAAGTTCAGATCATGACATCTTTAAACACAGCAGACAATATCTTTGTATTTGGTAACATCAACTTTAGTAGAACTATCTGCTGTTGATGCTACTTAGGGCCCAATCCTATCTTCTGCCAGCCCATAGCATGCAGCTCCGCTGACGGTGCACATGCTGCATGTTATGGGGGGGGGGGGGAGGGTTGCAACCAGATGGCCCAAGAGAGGTAAGTAAAAATCATTTTTACTTTCCCCCCCCCCCATAGGCATCCTGTGGGTCTCTCTTTGGACCTATGCCAGCTCTTTAGCTGGCATAAGTCCAAGGAGATCCCTGTTGGCAGGTCCAGGATGGGAAGGGGAGATAGGATCTCGGCATGTGTGACTGCTACTGACTCTCCACCTCCTGCCCCAACTGGCCCGATCAGCACCACAAACTGCCCACAATCCACCCCTGTACCGCCCCTGCCACCAACCTACCTGCTCCAGAGGATGATGGAGTTGGTTCTGTGGACTGGCAGCACCGTTTGCACTGCCATGCTTGGCTCACAGAACAATGGAGCAACATATGTGCCATTATTCCGGGCCTTACAGTGGTAGATTGCAAGATCTGCCAACATACGGCCAGGATAGGATTCGGCCATTATTACATGATCGAAATCCCGAGTAGCTTGATGAGTTTCTTTTTTTTAACCAGCAAGGCTTCTACCTCTCACCGGAACGCTGACAAGTTACCCAAAAGTGAACAACAAAAGAACAGAGTACAGGATGGAAGGGGGGAGAACGTCAAGTTTTCGCAATATGGCATGAATGCTTAAATATTCAATAAATAAAGGCAGTACCACATATGATGCTACCTCAGACTTATTTATGGTATTTAATCAAGTTTTATCCTGCCTTTCTCCCTGCCTTTCTCCCAAGGCAGCTTATAAAAACATAATACATACAAATACAGAGGCGTTGGCTGATGTGGGGTGGTGGGCCCCGGGCGCAGGGCACAGGGTCCCGGGGGCGGGGCGGGACTCCCTAGGTTTCCGTTTATTTTTTCCTTTTCCACGGTTTTTTTTACTGTTTTCCGGGTTTTATTAGTGGTAACGGGGCATCTGTGTGTGTGTGTGTGCTTTCCCCCACTTAGCTTGTATATAGGAAGCTTCCAGCACCGTTCTTCAGAACTTCTTCTGTCTGCGCCGGGCGCGAACTCCGTAAAGCGCCCAGCAGCGCTTTGCACAGCTCGCACAGGTGCAGGACGTCGATTGGAAACTTTGTCGTTCTGCGCCTGCGCACGTTTTCCACAGTTCGCGCATGCGCAGAACAACGAAGTTTCCAATCGATGTTCTACGCCTGCGCGAGCTGTAGAAAGCGCTGCTGGACGCTTTACGGAGTTCGCGCCGGGCGCAGGCAGAAGAAGTTCTGAAGAACATCGCTGGAAGCTTCCTATATACAAGCTAAGTGGGGGAAAGCATACACACACACACACAGATGCCCCGTTACCACTAACCACCACCCCCCGTAAAAAACAGTAAAAAACACGCGAAAAAAGGAAAACCGAAACCGAAACCTAAAATTTGACACTTTTATTGGGGCGTCGGGGGGGCCGCCCCAACCTCACGGGGGCGTAGCGACGCCTGTGTACAAATACCATCACGTTATTAACCTTACAAATATATATATATAATTAGCAGCACAAATAAGCCAAATTAAAAAGAGCGGAGCAGGCGCAAGCCAAAAACATCATCAGGTCATCACATCACAAAAAAGGATCATCTATCTAATTCTGTGTTACCTATGTTGACTGGTAGGGGTTCTTCCTGTTCTCATGCAGAAGCCTTTTTTATCAATTGCTACTAGGAAAGCCAACTCTCCAGGAGTCTGGAGTCTCCAAGAATCAACACTGATCTCCAGGTGACTACTAAAAGCAATCCTGGAGATTTTAACAGGGTCTTCTTGGCTTAATGACGTCATGTCACGTTGGGGAAAAAAAATCTCCAGAAATACCTTCTGTCAGAGCTGGCAATTTTGCCATAATAGCTCCGCAACACCCTGAGAGCAAGAAGCAGCGGCAGGAAGGCCTGCACCACTCTGCCGGTGCTGAATTCAGCGGACCGCATGCCGAAGCATGTAAGAACTGCTCCAAGCAGCGCCAGGGGCGGGTGAAGGGCAGGGGAGATCGGAGACAGGGGCAGATCAGGCCCAGGAGGGGGTGGAATCAGTGCGCCATGTCCTATCCCCCTCCCAGATCTTTTCTGCTTGCACGGAGCTGCTCGGACTTGCGCCAGCTATTTAGCCGGCATAGATCTGAGTAACTCCATTGCACAGCTTGGGGCTTTACCCAGGGTAAGGGGACAAATTTCCCCTTACCCCAAGGAGAACTCCAGCCTGCTCCTTCGCAGCGATGGATACAGCGTGGACCACCCGGCCCCGCTGCTCCAGCCTTAGTTAAGATCGGGCTGTGAAGTTGTAGAGCTATGTAGATAGGGGCAGGCACATTTCTTAATGGCTTCCATTAAAGAATACAAGACAAAAGTGCATTTCAATAAAATGTGGTCAAAACAATGTGGCCATTAGGCATTACAGACTTTGGCCTCTTTGAGTGTATCTCTAAGTACAGTACACATCTTTGCTGCCCTGGGTACCATTAATTCCTCTGGAAAAAGTGAAGTGCTGTACTAGAGGCAATGCTGAAGTGAAAGAAAAACCTGCCTTTACTCTGAAACCAGGCAGTCCAGACTGCACTGAAAGGGAAACAGTGAGAGTAGCACCATAATGTGTGCGCGTAGAGTTCAGAGAGATGCATTGTACATATACATCAAGAAATATGTTATATATATAGAGGCAGGAGGAAATGGTGATAAAGTAAAAACACATAACACTGCTTTCTGCTAAAACAAAATCTGCGAAAAAATAAAAGCATAAAATAAAACCATGTAATTTTGCCTCATTCTTCATCTGCTGACACTGTACAATCTATACCACCTACCTAGTACGCTTTTAAAGTGATTACAATTGATAAAAATGGGGGAACATTGGCATACAAACACATAACACCGCTTCCTGCGATTTCATTTTGGTAAACACCGAAATCTGTGAAAAAATAAAACAATTTTCCCACCTCTAGCAATATACAATATTTCATGTCGTCTCTGCCCCAATGTGTACTGTAATGATCAGTACTTTCTTTGATCAGTACTTTGTTATTAAGTAATTATCTCTTTGTAACGTGGATGGTATTGATGGGAACAACCAGGAAGAGAGCATGTTACTCTTGTCCTTGAGACCAAAATTATCACCGTACAGTTAGGTGATTTAACTATCATAAACACAGGGATCAGAAAGCATGAATTTCTAGCCAGGCTGCTTGACTATCAATAATACAGAATGTATTATTCTAGTACGGCAAGGCTGTATATTGTCACCCTGCTTATTTAACTTATATGCAGAGTACATTATGAGAAATGCAGGGCTGAATGAATCACAAGCCGGAATCAAGATTGCCGGGAGAAATATCAACAACCTCAGATATGCAGACGATACCACCCTAATGGCAGAAAGTGAAGAAGAACTAAAGAGCCTCTTGATGAGGGTGAAAGAGGAGAGTGCAAAAGTTGGCTTGAAACTCAACATTAATAAAACTAAGATCATGGCATCTGGGCCCATCAGTTCCTGGCAAATAGAAGGGGCAGAAATGGAAGCAGTAACAGATTTTACTTTTCTGGGCTCCAAGATCACTGCAGACGGAGACAGCAGCCATGAAATTAAAAGACGCTTACTCCTTGGAAGGAAAGCTATGGCAAACTTAGACAGCATAATAAAAAGCAGAGATATCACCATGCCAACAAAAGTTCGCATAGTCAGGGCGATGGTGTTCCCAGTAGCAATGTATGGTTGCGAGAGTTGGACCATAAGGAAGGCTGAGCGCCGAAGAATAGATGCTTTTGAACTGTGGTGCTGGAGAAGACTCCTGAGAGTCCCTTGGACTGCTAGGAGATCAAATCAGTCAATTCTAAATGAAATCAACCCTGACTGTTCCCTGGAAGGACAGGTACTAAGGCTGAAACTCAAATATTTTGGCCACCTAATGCGAAGAGAGGACTCTCTGGAGAAGACTCTGATGCTGGGAAAGATTGAAGGCAAAAGGAGAAGGGGAAGGCCAAGGATGAGATGGTTAGACAGCATCACCGATGCAACAAACATGAAAATGAGCGAACTTAGGAAGATAGTGGAGGACAGGAAGGCCTGGCGGGATATGGTTCATGGGATCACGAAGGGTCGGACACGACTTAACGACTGAACAACAACAACAACAATACAGAATGTAGAACAATAATAAAGAATGGATTATAAATCTGTGAGCTTTCACAAAAAAACAAAAACTGTATATAAACTTAATTTTTATCGAGTTGGGAGACTGGAGAAATGACATGTTTTGTATACTATACATTTATTTACATTTGCAACAACGATCTATTCCCAGATTTAGAGAGACTGCCAAAATCATTAATAAGAATTATTTAAAAGATGTTTCAAAGGCAGAGTGGAAGTAAGATCTTCAGCTGCTATTTATATATCAGTTAGTGAATAATTCTGAAATATGATAACAGAAAAAGTTGATCTGAAAATAATTTATAAACACAGAACAGGAATAATATTTTTACAAAGAAAGGAAGGGAGCATGAATTATAAATCCCTTGGCCAGCTTGATCCTTAGTCCTAAAAGGCAGACACCTCTTGAGCTTTTGCCATCACAGAGTGCAGTACTTTTTTAAATTCCCTACTTAGCCTAAGCATAATATGCTCTATATAATGGTAGGGCTGTCATCCGATTAAAGAAGTCTTAGCCGATTAGTCACATATGTGTTAATCAATTATATCTGCATATATATGCATATGAATAAAACAATCATTCTGAATTAGAAAAAATCCTCCTTTTTAGATGATGCATGCAATGGTTGCAGCACTCAACTGAAAAAAGGCATTCTCACCTGAGTGAGAGAAAGAGATAAAGATGGTACATATTTTTATTTTTTTTAAGACACAAGCCATTTTAGAAGATGGCTGCCTCTATATCCTTCACATAGTGGTTTCTATTCTAAAATGATGTATGCAACAACAATATTTTAAACCTGTTGCCTAATTAATCAGGAACACGGTTTTAATGGATCACATTTTTTAAATCAGTCAGTATAACTGATTCATCAACTAAAGCTGCAATCCTTTGCACACTTATGTGACAGTCATTCCCACTGAATACAGGGGGACTTACTTCTAAGTACGCATGTACTGAATCACTAAGATCTGGGCTGTGTTTGTTTTTCAGCTTCTAGCGCTAAGAGCACTTGAGAGCTGTTTTTTTCACCTTCTAGTGCTGGGAAAAATTGAAGGCAAAAGGAGAAGGGGAAGGCAAAGGATGAGATGGTTAGACAGCATCACCGATGCAACGAACATGAAAATGAGCGAACAGGAAGATAGTGGAGGATAGGAAGGCCTGGCGGGATATGGTTCATGGGATCAAGAAGGGTCGGACACGACTTAACAACTGAACAACAACAACAAGTGCGCTCGGGTCACATTTTTTCTCCTTCCAGCCTGCTCGCCACGCTAGAAGTTTTAACTGCAAGCTCAAAACTAGAAAAGATAGCGGCCTCATGCACCAATAGGAAGGCTGCTTGGCTGCAAAGGATATTGGGAGATGTAGTGCGAGGGACAAGGACCAACAGGAGCCATTCTGATTTTCGGTCATTTACGTTCGTTTTGGGAGCCCCAGTAGCAGCGATATTCAAGCATGCTAGGAACATCACTTCCTGCTATTTCAGAGTTAGAAAACAAACACAGCCCTGGTATAAGTACTTATTTAGATTGTGTCAAATCAGGGTTAGCACCAGAGTGTGGCAGGCTCTGGGGCACTACCAAATTTGGGGCTCCTGTGAGTGGTGCCACCCCCACCTTGCCCCATCACCATTCCCTTGCTTTCATTATCACTGCTTCCCCACCCAACGTATCAGCTTCTGCATCCACCAGGTCGCTCCTGTCTTCCTCCCCCCTGCACATACCACTTCCAAGCTTAACTCATGTCACACAAGCAATCTTCACAGTGGCAGCACCAGCTGGGTGGAAGGGGACAGTTCCTCCCCCTCCTACCCTTCCAGCCCTGGCTTTCTCCCAAGCAGTGGAGGTCCCATTTCTGGGAGCATTCCCTGGCTGCTTTGGCCTCCTTCCTCCCCATTCCAGAGGTGAACAGGAAAGCTCTACAATGGTAGAGATTCTGCCTCATGAGAACATCTTGTCATATTGACTTCTGGGACAATATAGAAAGCAGGTACTTTCTCCTCCATCACCTCAGGGGCCAATAGGCCTAGGGGCCCTGGAGGGCTCCTGGGAGGATCCCATTTCCACAATATTTGCAGCACCCTTGAAGTTCACAATGTCTTAACTCTGTTTGCAAACTGAACATAGAGAATAAAAAGAGTCACCACCCTAGAGATTTTCATAAGTGAACTTCAAGGACGCTGGTGATGGGAATGGTCAGGTTAGCCAGGGTCCTTGAGTAGGTCTCTGTGGACCCCTTGGTAGGTCCACCCCCTTAACCCCTCCTCACCTCATAGATAGGCACCAAAGCAATGGGCATAATCCATCCACACCTACTCACTTTACCTGGGGTTTGATGGGTAGCACCCAACAGAAACAAAATGGATAATGCAAAACTTCCCTGTATTGGAGCAGCTACTGTTTTGGGCAATAGGTACCTGGAACTCAAGACAGTTTGAATCCATTAGGGAGAAATGCTCCTGCCTATAATTTTCAATCAGTCACCATACTGTTCCAAGAGACGGAATGACAGTGTAAGCACTACCTTAAGTGCTGTATTGTATTCTTTCATTTTATTCAGGATGGGAATGAGAGCACAAAGCATTCAACTTGAGGAACTGATTTAACAACGCAGAGGACATGCTGTGTTCAGAGCTGTGTCTGCAACTGCTCCATTTATCCTTTAAGTGGCAATTATTCCCACAGATTTATGATAAACGTATGCAAGAAAATGCAAAGGCACCCCGGTGTGCGGCTCTTACTTGGAGGCAGATCCTTCATTTTGGGAATATGGAAACATCCACGGAGGTGTTTTAGTTCATCTTCTTCATCTAAGTGCAAAGCAACTTTCTTATCCACTGGACTGCATGCTAGCTGCGAGGCAACATTTTCTATAATGGTTACTGGTGAGCCATGAGAAGACGGATCCATTTCCAAGTTATTCATTTCTCATTCTAAAAATGAAAGAAAAAAGCGGGAGATCTCCATTTAGACACTATGCCATGCATATTAGTTATCGCCTGATATAAAGACTATAGTTACATCTGCTGAGTTACATGCTTAGAGCTTCTAAAAGTGAAATGCTTGGGAATGCAAAGAAAAAATAAGAAGTTCTGAAGTCTAGCATTTTTCAAGGCAGCATACTGCTGTAGCCCTAAAGCCATTAGTTCTAAATACAATGCTTTCCCTATAAAGCTATATCAGCAACTTCTGTGTTCTACCACTGCTCCAATAGCAGTAACAAATTCTATGGTGTCATTCACACTTGCAGAATCAGAAAGCCGCAGGCAGCATTATTGTTTCTACAATCTGTGCTCCTGAAAATAGCAGGTGCATCGCCACATTTAAACTTGCATTTTCAAGCCTGAGCAATCTTCAGGCTTTTTCACTTCTTGATTCCAGAAGCTAACCGAGGGTTGTGGAAGTTTTAAAATTGGGAGGCATGACTGGAAATGGGCAGTCCAGGCATTAAAAAACAGTGCAAGGGGAAGCTCAGCGGTGGAGTTTTGACTAATATAGAGCTCTGCACAGCAAACTGTTTCCTCACAAAACAGAGAGGCATAAAACCTAAACAGTCAGTCGCTTCCAATATTCCCAATTTTACTTCACAGAGAAATGAAGAAAAACAGCACACAAGTTCATCAAGGTGTATTTTCTAAGGATGCAGATGAATTTGATAAATTAGATATAAACCCAGCAGTCTATAATTTGACATGTACGATAATAGTAGATGAGCTGAAACCATACTTGCTATGGATGTCAACAAGCTTGAGGGAACCTGTTTCCTGTGGGGGAAAAAAGGGTTGCTATTACCATACATCAATTGACATAAGATGCCAATTGCAAAGCTATGTCTGAACTCTTTACTGTTGGGATATCAACAGTAATCACTTCACTATGTCTACAAGACACAGTGTCTTGTTTCTGTGTCTACAAGAAATTATCATCTTTCTTCATTTCACTGAGAAGAATACTGGGAGTCACGGCTTCAGTTTTTCAGGCTCCTAGTTTGTGAGAACAGCCAAACCCTGGAGCCGAAGTCCTGCACATACATGCCTGCTTTTATCAGGAGGCAGGAAAAAGCAGCTCAGAGTAAAGTTGGAACAAAACTACTTGGGATAAATAGTACACAAAATCGCATAATTCCCACAGTAAGGTTTTATTTACATTTTTTAGGGTTTTCACATGCAGCTCATTAACAGACAATTCTTGATAAGCCTGACTTTTTCCCTCTCCTTCTCTAATCTTACCCTCCTTGTTTCACTTATCCACACTCAGAGCCCGAAATTAGTCATACTGGATTTGTTCTGTGATTATTGTCCACGTAGGAAGACAGTCAAACGTTCAGAAAATGGAGTTTCTAACTCATTGGGGAATCTCAGTCAGGTCCCGCCTCTGTCTGTGCTGCCAATCATCACGTGGAAGGGAACAGGTCTACTTCCTGTTCTCCACAACATTAGAGCAAGCCCTAAGCAAAGCTAGGGTCGTGTTCCGATTGAAGATTGTCCCACTTTCTTTCAATATCTATTTTAAAAAATGTCTGTTCCACCCTTCCATCTGTACAGAGGTCACTGGGTATCTTTTACAGCAGTTAAAACAATTTAAAACAAAAGCAATTTAATGGGGGGGGGGGAGGATACAGTTTCAGTATCTGGATGATGATCTGTAATTAATAAGGGCTTCCAGAGCTATTATAGCAGGGGTGGCCAAACTGCAGCTCCTGAGCCACATGCGGCTCTTTTGACTATAATGTGTGGCTCTCGGAAATATGTTGGCTGAGCTCCTTTTTTGCAACACAATTAATATAAGAGGTAAATAAGAAATTTTCAAGCTTTATAATTATTTACCAGGTATAAACTGAGAGTCCACTGGATTAAAACATATGTTTAACATTTGTGGTGAGTAAATATATTTAAGAATTTAAATTCTGCTTAAATATTGCAGCTCTCAAACATCTGAAGTTTATCGTGCGTGGTGCGTGTCTCTTATATTAAGCAAGTTTGGCCACCCCTGTATTATAGTTTGCTTCCAGCACCCTCTATACAGGGCGATTTACCTTCAGCTAAATGCTTATAATATTTCTCTGAAGAACATTACCTGTAAAAAAGGATAGGACTTTTTTTTTTTTTTGGTGTGACACCTAAAAAGAGATTTTTGTAGCTATTTGTTTACTTGAATCGGTTGGGGAAATCAGCCTATTATTTGACAGGAAACGATAGCAATGGATCAGATTGCTTTTATAATACGAAGCAGCTTCTTGGAACCGTCACTGTTGTAGAATAAGTAGAAGTGAGAGTCACTTCAGACTTATCAGAAACACACTGTTCAGAGCACAATGTTGTTTAATAAATTCACAAATGATGTTGATGTGTCAATTTCTCCAAATGCATTCAACTTGACAAAAGCAGACATTATTGGAAATGTGTACTGCCTCTGAAAAGGAAATCAAAATGCACAGTAGGCAAGTAATATTACAGTATGTGGTCATGCCCAGACTATTTAGGTACTGCAGTGCACAATGGGGTGGTGGGAGACAGATATTGTGGAAGACTGGGATGATGACAGCTGGAGGTTTTTTTCCAAATGTCAAGATTGACATGTATGAAACCATACTTGCTATGGATGTCAACAAGCATGAGGGAACCTATTTCATGTGAAAAAAAAAAGAGTTTCAATTACCATATACATCAACTGACATAAGATGCCAATTGCAAAGCTATGCCTGAACTCTTTGCTGTTGGGATAGCAACAGTAATCACTGTGTCCGCAAAAGTGTACAAAGCAATAACAGAAACTCTTTTTTTAAACTCTGTAATCAAAATACTGTAGGTGATGCACAATCTGTGATTAATGGAAAAAAAGAATTCAAAGGATTGACCACGACCAAAAAGGATTCAGAGGATTCCTGAATTGTGTTGGTGCAGTGGATGGAAGTCATGTGCCTATTTTATACTAATCTTTTCAGTCCCAGATCTCTGTATAACAGAAACTATACTCAGTAGTACTCCAAGCTGTAGTTGACTCCCGCTACAAAGGGCATGTTCACAGATGTGTTTGCTGAGCCGCTAGGGCAAATACTATTGATGCAGGAATACCAATTTTTCAGAATATAGAGGCTAGCACTATTGGGTACCCAGCACTGGGTACCCAGAATATGGAGGCTAGCAATATTGGGTACCCAGCATTCTTGGGGACATAGAAGGAGTTAGCGTACCACCAGCTATTACTAGAGTTGTGACTTCCCCATTGAGATCATGGTTAATAAAGCAAGATCCTTCATGTCCACACACTACACAGCATTCACAGTTGAAATATTTATTGAATTGAATGACTCTTATTGCTTTTCCAATCAATTGAATGCGGACAACAAGAGCTGACAGGAATTAAGAGCTAGCAGGAACCAGGAGCGGGAAAAGTCAGGAATAAGGGAAGCAAACAAATAAGTGTTTGATAAGGGAAGAAGGGATGCCTGGAGACAATAGTTCAAAATGACTCACCATTTTGGAGGACCAAACACACAACATAACCACATGAATTCCCTATCAAAGTTTACTTAAACGACATGGAAATGACTATAATCGCAGTTCAGGTGGAGGCAAAAAAGGATCTCTCCCAACTTCATGGAAAATCCAAAACAGATAAAATATCCACATGGAATAGCATTTGGATAATAGAAAAGCCCATGTGATAACATCAAAACCATATAAATAGAGTAACATTTGTTCTGGCTCTAAAGTTGAGCAAATTTGTGGCAACTACAAATCTGAGATTCTGACAATTCAAATGGATCACTGTATCCCTTCTCAAATAAATTCATTGCTTCCTCACCACCTCTAAGAAATGCCTTGTGCGAATCCCTTACACTTGAAAAATGATATATATATAAATGCCTAAAAATATACATAAAATGATTCTTTTATTTCTGAATCTATAGACTTCGTTCATAGCCAAGGGTTACATTTGGGGCCCTTGTAAAAAAGACAATGTCTTACATGTGGAAAGTGGCCAGAATGGTGCTTCTCTAAAAATTATTTCCAAAATTGACCATTCAATAATGAATTAGTAATCAAACGACCATTAATTTGATTAGTAGCAGTTGAGTGAGCAGGCTACATTCACCATAAACTATGTAAAAGACAACAAGCTTCTCTTTCTCCACATGGAACTGATTCCTAATTTACTAATTTAATTCTTATTTACTAATTAAATATTCTGCTTTATGACAGTAATAACTTGCTGATTAGTAATTAATTACCTCAGTTATTAAGCACAATGTGGCCAACTTCTAAGCAGGGCCAGCACCAGGGTATGCTGGAACTTGGGCAAGACAAAGTTCTGAGTCTCTCTGCATGCATATGCATGCAGCTTCATAGCTGGCATACATCAGAGGAGGCCCATAGGGCCCCAGCCAGCTTGTACCTGGGGCAGGGGACGAATGTCCCCTTCTCCCGAGGTGCTCCTCGGCTGCCCCTGCATCAGGCAGCCAGGGAACGGGATAGGATGCGGCGGCAGGCCCTTTAGGCCAGCTGCCGCATCTTACACAGGATTGCGCAATAAAGCAGTTATCATGCACCCAAAGATTACAATTGGACCAGATTGTCTATATAGTGTAGAAGCTACCACCACAATGGCCAAGATTGCATGCAGATATGATACTCTCCTGTAACAGACTACAAGTCATTGGATCTGAGTCTACTGTCAGCAATAGGATACTAAATTAGAACTCTGCTGGCTTCTGTAGGGCTGTTCTTATTTTATAGGGTCAACAACTACTTGATATTGTTTTTCCCCAACTGTAATTATGTAGAATTATAATATCTTACCATTATTTGGTTCTCCTTCACTATTGCACTGATCAGTGACTTCCATTAAATTTGGATTCTCAATTTTATTAAATTTTGACATTAATACAGCATTAAATGCACAAGTCTAGTGACTATGAGGAAAACACTGAAAATATCCAATTTAATACCAGCATTATGAAATAAGATAAAACATCTAAAATGAAAATCAATCAAAATCTTATTGAGGAATGGATTTCCAGAGGCCAAACACAGAGCGTGAAAAAAGGAAAACATTTTAACTCTGGAATAAAAATTAGGGCCGGGATCAAATCTAACTGCTTTTAAGTCCTTCTGTCATTTAAATGGGTGATTTAAGCATGCACTTATTGCTATCTTATTAAAATCAATGGGACTTAAAAGCAATTAACTTTGGCTGAAATTTGCACTGCGTTTGATAACAATGAACACACACACCCCTAAATATTCTAACCATTACTGACCAGGACTCTTAGTATTTGACAATGTACACCAAGAATAGAACCATTTTCCCTAAATGCTGTTTCTTCCAATAATCTTTGTTTAGTTGATATGAAAACACATTTTGCCTCTCTGAAACAAGAGATCCAAATGCATTAAAGCTGCGAGCAAGTCTCAGAAAGTCCTACACGGCTCATTTAAGAAACTTGTCAACCTAGTGCCACAGAGGAAGAAAGAATTTACCTTTGGAAGACAAGGTAAAAATGCTTTCCCCCACTCGTTGCTGTAAAGTGTCACTTGTTCCAGCAGCAGCTTTTGTGCCTATGGTTCTTGGTGTCCGATTTCCTTTCTAATTCTAAGGGCAGACTTTCTTACCTCCAGCTAACAAGTACTGTTGTTTCAGGCAGGATTTATTCTCTTTCTCCCTTTTCAAAGCGACACACTTACTGCCACCCCTCTCTTTTTCTTTATGGCCTCATCTATTTGCCTTTTGCTTCTGCTCTCTGGACTCTGGCCTCCCCCCTCCCCCACTTCTCATCAGGCCAGGCAACCAACATACCAGTTTTCTCTTTTATCTCCTTCTTTCCTTCTACATCTCCTTCACAACTAGATAAGACTTTTGCAAAAAAGGGACTCCGTTTTGGCAATCTTTGTTTTTAACACAACAGATGCAGTCTAAATTAAACAAGCAAGGAAAAATCTATTATACTACTGTATATTCTATCACCAGAAAAATCTGTCATACTGCATATAAGTGCTAGTTTAAAAACACATGAAACAATGAAACCACAATCACGTGGGTGTTGCTTGTTCCTGGCCCCTTTTGCCTTTTATCCTCACAAAAAATACACCGCTAACAAATTGTTCTATCAAAATTAGAAGGAAAGACCAAACTAATTAAGTATTCATTATCAAAAGTGCAATTTGGACTCTTTTATAATACATGTGTTTTTTAAAGATTTGTTCAGGACAACAATGATGATATAATTGCATTATCACATCCTTATTATTTCATACTAATAACCTGGCTCCAGCAATTTTGTGACGCATTTAGAGAAGACTCTCACTGTTCTCCTAAAACATGCTACCCCAGGCAAAACAGGAATCCTTACTTAAAGCTGAACCTGATAAGGAAAGGTCATCACAGGAAGAACATTTGTTCTGCATCCTGCCTTCCAGTAGCTGTTCACCAGGTTGCCAAGCTGACCAATTTTGAAGCTGACAAATTTTACTTTTCTACACTGT
This sequence comes from Plestiodon gilberti rubricaudatus, assembly GCA_026170595.1. Classification (NCBI taxonomy): domain Eukaryota; kingdom Metazoa; phylum Chordata; class Lepidosauria; order Squamata; family Scincidae; genus Plestiodon; species Plestiodon gilberti. The sequence continues at coordinate 190,941,237 of JANXHW010000001.1, forward strand.
AAGGCAGCTCTTACTTTCGACTAGCTTATATAACAGGGGTGGCCAAACTTGCTTAATGTAAGAGCCACATACGATAAACTTCAGATATTTGAGAGCCGCAAGATGTTTGAGAGCTATAATATTTAAGAAGCATTTAAATTCATAAATATACACTCACCATGAACATTCAACTTATGTTTTAATCCAGTGGACTCTCAGTTTATACCTGGTAAATAATTATAAAGCTTGAAACTTTCTTACTTAGTTTTTATATTAATTGTGATGCAAAAAGGAGCTCGGCCAATATATTTCCAAGAGCCGCACATTATACGTCAAAGAACCGCATGTGGCTCAGGAGCCGCAGTTTGGCCACTCCTGTTATATAAAGACAGCGGGTTGGGTTCAGAGAACTGTGAGTAGCATTCAGCTTGAGGAACAAGTCTTTCCATTCCTTCCTCTATGCAGGAACCCGCAGCTCCCTTCCCAAACTGATCCTGAGGATTGGGGGGCTCTCACGAATACTTTCAGATATGGCATGGGGCAGGGTCAGTGCCAGCTTTTCGGGAGAACCCTTGGGCATAAGTCCCCTCTTTAAATGCAGGCACATAGCTCCCAGGGATGCAGATCAAGTCTCTGACTCCAAGTCTCGAGTCAAGTCCCAAGTCTTTGCCCTCAAGTCCCGAGTCTTTGGTTGCGAGTTGCGAGTCCCTATCTATTTAATGGGGAAAACGGGTTTAAACCTGAATAAAATTGGACTTGTCGTAAAAGGCTCCAAGCCTCGAGTCGAGTCTTTCGAGTCTTTTACAATCACCGAGTCAAGTCCGAGTCAAGTCATTGACGCAACTTGAGTCCGACTTAAGTCCAAGTCAATAGACTCAAGTCTACATCACTGATACCTTCTCCCTCACCACCTTTCCAGAAACTGAACAGGAGGCAAAGAGGAACCCTCCTCAGTGTCACCACTGCACAACACAACATTTTGATATTTTTGATTGATTGTTGATTTGTGCCCATATTTTTTTTTGCACAAAGGCTGGCCTGTTTGTCCCATGTAGGCAGCAGAAGCATATTGTTGGCAGCTGATGGCACTATTATATTGGAGGATGAACTAAGGCTTACTGAATGTACTAAAAGGTAGGGCAAAGATAATAAAGAACTGCAGAATCTGATATGCCTTCGTACACCAGCACAATGGTCACAACATTTTGGGAGATATTCTGCAAAACGAAGCACACTCGCAGCCCAGTCTTACACATGTTTTCTTGAAAGTAAGTTCCACACTGAGTAAGTAACTGTGCATAGAACTCCAGATTTTCTCAACTGTAACTTTCATCGAACTCTGTCAGATTTACTTCTGAAGAAATATACTTATGGTTAGAAATGTATGAATGCAACCCAAATGCAATCAATACATTGAACTGTTAACAATGAGCATTCTTAACTGTAATACTGAGGTCAAGGTTAATGGATTGTAAAGTCAAACATTCAGCAAAGATATAATTGTGTAATTAAGTAAGTTGTGCAATATGGTACTTGCATCTGGAATAGCAGATTGTAACATGCTGGAATGAGAAAAAAGCTGAGTTACTGAGAACAATTTACGCACCTATTGACCTTATCAAAAACTGCAACAACATTTAAAAATGGAAAATCCCATACCCAGACAAATCCTGTCTTTCTGACCTAAAGTCATGTTATCCTGCTGCTTCTGTCATCCAGTTCAGCAAGTAATAAAGATACTTTAATTAAACGAATACACAAAGTGATGGACAACGCCCCGCCCCCCCCCCCCCAAGCTTGGTTTGGTTAAATGAATGATTTTCAAAATAATTTGAAAAAAATGAAAATAGTTTTTAACCAGATACGTAGTATACTGATGGTCATAAGGGCTTTATTCAATGTTTCATTCCTGTTCGATTTAAAGTTCCACAAGTGCTCCTCCTGCAAGTACAGCCCATTCTCTGTACTGTCAGGATCGAGGATAGTCTGCATGCACAATGGAGACACATGCGCAGGCATTGAGATTAAGGTAGGACATTACTACATGTCTGAGAGCGTTGTGCATAGGACCTTCCTGCCTGTAAGTACCTACTGGAGTTAAGCATTTAGATTTTTTTTTCTTTATTTTAACATTTTTTACCCTGCTTTCCCCTATTCAAATAAGTACAAGGCAGCTTCCAATAAATATGCAACGTGATAGACAGAAGCCTTCTTCAGACAGCATAGAATCAATGCAGGTAGTCCATGGAGTAGTCAGGATTGTGCTGCTCACTGACCTCATCCCGATATACAGTACATGTGTTATATTCACAGCGCAATCCTTTCTAAGTATCCGGTGGGCTGCCCACCGGATCCTATCCGCGTTCAGAGCCGATCGTGATCAGCTCGGAGGTCTACTCAAGGGAAGGGGACGTTCGAGGATTTCTTGGGCCTCTTGGATTTCCGCCAGCTATTTAGCTGGTGCAAGTCTGAGGAGGCCGTGCAATGGCCACGCTGGCCCGGGAAGGGAACGGGGATATGGCGGCTGCCATCCCTGCCCCCCCGGGCCAGCTCGGACAATGGCCCCTCTCCCTCACCATCCGGACCGCCCCCGCCGGGGGATCCCTTACCTTCTCTAGTGGCCGCAGGGACGATCCGGCAGCGGAGTGAGGCCACCCGGCACGCTTTCAACAGCTTCAAACACTGTTTGAGACTTAGACTGGATTGCGCTCTCACACAGATTAAATTCTGTGAACAGGTCCTACATGTGTAGAAACCATCTGCATACAGGTCCTGTACAACCAATCTTGTAGAAAGCAAGATAACAGGTTGCATGGACAAACCTGGCCTTCTGCACACAGGCACTATTCACTCATCCTGAACGTGATATCGGAATGCAGCTAGTAGAATATTGAAACCTCTTATCACGGTTAATGTACTAACATTATCATCGTTTGTATTTAACATAGCAATTGCCAATGTATAAATTCCAGCAACACTGAAGGGTGCCATATGTTTTAAATACCCATGCCTGAGCTGTGGGGCCTCCCTAATTTTCAATCAGTATTAATATACCAAGTGTATCATCCTAAGGACCACTAGAACGTGCCTTACAGTGGAATCCTGCACAATATAGGGCCAACGGAGCGAGCGCTCTGCCGGCCTAGGGTGTCGTGAAAGTGCCGTAAAGCACTTTCGCGGCACCCTGGGAGTAAGTCTAGCACCGAGGCTAGCACCACTCACTCCGCCGCTGTCCGACATCCACGCCACTGGACATAGGTTAGTCCTGCACCGGGCAGCAGAAGGGCGTGGGGAGGGTGGGTCGGGGTGGCAGGTGAGGGGGGATTGGACAGCCAGGCCAAGGAGGGGACGGGGATATCGGCGGCACGCTCCACCTTACCCTCACCCCTTTCCAGGGCCTGGCCGGCGTTACACGGCCTCCCCAGAAGTGCGCCAGCAAAATAGCTGGCGCACATCCAAGGAGGTCCATTGGGCCTGCTGGGGCTTACGCTGGGGGAAAGGGACGGACGTCCCTTTCCCCCAAGGTGCCCAGCCCCTCCGCTGCGGGCCGTATCCTGTGTAGGATGCAGCAGCCGGCCATTTAGGCTAGCCGGTGCATCCTAAGCCAGATTGTTTTTTTTTTCAGAAGGCTTAGGAGTTTTATCAGACTGGGTTTTTCTTTTCTTTTTTTCCCAAATACGTACATGATGCATAGCCAAGACACAGGACTGAGGCTAAACAACTTCAAGGAAGTTTTTTTTCTTTATGTGAACATTTTTTTCTACTTGTTGGTTTCAAAACCTCATCAAAGAGTTTGTTTGTCTAATATAGAATTCAATTTACCCAGTTCTAGCTGTATTTGCTTATTATGACCAACATGAAAGTAAATACAATGGGGTTGTATCCAAGCAGCCGTGGGAATGGGACTTTTCCACCCTTTTGTCCCCATTGTAGTCCCATGTCCCCTGAAAAGCGACTCCCAAGGGTCTGGTAGGCCCTCAGGAGCAGAATAGCATGTGGTGCAAGAGAAGGGAAAATCCACCAAAATTGGGCAGAGAAAGATTGCTCTATAAAAACTGTCACTGATATACAGTATATTTTATCAGACAAACTTGCAAAAGGACAAGAGCCCTCCTGGGATGAGATTATCAGCAACTACACTTGCGAGTTTCTCCTTCATATGCTGCTCCATCTTTGAGACTTGATCACACTTGTTATGGCTTTGTTAGCAGTTCCCGGCTCCCCACCTTAAGTGTTTCTTAACTCAGCTGGGCTCAGGATGGGACTCTGCGGGGAAGGGGGAAGAGGCCTCCCTGCTCTCAGGGTCTGCAGCATCCTCACTCCATGACTCCTTGCATTCACAAGTCACCTGTTCTCTGCTGCCATGATGGTGGTACACAAGAGACAGTGGTGATGCACAAAAGAGGGAGACACAAGGCAGACAGTGGTGCACAAGAAAGGGAGTGCAATATATGACAGCTACGCTGGGGCTACTGTGCAGCAGGTATCAACAAAATGCAAAGGGCATTTGTGTGTGCGTGCATGCGTGTGTGCGTGCATGTCTCTCTCTCAACGCAATCCTGTGTAAAGATCCGGCGGGCGGCCCATGGCCGTCCGCCAGATCCTGTTCTCCGGCGGCTAGGGTGCCGCTGGAGTGGAGGTCTACTCGGGGAAGGGGAAGCTCGTCCCCTTCTCTAGGTTTAAATGGCACCCGAGTTGACTGGCCTCCTCGGATTTCCACCAGCGAAATCGCTGGTGGAAGTCGGAGGAGGCCATGTAACTGCCCAGCTGCTCAGCGGGGGATGGGCTAATATGGCCGACGCCACCCCCCTCCCCTTCCCCGATTGGCTGGGCCAAAGCCCCCCCTCCCGATACCGCTGGACCGCCCCCCCCACTGGATCCTTACCTGGGTCTGGCGGCGGCTGGGTGAGGGCTCCTTTGGTGGAGCAGGGAAGGCAGGCCTTGCGCCCACCTTCCCTGCTCTAGAGTAGTCGCAAACGTGCTTTATGGCACGTTTGACATTTGCGACTACTTCGGGCGGCGGAACAAGTTCCGCCACCCGAGTTTACATTAGGATTGTGCTGTTAGTGTGTGTAGCTAAATGGAGGAGCTGCCGCAGTAGAGCCCTTTGTCACATACAAGCCCAATACCATGCAGTGTTCCCTCTGATTGGTCCTTGTGCTATAGTCTCCCAGCCAGATGTCTGTTTGTGGTGCTAAACGTTCCATGAGGTTCTACGTAGGTTCTTGCCTGTCTTCTGCTATGACTGCATGATTAGAGAACAGTTTTGCAGACTGGTCAGTGTCAAGATCTGTCCCTACCTTGCATTTTGTCCCTGCCATGGTGGTTTCTGGCCAGTCATGCAAAAGGTGCGAGCACTGCTGGTTATGACAAGTCTTGACTTTATTCAAAGACTTTATCTGGGTCCCAGCCTAGGTGTGTATGCAGTGGGATACCAGCCCCCTGATTTGCCAGAGTGCTGTTGATGCTCCCTTATGGCTCAGTTCAGTCCCTCATCAGACAAAAGGGTTCCTTCAAGCTGATGGACTCCTCCACAGAGGCTCAAACCCTTGCCACAGAGAGACATATGTGCTTGTTTCACATAGCTCCCCTCTCCCAAGAAAGCTATCTTCCTGCCTTTGCTTAAGCTGAAGTCAAAAAAAGTATTTCTTAGAAGTGTGTATTTGTGTAAGTGGTATAAGGGGACTTGAACTCTGGCTGCTAGGATTCCTATCAGTTCTCTGATTTTGCTACCGTACAGTCTGTACCAGAGTTGCACCTGCAGAAGTGAGGATGCTGTGGCATACGTGTAGTGTGTTTGGGAGGGTGTCATTGGGGCATCTCCCCATGGCTGATGGCTGTAGCTGTTGCTGGGTTACTTATTCCTGGTGATTGCCACCATCAAAGCAGCAGCCACGCATTGGACCTGCACCCCCTGATTGGTTCATCCTGACAGCACTTCCTTGGCCACCCAAGTTAGGAGTGAGTAGTAGTAGTAGTAGTAGTAGTAGTAGTAGTAGTAGTAATAATAATAATAATAATAATAATAATAATAATAATAATAATAATAATAAGCAACCAGTATTTATATACCGCCTTTTCTTTGGTCATCGGATTTCTCCTCTGACTTTAATTCAAAGGCGGTTTACATGGGCAGGCTTTCTAAACCCCAATGGGTTGTTACAATACAATAATGTTCTAATCTTTCATAGAACCCTTCATTCTAGATGGTTTCTTTCACAGTCCAGCTCTCTCTCTCTCTCTCTCTCTCTCTCTCTCTCTCTCTCTCTCTCTCTCTCTCTCTCTCTGACATTTGCCTCACTACGGTTCAGCTGACTCTCACTCAAGTGCAGCTGCAGTTTCACTCCCCCACAGAGGCTCTGCAACTTATCAGCTTGGTGTGCCGGCAGCTCTCCGACAGACACAGACACTTCCAGCCATCTCGAACTGCTGTCCTTCAGATCTTCAGGCATATATGAGACAGTTGCTCTACCAACTGAGCCAGACCTCCTGCCCTGGGTAGGTCACTGGGTAGGCCATAGTGATTGGCTCCTTACATGTTGGGATGACATCAAGGCACCACCCCATGACTGGTGGACTGTGTCAATGTTTCAGTGGATGGTGGCAGAGTTACTGGGAGGGTTACACCAATGTGGAGTTGCCTGGGCTGCTGTTCCCTCTCCACCTTGTGCTGCACAGACTTAGGATATATCTGACGTAGCGGTGACATTGGCACCACTTCAGCACAGGAATGCACTCTTATTATGTTAATTGTTTGTAGTGCTAAAACATAATTTTGGAAAAATTCAAAAATCTGACCATTTCAGCTTTGGATTTTGAATTAGAACCTTGACTTAAAAGTTCAAATGTTGACTTCTGAACTTTTTTAAAAAAATACTTTGGTTCTGCTCAGGTGTCAAATACCAAAATGCTATAAGCTGTCAACTCTAAAAATACCTGTCAGAGTTCAAATACTAAATGCCACTTCAGATCAACTTGTCAAATACCAAATAAAACAATTTCAAGTTAGAACTTATCAAGAGAAAAGGTCTGAGATGGGGAAGAAGCATGATGATGGAGAAATAATGTTTTTTTGACAATATAGGAAATCATTTACAATTTCAGTCTTGCAATTCGCCAGTTGCTGAAAGCATGGAAGATTCCACGGATCAAGCTGCCTGAAACATAAAAATAAATATGCAAGCTGGTGCTTTTTAAAATTCTTATTTTCAAGACTGGGATACAATATTAAACAAGAGATCTGAACAAAGTTATGGCTGGAAGGGACAAGAGTTTGATCATGGACCTGCTTCAGCAACTTTACTCATGTTGCCTGTCATTTATTTACCAGAGTAACCCAAGTTAAAGTAGCATTTCAAAGTAAACACTACAGTTTCAGCAATCAGGGCAAGTAGACACAGAATATAGCAAAACGATTAGCAGCAGCTGCATTTACATACCAATAATACCAGGTGTGTGCTGCTGCACATCCAAGCTTCTTTTACAGAAAATTCAACCCTTGATGCACAGGATAAAATACAATCATTTCTCTATTCAGCCTTGCGAAACGTTTAAGAGAGATTTGAATGACAAAGAAAAAACGGCAATAAGACTTCTGAATCTACAGACTACATTTCCCAACAACCCCTGCCCTGCACCGTGACTTGAAAAAAGGGTTGTTCTTCCAGATGGAAAAGCAGAGAAGCTTGGCACGGAAGTAGTAGATTGTGAAAGGGTGATGATTGAAGCACCACTGGGGACTGTGAGAGCTGGAGTGGAGGATCCAGGTCCCAGGCTGTCCCGGGTTGTCCCCTTCCCCAGGTGTAAGCGGCTGGAGGCCCTAAGGGCCTACTCGATCCAGGTCCCAGGCTGTCCCGGGTTGTCCCCTTCCCCAGGTGTAAGCGGCTGGAGGCCCTAAGGGCCTACTCGAATGTAAGTGAACTCTGTAGTTCACGTACATTCTAGCCCTCCATGTAAGGCCGGGCCGGGCCTGGAGAGGACTTTGGATATCGGCGGATCTTGCCGCTAATATCCCTGCCCTCTCCAGGCCCATCGTGGCCTATGGCTGTCCTTCCTCACCACCCAGTCTGCCCTGCCCCAGCCGGTGTAGGATGTACCTGCTCCAGTGGGCGCAAGGCTGGGTAGGAGCCTGCGTAAGAGCTGTCGGCTGCTGCACCAGCAGCCCTTACTTGCCGGGTGCCATGAAAGTGCTTTACGGCACGTTTACAACACCCTGCGCCTTGGAAGCGCGTGCTCCCCGGCGCATTGTTACACTGGATTGCACCGTAAACTAGGGAAGGCCTAGAAGGGCCTAATACAGTAATGCTGAACCCTTGCAGTTCTACCGCTAGACAGGCAACCATAGAAACCTCATTACGTTTTACATTATCTTATTTCCATGGGTTCTTACAAGCTTCCCTTGCTTACACTATGATAAACCATCCTTTGCTTGATAGCCACATACCAGCATGAATGATACTAGAACCTATCAGGGCTAGTAGAGGTTTTTAACGCGCAGTATCTCCAACACTTGGCTCCAGCTCTGGTTGCACAGACACATGAATAGTTTATAATCTCATTGAAAGAAAGAGGGGAGGAAATGCCCTTCTCATCATGCAATCTTTTATCAAGTCCAAATGACAGCGACCTAGGGAAACAGCATGGTTGCAGAAGTTACATCTTTTCACGTTTCTTATTTTAATCCATTTTATGTCAGCCAGTGTGACTGGCTGGTTTTACAGTGCATTAAGCTCGCAAACTCTAGAGACAACTGAAACCTGCTTTTGAAAAGAATATGAATAATATCTTCAAAACTCACTTTGGAAGTATCAAACCAGATGGGTTTGATTCCTGGTCTCAGTTTAGTGATGGAGACTGTTTGTTTGAATGCAATAAAGCAAGGATTAAACTCAGACCCAGTGGGATAGTGACTGTATGTATAGCAATTTGTTTTCATGTTCATCATTACATTTTTACTCCACCACAACTCCATGGTCCCCTATGGGTAGGCTTGCCATATTTTCGCCCCCTCAAACTGGGGTGCCCCCCACAATTAATTAATTAATTTTTAAAAATTAAGTGAACAGGGGAAAGTGAAGCGCCCCTTTTTTGCCGCGCAAAGTGCATCTGAAATTTTTAATTAATTATTTATTTAATCTTTAAAAGAAATAATCAATTAAAGAAAAAACGAAGGGGGCACGAAGCACGCCTGCAAATTTTAATTATTTATTTAATTTTTACAATAAAAATTAACTTACCCCATCGTCGTCGCCCATCGCCGCCGCTCCTCCGCGTCGCCGCTCTGCGACGCCGCTGTCGCTGGCTGGCCCGGTCTCTCACCGGCGAGCATGAACCCCAGCAACAGCAAGCCCGGAGCTGCGCGTGCCTCGCCAAGGCACACACAGCTTCGGGCTTGCTGTCGCTGGGGTTCCCGCTCGCCGGTGAGAGACCGGGCCAGCCAGCAACAGCGAGCCCGGTCTCTCACCAGCCTACTCACCCGCTCCTCGCCGCCGCCGCCTCCATGTTGAAAACGTGGAGGAACATAGCTGGGTGCCACCATTTTTACTCCGGAAATCTCGCAAGAGCCGAGATTTGGGCGCCCAAATCTCGGCTCTCGCGAGATTTCCGGAGTAAAAATGGCAGCGCCCAGCTACATTCCTCCACGTTTTCAACATTGAGGCTGCGGCGGCGGCTTACCAATCTGCCGGAAAACCTTCCCAGGATATTCTCAGTAAATGGAGGCATTTACCGGGACTGTCCCGGTTTTTTCGGTACGAATGGCAAGCCTACCTATGGGTCTTCTCAGATCTATTCCAGCTCTTTTGCTGGCATAGATCAGTTAGGCTGAAGGGGTATGTCATGCCGGCCTGGGACATGGGTTTCAGATCCCACAGACACTTCAGCAACTGAGATCCATTCCCATCTCACCCCTGATTCGCTGTTACCATGATCACGTCGACAGCTGGTCTGCACGGCACTACTGTCAGTATGCAGCCTCCCAGCCTTTGCATTGGTGGCTGTGCTCCACAGACTCAGAGAGGTGGCTGCAATGGCAGACCATGGAATATGCTGACAGACCTCAGGATCCCCTAGCGTACTGCGCATTTGGTATTGGCCCTTAGTCTCTTTTTCCTCCCCAACTCTGATTAGCTCTTTGCTCAGTAACAGTTGCTGACTATGGCAGCCATCTTCTGTTTTCTATACAATGCATACTGGTACCTTGTCTGGTTTTACTTCAAATTTTCACGTTTCTGTCCATGTGTACAAAGGCATTCTTTTAAGTCAAAGTTAAAATGTTGGCACCATTTAAACCAGATTTCAGCTTTTCAGACCACCTAGCTTGTTTCTTGTCTGCCCTATGGATTCCATTCTCTTTTTTCATAGTGAGATCCTTCCTTCTAAATTTATGGCACAATGTGCAGTAGTTTCTCTGAAATCACAAACTGCCTCTTTCGCAACCATGCTGAGTTCTGGAATCTTCTTGTCTCCTTGACTTACCTTTTCTTTCCTGCTCTTATTTCATCTGAGATTTGAGGCACACCCCCTTTACTACATGGGGTTGTTCTCTATCATATGACCTGCGGCTGACCTCTTCTCTCTGTCTTTATGTTTCTGTACCATCTAGTGCAGTTCAGTCCCTTTTCCGCCTTTTAAACCACATTCCCTTAGTACGGTAGGCCAGAAAAGCAGAAATAAGTACATCTTGTAACCTTATTTCTGCTAGTAGGTGGATACAATCTCGGCTATGACATTTTCACACATGGGAACCCCACCAACCTGTGGCAAATCCAGCTTTTGAGGGGTCCTAAGGCAAAAGCTCTGCAAGGGTTCCTCACAACAGTCTGCTCCACTTGTGCTTTTTAGAACACACATGTGTATGCAAGCAACCCACGCTCGGCATGGTGCCTGAGACCTGGACAGTAGACTGTTTGTTTTCATGCTACCACCACAGCTACAGCAGTGGTAGGAAAGGAGGACTCTTGTCTGCCTGGTTCCCAGTACAGTACACTAGGCACCATAAGTAGACGCGGAAAACTAACCCAGCCATGTTACAGTAGGAGTTCTCCTTTACTGGTGCTGCTGTAGCTACAGGTGGCAGCACAAAGGTAGACTTAAGTCTGCTATTGCCACCAGTTCCTTGCTGCTTCCTTGTAAGCTTCCCCATGGGGATCTGGCTTATTGGGCTATGGTGGGAAGCAGCTGCAGCAGCGGATGGGAATTGTCTCTATGGGCCCTGGTTTACCAGGAAGTGGGGGGGCAGTGTTGGCAGCAGATAATTGCTGCTTCAGGGGGTGGGTTGACCAGGCATGGGTGTGAGTGTTTGTGTGGTCATAGCCAGCGTTCCCTCTAAGAGGTCCACACCAGTGCACGGACCCCTTCGACAGCTGCACAGCATCGCGATTTGTCACAACACTGCCTCCGGAATTCAGCGATGACGTCATCACATTATCGCCAAACTTCCAGGTTACTGAGGTCCATGCTGCTGTGCACCTTAGAGGGAACCCTGGTCATCATGGCCCTGTAGCTTCTGCCCCACCAGGCCCCGCTTGTGGACCTACCCATGGCACCAAAATTATTTACTTTGTATTTCCCATGATGTTAGCATTTCAATCTACTGTAATTCCAGGTCGAACATAGTTAGGCTGCAGTACTATACACACTTACTTGGAAGTAAGTGCCATAAACTCAGTGGGATTTATTCCTGAGTAAATATGCTTAAGATTGCATTGCAGGTTATTAAAATGGAGTAAATATGAGACATAGGTAAATTTGACTGTTGGCAGAAGTTCAGCAGTTCAGCATGAGCCTCAACAACAGATACTTTTGCTATTGGAAGAAGGCATATTCTATACAGCTTTACAGGAACAGGAAACAGGTTCCAGATTTCTATGCGTGACAGGAGAAAAAACAACCCGTAGCAGCAGTAAAATGTGACAACAAATGAGACCATTAAATGGAATTACATTAGTCAACTAAGCACATGTCCATTCCAAAATTCTTCACCATTACTAGGGCATTTTTGGTGTGGAATATTTGACCATAGTCAATAAATTAATCAGTTGTCTCATCAGTAGACAATATTTAACTATCCCATTAACCACCCTCACTATCCTAGCACCATATCTTTGTGTAAACAGCAAAACCAAAAGTTTAAAAATTTAATTGAATTGATTTATAGAACTCTTATCACATCTTCCTGTGATACTATTGAGTGGCTTACAACTTTTTAAATAAATAAGAACAGTAACAACAGCCTGAGTTAAAACAGCAGCAAATTCAAACATTCAGAGTTGTTAAACTGGGAAATGCATAACTTATGAATGGTGGTAATGCAAATTTACTAAAGATGGAGGGGGGATTCCTGGATGAAAATGCACATGTGCTTTGGGCCTAAGACACTGTGAGGCAAAATACTTTTAAAACAAACAGGCCCAACCAATTTGGACTCTTCAGCATTTAACATAGTGTAAAGGTAAAGGTCACAGGCCAGCGGGTGGCGCAGCGGGTTAAACCGCTGAACCATAAGCTGTTGATTGAAAGGTTGGCAGTTCAATTCCCGCGACGGGGTGAGCGCTCGTTGCTTGGCCAGCTCCTGCCAACCTAGCAGTTCCAAAGCATGTCAATGTGAGTAGATAAATAGGTACCGCTTGCGGGAAGGTAAAAAGCGCTCCGTGTTCCAGCTGCATGCTACGCGCTGCGGCAAGGAGAGTCATGCCGGCCACATGACCACGGAGGCGTCTTCGGACAACGCTGGCTCTTCGGCTTTGAAATGGAGATGAGCACCACACCCTAGAGTCGGACACGACTGGACTTAATTGTCAGGGGATACCTTTACTTTACCTTAAAGGTAAAGGTATCCCCTGCTTGAAAGCTAGTCATGTCTGACTCTAAGGTGCGGTGCTCATCTCCGTTTCTAAGGCCGAAGACACTTCCGTGGTCATGCGGCTGGCATGACTCTCAGACTAATGGAACGCTGTCACCTTCCCGCCACTGCGGTACCTATTAATCTACTAATCTATTTCTTGCTTCGAACTGCTAGGTTGGCAGGAGCTGGGAGCACACTCCGTCACGCTGCACTCGGGTCTCGAACTGCTGTCCTAACGACCTTCCGGTCTGCAGTTCAGCATCTTAACCACTAAACCACCATGGCCCTGCCACAGTGACAGAACATAGTGACAGAACACTAAAGATGCTCTCATATCTTCGCCATTTGAAAAATAGTTGATTTTATTTGACTTTAATAAGGGCCCTTCATTAGTATTCCCTGGGGTGCTCTTAGAATATTTTTAAGCCATTTGCAATTGTGGAAGGAACAAACCCATCCGTTTCTGGTGAGTTGCTTTAAGGAAGGTTACAGGTCTCCATAGGGACTGCCTGTGATCTTTAGAAAGTGCATTTCCTTCCAGCAAGTCATAAACACTCAGGAGAATTGCTAAATGTCACTCAAAACCTATTACTGAGCAGTCTGATGTGGCACTTCTCATTTTACTTACATTACATTACAATATCCTATAAGTATATTAAAATCTTTCCTAAATGCAAAAAAATGGGATTGAGTTGGATATGTGAAATAGCATACTACTTTATTCAGCCTGGAGAAAATAACTTTTTGTATAATCTATATAAAATGCATTATTTTTGATGCCACCGGTTAGATCACAAAATATGACCATCTTTTCACTGCTTTATGGAAAGCCCTGCTATATCCTTTGTATTAATTACTTCTAAATATTGCCTTGCCTTCTAACGTTTTAGCAATATATAATTTAAAAAGAATCTTCCAGACCCGCTTATAAGGTTAGGTACTATCGTTTGCTCCTACAATTTAGCTCTTTCCCCCCTCCCTTTTTTTTAAAGAGAAACATGTTTTATCTTCATCCAGACAGCCAAAGATAAATACAGGTGGGCCCCCATATCCACTGATTCGCTATCCACGGTTTCAGTTATCCACGGATCGTGGGGACCCCCCCCCCCAGGCTTTTACTTTTTTCCCAGTAAGCTTCGTTTCTTCCTTAAAGAAACAGGAGAAGCAGCCTCTGGCTGCTTATTACAGGCAAGTAGAATGAGACTAAGTACTAGAGAGGCTCTGCAAGGTTAACAGAAACCTTGCAGAGCCTCTCTAGGACTTAGTCTCGTTCTACTTGCCTGCAATGGAGGCTGCTTCTCTGTTTTGTTTTAAGGAAGAAACAAAGCTTGCTGAAAGAAAAATAAGAGCTGGGGGGGCAAGCATGCCTGCCTGCAGGGGAAGCAGGGTGGGGGGGGGCTCAGGAAACCATGGAGGGGGTGTTCGCTCTTATCCACGTTTTCAGGTATCCACGGAGGGGCCTGGAACATATCCCCAGCGGATATGGGGGCCCACCTGTAATAATTAAACAAGTGCTGGATCACATATCAGTTTTTTTTATAACTAATCTTCTTGTGAGCTGGAACATGACTATTATTTAAAACCAAGCACACCTTTCCTTTAATCTTCACCAGCATTTGCACAGTACTTTCTGAGTGTACAAAGCGCTTCACATATAATACCTGGTTGTAATCCTGACAACAACCCTATAATGACCGAAAGTAGTTAAATGAATGCACCTCACTTCACCTTTCCTAACTCCTGTGTAGGTGAATCAGTAATAGACGGAAGCCAAGGTACAGAAGTACCTTCCTAAGACCACCTAAGGAGTTTATGGCAGATGTAAGATCCGAACCAGGGAAATCTTGATTATTTCTCAGTCTCAGTCTCACCCATTGCAGCCCTTTAAATAACAGGTTTGAAGTGTGCAATGTTATAAACGGCCGCCTTGAAATAAATTAAGGAACATCAGTTGATCCAGAAAACCCTGTGCACATATGTAGAGGAGCCCTTATTGAATGGTGGCCAGTTTTGTGGTTTGGTGCCAAACCTTACAACACATGACCTTTGTGGGGTTGGGCAAGATTGCTGCTGAAAGGGACAAGCAGAAAATACTTCAATTGTGCAAGAGGGAAGGAACCTTGTGTTTTTCTAGAGCCATCGAACCCATTGTTAATGGTGAGATTCTTAAAAGAGGCATCAGAGGCAACTGTGAGGAAAGGCAATACAAATAGCCAATACAGATCAGTTATTTATTAGAATGACAGAGCAGTATTCAAAAGCTTTGTGTTGATTAATGACGATTTTGATTCTGTTGTTGCAACGATTCCATTGTTGGTTGCAATGAAATTATAACCTTTATCAATTCCTTCCTTTGAAGCATAACTTTGTTGCACAGTTTTATTCAAATAACCCTGGAACAGAGGCCATTAAATCTGAAAAATGATCTACAAATTCAGAGTAATCACATAGTAAAGCCCTCTAAAGGGTGTGACATTTTAGACTAAATAAGGGACTTCATGTCCTAAGGTTCCTTACCCGTGCACCCCCCAAATAAGCACGCTAGACAGAGGCTTGGGTTAAAGGGCCAAATTTTATTAAACATAAACAGAACCAGCAGCATAATAAAATACTTTAACTAGACCCTTCGGGCTAGTCCCGTCACCGGCCTTTTGTTAAAAATTGTTAAAAACCCAAAACCAACAACACATTGCATTTATTATAATTTAATAAGTGGGTCGCGATCACTCCAGAGAACTGTTTCGAGGCATGGGGAGGCCCGCAGAGGCTTGGCGCGACCCCCAGGTGAGTAGGGAGCCCCCTTATTTTTCTCGGCTATGGCGCAATCCTAGAAATGCCGCCACCATCACTGCAGGTTTCCACTCCCCTTAAGGGGGTAGTGACCTATTTTTCCTGACTGGAGCGTCACAACATCCCAGTTTGGGACCTGCTGACATAAGAAAAGGGCCTGGGTGGCACCAACTATTACTATATCATTTGACTCCAGCGTGACAATCTGCTTTTGTTAATTCAGAACTGACTACAAAAGTAGAGTGTGTATGTCCGTATTTTTGTATATGGCATTTGACCAAGTGGAAATACTATAAGACCTTGAGAGTTCATGAGACCATCAACTCTTAGGCAAAAGGCTTCAGCTCTTAGTAAGAAAAATAAAATAAAGGATATCAAGAACGCTTTCATGTAGATTTGAGACAGACCGTCTGTTATGTATAAATGTCTAGTTCATGACAAAGTAACATATATTGCAATCCTACACAGGTTTACTAGGAAGGAAGTCCAGCTGCTGCGTTTAGTGGGACTTTCCTCTAGGTAAGTGTCACTAGGGTTGCAGCCTTAGTTAAGGACAAGTTGCATGAACCTGCTTCTTGCAAAATGGCTAGCTGTCTCTTTTGTAACCTCACTAGCCTTGTAACTATTTCTTTTCCCTTTATGGCATTTCTGAACATTATTACAGCTTTCTGATGTGGCATTCTGCCAGGCATGGAGCAAAATGATGGATAGCTAGTCATGCTGTGAGCAGTTTATTGTAGTTAAGGTCAATTCTTGAATCATCTCAGCCCATTTTTTCCCATTATGCTTGAGGGGAAAAGCCCTTTTCATATTTTCCATAGTTTGCTTAAACCTTTCAATTCATCCCCAATGCGAGGGAGGAAGCTGCTGCTTAGAATTATTTAAATGTTTCACTTGATAGCATCATATGAAAAGGTTGCTCTTAAATTCTGGTTCCTCGTCAAATTATATCATGGGGAGGCAGAGCAAGTAGCCTTAGTAAGTTCACTGTAGTGATGATAGTGATAGTAAAACTTTTGGTACCGCTAATATAACATATTGGCCATAGCCTCTCTCCAAACCCAGTGCATGACTATGACAATTTAGTCTGATGTCCCTCTTGTTCACTGTAGCTATTACTGCTCTTTGTGTATGTTACTAACCAGAAAATACTTGGGGACTCTCAGAATTCCATTAAGCAAGGAGAGATGTTGAATATAGTATGCATTAGAATTGCCAAGTGTAGCCCAGAAAGGACTCTGGTACACATAAGATGCAAGAGAAGCTCAAACAAGTAGCATTCCTATTTCAGCAAGAACTCTGTGGTTTGTTAGTCAGGATCTTTGACCACTGGTCTTCTCTTAACAATATTTATTTTATTTATTTAAAGAATTTATACCTCACCTTTCTCCCGACAGGGCAATCAATTAAACAATTAAAGCATGGTTAAAACAGTACAATAAAAAGCTAAAAACAATGCAATTAAACATTTAAAACAAACAAACACCAGCGGGTCGCCATAAAAAATACATTAAATTAAAAAGATTTTAAAAGCCAGCCCGCCATGCCTGCAATCGAATACCAACTGGAACAAAAGCGTCTTAAGGCCCTGCTGAAAGATCTCTAAAGAGGGTGCAGTTCTTAATTCCAGGCGGAGGGAATAGGCCCTAAAAGTTCTGTCGAGGCCAGCCCAAGACCTCCTGATGCTTTAGGCAGCATGCCAGATGCTGGCCTCCTTACCTGATGATGTGCCAGCCTCTACTCTTCCCACTCTCCAATGCACTGGTGTCGCTATAGTGAAGCAACTATAGCGGGCCACTGGGGGTGACGTGCGCATTGGGGTCACGCACGCACGTGCGTGACGCGCGTCACCTCCCCTGCTCGCGTCGCCTCTGACATCCTCGGAGGGGCCTTCCGAGGCCAGGAGCCGGCTCCGGAGACTTCTTCCCCAGCCGACGCGCCAGGGCCTTCTGAGGAAGGCCCGCTGCGCGAACGTTATTTATAACGTTTTCGCACATGCGCAGACCGTTCCTGATGGTCTTTTCCCTCAGGGACGGTCTGCGCATGCACAAAAAACGTTATAAATAACGTTCGCGCAGCGGGCCTTCCTCAGAAGGCCCCAGACAGCCGGCCGGGGAAGACATCCCCGAGCCGGCTGCAACATTAAGGGGGCGCCCGGGGCAGCAGCCCATCGGGCGCCTGGAGCGGCGCCTGCGGGTGGCCCCCCAAATCGCAGCGCGGACTAACGGCCACGCCAAAGATTTCTAAAAGGTGGTGTGTCCGGGGGGTCACTAGGGTGACACGCACCCCGCTATGGGGCAGCGCACGCCCTAGTGACACCACTGCTCCAATGTTCTAGCTCAGCACCCTCCTTCCGTCCACATTTCCTCTGTCCTCATCTTCCTTTTCCAATCCAAGGAGTTGAAAGAGGAGCATGAAAGCAAGTCGGCAGACAGAGATGCCCCACCACCACCAATTTGCTGCCTGAGGACACTGCTTCAGTTGACCTCATGGATGGACTGGCCCAGAGTACTGTGACTAGAACTATTTGGAAGACAGTTTCATAGCTGTATGGCACCCACTAAAAATGAATTTTGCCATGTCATTGTTCTCTGAATGTGGCACACAGTTGGAAAAACTGAAGGGGGCATGCCTAGCAGATGAAAGAAATGACTGTGATCTGTAAGATATAATAACTTTGGCGAAGGAGTGCAGTTTGCTGTGGAATGAGCTTGCAGTAGAATTTATTTATTTATTTATTTAAAAAAAATATATCCCGCCTTTTCCTATGCCGAAAGGCAAATGCCCAAGATGGCTTACAACAAAATTAAAATACATAATTTAAAATAATACATAAAATAAATTTAAACAATAACGTAACCATACATAAACAAATTTAAAAACAATAAAATCCACGGGGGGGGGCGACACTATGGAGCAGAGAAGCAGCATGGCAGAGTATCTTGAGACACAGGAGGCAGACCACGACCCATCACCCAAACGCTAGACGAAACAAAAATGTTTTGAACCTTCACCGAAAAGTCGTGAGGGAGGGGGTGGTTCTCAGATCCCCTGGCAGGGAGTTCCACAGTTATGGCGCCACAGCAGAGAAGGCTCGCCCACGTGTTGCCACTCCCCTAACTTGCGATAGAGGTGGCATTTGCAGGAGAGCCCCCTCAGATGACCTAAGAGAGCGGGCCGGAATGTATGGGAGAAGGCGGTCCCTCAGATATCCTGGACCCGAACCGTGAAGGGCTTTAAAGGTCATTACCAGCACCTTGAATTGGGCCCGGAAACAAATGGGCAGCCAGTGCAGCCGCTGAAGCAGCGACTCAACAGAGTCAAACCGTCTAGCTCCAGCTACCACCCGGGCCACCGCATTCTGCACTAATTGCAGCTTCCGAACCGTCTTCAAGGGCAGCCCCACGTAGAGCGCATTGCAGTAATCCAGTCTTGAAGTCACTAAGGCGTGGACCACCGTGGTCAGGTCCGATCGACTCAAGTACGGCCACAGCTGGCGCACCAGCCGAAGCTGGGCAAACGCACCCCTGGCCACAGCCGCCACCTGGCTTTCCAGGTTGAGCTGTGAATCCAGAAGTACTTCCAAGCTGCGCACCCGTTCCTGCAGGGGGAGTGCAACCCCATTCAGAACGGGCAGGTGACTCAGTACCTGCATCGAGGCTTTCCTGACCAGTAGGACCTCTGTCTTTTCTGGATTCAATCTCAACCTATTAGCCCTCATCCAGACCCCCACTGCCTCCAGACAGTGCTTCAGGACTTCCACACCCTCCCTGGAGCGAGATGGCAAGGAGAGATAGAGCTGGGTGTCATCAGCATATTGGTGACACCCAACTCCAAATCCCCAGATGATCTCTCCCAACGGCTTCATGTAGATGTTGAAAAGCATGGGAGACAGAATAGAACCCTGTGGCACCCCACACTGTAAGGGGCAGGGCGCCCAACAGGTGTCTCCCAGCATCACCATCTGGGACCTGTCAGCCAAGTAGGAATGGAACCACTGCAAGGCAGTGCCCCCTAGTCCCAATTCGGCTAGCCGACCCAGAAGGATACCATGGTCGATGGTATTGAAAGCTGCCGAGAGGTCCAAAAGGACCACCAGGGATGCACTCCCCCTGTCCAGTCCTTGGCGAAGATCATCCAACAGGGCGACCAAGGCTGTCTCTGTCCCAAAGCCCCGCCTGAAGCCAGACTGAATTTCAGCATACAAGTGTAAGAAGCCTGATTCTCATCTCCATTACTCCCCACTGATGCAAATATGGATTTGATTTTGCCGTGCTCCAAGATCAGTGTGATTGTGGTGGGCCTATATTGAATGACAAGAAGGTTATCATAAGAATTCCACGGAGTTACCTATCTGTAGGAACTGGGAAGAAATTAGTACTCGAAATATCCACGTTGGTGATGCAGGCAACCCAAGTGTAGAAATTAGCTGTAAATTGCCAAAAAGCATTACTGACTGCTTCACTAGCTTGGCATAGAAATTGCTTATTGATTCTCAAAAACAATGATAATGTTATATATGAACACAGGGCAAACTCCAGATTTGCTATAACACTTAGGGGTTTGTATCATCATTAATGGATAGATTTAGGCTTAGTCACACAGCCCTGTAAATTAATGTGTAATATATCACCTTAAAAATAGGTTGTTCATTGTAGCCCCACTGCACGTTCATATAAAATGCACTTTAAAATGTACACAAATACATATGAAAGAAACAGAGAATGGTGCATTTCTGGATAATTCTAATTCGTAGCACATCAGTGCAATCTGGCTGCATGTAGTGGTTTTCATCCATTTTCCTTTTGTCATTCTCAGCCAAGCAACAGTGAAGTAAGCAATTGGGAAGCATCACTACTGGTACTGGGGAATATTGTAAATAAAAGATTTGAGCTACAATCCTATATGCATTTATGTGGGAGGTGTAAGTCCCTTAGAACTCAGTGGAACTTACTTCTGAGTAGACATGCATAAAATCGAGCACATAACTCTAAGACAATCCTATTCTACTGTTTCAGGTTAAAAATACACAAAGGAGATATGCCCCGCAAATACTTATCTCATTAAAATGATCTTCTTAAGCCATACTATTACAGCTTATACAGTACCATTGTAAACAATTTTCCAGGTGTGATGCATGCATGATCTGTACATGATACCGTACGTATTACGTATGACACATGAATAAGTGGCTACAACAGAACAGGACAGGAATGTAATGCAGAGATCTAGGACTTTCATGTAACACTAATATATTTTTAAATTCACAGACTGATCCAGGTTGAGGCCCTGACATGCCAAACAGTGCTACTTTGAGAACACGAAGGAATAAGATAACATAGCTATCACATTATCAACATTTCTCCTTACATTTTGGATTTCTGAATTGCCTGTTCTTGTTTCTAAATCACAACCGATGCATTAAGAATTCTCTGTTCTGTTTTATTTCTAAAATTGTAGGATCTTGTGCAAAGCACATGCATGCAGAACATCCCACCCAAATTTCTGCTTTCTTTCCCTCCCTCCCTCCCACTCCCTTCCCCCGCCTGACAGCTAATTTACCAGTCTGGACAGGCAAGAGTGGTGACATTGTTCCCAGGAATCAATGGAGATGCCAAATAGGTACAACAACATCCCTACTGGTTCGTGGGAGTCTCTCACAGGCACTTCCTTGCTTTCTCACCAGCCAATGGGGTGGAGATGTCCAGCTGTGGGACCTTCTGGGTATGTGGCCCCCCCATCACATGCCCCAGTAGGTCTGGTCGCTGGTGGTGCCCCCTGCTGCAGCACTCAGCTTCTTAAGTTGATTTATGCCCTTGTATTAGGGCCACATTAATGATGGACCCTATTAATGATGCACAGTGATAAAACCTATTAATGGAGGTCCACATTAATGATGCACAGTTACAAAACACTTCGGAACATCAATCTTGTTGTGATTCTTTGGGGCAGAATGAAAGCGTCCATGACAAAATTCTAATTCCACACATTTTTCATGCCTGTTCATAGCCATTGATTCCATAAACTGCTGCTGCTAAGACACCATTTGTTTTTTTCACTTGAAAAGTCTTTTTGACTTTGCTTAAAATAATTTGTTAACTTCCCAGTCAATCGGGGATTAGGCAATCAGATTTGACTACATTATATGGTCACTGGGGGCAGTGGGGGGGGGGTTTCCCATTGCCCTCAATCTGAGTAGGAGAACAAGAGTAAATGCATCCTTGTTGCTCAGGGAACTCGGCTGATGCTCCATCTTGCTGTGTTACGCTGGCATTTTCGTTACGTAGTTGGGCTTCACAGCAAGTCTTTTGCCTGAATCCGAACCGTGTTTCACATAGATATGCATGACTAGTTGGGACAGAATATGGATATGCATTTGGATCTGTATCCAAATGCACATTCCTATTGACATTCTGCCCTCGCTAGTCAGCTGCGCACACTTGGGACAAGGGAGCATCATCCAGTCATCTTAGCCATGGGTAAAAAGGTAAAGGTGACCCCTGACAATTAAGTCCAGTCGTGTCCGACTCTAGGGTGTGGTGCTCATCCCCAATTCAAAGTTGAAAAGCCAGCGTTGTCCGAAGACGCCTCCGTGGTCATGTGGCCGGCATGACTCTCCTTGCCGCAGCGCGTAGCATGCAGCTTGAACACGGAGCGCTGTTTACCTTCCCGCAAGCGGTACCTATTTATCTACTCGCATTGACATGCTTTGGAACTGCTAGGTTGGCAGGAGCTGGCCAAGCAACGAGTGCTCACCCCGTCGCGGGAATCGAACTGCCGACCTTTCGATCGACAGCTTATGGTTCAGCGGTTTAACCCGGTACAAGTCCCCTTTCCCCCAACTCCCACTGTTTCCCAGAAGGTTCACACCCTTTTCTTGTATCCTTTGAGCTAGAGCCGTTTTCCCGTTTGTTTCACAGACTTGTATCCCTACAGGGCCAGCACAAAAAAGAATCCTAATGTGACGTTGGAGTCCTATCAAGATGCCTTTTTACTCTGTGGTTTAATCAATGGGCGTATTACTGGTGTGCACTAGTGACCTGTCAGAAAAATAAGGGGTAAACTGAAAACTGCAGCACGATGTGTCACTTCTGAAATTAATTTGAGAAAAATCCTGTTAAACTGGATAGCAGGTGAAGCGGAACATAAGGCAGAGTGAACTCATGGCACAGAAATGGAATGAGAGAAATCCTCTTGTCCCTAGTAAGTTCCATGGATGGGGGCGCTGAGTACAGCCTTAACTATAGGCACAGTGGTTCCACCCATGACCAGTGTTTTCTTGAAGGTAAAAGATGACATTTGGTGTCACAGCATCCAACCTATAGGTATAAAAAGAACAATTTGTTTGGAAAAGCCTATCATTTCAGGCTGAAGCGATGGGCTCTGCATTGACATCTGCTATACATTTTATGGCTCCCTCTTAAATGCTGGGAAAAGTTGGATTCTTAATGGAAATGGGATACAGCTTTAAATATAGCCCTTCTAGGTGGCTCATGCCACAGTACAAAACTCAGCGTCCCTATGCAGCACACATATGGAATGGAAAATGCAGCTTTAGTTTTCTGTTAAAAAAAATTAGCTACTGTATCCGATATCAATCTTGCCTCCGACTGAGAGTTAATACCGTTATACCAAGTATTTATTATTGAAGCCCATCAATATGATTTATAGCACATGGTGTTGCCATTAAGATATAATGTTATTATTAAGACATATGCTTTCTCTTATTATACGGGTGCTCTATGTTGCTAGCTGCACTAATTTCTTCCTGCTTGACATATTCTGTAGCTGGGAACTTTGATCTCTGATGTTGCTTCAGTAATTTATAAAGTGCAGCACTGGAAGGGACTGAGGACCAGCTCTCAACATGCTGCTGCTCTCTCTCTCTCTCTCTCTCTCTCTCTCTCTCTCTCTCTCTCTCTCTCTCTCTCTCTCTCTCTCTCTCTCTCTGTGCAGCTTCTTCTGGCTGTGTACTACAGAAATATTGTAGGGGAAATGTAATGTGTGAAGCAGTGATGAATCGGCAAAGAAGACACTTTCCTTGAATTTCTGTGGTCAAGGATGCTTCAAAATGTGCCACTATAGTTGTGGAAACTGCAGTAAAATATATTCAGTGTTACATTTCCCATTGCAATCCCATACTTGGGAACAGTTGAGAAGGGACTATGTGGAAAAAAAAATCCGATCCCATTTTCATCATGTGTGAAACTGTCTCTGAAAATAATCTGCTCCATACTCTTTGATAGGCTCCACCACCACAGTCAGATTCTCTATGGGATTAAATTACATAATTCAGATTACAGTCCATCACAAACAGACAGCATGACGGAGCAATGTGAACTAAGATTCGCATGTATGATGTATCATAAGGTGGATACAGCACATGCATGTAGCTGTAGCAAGTTGCATTATTTAGCTCCTGACAAAGATTATCATCACAGACTGAAGCTCCAATCCTATCCCCCGCCACTTGCACCGATGCAGCAGCGCCATGGAGGCACACACTGCATCCTGTGGTAAGGGGGATGATCAAGAGGCCTCCTTGAAGTAAGGGAACATTTGTTCCCTTACCTCCAGGTAAGCCCTATGGATCTACTCAAATCTGCACCAAATCTTTGGCTGGTGCAAGTCTTTAGTGGACCTAAGGGGGCGTGGCAAGGCTGGGCGGGGGGCATAGAATATTGGTGGCACCTTTGCTGCAGATACTGGCTGCTGCCTGCTCCCGGCAGCCCTCCCCCCTAATCCTCCCCTTCTCCGCCCAGTTACTCCCTCTCCCAGCCCACTGCCCACCCTCTGGGGTTGGTGGCACTGAAATAGGAATTTGCAGTATAATTTGCTCCTCTGCTGTGGCTCTTTTATTGCAATGTGACCAGCATAGGCTCAAGGCATGGGGAAAATGGCAGCCATCCTGCACTGGTTAACATATGATTCAGATCTTATGATTCACCAGAACAGTGACGTCGTCAGCGGTGGGGGCCTTGGAGTGGTGGGCCCCCGGGCGTTAGGATCGGGCCCCAGGCAGCAGGCGGGTAGGGGTGCAACGGCGGCTAGCGGCAGCACAGATCATCCCATTCGCTGGGGGGAGCGAGGAGACCCATCGGCCCTCTGAGTTTGGCCCTCCCGCCCGCCCTGCGCCTCTGAATGAGCGATAACGTCTGCTGCCGTTACGTCACTTCCGGTGCGGGGGGGGGCGGTCATAGGGACGCCACTGTGCCAGAACAACACTTTCTTGGCAAAGATAATTGAAATAAAACAGCCACATATATACTGTATATAATGGATGCAATTTTGTTGTATGTAATATATGTTTTTTTTAAATGAGGTCATTGCATTTATCTTGAAATCTAAAGTTAGAAGACTCAAGTCAGCAAGAACATTAAACATTAACAACGTTTAATTTTTTTTCCTGAATCTTTAAAACTCCTTTGCAAGGACATTACTGGAAATGGTACTTAACCTTTGTATGCCATGATCTTGGAATGTCTAGGCCCACACTTTCTTCAGGCAGACCAATTAAGCAGTAAATATATGAAGTCGTAATAAAGCCACTAACAACGTCTAAGCATTAAACTATGTGCCAGAGAAATTTAAGAGTTAAATCCACATCATCTTCCAGTAACATTTTAACAAAATCCACCTTTTCATCAGTTTGGTCTTAAAATATTTTTTTGTAAAACAAACAAACAAACAACACCAAAAGAGTAAAACGTCTTTTAATCCCTAATTCTGCTATTGGTTTATATATTGGTTTATATATATATATTGCTTCTGGATACCAAACGTATAAAAGATTGATGTGGTGAGTGTGTGTGTTATAAAACATGAAATTTATTGGAGTAGTTCATTTTTTTAAAGTTTACTATAAAA
Source organism: Plestiodon gilberti rubricaudatus (assembly GCA_026170595.1). Classification (NCBI taxonomy): domain Eukaryota; kingdom Metazoa; phylum Chordata; class Lepidosauria; order Squamata; family Scincidae; genus Plestiodon; species Plestiodon gilberti. The sequence goes on from JANXHW010000001.1 coordinate 190,966,717, forward strand.
GTTTACAATCACCTACCCTGTAGGAACAATGGTAATATATTTAACATATGGGTTCCTCTGTCCATGGCCACACTGCTCTAACTTGGAGATGAAAGAAGGACTAAATAAATAAATTGTATATTGCATGCAGTGTTATCTGGGATGAAAAAAGCAACAAAGGTCTTTCTGTGCATTTTCCCCTGGGTGCTTATTGCAGCAGTACAAAATACGCATCTGATGAATCTGGTTGGAATCAAAACTTAACCCTCCATTTCAAGATAATTTTTGCCCATGCTAAGGTTAATGTGGATGGTGATCTTGTAACATACTAGTCTCTTTTGCCACCATATCTATGTATCTATCCCTGGATCAGTTCAGATATACTCTGACTGTTGACTGTTCCCCTTTCATCTCGTGACTAAGGAGCTTGGTGCACGTGTCTCCTCACAACTCTATATGCTTGCTTGCCATCACCTAATTCAGGGGTGGGGAACCTATTTGCGGTGGGGGGCCATTTTCCCATAGGGAAAACTTGCTGCGGGCCGGCCATCGGGCCGGCCGATTTCCCACCCACCCCCGCAAATTTACCCCCCTGCGAATTTACCTCCCACCCACCGCTCTCACTCCCACCCACCATCCACCGCTCGCACGACTCCTTCTCAACCCGGCTGTTTCTGCGCATGTCTATAACAGCCGGGAGGGTTTCAGAAGGAGTCGGGTGAGGTGAGCGCGGCCTCCGGAGCCTCCGTTCCGAGCCCACGTGGGCCGGACCGGATGGAATCGGGTCCAGGCTCGCGCGGGCCGGACCGGATTGTTCCGGGGTCCGGATCCGGCCCATGGGCCGCCGGTTCCCCACCCTTGACCTAATTGCTCAGGGGACAGTTTGTCTAAACCACCCTTCTACATGAGTTTTCAATATTACTTAATAATAATAATAATAATAATAATAATAATAATAATAATAATAATAATAATACCAGTATTTATATACCACCTTTTCTTGGTCATCAAATTTCTCCTTCGACTTTAATTCAAGGTGGTTCACATAGGCAGGCAATCTAAACCCCGAGGAGTTTTTACAATACATGTTCTAATCTTGTATAGAACTCCTTCATTCCAGATGGTTTCCTTTACAGTCTGGCTTCTCTATGGCATTCACCTCCCACGTTCAGCTGATGGCCCTTTGTCTTCCACTCAGAGGGTGCTCTGCATTTTTTCCTCCCTCTCACCGAGGATTTATGCAGCGGCGCGTCGACAGCTCTCGACAGCTCACGAATACTTCCGGGCATCTCGAACTGATGTCCTTAGATCTTCAGGCATACACGACGGCAGCTATCTCTCACTGAGCCAGACCTCCTGCCCAATAATATCGGAACTACCTATAGAGGGGTAATTTGGGAGGGTGGGGAGCAGGCTGTTGGGGGTGATTCTCAGAGGCAAAAGTGCATGTCGTATCCTATCCCCGAGTTTTTAGCTTGCCCCACCCCCTTCCTCTCCTCCGACATATGTCAGCAAAATAGCTGGAAAAGGGTCCAAGGAGACCCTTAGGCAGCCAGAAGGCCTACCCAAGGGGTAAGTAAAAAGTTGCGGGTTTTTTTACCGGTTCTTACTTTTACATACCGGTACCTCTTGTTGGCCTGCTGGTTGCCCTTCCACCATAGCATGCAGTGCTCTGTTGGCACGGCTGCATGCTATAGTGTATCAGGGAATAGGATGAGGCTCTTATTTACCTTAAACCAGTACAGCAAGGGAAACTTTGTTGTACAATTTCCTGTCATGAAAGTGCACAATACAGAAAACTGTGGAAAGAAACAAATAGAGGAAAAGAACGATTATCAATTCATAGTATGTGAGTCAGTCTTCAGGCATATTTATTATTTAATTATTCAAAAACTGGTTACTTTGTTATCCAGAATGAAGAACTTGCCGTTCCATAGGTGCAACAAAATGGACTAATTCATCACCTGTTGGATTCATTCATTAGGTTTGTCATCCTTTACGGTTAATCATATACAGTACATGTGAACACGTTTCTCCCCACCTTATTTACTTTTTCATATCCTGGTGCCAAGCAAGCAAGATGGATGTGCTAAAATCACTTTATCTAGGCTGAGTACATTTAAAACAGTTGAAGTTTTCATAGTTAAGTAGCTTTTTGTAGTTTATGTTAGCCAGGGCTATAGTCACAAGGGGACCTGCTGGGAACTGGGATTCTCAATGATGTTCCAATTCCATTCTGAATGTTCAGCTTTCATTAAAAAGGAAAAAAAAGAGTAAGTTTCCAGCCCTTATACTTGTAGATATAAAAGCGGCCATGCTCAATTGCCCGCTTAGAGGCAGTACCAAATCTAAAGCAAATCATAATAAACAAACCAACAACAAACTAACAGTGATAAATGATAGCGACAAGCAAAATGTTAAAAAGAACAAGGGTCGTCATAATGTCTTAAAAATCATATATCTAGTGGTCACAGCCTGTTGGAACAACCCAGTATTCTACCACCAATTAGAGTAAGAATCAAGCATATTTTCCAGACAGGAAGTTTCAAAATCTAGGCATGGCCACAGAGAAAATCCCCTTTTATGTTTTCCCCCCACCATGCCTCAGATGCCTGTGGGATATACAAATCACTTGATCTAGGGGCTGAGTACATTTTAAACCGTTGTAGTTTTTATGTTAACCAGAGAACTTTGACGAGGTGATGGTGTTACGTTCCTAGTTGCCTGCCCTTGCCATAAATTATGGATCAGTCAGGGCACATCAGATGCAATGTGATTGTTTTTCTTTTAATTAACAGACTTGAAATAATATCAAAGCAAACTACAATAAGACAATGATTAAAAAAAACCCAAAGAGAACAGATAGCATTTTTTTTCTTGAGTGCTTTCAGCTACTTAAAAAAAAAAGAAATTAAAGAGTATCTCCGTTGCTCAGTTCTCACAAATAGGAGACAAAGTGGTAAATCTGCATCTGGACTGTTCCACGTTAGGCTGTGATTGAGGCTGCAATTCTGTACATGCTTTCCTGGGAATAAACCCCATTGAACACAATGGGACATACTTCTGAGTAGACATACATAGGATTGTGCTGTGAATGTTTCTCCATACAAAGGTTTTCCTCCACATAAAACAAAACAAAACTAGATGCTAGGGGAGAAGGGTTCTAGTCTAGCCTTCCTGCCAACAAGCTAGTTCTGTAAGTGGACACATCATTTGTCATGGGAGAATATTCCATCATATGAACCCCCACCTGCAGCCTGAAGTGGTACAATCAAGGAACAGTCTTATCAGCTGTTTGTGAGAACTGGGTCACTCCTTCAAGTGAAAAGAACATATCATTTGCCAACAGGTTGTACAAAACCGTTGATCTCTCAGCTAATTCAGTGCCCTCCAAGAGTTTGAGCACAACTGTTTAATGTAGCAAGAACAACCTTCCTGAAAGAATTAGAAGTAGGGGCTAAATGTTGGGAGGCAGCATTTTTATTTTATTTACACAAGTTTAAGTGAATTGTACAATTGACCTGGAAAACCAGCTACCCAGAAGGCAGACCTTGCATGAATCCAAGATAAAATGCACTGTGTTCAGTTGTGATGAATGGAATGGGCAGAGACTACTGCTAGTTATGGCATCTTATACCCTCTTCCTCTGTTTTCTCAAAGAAAAGTAATAAGAAGCCTTTGGCTACTTCTGTAATGGAAACAATAAAAGTGATGCAAGAAAGATCTAAAGTTACAAAAACTTTGTCAAACTCTCAAAGTCAAGAAAAAAGAACCATTCAAGTTTCCCCAAGGTTATCAAAATAAGAAAAATAATTCGGCTCATCATGCTTGCTTGCCCAGTGTCACTTGCTCCAAGGAAGGAAGTTTGCAGATATCTTAAAACAGGGGTCCCCAACCCCAGGTCCGCAGCCCGGTACCGGTCCTTGGCCCATTAGGAACTGGGTCGCGGGCTGTGCGCCGAGCCTCCACGGGGGCTGCAGACTGCGGGAGGCAGTAGCGTTGCTCCAGAGGGGTCGGAGCCCTAAGTTCCGCCGCGCTCCGACCCTCCGTTACGAAGAGGCACAAAGCTGCCCCGCCCCCTCTCCTTCGGAGCCATTCAGGGCAGTGAAAGCCCTTCGCCGCTCTGAATGGCTCTGAAGGAGAGGGCGCGGGGCCGCCTCGTTCCACTTTGTAATGGAGGTTCGGAATGTGGCAGAACTTAGGGCTCCAACCTCTGGAGCGACGCTACTGTGGCAGGGTAAGCCCCCAAAGGTTTTCCCGCCGCCCCCCAGTAGTTTTCTGCGCCTCTGGCGCCGCTCCGGGGGGAAACTTGCGGGGGGTATCATTTTGCGCTATCTGGGGAATAGGATTGGGCCATAAAATGTTGTTACGTGGTTTTGTTCTGCATTTAGTCCTCCAAGAAGCTCAGGGTGACGTATATAATTCTTTGCCCACCATTTTGTGAGGTATGTTGAGAATGGCTGGCCCAAGGTCACTCAAAGAACTAGGATAGAAAATAAAGAAGGAACAAAGTGTTGAATAGAACAAAGTGTTGAATGGCACTCATCTGATTTCTAAACACAAACACACTAGCTGCAATTCTTGTTAGAAGATCACATGAACTGTCTTCAGTAAGGTTGCCATGGCATAACAAATGGTGTGTGTGTGTGTGTGTGTGTGTGTGTGTGTGTGTGTGTGTGTGTGTGTGTGTGTGTGTGTGTGTGTTTTAAATCCCTGTGTATATTGAGTCTGTACAAGTTACAAAATCAATTTTCCTTCTTCGTTCATCTTGTCTTTGTCCAGTCAATCAACATTAGTTATTTGTTGATATTTCTGCTTTGATGAATGACTTGCCTTCAGTCCTTCCTGTTAAAAAATTGATTTGAGACTTAGTTTGCATGCTATATCTTTTAATTGTCTTGAAGTTGATGGTAAACATGTTAGTTAATTCAAGCTCCAATTGCCCCTATTTACCATGAACAATCCCTATTTTCCGGTACTGAGCCTGATGAATCAATGTCTCCATTTGGCATTTATGGGGGAGGCCTTTTAAAAGTTTTGTTAGCATGTATTAGCGTTTCCGGCAGACAGGGGTGGGGGAGGGTGGAACAGGATGGGGGGGAAGGGCGGATCAGGTCTGCAAAGAGGTCAGGTTCAGCGGCAGTGGCGACCACTGAAACCTAGCCTCCTTTCCCAGACCCGATCCCACAGCATGGGTCCATGCGGACCTGCGCCAACAAATTCGTTAGTGCAGGTCCAAGTAGACCCCTTGCACTGTGGATGTTCCCTTATCCGGAGGAGACCTTCAGAACTCCCCCCCCCCCCCGCAGGATGCACCAGTAGCTTTTTGGGCTCCACTGCATCTGTGGGTGGGGCGGAAGAGGGATGGATAGAATTGGACTCTAAGTGTCTATCCACAAAGTTCATACAGGGATAGCCTTCTCTAGAAGAAACCTTTACCAAAATCTTCACCTTTCAAATGTCTGTTGTCTAAATTGTGAGATCTGCATGTAACCATGCATTATATTATAGCAATTAAATTTATTAGCAGGAAAGAACAAGGCAGTTTAAGTCCATTATATTATATAATTATATATCTCTTTAATAACAATCTACTAACAATCCCAAAGCATAGGAGACCTGTCTTCTCAAATCCTTGTCTCGGGAACAATTCAAGCAAATAAAAACCAAATAGCTTCAGTAATTGGCTAAAAATTACCTCATTTAATGGTACAAATTATTCCAGAGTGATGTTTAATGAAAGCTGCAGTTTATAGCACCTAAGAACAAAATTCAACATACTCCTTTAAACTGTGTCATTGACCTGCCTTGTTTAATACCTTGTTAATCTTCGAAAATTGGAAACAAATGCTTCAATTAGGATACAATTAATTGTCAATTAATTTAGCAATAAACAGATGGCCAGAGAGTTCTTCTATAATTGAATCACGGTTGATGTGGAAGAACATATGACTTTTATTTTTATCCCAAAATGAAATAAAAAGTGTACTAAGTGTCAGCATGTATAAACCTTTTTTTATATATAAAAAATAATGTCTTGTGGCCCAAATCTATGGGTCATTTATGACAACAGATCTATTGATCCGCTGTTGTAAATGGCCCTGTGACAGCATAAATGTCGTGCCGCGGTTGTGTGTGATAGAGCCACTGGTGGAAATAGAATTGCCTCTATGCCCTGCCAGCCTAGATGAGGTGGCAGCAGGGGCAGTTTGTGGGTGGTTAGGGGGAGGGGAGGTGGAGGGCAGGAGACGGGGAGTGGGCTGAAAGGGGGTGGATCTTGGTGGCAAAAATGCACGCCAGATCTTATCCCTGATTTTCAAATTGCCCCGCCCCTTCCTTTCCTCGGACGTACGCCAGCAAAAAAAATTTTTTTTACTTACCTCTTGCTGACCGTCTGATCATGTCCCCCCACCATAACATGAAGCACACATTTCATTGGTGCGGTTGCATGCTATGGACTGGTGGGGGTTAGGATTGGGCTGTTGTTCAAAATAAGGAATATTTTTTTAAAAAAATGATTGAAAATGACTAGGAATTTGGGTGTGCCTATTCTAGGGATGATTTTGATGACTTCCTGTGGTGTCATTTTGATGACCAAAATCTCATTTTAGAGCAAGAGACATATGATTATTATTTTTACAGTGCTAATGAATAGGAGTCAGCAACATTGATAAATCTAGCACCGGCATGCAGATTGTGATTGCTCAAGACTACACTGAAACCACTACACTACCCACCTAACTGTTAGCTAGAGAGGGACCAAAGCTCACTGTTAGTGCACATCTCTGTACACTATGCAGGTATGATCATTGTTAGTCTATACCTGGGGATAGGTATTCACACATTCTGTTCAGTGCAGGTGCAAATTATGTACATGGATCGTTGATCAGTAGAAATGAATCCAGGTACAGTAGTTCACATGGAAGCATGTACCAGTTTTCTTCAAGGATGCAGCGCAACTTGCAAACAGCCCTCATGTATTCTAGAGAAGGGCTTCTCAAAGTCTGGGTCATGGCCTGGGCCCTCCCACCTGCCCTTGCTCCATGGAGTTTGGCTCCAAATTGGAGCCATTCTGGAAGCTGAATTACTTACCGGGAAAGTGGGGAGGCCTCTTCCGGGTTGCGCCAGGCTGGTAACCCACTCTACTGGCCTCAGAATGGCCTGCAGAAGCCTTGGAATGCCACTTCCGGTTTGCTTCCAGTGGTAGAGCATGTACTTCATAGGCAGAAGGTCTGAGGTTCAATCCCTGTTTCCAAGTCGGACTGAGGAAAGCCCTATTGGTAACCCTGGAAAGCCACTGCCAGTTCGCATCGATAGTAACTGAGCTACATGGAGCAATTGTCTGACTCAGACAGCTTCCTATTTAACCTACTTAACTGGGCAAGAGGCACTTTTTCAATTGGTGCTCCTCTTATATTTAGCAGGGGGATAGTAACTGCCCCCCTTTCACCCCAGCACAGTGTCTTTTCTGGTGGCTCTTTGCTGGTGGTGTTCTGCATCTTTTTTAGGTTGTGAGCCCTTTTGGGACAGGGAACCATTTAATCATTTGATTTTGTCTGTAAACCGCTTTGTGAACTTTTTGTTGAAAAGCGGTATATAAATACTGTTGTTAATAATAATTAATAATAATAATATTTACCTATAAGTGTGTGTATAGGGTTATAGCCTAATACTGCTACATTTTTAGAACTACAGTATTAATCACCTAAGGGCTTGTAGCATGAGCTTTTGTAGCCAAGAATCTCCTGTATCACATATCCAATGAGAGGTAGGATCTTGATTATGAGAGCTGACGTACCAATCATTTTGCCATTCCATTCTTACAGAATTCATGATATTTGCTACTGATTAGCAGTCTGTGTGAATATGTGAGGTGCTTACACATCCAACACACAGAGCTTGCCTTGATGTGATTGCTGGAGAAATTGTGTTAGCTTAGCAAACCAGTTGGCATCATTCTTCAAAGGACATACCTTCATTTATTCCAGAGAAACTCCACGTATGGAAATCCCTGGAACCAACCAGGTTAACTTCAGTGGGGAGAAAAGATTCTTGTGCTCCTTTAAGATATGGAAGGAAAACCTGCAAGAAACCTTGATTGCTTCCTCCCAGTGAGAGTTTCAAGGGCAGTAGCAGGGATTTTCCAACTCCATTCAAAAGATGCTTTTCACAATGGGTGGCAAATAGGCAGTAGACAACTGCACAGAAGTAGGTAAAAAACAGGGCTATGCATGTTAGTAAAACAGAAGGAAATGAACAGAGAGAAGCAGAGAATTAGCTACAGTGGAGCTGCAGCAGTAAGAAAAGATAGAGAAAAAAAGCAGAGGTTTTAGAAGAGTCAAAGATCTAATGGTGCACAATAATTAAAGTAAAATTAGAGTATTTAAGTGGGATGAGCACAGAAGACCATTCATTTTGTTCACTAAATGGCAACCTTTTAAGCTAATTGGACATTTTTAGTATCATTAGTTTCCAGTAAATAGAGTCAGAGGCTTGGCATGCACTGTGAAAAAAGGAGCACTCCGGATCTACAGGAGATCAGCAGACCATTTCACTGTCCAAAGGAAAATAAGGGGCTGGATAAAGGCCATCTTCCTATTGGATCTCTTCCTTTTTCCAATGACTGTAGGCCATGCTAAGGGTTACATATTATTGAAATGACAATAAAAGATTAATCATGGAAAAATTAAAATATTTAATTTGGGGCGAAGGTGCAAATGGAGATTTTTGTCTGTGTATATGCCTTCCATCATCTCCTTACACCTGAACAATAATGTTTTATCACCCTTGTCATAGTTTTAGTTGTCTTGATTTTCATGGCTACAAATATTATTACTTGAACATTAAAGTATCCTGGCCTTTGTAAAATCCAGCTGGTAATATAAAGCCTGACTTTCCACACTGGTGAATACTGCCCGTTAATTCTATGCTACATTAACATAGTACTGCTTGTAATTTCATCCCTCAGTACCAGCCCCATCTAATTCCATCCTTTAATTTCATTGACTGTGCCCTCAAGGGACTATAATTTTTACTCTGCTCTTCTGGCTTCTGTGCGCTAATATACTTTGGCTTGGGTACAGAAAGTCAATGGTGTGTGTGTGGGGGGGAGTGTAGGGGCACTAAGAACATACATGAGCTAGATTAAAAACCATGTGGCTTTTCCCCTGTGCACAGCCCACACAAAAGGCCATCATCAACAAGGAGAAAGCTGAAGTAAACATTAAAAAAGTATTTATTACTCTATAACTACTCCCCTTGGGCCTAAAATCAGAGGATCCTCCAACTTTGTCAGCTGCACAGTGAGGGCTAATTGTCACCTGCATTAGGCATATGATGACCAACCACTAATTTTCTATTGTAATATCGTCCACCTGGATACAAGTGCGTCCTTAGGGTGAATCTAGGAATCATGGGAGAGGCAAACCACAGTTTGCATTTATGACAATTCTCATGCAACAATTTCAGCACAGGCTTTAATACAAATAGATTAAAAATATCAAACAGAAACAAAACCTAGACCCGATCTACATGTTGCATTTAACCATGGTAGCAAGTGGCATTTTAAGGGTTAAGTAGCATTAATTACTTGCTTTGGGGTGTGATTTTCACTGAAAATTTCAATTTTTCAGCAGGAAAGTGGCACGGAAGTAAAAAGGTTAAATATCCTCTATCTCCATGCCATGACCCTGATCCAAGTTGCAGCCTCATTTGGCTCTTATATGATGGTAAAAGACCTGAACAGCACAGTCACAAGGTAATATAACGAAGTTCAGGCATTAGTTATGACAGAGCCGGCTTCAAGGCAATTGGGTTGATATTGCACAATTGAACCCTGCCTCAGAGTGTGTGTGTGTGTGTGTGTGTGTGTGTGTGTGTGTGTGTGTGTGTGTGTGCGCGCGCGCGCGCGCGCACGCGCTAGGGCTCCACTTCGGGTGCACACTGCCGGAGCCCTCAGCATTGATGCAACCAGTGGATCTTCATTTGGGCCTGCCATTGTGTCTGATTGGCTGAAAATCACAGCCTCCCGGAAGCAAGAGGTGGCAACGCTGGAAGGAGCGTGGTGTTCAAAGCTCTGAGCATGCAGGTGGAGGGAAGTGTGCAGCAGGATGAGCCATGGCTACAGGTAATGGGGGTCAGGGGATTTGGGACTTAGGAGCTGTGGGACCCATGGAAGAGGAGCTAGGCCCCCGCAAAAGAGCTGTCAATTGGGCCCCGCAGCTCCTAAGGCCGGCCCTGAGTTCTGAGCAATGCTCCTAAGGCCAATTCGGATAGACAGCAAGAATTATCCTTTATTGACAAAATTTGGTTTCCAATCTTGAGCAAGGCTCCTTTTAAAAGTTTTTAAAGTTATATGCTTCCCGTTTGACTTTACAGCCGGAGGTTACTTGCAGTCATTGCTCTCTTCCGGTACTAATCATCTGCTTGCCTTTTCACGTGCTTTTTTTGCGCTTTGATCTTTTAAACACCAGTTTGTTCATTCTACGATCAATGCCATCTACACAGCTCTTGCTGTTGTTCACCTGGAAAAAGTCCGCAGAAGAGGACTAAACATTGATTTTATGTTTTTAAAATTCAGTTCTCTACGTGTTTTTAACCTGTTTGTAAACCTGTAGTTGCATGTGTTTTTAAACGTGTTTTCTACCATATTTTCTGGCTTTTATTAAATTTTACATGGCATCATCACCCATATATCCTATCTCCTGGAAAATTGTATCGGGACATGAAAATTTCCGCTCTACAGTTCGGATTATACTTTACTCTCTGAACCAATCCTAAGTGAGTATGTGTATCCTTACTTCTCCTCTCCATTCCCTGTTAATTTTTCTGGTTAAGAAGGTTTGAAAGAGCCACCCTTTCCTGTCCACGATCAGAAAAATGAATCATGAGGGGAGGGGGAAGGAAGTGCATGTTGTGTGGGGCCAGTTCAGGCAGTAAAGTATCATTCAAACTGACCCATCATCATAGGCTTACCATATTTTGAGGTGCCCACACTGGGGCACCCCCCCCTACTTTTTTCCCCTCCAGGTTTTTTTTAAAATATGTTTATATTCAGGCCTTTTGGCTTCTTCTTCTTCTTTTTTTGCAATTTTCCAATTAATTAATTATTTTGCCCCCTTTTGCCGCTTTTCTCCGCCCACCATTTTCGCCCCCTTTTTTTGCTTGCCACCAGTCCTTCGTGCTTCTGCTGCTGTTGCTGCCACCGCCCCCTGTGCCTGATTCCTGGCTGGCCAGCTGCATCGCAAGATCCAAGATGGTGGCGCCCAGGAAAAAGTTTTAAAATCATGGAGGCGGCAGCAGGAGGGGGCAGACCCGGAAAACGGAACAAACGGGCTCCGGAAACCGGGGCAGTCCCGGTTTTTCTGGGACGAATGGTAAGCCTACATCATCATATACACATAAAAGTTACAAATTGATTCCAAGTTTACAGGATTAACAGCTATGTAGAAATATTTATGTTTACAAATGTCTACAACGTTAACACGTAAAAAAACAGTTTAAAAACACTAATCTATAGGATACAATGTTTCGTCCACACCTGCGGACCTCCTCAGGTATCAGGCAACAGAGTTGCAGAGATGTTAGCCTCTTAATGTACTAGGCTGGCTTATGTAGCAGAGTGAAGTGTCGGTTGGAGAAAGACGGTTGACCCCAGTCCGTCCGACTCAGGTGGGTAGCTGGTCTTTGTTTGTCCAAGCAGTTTTCATTTTATTGAGGATGGGAAGCCAGATGTTGTCTACGAAAGAGAGCTCTTGCTATCTGTTAATTTAACAGCTGTAATATGTTCTTTCAACCTCGTGTTGATTGAGTGCTTAGTTGTTCCAATGTAATTTCTTCCACATTCGCTTCACATTCATTATGAAGTGACTGAGATATTAAGGACTGCGCAGGGCAGCGTGGGGAGGGCGGAACAGGAGGGGGGACTGGGTGGCTGGGCCCAGGAAGGGGAAGGGATCCTTAGCAGTACTGAATCCTATCCCCCTTCCAAGACCTGGCCGGCGTCACACTGGTCTCCCGGATTTAAGGACATAAGAAGAGTTCTGCTGGATCAGGCCAAACTCCCATCTACTCCAGCTTCCTGTATCTCACAGTGGCCCCACCAGATGCCTCAGGGAGCACACAAGATACCTATGTCCTGAATTTGTGCCGGCCATTTTGCTGGCACACATCTGAAGAGACCCATTGGGGTGGCTGAACGTCCCTTTACTCAGAGGAGGGCTCCGCCTGCGCTGGCCCGATCCTGGATATGATCTGGAGCAGCATGCTTTTGCACGCTGCAGTGATCCTAGATAGAATTGGGCTGTCAGATTACCTTTTTACTTGGTTTTAAGAAATATCTCCTGGGAAAATAAGCAGTTTGCTCAGTCCTCCTCCTGGTGTCACACAATTGCCCTTGAAATACAGGTCTGATCACAAACATTTAAGAGAAAGCTATGATGCCAGATGTGAGTGAATTAGTTTTCTATGGTCACAGCTTATGCTTCCTCTGCCTAAATTCACTGTAATAAGTTTGAGATATACCAGTAACTAAGACTGCCAAATTCTTAACACTAACAATCTGTGTGCTTACAAATGGAGGTGACAAGCAGGTATAACAGCCCAAGGCTTTGATCACTCCTCAGACTTTCCAGGGATGCAGGGATGTTTGTTCATGATCCAGTGCTATCCCTCCACTAATCTTCTGTCAGACCAATTCTCCCCACTGTTATCCATTCATTGCTCCCTGCTGTTTTAGAACATATTAAATTAAACTCCTGAAAGCATGGCATCCAATCCTGAGTTAGCACTTCAGAGAACAATTACTGAAGTTTTCTCCCCACACCCCTTTTAAATGTTGAACACTAGAAATGTAGAGTGTTTACTGGCAAGGTGTTTGAAATGCAAATGAATAAGTCTACCAGACTCTATCTTTAGTCAGGATTACCAGACGAACAGAGGCATTACAAATGTAATGCCCTATTTAACAAACCCTTTGAAAAGGACTGGGATGGAATGTATGAAGTTTGATCCACTAGGAAATTCACCAGGGAACAGTCTCTCTGATCACAGTGAACAGAACCCTGCGGTTAGATTTTATGTAACGGTGTGGGTCGTGCCCAAGCGTTAGTACCTAATACTATGTCTAGCTGGGTGCGACCTGACCCCTAAGCTATTTTACTTGGTTGCTGTGGGCACAAGATGTAAATTAAGATATGGTAAAACATTTACCCACAGAAATACTCTCTCAGAATACATGTTTTCAAGTAGCTCGAGCACATCTTTCTGTCTTTCTTTATCTCCCCTGGGGTGGCTTTCAGATTTGTCCTTAGTCCTCTTCTATACACTGACTCTGGTGAGATAATCAAACCTTGTAGCTTTTAGTGGCACTTACAGACAATACCCAGCCCTTGTACACTACCCAAAAACTTTCCTCCGCTATCCATTCCCACATTCCCAACTGTCTATTTTCATTTTGCAGAAGAGGGAAATATGCCATTTCCGTCTCAAAGCTAATATGCACAAGGCTAAAGTCATCTTTCCTCCCTTGTCTTGCTATCTCATATTGGTCTTGTTCTCTCAGCCTTTGTATTCCAATATATCTCTGCCCAGGGGTGGGGCGTGTGGCGGCCGTGGGGGCGGGGTGTGGTGTCCGTGGGGGCGTGGCGTGGCGGCGGCCCCCCATCCCACGGGGGTCTACGCTCGCCACTGTTTTTTTGTACTCTGCAATGCTCTATGTGGGCTGCTCTTGAAGTGCACTCAGAAACGTCTATTTCTACTGAATAAGGCAGCCCAACTTTTAGTCAGGATTTTTATTATTATTACTATTATACTTAATATATTGCTTTTCAACAAAAAGTAGGTCATAAAGCGGTTTACATAGCAAAATAAATCAATACATTCTGTTTATGACTCCAAATTTATGTAATCTGCATTGGTTGCCCATTTCCAGGCCCAACTCAAGGTGCTAGCGATCACCTTTAAAGTTCTAAATGGCTTGGGACCTGGATACCTAAAGAACAACCTTCACTGGCATGTGTCTCCTTGTACTATACAGTCCATTGTAGACTTAGATCTACAATCTAAGATCTAAGGCCCTGCTCCAGGTTCCATCACTGTCAGAAGAAAAACAGGAATCCACTAGGAGTAGGGTCTTTTATGTGGTGGCTCTGATATTGTAACCCCCCCCCCTTTCTCTTGTCTGGCTCTCACGAGCTCTCCTTTAGGCCTGACGTTTCTCTAAAGCTTTTGGTTTGGAGTGACAATTGTTGCTGAGATGCTATGTATTATTTTCGCACCTGACCTTCAAGGAGAGATAAGTGAATGCAGAAGATCAATTTCAAGCATGCTACTTTTGTGATATAGATCCCTATAAAAGGAGGACTCTCAGGAAAAATATTTTATTCGGATTACCAGGGAGTCTTTGGTTTGCAAAAGAGAAAGATTGCTTCCTGCCTTTCTACAACACACTGCCCGAATTTGGGCAGTACTTAAGTTACAGGGGTCAGACGTGGCCTGCTGCCCTTACTGTTTGTGACCAGTGGTGGCATTTGAGACATGTGTTGTTGAGCCACCTGTACAGGTCTGCACTACAAGGCTGCAATCCTATGCACACTTCCCTGGAACTATTGAATTTAATGGGCTTTACTTCTGAGTACACATGCCTAGGGTTGCTCTGTTAAACTGGAACAAAGCCATGGGGACGGAAATTGGTGGATTTAATTGGGGCTGCTCGATGGAATCACATCGTGCCAATTCTTCGTGAACTGCATTGGTTGCCAAGTTGTTCCAAGGTTCAATTCAAGGTACTGGTTATAACCTTTAATGCCTTGGGATCTGTATAGCTTAAGGACTGTCTCTTCCCATATGTACCTTTCCATATGCTGTGATCATCAACTCAGGACATGCTCTAAGTGCCTTTGCTCCCAGAGGCATGATGGTCATCTACCAGCAGCAGGAACTTTTCAGTGGTGGCATCGACCTTGTGGAATGACCACCCCAATGAGGTTTGGTTAGCCCCTACCCTGCACTATTTCAAGAGATTTGGTTAAAACCTGGCTTTTTTGTTCAGCTCTTGGTGGGGAGGCGGTGAGGACTATAATGATGGTGATGTTACTAGGTTGGCCATCAGATTGTATTTTTGTATTTAGCTGCAATACTAAAAAAAAACTAGTATTATACTAATACTCAAATGTTTCGTTCATACTGTATTCATTTAAATTTTGCTTTGTTTTGTTTTATTCTCTGTTTTGTAAGCCACCTTGAGTTGCTCAGCTGCTCAGGCAGGATAAAAATGCTTTAAAATAAAATAAATAAAAAACAAGACAGCATAACACAAGCACAAAACAAGAAAGCAATGAAACTTACACAGATAATCAAATTCAACATTGGCCACCTAAACCTCTCTAAATTCCTGCCTAAACTTCCACTGTCTGTACAGTGAATCTGCCACTCTAAATAGGCTTACCAGATTGTTCCCCCTTAAACCGGGACACCCCCCACAATTAATTAATTAATTAATTAAAATCAATTTAATATTATAAAGTGAAAAGGGGGCGCTTCTCACTCGTCCAATTACTTTGTTGTGGTTGTAGCCCTCCCTTTCTCCATTCTCCTGCCGCTGCCAAAGGAGCGAGGTAAGTGGGAAGCAAGAAGGGGTTTGGGGGTGTGGGGGTGTGAGAGGCAGACTGGGAGGGTGAAAGTTTCCTCTCCGGCTCAGATTAAAATCCAAACTGGCAAAGAACTTTTGGGCCTGTAATGTTTTTCTCTTGTTAAAAGTGAGTACCTGTATTACAAGCTGACCAAAGCCTTATTTTGAGCCTGTGAAAATGAATGTTGGCACGATTGCTATTAGTTCCACAGTGCCAGCTAAGACCAGTCAAGGGGCAAAAGGAAAAACTTGGCAGCACCTTTGTTGGAAGGTTGAGCTCAGCTTCTACAGACCTTTTCCGTGGGCCCTCCTGCCAGCTTTGAGGCCCCAGCGTCTGCTCCATCTTGCTGCCCTCTTGAGCTTTGATCATCGTTTTGGTTCTTTCCCAGAGGTTATACATTTGTAATTGTCGGTGGTTAACCCCGGAATTCTGTCTAACGTGCACGCCGCAGACCTTCGCATGATGAGCACCTGTTGCAAAAGTTCCACTTCACCCTCTTATAAAACACAAAGAGCAAACACTTGCTGCCAATGCTTCTGAAATGGAAATGTAGAGTCAGAAATGCTCGGAGCCAGCCGCTGCTCATATCAAAAATGCCACAGGTGCTTTAATGTCCAAACAGACCTTTTTGAGCGTTCAATGGGTTCGTCTAAAAGCTCCCACATCCCATAAAACGGCATGACCCTTCGTTTGATCATTGCTACCTTAGAAGGAGGAAAGCCGAGTTGACCCTGTCAGGATGTGTTGGTTCCAGGGAGTCTAATTGTTTCAGGCATGATGCCTAGACCACAAAGCCAGCCCTTGAGGTAAGGAGAAACTATAAAATATGAAAGTCTCAGCTGCTTCCTTCACAGAAGGAGCTGAGCAATTATTTTCTTTCTCTCTTCTTGTCTTACTAGCAGCCCTCCTGTGTGTCCATACAACTTCTGCACATGCCATCACTTGACAAGGTAGCACTGAGCCATTCCTAACGTAGCAACCTGAACTATGAAATTTTACAGGTTCCGTGACTGTAGCTGTTCCTGTGCAGAGATGTCACATTTCCCACAGTCCTCCCCCCCCCCCCCCACACACACACACCTTTATACACTCAGGGAAAAAAACCCTGAAGACTTCCTACTGATTACTTAGACAGTTCTGGGTAAAAATGATCACTGACAGCTTAAATATCTCTTGTCCTCAGGTGTCTATTTAAGAGCAGACACTATACTTTTAAAAGGTGCAGGCTGGGCAGATGAATAAGGGCACCTGTTTTGCTTTCACAAAGATGTTATGAAATGCTACACTTTCAGAGTGTTGCCTGTCAGTGCTGAACAGGTTCACAAGCTCTGATTTAAAAATAGAGATGACAGACTGAAAATCCAGATATACGGCAGTTCTTGCTGCTCTTTTGTTTGCATGTTGTTCTGTTTGTTAATTAAAGCGTAAGCAATTTTTTTTTTGCATACTATGCCCGTCTGACATATTATTTTTTTCATGCTTTGCTAATTTGATGGGTTATTTTTTTCTAGCATCCTGCCATAGACATTCTGCACTATTGTTATTTATTAATGGAATGCCTCAAGCACGCTACAGCAAGGGCAAAAGCCAGATCCCATGAGCCATTGCACTGAGCACTTTGTAGGTTATCTGAGTCATAGTACTGGCTCAAGGGCCCAAGATGTCTGCTTATACCAGTACAGGAACTGCCTCTGTCCCGTGTGCTGGTCCAGGGATCAGCAATGGGGAACTGTGGGAAACAGTGGTGAAAGGGAAGATGGAAGGTGCAATGGGCACAGAACCTAGCAGTTAGCAACGGCATTCTCCTCCCTTCTCCCCACTTCTCCCTTTTTGTACTGGGATTGGACTGGAGAAAGGTGTTTTTGCTGCCACCACTCAAAGCTAGAAAACCCAGACAGGAGACTGCCTTGGGAAACTATTCTCCCAGATTAAGAGACTGTTCCAAAATCCAAGGGACAAGGTGTGTCCCCTTAAAACCAACCAATAGCAGAACATGGATGGTCTGGCAGACATGGCAACCTGCTCTCTCATGAGTGAAATGAGAATGGGCAGGTGAATAGTAAAATAAATAAATAAAGAAGTTGGTTAAGAAACAGAAAAATCAAAACGATGGAGGGAGAGAAAGATGCAAAGGGATAAAAACAAGATGGTGATCAGCCAGCAAAGTCAGTAAAGGTAAAGGGGGGGACAATGATGGCAAAGTAATTAAAACAAAACCCCGATGTTGAGGAGGCCTCCATGACTGCCTCTCCATCACAGAATACATCACGTGCCCCGTTGGCACAGCTGCATAGGTATTGAAAAGTTGGTTAGGATTGGGCTGTTAAAGGCTAAACACACCTGCATGTAAATACACAAAAGATGATGTGGCCTGTGCCAATATGCCCCCCTGGAAAAATGCCGATTATCCCTGATTACACTCATTCCAGACAGGCACATTTATCTTGATTATAGTGTCTTGAAAGATAGTCCCATGGATTGTGGCATAAGACTGAAAGCAATGAGACTTAACTGCAACTAAATGAATTTAGGATTAGGATAAAAGACCTGAAGCTGCAGAGTTTGGAGAGGCATAATGTACCCTATCACCTGAAACATTATATTTCTTCTTTATGTAACTACTTTATGTGATATTTGGTGACTACCACTACCTGGTTCTGTCCAGGAACCAACAGAACATGAAGTGTGAGTGTTGTTCTGATTTTGTAGGTTAGCATCCATATCAAGAATTAGTATTTTTAGCCAGCATTTTGAGTATAAGGTGATGTGCTCATTCTTTGAATCTACTACTTTAGATTCTGAAAACCTGCCAGGGTAGTTCTTTATTCTCCTGATGTTTTAGCATATCGGTATAGGACTGTGTTGATTACAGCTATAAAATACAAATTGGCTCACAGCTCTCTTTCCAAGCCTGTGTGAGGATTAAATCCATAATACCCAGCCTGATACTTTTGATAAATCTTAACTGAAGATTCCAAAACCATACTGCATACTAATGTCTATGTCACTGCGTGATTTTCTCTGGAATATATATGTGTAATCATAAAGGAACAGAATCGCTCCTTCTGAAAAATCAACAGTTTCCTGGATGTAGCCACTCACTCTAGAGGTGAACATGGCCTTCTTAAGAATGACATACCCTTTTATAGTTTTAGGATAACACACTTCTGTTTTGATGCTTAGTTTCCATCACATCATAAGAATGTTAGAAAAGTCCTGCTGGATCAGATCAAAAGTCTGTCTAGACCAGCATTATCTTTCTCACAGTGGCCAACCAGTTAAAAAAAAAACCATAAGAACATAAGAGGAGCCCTGCTGGATCAGGCCAAAGGCCAATCTAGTCCTGCTTTCTGTATCACACAGTGGCCCCACCAGATGCCGACAACAAGATACCTGTGTCCAGTCGCCACTCCCTTGCACCTGGCACAGAGAAAACCTACTCCTACAACCAGGAGGTTGCTTTTCCCCATCATGGCTTGTAACCTGTGATGTTTTTTTCCTCCATTTTTTCCTCCAATCCCCTTTCAAAGGCATCCAGGCCAGGTGCCATCACCACATCCTGTGGCAAGGAGTTCCACAAACCAATTACACGCTGGGTAAAGAAATATTTTCTTTTGTCTGTTTTAATATTCCCTCCACTCAATTTTGCTTCTGGGAAGCCCAAAAGTTGCTTCTGGGAAGCCCACAAGCTGGCCATGTAGGCAACAAGCCCTCTCCCACTGTTGTTTTCCAACGCTGGTATTACTTTTGAACCTCTAGTTACAATACAGCTGTTATAAATGTAGCCTTGATAGGGGTATCTTCCCACCCCCAAAAGGCGTGCGGGCACTGGTCGGGGGAAAACGGCACTAGCCATCTTAACTCTCCCTGCTTAACTGGCATAAACACCCAGGCTCCAGGCCCCCTCGGTCAGTGCCCAAGGGAGCCTATCACAGCCAACCCCTAAAGGTTGAGACAGCGGAGCAGTTCAGGTGACCATACTAGCTACGCCATTGATGGTACCCCCCCCCTGCTCCAGCCAGGTGGCTTTCCAGCCAGCCTCACTGACCCGAGGTAAGTGTCGTTAATGAGCGGTCCTGGCTTACCACCTGACCTTGCCGAGCTCAAGATGCACGCTGATGCCCTAAGCATCCTACCTGCCCATTCCTGCACGCCACCTGCCTGCCAGTTGACCCACTGGCTTAAGAACCACCTCCACAAAGCACAGTCTGAGGTAGGCGAAAAAACCACTAACCGCCAATCAATTGGTGGCCAAAAAATCCTACCTGGCCCCCAAAGGAGCGACCGGCTAATCCCAGACTATGCCAAGGGAGGGTGGGAGCGTGTCGCTTCCCAGACAACAACTGAGGGAGCAGAATTAACACCGAAGCTCTCCCTCCGTCGACATCCGATCACGTGACCTGGCCAGCCAATCGGCTGACCAGGCCACGCAGCCCGGCCGAGCACAGCTGGACGCACCTCGGGGGAGCAGGGCAAAAGCTCCCGGGATGTGAGGTGCGTCCCAGGAGGATTCTTTTCAGTGGTATGATAGAAGCATTGTTGTCCATGATGTGCAGAGTCATCTCCCTCTCTATTTCCATAATTTATGAACAGGTTTTTGTAGTGCTTTGAAATCCTGCAAATCTGTTTACCAGAGAAAATAATGGATTAACTGAAGGTGGACCTAAAATGGGAGAGAAGGTGCTTTTTGTGAATATTTGCTTCCTCAAGGAATAACATTCTCTCTCTCTCTCTCTCTCTCTCTCTCTCTCTCTCTCTCTCTCTCTCTCTCTCTCTCTCTCTCTCTCTCTCTCTCTCTGCAAAGGGTTTGAAAGACCATGACATTATTTTTCCTTTTTGAGGGGAGGCAGTGTGATGCAGGGAGATTGCCCTTCTTGTGAATTGGCTTTGTTTTCCATCAGTGATGCAGGGACATTGCCCTTGCTATGAATTGGCTTTGTTTGCCATCAGTGACACATTGATCTGGCCATGTGATTATTATTATTATCCGGACACTATTATTTCTAGGAAGAAGGCTGATTTTTTAAAATGGTATTAAAGTAGCGACTGATTAGAGCTGTGAATAGGTATGGACGTAGTGATCAAGAGGGCTTTGGAGAACAATTGCTCCCCCCCCCCCAACTCCTCTTGAAATGCCAAAAAGGTCTATATACAGCACAGCACGTATTTCACTGGCATCTCAGCTTTACCTCTCTTAAATTAAAACCCATCATTTGTCTCCAACTTTAGCTTCCAACTAGGATTTACAACTTTCAGTTATAGTTCCAGCGTACCAGCATTTTTTTTTCACCAGCTACATCTTTCAAATTATGGAGAAATACTTTACTGGGAGACCACATTTTTATTGGCTGAATATTTCACATTAAGAAGACTTTGCTAAAATCACCTTTGCAAAAATGAAATCTCAAGTTCTTCAAAGTCTCAACATACAGTGTGCTAAAGTACTATTTCTTATAAACAAACAAAAAAATCCAAGCTCCAACATGAACAACTAAGTATGCATGTTATGTTATGTTATGTTATGTTTTGGACATGCTTTGAATTTCTAGGTTCAATGTACAGGGTTTTCTTTAAGCATAATACGTACCTTAGCAGCAATTCTTTGGAGCTTGATATATGTAAATGGTCTCTTTGTATTTAGCATTAAACAGCAGGGCCAAGAACAAGTGAAAATAAAACAGCCCCTTTCCCCTTCTTTTTCCTAGCAATAATCCATGAAAAGGAAAAAAAAAGCCATCAGAAAATCTGCATTTTTAATTGAAAGGCTTCTGTTCTTGCAACTGAGAAATTACTGCATGGAGTTGAGTATCATGCATCTTGTAGCCATGACAATGGCAGTGCTGATTCTACAGGGACTGGCTGCTACCTTTGTGGCTCTCTTTTGATTTCTTCCCTATTTTGTGAAGAAGAAAAAAAAAACCAACCCTTGAATGTACAGTATACAGAAGGTACAGGATCATCTTAGTATTTGAATACCGAAGATAGTAGTTCATGTTCTGAGCATGCAGTTCAAAAACTTTATGTGCTGCATGTTCTGTTTTCTGGCAAACAATGGCACGGAGACCTCACCACACACCCTTTGTAGAGTACAATTGTGAGAGACCATGAAGTTTCACTCTGAGAATTTTTTTCAGCTTAGCTGAACAGGCATAACAATAGTCGGTCAAGGACAGTGTGTACAATGCCTTTTCACATGGGGGCAAATGCAATCAAGAGATTTCACACATATTTGTGCAGCCTGAGAAACATCCTTAATGTGTAGGGACACAGTCAAGGGGAAGAGCATGAAAGATAAATTATCTGGCTCCCAGCTACAGCCCGCCTGTGGATAGGAGCAGATTGACTCAGCTGAGTACAAGAATCAGAAGCTAGAGACTGCAAATGCCTGCTAGCACAGTGAAGGCAACAAAAACAGAACTCCTTATCATTCCCAGTCCCCAAACCTTTTACAGTTTCTTCCGCTGTATCGATCTTGGTCAATCGCATCCTCGTTTGAGAGTTTTGAAAGGGGAAAGCCCAGTGTAATGGTATTCTGTTGAAGGTGGTGTTAACCTACAGCAGCTAACCAGGTAGTTAATTGATGAACCGAGATGGCCAAATGATTGAAATATTTGTTTGCTATCATTTCTGGGGTTTATTATTAATAATGAACAAACAAACCAGAGGACTGGAATTCAGAGTGATGTGATAGAGATTAGTTCACCACATCTGGCAAACGTTATCACTTGCAGCAGTGTCTAATGCAGGGGTGGCCAACCTTTCAGCATTAGGGCCTTCTTAAGAGTCTTGGCAGCTGCAATTGCTGATGGTGCTGCTAAAGCAGTTGCACCTGCTGAAATGCCCTCACCTATACAACCATTAAAGGGACAGGAGCACTCATGTAGAAAGGTTGGCCACCCCTGTCTAATGAATAAAGAATAGTCTGTTCAAAAGTACATAGGCTGAGGGACCAATCCTAAACTTACTGGCTGTCCCCTGCGTTTCCTCTCCTGCGCTGGCGCTGACTGCCGTAAAGCAGTCAGCGGCAGTCGTAAAAGGCGTTCCGACAGCACACTGCTGGGAGCGCCAGTGGGAAGGTGTGAGCCTTCCTGCCGTCACCACTGGATCCTCGACGCTCACCACCAAAGGTAAGATGGCAGGGATGGAATGGGGGTGGGGGCGGAATGGAGGTAGGAGGGGGCAGGATCAGTTGTGCTGGCATGTGCCAAAATACCCCCTTCCCAGACCAAATCCTGCAGCATAGGTCCATGTAGACCTGTGCCAGCTATTTAGCTAGTGCAAGTCCGAGTAGAGCTCCCCACGCCACAGAAGCTTACCCCTGGGTAAGGAAACAATTGTTCCCTTACCCAGGGGAGACCTCCTAGACTTCCCCCCCCCAGGATGCAGTGGTTGCCATTTTGGCACCGCTGCATCTGTGGGAGGTGGAAATGGATAGGATTGGACTGTTAGTCCATGAGATCTCCAGGTAGGGCTGGGGAAAAAACCCTCTCTGAAACTGTGGAGAGCCACTGCCACTCAGCGTAATATAGACAGACAATGAAAAGTTTATAGCGCTAAATGAAAGGTTGTGCTTGAAGCTCCATATTCAGTATATAAACAGTTTTGTGACTCCAAGGCAGTCTAGGAAAACAGTTTGGCATGTGGTAATTTTTTTTTATGATGAGGGAGTGGGGTGAGGGGCTGGGCGAGCAGTGGGGCGGGTGATGCCCATTATGGGGGTGACACAATGAGTTCTCACCCCGAGTGATGCGAAACCCAGTGACGCTTCTGCCTTAAATATCTCATTCTCATGGGCTCCTGCCCTAGCCAAGAGTAAGCACCCATATCTGCATACCCAGCATCTGGATTGCATTTCCTCCGGACATACTCTTGCAGGCAGGAACTGCTTTCCTGCTCCATCATGATGAATTGTCATCGCCTCACATAAATGGCTACGATTAATGAACAAGAAGTCCTGAGAATCCTCTCATTCTTTTTATACATATTCATTAAATATAATGACTGTGGAAGGATCATTGACTTTCTCACTAGATACTAGGGTGATCATGATTGGCTGAAAAATGACAATAGCTGGATAAAATCAATAATTACATTATTAAATTGAGTTGCCGGATTTGTGGATTACCAGACTAACATGAGAATTATGAATGTTTTAATTGTAGGGGTGGGGAAGATAAGACACTGCCTGTTCTGTTGCCATAGTTTATATTTACAGAACAAAACTTTGCCCTTGAGCCAAGCCTTAGAAAATGAGATAAAAAGAAATTTATGGTGCTATCTGAAAAATAATTGCTCCCTTTCCAGCTCTTATTATATCTTTTACAGAACAGGATCAAAACAAAGAGTGCACTGATTTTGAGCACATTGAGTATAACTGTCACTTTTGCGTCACTATAACAATAACGTTCTATGATGGTGTAGCAACCCACAGACTGCCACGGGTCCAAGTGGGACCAGCTGACCCAAAGCTCGTCTGAAACTTCCACAGAGGCACTGAGCAATGACATCATCGCCGCGCACTTCTGCAGTATAGTTGATTAGCGGCAAACTGACTGCTCGTTAGCCCCCAGCAATAGCAGCTAGGAACTGGTGTCAGCTCATAAAAGGGGCTGCTGAGCAGGCAACGGGGAGGAGGTAAATAAAGGAGACAGAGGAAGAAAGCAGGGATGACAACAAGAGTCTGGGAAAGGAATGGACAGCAAAAACGGAGAAGGTACAGAGCAGAGAGAGAAGTTGGAGCAGAGTGGGGAAAGAAAGAGGCAACTGGGGAAAGTTGAAGCCAACGGGAATGTGTTGGAATGGATAGTGGGACAGAGAAACTGTTATAATTTTGATATAACCTGGAAGCTTATATAATTTTGTGCATACCTGAAAAGGATGAGTTTGTTTTCCCTATACCCTAAATTGTGCATCATATCTGAGCTACCTCGCTGCCAGTAAAGCCGTAAAGCACTTTCGCGGCACCCAGTGAGAAAGCAGTGCCAGCACTGAGGCCGGCACCTTACTGAGGCTCCGAACACTGACCCGGTTGCCGGAAACAGGTAAGTCCTGAGCCGGGTGGAGAGGGTGTGGAAAGGGAGGGCTGAGTGGCAGGGGAGGGAACGATCGGCTTGTCAGGCCAGGGAGGGGGTGGGGATGTCAGTGGCGCAGTGCGCTGATATTCTAACCCCCCTCCTCAGCCTGATTAGCTTTACATGGTCTCCCTGGTTGTGCTCCAGCTAAATAGCTGGGGCGCATCTGAGGAGGCCCATTGGGGCCGCCAGGGCTTACACTGGGGAAGGGGATGGATGTCCATTTCCCCCAAGGTGAGCCCCGGCCCCACTGGCACAGGCCACAACCTTCATAGGATGCAGCGGCCAGCCATTTAGACTGGCTGGTCCTTCTTAGACAAGATTGGGCTGTAATTATTTCAATTATGATCCTTTAAGGCAGCGTTTCTCAAAGTTCTTCCCTAGATCCTTTCTACACATGCTGCCGCCAAGCTAGGCCTCTCCCAGCCTGCATTGTGTCTCTGATTTTGTTTATACCTATGTGAAGGACTTTACATTTGTCTCTCTTGAACTTCATCCTGTTGGTATGAGCCCAATGATTGAGCCTGTCATTATCATTTGAATCCTGTTTCTAACTTGTGGGGTGTTAGCTAGCCCCCCTAGCTTTGTGTCATCTGAAAATTTGATTGGTATCTACCCCCACATCCAGGTTGTCCATATTTCATAATCTAATTGTACAAGAAATGTCTGGTATCACTGAAGTGTATGGTTTCATAGCATCAGACAGCTCTAAAACATTGACAGCCCAATCCTGTGTAACTCTTGCACCAGTGAAACAGTGGATCCACCGCTGTAAGTGCACATATGCCAGTGTAACTTGCTGTACGCTGACGGATACAGGATGGAGATCAGCGTAATCCCCCTTGGACACCACGGAAGGTCACATATGCAGTTCGGACACAGGACGGACGGCAGTGCAACTCCGACGGCGCAGAGGGCATTCCAGGGTGTGTGTGTGTCTGAATGCCCCCCTGAATGCTACCTGCGCTGGTGGAGTTGCAGCGGCATCCGTCCTGCATCTGAACCGCGCATGCGCGGCATCCAATGGGGGTTACGCCAGTCTCCGTCCTGCATCCGTCGGCATACGGCAAGTTACACTGGCATAAGTGCACGTACACCAGTGGATCTACTTTACATCGGTGCAGGAGTTACACAGGATTGGGCTGTAAGTAAGAAAGATGTTCCCTCTTCCCAGGACATGGACACTTCTGATGTTCCCCCTGGGCCCTTCCATAAGGCACTGACGTTTACCTCAGAAATTGATGGAATCTACTGTATCCATGAACTCCTGTGGACAACCACTGTATCTGCTGATATTCAGAATGGGACTTGCTTTATTTGAGGCATTTTTTCTCAGAGCAAAACATATATGCTTCTATTAGCATTTATGCTCCAACCTTGTCCTCCTCCTTGGAGGAGGTGCAAACTTATGCATGTTTACTCAGTAATAAATCCCACTGTGTTCAATAGGATTTATGCCCAGGTAAGTGTGCATTTTTAGCTAGATTTCTGCTGGCCTCCCTCAATTCTTCTTCTCCTTCCTCTCAAGCAGAATGTCCAGAAACTAGAAATTATTCCATTCAATTATTCCATTAAGAAAGCTCCCCTTGAGGCTTTCTGGGACTTCTAATTTGCCACACATTATTGCTGCTATTGTTGTCCTATTATTGTTGTTGTTATAGCATTTGATTTAAAAATAGGTTATTTTCTTCTGCCATGTATGATTTAGCTGTTCTCACAAGAAGGAAATGGTAAACCTATGAATTGTCTATTCCAGGGGTTTTTGCTCCTGAGAGGCTCCTGCCTTTGGCCGAGACTCTCAGAATGCTGAGAAGGGCCCTGCCACCTGCCCAGAGCCTCCTACTTGTGTTTTCTGGCCTCCCAAAACCCGGGAGTAACTGGCGATGATGTTATCGCCAGTCACTTCCGGTGCTACACAGCAGGAGAGTGGCAATGAAGGTGGTACTCAGACAGAAATGGGTTGGGAACCCCTGATCTATTCCACTTCATATAGGACAGGGGTCAGCCACCTTCTTCCACATAGGGGCCAGAGGCCATGTCTGTGAGTGGATGGCAGATCACATTCATCTGTATGAATCCCAGTTCCACCAGTGACAATGGAGGCCGAAAGGTTGAAATCAGAAAGAGCCTGAAGCTCTAACATTTCGCACAGTTAGACTCTTCTTCCCTTTCCTTTCGAACCCTCAAATTCCTAGACTTGACATGAAGATTCATACTGAATGGCACTGGCCCAACCTCGGACCGAAGTTCCATGCGGAGATGTTCATCCAGGCCTCTGTTTATACTATCTATACGACCATGTGAGTGTGGGACCCCACCTAGACAATGTCTGCAGGGCAAGAGGGTCGCATAATTGCCTTTCATGCCACAATGACGCGCTATAGATGAGGCCGACCATGGAAGTTAGGCACCCAATATGGGCCTCCACAGAGCCTCTCCTGACAGTTTCAACACTACGCCATCCCTGATCTAGTCCTACTCACTCTAGCCATGCTTGCCCCACCTGGTCATGCTGGTAGGCGGGGTCTTTATTAGGATGGCCCCCTACCCTTAGGGATGTTGCGTCACAGCCTGCCACTCACACAGTGCTCACCTCAACATCAACATGGCCGCTGATTGGCTATGGGTCATTGCTTCCCACCATGCACCCTGTCCAGTCCACCCTGGCATCTGTGTGGGGGCGTACCCTCCTTTTAGGATAACCTAAAAGGCCTGGGTGGTTATGATATTTCTTTTAGGAACTATGGGCTGGATGATTTCAGGTGATGGACCAGATCTGGCCTGTGGGCCGTAGGTTGCTGACTCCTGATATAGTAGGTAGGGCTCTGTGACAAAACCATTTTGGATTGAGGAGCATTCAATAATGTAAATCCCCATCATCAGTCTGAAGGATACAGTCCAGACACAAGCGTTACCACTTTATCTGCAGTTTGTGAGAAGCAGACCTTAGAATCAAAGGAAAAGTGTTTTATTCAACTGTAGGATGCTAAGCATGCTCAACTATCTTTCTGTCAGAGCATAAGGACTGATGCTTAAGCACATGACAAAAAGCTTTTGATAAAGGTGATACTTTGCAATCGGGTCAAGGTGCTCATTGGGAGACAGGATTGAACTACACAGGTAAGGTGCAATCCACATCCCATTGAAGTTAAGGTCAAAGCTCCCATTGATTTTAATGAACCCAACAGTAGTTCCTTTGGGACATGCAACAGAAGGGCAAGATTTAGTCGACAGTACATTATTTTCTGACTAAAAAGACAGGCTTTCAAGGTTTCATATTAAAATACGATTCTTTCACAAGAAAAGGAAAGCTTATTTTGGTGAGCAGAGGCTAGAAGTAGAAGCTACAAACTCTTTCATTCCAGTTTAACAAATTCTGATTCTGTTTCATCCTCATTTAAATCCTCATTCAGTCTCTTCTTACTGTTCTCTGTCTCATCTTTTCCATCACCCTTGGTAATAATGCCCTTAAAAAGATGCATGAGGGCTCATTAGTCACTAAAGCATTCTGAAGATGTATAAAGACCTAAATTATACATAAGAATTATATTCCTTCTATGTATCAGTACAGCATGAAGTTTTATTCAAATCCACACATGACACAGTGGGTTATGTTTCTCTAATCACAACCCAGAGTATAAAGAAATAATCAATGGTATAAAGAAGTTGACTACTTTAGATGATCAGTTTTGTAAAGCCTTTATTCTTATATCCATACTTTATTAAATGCCAGAAAGCACCAAATGTCTTTAAACGCACAACACACACCCAACAATTTTAAGCCCAGGCTGACTTATTGATGGCTGTGCTTAATTTTTAAGATGTTTTCTCCTTGAGAAATTAGTCGTCTGTCAGCATTCCTAATGTACACACAGTCTGGAGTCACAGTGTTCAGCTTAAGAAGCTTAGAATGAATGTTTAATTCTGCAAGTTTTTTTTCCCCCTACCTTAGCCAGGCTGCAGAATCTGTCTGATAGTTGACTAGGCAAAGCAAAACCCTTCACTCAGCTCCATGGTATTTCTCTGTCTGGTTGCAGTGTGATAACTTTTGAAAACAGCATGCCTTCATTTTCACAGTCTCACGGAAACTCTGTGTGTCCAATATGCAGAACCCTGTTGATACTGATGTTGCTAAATTAGAATTGATTTTTTTTCTCCTTCTCAGCAACAAGCAGAAAGGAAGGAGTTAATGGGAAAATAATCTCTGCTGTGACCGGGCAGTTAATCAGTCAGTTTTAAATTAAAAGGTGCCTGTAGGCACCTACTACTTAACCAAGAAGTCACAGAAGCTAGAGATACAGAGGCTAGAATGCATTGCTTTCAAATGTTTCAAATCTTTCTGTTGGGTGACAGATAGTCAACATCTCCACAGTAGTCATCAGAGGAAGCACTAGGGAGAAGTAACAACAACAAACCACTACCACCACCACCACCACGGTACCCCCTTTCGATTTGTCAAATGCTTGTCATTACAAACAGCAGCAAATTAAGTAGCCACCAGCGTGGATGAAAGTATGGCCAATGCAAGATACTCTGATACTGTCAACATTTTGAGCTCCAGTGGTCCTTAATTTAGCCAGATGTGTTTTTGAGATAAGGTGCTGCTTCACACAGGATTAATTTACTGTACTCAAACGGCTTGTTTGTGCTTTCTTGCATTTTGTGCAGTCTTGTGTGTTGGACTCTGCCTCCAGTTGAAGCTTTTGATCATGTTTAGGCATTGCGAAACAGACACCTGCGAGTTCAGCACTCACAATGCTTTACGTTTTCCTGCATGGAAGCAATATCCATGGAGGAGCTTCATCTTGCATGAAATGATCCAGGTTATGATGTCTGCTGGTGTATATTGATGAATACTGTGGTGTGTACTTGACAAAGCAAGAAAAACTGACCCAAGCGGGAGAATTCTGTACAGTCCCCTAGCAACCTGCTGACTCCAAATAGAAGTTTAATAGCAACAAATAAAAAGAGAAGCTAAAAAGGAACAAAAGACAATCAAGAAAAGAACAAAACGGAATTTTAGTAAGTCAATAATTGCAGGTGAGTGAGTGTGTTTATATCAAGACTTTAACACTAAGAATAAAATTAGAACAACCAAACATACTGTAACAGAAAGTGGGACTAATTACTTCAGGTGTTTCCAAAAGCAGCCGTGGAAAGGGAGCTATCTTTGTGAAAAGGCTGTCCGTGAAGCCAGGAGGAAAGCAGACAATAAACTTTTCTTCTGTTATTCCTTTTTATTCTTTAGTGTTATTCTGTTTGCACAACCTGACCAATGTCATCTCTAAAAGAAATAACTTGCCTTGCTGAACTGCTGGAGAAAGCTGCAGGGTTATGCCATAGAATTGGTCTGTTACGTAAAAGTTAAAGAAGAATAGGGAAGTGTTTGTATAGAATGTGCTGTCTTTTCTGCAGCTAAGTCACCAAAAGAAGGGAGAGATGGGCAAAACGTGCACCTCAATCCTATTCTCGAGATACACCAGCCGTATCTCCACACATGTCAGCACAGCGATAAGCTGGCCCTTGCCAGTGTAGGTCTGCCTGCCAATGGCTAGGCACGACATCTAAAAATGCTTCACTGGCATAGCTTGGATATCATTTGGATGCCGGTGCAGCTCCACTGGCTGCCAAAACAAGGAGGAGATTGTAAAGGGCATGATGTGGGAGGGATGTGGGAAGGACAAAGAGGACTAGACGTATGCCATATCCTTACCCCCCTTCAGACGGCAGACATGCCCCTGACGCTGGAAAGCCACTAAGCCAACGACAAGAGTTTGTGTAGATAAGAGTAACCCCATATGGAACAATGGGGAAGGGAAGAATAGAGGACATTTGCATCTCCCACTACCCCCACACCACCCACTTTCTTACAACGGAGCATAAGATACAGACTACATTCGGCAGCCAATTATAGCACACCAACCCCAGTACTAAGACCCCTGCCAGGGAGACTACAGCTCAGATGATCAGATGTGCATCATGGGGCTATACCTCTCTGGTCTCTCAAAGGGGAACTTTGTGGATGGAAACCATGGTGAAAAGGCACTTGGCACACACAGGGAGCACTTTGCATGAACTACATCCTGTTCCTTACAAACAAGTATGGCAAACTATTTGGTTAACTATTTGGTCTTAGAATTCTTATTGCACGGACTGTGCTTCAGGAACACTTGACATAGAAACACCCAACTGGAACCTCTATACTTCTATGCTGTTGTAGATCTGTTGTGCGAAGGGAGTGTGGCAGGCTGGGATGGGGGTTCTAGATCCCATGGAGGCTGCTGCCACTGAGATCTGCCCCCACCGCCACTACAACTGCACCAACGGCCAGTCTGTGCGGTGCCGCTGTCTGTGACCTCCCGGCCTTTGCACTGGCAGCCGCACTCCATAGACCGTCAGAGAGGTGGCCATGATGGTGGACTGTATGGTACACTGATGGATCTCAGGATCCACCAGCGTACTTCATTGATAGGATTGAGCCATTAGCCACTACACTACACTGACTCTAGTTACCTATTTTGCCAACTAAGGTGGTCTGTTGAGCAGAGACAATCATCCCATGACCAAAAAACAATCAACCAAAATCAGATACCAGCCTAAACAGATTTGCCTTCAAAAGGTAGCAAAGATATCCCAGAGCAGAGAGTTCCACAGCCTGGGCCCTGTCCTAGAGAAGTTTTGCTCCTGCGTGCCTGCCAAGTGTACCCCTGATAATGATGGAACATGCAGAAGACCTTTTCCAGATGACCTCAAACAGTGGATTACCTCGTATCAGTTTTCCAAACACTTTTTGTGTTGGATCTTCTGGAATCATTATCAATCCTTATTTGATAAGTCATGTTCGTCCTGATCCTATGTGGAAT
This sequence comes from Plestiodon gilberti rubricaudatus, assembly GCA_026170595.1. Taxonomy (NCBI): domain Eukaryota; kingdom Metazoa; phylum Chordata; class Lepidosauria; order Squamata; family Scincidae; genus Plestiodon; species Plestiodon gilberti. Next base: position 190,998,259 of record JANXHW010000001.1, read on the forward strand.
CAGGTCCATCTAAGAAATCAATGGGCTGTGCCCTACTATACACAGCCTTAGTAACATTCTTACATTCCATTAAGTTTAATGAAATCAATGAGGTTTAAGGAACTGTGCCTGCCGATTGATTGAATGGGTCTAGATTTGTGCAGCAAGCTAATTCTTGTTAATGCCATGGTTGCCCTTGCTTTTCATGCACTAGAGCAGGGGTTCTCAACCTTTGGAGGCCCGGGTACAACCTGTCACGGTCCAATTTTCTGAAGTACCCCCTGCTAATTAACTGCTAATTAATTGGATTAATCAATTAATTAATTAGGTAATTAATCGTTAAATAAAAAAGTACTAAAACAATTTTAAATGTGAAAAATGTCTTATTTAACTGTGTGTGGGGGGGAGACACACACACACACACACAGTAGCGTCACTAGGATGCGCGTCACCCTGGGGCAGGGGGTGCGCGTCACCCTAGTGACGCTACCATATCGCGGCGCGGGGGGGCGACCCGGCTCCCCCCCCGCGTCGCCCTCCGGACGCTCCGAGGCCGGCCCGGGAGCCAGCCTCGGAGCGTCCGACCCTGTTGGCGCTCCAGCGCCTTCTGAAAGAAGGCCCAGGCAGCGCGTCCATCCGGGTATTTCCCGGATTTTCGCGCATGCGCAGACCCGTTTTGAGGGCTTTTTGCCCTCAAAACGGGTCTGCGCATGCGCGAAAATCCGGGAAATACCCGGATGGACGCGCTGCCTGGGCCTTCTTTCAGAAGGCCCTGGAGCACCGACGGGGTTGGACGCTCCGAGGCCGGCTCCCGGGCCGGCCTCGGAGCGTCCGAAGGGTGTCGCGCGTCACGGAGGTGGCGCATGTGGGGTGCGCGCATCACCCCGTGGCGCGCGTCACCCGGGGGCGCCCCGCCCACCCCGCCACGCTCCAGCGATGCCCCTGCGCGCGCGCGCGCACACACACACACACACACACACACAAGGATCTCTTTTTTTTTCTCCAAGTCACACTTCGCAAAATCAGCTCCTCTCTCCCCCACCCCACCAAAGTACATTTTCCAAAGTACAAAAATAAGCCCAAAGCCAAAATCAGAGAGGCAGAAGGGCTTCAAAAATAATTACAATTTAAAATCCATGTTAATTAACACTTAATTAGCTGTTGATGGGGCAGATAAGGGGCAGGGCTTGGCGTGCCCCCAGCAAGAGGTCCGCGTACCCCTAGGGGTACCCGTACCACAGGTTGAGATCCTCTGCACTAGAGTGTTGTGTGTTCATATGTGTTAAAAAAAACCTTCCACTGATCTCATCCATTCTGAATATGCAACCACAGAAACACAAGTGCTATTTATGCTCTTTCTTTTTCAACACCTTGTTCACAGTTTCAGGAGAAAAAAGCTTCATTGGGAGGGGGAAATAGACTAGCTAGCCAACCCCATGTACATTTTTATGGCACAAGTTGCTGAATACATTAAAAATGAAATGTTTTTATGCCACAGTAAACAAGATGAACTCTTGCAACCTTGCTAGAACCTGTCAAGCTAAAACCAGGAGAATAAGTACTTTGGGGGAAAGGAAGCCGAGCAACTTTCAAGGCAGTCACAAAAAAAACTCATAGCTGCTACCATAAAACAACAAATTCGAAAGAAGGAGCCATTGCCCAGAGCAAGACAAACAAGCCTAGAGACTGGCGTGACTACAACATTTTAGCTTCTGACCTTGTGAGGTAAAATGACTGTCAGCTGGATGCAAAGTTAATGATGGCACTTCCACGGCAATACATTAACAGCGTAATGATTATTGCTGTTCTTAAATCATATATTACTTAAATACCATATGTGTATAGCACTTTGTCTTGGCAAGGAAAATGAAGACAAGAAAGATGATTTTGAGGTAGTCAGTGGAGGTGAGTCTGGGCCCAGCCTCATTTACTACTTAATTCTAATGATTTTCTAGATCATGAGCTTCTATTTCCCTGTGCAGTGCTTAAGAGAACGGTCCTTGACTGTTAAGAAAAAAAAAGTTAATATAGGTTCTTGATATAGCTGCTCAACAATTAGATGTGGACACCATTGATTATTTAATAACTGTTTTCTTTCATCATTATTATCTCCTAATGTTAATAGGCCTCACTGTGTAAACAAACATCTTCTCAGCTCTGCCACGGCTTTGACATAATTTGTATATGATATGCATTTGCAAAAGGTTTTTTTCAGTCCTGTCAAGTAATTATGGAGAACTGGGAAGCAGAGACTTGCCAAAATCAGTCTCTTATCCACAGTTCTGAGGAAATTAAGAGCACATTTCATCATCTAAGCATTCTGGATGTGGGCCAGTAACGTTTTAGTAGCACTATACCAGGGCACAAAGTCATAGCCCAATCCTGTGTAACTATAGGCTGGCAGAGCAAGTGCTCCCCCCTGGCCTAAGGAGTCACAAATGCGCCGAAAACCGGAAGTGGGCTTCAGAACACAATTGCCGCTGTTTAGAGCCTTGGGGAGTCCTGCGGAGGTGGCCTCAGCCCCCCCCCCGGACCCTTCGGGGAGCTGGCAGGACAGCCAGGTACATTGAAAAAAACGTTTTGGGGTCAGGTCGGGGGGGGTGATCCTTGAGTGCTGCCTCCGACATCACCCCCCCCTGCAAAGACTTACAGGGGAGTAAACTCCCCTATAGGACTTTGAGAAACGCTGCTGTAGTATTACCATCACTCACTTTACTGATGAACAGAACTGAAGATAAGAGGTATAATTTATAGTTTGAGGTATAATTTGAAGTGAAGACTTCCAGAATCACTAGGCCACTTCTGTGAACCTGCTCTTGGTGCCTAGTGACACCTCTAGGTTCCTAATAACTTGAGAAAATCTTATGTTTCATAATTATTATAAATGAAAATGTTATCAAAATGGAAATAGTATAAAATGACAGATTTTACAACTATATTTTGCCACTGTACATGCTTTTCCACAGACCACTATGTATTATGCCAGTGGGAAAAAAAGTTTAAAAATATGAGCATTGCACTACAAAAGGAAAATCTCTAGACCATGTTGCAGATGAAACTCAAGAGTTAAGTAGGAATATTGAAGATTTGTATTGTTTGACAGGTATAGCAATTAAAGCTATCAATCATCTGGAGTGGAGAGTCAGTGGGCCATCTAATTCAAAGAAAGAGACTGCAATGCCTGATGTGGATCTACCAGTTAATTTAAATAATGAGTCACCAGGTAGGCAATCAAATCTAGGTCAGGACATTTAGCAGCCTGAAAATTAATGAGTCTAACAGCAACGGAGCTAACAAAACAATCGAGATTATAGTGACAGTCCTGAATGACAGTCCTAACATAATCAGACAGCACGCACAACCTGTAAATAGACAGGATAAAAGGAACAAAGTTGCACATGGAGAAAAAACATGTTCTCCAATGAAACCATTACAGAAAAAAATTATGTTTGTTTAAAAGGACAGATGTTGACAATTGGAGATCTTAACATACAATATTTATGTGATTGTGCTGAACTGTCGAAGCATAAAAGAGGCCAGGAGAAATCTACACATAACGTATCCTACAGTTAAAGCAAGGGCCGGAGTATGAGATTATCTTGGCTTGCCAAAGTGGAAACAGAGTAGTACAGTACTGGGAAACCTTCCTACATGCATTTATTTCTGTGTCCAGAGAAAAACTTTGCAGAGCCCTTAAAGAGAAGATAACAGATTTGAAAAAACAACAACCACATATTGGGTAAACATCTGGAATTGTTGCCATTTAGCAGGTGACATCGCTAGTGAAGCATAGTATGTTCAACATGATGTGTGCAGATGTCCATTATATACCTTTATACGCATCTATGTTCACATTTTTATGTGTAACGTTTTAGCAGCAAATTAATAAAGCTGCTGACTTGCACAAGATATGTTGGCTATTTAATGCAGCATGAAGAATGTAGGTTCATAATAATATGTAACATGCTTTTAAAAAAAATATTTCAGGTATCAAAATGAGTAGAAGATGACTGAAAAAAGAGAATTGCAATTGCACCACACAACAAAAATGGCAGAAATCAAACTTTCCCCCACGAGTACATAATATAATACTGTATAATGGAAAGGATCATAAGTGGCGTGCTATTGCTGTTGCCATTATAAGGCAAGGCATAGTCACCAAATTATTTAAGATGCTGGTAAGTATAACATTTGTATATCATATTAGTGTGTTAAAGATAATGCTGCTACAGTTATAATGCAGTGGTTTTTGTAAGACATACACCTTGAAGACAACGCTTGAAAGAAAGCTTGGCTCCCAACCAGACACATGAAGAAAGACAGCCCCCATTGTAGCGATAAAGACTTACAGCAATTTGTTCAAACTCATTCACAAATGTTATTCTATGATAAGGCTAGTAATACTAGCTCTTCTGCTGCTGGCACAGCATGTTCTGATGGTTCCTGTGTACACAATTGAGTGGCAATCTTGGAGAACATTAAAATGGCGGGGCGCACACTCCACCATTCTAACGTGTCGCGAATGTGCCGTAAAGCACGTTCGCAATGACTCTAGAGTAAGGGAGGCTGGCGCAAGGTCGGCCTCCTTCACTCCGATGCCGGACTAGGACGCGGCTGCCAGCGGAAGGTAAGAGCTCCCGCTGGCGGCCACGTGGGCGGTTTGGCAGGCGAGGGAGGGGGCCATTTGCCTAGCTGGCCTGGGAGCGGGCAGGGGATAGCATCAGCCACATCCCCGTCCCCAATGGGCTGGCTACGCTGTTACACGGCTTCCTCTACTTCCGCCAGCTATTTAGCTGGCAGAAATCTGAGGAGGCCCATCAGGACAACCCCGGTTTACACACGGGGAAGGTTATGAGCATCCCCTTTCTCGAGTAGACCTCTGGCCCGCCATTGGATGGGCAGCTCGGGCGCAGGATCTGGCGGGCGGCCCTGGGCTGCAGGCCAGATCCTTACACAGGATTTCACTGCCCATCATCTCTGGCAGAAGCCATCGCTCATGGCTTACTGGATGTGAGGGTGCAGGACTATGTGAGCTGATCACATTCCCTGACACGCTATGGCCCCTGCAGCTGCACATTCAGTGTTCATGAGAAAGGTACCCAATAAAAACTGGATTGTGTTGCATGGACTTGGTAGAGAGACATTATCACAGTTTGTTCTCACAAAGTATCTTGCCACGTTTTTGTGGTTCTGCAAAACTTCATCAGAGCTGGAATATTGCCCTTGATGATCACAGAAGGCTATTGGTGTCTAACTCTTGCAGGTCCCGTGGATAGTCAGAGCATTCATTACATGGAGTGGTATACGTCTACGTCTCTTTCCATTGTATAAGACGATAATATATCACTTGAAATAGCGAAATGATTTTAAGAAAATGATTGTCTTTCAGACAAACGATAAGGTTTTGACGGCTGCTCATCAAGCTCACAATCACTTTAATCACTGAGATTGCCGACTTCAGTTTCATCTTTGCTGTGAAATGCTCTGGAGAGAAACCAAAACCAAACTCTCAAGAAAACCAAAACATCATCTGGAATGGCCACCCCTCCCTTGCCATGCTGATTGTAACAAAGAGCCAGTCATCCAATTCAAAGTCAGTGCCTGCTGTTGCAGACTTCAGCAGTCGTGTGCTGGTGCAAGGACTGCTGGCGGATCTGACATAGTAAAGGTAAAGGTATCCCTTTAAGTCCAGTCGTCTCTAACTCTAGGGTGCGGTGCTCATCCCCGTTACAAAGCTGAAGAGCCAGTGCTGTCTGAAGATGCTTCCATGGTCATGTGGCTGGCATGACTCTCCTTGCTGCAGCGTGTAGCGTGTGACTGGACACGGAACACTGTTACCTTCCCGCAAGCGGTACCTATTTATCTACTCGCATTAACATGCTTTCGAACTGCTAGGTTGGCAGGAGCTGGGCCGAGCAGCGAGAGCTCACCCCGTCTTGCAGATTCGAACTGCCAACCTTTCAATCGCCAGCTCATGGTTCAGTGGTTTTTTAACCCACTGCGCCACCCCGCAGCCCCGCGGATCTGACATAGTCCATTCTTTTCTCTGCAGGAACTGTTACCAGGGGAAAAAACAACAACAGCTCTGGCCTGTTTGTTTCCCTGGCGCTGGGAATGTTATCTCATCTCCAAACTGCCATGTGAAGAGCTGTTTAATCATTCTGTTGGTAACAGTGCAGGCTAACACAATGCCATAATCTGAAAGTCAGTGAGGGCAAACCCTTCTCTTTGCAGTTTTGGATTTGTCTCAGTCAAGTCTGTCGCACTTCATCACAGGAATGTGCCCTTGCCTCTTCAGGTTGTGAATGTACAACGTGACCTTATACTGAGTCAAATCATTGGTCCATCTAGATCTAGCGGTAGCTCTCCAGAATGTATTTTGTTTCTTAGCCCTACCTGGACATGGATTGGACCTGGAAACTTTTGTACGCAAAGCATCTGCCACATCCAGCAGCGTCACTGCAGGGGGCGGAGCTCCAAGTTCCATCAGGCTCTGACCCTCCGTTACACAATGGGAGAAAGCGGCCCCGCCCCCTCGCCTTTGGAGCCATTCCGGCCGATGAAAGCACTTGCTTTCTCCCATTGTGTAACGGAGGGTCAGAGCCTGATGGAACTTGGAGCTCCGCCCCCTGCAGTGACGCTGCTGGCCACACCACTGAGCTATGGCCCCTGTTGCATTGCTTAAACTGCTGCAGTGTTGTATGTCAATAGTCACAAAATACTTTTGCATATACTTTGTGATCATGTCAATCGGCAGGAAAAAACAGATCAAGATGACAACAAAAATAATGAAATGAAAGAGAAAACGAAAGAAGAACTTGGGTTTGTCTAAAGAAAGGAGAAATCATTGGGAGGAAAGGGGGTCCCGAGGCAAGTGCTTCACTTTTGCTCATTCTCTTTCACGTTTTATTTACTTGTTTATTTTAAAATATTTCTATTCTGCCTTTTTCCCAATGGGAAGTCCAAGGTGGCTTATATCAGCTGAAAATATAAGCATATAAAGCACCACAAAGCAAGATAACAAGATAAACTACAACCACAGTAAACAACAGAGGAGCAGTGAAACATTACCAAGTAAAACTGAGTATATTAAACTAAAAGCAGAGGCTGAATCATCTGAAGGCTTCGTGAAAAAAAAAGGTTCTGAAAGTCTTGTGGAACACAAACACAGAGGTGTGTCGACAGTCCTGATCTCTTATGAGAGGGAAGCCTGTCCACGTGGGGAAGAATAGTACACAGTGCAGTGACTGCAATGACAGACTGGTTGAGTTCTACACATGCTGACCATGCGGTCAGCATGTGTAGAACTCAACCAGTCTGTCATTATATACAGTATATATGCTCGACTGACGCAGCTGGAAGCTCTTTTGCCGGCGGTGTGTCTCGAACTTATCAAGTTCACCAGTCTTCGGGCTTTGAAGGCAGCAGCTCTCCCAACTGAGCCAGACTCTTCTGCAGTCACTGCACTGTGTACTGTGCTGTACTGCTTATGGCACAATCCTGACTAACTTTAGACCAGCAGAGTGTTTTCAACATTTTCAAAAATACATCAAGATTCACCTTTCTTGGGGGGGGGGGGGGCTGGGTAGATTAGGTATATTGGCCAACTTGGTCACAGAAACAGGATGAAGTTGCAGCATTGCTCCTTGGAATTTGCCATAGCTTATCCCTCTGTTGGATTCTGCCCCTTCAGCAATTACTCCTCCAAGATCCCTGCTGTAGCTGGATATTCTGAACCAGGATTGGTGCCAGAGGTTAGCCAGGGTTCACACCCATCAGAGGGCACATGTACCCTGGACAATACTTGGTACCTGAAGCAGCTAGGTGTGCTGGTTTATTTCCATGGTGTGCTCTGTGCTTTGAGCAAAGTTTTTCCACCTTTGCATCACCCCTGTACTGATCTCTCCCTCTATCTCTTCCCTCCCACTCCATATTGATTGCCTTCTCCCATCTCATCATGTGTCAATCTTGCCCCCTGTGCTGTGAAATTGCACCCCCTTGGCATGCAGAGCACACCTGACCTGCATCTCCTTGAGGCTGCTTCCTCCTTCACCTGCCTGAGACAGCTTCCTGCTGAGCCCCCCCCCCAGCTTGGCCACCCACCCTTCCATACCTCTTTCCTTCTCTTGTTTCCTCCTCCTTGCCATGTTGCACTACATTTTGAAATAGGAAAGCAACAGAGCAGGGACCAGAACAAGAAAGCTGGGAGAAGTGCTGTCCCACTTCCAAAAAAAGGATATGTTTTCTTTCCTTTGGGGAAGTGGGGCAATACTTCTCCCAGTTTCCTTATTATGCCAGTCCCCGCTCTGCTGCTTTTCTATTTCAAGAACACACAGGGCTCATGTGTGTTCAGGAAGATGACCCCTGAACACTCAGTGGCAGTGGTAGTGCCCAATGTGCCAGCAGGGGTCAGGCAGAGGTTTGCTCCGGGGGGGGGGGCACAACAGAGGCACAGTACATTATGGATTCTCAGCAATCTGGCAGTAGCAATGTTCTGAGACTAGTCAGATGAACAGAGAGAGCCCGGATGCCCTAGTGTACATGTGCATGTGCATATGCATATGTGTGTGTACACACATGCAGAGGGGGCCTTTAATTGCTTTGGCCAGGTGCACAGTTGTAGAACCAGAAATATAAGAAGCAAATTTTGTTCTAGCTGCAGCAGCAAACAAATGACAACAGTTGAACATGTTCATGGATTTATTGCCCGTCAAGGTGATGCCAAGCACTTTTGAAAGACATTGTCATTTATCATGGTTATGCAGAAGAAAATTGCAAAGACAAAGTCTGAGGTTTAGTTGTATCTATTACCAGCATTCAAACTTCGTTATAGGGCAAATGTTTTAATCTATCCCAGATGCTCCAGATTGGGAATAAAGATGCCTGTCTTCAGAGGTGCTTATAAATGAGCTCCAGACAAGCGCAGCTCCTCCCTTGTCAAGCTAATGGGACTCTTTCCCTTCTGTGCCTTCCTTTCAATTTGGCCCACAGGACCAGCATCAGTCAGCAGCATTTGGCTGGCACCTGTTTCCAAGGAACTGTCTCATTATAGATAAAAAGCCAGACTGTTAGCTGGGTTTTTTTTTTTGAACGTGTATAGCTTCATCATGCCATGTTGATTTGCACCTTCTGACAACCTGGGCCCAAAGTACTCCAGACAGTGCCCAGAATAGGCCAGGCACACCTGTTTCTTCCTAGCAACAAGATTACTAATTCATTTAGACAAAATGTGCAACAGCAGCTAGGTGTTGTCTGTTGTCTGTCATTCTGCAACCCATCAACCATATGATGCCTCAGGCAATTGGCATTCTGCTCATTTCGTACTCATTTGACTTGGTTCCTTTGTTTCGGCTGAGTTTATTTCCATAGTTGCTTCATTCATTTATGACCAATAAATAAATAAACGTTCCTGGTGGCAGCTTTGCGTGGCCTTAACTGAGAGGTGTGTTACAGAACTGTAGTTAAGGATTGAGGCTGAAACTTCACTTTTTGCTTTTCAAGGACATTGCTTGCTTGTGTGTTTGCGTGCTCCTGAATGTCACAGCTATCATTGCTGAACGCAGAGCTGTGCCCTTGGGAGAGAAGGGCAGCAAATTTTGCCGCATGCTTCTGTCAGTTTGCGAATGACCTCTTTGCTCCTGCAAGAGAACCCCTTCAGACAAATCCCCTTGAAACACTGGGAACAATCTAAGAACAATCTAAGGCAGACGCATAGGCACCATCAAATGCCAGCAATAGTAAAATAATAGCACTGGTGGTATCTTTTCCCTTGCATTGGCTGTGTGTGTATATGCTGCCAGAGGAATGTATCATAAAACAAGCAATATGAGAATTCCCATGCTTGGAACTTTAGGTCACTCATATCAACCCTGTTTTGCTAGCTCTTAGTGCTATGGTTCAAGCAATGCTGTATGTATCTTCCACCTGTATATGTACTGTTCCAATTAATGTTCCCTAATTGTCAACACCCAGAAGGAATTTGTACAATGCATGTACAATGTACATGCAGAAGGTCCTAGGTTCAATCCTTGATATCGCCACTTAAAAGATCTTTGGTAGCAGGAGAAATGAGTAAGCCTTCTGCCCGAAAACTTGGTGAGTTTCTCCCAGACAGAATAGATGGATAGTCCTGGGCAAGTTCGACCAATGGTATGACCCCGGTATGAGAAGTGGGGGAGCGTAACTAAGCAACAGTTTCCTGGGATGGTAGTTACCAGTAATGATAATATACGTTATTATTTATAGGTTGTTATAAGCCCATTATTATTGATTGCAAAGCAAATATGTCATCCTAATCTTTTCTTAATAAGCTCTATGGGGATAACAGCCCAACAGAGAGGACAACATAACATTTATGGTTAGACTAATTGTGGACAGATTTGTGCTTCTCTAATGTGTTAAAAATGTGTGTGAGAGAGAGGGGGGGGGGAGGGAGGGATAAAGACCATTCAGGCATGAGATGAAGTATAAAGGAATGTATCACTTCCCCCCGCAATGATCAGCAGCAGCCCAATCCTAAACAACTTAAGCGCCAATGTAGCCACAATGCAGCCCCAAGGTAAGGGAACAAAAGTTTCCTTACCTTGAGGAGGTCTCCATGACTGCCCCCCCGGATGCAATGCGCACCAGGGGCGTGCGTGCAGTGCGGGGGTGGCAGGTGAGGCAGAACTGCCCTGCTCGAGTCCTCAGAAGATTGTCGCAGCCTAACCCGGCGATCGTGGATGCATTCTGCCCACTTTCTTGGGTGCAAGCGGGTGGTGCATGTGCGTGATCCCTGGGTTAGACTGCGGTGATCTTCTGAGGACTCCGGCAGGGTGGTTCTGCCTCATCTGCCGCCCCTGCACTGCATGTCCCTGGTACGCACCCCAGTGGCACAGCTGCATCGGCACTGGAAAGTTGGTTAGGGTTGGGGTGTAAATATTGCATACCTGGACATAGCAGATTTGTATGATTCTGCACATGCCAACATTAGGGTTCTCCCCCGTTAAATGGTTTAGACGAATGTTTTTAACACCTTGGTGTTTGTGGGTCTAGGTTTAAAGGGCTTTAAAATATTTGACTCGCCAGTCTCCTAACAGCAACAAGCCTAGAGACAGGGTGGTTTTCTACATTTTAGGCGGATCTTGCACTTTATGGATGATTGAAATTGCAGTGGCGAATGTAATTCTCTTCCCAGCCAGATCAAGCTGGAGCACTCATTCAAAAGCAATAAGCACAATATTTTACCTAATCAGGTCCCCTTGGAATAAAATGTGGGGGGGAAAGTGTTCTTGGCGGCTCATTCTGATTACTTGTGTGTCCCATTATTCTAAAGCCCAACTGACAGCCTCACAGCGAAAACTGCCTTTCAGTGAGTGGTACCACTGAGTCGCTTTAAACATTTTCCCCTCAATTCCCAGCCAGTTTGAGCTTAAACAGCACATATAATTGCCTAATAAGCAGTTCAGAAGAAGAGCATAATTTCAAAGTGAAATGTTGGATCCATCAACTTCTTTATGTGTAATAGCAATTATAGAAGCTTTTTTATGTCCTGCATTACAAGTTGCTTTGCAGAAGAAAAAAAAAGGGGGGGGGAGAGTTACCTGGAAACTTTAAAAACGAGAATTAATTACACTTTCATAAGGAACCCATTCTTAAATGTACATATTTATACAGCAATTAACAAGCTTAAAGCATAAAATGAATTTCCTTAAAAGATGGATGGAGGCTGTAGAAATAAGAGGATAAAATGTGCGGTATCATTTCAATTTCTGATATAATTTTTTTTAGTACATTAAGTACCATGGGTTTGTATATTAAACATTTGCAAATAGACTTCTTATGGTTCTGTCATTGAGCCCATGTACCGTACAGAGTGCTCTGGGTGTACTTTAACTCCTTTTGAGTTTCTGCATTTAAAACTTAAGACGACTCAGAACAACTAAATTAAAAGTACTGTACTACTCAAAAAGTAAGTTCCCTGGGAGACAATTTTGGAAGGTTTGGAACAATTCCCTGGGAGGATTTTGGAAGGTCTACAGGCCAGTTCATACAACTGGCAGCTCCCACGTCAGGAAGGATGCACAAGCATCCCTCTCTTCACTTCAAATTAAAGATATTTGAGGATTTGCAATCAAGTGATGTGATCACAAAATTCCCAATTGCCTCGGCCACTGCCTCCCCTTCCCCTAAGGAAAGTTTCTTTATGCTTTGGGGCATGGGGAAGAAAAGACAGTCACATCAGGCCTCCTTTGTCACCACAGCCTTCCTTTCCAACCTAGAAATCTACCTTTGGTCAGAAGGAAGGGAAGGTTGCGGAAGCAGGCAGAGGCGTCTCGGGGAGGAGGAGCTCATCTGGTGAACTGCTGATAATCCCAAGGAAATCCTGCTGAAATTCCCACAAATGGTTGGGGCTCAATCAGAAGGTTGGAGGATGGAAGGAGAGGCTTCTGTAGTGGTGATGTGCAATGTGTGCGTGTGTGCGCGCACTGTTTGTTTTCCTATGTGCAGGTATTAAGGACTACATGTGTCACAAGTGCAGCCTGGTTGCCCTACTGGAAAAGAAGGTCAGAGGGCTGGAAAAGCATGTTTCCACCCTTGACCACATTAAGGAAGCTGAGGTTTTCCTCAACATGCACAGGCAAAGCTCCTGCAGAGGCTACAACAGGAAGAGACCTCTAAGGAAGAAGAGACCTATGTGCAGGAGGAATCCTTATAGAAGTGAATGGCTGTCAGGAATAGGAAAATCTAACAGCATTCTGAACCACTGGACTGACACAGTCACTTCCAGTGTCTTTCAGATACCAGAACCTTTGAAGCTCCTGAGGGGGCAACAGTGATGGATGATTACACCAGGCAGCAGGGAAGATTCTCAACCCTACCGGAGGTGAAAGAAAAGGGTGATGGTGGTTGGGGATTCCCTGCTAAGCAGAGGCGTAACAAGGGTGGAGCGAAGGCAAGTAGTTCTGCAAGACTCCGTTACACTGGAGTCAGCGGCCCCTCCCCCTTGCTGTTGGAGCCATTCTGGCAGCAAAGGCAACACGCAGGACACTCCCCTGTTGCTGCTGGAATGGCTCCAACAGCAAGGGGGAGGGGCCGCTGACTCCAGTGTAACGGAGTCTTGCAGAACTACCTGCCTTTGCTCCACTCTTGTTTCACCACTGCTGCTAAGAGCTGTGAAAGCTGCTGCATGCCAATCCAACCTGCCTGCTCCCAAGGTCTGTTGTCTTCCCAGTGCAAGGATCTGGGACGTGACAGAGAGACTGCCAAAGCTGGGCATGCTCACAGATCAGTGTCCTTTCCTGCTCATTCACATGAGAATGAATGACCCTGCCAAGTGCAGCTATGAGCAGGTCCTTTCTGGCTGCAAAGCATTGGGTAGGAAGGGGAAAGATCTTGGGCCCAGCCAGGTGATATTCTTATCTGTTCTCCTGGCAATAGGCAGAGGACTTTAGTGAGACAGATGAATACTCCAGTGGAAGACTGGATATGCCAACGGTGTCGTCGATAGAAGTTTGACTTCTGGGATCAAAATGAAAGGTTGCTGCTGGCAAGAGATGGGCTGTACCTCACAAGGACAAGGAAGAATATTTTTGGCAGGAGCGTGGCAAATCTGATCAAGACCACTTTAATCCATGCGGGTCAGACCTCATCTGAAGTCCAGTTCTGGGCATCACACTTTAAAAAAAGATGATGCCAGTAATCAAGGACCTGATTTACATATGGACGTTAATCACTTGTTAATGGCTGCACAACTTCAAGAGATAACATTGAATAGGAAACTGCAATTATAACACCACAGAAAGAACTTTCATGTTACCTCACATCATTAAAAAAAAAAATACAAACCTTTTCCTTGGAGTCAGTCCACAAATTCAGCTGATCAAGTGTATTGCACTCATGTGTAAGTAATTAATCGGGTGTCTAGAATTAAGTTTAGTGAAATCAAGTAGTCCACAGGCACGGCATGCACCAATCAACTATAGTGGTTGGATATCAGAAGACTACTGTGGCAATGAGGACTTCAGGTGAGCTTTTACAGTTTGGACTGTCTGCTTGATTGCTTAGCAAGGCCTGGAGCTTCTGCTTTCCCATAGATACTATTTTCCTATAAGTATGCACAGCTGTATGCACAAGTTATCTTACTGTATAGTGGAGATAAGGCAAGGCCCAGATGGCAGATAACTGGTCTGCGAGAAACACTGTAAGTTTGTTTATTAGACACTAAGCTTCTCGTAGCTTGTAGAATCTTCCCTAAGAATGGGTATATAACTCCCTGAACTGCTAATGCCCTCTGAATTTCACCAGTGGATGAGGAACTATGCAGGTGTGCCCTGGAACTTGTCCCATTGCAGTCCATCCACAGCTGTTCAGGAATGCTGATAGTTCAGGCCGGGAAGGGGGAGGGATAAGATCTGGCGTGTGTGGCTGCCGCTGAGACACACCCCCGCCTTGCCCTGAACAACCTCTGGCCCTGCCCAATCTACCCCAATCCAACCCTGCTGCCAATTTACAAGCAGTGTCGGAGGTTCTGCAGGCCACTGTAGCCCATGTATGGCCTCCTGGCCTTTGCGCTGGTGGCAGCTCTGTGGAGCATCTGCCGTGCCAGCAGCCTACGGGATAGGACAGATCACAAAATTTGTCATCATACCCCATGAATTGGAGTGGGCTGTAATCCTCTAGTTATGTTTGTTATGGCTAGAGGCGTATCTTCGGTGGACAATTGGAACACTTTGTCCGGGCGCCCGAAGTTGCCGCCCCCCGCCGTTCTGGTTAATTGTTATCTTCTTGGCTGTGTTTTTTTTTCCTAAGTACCTTACTAAGAGGGGAATGGGCCTGGAGTTCCTCCATTTGAATATGTTATCTCTTATTATCAAACCTGGTGGTAGCGGAAGCCCAAGGACATAAAATTAGCATGACTGTAAGCCTATAGCCCAACCTGCTTAGGAAATGCAGCCGGGAAGGGTAATTAGCATGACTGTAAGCCTATAGCCTTGTTGTCCCTGCTTAGGAAATGCAGCCGGGAAGAGTTGCTTCAAGCGTGAAGGAAGAACTAGTCTGTATTAAGCAACAGCAATAGCAATCCAGAAGCCGGGGGGGGCGCCCCTCCCCCCCGTGCTCCAGTGCGCCCCGGCGCACGTTACGCCTCTGGTTATGGCTGTTGCATTTCTGCTTTGAAATGATAAGAAGCCCTTGGAAGCACTGCCTGGACATTCTCGGGCACCTGTCTTAGCTGCTCCTCTCCTCTTTGATATACTGTACAGCAAGTCATAAGCAAGTCGTTTCGTTTCGTACTTGTTGAGAAAAATTGATTCCCGGCCAGGGACACTGTCTGTGTGGAGTTTGAACTTTCTCCCATGTCAGCGTGGGTTTTCTCTGGCCTGGAAAGCGCACATTTATTTCAATGTTTAATATTATTAGAAGTATTTTGGTGATGTTTTTGTGACCAGAAATATGCCGTAAACTCTTGTTTATGTATATCAATTAGCCTACAGTAAAATTGGTTTCCGTATAAGTCCTTTCACTTAAAGTTTCTAAAACCCTATCGACAACTTTGAGTGAGGACTTGCTGTATTCATGAATTGGATTCATATTAGAATATTAACAGCACAGTCTTAGGCATGTCTACTCAGAAG
The DNA here is from genome assembly GCA_026170595.1 of Plestiodon gilberti rubricaudatus. Lineage (NCBI taxonomy): Eukaryota > Metazoa > Chordata > Lepidosauria > Squamata > Scincidae > Plestiodon > Plestiodon gilberti. The sequence continues at coordinate 191,013,852 of JANXHW010000001.1, forward strand.
TAAGCTCAATCGAATTTAATGGGACTTACAGCGCAATCCTATCCAACTTACACCACTGGTGTAACCAGCAGTGCAATGAGAACAGGAGGCCCCAGAACGGAAAGGGGATTCAAATCCCCTTTGAATCCCCCTTTGGAGGGGATTTGAACACCCTTTCTGTTCTGGGGTCTCCCATTCTCTCTGCACCACTGGTTACACCAGCGGTGTAAGTTGGATAGGATTGCACTGTAACTCCTAGGTAAGTGTGTCCTAGGTAAGTGTGTATAAGATTGCAACCTAAGGCCAGTTGATGTTCCTTCTAGCAGTAAGAGAGATATAGCACAGAAACCAGTTATAATTGAAAAAAACAGGCAGTGTTGCAAGACAAGCTCGTTCCACTTGCCTTACACCGCGTGTCAGTGTGGCTATATCAGAACAACTATACTTTGCATAATCACACTGCTATGCATATTTGTTGTACATCAACAGAACTTTATTTTAGTTGATTAAACACCCATTTATCTGATTAATCTTAAATAAAATTTCATATCACTAAATCCTCAATATATTTGCTTTTTGAGGATATTAAAGGGACTATAAGATAAGTTAACAATTTAATGAATAAAAGCTGCCTTTATTAGAAGGATCTTTTTCATATTCCCTTTTAAAGTCAAACACCACAACCAAAATGACCTTTGAGAACAAAGTTTCAAGAAACCTATGCGCAGGTTGTAAAGTCTTTCATAGATGCTACCATATTTGAGGAAACCACCTCCTCCAAGAGAGAGAGAGAGAGAGAGAGAGAGAGAGAGAGAGAGAGAGGAGCTACCATGTAAAATGTCCTACTCCTAGTAGTATTGTCTTCTGATAGTGATGGCACTCTGAGATAAGATTCATCTCCAGTTCCAAGATGGGATTCATCGCCACAGGCAGTGGTGGAATGGGCTGGGAAATATTATTGTATTTTGTCTCTTTTATGTTTATGTAAACTGCTTTGAGCTTCCAAAGGTTTTTCAAATAGATGAATAAATAAGGAAGAAGTTTTTTGCACAAATGTCCTGGACTTAAGCTATATAGACTTTGGAGGCTAACCCCAGCATGAATTTGGACCGGAAACATACTGGTAGCCCCTGAGCATCTTTCATATTGTTGCAATACGCTCTATGCTTTGAAGTACTGCTAGTGCCAGGTTCCTTGGGAGCCCTGGGACAAAGGGGGACTCCCATGTGACCCCTCCACTCCTGATGGTTCACTGAGCACTACTGCTACCACCAGCGCTGAGGACTCAAGGGACTGAATCAGATCAACCTTCTGAGGGGTGTGGGTCCTTGGCTGGTTTCCGGAACCACTCTGATGCGGAGCTTTCAGCAGCGTGTTTTCACTCCCAAAAGGCTCCTGCCTTTTGCCGAGCCTCTTGGGAACGCTGAGAAGGGCCATCCCACCCGCCCAGAGCCTCCTACCTGCACTTTCTGGCCTCCGAATACCTGAAACCCCGTAAGTAACTGGCGATGATATCATTGCCAGTAACTTGCAGTATTACGCAGCAGGAGAGTGGCCCCAGAGGTGGTATTCGGCCAGGAAGGGGTTGAGAACCCCTAGTCTAGAAGTTACTTGAGCATGTACAATAACAAATGCTCTGAACCACTGTAGCACTTGTTCTGTTCCTGCATTGGCCACTTGCCACCCTCTGGATTTAGCAGAACTCGATAGTGGAGTGGATGTTGAGTCAGAGAATCATGGGGAACATGGGAGGAAACATAGCTGCTGCCTTCTGTCTCTGGGCTTTAGGGCAATTCAAGGTACAGGCATCACTTCCAAGTGAAGACTTGGCAGCCCTATCCATTACATTTTACAAGCGTTTGCAGACATTTCATAAAGCCTGATGACACAGCGTTTTCTGTAGTCAAATCTTGGAAAATCACCACCTGATTGAAGTATGCATGCAAATCAGTAGGGATGGCTATCCCCAAATGGCTATTTCAGAAGTAGTTAATTGTAGCCTGCATATATTTGCCTTTGGAATTTAGATACTACTTAGTAATAATGGATATAATTAAAAAGGGGATCAGCAGCAACTGGTGAGGCAGTTAGATTAGGCAAAAGTGCCAGATGCTTCTTTATGGCAATTCCTGCCTTTACCTTTTAGTACTGGGAGATAGCATGGAGGTGAGGAATGCTTCAGCCAACACTGTGCAAGTGCATGGTTGCTGACTGGCTAGGTGTCTCAGCGTAGACCCTCATTACTGATATCAGACAAGGCACCTATCTAGTCAGGTGGGCCTGAGAAACTGCAAGAAATGTCTCAGCCTAATGGCAGCTGCCATTTTCCCCCAGAAACCCTGTCAGAATGAAATTACCGGTAGATCATGACATGTGCTGCTACCACCACTTGCAGAGGCATGACATAAACTGTACAACGAACAGGGTGAAGCAGCTGCTTTGGGTGGTGGGCTGGCTCTCTGGGCAGCTGGGAACTGTGTGGGAACAGCTGGAGAAGTGGCCAACTTTCAGGCTCTTTTGACTTGAATCTTATTCTCCAGCTGCCACTGCCTTTTTCCATATAATCCCTGACGAGAATAGACTGTTGCAGCGGCTGGAGAACCAGACAATTTAGGGCCCTATAGAGGCATGAGAACTGTCCAATTCTCCAGCCACTAGGAAGAGGAAGAGAGGATAGAGTGGGAACATGCCTAAAGTGTCCCCACTCCATCCGCCCTTCCTCTTCCCTGGTGGCTGGAGAAACAGATGATTCTTGGGCATCTTTTGGCCCAAGGTCAGAGGATTCTCCAGCTGCTACATCTTCCTGTTGGGTCCCCAGGCTCTGCCAACCCCAGACTCTGCCAGCTGATTTTAATGTCACAGCCAGTAGCACCTCTTCCTGCTGGGTCACCAGTTCAACAGAGCCTGGGGACCCAGTGAACAGAGGCACACGTCTCCTTTACACGAGTGGAAGCACTTGTGTGCTAGTGTACACAAGTTCATCATACACAAAGGACTTCAGGCTTTTTACAGAAGGTGGACGACCGGTTGTGGAGAGGCATCCTTCAGAAGTCAAGGGCTCATCTCAGGCAGCAAAACAAAAGGATCTGCTCTGCCTATTAACCTTTATGTTGAGAACAAACGGTTTGTTCCAATCTGCTTCTACAATCAAGTCAGCCTGAATATGAAATAATAAATGCTTAAAATGTGGCACATGGAAAGACAGAAATGGGTCAAGGCAAACATCCTTACCTGTTAGTAGATGTCCTTAAACGTGTCTTTCAATATGCCCTGTAATGATGTGTGTGTGTGTGTGTGTGTATGTGTGTGTGTGTGTATGTGTGTGTGTGTGTGTGTGTGTTGACAGAGAAGAAAAAATTATGCTAGTTAAATGAGACTTTCTGTGAGAGATTCCACTCTCACAGAAAATTGAAGAATGTCTTGATTTGTTATCAGTTAAAACATTAATCAGTGGTTAATTGTAATTACTTAGCCTGTGGAAAATGTGTGAATGGAATTAGATTGTAACTACAAGTCAAATAAACTTTGCTTTTGCTATTGATTTAAACATTTTTGAGACAGATGTTCAATATGGTTTGCTTAGCAATTTTTTTCCCTCTAATGCTTGATCAATGTGCTGAATAACAATTGAACTGCTTAACACAAATTTCTGTTTCACACATAAGTTACCTTGTAATTAACAATGTTCTGAATAATAGAGGACAGCACTTTTTGATATTCCTGTACATAATTATAACACAAGACATTTGCAACAGGTGTAATCTTTTGGTGCCACTTTGATGTCCTATTTTATAATGAGAAAGTAAGTGAAATTTCTGTCTGTTACATTTAATAAGAATCCAAATCATTTTAACTGAGTAACATGAAGTCTGCAATCCAGTGCGTCATTATGCATGCTCAAAACCCACAGGATTTAAACTATTGCAACTGGGTGTGGGGTTGTGACATGCTTATGTGTGGGACTGAAGCCTTAGGGGACCCAGAGAAGACATGGTAAGAGCCAGTGGAATGGAGGGCAGAGTCACCTGCTCTATTTAAACGCCTTGGGGTAGGGTGGAGGAAACGTGTACACTTGAATTCATGTGAGTCTATGGCACGTAAGATGCAGATCAACTGTATATGAAAAGGAGCTTGCATAGGATGGGAAGGACTTTAGAAGGACTGAGCCAGTAAAATTTCTCTATTTTTCTTCCTCTTCTTCACCAGTTGACACTCAAGCATTAATTAATTTCAAGCGAAACCTATGCCATCCAATTTAATTTGGTACTTCAATGTTGCATGCAGATTTTCATGGCTGTGGGTAACTGACAAGGTTCTTAACTGTATGGGTTCTGCAGCCATGTCAATATAAAAGTAGAGAAATAAAATCCTTTACCGCTTTTGTTGTTTGTTTAGATTTCTTTATATTGTGCAGGTGTCACATACACAGAAAAGGTTTTCTTACAATAACAACAACACGGGATCCTACTTCCCAAGCCGACGTTTCACTCCATTCACGGAGCTTTCTCAAGGCAATTTGGCAGTAAAAAACTGCTGGATGAAAAAGAATGTTACGGAGTGGTGACAGTTAAACATCAGTCTGTTGCTCAAAGTTAAAGGGACCCACTACTTTTGTCCTCAGAGTTATTCAACACTTATTACTTGGGTTATTTAAAATTGGCATCCATATCCTATTAGCATATGTCATTTCCTGCTGGCGGTTCAGTAACTTTGAAGATTTCGTCTGGGAAATCATTAGAGCCTCCAAATTTAATCTATGTTTTAATCTGGGTTCATGAAACAAGGCTCGTGCATGCTCAAACATTATCCTGTGTCCTGATTCTTTCGCGTGCAAAGCTACTGCTGATTTTTCTTCTTGCTTTGCATCTGTTGCTCTTTGATGTTCCCGTACCCGGACCCCTATTGGTCTTTTCGTTTGTCCCAGATAAACTTTCCCACATTCACAGCCAATTTCATATACTCCGGGGTTAGATAACGCTGGTCTGGGGTCCTTGGGATTGTGTAGCAGTTGCTCTATTTTCGTTGTTGGGCTGAAAATAGTTTTCACATCATATCTCTTAAAGATCTTGGCTATCTTATCAGTTGTACCCCTAATGAAGGGTAACGAAAGCCATGGCTGTTCTTTGTTTTCTGTCTGCTTCTCACTGTCACTTTCTCCAGGTGCCACAATGTGATTTTTCCTTGCTAACTGTTTCCTCCAACATTCGTCCACTTGTTTCTTTTTGTATCCGTTTGCCGTCAGTGACCGTGTTAGAACTTGTTTTTCAGCTTCAAGAGATCGGTTGTCACAGACATGTATCGCTCTGTGAACTAAGGAATTAATCAACGAACCCTTCTGTGAGGGATGGTGGTTCGAGGCATGATTTAAGTACCTTCCAGTATGAGTAGGTTTGCGGTATACTGCATGCCCAAACGTTAAGTCTTCATTTCTTTTCACTACCACATCTAGGAAGGCAATGGTTTTGTTCTCTTCCACCTCCATGGTGAACTGAATCTCCGGGCAGAGACTGTTCAGGTGCCCCAGAAATCCGTTCAGTTCTTCCATTCCATAGTCCCACACACAGAAGATGTCATCTACATATCTGAGCCAGGTAGATGGTTTCAACCTGGACGTCTGCAGTGCCTTTTGTTCGAAAAACTCCATGAAGAGGTTGGCAACTGCTGGGCTCAACGGTCTCCCCATTGGTACACCTTCTTTTTGTTCCCTAATCACTCCATTGCACACAAAGTACGTGGAATTCAAGCAGTGTTCATATAATGGGATAAGATCCCTGGGGATAGTTAGGTCACTTATAATGTTCATAGTCTCTGGTACCGGAACCTTCGTAAACAGTGACACAACGTCAAAACTGACCAGTACCGAATTCGTTGTTAGTTTAGCCGTTTGTAAAAGCTCTATAAAGTGGTAAGAATTCTTCACGTAATGAAAGGTGTTCCCTATATATGGTGACAAAATTCGCGCCAGATATTGTGCCAAGATATTGTGTTTAGTTCTTAAAGAGACAGTACATATTTGTTGGCATTAACAAAGTTTCAACTTTATGCAGTTTAGGCTTTTATGTGCTGATATTGGAATGTAACTCATGTGTATGCTTACCAGATCTCCAACCAGGACAGAGTGCTAGACCTTTAGGAGAAGGAATGTGGGCAGGTGTAGCTTGTTAAACCTTAGAGCACAATCCTAGGCATGTCTACTCAGAAGCAAGCCCCACTGAACACATGCTTGCTTCTGAGTAGACATGCCTAGGATTGTGCTCTAAAGTTTAACAAGCTACACCTGCCCACGTATCTTCTCCTAAAGGTCTAGCACTCTGTCCCGGTTGGAGATCTGGTAAGCCTACCCATGTGTAAGATGGGCACTGTGTGAGCACTGAGTCCACCTGCATAGCACTTCACTCTACTAAACTGATTCACAAGCAAAGATTCACGGGATGAGATGTAGGCAGATAATGTGGCCTCCTTATTGGTACCTAAGCAAATATATTTTGGAAAACATTGCACAATGATTGGAATATAATTGATGTTGGGATTACAATTAACAAAAGAGAACAGAGGTGAACTGGTGAAAGCTCACTTTTTAAACTTATACTTTTCACAGAAAGATAAAAAGCAATCTATAATCAAAACTTTGAGAGCAGGCAAACTTAATGAAGCTGCTGTCAAGAGAGATAATACAAATGAAAAGTATGATATCAGCAAAGTATCCCATCAGCCTTTTATTTTTTGCACTTGGTCATGCTCACTCAATTACTGTACTACAGATTGGCCATTTCCTTGAAGGACAATCCAGTACAATACTGTTGTTTTAATCAGTGTAAATTCTACACACACACACACACACACACACACATCCTATACATGTGAGACAATTCCTACACAGTAGTTTTCTACATAAGTACATAAGCAGTTTTGATATATAAGATGTAGCTTATTGGCACGAATGAAACTGGAGACCATTTATCATTAGGAGTGCATTATATATATATATAGTCGTCATTTCAAAGAGTTCTTTCTCTTCACCACCATTTATTCATCACATTTAGCCCACTTAAAAGGAGCGACTTCAGCAGGATGTCTTATTTATTGGAGTTCCTCTGTATGCTAATGGCCGGTCAGGCTTCCAGTTGAGCCCTTGAGGACAAACCAAGGAGGCAGTTTCTCCCAAAAATAAAAAACGTTGGTGCTTAGTAATGGCCCAGTTCTCTGCTACACATCTGAAAACACTGTTTGGAAATGTCCTTCAAGGATTGGAAAGGAGAGGTGTTAGACTTTCCCATGGGGAGTCCTTTCTCTGACCTTAATAACAGGCTACCTATTACATGTTCTCTACTGTCCCCCCCCCCCCGCTTTTCCTACAAGTTTAATTCACAGCAATATAATCATTATGCCTGCGATTCCCATCTCAGTTGCACGCCACACTGTAAGTGGCCTTATTTCAGGCAGGCCTTATTATAAGTACAAGGAGCTCAAAAGCTGCTGGAAAAAAAAATCATTATTTTTAAATCATCCTTTACAGGACATAATATATCTGTCAGGGCAGTGTCTCTTTTCCATCGTAGCATCGACTTGTTTAATTCATCTCTGGGATATCATTTCTGAATGCTGTGCCCATTGCACACCCTGATGATGCCTTCATAACCAGGAAATAGAAGATAAAATACGTCCACTTATGAAGGAAGGGAATTACATGCATCAAAGGGTAAATACGTTCTATCTAGGACAAATGAGGTCACTTTGTTAATGTTCTCGTTTCCACTTTGGCTGTTCTTTACCCCATCATTTCCTCAGGAAAGAAAATAAGTTCAAAACTGTCTTCCCAGCATTTACTTTACTGGCAGAAAGTTGCAGAAACAATTATTCCTCAGCAGACAATGACATATAAGTTCAGTAATGATGTTATAGGACATGGTATTCTGTCATCCAAAGTGAAGGGATGACCTTCTCTATAGGCCAGGGGTGGCCAACCTTCCAACATGGATGCTCCTGGCCCTTTAATGGATGTATAGGTGAGGGCATTTCAGCAGGTGCAGCTGCTTTAGCAGCACCATCAGCACCACTTATAGCTGCCAAGATTCTGGCTTCTATCTACACAACTCTTAAGAACGCAGAGACCCTAATGGTGGAAGGTTGGCCACCTCTGCTATAGGCTTTTATATAGCCTGATAGCTGAAGGTGCTTGCAAAGCACTGGCCTTTAGGTGAGCATATCCAAAACACTGGATTGTGGCACAGGCCCAACATCTGCCTGAGCAGAGGCTGAAGGAAACAGTTTAGCTAGGCTTACCAGATCTCCAACCGGGACAGAGTGCTAAACCTTTAGGAGAAGGAATGTGGGCAGGTGCAGCTTGTTAAACCCATAGAGCACAATCCTAGGCATGTCTACTCAGAAGCAAGCCCTTTAGGAGAAGGAATGTGGACAGGTGTAGCTTGTTAAGTCCTAGAACACAATCCTAGGCATGTTAAGTCCTAGAACACAGTGGGGCTTGCTTCTGAGTAGACATGCCTAGGATTGTGCTCTAGGACTTAACAAGCTACACCTGTCCACATTCCTTCTCCTAAAGGTCTAGCACTCTGTCCCGGTTGAAGATCTGGTAAGCCTAAGTTTAGCAGTTTGAATCTTTTCTGTTCTTATTTGACAGCCAACTTGGGGGAAAGAGCCCTGGGGCGTCTGCTGCCTTTGCTTCTGTCTGGCAGGGGCCTGCAGTGCGGGCGCGGCAGGTGAGGCAGCCCCACCCCGTCGTAGTCCTCGGGTGCAAGCAGGTAGCATGCATGCAATCTCCGGGTTTGGCTGCAGCTTCATTCTGAGGACTACACGGGGTGGGGATGCCTCACCTGCTGCAGCCACTTTGCACGTCCCTGCTGTCTGCTTTTTCCTCTATTCGTCTTGATTTTTAAAAAGCAGGGCTTCGTTTTTGCCAGCGTTTGCCAGGCCTTAGTCCTGACACATCTCATTTCAATGCCAGGGTTCAACCTGAAACATATGAAGTAAGAACAGAAGTGCCCTTGAGCTAGGCTTACCAGATCTTCAACCGGGACAGAGTGCTAGACCTTTAGGAGAAGGAATGTGGGCAGGTGTATCTTGTTAAACCTTAGAGCACAATCCTAGGCATGTCTACTCAGGAGGAAGCCCCATTGAACACAATGGGGCTTGCTTCTGAGTAGACATGCCTAGGAGTGTGCTCTAGGACCTAACAAGCTACACCTGCCCACATTCCTTCTCCTAAAGGTCTAGCACTCTGTCCCGGTTGGAGATCTGGTAAGCCTACCTTGAGCCGGTGCATTTCCTTCAGTTAAGGACTGGGGAGAAGGCTTTTAAAATGGAAGGGTGGTGCTTCTAGAGACCTGAGATCCAATATCTCAGCATATATGACAAAATCACTATTAGCATCCAGTACTTTTCACACACAAAAAGTACCATCCAAGCAAATGAGGAGCAGTTAACCCTTCGACCACCACTCCGTTGCTTCTGATGACATGTTCACTGTGTCTCTCCATCTCTCAAATCAAATCTGCATTGAACCTGCCAGTTGTGACCTCTTTATATGACAAATGAAGTCAACTCTTGCTGCAACCAATATGGCAGTGCACCATAGGTGAAACAGTCCCCTCCTGAGGCTACTTTAATATGAAAACCAATGCTTACTACTTGGCCCCATTGGTGACCAGCTAATTCTATACTTTGGAGGGTGGTTGGGCGCAGAGACGAAGCTGCGCCCCCACGTGGGAGGGGCCGCCGATGCTACGCCCCCATTTGACGCTGGGCATGATGTCATGCGGCTCAACCATGCCCCCCATGCCGTTTTCCTGACCATTTTGGAGCCGTACAGCTCCAGGGCAGGCAGGAGGGCCCAACCCCCGCTTGACAGAGGCAGCGACGGAGGACCAGAACAAAGTCCAGGCAAGTCCAACGCCTTGGGGGGCCCCACCCCTACCTGACGTTTCTGGTTGGGCGCTGTCTAAGGACGGAAACTGCAGTCTGTAGATGAGGGGTTCTTCTGCACTGAAGCTGGACATCGGATACTTCAATAGTAAGAACACATGCACAAGCTTCCGATTAGGGCATAATGCTAAGAAAAAAAGAGTTGGGCACAGGTCAGAGAGACTCATGCTCAGACAGAGAAGGATGCTCAGAGGAAGCTTCTGCCCTTGGTCTGCTTTCTGTAAGCATTACAAAGATAACATTACAAATTTCAATTCTTTTTTTAGAACTACTGCATGCCAGATGGATATATCTTTTTGGGCCTAAAGGATGGATGATTTTAGGTGGTGGGCTGGATGCAGCCCGTGGGCCATAGGTTGCTGACCCCTGCTGTAGATGATACAGCACCTTGAACAAGTCAGCAGGTCCGTCTTTGTCCGTTCTCCACCCTTCCATGGGTGGAGACAAAATGGCCACCCTTACAGAATATGGCTGAAGTGTGCAATTCTATCTTTACTTATTGGACAGGTGTCTGCATGCTCAAACATGCCCGTATTCAGTTACACTTTTGACTGAGAGACATTTCCCCTTTGCTCACAATTGTGATTGCTCTTCTGTAAACAGAAACTCTCACCTGAAGTTAGCAAGGATGTGCACTGGAGAGGAGAGGAGGGAGGGTAAGTAAGTTAAATTAGGAAAGCCTCTTTGATAAGCTAACTGACAACCTAGCAAGTTGAGTGCTGAATCCCAATTGTAATTAACACATCGTAAAGCAGGCAGCATCTAAAAGCAGCTAAGTAACTTTTAGAGATGGAAAGGATACACCTTAAAAGCACCTAATTAACCCACATATAGGGGAAACAGGAAGCTTTGAAGCATGTACCTCAGAGCGTGAAAAAGTAAGCAATTAACAGCCTTTAAATGTAGTGTGTTTCCTCAGAACGTGCTGCCATCCAAGCAGCAGGCTTGCAAAAAAAAAAAAAGTGTGGAGAAGTTTGTTTCACCAATACACAGCAGAGCATTCCAAGTCTATAAAAAGAAACTTTGAAAGACCAAAAGATTTACATAGGTGGTCTTTTTTGAATGAGGGTGATGAAGCTGTACCTTTTGGTAAATCGTCAAATGGATTCCAATACTTGACATGATGAACATCTTTCTCTGCCTTTGGATGAATGCAAGTCTACTGAGTCAGACTATTGGCACCTCTCCAGTTCTATATTGTCTATACTGACTTGCAGCAGCTCTGCGGGGTTTCAGAGGGGTCTTTCCAACCCTACCTGGAAGGAGGTGCCAGGGACTGAACCTGGGAGCAATAGTGGAACTAGGGTGGAGCGCGTGGTTCAGTTGAACCAGGCGCCCACCCTGCGGGGGCGGCGCGCAGGGTGGAGCGCGTGGTTCCGTCGGACCAGGCGTCCACCCTGCGGGAGTGCCGCGCACCCGTGCCCGACTCGCACACTGCCCTTGTCCCTCAGTAACAGTCTGAGCATGCGCGAAAAGAATGGTATAAATACCGTTCTCGCGCGGGCCTTCTTTAGAAGGCCCCGGGCAGCCGGCCGGGGAGGACGTCCCCGAGCCGGCTCTCCCAATTGAGGGGCAATTGAGGGTAGGTCCATCCTTGTCCTTGTCCATTCTCCACCCTTCCATGGGTGGAGACAAAATGGCCACCCTTACAGAATATGGCTGAAGTGTGCAATTCTATCTTTACTTATTGGACAGGTGTCTGCATGCTCAAACATGCCCGTATTCAGTTACACTTTTGACAGTAGATAGGATTACGTTGTAAATTTTTTACAAAATAATACACATGCAGTTTGTGGCAGTTCCGTCAATTCATTTTCTTTCCCCCATCCGCACTACTGATCCATATTTGTGCATTGATAAAACACTGCACAAAAGCAATCTCAATCTGATTGAATGGTCAACTGTATTGAGATTTCTTTTTGTGTTGTGATTTACCAATAAGGTAAAGGTAAAGGTATCCCCTGACAATTAAGTCCAGTCGTGTCCGACTCTAGGGTGTGGTGCTCATCTCCATTTCAAAGCTGAAGAGCCAGCGTTGTCCGAAGACGCCTCCGTGGTCATGTGGCCGGCATGACTCTCCTTGCTGCAGCACGTAGCATGCAGCTGAAACACGGAGTGCTGTTTACCTTCCCGCAAGCGGTACCTATTTATCTACTCGCATTAACATGCTTTGGAACTGCTAGGTTGGCAGGAGCTGGCCAAGCAACAAGCGCTCACCCCGTCGCGGGAATCGAACTGCCGATCTTTCGATCGACAGCTTATGGTTCAGCGGTTTAACCCGCTGCGCCACCTGCTGGCCTTTACCAATACACAGGTGATTTACCAATACACAGGTGCAAATGTGCATATCAGTAAAACACCACACAAAAACCTCTGCACAGTTGACTATACAAACAGATCAAGATTGTTTTTTTGTTTAAGCCCTAATTAAACATTTGAAGCATATTGCTCAGATTTGCTGGAGTCATCCATGAGGCTTTCCATATTTATATGGACAGGAATGAACAAGCCCATAAATAACTACAGACAGTGAACAGTATGCCAAACAAGCACTGGTACAAGAACATACATATTTGCAATCAGGTTGATCTTGTAAGTCTTGCCAATCCTTGCCCATAAATAACAACATTGATCTCAGGGGAAATACTTTACCAATTCAAAATGACTGCTTTTGTGGGGATGGAATAATTATTCCCATGAGCAAAGCCAGAACAATCAATGGCAACATATTTAACTTGTACAATTACTTCCATAACTGCAAAACTGTTGGACTTTCCTACGTATAAATGACTTCTCTCTCTCTCTCTCTCTCTCTCTCTCTCTCTCTCTCTCTCTCTCTCTCTCTCTCTCTCTCTCTCAGTCATCTCAGTCATCTCAGTCATTGTAAATAGGAGTACTGATTAAATAGCACTCTTGGGTGGGACGTTGGTGATGGCAAAACGTTTCTCATATATATATGGCCTTTCTTGGTCATTGGATTTCTCCTCTGACTTTATTCCACGGTGGTGTACATGGAAAAGTAACCCCCTAACCCCCCCTAATGTTTTTTTTTTTTTAACAATATATAAATGTCCAATCTTTCGTGAACAACTACATTCCAGGTGGTATCCTTTTGCAGTCTGGCTTTTCGGCTGGCCGGCGCCTCCTACGTTCAACCGATGCAGCTGGCAGCTCTTATCTCTCCTCATAGAGGGTTTCACAGCTTATTTGTCGGCGGCATGTCTCAAACTTGCCATTTGCTGATCTTCGGGCTTGTAAGGTGGCGGCTCTACCGACTGAGCCAGACCCCTCTACAGTATACATATCTATCCATATCCACACACACACACACACACACGAGAGAGAGAGAGAGAGAGAGAGAGAGAGAGAGAGAGAGAGAGAGAGAGAGAGAGAGAGAGAGAGAGAACCCAGAACGTTGTAGGGTAGAGCTGAAGAAACTGCCCTACTGAGCACCTGGGTTGCATGCATGGTTTGGGGCCTGATCCAGCGAGCTGTAAGTGTAGCAGTGAATTGCTTGCTGACCACTATATTTGTTTGTCAGAGAACGGGATTCAGTGAAGACATCTTCTGCACCGTCAGTGACTTTGATATTAGCCCTAAGCCTAAGTAAGGCACCTGAACACTTTGCCATTCCACTAAAGCAATTACCACAAATCACTATCAAATATATGAATCCATTCAGACCTTTTTTTTTTAATCCCTTAAGTACCCATATGGATTGTTGAGCTGTCTAATAGAAATGGTAATGTCTAATAGCATATTAGTCTCTATTTGCTTTGAATATTTCTCACAGAAATATCTTTTCTGCCCACATATTCATCAGTGCGTTTTTGTGCATTTTTTAACATTTTCATTATTCTTTGCTCCATTAATCAAACTATTTGCATGAACGAAAGTACAAATTGCCTTCTTACAGGGTCCCTTACAAGGAACATTAATAAATATGGTGGAATTATGTGGATTATTAGTACTTTTATGGTGTACCCTCTTATTTCTGCCTTGTCTATCATGTTATTCTTTGACTGACAATCTGAACACTATATATACCTAACAATTTATCGGAAGTGAAATGGCAAGCTTAGTTTGAATATATGAAAATATGAGACAAGGCTTTTAACTAACCAGATAACCATAACTGAAATATACCTTAACATAACTAAATTGGTTTCTTGCAAAGTAGATTTTTTTAACTAGCAATATATAGCATATACTACAACGCTTATATATAGCATATACTACAACACAATATATAGCATATACTACAAAGCCAGATTGTGCATACTCAAAGTAAAAACATACTAAAGACCTAGAGAACACGTAAAGGACAGTTATCCTTACAGTTATCCAAATTTAACATAAAACCAAGAGAGGTGTGGGGATATTGGATTGTTTTAGCAAAAGCTAAAGACAGGCCAGTGGGTGGCGCAGTGGGTTAAACCGCTGAACCATGAGCTGTCGATCAAAAGGTCGGCAGTTCGAATCTGTGACGGGGTGAGCTCTCATTGCTTGGCCAGCTCCTGCCAACCTAGCAGTTCCAAAGCATGTTAATGTGAGTAGATAAATAGGTACCGCTTGTGGGAAGGTAAACAGCGCTCCGTGTTCCAGCTGCATGCTACGCGCTGTGGCAAGGAGAGTCATGCCGGCCACATGAGCACGGAGGCATCTTCGGATTTTTTTAATCTCAGAAGCTAGATCAAGACTAATTCAGTTGTGAATGGCTTCTGCAGGTGTCTATTGGCTAGTACTTGTTACATGAGTAAGATTGTGGGAGTGCCTAAAGTAGCTCTTTGTGTCATGGCCAGCCATATTATACCAGTTCCTCAGTGCCTGATTTGGTGTGGAAGCATGACATTTAGTGCAGATTATATACTCATGTTGTTCCTAGCTTTCCCCCAAAAAGGAGAAAGGTGGTTGACAAAGGGAAATGCACGATAGAAGGAAGAAAGGAGAGATTTTAAAAGTCTCCAATTTTATATGACCTGCTAGTGACAGGGATAAGACTGCAATAAATATTTACAGAGGTGCACATTATGAATAGCTTTGAGATGAGCCGGTTTCACTGCATATTCATAACCTGTAAATTCATAATCATTCATCAACTTGCCAGAATCTTTTTCTAAAAGTGTTGTTTGTCAAAGTGTTTGAAGAAAAGAGTAATATGGTAAAAGGGTTTAAACATCTCTGAAGAATTAAAATGAGGCTGAAGTTATCATTAATGTTTATATGCATGGAAATCATTATTGTCTGAGCAATTTTTGCAGTATTTTTCTTTCTGAAAAGTTGATAATACAGGCTTGACACACTACAATGCATTTTTATGAGCTTTTGGACTATTCAGTTTGATTTCCTGAAAGCTCTATTGTTGCATGTACCGAGGAGAGATCAAGTTTAAACCTTCCCTGGAATCTGTGAGTTAACGTCTTTTTCCCCAGCCTTGAGTTGGTGGTATAATGTGGCACATTTACGATATCTGCCTTACCCTTTATATGGTTCTAATGACATTCTTTGACTGGTGTGACGATAATGTCACATCATCTGTGCAGAGCAGGATAGAGATCTTTTTCAGAGGCAAAGAAAAAGGAATGTAATAATCTCTGCACAACTCTGCAACAACATTATTTATCTAAAAATTAATGAGGAAGGCTACCCAAAGCCAACCTAGCCTGCCTTCTTTTATTTCACTGATGGCATAGTGCACATGCTGAGGGCTTACCAGTAACAACAAGAGACTACCAAAGAAGAAGAATTGAAGTCATCGATTGATGGCAGGCACATGAAGGTTGTGTAGTCTCCCTGGGGATCTTATTTTGGTACCTAATAGCTACTTGACTCTTATACTACCTTCACACACCCCAAAAAAGCATGAGCCAAGCAGGTTTGGGGTTTAAATGGGCCACAATTTTATTGAAATATATACACAAGACTTGCAGCAGTCCTAACTAAATTGCCACACCACCCCCTTTTGAGCTCCACAGAAAATTTACTGACAATTTCAGACTGAGGGAAAGATACCAAGGCAGCAACAGAAGCTGCTCAAGCTCCATCCCTGTCATTCAGGCAAGACAGAGAGGCAGCCACCTTACTGATTGCCTTGGGCAATGGGAGAAAAGGCAAAATGCGGACCCCCTTATGATGCTTTGTGGTTGGCCCCAAATTGCATTCTCAATGGCCAGGTCTGCAGTGGAAGAACCTAAAGGATCCCACACTCATGGTAAGGATCTCAAGATCCTGGTTCTGTCCTGGTGCCAGTGATTCAGAGAGTACACAACCCAACATTCCAAACTTCTCAAGCAAAGGAGCTTGAGAAGACAGAACGGCTGAAAGCAACCAAATGGAAAATGTCCAGCAGAAGTCCCTCAATGTGACAAGAGATACCAGCTCCTGATGATGCAGCAACAATGTCAGGCTACATTTATGAGATGCTAGGTGGATGTTGTCACTTCAAAACCCTAAAATGTGATGTGGCAGCCCAGGAACAACTCGGGAGAAGGGAACGATCATCCATTTCCCCCCGTGTAAGCAGCATGAGGTCCAATGGGCCTCATCGAATGTGCGTGAGCTCTAGAGCTCGCATACATTTGCGCCGCCCGTGCCAGCATACCTGGGGCCTGGAGGGAGCGCAGGATCCCAGGCATCTTGGCCCCTGGTATCCTCACCCCCTGCAGGCCCCGGGCAGCCAATGTCCAACCTCCCTCACTGCCCGGGCCACCCTCCCCCCGCCCCTGCTCTGACTAGCGTTATACTTACCCAGTCCGGCATTCGCAGGGCTGGGGAGATGGTGGAGAAGCAGCGCCATCTTGTTCTCCAGGTGTTGCAGAAGTGCTTTCCGGCACTTTCGCAACACCCTGCCCCAGGGCATTGTTACACAGAATTGCACGGTTAGATTATTTCAATTCAAACGAAAGGTTCTATGAACCCTACGTAATCAGGCACTTCCTTAGAAAAGTGACAACTTTTCTGATAAATAAATAACTTTGTAAACAACCATCCAGACCGAATTGTATCTTTATTCTGTACTGTCAAAGGGTAAATGAAAACCCATTTGTCTTGTAGAAGTGGAAAACAATATTCGTGAAATAATTCCTTGCACTCTTGTGGCTATAATGAAGCTTGTCTTGGTGAAAATGAACAGTAAGAGACTGGGTGCTGGATTTCAGTTTTGTCTTCCAGTTTGGGGCTGTATTAAATCTAAGATTTTGTGTTGCTCATCTTATTTTGTGTGGTGTATTTTTGTTTCTTAACAAAAAGGGAATGAAATCTTTTTAAAAAAAAGAGAGAATAAAAAAGAGATGTGCCAAAACTTAAGCAATTTTGAAAACCGTCTCCACTCTAGAGTTACACTGGGGCATGAATCCCAGAGCTAAGGATGAATAATGAATGCTCACAGAAAACTGAAGGTAGCAACAGTCTGCTAATTCTTGACAATTGGCCTGAACACTTCAGTGAGATCAGTTGGAACTGTTAACTCTCATCCACGTCAATAGGTCTTTTCAGGATTTCAGTCATGGAGAAATGGTAGCTTGCACAAAGTGGTTGCCCTACAGATTTCCTCAGGGACTTCATACAAGTGGAAAGTTCTCACCAGCACCAGGGTGCTTCTACAATGGCATAGATATTTTCTGTGAGCCTTGTGCTGGGCTTTAGTCAGGGCCTCTGCTCTGCTAGCCGACGTCTTTGTGCACTTTATAAAAAGGCTCCCCTTCCTCCCCACCAGAAGTGACATTCCACCGGCATTCTTCCTCCTTCTGATGCAGATGGCTCCCCCTTTGATGTGATGCCCTTGTGCGCAGTGCACAACCTGCACAGCCATACACAGCAGCAGCCACGGCTTTAGTGCAGCAAGGGGAGTCGGGAACAATCCTGTCCTGCTTAAAAGGTAAAGGTATCCCCTGACAATTAAGTCCAGTCGTGTCCGACTCTAGGATGTGGTGCTCATCTCCATTTCAAAGCCGAAGAGCCAGCACTGTCCGAAGACGCCTCCGTGGTCATGTGTCTGGCATGACTCTCCTTGCCGCAGCACGTAGCATGTGGCTGGAACACGGAGCGCTGTTTACCTTTCCGCAAGCGGTACCTATTTATCTACTCGCATTGACATGCTTTGGAACTGCTAGGTTGGCTGGAGCTGGCCAAGCAACGAGCACTCACCCCGTCGCGGGAATCGAACTGCCGACCTTTCGATCGACAGCTTATACTATTGAATGGAAATACGGTAGGTGGAAAGGTAGGCACCAGTTCTCCAGGAAATTATGCACCATTCAGTTTGTATGCACCAGTTCTCTCTGGAAGGAGCTTGAAAAACAAATCCTTCACATCTAAAAAGCTACCTTACTGTTCAGTCTCATGTGATCCATATCCAGACAACCAGATCTGAATACTGGACTTATTCTTGTCAGCACAAATTAATATAATAAATAACCTTTATGAACGTGTTTGGTTAAATAAGTAGGTTTTGAGTAGAAGAATGTGTGAAAGCCTAGCTGGCGTTTTTAAGAGCTGGTGCAGGCCAAGGAGAACCATTGGCCACCACCGGATCCTTACCCAGAGGTAAGGGAAGATAATTTCCCTTACCTCTCCCAAGACTCCTGATCTGCCTCCACTCCCCCCGCAGGATGCAGCACAAAACATTTTGACGTGGCAATATCAAGGGGGGGGGAGCATTGGATTGGGTTCTAAATTTCACTCTGTACTTTTGGGGATGGAGAAGAATTTCAGAAATGGGAAAAGAGTTTAGAAACAAAGTCTCCGGTTCAGAAATCATGTAGCCATTGTGAGGTGAGCACAACGTCCCTCCGAAGGTCCGCTTGCCTCATCTAGCTCGGGACCAGCCTACTCATCTGCCAATTCGTTGTTCCTCATCTGTCTACCATTTTCCTACTAACTTGCAAGATTGGATTGCTCCAAAATATCTCTGAGGTTCAATACATCTCTCAACAGTTAAAAGACTCCCAAATTGCACTGTTGCCGCAGAAGTGTGGAACGCTGCTTCCTTCTAACCTACGAACAGCTCAGAGGACTGATTCTTGCTTTACTTTTTTAACGGGGACAAAAGGTACCAGAATTTCAATGGTAACATACATATGGCGCTGTTACTTGTGAATGGTGTGCACACACAGTAAATAGCCAGGTTTCTTGAAATACAGGATCTTCTCCCAATCGCCACTTCTGTGTTTATGTCAGTGAAACATGGCTATTTAAATGAAGGTGTGGAGTAACAACTGATGTTGTCACATATGTCTCCTTGCTATTTAAACTATTTTAAATAGTACCACTTCTGGAGTTTCAGCATAAATTTTGAGGATGAACGTTAGCTGGCAGCTAAAGAGGCTTCAGAACATTGTTTGTTCAATGCATCTTATTTAGTAAATTGGACTAACATCAAGCATATATCGCCATGAGTGACCATAGTGCCTAGATGCTCTGCCAGGCTCCTCTGTCTACTGGCCTTAATGTTCTCTCCTACACAGTTAGAAACAAGAGTGTCTGCCCAAGCCTATTCCCCACAATTAGCTCTGATGCAGCCGTGCTGGGGGAGCACATGCTGCATCCAATGGTGGGGGGCAATAGAACAGCCAACAGGAAGTAAATCTTTTTACTGGTAGTAAAAATAAATATATTTTACGTACCCCCTCCGGTATGCTGCCCAATCGCCTATGGATCTCCTCAGACATTTTGCTGGTGTATGTCCAAGGAAAGAAGAGTGGTAGGTGGCTTAGGAAAGAGGGGGCAAGATCTGGCACATGCCAGCGCCACCGTGTTCCACCCCATCCCTCCTGCTCTCCAACCCCTGCCCACCCATGACATGCTCCCGGTGGCAACTTACTGGCGCTGATGGAGGCCTCTGGTGCCACTGCTGCATGCGCCATGCAACTGCCCATTTGTGGCAGCAGTCGGGAAGCATGAAATGGCAGCCGAGCTTTCACACTGCCGCAAAGGACCTTGCGCTGCCAGAACCCAATAAGGGGAAACTGTAAATGTAGCTATGCAGGGAAGGGGAAAAACAAGAAAGCTGCCTGTCTGAGAGCAAATCTAGATTGGGCTGAGCAGCTTTTGTGTGACATTACACATGGGTACCTCAGATGAACCACCACAAACTCAGCTGGATAGGACCATCCTCCACGTAAGCTGGACTTTCAAGACCTTTCACTTTGTCAGGGTATTGAGAGAGATAGAGCAGCAGGATTTGGAATTGGGTAGTGCTAGGCGCTGCGGCAAGGAGAGTCACGCCGGCCACATGACCACGGAGGCGTCTTCGGACAACACTGGCTCTTCGGCTTTGAAATGGGGATGAGCACCACACCTTTACCTTTACCTAGTGTTTAGGTGAACCCTGCCGAGTTGTAGACTCAAAAGTGACAAGGCATGCCTTTGTGTGAAGGCAACTTGACCGAGAAGCTGTGTTCATCCTCAGTGAGACAGGGCATATTGTCACAATCACTTCATTAAGATAACCCACCCCTCTACTACAGCATTTATGCTCTTGTATTTACAGTCAGGTTAGGCTTAGGTTGGATTCCCCCCCCCCCACTCTTGCATCATGGTAGGTGCATGGTAGGTACACTTGCATGGTAGGTGGAGGGCAGTTCTAATCTACACAATGTGAGACAAGAATAGGAATTGGAGAGTAGTCTAGATTAATGAACATAGTCTTTGTTCTCAATTAATGAATGTGAGGATCATTATATAGGGGACCATAGTCTGAGACTTTGCTGTAAATGCAGTACTGTATATCCAAGGCATTGCTTCTTTGTCACAGATAACTGCCTCACAGTAAAAGTAAAAATTAACAAACCAGATTCCACAAATATGGAATCATCACTGGCAAGCAAAAGTCTCTTCCTGCTGACTGCCAGACCCATTCCGGCCCAAGCAAATGCTCTTCCCTCCTCACAACTAGTCCATGCATCATCTCAGATACAGAAAACAAGGAAGAGATCTCCCTCTTTATGCACAGAGGACTCCTGGGAGAAGCAGGGTCATCAGCTTCATACCAGGCTTCACAGACATTTGAAAGCAGCAAGAATCCTTTCTCGCTGTTTCTGAGTGTCTGGAAACACCTGCAGAAAGTGAGAGGAGATGAGGACTCCTCACCACCACCACCACCACCACTGAGTCTTTTCTCATAAGAACATAAGAAATGCCTTGCTTGATTAGGCCACAGACCCATCTAGTCGAGCATTGTGTTGCCCACCAGTTTCTCTGGGTGGCCCATAAACAGGAAATGAAGGCACACCTCTCTTTAACCGTGGCTCCCCTGCAACTTGTATTCAAAGGCATATTGCCTCTGATCCTGGAGGTAGCATATAGCCATCATAACTAGTAACCAGTGATACGAGGGGTGGGGTCAGTCACTCACTTTCCACCATGTTCTTCCAGGGATTCAGAGCCCAATCCTATGCCTGTCTACTCAGAAGTAAGTCCCATTATGGGCAATGGGGCTTACTCCCAGGTAATGGTGGATAGGATTGCAGCATCAGTCTGCAAAGAAAAGTCTGAAACAAGAGGTTGGTTCTGCTGCTGCTTTTTTAAAAAAAAGATTTTGTATTCTGTAAGAGTGGTAGCCATTCTTCTTCATCCTTTGCATATGCCAGAGATCCTGAGGCAGGGTGGAGACAGGACTGACCACAAATAATGGTTATCTAAGGTAAAGGTAAAGGTATCTAGTCCAGTCGTGTCCGACTCTAGGGTGTGGTGCTCATCTCCATTTCAAAGCCGAAGAGCCAGCGTTGTCCGAAGACGCCTCCGTGATCATGTGGCCGGCATGACTCTCCTTGCCGCAGCGCGTAGCATGCAGCTGGAACACAGAGCGCTGTTTACCTTCCCGCAAGCGGTACCTATTTATCTATTCGCATTGACATGCTTTGGAACTCCTAGGTTGGCAGGAGCTGGCCAAGCAACGAGTGCTCACCCCGTCGCGGGAATCGAACTGCCGACCTTTCGATCGACAGCTTATGGTTCAGTGGTTTAACCCACTGTGCCACCCGCTGGCCTTAATGGTTATCTACCAAGGCCAAAATTTGTGGACTCCTGCTGCAACACAGCCAAATGTCCTTTTCATCTATAGTGGCTGTAATTTTTACCTTGAGCTTTAGGCACAACTAGTCTGGCGAATGAAACAAAGGTTGATTTTTTAATTCGTTTAATTATTTGATGCGTTTCAAAATCGAAAAAGTAACGGCCTTGAAAATCTTAACATACATTTTCGGCACTGAGTGCCATTAAGCTTTCCTTGAGTGGTTTTTACTGCAATTGAAAGGTTATAAAGTCAAGTCCAGCCATCCCTAATAGAATGAGAATTACACATTAGTTCAAGAATAGTTTTTAGGAGGTTAAGGTATCAGTCCAGAGAAGCCAAGACACACTTGCAAAAACTATGCAGAATGGCAATTAGGCAGCATTGGAATGGGAGAGACAATCTGAATAATAATAGGACCCATATCATTCCAACCATGTTCTGTATCTGAAAAGAAACACACAAAAATGCATATTACATTGTAAAACACATCTGTCATTTTCTGGGGTTAGGAGGTACACCCTGATAGTGCTGTCACAAGGAACAATGAGCTAAAGCAGCAGACTCCTCCAGGATTAGTGAACAATCAGGCACAGTCCCAAGCCATCCTCCTTTGTTGGATGAGGTTAATGCTTGGCACGGAGTGCCAATGTCAAATACTGTGGAGAACTGAAGGGCGGAGACTAGGCAGGGAGGAGAATCCAGGCAAGAATCGTATGGGTGCAAAAGGCTAGAGTTGCAAGCAAGACGTTTGCCCAGGCTACAATCTAGTCTGTCCCAGCACTGATACAAGGTTGGTCGGATTGCGGCACGACTACCTGCAGGATAATACATACATTCTGAAGCAGCCAAGTGAATGATCTGGCTTCTATAGGTTATTTCAGTTGATGCCAGTGCTATTTGCCTGGGTCCAGAGGTGAGTGATGGGAGTGGGAAAGGTCTGAAGCTGCATTTCTCAGATGCACTTGGGCCACTGTCTGTATTTGAAGATTCAAAGATGAAGAAAATCATTAAGGGACAGGAGGTCTGGCTCAGTCGGGATTGCTGCAGACTCATATGCCTGAAGATCAAGGACTGCAGTTCGTGACTCTGTTGCCACTGACAAAAGCTGCAGAAGCCCTCTGTGTGTGTGTGTGTGTGTGTGTGTGTGTGTGTGTGTGTGTGTGTGTGTGTGTGTGTGTGAGTGAGTGAGAGAGAGAGGGGGGGAGGGAGGGAGCTGCAGCTGGCACTCTGTATGGGGGAGTTGCCTGTCAGTCAACGCGTAGGTGGGGAATGCCAGAGAGAGGCCAGACTGTGAAAGGAAACACCTGGAAAGAAGCGTCCTATGAACGATTAGAACATTTATTGTATTTTAAAAATCGTTTGGTTTAGAATTGCCTGCCTGTGTCAACCACCTTGAATTAAAGTCAGAGGAGAAATGCAATGACCAAAAAAGGTGGTATATAAATACTGGAATTATTATTATTATTATTATTATTATTATTATTATTATTATTATTATTATTATAGTGGGCTTTTTACCACTGAGCTCTGGCGGTGATTCTCCTTACCTTTAGGGTGTCCATTTCCTCCTCTGAGAATAAGGTCTCTTTACTGGATAAAGTCCCGACACCAGCATCATGTTTTACACCTGTAATAAAACTGATCATCACCCTTTTCTATGTGTTACACGTACAAGTGCTGAAGCAGCGAGTTTGAGAACAGGCAAACACAGCATAGAAATAATTTGCATAGGGTATCTGCTACCAGCTCCAAGATGATAAAACCCTTCAGGTTGTTGTTTCTTACTACAGCTTTCTTTAGGCCAGGGGGATGGATGTCAAGACTGTTAACACTGTAAAAGTTGACAAATGTAAGGAAGAAGGCCAGGAGAAGGATTTTATTTAGGATCTTATTATGAAACAGAGGTAGGAGAGGCATAAGAGATGAATGAAGAACTAGAGTACTGGAGATTGCAACATATGGATCACAGATGAGAAAAATGGTAACAGTATCGTAACGTAAACCAGCAATACAAGCAGAGAAATCTGGAAGTTGTTATGATAGTACACAGGTATTACAAACATGGTGCTTCATTCTTACACATACAGTTAGTTCTCATTATCCGCTAGGGTTAGGTTCCTGGAAAACCTAGTGGATACCGAATTAGCAGATACTGAATCACTGAGCCTATGGGGAAAATGGGGTTAGGTTCCAGGGGACTCTCTTCACCATACACTCTATGAACCTGAATCTTATGTTGAAGTCTATGGGCTGGGTTGCAATGCATTATTGTAAGCTAGCTACTGTGAGAGCCCTGTTGTTGATGCTCCTACACCAGAGCTGAGCATCACATCTGAACATACCCATAGCTTGTAGCAGCATAACCAACAAACAACACAACCCCTCTGCAATTTTTTTTTGGGGGGGCAAGGATCTTATCCCTTAAGCAGTGGCTTGACAGGCAGAAATTCAGCAGGCAAAGCTTTGCCTATCACTCACTGTATCTCCATGCCAGAAAAAGCTTCACTCCCCTGCTAAGTTTCTGCTTAGCATGGATTTCTAAAATAAGCACAAAGAGGGGTCTTTCCCACCCCTACCTGGAGATGCTGCCAGTAACTGAACCTGGGACCTTTTCTGCATGCAAAGCAGGAGCTCTTCCATTTACAGCCCTTCCCCAAGCTCAAAGCTTCCCATTACCTTGAGAAAGGTGTGGATAGTGTGAGAATGGCCTGTAGATAGGTTCAGGATGGCTGTAGAGAGCTCTAAGTAGGCTTACCAGAGTCCCGGAATCAAGGCGTGCGTCGGCCGAGGCGCTCCCAAGTGTGCACCGCGGCAGCCCAATGGGGTTGCGACTTCCGGAACTTCTGGTCAATGATGCGACCACCGTTGGGCTGCCACAGGGCACACTTGGGAGAGGCTCGGGTCCTCTCTAGGCCGACGCACGCCTTGATTCCGGGACTCTGGTAAGCCTAGCTCTGAGTGGCCCTAATATTATCAGAATGGCTGTGGAGAGGTTCTGCACTGGATGCAGGGAAGACCCTTAGAATGGTGTAGATAGGGCTGAAAATGGCCACCGCAAATGTCTGCAGGAGGCTACAGAGAGCTCTAATGGATCCCAATAGTGTCTGGGTGGCTGCCGAGAGGTCCTAATGCCTGACGGATTTAGGGAAAACACTTACAGTAGCAGAGATAGAGCTCAAAATGGTCACCGCAAACAGTAGCGTAGTTAGGTGGGGGGCCCTGTGGCTCAGGGCCCCCGGCGCCAGCTTCGGGGGGCGCCGACGAGTCCGAGTCGGGCGACTCGGACTTGGCCGACTCGGGCTCGGGGCCCGAGTCAGAGTCGACCGGAGGCCCCGCTCTCACCCCGCCGGCCTCGCGCGACTGCGTTTCACCTTACCTGGCCGGCGGCTGTTTCTGCGCATGTGCAGAAACAGCTGGGTTGAAAAGGAGTCGCACCGAGGCTCCTTTTCAATCCTGCTGTTTCTGCACATGCGCAGAAACAGCTGCCGGCCGGGTAAGGTGAAACGCGGTCGCGCGAGGCCGCCGCCGGCGCCGCCGGGATTCCCGGTAGCTGAAATGTAAGTGCGGAACGGGAAAAGCCTGGGGGGGGAGAAGCGGCGCCCAGGGGGGAAATAATTAAATAAATGTTGAATCGTGGCGCCGCCAAAGGCGACGCCAAGGGGTGGGGAGGGGGCACCAATTTGACGAAGGCCCCCCTATAGGTTTAGGGCTAGGGACGCCACTGACCGCAAATGGCTTTAAGAGGCTTGCACAGATCTTTAGAATGCCTGCAGATGTAGCAAGCAGGTACAGATCGCAGGTAGGTGGCAATCTTGCTCCCTGCGAATAAGCAAATTCACGGATAGCAAATGTGCATGTAGTGAGAACTGACTGTACATGATGAGGCGCCAAAGTGAAATGCTGTTTTTCTTCATTGTGGCTGCATCAGCGCTGGAAAATTGGATAGGATTGGGCCCTAAGCCTTGAATTGGATAGGACCTGATTTATTTCCACAAACATCTGAAATAACCTGGTTCATCATCTAAGCTAATCTGAGACTGTAAGAGCAAAGCTCTTGGCAAAGCAAGGAGAGCAACCATCTTGCAGCTTAGGCTCTCTCACCTGACGAGATTCGCAGAGACGAATGAAACGTTGTGCTGTTTTAACGTTTTAATAATTTTTAAATACTTTTATGTTTTTAAATTTTGATGTTTTAACTATATATACCGTATTGGTCTGAGTATAAGACTCACTTTTTTCTCCTAATTTAAGTTTTTAAACTAGGGGTGCGTCTTATAATCAGGCTGTTGCAATAATGCCAGTGATTTAATTAAAAAATTTTAATAGCACCAAACTTTAAGGATGCGTCTTATAATCAGGGTATATTTTTTTACATGGCTGTTGAACCCGTTTTAACCCAGTTTGTGATCAAGGGAGAAATGCTTAGCAAAGAGGTTTCCGTGAACTTAGGGGCTTCTTCTTGAAAAAGGGGTGATAGGTGAGAA
Source organism: Plestiodon gilberti rubricaudatus (assembly GCA_026170595.1). Lineage (NCBI taxonomy): Eukaryota > Metazoa > Chordata > Lepidosauria > Squamata > Scincidae > Plestiodon > Plestiodon gilberti. Next base: position 191,040,267 of record JANXHW010000001.1, read on the forward strand.
AGATACCCCACCCCATGAGAGATTGTCTGACTCTGAGAGGGTCCAATGGGATTGTCTTTCCCACTCCTGATTTCCAGAAGACACTCTGTTAAAAGCAGCCTCACAGCAAACCAGCACAGAAATTCTCTGCTGTTTGGCTGAGAGGCTTGTTTTGAAATGTTGCTCCATATTTAATGTAATGGAATCATTGGAGGGAATCAGCAATGCTTTCCCACTTGGGCGAGTGAAGAGAGGATAGATTTGTGATGAGTTGAATACAAGCAACAACAGATAAAGACCGTCTGAAACAAGGGTTCTAGTGCCCAAAATGAAAGGAGAGAGAAAATAATTTTGGAGGAGAGCACACTCATGATGCCTAAGCAGACCTTGTATTGAAGCTTCTGCTTCCTAGAATTGGTATATAATCCTCCCCAAGGAGTGGGAACACCAGGTTGTTTACTTGTAACCGATGTCCTTCAAATGTTCATAGTTCTGAGCGGCAGTCATGCTAATGGAGTCTGTGCCTTTCCCAAGGCACAGACGCCATGCTTGCTCTCCCAGGACAGTAGTAACCTTTACAGCTGTCAAGACAGAGGTCTGTCACTGGAAGAACAATGCAGAATTGCTACGTGGGCAATTCCCACTATGTTCATTACATGCTGCGCCTGATATCAACTTCTGCTGCCCTGTTGGACGGTCTGCTTCTGCAGGAACACTACTGGATTGTGATATGGACAACCTCCACTATGTCCATAAGGCACAGCACCTTGTGGCCACCTTTGCTACTATGATGAAAGGTCTGCCCCTGAAAGCAAAATCAGTAACATTGCTGCCATAGGGTATGCGCGGTCTCCTTGTGAGGAGTGGCCGCGGCCACATCTCCCAGGATGAGATGCACCCTCCCACCCTCGTTTGCATTAGGCTGCAAATGGAGTGAGGAGGGGCGGAGCGATGTGGGTGGTGGTGGTACGATGTCACCCGGCCCCGGGTAGCAGGGGGCTAGCGACGCTACTGCAGCACAATGCACAATGGCTGTATGGGCCATACCTGTTACGTTACCTGTTAAGTTCAGGGAACATCGTGCCTTGAATGTATGCTCAAGAATAGGATTGTGCTGCAAGGACTCTTCCCATGAGAATTCTGCACCCTCAGGCAGATATGGCAATTTGCTAATCTCTCATCGGTGTGACTGCATAGAGACTACAAAGAAGAAAAACAGGCTGCTGCTGACCTGTAACTGATGTTCTTTGATTAGCAGCCATCAGTGCAGTCACATGTCCCACCTATCCTTCCCCACTGCTAGTTTTCTCACTTCGTTATTCAGGGGTGTTTTAGAAGCAAGCAAGCAAGCAAGCAGGAATGAGTCAGCCACACCCTAAATATGCACACTGGCATGCCTCTCATCCCAAGTGTGGGCATGACTACTGCAAGAAAACTAGGCTAGAGCTTTAGAATTTCCAACGGTTGCTCTGCAGAGGAGCAGGCTCCATTTGCGTGACCACAAAGAAAAAGTATAATAATAGTAATAATATGTAGCAGTTGCATAGGGGTTTCTGTGAGCATGGAGCATTTCACAGGTATTATCTTGATCTTTTCCTTGCAACAATGCTGTGAGGTAAGTAAAATGATCATTCCCTGTTGTAGCTGAGAGACTTGCCAAGGCCATCTACTGACTTTACGGGAGAGGTGTGATGCAAACCATGGAAGCCCTCGTCTACAGCTCAGTCACTAACACACTATGCTATCACATCCATGATTGTTTTTTAAAAAAAAAAAAACAGCTGAAAACCCATTCACCTGCGGAAAAAATTATTTGTACAACATCTGCCCCTCTCAGTGCATGACACTCAGCAGAAGCGTAACAAGGGTGGAGCGAAGGCAAGTAGTTGTGCAAGACTCCGTTACACTGGAGTCAGCGCCCCCTCCCCCTTGCTGTTGGAGCCATTCTGGCAGCAAAGGCAACATGCAGGACACTCCCCTGTTGCTGCTGGAATGGCTCCAACAGCAAGGGGGAGGGGCCGCTGACTCCAGTGTAACGGAGTCTTGCACAACTACTTGCCTCCGCTCCACCCTTGTTTCACCTCTGACACTCAGATGTCTGCTCCTACACATTCAGAGAAATACAGGGAAACATATATGTTCATATATAGGGCTTGTTCCTGTTGATCAACTCATCCTACTGAGAGGAATCAAAGGATTTCTTACTCTACATAGGCTTAGTGGCCAAAAGATTGAAATCTGCCTAATGAAAGCTAGCAACAGTAACAATAACCAGTATTTGTATACAGTACTGCCCAGAAGCGTCGCTCCGGTAGGGGCGGGGCTGTAAGTATCGCTGCGGTTACAGTCGCTTTACCGAGCGAGGAGGAGGCAGCCCCGCCCCCTCACTGTCCGAGCCATTCGCCTACGGAGAAAGCAGCAGGCAAGAGACCCTGCCTGCTGCTTTCTCCGTAGGCGAATGGCTCGGACAGTGAGGGGGCGGGGCTGCCTCCTCCTCGCTCGGTAAAGCGACTGTAACCGCAGCGATACTTACAGCCCCGCCCCTACCGGAGCGACGCCTCTGGTACTGCCTTTTCTTTGGACATCGGATTTCTCCTCGGACTTTAATTCAAAGGCATTTTACTTAGGCAGGCTCTCTAAACTCCAAGGGGTTTTTACAGTACAATATGTTCTAGTCTTGCATAGAACCCTTCCTTCTAGGTGGTTTACTTCACAGTCCAGCCTCTCTCCTGGCATTCACCTCCCACGCATCGACTGACAGGCAACCAATCAAAGTGCAGCTGCAGCTTCTATCTCCCACAGAGGCTCTGTAGCTTATCAGCAGCGTGTCGACAGCTCTCCGACAGCACACGGATACTTCCGGCCGTCCCAACTGCCGTCCTTCAGATCTTCAGGCATATGAGACGGCTACTCTACCAACTCCTCCTGCCCTGTGGTCTTCCAGTTCCTGAAGATCACATATTCAGAAAAGAAATACCTGTACACTTTTTTGAGTACTATCCAAAGCAGAAGTAGACACACTAATATATTTCAGTGGGCCTACATGTACCTTATACCTAATGCTGTATAATTGGATTGTGGTGTGTGTAGAAGGCTCATTTCAAGTTCCTAAGAGACCCTTAAAGTGCTTAACTGTGCTATCTTCTGAACAAATCACTTGCTGTCTTTTGAACAAAACACTTGTAGCATAATATTTATTCATAGCTGAGTCTAGTTTGTTAAAATGTTGGGAAATCAAGCAAGAAGAGGCTGAGAGTACCATGGTTAAAGCAGCTCTACTCCAAATAGTGTTTTCAAAACTTCTTCCACTTTACTTATTTTGTATGTTATTAATCAGTGCTGTTTTTAGTTGGCATTATTCAGCACTATTTAAATAATGAAGAGTTACATGAACTAGAGCAGAGGTTCTCAACCTGTGGTACGGGTACCCCTAGGGGTACCTCTTGCTAGGGGTACTCCAAGCCATGCCCCTTATCTGCCCCATCAGCCTCTAATTAAGTGTTAATTAACATGGATTTTAAATTTTAATTATTTTCAGAGCCCTTCCGTTTCTCTGATTTTAGTTTTGGGCTTATTTTTGTACTTTGCTGGGGTGGGGGAAGGAGGAGCTGATTTTGGGAAGTGTGACTTGGAGAAAAAAGAGATCCTTGCATGTGTGTGTGTGTGCATATCCTCTCTCTCTCTCTCTCTCTCTCTCTCTCTCTCTCTCTCTCTCTCTCTCTCTCTCTCTCTCACACACACACACACACACACACACACACACACACTCACACTCACACACACAGAGAGAGTTAAATAAGACATTTGTTCACATTTAAAATTGAATGATTAATTACCTAATTAATTAATAATCCAGTTAATTAGCAGGGGGTACTTCAGAAATGTAGACTATGATAGGGGGTACCCGGGCCTCCAAACTAGAGGGTTGTATTGTACAGAAGTATCAATGCAGAAATCCATAGCTATCATTGCAATCTCGATAGTTGTGGTTGCTTATTTTTGCATCTTATCACCCTGTATGGTTTCTTGACATGAAAGATCTCTGATATTTGCTGTAGCTTTCTCCCCTTCTTAAAAATAACATCACTGATGCATACTTTAGTGACAGACGATTTTCAAGGCATTTGTTGTTGAGAAGTAACAGGGAAGCTTTGTTCTTTTCCACTGGATCTTGTTTTTCATCTCTTTCCTCATTGCGTGATCAAAACCGCATTAAGAGACCACACCCTTCACATAGTTGTCTGAAGTGAACCCCATTTAATCGAATAGGACTTCAGTGGTGTAGCTAGACTGGGGGAGGCAGCAAGTAGTTCTGCAAGACTCCATTACACTGGAGTCAGCGGCCCCTCCCCCTCACTGTCGGAGCCATTCTGGTGGTGACAACAACGCATGGGACACTCTATCACCGCTGGAATGGCTCCAGTGTAACGGAGACTTGCAGAACTACTTGCTACCGCCCCGGTCTAGCTACACCACTGTAGGATGTACTTTTGAGTAGATATGGTTATGAGTGCCAGTGATGTAGTAACACCACTCTTGCCTGGGGGCGGCGGGCTGTGCTGTCCCCCGGTGGAAGCCACGCCCCCGGGGTGATGTCAGCCGGAAGCCATGCCCCAGGGGTGACGTCAGCGGCCTCCGAGAAGTCGAAACTCCAGGGGGCAGGCAGAAAGGCGGGGAACGCCTCCGGAGTCCTCCAGACAGAAGAAAAAAGAAGAAAAAAGTGGCTCAAACGGAGCTGCCGCCACGCTGCTGAAACAACCCCGCTGGGGTGAGTGCTGCTCCCCAGATGTGCTGCCTGGGGGCAGACCGCCCCCCACCCCCCATTACTATACCTCTGATGAGTGCTCTGTTAATCCCAGGCAGACATGAAACCTGATCTGATTCCAGCCCTTGGCTTTTTCCCACCCTAATAAGGCAATTGCTCTGGCCTCATACTAAAAAATAGTGCCATCTCTGCCCTGGCAAACTGTGGTGGACGATCTAAAGCTATCAAGGATCATCCAACATCAAAATGTTAGGCCCTTTAGGCTGGCCAGTAGCGTCGTAATGCTTGGTGCCTTGGTGCCCTGGGCACCAGGTGCCGCTTCAGGGGGGGGCCGAACTTTCGCCGCATAAAGGAGGGGGAAACGAAACTCTTACCGACAGGTCTGCGTTGGAGCTGGGCCCTCCCACCTGCCCTGGAGCTGAACAGCTCCAAAATGAGAAGAAAAACGGTGGGAGGCGATTGGAGCCGTGTGGGCGCGCGAAATTGACGTCACGTGCGTCGGCGCCCCCCCCACGTGGGGGCGGAACAACACCACTGAGGCCGGCCGCCGTATCTTACACAGGATTGGGCTGTTATTTGTACTACAGTAGTTAAGGAAATTGTTGTACATCTTTAAAGTCACTCACTGTCCTGTCAGCCCTTTACGCTAAAATATGTCAGGTTGCTTCAAGGCTCTTTCCATCTATTGTACTTGCCCGCATTTGTTCTTATAAGTATGTTCTTCTATCTTTGCATTTGCTCTTGACATTCACTCTTGACTGTGTCTTACATTTTTGGCAGGACTAATCTGCCTAGGTGACAGTAAATCATGCTGGAAATACTAGTCGACAATTTGGGCTGGTCTTTGACCATAATAAAGATATTGATTGATTGATTGATTGATTGATTGATTGATTGATTGATTGATTGATTGATTGATTGATTGATTACTAGTTGACAATTCACTTTTAGAAGAGCTTCATACTTGAACAAAACCATAAACTTGGGACTCATTCTTAGCTGATAATTTAAAGTTGTGATGTTCTTGGAACTTGGAAATTGTTTGAAACGTTTGACCTGTTTCCTATTTTTGCTTTGTTTTAATTTGTTTTAAGCATTTGCTCCTTGGATCTGATTCAGATATGTGGAAGAAGGTAACATATAGTTTTTTGAAATATGCAGATTTAACTGTGCATGATATCAAGCAACGTAGTTATAGGTTAGAAGTTGTCAATGAGATGAGTTGCCTAGTTGAGATCTCAGTAATATGATCCAAAGATCAATTAAAATGGAATCATTTTTTTATCCCATTGATACTCCAATCCTAAGCACATGAATGTGAAAGTAAATCCCAAAGGTTTTAATTAAACGTGCTTTTATTCCTCCATTGATCCTGTTGAGTATTATTTAAATATAAAACAGAATAGGAAAATCCTTTAATATTGTTGCCATTGAATGACTGGTATCATAGTTAAACAGGCATTTTCTAAGATGGGGTACATAATTAAATGAATACGTCTCGCTTAATGCTGGTGAACATTTTATTTAACTATTTAATTTCGCCTTTGGCTGCATTTCTACTTGCCCCCCCCCTTTAAACAAATACTGTACCTTCAGTGTTGACTACTGTAACCCTCCCATGCACAATTATAGTGATTTTACCTTGGATGCACAACTCATGCTGGCTTATCTGACAACCCGGATCAACCACAGGATGACCTATGGAAAATCAAAGACACATTTGGTAAATGTCATTAATTTGAACTCAGTCTCAGGTCAGGTTTGTCTGACAAAGAAACAAGTTTGGATCAATGAGATCTACTGACAGACAGCCCGATCCTGCCTATCGTTAGGCTGGCGGAGCGAGCGCTCTGCCAGCCTAAGGAGTCGCAAAAGTGTCATAAAGTACGTTTATCAGATGTTTCCAGCGCCGCTCACTCAGCCGCTGGATGGACTGCACGCCAACAGATGCAGGTGAATGCTGTGCTGCGCGGTGGGAGGGTGTGGGGAGGTCAGGCAGGGGTGGTGAGGGAAGGGGCCATTGGCCGACCAGGCCTGGGAGGGGGTGGGGATATCGGCGTTGAGTTGCACTGATATCCCATGTCCCTTCCCAGTTGGCCTTGCACAACCTCCCTGGTTGTGCACCAGTTAAAGAGCTGTTGCGCATCCGAGGAGGCCCTTTGGGGCCTGCGTTGCTTACACTGGGGTAATGGGACGAACGTCCCCTTCCCTCGAGGTAAGCCTGGATCGCAATCCACACAGGATGTAGTGGCCGGCCATTTAGGATTACGTTGCCAGTCTTGCGCTGCCTGTAGGTCAGCCAAGCAATTTACCAGAAAAGAGGTAGGGTGGGTGAGCAGCTTTTCATGATGGGATAAAATAACATAGTTATTGCATGCTCTCTGACAATGTCTCCGCAGCACATAGTCTCCTATACACTGATACATCCAGTGTTTGAGACATGTGTTTTGTGTTTCTTGATGTATTAAAATGTTTTCTGATTCTTAGCATGTCACTTCACTAGTTAGTATAAATTAGTTGCCACATTATAAAATGTTTAAAAAGTTGAAAAGCCACAGGATAATTATTGCTTCCATTTATGCATATGTGAATTGCAAACACAAGAGCCAGGAAGTGGTGATCATGTGAGCATACCATTGATCTGGAATATGGGCTTGTGCAGGTGCCTTGGGAAATACAACAGGTTTTTCTTTTTTTTTTCTTTTAAATGCTAATACTGCCCCAGTGACGCATTTAATAAATTAAATCCGTTTGTTTAAGATTGACAGCATGTAAGACCTTTATTGCCCTTTAAGCAGAATGTCATTCTAGTGTCATGGGTAAATGCACAAGGAAGATCTGAAGTCTTGTCCTTCACACACAGCACTGTTTGTAAATACTTAAAAGGTGCGAAGACAGATAACCAGTCAATCAGCCTTTTCCTCAGAGCAGCCATTTTAAATAACTTGTTCTTATATGTGATACATGCAACCTATGATGGGCAGCCCAGTCCTAACTAAGGGCTCAATCCTATCCAACTTTCCAGCACCAGTGCAGCCACCATGCAGCCCCAAAGTAAGGGAACAAACATTCCCTTACCTTGAGGATGTTTCCGTGACTGCCCCACCCACCACAGGATGCAGCACGCATCCTATTACCATGGCTGCACCAGTGCTGGAAAGTTGGATATGATTGGGCTGCCAATCCCCACGCGGCAATGCATCAGCCCCGATTTTTGGCTGCTGGAGGTCTCCTCAGGGTAAGGGGACATTTCCCCTTGCCCTGGGGTAAGCCACAGCAGCCGTTATGGGTCAACCCGGACCTGTGCCAGCGATATCGTGCAGGCAGATCAGGCCTGGGAAGGGGGTTGGGATTCGGCTTGTGCTGCTACTGAACCCGTCCCCTCCTGAGCCCAATCCACCCACCACGCCCCATCTTTTCTCTGTTCCGCCCTCCCCTGCCCCATTCCACCCCCTGCGCCAGGCTTACCTGCTTCGGCGGGCTTCCATCGCTCCGCTGGTGCGCAGTGAAAGGCTCTGGCCTTCTTACCGGCGCACTGGCTCCCTGCACTGCTGTAAAGTGCTTTACCGCGCTTTTGTGGCAGCCTGTGCCAGCAGAACGTGCATTCTGCCGGCTCAGGCCTTGATTAGGATTGGGCCGTTAGTCTTGTAGTGTCAAAGCCAATACATAAAAAATGATTTATTAATCAGCCCAATGAGAAAAATGGTGAGCCTCATGAGTTAGGAGTGGGCTGAATAGTAAATTATATTTATCCAGCATTGGATGGATTCATTGCGACTCTAACCCCCTCATTCTTTTCCTTAGCTCAAATACTCTTTTGTTCACTTGCAGCGTTGATGTGCTGCCAACACCTTAACAAGAGACTCCTGAAAGGCGTCTGATAAACACTGAACTCTGTGAAATCAAAGGGGCATTTGCACTCAGACAGGAGACCGGGGAGTCTGTTCTATCACATTTTCTATAAGCGAAAATCATGCTTTCTCACAATCGTAACCAAAGCAAAAAGTAATTATTGTAATTTGTATATGAGCTGAACTTGATGGAAAGATTCATGGCAGTCTCTTGACAAGTATATACATTGGATTCATTGAATTAAAACAATGCCACTATTTATATGGAGGTAATAATTTGTAGTCTAAAGTCTGATTTCATTAAAAGACTGATGAACATGCTTTAGGAGGAGCTAGCTACAGTATATCGAAGAGCATCTTGGAAATACTAGAAAACAATATGTTGCTCTTGAATGCAGTTCTGTTTTTGCCAAACAGCCTCAGCTACCACTTCAGGCTCAGCTGACCTGACTGAGATGGGAATGATAAGCACTTGAAGCATTAACCATGGGAGTACATAATGCTCAATGTCCCTTCAATATCAAAGCATCTTAAGTTTTGCTTTGACAAAACTCTTCCATTCTCCATTATTCATGTGTTCCTTTTCAAAGACAGCAATACTTTTAAAAACTCTTACCTGCATTTAGCTGAAAGCTGAAAGGCTGTCACATGTCCAGAGGGATGGAGTAATATATCACAGAGAAAATGGAGCAAGTCAGAACCATTGCTACAACATTGCTACTCATTCCTATTAGAAAATAAAGTACAGTATTACACTTGCGTACAATGCTACAGTAGGAGCAAGACCTGAGCCATTGTGACCCAGCTTCCTCCAACAGGGATGGACCTCACTGGTATCAGTAAAGTGAAATGTTTCTGTCTGTGCAGGAGATGGGAAGCCCTAAAAGGACAGCCGCTGCATCCTAGTCAGGATGCGGGCCGTGCCGGTATGGCAGGGACTCACCTCGGGGGAAGGGGACATTCATTCCCTGGTGTAAGCACCAGAGGCCCCAATGGACCTCCTCAGATGTGCACCAGCTCTTTAGTTGGAGCGCATCTGGGATGGCCATGTATGGCCAGCCTGGGCTGAGAAGGGGCGTTGGATCTCAGCGCAACCCAGCGCCGATATCCCCACCCTTCCAAGGCCGGACCGGTCAATGGCCTCCTTCCTTGCCACCCCTGCCTGTCCTCTGCACACATTCCTGCTGCCAGGCGCAGCACTCACCTGCGTCCAGTGTGCATGGAGTCCACCCAGTGGTGATATGAGCAGTGCTGGCTCCCGCACCAGCGCCGCTTACACTAGAGGAGCTGCAAAAGTGCCTTATGGCACTTTTGCAACTCCTTAGGGGTGCTCAAACTGCCGGCCTACCTTTGCGCAGGATTGCGCTCACAGAGATACATCCATGAATCCCGCAGTGTATAGGCCCCTGTTCCACCTCACATGATAATAACAGGTATGTCAGTCATTAATAAAATCTAACCCATCAATATATTTCACAGTCAGATGGCAACACAGTGGACCCTTTCTATCCATGGATCTGGGATCTGCAGATTTAACTTACTGCAGGTCCCGGATCCATGGCGTCCACCTTCAAAACTCCATAAAAGGGGGAAAAAGCCCCCCCATCCCCGTTTGTACCTTTAAACATTAAAACTGCGCTGTTTTCAAGCCTCCACAGGGCTTCTGCTTAACGACTCACTTATGGGTTGCATGATGGCTCTTCCCTCCTACCAGCTTTGTCCTAGAATGCATCCTGGGACAAGGCTAGGAGGAGGGAAGAGCCTTTGCGCGACCCAGAAGTTGGTCGGTAAGCTTGCAGAAGCCCTGCTGAGGCTTGAAAACAGTACGGTTTCAACATTTAAAGGTAGAAACAGGGATGGAGGGGCTTTTTTTTCTTTTTACAGAGTTTTGAAGGTGGACCCCAGTATCCGTGGATCCTCGCTATCTACGGGGTGGGGGGTCCGGAATGGATCCCCAGTGGATAGTGAGGGCCCACTGTATACAGCTTACCCTGTTTGGCTGAAAAAAATGAAGCTGCTTCTTTTTTCACCCTTCTTGTATAGAACAGGTCACATTTGTGGTCACCAATACTTTCCTAATTGAAACGATTTCTGGTTATAGTGAATGAATATATCCTTTGGTTATTTGATTCATGTATCATTTCAATTAAAGAAAATACATTCTCTCAACTCCTAATACGGTAGCTTCATTGTCATGCAGTTAATCAGACTGTTAGTTATTTTCTACTTTGCTTAAAGGTCGTAGATATGATCCAGGAGTTCCTTTGTCTGCCAAACTATACAGTCCTGTTCACTTCATGTCCCTGTGATGTCTGGCCTGTCGTAATCCGATGCTTTGAAACAGTGCATCTTCCAATATTCCCTTAGATTGCACTGTCGATTCTATCAAATGTGCAACTCCCAAAGAGCCTAAAATGCATCTCTCCAGATTGATCTGTATGAGTATGCCAATTTGTTGTAGTCCTTCTATCACTGTATTGGATTCTGAAATAGGAGTTTTTCCCCTTCCAGTGCTAGCATCCTTCCTAACCTGCAGTTCTTCCCTTGCAGTTGTTGTTCTAATGTATTTGCCCTTAAACGTCTCTCTGGACACAACCCTTCCACTCTGGCCTGCCATGGATTATATAGTAGAAATTCTGAATGACAAAAGCACACTACTTGTGCTTAGCAAATGGGTAACAGTAGCGGCAATAGCAGAAGGGACACATACTTGTGGTGCTAAGTGAATGTTTAGTAGTAACAGGAGCTGTAGTGGATCTCTTCTACAACTACACATGCATATTCCCTTAGCACCATTAGTGTTAGAGATGCATACAATAGGATTTTAATAAATGTGTAGCAGCAGCAAGAGTAGTAGTAGTAGTAGTAGTAGTAGTAGCAGCAGCAGCAGCAGCAGCAGAAGAAGAAGAAGAAAACAACATGAGTGGTGATATAAACGTTAGAAGTACTACTAGTACTAGTTGTAGTAGTAGTAAGTAGGAGAAGAAGAAAAGGTGATCTACACTATATGTAGTAGTAGTAGTAGTAGTAGCAGCAGCAGCAGCGGAGACCCACCTCTACCGCTTTACGAGTTTTCAGGAGGTTCCCCTGTGGCTTTCATATTCTTAGCAAACTCCCCAGGCATCTCCCTGAGGGGAACAGAATGCTGGACTAGCTGAAGACTGACCTGATCCTGCAATTTTCACATAGGAGCCATAAAAATAAGGAGTTTGCTTGATGTGCTCACCAACTCTGAACAATGATGTGCCATAAACTCTTCTGCTATAATTTTTAAAGTACTGTCATAGATTGTAGTAAGCAAAGTTTTATAGAACTATTAAAAAGATCTAATTGAAGAGATCACTATCAGTTGTAACAGATGACATTATACCTGTCCAGTATCCAATTTAGGACTAATGCAGAGTAATTGCAGGTTTCAACGGCATGAAACTGGTCCTATTAACCTGCACACATAAATATCTTAAAACAGTGTATTGGATGAAATGGGCTGAACACAAAACTTGATGAGTCTACTTTTTTCAATTGAATTCCTTCAATACCTGGAATTTTAACTTTTTCCCAAAGAAAAGTTCCCAACTGGAATTTAGATATTTGCCACTTGGAGGCACTCTTATCCTGTGCTAGCTGGCAATTTATGCTACAAGTACTTTGTGCAATGAAACAACCATTGTTTTACTTCTTGTTTTGCTTCAAATAATCACTTGGGGATGGGTAATTAACAGTGGTTTGCATAGTTAAACTTTGACATTATACATTTATTACCTTGTAATTTTGGATGGAGTAAACAGTCCCTTATTCTTTGAATAAAATGACCTTAATTCCTTGTGGAAAGAATGATAAAATGTTGTCAAGAATGCAACATTTGTTTCAAGGAAGTGGGTTAGGATGGCTTGCTAGTTGCAACCAAATTGCATTTACTAGAAATGTGGTGCTTTTTATCATTTTAGATCAGCATATGCTCTTCATATTCTATATGTGATACTAATAGCTATCTTTAGAAAGCAGAGAGAAAAGTCTTGGCATTATAATAAGGGGTGAGTGGATGTCCCTGTTCCATGTTGTTATTGCTCCATGGGTTAGTTCTGCTCTGTTTTCCTTCCAGTTCATATATGAGAATTTCTACAATTAAATTTCAGAATTGGTGCATGATTACCAGTTTGCTGCAGTTTTCAATTCAAACTCTTTCCCCTATATATGTGCATTAAGGAATGTTGATGAATTCCATATTTATTCAATGTACATTTACGGCGCAATTCTGTGTAACTAAGCGCCAGCTGTGCACTTGCTCTGCCGGTGTTGGGCGTCGCAAAAGTGCCGTAAAGCACTTCCGCGGCACCCGGAGAGTAAGCAGAGCCAGTGCGAAGACTGGAGCTGCTCACTCCACCATCACCCAGGACCTGCACCGGCCAACGCAGGTAAGTCTTAGGCCGGGCAGCGTAGGTGTGTGGGGAGGGCGGGCAGAGGCAGCGAGGGAGGGGGCCATTGGCCAACCCGGGCTGGGAGGGGGTGGGGATATCAGCGCTGAGTTGCACCGATATCCTATGCCACGACACAGCCTGGACTGAACTTGAAATTCAGAATTATGGAATATGCATTTTTACATTTAAGAACATAAGAACATAAGAAGAGCCCTGCTGGATCAGGCCAAAGGCCCATCTAGTCCAGATTCCTGTATCACACAGTGGCCCCACCAGATGCCTCAGGGAGCACACAAGACAACAAGATACCTGTGTCCAGTCGCCACTCCCTTATACCTGGCACAGAGAAAACCTACTCCTACAACCAGGAGGTTGCTTTTCCCCATCATGGCTTGTAAGCTGTGATGGACTTTTCCTCCATAAATCTGTCCAATCCCCTTTTAAAGGCATCCAGGCCAGGTGCCATCACCACATCCTGTGGCAAGGCGTTCCACAGATGAATTACACACTGGGTAAAGAAATATTTTCTTTTGTCTGTTTTAATACTCCCTCCACTCAATTTAAGTGGCTGTCCCCTAGTTCTAGTGTTGTGTGAGAGGGAAAAGAACTATCTCTATCCACTCTCTCCATCCCATGCATAATTTTATATGTCTCAATCATGTCCCCCCTCAGCTGCCTTTTTTCTAGACTGAAAGTCAAAGCTTTTGTTTCTATAAATTGAAGAACATATAAAAAAGAATGATGCCATTTTTAAAAGGTCTTGTGTATTCATAGAGATTGAACATCAGTTTTTAGATCAAACATGTGCTGCTGAATATTTCAAACTTCATAATTCATAAATACATAGAATGAAAAAAGACATGTTAGGAACACTGGAAAAACCCAGTATTATGGATGGTATCCAGAGAGCCACAAATTTAGTGTTTCATTCCGATGGGAACTTTAAGTTTGTGTTTCTTATACTGTACTAGTTCCACTAGCACATCACTTCTGAATTCAAGAGAGAATTCAAAAGCAAAGGCACAAATTCAGATTTGTGATATGGCAAGGGGGGGGGCATTCAAAAACAAAAGGTTTACAAAAATCCTTTGGGCATGCCCTAAATTAGGTATTTGGATCCTATCAAATAAATTAATCTCACTTTATTTTTTGTTTAGAATAGAAATTAGAAATCCTACCCTAAAGATTTAACATTTATCCTATTCCTTCTGTCAAAAGGGAGAGAGAACTTTGCAGAAACCTTCTCTTTTCTAAAACTAAACTTTGTAAGAGTGTGAAGTTCATCAACATTTCAGAATTCAGATTCCAAAGAATGAAAAATGTCAAAACTTTGCTTTGGAGGTTTGACTTTGTAGGATGGTTTTAAAAATAGAGATCTCTAGTGCTGCTTCACGTTTCTTCTGTTGCAATTGGTTATGGCCACCAAGAGAGCCAGAATATTGGAATGGATAGGAAATTGGCCTGAATTAGACTGGTTTTTCTTTTCTTTATCCATTTTTAAGCCTAATTGTGTAAATAGAACAAAGTGGCTGGATTCCCAGATTCTTAGTTTGTAGTTGTCCTTTGAGATACATACAAACAAAGCACTATGTCAGCTAAAGTTGGGTACAGAAATGAAAGAAAGGCTAATTAAAGCAGAGATTGTCACTAAGTGTCTGGGTGTTCTGTTTCATCGAACGAAAATGGTATATGAGGCTTCCTAACATTATTCCTCCCATAATACTGCTTCAGTTAGATCTGGCAATAGCGAGATCAGGCTTGCACAAGTTGTTACTGCTCAAGCGAAATGCAGCATGCTAGCCATGGACTGTATAGTCATCTGCCACATGCTTAACAGCTGTCTACACAGACAGACAGACAGACAGACAGACAGACACACACACACACACACACACACACACACACACACACACACACACACACACACACAGAGGATTGGCAATAGACAGCAAAATCAGGAAGTTTGTCAAGCTTCTAATAGGTCATTATACATGGTTGGGGCACTGTAGTTCAGCCTTGTAGGTCACACAAGGTCACACAAGCCCAAGCACATCTTAGGCACAAGGCTGGCCACTTCCCCCTTTGCGTATGTGTGTGTGTGTGTGTGTGTGTGTGTGTGTGTGTGTGTGTGTGCACACTTGCGCTGCCAGCACCCTTTTTGCTGATTAAAATCTGAAAGGGATGCAGAGGATGAAGCTTCTGCCAGCCAACAGCCATCTCTTTTCCGTCTTGATCATTCTCCAGACTCTGGAGAAGGAGAATGTTCTCCTCCCCTCAGGGAGGAGGAGAATGTTGGGTCTTGGCCAGCCCCAAGGGAGAATGATTCAGAGTCAATATCCCAATGGTGATTTAAAAGAAGGGCAAAACCAGGTGCTTCTGAACACAGTTTTTAGTCCTCCCATTGTTTCTTTTTATAGTGATCATCAATAATTCGTGTGACCTTAGAAAACATATCCAGAAAACCAATAGAGGTTGATTCTGCTTGATCCTGCTCTCTTGACAGCTGGACACATTATATTAGGCTTCCCCACCCAGGGTCCACCGCCCCAGGGCCCCCCATCTGGGGACGCCACTGCCCACCCTTAAGCAACATGTCTGTATTTGCTATTGTTTTCCTCACACAAAGGTTGCTCATGGCCTGCAAAAGACCCTGCAGCAGAAGGAACATTGTGCTGCTGTCATGTGCAATGGAGCCATTGGCAGAAAGGTCCAGTGGCACTGCGCACGAGCCAGACACGGCTGGACAGCAGATGGGGCCAGTTACGAGGGTTGAGCTGTCACCACCAGGGTTGAGCTGTGGCCGGGAGGGGTAGTAATGAGGTGCTTTAGGGGAGGAACCAGGGGTATGTTGGTGAGGGAGGGGGTGGATCTGGCAGCAGTCTCACACTACAGATCCTATCAGTGATAGGATTACCATAACCCCTCCCGGGAATGCATCCCAGCTGGCCTTGGACATATGCCAGCTCCATATCTGGTGTGGATTCAAGGAAACTCATAGAGGGTCAGAAGGCCCACACAGATGTACCAGTAAGTAAAAAGCTTTTTTCTTATCTCTGGTTTAACTTTTGGTCACCCCCTTCTCCACAGCATGCTGTGCAGCCTCCATCGGCCTCCATGCTATGGAGCGGCGGGAGATAGGATTGGGTTCTAAGTGAATTATGTTTTTCTGATTTTACATCATGAGTGGTGTCTGTTGTTAAATTGGCAAGTCAATTGGTGGAATCCTTAAAACACTATCCTGCTCAAATGACTAGAGAGAGTAGAAATTGTTCATTAGGCCGTCAATCAAGGAAGCCATCTGTTCTAACAGGATTTTTCAACCTTATCAAATGTGAGGATGGTAACGGCTAATGATTAAATTCAAATGCTGATGATGTTTTAAACTAAAATACAGATAAGGATTAGTATAATGAAAAATATCTATCCGACATTTGCTAGATGTAATAATTTGTATTATACTAGATATTAAATAAAAAGTTAAAATGTGACATTGCTTGGTGCACAGAATCACAGTTACGTCCATTATTTCAGCATCCATTAAGCCATGTTAATGGGACAGTTTATTGAGTACCTTGCAAGACCATTGCACACAATTTTGTATTCTCGGGCATCTAGAACAAGATATTTGTTATAGTTAATAATGTTTTCTCTGTTTACCATTTTGTTCATTCAAACACAGGAAAAATCACCACACTTCTTGAACCTAGCACCAGAAATTCGTGCACTCCACGGACAGCACAATCCTGTGTAGGATACGGTGGTCGGCCTAAAGGGCCGGCCGCCATATCCTATCAAGTTCCCGGGCTGCCCCCTGAGTAATAACTCTGGAGAAGGGGACAATCATCCCCTTCCCCCGGTGTCATGTGCGTGAGCTCTAGAACTTGCGCACAGTAACGCCAAAATGGCCCAACATATCTGGGGCCTGGAGGGAGTGTTAGATACCGTGGATCTCAGCCCCTGGTATACCCACCCCCTCTAGGCCCCGGGCGGCCAATGATTGCCCTCCCTCACCGCCTGGTCCGCCCTCCCCTGCCCCGACCGGCATAGGGCTTACTTGGGCCGGGGAGACGGTGGAGCGAGCAGCGCCTGCTGCAATGCCAACGCTGCTTGCTTGCTGGATGTCACGTAAGTGCCTTACGACACTTTTGCAACACCCTGCACCGGGGCAGCACATGCTGCCCCCGTGCAGACGTTACATCTGAGGCATCTGGTGGGGCCACTGTGAGATACAGGAAGCTGGACTAGATGGGCCTTTGGCCTGATCCAGCAAGGCTCTTCTTATGTTCTTACGTTACACAGGATTGCACCGCCAGTCTTAGACAATTCCATGAAATAATTCTTCCCATTTGCCTTGAGACATAGTCATAGATTGTATGTGGAATTTGAAAGAGCACAGTGGATTCTGAAATGAGCTACACTTTCTGGGGTGTGTCCTCCATTGCACCAAATCACACTAGGCCTGATCAGAAGCTTCTACTTCTAAGCTCCTCATACCCCAGTTGATGACATTTTTGACATGTGCCAAAGCCTAGAGGCCGCCATGCCTGCAGTTGCCTTCACACATAGTGCAGATTGGACTCTCCTTGGCACCTTTGCTCTTCCTACTATCTTAATGGAACCATCCGAAGGATAAGGAAGGCCTGATCATAGTACTATGCTGGTTTCAAAATGCAATGTGATGCACCCGCATTTTCCCCAGCAATGCATCTGCAGACAGAATGTTGAGTATAACTTGAACCCACCAATCATACAACCACAGGGTACACTGAAGTGAGTTCTGTACTGAAGTGGCAACTTAAACATGCATAGCTGTGATCATCATGGAGTCAATCCAGTGAAGCTGCCCCTGTATTTGGTCGGTCCCAAGTATTGGGTCACATATGTTGTATTTTTTGCAGGACTGTTACCCTGGCAACAATTGGAAGAGGATCTCTTGTGGGTTCTGGATCTGTTCACATGAAAGCTATTCTAACCTTCCATGGAGCGTGATAGACAGAGTAGTTTCCCTGTGATCGATTGTGTTTGTGTGCTGACTCTGAATGAGAGAAGCAGCGAGAAAGACTGCATGTCAGGACTGATGTGTGAGAATGAATGCACCAATGAGGGCACATGCATGTTTGATCCCTCTCTGCGCCTGTTAAAATCCAGAAGAAAGGGTACAGACAGCACTTCCGCCAATGACCAGGACAGGCAATAAAGGCTCAAGAAAGAAGGGATGCTTAACTCTTGTTTTTCCCCTGTGTTTATGAAGAGGAGCCACAGAGTGACCTGTCCTAGCCTTCAGTTGCAGTAGCTACAGCATCATACCCTTTTTAAACAGGAGAATAGCAGCTGCCCTAATAAACAAGGTACTGATGCCTTACAAAACTAGGCGATACTGCTGCTGCTGCTGCTTCCAAATATGACAAGATATGAGAAGAAACTGAGGGAGGGGAAATTTGCAAAGAGAAAATAATAGAGGGGGAATATTCATGAGTTTTTGCGAGCCTTCACTTTTGTAGCATTGTCGGCCGCTGAAGCATGCGTAAACTTGATTGGATATTAATCAACACCGTCTTGATATTCTTTGTGGACGGCTAAAGCCTCATCAATGTATATTGATCAGACATTTTTATGCTAACCAAGACATGCATTAATGAGAAAGCGGGGAAGTAAGAGCCTCCACAAAGAGTAACATGTGCAAAGCTATGTTATTTATCTTAACCGTTTAAATAGCAGCACAGTTCTTGTACAATACAACATTTCGTAGCCCACAGTAACCTTTCTGAGGCGTACCATGCCTTAGAAGGGGCGTTGAACAGACTGCAGTTACAGAACAGGCCTTCACTCAGTGAAATCTTGCTGACAGCTGAGAGCTGAATGTTGCATTTTTGCTACCCTTAAGATAACACAAATGCCGCAACAGCACACCATCTCCGTCAGACTAAGAACTGATTGATCACTGATTGACAATTTTAATTGGTACATCCGTTCTGTGCAGTGTGAAAGCTTTTCAGAGCAAGTTGCCATTGCCTTCTCATTCTACGTTGTCACCCTTTAAGAAACAAAGTGCGTTTTACAGATGATTCGATAACTGTTACAGTCAATTATGGTTTGTTTGTATGTGGAATGTCTTACTGGTAAAGGAGCACATCATTCATTTTGGATACATACTTTTTATTTCTATATGACACTCCAGTGGTATCTCTCAAGACATCAGTATTTCTGGTCTATAGAGTTGATGGTATTGCAGATTGGCATCGATGGACTATTTCTTTTATGATGGTGATTATTACTACATTCAGAGTATAGAGTATTTCAGGTGTAGAATTTTTATACTGAAACATGCGGTACTGTGTTGTTGTTTTTCCTGAAGCAGCAGTGATTTATAGTGGCACAAGCAGTATACTGAAGAGAAATTGTTTCTGTTTAAAAGTTTTGAACTCTTTTATTGCTCGATGAGAGAAGTTAACATTTTGCTTGGCACACTGAAAACAGACTATGGTGTTTTCAAAAATGGTGTTCTGTAATTTGAGAAATGCTAAAACGTGCCTGAGTTGGTTTTCCATGGGGAAACATCTTTCACCTAACAATGAGTTGTATAATTGCACAGTATGTCTCTAATTGAGTAGCTCTATTTGAATGAATTATTGTTGAACAGAGATCAGTCGGAAAGCCCAAATTAAAGTACAGTGGCCTTGTTTCCTCTTCGGCGACTAGGTCCCTCTCAGTGATAAGAGAAGCAAATGAAAGGGGCAGGTTGGCACAGCACAGTAGTGGGCCTATGAAAGTCCCTGTGGTACCTCTGTATAGGCTTACCATATCGCCGACCGGGACGCTCCGTTTTGCCCTTAAGGGGCGGGGCGGGGGGAAGGGAGCCAGAGCGTTGCTCTGGCTCCCTTCCCCCTGCCCTGCCCCTTAAGGGCAAAACGGAGCGTCCTGGTCGGCGATATGGTAAGCCTACCTCTGTACATACATAAGTACTGAGGCTTCTGGGATCAGCCCAGGCAGGTGGACCTTTTGATGGTCATTGCTGAGCTTTGCTGACCGCTGATGCCACCCTGCCTGTAGTTTCAACAGCTGCCCCACCTTGCTGACTTCTGATGTCAGTCTTGCGGCTTACAACTGCACTATGCATTCAGACATATCAAATGGTATGGCTCTCCAGGGACTGTGCCACTACAGAATGTTTTAAGCAGCAGCGTAGCTAGCCTCCGCAGGGGGGGCGACACCCCATGACATCCCCATGACATCAGAAGCCCCACCCGCACGTGACATCAGAAGCCCTGCCCCCTGCGGTGTTATGGTAAAAAAGTGTCCCCTGGCATTTTTTTGCTGGAATAAGGCTACTAGGGGACCAGGCTGGTGGACGACTCCTTTCCCCCCTACCGCGCCACAAAAGGCCACTTTTTGCTGCCGCCGAATTGCCACAGATGCGGCGGCTTTTACACCACCAAACCAGCCATGCCCCGGGGGTGGTCCACCCCGCCCCCCATTCCTACACCATTGGTTTTAAGAGCAGAGCAGAAATATTGCCCAAACTCATACTGGAGCAGGATACAAAATGTGTTCTGTAATGCTGAGACCTACATTAGGAATTAAACACAATTTCCCCTATTAGTGTAGCTCAGAATGTTGGGTCCTAAACATGCATAGTCAGCTTTCAGCAAAGCCAGGTGCTTGATTGATTGGCCATGCAAAGAAGATCATGAATATTAATCCCTTCCTCTCAATTAATGCCCACTGAAACACTTGATTTGCTGTGAAACATCCAACTAACAGCGCAATCCTATCCAACTTACACCACCTGTGTAACCAGCAGTGCAATGAGAATGGGAGGCCCCAGAATGGAAAGGGGATTCAAATCCCCTCCAAAGGGGGATTCAAAGGGGATGTATATCTCCCCTCCCCTCCAAAGCCTCCTGTCCTACCCTCCCCCGTTGGTTACACCGGTGGTGTAAGTTGGATAGGATTGCGCTGTAAGTTGCCTTTTGTTTCCTGAGTATCGGTTTTGATCAGTATTCTTGACCTTTTCTTGATTTTTGTACCCCATCCATCCAGATCTAAGACCTTGTCTTGATTTCAGATATGTTTGTTCTCCGAGGAAAGGTTGAGTTCCCAGTTGGTTTTCTTCCATGCCCATGGCTTATGTTGGGTGCAGGACAAGTGAAATCAAGCTACAATTCTCAAAGAAATACAATATAATATGTATGCATGTGGAGTCAATGTGCATACACTGACATTATGAGCTGTGAGAAAACTCTCAGAAAACATGAACTGTTTTTGGAAAAGAAAGCTTGTTTTCAAAAAGAAAGCTTTTCAACGTAGAGAGAATTCTGAATTGAACTGAAGGGAAATCTCCTAATATTACTTGTAAAATGTATCTTTGAATGCTTCCTTGTGGATGTGTTTTCCTATTAACAGCTGGTTTTGATTTAATATACACACAGTTGTTCAACACAACTATAAAATCTGAACAATTGTGAGGAATTTTAGTAACACAGCCCAACAAAAAAAGATTTTCTTCTGGTGCTTTGGACGTTAGACCTATTCTTTGGTATATTTGGGGCACTGATTCAAAAAATGGCATCAGTTTTGCCCTATCAGCTCTAGTTTTGGAGACATGACACCTTATATGCTGGTTCAAGCAGCTTCCTTGTGAGGAAGCCATGGCGTCGTTCTTAGACTATATGGTGGCTATGCTGTATCTCCAGAACTAGTGCTGATAGGGCAAAACTGATGCCATTTTTGGAAACAGTGCCTCAAATATACCCAAGAATAGGTCTAACTTTTAAGGCACCAAAATGTGTGTTGGGTTGTGTAACCTATCACTACTGCATTTTCCCATGTTAAAAAGTGCTTTGCATATGGGAAGGTAGCACATCGGGAAGAAGGTTAGGGTAGACAATGTGTTCATTCTGTATATGCAGGGAGTTTTTAATGGGAGAGCACGGAAATGTGTAAGCCCAGCCTTCAAAGGAGCACAGGAAAGTTGTCCCACCTGACATTTTTGAATGAGTGCTTTGACTGAAGGGAATTTTTCCCTCATTATTTTCTGATATTCTTCTTAGAAAAATAAGCAATCTATCATACATGAGGTGATAAACTAGTATGAAACAGCATCTATGCTTGCATTGTACATGGATAATAACAGACATTTGGAACAAAACAAGACAGTCTATAAAACAACAATTTCTTCACCTTTTTTTTCTTTTGCAGAAATGTCACTAGCGTAGTTCAGGCTTCCCTAGATACTCTGTAATGGGCCTTTTCAAAACAAAGCTTAAACATGAAGGATCAGCAAAGTTTTGGTAATTGTACAAATACCCTTGTTTCTGGTACATTCACTTGATACGTTCAGAGTCAGGGGAGAGACGGCAAAAAGCACTGCAGGGTTGTTTCAACTGTGTGCAATTCATCTTTTAAATGATATGTTTTTCTCTTATGAAGTATTTGTCATATCAAATGTGTCATAGTTCCATAAAAGGTCTTTTAGATTTTCGTCCCTTAGGAATTTTTAAGTACAGTATAGTGGCCCCTTAGAAGAAGGTTTTCTGGTACATTTATAAATAAGCAGCTCTGAGTTTCCTCATTGACTGCTGACATATGAGAAATGGAAAGACTCTATGCGCATCTTAAACTGTAGGGATCTCAGAAAACTTTTTGATCCTCAACTGGCTCACTAAGATGAGGTTAATTTATTTCTTATTAATGGCCCAAACCTATACGGGCCTTCTGCTGCTGGGACTAGCTTTCCAGCAACGTAAGGTCCTTTACAACGGTCACTAAAGGTGACACACCGTGTCGCAGAGCAGGGTCACCACTGCAAGTGGTGAATGGCTGCGGGTCCATGCCAGCAAATTCTCCATGTGTGTCCCCCAGTGCCGGTAAGTCAGTGCGGGGGTGGGAGGGAGGCGGGGAGGGTGTGGAAAGGGGCAGAGAGGGAGAGGAATGGGGAGGAGGTGGGGAGAAAAGGGGGTGGAACAAGGGCTGGAAGTGAGTGGTATCGGTATCCATTTTCCAGGTCCACTTGGACTTGTACCAGCTAAATTGCTGGCGTAGGTCTGAGAACACCTGTTCCAGCACCAGAGGCTTACCCCCAGATAAGGGAACAAATGTTCCATCACCCAGAGGAGACCTCTGAGACTGCCCCCACCCACAGGACGCAGCATGCCTCTGGCAATGTGACTGCATCCGCAGGGGAAGGAAAGGATAGAATTGGGCTGCCCAAAACTTAGACTAGTTAGGAGATCTGCAACCCAGATTATGGATTGTCACCTTGTTCTGCAGTCCCTTTGAAAGCACAGGTTCACAGTCTGGGAGTGCTCCTGAACCCAGTCTTGCACCTGGATGCTCAAGTGTCAGCTATGGCCTTGATTGCTTTTGCCCAACTTAGGTTGATGTGCCACCCACACCCTTGCTTGAAGCAGTCAGAACTGCCTATGGGCGTCCTTATAGTTATATGGTTATATTGTGTTTGGATTACAGTCATATGCTGTAAAAGGAGCTGCCTTTGAAGACTATTTGAAAGTCAACTACAATATTGCAGAATGCTGCTGCATGATTGTTGGCTGACACAAAGAATGGTGAAGACATGACACTTCTGCTCTATCAGCTGCATTGCTTACTGATTCATTTCCAGAGGAATTTAAGGCGCTGGTTTTGAACTTTAAAACTCTAAATGGCTTGGGACCAGAGTACTTGAGGGACCATCTCCCATTTTGTGAAACTGCCAATGAGATCAGAGGGAGGGCAGCTGAGGGCATCTTCCCTCGGAAATCAGAGGGAAGGCCCAACTGAAAGGGCCTTCCTGCATGTCTCACCACTGGCCAGAGGCATCGCTACGGTGGGGGCGGTACTGTAAATTCTGCGCCATCCCAGTCCCCGTTTACTCCCTGGTACGAGGAGGCCCCACCCCCTCACCATCGGAGCCATTCAGTGCAGTGAAGGCAATGCGCAGGGAGTCCCCTGCGCGTTGCCTTCGCCGCACTGAATGGCTCCAAAGGCGAGGGGACGGGGCCGCCTCGTGCCGGTGAGTAATGGAGAATCAGTGTGGTGCGGAACTTAGCATTCCACCCCACCTCCAGCGACGCCAGTGATTGGATCGCCTAAGACTCGGGCTGCACTGCAATCCTATACACCCCTGGGAGTAAGTCCTACTGAACTGCAATCTATCCTACTGAATTTAATGGAGCTTACTTCTGAGCAGACATGCATAGGATTGCGCTGATGTTTTGTTTTTCCAAAAATTATGTATATATTTTCCATTTTTGGAAAATTATTATTTAATGTATTTTCAACAACACAACTGAAAATAAATCTGTAACTTTTCAATAGAGTTGTGAAGTGTAGCTCAGATAAAAGGTGACAAGTTTCCTCCCTTGATTGTATGACGTTGCAGTGGGAAAGTACCATGATATGTATTTGGAAAAAAAATATCATTGTCCTGGGAAATTACCATAATCCAAAAGAATAGTAAAACCTTAATAAAAAGGCAAATTTAGCCCAGTTCTAACAGATGATTAACATTTTGATTGGATTGCAGTGTGGAAAGAATTATCTTTACAATTCTGGATCATTTCAGAGTTTAATAATCTACATTGCACAGCTGCATGAAATACTTGAAATTTTTATGTTAGAACCAAAAGTAATCAGAGCTCCATAAAGACTGTACAGTAACCACCTGTCTTGTGTTAGACAGACATCTCCTTTTTCTTTACTTAATTTCCTGGAACCTAAATCCCAAAATGGATCTATTAAAAAGTAGTTGGTATTATATTTTGCAATAATCATGCATATATGCCTTTAATGTCATATATTGTTATGCTATGAATTTAACCTTGTTGGTGTATGTTTCATAAAAGAAACAAATGTTCTCTATATTGCAACTATATTTTGTTTGAAATGGAACAACATCCTTCATTCCAAGCAACAAAAGGATTATGCGTAGCCTGGATAAATAATAATAGCATGTAGTTATTATTGTACAGCATTTTTTTTAGTGCATGAAATGCTCCACATGTATTATCTTGATGCAATCCTTACATAGATCATACAAGGAAAACAAGTACATTAACCTCATATTGCAACTGGGACTGAGAAAGAGTGGTTTGCCTTGGGTTACCTACAGCCTTCTCGTGGCAGGATTGGGCTTACTATGGAGCCCATTATGACAGCAGAAGTGAGTTCTGCTGTTGTAAAATGGCTGCCAATGGAGCACTCCATCAGTGGCCATTTTGTGCATACGCTGCAACAGATAACACCACTGAAACTCCACTGCTGGACCCCACCAGAACATGTAGGATAGCAGTGGGGACAGGGGGTCGGAGGGGGCTGGGAGCAGGTGAAACTGGGTGGGGAGGGGGAGGAATAGGGGCAGGGAGGCGGTGGGAGGAGGTGGATCTGGTGGCAATGGCGCATATTGGATTCTATGCCATCTTTTTCAAACCTCCCTGCCCCTTTCTTTTCCTCAGACCTGCACCAGCTAAAGAGTAGCTTTACTACCAGCTAAAGAGCTGGTGCAGGTTCGAAGATACCCATTGCAAAATGGGAGGCTTATGAAGGGGTAAGGGGAAATAATTCCCCTTTGCCTTCCAAAGCCTCCCAATCCCCCTCCCCCACTGGATACAGTGTGTGCCATGAAAGAGAGTTCATGGCAGAGGGGGGATTTGAACCAGGAAAGTCCTATTCACAGCTCAGGCACTATTCACTATACTACACCAGCATTCTGGTGTATACATTCAGAATTCTAGAATAAGGAGTCTAGTATTCATCCCACATGTATAAAGAGAATTGAAAGGTGAGTGTTTTGTTTCATTTATTTATCAATAGAAAACTTGAATGTATCTATAATTAAAACAAAATTATGAGTATTGCATCATTAAGATCAGAAAGAAAGAAAAGTACACTCTCAATCTACTTCTATGAACTGTACTAAAATTTAAACATCTTCCAAAAATGAACATCAGAAAGGAAAATGAAACAAATCACACAATATTCCAAATTTTACACCTAACGTTTTCCTGTGGCTTACAATATCTCCAGTATTCCAGTAGTGCATAGCTTGGCTCTATAAATTCTTTCTTTATAATCTTCCTAGATTTTTTTTTATAATCTTCCTAGATTATAATCTTTATAATCTTCCTAGTTTTTTTTTGTACAATAATCTTATACATTATAATTCTAGACCACATTCTAATTCCTGAGTGGTCTATAGTAGGAGGAACGTGTTGTCTCCAGTTTAAATGTGCATTCTAAAGTTGTTACATGGTTCTACATTCTCACTTTAAGAATACATTTTCCTTTATCCTTAAATGTTGTCCAATTTATAAGAAATGGGAAAAGAGTGACCGCATTACGCATTAGGCAAGGATTTTTCAAAAACTCATTTAGACATGAGCAAGTGGGTTGCCATTGTTTTGTAGGCTGCTCCTACTTCCACAATGACATGAAGAAACTTGCAGTGCTTTGAAAGATGCGTCAGTTTAGACTCTGACAAGGGGATGTGTGAGTTTCAGGCCGATGCAGCTGTTACGAAGAGATGACCCCAGGATGTTGAAGAATTGTACAGATATGGCATTGTAATGAGGGTACTCCCAGCTGGTCATAGAAAGCATCAGAAAAGGCAAGACATCTGCATGTGAGACTTAAATAGCCTTTGAATCTGCTTTGTGCTATTTGTATGAATATGTGATCAATGCAGAGGAGAAAGTGAAAGAGGGCATTTGCTATGGGAAGATACATTCTGGTTATTGTCAGTTTTATATTTGCATTACAAACCAATTAAAACAAGAACTAATTTGGGCAGTCCAATCCTATCCTCTCCTGATGTGGGCCATGTAGCGTGGGCCGTGCAGCTCATGCCAAATCCTATCCAGGGAAGGAGGCGGCTGGAGGTCTACTCGTAGTAAGGGGATGTTCATCCCCTTACCGCAGGTAAACCCCCAACTACCGCAATGGGGCTACTTGGTTCGCCGCCAGCTCTTTAGCTGGCAGAGAACTGAGAGTCCCCATGTTGGCAGAAAGGGCCTGGGAGGGAGGATATGATATTGCATCTAGGTGGATATGGCACCTGGAGAGATCTTGTGTTACAACAATTAGTGGGAAATAGTCAATTGGGCAGGAAAATGTTTTGAGCCTTACTTAAGTAAGGCTGCAATCCAATACATGCTTACCTGAGAGTAAGTCCCATTGCATTCTGAGTAAACATGTACAGAATGGTATTTCTGGAATAAACTCTTCCACCTGCAAAGCATGCTGTAGTAAGTCAACCATAGCCTTTAGATTCTTTTTAATAACAGTGTTTTGTTTTCACTTTCAATGTGAGAAGATTTGCAGTAATTCTGAGGAAACTTTTTCAAGGACAGCAGACATAGTTTTTTTGTTATGCCTTAGACTGAGTTTTCTTGCCCATTTCTACGGTTGGTGTCAGGGGTTGCCTTCACTGGTCAATTGGCTGAGTACCCTTGAGACCACCTTTTGCACAGTGGCGGCAAAGCAACTCTCCCCATTGTTCCTCTGCTCTCTCCCATTCAATGAGGTTAGCTCCACCGTGAAATTTTAGAGGGCCTACCCAAGTATGAGTGGGTCATGGAGGGCACTTGCAAGAGCCCTCTGAAGCCTGGAGCTGGCCCTGTCCATTTTTCATTCTGCAAACCTGCACACAAGATCCTTATTGAAGGTTTGTCACAAAGGTGCAATGCTTTTTAAGGTGGGCTGTTGAATTTCAAAGCCAATGTGCAGAATTATCTTATGAGTTGTATAGGCAAGGGGAATGGAGGCTTCCTGAAGTAATTTCATAAGTTAAAGGCCGGTGACTGAGCCAGGGCTGGAACAAAGGACTACTAACATTGATTGCTCCACTTTATTCACTGGTCTGTCATTCTGCTACACTCTAATATCTCAAGCAACCATTAACAGGAAGATAAATAGCATAAAGTTCAGGAACAGGCCCTGCCTGATTCTCCTCTTCTCTTGAAATGTAGGCAGCACTGTTGGCCTTCACAACAGACACTGATCTTACTCTAGTCATGATCCAACTGCATCATCTTGAAGAGGGCATGGTGTCTACAATCAATTGCCATAGATAAAAAGCTTTTCCGATAAACTCATCTAATTAATTAACAGAATGCAGACTTTAAACTGATGAAGACTGTAACATCAAGTTTTCCTTAATTCTAGGGTGAACGTATCAATAACTCTGGGGAGTGCAAAAGGAAGACCAACATGGCATTGTGAATGTCATCTCAGTTTTGTTCAAGGCTCATGGTTGCCTTAGTAGCAAGTAGAATGCTGAAGTTGTATTTTGGGATACAGAATATTTCAGTTCTCTATTTTCCATATCAGCGCTTCTCAAACTGGTGGGCTGCGACCCACCAGGAGAACCGGATGCGGTCCCCTGCCACCTTAAGGGGTGGGGACAGCATGTCGGTGGCAATCCCTGGGGAAAACGTTTTAAAAGGCCTCCTGAAACCCTCCAGAGGGCTCCAGGATCCCCGGTAAGTGTACATATCATCTTTGTTTCCTGGCGCTGGCGGCGATCCCAGGGATCGTTGCCTCTGTCCCCGCCCCTGCAACCACTCAAAGTTTTCCATGCCCTGCCTTGCAGTTTTCCCTTGCCTTGCAGGGAGAACTTTGAGAACCACTGTAAATCATAGAAAGTATGCTAGAGTCAATGATGGGGTATTATGGGATGCTAGTATGCCTGCCGGAGGACTGTCTGGAGACCTACAGGCTCTTGTCAGTGTGCTCCTTTCCTGCCCTTTAAAAAAATACCTTGCAGTCAAGCAAGCATAGGTGTTCTCAGTGATGTGGATCAAGTCTCTGGGTCCAAGTCTCAAGTCAAATCCCAAGTCTTTGCCCCCAAGTCCCAAGTCTTTGGTTACGAGTTGCAAATCCCTATCTATTTAATGGGGAAAACAGGTTTAAACCTGAATAAAAGTTGAGTTGTTGTAAAAGCAGAGGCGTCACTACACTCCCCGTGGGGGGCATCGACGTGACACCCCATGTGATGCCACAAGCCCCGTCCCCTGGGGGGTGATGTCAAATTTGGCGGCGACGTGGCGCAAAAGCATCAGGGGCAGGCTGGAGGTCACTCTAGAGTGACTGGGAGCTTTGACGGTGAAGTAAGGTCACTTCCAAACCGCCTTCCTGGCCTCAGTGGCTTGAAAATTGTTTTTCCTGTGTCTTCCTCAGCTCCTGGGAATGTAGGTTCAAATCTCACCCCAGCATTACTGGAAGAATGAGCAGAATCTCTCTCTCTCTCTCTCTCTCTCTCTCTCTCTCTCTCTCTCTCTCTCCCTCTCTCTGTAAAAACCAAAGCATGTAAGTTATTGTACAAGGCAAGCTGTCCTTTTGCAACTGGCTCTACCTCCCCAAGCCACCATTTTGCATATGTAACTTTTACATTCTAAGTATTTATTGAACACATCAAGCTTCCTTATACTCAGTCAGACTGGCCCAGAATCATGCCTGGCAGTAGTTCTCCAAGGTCTCAGACAAAGAAAGGCCTTTTCAATTACAATTATTGGCTATACTGGAGATTGAACCTGGGATCTTCTGCATACAAAGCATGTGCTCTACCAGTGAGTACTCCCATTACACACCCAGGACTCTATCTCACTCTCTCCCCCCTGTTCTTGTACAGGTGCATGCACACACACACACACACACACACACACACGCACGCACGCACCTTTTTGTAATTGATCTTCACTTGACCAAAAGTCCATCACTGCCTATGCTTGGGACTGAGGCTAAACACTGATATGTCGTTGTGTTGGTGTCAGGACCCTTATACTTTATCTCTGTTGTCAGAGTATGCAGAAAATTTATGGCGTGCAGCCTCCCCAGTCCTTGTCCGCAGCGAAGAATGACACAGACACGGTAGTTTCCACCACCAAAGTCTATTTACATGGCTCACAAGTATATACAAGCAGATAAGTAAGGCAGTCTTTCATCAGCAATGTTGTACAGAGCAACTGCATAGAGAATTGAAGCCTCAGATACTGGTCCGGGGTGCTTTACCTTTATATAGTTGCTAACCAATCAGATTCAAACATTACATCCTAGTCAGCATGACACAGCACTTTTTTCTACCACCTTGTTAACCATTTAGTATAAGCATGGTCTCATCTTTTGTTTAATCACTATGACACAACATTTTTTGCGCTGCATGGTTTTTTCTGTTCATGCTTGTGAATTCCCAGGTTACAATAACCTGACATCTGTTATCAATTTGAGTACTTTTGGGAATGACTTGCTTAGGACACCTATTTAAACATGTTTAACATGTTTAACACTTCATTCAGGAAGATGTAAATTTGTGCACGAGTAGATACATTTTGGGAAATGGTACAGAGTCACCGAGCAGCATTTCTACCATAGAATGAAGATGTTCACCTCGTTATTTTTAAAAAGGGGGAGAAGAAAGAAAGAAAACAACAACCTCCAGACTGAATCTGGAGCTTCCATTACCAGCAGATGGCTGAGAAGTGGCCATTCCAAATATTTTTTTGAAGAATGTGCAGTTTTGGTTTTTAGAATGTAGTTTCTTGAAAGGTACCCAAAAAAGCAATTAGAAAATGAAATCATGTTCATTGTAGGTTTTGGCCTTCCATGTCAGTGGTGAGTATTTACTGTATGATGTTTGGAGTGTGTATAATTTTACTCTTCTTTAAGGACTACTGCACATGGGGCACCTTTCCTGTGCTGGTATAGATGAAAAATGTTTGTGTTGCCATACATCCCAGCGTGGGATGACCATGTGTGTCTATTTTCATGCATGTACTTGCATTGGGAACCTACTGCCAATTGTGGCTATTTCATACATGTATGTTAAGACAAGAACATGTTGCATACTTATGCGTGTGTAGATGGAGTCTGTGTATGAAGTGCACCTATGCCACTTTGAACTGCCATCCAATTCTCTTCCCTTTTTCTCCCCATTGGCTTTCTCTCTTTTTTTTTCTTGTACTAAAATACGGGGTACATACCGTATTGGTCTGAGTATAAGACTCACTTTTTTCTCCTAATTTAAGTTTTTAAACTAGGGGTGCATCTTATAATCAGGCTGTTGCAATTTAATGCCAGTGATTTAATTAATTTTTTTAATAGCACCAAACTTTAAGGGTGCGTCTTATAATCAGGTGTGTCTTATACTCGGGATAATACGGTATATCTAAGGCTGCAATCCTATACACACTTACATGGGAGTAAGTCCCATTGAACTCACTAGGGCTTACCTCTGAGAAAACATGCATTGGGTTGCACGGTCAGCCATGTGGTGAATCGGAAGCCCTTCAAAAGTGAAAATGTGACTTACAGCCAGATGCTATGCAAGTTTGTTCAGACGTTAGCTCCATTTACTTCAGTGGAATTACTCCATGGGATTGCAGCCTAATTCAGTGCGGTGCATTGAAGATAGTTTTCTAAAGCAGCAGATCTTTCAAGTTGCTGTCTTATTTCCCATAAGGCTAGAACAATACTGGCAGTTATACTTTCAAAAATTGATCCTTACCTTTCTGCTCCCCTTCTTTTCAAACTCCTGATTGTCACTCAAGTGTTAAAAAGATCCAAATAATGGAGAATATCATTTAAGACACCATGTACCTTCGTCATCCAGCTTTGCTGAACATGCCAAAGATCAATTCCATCAGCGCTGGTGGTACTTCCAGCTCCTGCAATAAATTTTAAATCAGACACTTTGTACCTACTTGTACACTTGCCTGACACCATCCAAAGTACCATAGTTACTAAGGAAACCACTTCCTTGTTATCTGTCTCATTTAAAAACAAAACACAAATACTTTTCTCTTCTCCTGTCTCCCCCTTTAGGGAATCATGAACTCCCTACTCAAAGTCCTCAGTGGCAACACAGGAGTAGTACAAGCCCATATGCCAGATCTTAGAACTGTGCTGTTCTTGTTCATATTTGTTTGTGGATTCTTCCTCATGTAATTATGTGCCTCAAATTATTATCCCTGCTGTAGTTTCACTGTGTGGGTGTTTTTTTATTTAAAAAAATGCAAGACGTTATACAGCCCAGTCCAGCCTAAGGCCTCAGCGGCACAATTCAGGCACAACTGCAGCCTAAGCGCCTTAGGCTCGAGTTGTGCCTGAATTGTGCTGCAGAGGCCGAATTTGTGCTGCAATTGTGACTGACATAGGACGGGTTAAGGAAAGTTGACCAATTCAGTCCTAAGCGGCATAAGAGCTATTCTGTCCTAAGTTTGGCCTAAAAGTGGGCGTGTTGGGGGTGTGTCGGGGGAGTGACGGGGGCGGTTACGAAATTTGTTCCGGTTCCAGACACTGGCGACCCCCTGACATGCTCCCTCGAGCACAACTTAGGCACAAAATTTGGATCAACAAAAAGGGTGGACTCAAATGTGAGGAGACCCATAGGAGCCATTTTACCTTACCACCCACACCAGCCCTCTCCTGAAAAGTTCTGACACCCTGGTCCCGAGTTGTGCCTGAGTTAGGACGGAACAGTTGTGGCCTAACTCTGGACACGGACCCAAATAGTTACCCTATCAGCACCCAGCCCCACCCAGCCTCTTTCCCACAAAAGCCCAGCCCCAGCCCTCCTCTCTCTCTCTCTCTCTCTCTCTGAGCACGTGGCGTGGGGTCCTGTCCCCCAGCACCCACAAAGTGGGACTTTGAAAAATTTCAAACACCCCACTTCTCTCTTCCCTTCTCCTCTCTCCTCTCTGCCCCCCTCTAGGGCAGAGAGGGCTGTGCCGCCTGTGGCCAAACTGTTTACTGCTGTGCCTGGGCAGCTGTCTCCATGCAAGTGTTTGCTAACCCATGTCTTTTTCCCAGCCCCTCTCTCTCCCCCCCCCCAGGCAACAACACCAGCAGGTAAGTGCAGGTAAGAGCACGGTTCGTGCTGACATGTGGTCTGACTTCTGCCTCTTTGCATATAGAAATATAGGTAGGATACATGCCTCTTTACCAATGTCTTGTCTCATAGCTGCCTGCAATGCCTGCCATAATATGCCTCTTTACCAATGTTGTGTCTCATAGCTGCCTGCAATGCCTGCCATGATATGCCTCTTTACCAATGTTGTGTCTCATAGCTGCCTGCAATGCCTGCCATGATATGCCTCTTTACCAATGTTGTGTCTGATTGCTGCCTGTAGTAATGTGAGCACACAATGCCACAAGTGTGGAACTGTTAGCCTTATGTAGACACCAGCTGTTCCCCCCCCCCTTTTCTCCACAGGGTCTACTCACAGGTCAGTATTGGTAGGTTTGCCATGGTTGTGACCCACACGTTGTGTTGTTGTCTTCTCTCTCTGTTTGACCCTTTTCCCTTACAGGATCATGTTCTCCTGACACCCAGGGAAGGAGCGCAGACCATGCTATGTGTCTCACACCTGTCAGCTGTGTTTAATTTCTCTCCCTGCAGGCCTTTGCAACCGGCACACTGGGATTTCTTCAATGGCGATTGCTACCACACAGCAGCTGCCATGGAACACCCCCGTGATTTATGTCTCCCCAGGAATGTCCACCACCACCTACCTTCTGGGGAGCACCCCTGGGCCTGCAGTCTGGTTGCCCCATGGTTGCCTGCCTCGATGCTGCCAGAGGTCCTGGAGCCTGCCCTGCAACCCTCCTCAGCTGCCGGCGCTGCTGCTGCTCCACCTCCCTGGCTGCCTACGTGCTGTCCCTCCCCTTTCCATGGTGCAGGCTGTGGTTCTACAGGGGAAGGGCCTGCATCCCCTGGTCCATGGGGCATGCCTGCTGCTGCTGCTGATGTGGTCCGAGTGGCTGCTGTGACTACCCCTGGTAGCCTCGCCTGGCCATCTCTGCCACTGTTCCAGAACAATAAAGATGCCCCTGGAAACACATGTCCCCAATGTTACACAAGCACTGCCCCCCACACACAGAGACAGTCCCCAGCACACAAGCCCCTGCATGAATCCCAGCCAGGGCCTGCCACAGCCAGCCTAGGGAGACCACAGCAGGAGGGCTGCCAGACCCTCAGGGCTCAGAGGGGAGTGGGGTGTTGGGGGGCCTCTCAGGCAGGCAAACACTGACAGGCGACATGGCGCACGTCCGCCACGTCCGTGAAGAGCCCTTTCGGCAACCGGGGCTCTCACCCGCCCTCGGTCCGCCCGTCAACGGCGTCCGTTTCCGCCCTCGGTCTGCCCGTCAACGGCGTCCGTTTCCGCCCTTCACTGGCGTCCGTTCTGCCCAAGGTCCATCTGCATAAGAGGCGCCCGTTCCTGCATTGCCTCCATCTGCGAAGTGACCCCTGTGTCCCTATTGGTCTCTGCAGACCCCTCTCCCTGTATCCCTCTCCCACCAGCCTTGTTGTCTGTCTGTTTCTGACCCACCCGTGCCCCTCCCCAGCACCCACTGTCTGCCTGTCTGTCTGCCTCCCCTCCCACTCCCTGATGATGGCAGCTGGCCACCCCCCCACCCTGCCAGAGCGCCTGCCGCAACGTGCTGACGTTGCCCCATCTGGGGGCGTGATGAGCTGCGTGAGCCCTTCCCGCTCGCAGCAGACAAGCCCAAGGCATCTCTCGGTCTTGGCTGGGGCACGGAGCAGAAGGCATGCCGGGATACCTTCTTTGTGGGCATTGCCACGGCCCTGGAGGCCCAGGGCTTCAGGCAGCGCACGGGCATGTCATGGCGGAGGCGGTTCAGACTTCATGAGACCCCCCTTGTGCGTGCCGTTCCCACCCCCTCCTTCCCTTCTCTCCCCCGCTCACCCCCCCATTACTCCCACATGCAGCCTCACCGTGGCTTGGGGGTGGCATCGCCTTCTGCAGGAGGGAGGGCAGTGGCACTCCCCCCTGCAGCAGGTGGCTAATGCCCAGGGTGCCCTGGGGCAGCTGGCACTGGCACAACCTCTGCCCTTCAGCTGACTGTCGCACGCCCAGTGCCTGCAGGCCCACCTGTGGCTGCCCATCTGCTGCGAACGCTGCAGCAGCTGTGGTAGGTACACACAGACGAGCTCAGGAGGGGGTTCAGGAGGGGGCTCTTCGCTTCCACAAGACTGACAGCTCCCCACAGGGGACTGCCTGCCTCTGTGGTAAGTGTTGCCTCGATCCTGGCCCACTGCTCTTGCCTCCTGCCTAACTCAGGCAGCCTAACTCAGCCCTATTTTAGGCCACAGTTACGCCGCAATTGTGCCTGACTTGTGCTGAGTTAGGCTGGACTGAGCCCTGAGTTGATGTTTAAAATGGCAGGTTTTAAAATATTAGTTGTATTTATTTCTGAAATGTCTAACTCACTTATCAGGCAAATGAGGCTCCCAAGCATTTAAAAAAATGATTTAAAAAAAAATCATGGACATTTAAAGGAGATACCATCATACAAATAAAAAATGAACGTCCATATTTGGCAACAGATTCTTCAGCGGAAATACGGGAGACAAGGATTTATGGAGCAGGATTGAAAAAGAGAGAATTGAGGTATACTGTACATGTGTGCTTGTACATGAGGTAATTGTGAATATTTCAAAGCATTCAGTAGTTCATTGTTTCCCAAACTTTTTCAACCTGCAGCTCCCTTGACCATTGGCGACCATTGGCCGCGGCTCCCCATTACATCATGTTGATGCCTGCCAATTGGCATTGCACAGTTTTCTGAGAGGATTCTATGGCACTCTGCGGCTCCCCTGGCTGGTTCCCGTGGCTCCCCTGGGAGCTGCGCCTCCCAGTTTGGGAAACACTGAAGTAGTTCATACAGAACTTGCAACATCTTCTTCAAGCACACCAAACTACTCATTTGACTCCTTCAGAGAAAAAAAAATCCCCTTCAGCTGTTTGACATAAAAATTGATTTCTCAGCCTTTCCCTCCTCAGAGTTGACTAATGATTTAAATTATGTAGCTGACAAACCGACCGCAAGAGGAGCCACCATTATGGGTCATGCTCCCCAGGTGCAAGGAGGAGGAGGCGCAGCAACTCAGTATGGATTAAATAATTTCCTAAAGCTGCATTTTCCACAGATATGCATTCCTGGGTTTTATATCTCACAGTCCGAAAGCCATAAACATAAATATGACTGGGGGAGGAAGGAGAAAGGGCGGAAGGTAAAGGGTCATTGTAGTAAAACATCTGTAAAATAAGCAGAAAATGGTTGTGTTCGTTGACTTCTCTCAAAATGTTTCTTTGTTTCATAAGGCATCCTTGAAGCTTCTTTTGTCCCATAAGTGACTCGTTTTTGCATTCATTAAATGTTCTTTATTTCCTCATCTCCACCACTAGACACACATATGCACATGAATTGTCTTGTATCTTTTTGTTGTCAGACACAAGGCAAGGAACCTTAAGTTTTACAGTTTCTATTGGGTTTTCAGTTTGCCAAATTGCCTGGGCATCTTGACCATTAGTATTGAGTGAAAGGAGCCTGCTGGTTGTGTTGTGGTTGTCCTATTGACGTTCTCTGGATGAATAAGTCCTTGTCAGAAGCACCACTAAATATCCACTTTAGAAAAGCCATTGTACCCATAAAAGAGTGCATTTTCCCTTACTCCTTAGAAACAGAGCCAAGTGCAGAAAAGCAGAGTGAAAAGGCAATCTGTAGAGAGAGACGGATATAATTATGAGTAAATACTGTGTGGGTGTTAATTACTAATGTTCCTTCACCCATCCTTGGTGTAGTATCTAAAAGTGTTTCTTTATAGAGTTCTGTATGGAGTGTTAGATTTTAGATTCACTGATACAACTTTCTGGTATTTGTTACAATAGCAGAAAAAGAAAAAAAGCAGAGTAATCCCTAGACAACCATTGCACTGTGCTTTCAGAGTTAGGGCCTTACAAACAGACCTCGGGCAGTCCAATCCTGCTCTAAAGATCCGCCAGGCGGCAGACGCCGCCTGCTGGATCCTGATCTCCGACGCGGGTAGCCTGCAGCAGGCATCCTGTGGCGGGAAGTCTACTCGGGGAAGGGGACGCTCGTCACTTTCCCCGAGTGTAACCGTGGCTGGGGCTGATAGGCCTCCTCGGATTTCCGCCAGCTATTTTACTGGCGGAAGTTGGAGGAGGCCATGTAACGGTTTAACCGATCGGCGGGGGTCAGGATTTGGTCAAGGCCGATCCCTGACCCCTCCCCAAACAGCTGGGCCTATCGGCCCTCGCTGTTTGCTCCTGGACCGCCCACCCTCCGCTGGATCCTCACCTGGCTCGGGCGGCAGGCAGGAGACGATCTGGGTGGCGGGGCAGGGCAGGCAGGCCTTTCGCCAGCCTTCCCTGCTCGCGAGTCATTGTGAAAGTGCTTTACGGCACTTTTTGTGATGGCTTAGGGCGGCGGAACGCTCATTCTGCCACCCTATTTTAGGTCAGAATTGCACCCTAAGTTCTTACAAACAGACCTCTTGTACTCCACATTTCACAACACCAAAAATTATCAATAAATAAAATATTAGGTGTCTTCTGAACATGACACTGGAAAGTATAACTGCCATGAAGTCATGCGTTTTAATCTGTGGAGCACAGGTACCGTACATTGAGTGCAAAAATTGCTATGTTTGGGAATGTTTTATATGATATTTAATGGATCTTGGTTTAGCATTTTAAAATTTGGAATAAACAAAATGTATGAGATTTTGTGATCTCGAAAAGTATACCCAGAGAATCAGTCGGTACGTTTTTGTCCTTCATTAGGCAGGCTTCATGGCAATGGAGGCTAGTAAGCATTCCGGAGTGTCAGACCAACGAAAACATTGGCCAATAGTACAGCTAACCAGTTATTACTTATTCATAACTCGTGGTTAAGAGGAGGAGAAGGAGGGACCCTGTGTGCAAATTATCAGCAAAAGACGCATGTTGAGTGTGCAGAACTTAAGTTAATTACCCAAAAATAATGGGCTGGAAATGAGTCAAGCATTGCCTCATTAGTGTTCGCTGTCATCGGATGAGGGTGAGGAGGGAAAAACAACAGACAGAGAGTTGTGCAGCCCAATCTTGCGCATGTTTACTTGGCACAAAATCCTACTTGGTTCAATAGACTTCTGCATGAGGTGGACTTAATGACAACAGCAAAATTATCTTTCCATGGGGATGATACCCTTTGGAAATGAGATAATATGCACATTTCGAACCTTAGGCTACCATTTCTTTTACTTGAAGGTGGAATCTTTCAAGATGCTTTCATTACTGGTTTTTGATTGTCCTTCTTTCAGGGATGCCATTCTTGCAGAATGGAATGGATGAAGGTATACCATCTAATGATTTTCAGAGCTACACCCAGCATATTGGTAACATATGCATTAGAGCTAACATCTAATGACCTAGAAAAGGAAACACAATGACTTTATTGACCACGACTACATGACTACTTTATGGTCAACAAGACTGTGATCTATCATGGTAATTATTGCATAAGAAAACCACAAGCACCAACCACAAAAGATCTGTGCAGATGTTCCTTTTGGGTACAAAATTAACATTTGGAGGTTCAGGATTTCATCTCAATTTCCATATCTTCAAGGTATCATTTGCAGAAGCTATTTTACATGTACACAAACTTATATACTATATAGCTATGTTCTGCATTTTTCCATAGGGAGACTACATGAGTTTCATACTTCTGTGCAAATGGCACCTTGGATGGATGGAGGTTGAGGCAGGGCCAGTGGGCATGACCCTGATTTCCCCCCCCCCCATTCATTTGTACAATACATGAAGGCACAGGAATAGAATGAAAACAGAAAGAGTGCTCTTGAAAAATACACACTATAATAGTTTTGAAACATTATGGAGAACAGCAGTACATCCAGGATTTTGTTTTTATTATGTGATATATTGTTTACAGCTGATGGGCCACAGTATTTTATCAACAGTCTGATCCTAAACAGGTTTATTAGGGTGATAATACCACAGAGTTCAGGGGGACTTGCTTTCTAGTAAGTGTGTTTGGGATTGCATCCTAAGAGCACAATTCTATGTATGTCTACTCAGAAGTCCCATACTATTGAATGGGGCTTACTCCCAGGTAAGTATATTTAGGATTGCAGCCTTACAGTGCAATCCTGTCTACATTTAGACCAGAGGAGCGATTGCTGCGCTGGTCTAGGGTGTCACAAATGTGCTGTAAAGCACATTTGTGGCACCTGACGAGCAAGTGGCACCAGCGGAGAGACTTGCGCCACCTTCTATGGCGCTGTGGGACAGATCAACGTCACGGTAGATAGGTAAGTCCCTGCGGTGTGGGGGAGGGGCAGAGGAGGGTGGAACAGGGTGTTTCAGGGGGTGGGATTGGTTGACCAGGCCTGGAAAGGGGAAGGGATTGGCGGGGGCCTCCTCCACAATATCCTATCCCCTTTCCTGGGCCTAGCCGGCATTACATGGCTGGCTCAAATGCGTGCCAGCAAAATAACTGGCACACATTTGAGTAGACCCATTGGGGTGGCTGGGGCTCTACGTCCCTTTACCCCAATGCCCCTTTACCTTGAGGCCTCGGGTTCTGCCAGTGCAGGCCCCATCCTGCACAGGATGCAGTGGGTGCCTTATTTGCGCCACCATGACCTGCTAGACAGGATTGGGCTGCCCGCCTTGCTAACCTTCTATTGTTTCCATTCCATTTTGAGAGCAAAGTTCTCACCTTTTTATTTTTGCGATTTTTAACCTAAATATCCATTCTTAACAGACCTGTTGGTCCAATATACAAGGTCATAAACCCTCGTGGAAGATTACAATCCATCATTTGGAAATCAATAGTTAGCTTCTGAGTAATTTTCTTTAAATAGAAACATAGAGTTGGAAAATGTCTTCAAGACTATCTAGTCCAAACCCCTGCTAGAAGCAGGAAAGTCCTCTCTCAGGTATTAATACCTGAGAGCGTTGCTTTCACCGCCTTGAATGGTTCCGAAGGCGAGGGGGCGGGGCCGCTTCATGCTCCAGTGTAATGGAGAGTCGGAGCCTCAGCAGAAATTAGAGCTCTGCCCCCCCCCCCGCAGCGATGCTAGTGTTGTAAAACATTACTTCTCATAACTTGGAAGCTATGGTTCTACTAATACAACCTAAAAGTGTATTAGGGCACAATCCTATCCTACTTACGCCACCGTTGTAACCAGCGGCACAGCGAAAATGGGAGGCCTCAGAATGGAAAGGGGATTCAAATCCCCTTTGAATTCCCCTTTTGGAGGGGATTTGAATCCCCTTTCCGTTCTGGGGCCTCCTGTTCTCGCTGCGCCGCTGGTTACACCGGTGGCGTAAGTAAGATAGGATTGCGCCCTTAATTTTCTTCTCAGCTACATCACACTGCTGACTCATGTTCAGCTTGTGATCCACTGCAACACCAATGGAAACATGGGAGAAATTGGAATACATTTACATTCTTCTCACTAATCAATTGTTAGCAATGCATCTGGTATGAAATAATAGTTCACTCTCATTTATTGTAAAAATTTATTGTGAAAATTATATTGCATAGGAAAGAATGTTTAAAAAGTCAGCTATGAAAAATAGCTGCAAGATTGCCATTTTAAATCTATTGCAGATCTCTACTATATAGCTCTTTTGACAGAAGAGAACCAAAGCTTAGGAACAGTGTAAATAATTCTCAGTTAATGACCTACAACTTCAAGGTCAAATTTGATAAAGGGTTACGGTGAATCTTTTCTGACGGTAATTGATTTCATATTTCAGAATATATTTAAAGAGGCAATGCTTCGATTTAGATGTTCCATGAGCGATTCAGGG
The DNA here is from genome assembly GCA_026170595.1 of Plestiodon gilberti rubricaudatus. Classification (NCBI taxonomy): domain Eukaryota; kingdom Metazoa; phylum Chordata; class Lepidosauria; order Squamata; family Scincidae; genus Plestiodon; species Plestiodon gilberti. Next base: position 191,080,918 of record JANXHW010000001.1, read on the forward strand.
CTTAGTTTTTCCCCACGTCTTAGTCTTAGGCTGAAGTAGAGAAATCCCATTTGTGGTAGGTGAGGCTACCAGGGCATTTAAATTAGGTTGAAGGAAATCAATTCTGCTAGCTTATACTGGGGAGTCTTTTTATATGTCTGATAAGTAAAGAAAAAAACCTCACAGAAATAACCTAGAATTGAAGTATTTCATAAATGAAAATAATGGTGCAATCCTGCGTAACGTTAGAGTGGCGGAGCACGGGTTCTGCTGCTCTAAAGCATTGCAGAAGAGCTGTAAGGCACTTTTTTGACAACTCAGGTGTAAGTGGTGCCGGCGTGGAGCCTGGCATCGCTCACACTGCCACGTAACTTACTTGACTCTGGCCACCGCAGGTAAGTCCCATGCCGGTCGGTGGGAGGACGGGATGGGGCAGCGAGGGAGGGGGACCATTGGCCAGCCCGAGCTGCGAGGGGGCGTAGATATCGGCAGGGATAGCCTAGGCCCCTTCCCAGCCCGCGCCGCCCTTACACCGCCTCTCCAAATATATGCCAGGTCTGGTCATGGTGTGCATTTGAAGAGGCCCACAGGCCCCAGGCTTGCTTACATCTGGGAAAGGGGACAAACGTCCCCTTCTCCCAAGGTGTGGCCTAGCAGCCCCGGTACATTCTGCAATCCAGATAGGATACATCAGCTGGCCCTTTAGGCCGGTCGTGTATACTTGCACAGGATTTTGCTGTAAATATATTAAACAAACATGATTTTAATTGGAACTTTTAAAATTAATTAGTATTTTAATGGTCTGTGAAAGAAAGTTCGGGCTACCATTGGGCCGCGGCGTACCATAAATACCATTCAGAAATCCAAGTGTACAGTGCAAATTTTTCTGAAGATTAAGTGGTATAAATTGGCTGCAACTCTATACACTATTTCCTGGGAGTAAGTGCCATTGAGCACAGTAATGTTTACTTTTGAATAAACCTGCTAAACATATTCCCCCTTCTAGCTAAACGTATTCTAGGAAACTAGGAGGCATTATGACAAGTTAAATTTATTTAGTTCACTATACATTTATTTCATAAATATATGTGAATACACACCTTTTACATCAATTTTCATATATAATTCTTGCATGGCATGAGCTCACTATGAATCCAATGGAGATTTGAACGGTAACTTTCTCCATTGATTTCTTTAGTAACTGTTCAATAGTTTGGTATAACTCATGAGTTGGTAGTGATTTTCATTCAGCATTAAGTAATTTGTGTTACACAATGATTGATAATGGGCAGAAAAATACCAGCTGCAGTGCGCACAGCTGGTTAATAACAAGCATAATTTTCCTAGCTATAAACCAAATATATCCAAGAGTAGGTTTCTGAATCTTTCAACACACCATTTACTGGTATTTATTTTTTGCCATTTCATCTTGAATGTCTATAAGTTCATCAGTGGTGGCCAGTGAAATGGTGTTAGGGGAATTAGGGCTGGAGCCACTATGAAGTTGTCTTATGCTCAGACTGACCCCGGTCCATCTAGCTCAATGTTGTCTGCACTGCCAGGGAGCTGCTCTTCAGAAAACCCTTCCAGACCATCTGCATGCAACTAATGTGTTCAACCATTGAGTTCTGGCCCCATCCCCTAATGGTGACTAACTGATGACCAGGGGGCAAGAAGATTCAACACCCTTACCAGCAAGCATAACAAAATGGCAGCACAGGAATTCTTCTCTGATTTGCTTTTTTGGCAGGACATCAATCCTTTGATTGAACAGGCCTCTATCAGTTTTTTAAAAAATGGGCCAACAAAAGGAACCTAAGTAATTTATCTGAGTTTTTACTGTTAACAATTCAAAGATGAACCTTTTCAAAACTAGAGTTATGATGTGTATTGCCATCAGAGGCATCGCTCCGGTAGGGGCGGGGCTGTAAGTTTTGCTCGGTCGGAGTCCCGTTTACCGAACGAGCAGGAGGCGGCCCCGCCCCCTCACTGTCAGAGCCATTCCCCTGCGGAGAAAGCAGCAGGCCTGCTGCTTTCTCCGCAGGGGAATGGCTCTGACAGTGAGGGGGCGGGGCCGCCTCCTGCTCGTTCGGTAAACGGGACTCCGACCGAGCAAAACTTACAGCCCCGCCCCTACCGGAGCGACGCCTCTGATTGCCATGGCATCCTATAAAAGTTAGGGTTTTAGGGGCCAATGCTACTTTAATTTGGCCCATTCATAAATCCCACCCAAATGAAATAAGAGTTGAAACTTTTTTGTTGTTGTCGAACTTGGATTTGGAACTGGCATTTTGCCAGTTTGAACTGGCATTTTTTAGGCCAGGGACTTACATTTGTGAGTCAGTGCAATAGAAACCTTTCAGTGAAACCTTAACCCCTCTAATTACCCATTGAAGGCAATGGTGTCAAAATGCACCTCTGGGCCATTCCCATTGTCAGTAGTTGTCATATAATACCTATATTTTATGTGTATTTCTGTATACAGTAGGGCCCTGGTATCTGCGGGGGATAGCTTCCTGCCCCTCACGGATACCGGGAACCTACGGATAGGGGGCAACACTATCCCATGTGGATACTGGGTGCCCCCCCATGCAGCCCCCCACACCTATTACCTTTCTTTTAGTTCAGGGGTTCTCAACCCTTTCCTAACGAGTACCATTTTCCATGCTACTAGCCTGCTGTGTACCACCGGAAGTGATTGGCAATGACATCATCGCCAGTTACTTCCGGGTTTCCAGGTTTTTAGAGGCCAGAAAATGCAGGTATGAGGCTTTAGTTGGGTGGGAGGGCCATTCTTAGTGTTCCCAAGAGGCTTGACCATAGGCAGAAGCCTCTCAGAAGCGAAAATGCTCTGCCAAAAGCACCGCATCAGAGCCAGGTTCTGTGTGTGTGTAAAAACAGTATTTTGTTTTTTTTAAAAAGAATCCTGTCTCCACTATGGGTGATTCACAGCCCAATCCTGTGTAAGATACGGCAGCCAGCCTAAAGGGCTGGCTGCCGTATCCTATCCAGGGCCCGGGATCCCCCAGGGCAACCCGGGTGCACCTCAAGGGAAGGGAACAATTGTTCCCTTCCCTGGGTGTAAGCGGCCTGAGGCCCAATGGAGCTGGCATACATTTGAGCCCTCCATGTAAGATCGCACTGGGCCTGGAGAGGGCTTTGGATATTGGTGGATCTTGCCGCCAATATGCCCGCTCTCTCCAGGCCCCGGGTGGCAAATGGTCGCCCTCCCTCACCACCTGGTTCATACAGCTGGCGCTGTACCTACCATCCCCAGTGGGCGTAGGGCCAGTCAGGATGCAGAGTAAGGGCCGCTGGCCCCTGCGCCAGTGGCCCTTACCCTCCGGGTGCCACAAAAGTGCTTTATGGCACTTTTTCGACACCCCGGCACAGTTCTACACAGGATTGTGCCATCAGAGGTTTATTAGGCACGCCAGCACAGCTCAACTACTTATCTGCAAATTCCTTGCAGAATGGTGAGGGTGAGCCTGCAAGCTGGATCTGAAAACTTCTTTTTACTGTTTACATTGATTACCATAGTTAAAGAAAAACACAGCTCTGTGGAACAACAAATCTGTTACTATGATGGGATGGGATGCTGGTGTAGTGAGGGTCTTACCCCCGCATGAATATTTTTATTTCATCCCCCATGCTCCACTGGACCCCCACCTTTTTACCCCATCAAAATTCGTCCAGGATTCACTGAGATACAGCCATTTAAAGACAAGCTCCTTTTAAATCTGGCTTTTCTGCACTATTCACAACATTTGACAGCTGCCACGTGCCCGCCGGGGAGGCACACGCATTCCATGAGCCCTCCAGAGCAGCAAGAGAAGCAGCAGTAGCAAAAGTTCACTCTGTACCTATTTAATCCTCATAACCTTCTCTCTCTTTGGAAGTTTCTAAAAAGCGGTATTCCTTTAATTCAAAGCAGTGCATTATCCTGTAGAAAATACTGTTTTCCTGAATTCCCTCCATGGTTATGGCACCGGATCTCCATCAGAGACCAACGGGGCGTCCCTGGGGAGGGGTCCCTCCACAGAAGGGTCCCCATCCTGACACTTTGGTGGAGTTAATCTTCAGCAGAGTTCAGAGACTCCTGGTACAGTGCACATATTCTTGCAGCTTGTAGAAGGCTTGGGGGTCTTCCCCAAGCGCCCTTCTGGGGTCCAGGAGAGGGCTGGTGAGTGTGAGGTATGGCCCCTTCACCACCCTCGGCCTGGGCACAGGAGGTTGACCGAAGGCCAGGCGCTGGGAATGCTGAGGGCATTGGGAGCGGGGCCTCCTGCCAAGAGTCCTGCATAACCAGGAGACCAGGGAAACCATAACCTACAGCTGACAACAACAGCCTCCACTCTGTGATGCTCTTGAATGGCCTCCTTCTACCTGGGAGGCCACGTGGGGGTAGGGAAAAGGGGGTCTCCAGGAACCTGGGAAGAACTTGGGTTAGTGTCACTGCTCCCTGGGAAGCCATTGCTCCTTCTCTGTGTGTCTCTTCTCCCTCTATCCAATCCACCATCTTTTCTCTCATCCTGCAACCCAAATGCCTATCTCCCATTGTCATTTCCTTGGGCTCAAGCCTGTCTCTCTGTGCATGTTCTATCACAACTACCACCATCTCCTCAACCATTGTTCTCTAGCTGCCTTGGTACTATTATTCAAATACCTTTTCCCATTTACATAGTTCCTGATCTGGCTTGCTACATTTAATTCAATCACTCCGCTTTACTCTTTCCTGACTAACAGTATTCATCTGAATGTCTCCCATTGTATACCTGGTGCCAAGGGGGCAGAGGCCTATTGTACTGGCACCTTTTGCCTATCTATTTGGGACCCCTTGTCTTTTGTGTCAACAGGCTACACAAAAGACTCCATTCATCCAAACTCCGGAACACCTCACTCACCTGGGATGGGGACCTAATCCCATCACCCCAGCCACCCAGCACCCCTACCCTTCCTCCCATTGGCTATCTGGTCCAATCCCCATTGGCCCCAGTTGCACAAAACACTACACTTCCATTGGTTCTACAATAAAGTTTATCTTTTTATTGGTTAAACATTTCACATCTGCTGCTGCTGCTCTCATTATGTATAAAATGTATAAAACCTTTTTGTAATGATTTGTATGTTACACATTTTGCCCTGCAATTGTGTCCTTGGCTGGCTGAGTAAAAGATCTTCTCTTTTAACCCAACGTTGGTCTATTTTGAGCTCCTTTTTGGCGCCTCTGCAAACTGCAGACTCTTTCCTCCCTCTCTCCCTCTTTCTCTCTCTCTTATTTTTGGGTACCCTCACTCCATCTTTGGAGCCTGGTGTCCGCTCACCGAATCTCATGAACTGAAGTCACCTGTACCCTTGGGGTGCTTACAACACTGGAATATTGTGATTATTATGTGCCTGGCTGTCCCAAACAAGGTTATGGTTAGGATGAAACTGGCATGTAATTTAAAGCCCCCCTTTGTTCAAAGTGGGATGTCTAATAGGTGTGCAAATACAATGCTGGTGCAAACCCCCTATGGTGGCACAAAAATTGGGGAAGGGATAGGGGTCACAGGTTGTGTCCCCTAAGAAACACATTAACAGATGATAAAGAGGTTTCACATGATGTTTTCCCCAGGAAGCAGAGTTTGGAAAGAATGGATGTTGCCTGCTTTTAGTCACATGTGCATTGTCTTGAATGCATTCAGATTTGATACACTTCGGGCTTTAACGGACCCCCTATCCCCCCATTAGCCTGTTCAGTCAAAGGTTTACTGTGCTACTAAATATCACACAATGACTGGATATCAGTTGTGATTCACAGCCTAGAATCTTTTGTTGAACTCTGCCTGCCTCTTGACTTGTTTACTTAAACATAAAAGAAAGATTTCAACAGCCCAGCTATATACACATGATGTCCTTTAATTATACCATGAGAAATGTCCATGGCTTTGGTATTTATAATATTGCACTGTCAAGAAAGGGGTTGAGCCAATTCAATACCAAAGTAATTGTATGATATGGTAGGAGAGAGGCTTGAATGGATTCATTCTGTTCTAGCATCCTGAACAAATTGACTCCCTCAAGGACAACAATGAGCATACTACCACAACAGTCGTTCTTTGAAACCACTTTGCAGCTTGCAAGGGCAAAAGTCAACACTATGAACTGAGGAAAACATTACATGAACAATGAATGTCTTCGTATTTTGAACTACTACATATCTCATAATGGTAATATCAAGGACCAAGTGGATGTGCATACAATATTCACAGCAGAATCCTGCCTAAGATGCAGCGGTCAGCCTAAATGGCCTGCTGCTGCATCCTAATCAGGATGCACCCCATGCCAGCGTAGCCAGGGTTCACTGCATGGGAAGGGGACATTCTCCCAGTGTAAGCCCCGGAGGCCCCAATGAACCTCCTTGGATGCCGGCCAGCTCTTTAGCTGGCGTGCATCCAGAAAGGCCATGTAAGGCCCGCCTGGGAAGGGGACGGGGATATGGCAGAGCACACCACTGATATTCCTGCCTCATCCTGTGCCCGGTTGACCACCTGGTGCCTGGCGCAGACTTTACCTGCATTGGTCGGTGTGGCATGTGGAGGCCATTGGAGTGAGCGGTGTCGGCTCTGAGGGTGTTGTACAGCACACTTACAACACCCTAGACTGGCGGAGCAACAGCTCCGCTGGTCTAGGGTGTTGTAAAACCCCAGCATTGGCGAAGAAGCAGCCGTTTACTTTCTCCCCCTCTACTTTCTTCACTGAGGAAAGCACTAATCTAGCACTGAACAACTGATCGGCTCTGGGGTTTAAACCAGCACCGACCAGCTGTTCGGCGCTAGATTAGCGCTTTGCTCAATGAAGAAAGTAGAGGGAGTGGCTGGAGCTGGGGGGGTGATGGGGGGCTGGGGAGCAACCTACCACTGCTGTCTTAAGCCTTTAGCTTAAACCATAAAAGTTTCCCACCGCTGGGCCCTTTTTGTCGCCCCCCTCTGCTGGGTAGACCTGTCGCCTTGGGGTGGTCTGCCCCATTGTCCCCCCTAACTACGCCACTGCATTCATCCACGTGTTGCTTCCACGACAGCTCTTTCCCTCCTTCCTTTGGTGTATGCACATTCCTCTTCCCTTTTGAGAAGTTAAGCTTTTAGTTTACCTAGCAAGTAATTTAACCTGTTGCATTTTATTCTGTATTCCCCTCCCCTTTATTGTACATTTATCCGCACAATAGATATTAGAGTGTTTTCTCCAGTATCTTTATCTCCCTGGACCATGGTACTTAGTCTGATACAAGGCAGTTCAAATATTTCTAACTTGACCAGCATATAAATTCCCCTCTTGACTTTGTAGGCTGAACCAAGGGCTGCACACTTCCAATGCAGTGGAATCAGCTTCATCGCACTGAATTGCAAAGAAACAGCAGACGGTTTGCCTTTTACTTCAAGGAGCCTCACTGTAATTTTAGTCTTTTTTAAATGGGAACACCTTACTCATTCCCTTGCTCAACAATATATGGATGCCCATAGGACTTGGCTATTATGCACCATGTATTGAATTTCATGGAGTGAAACAATGCAAACATCACACAGGGGTACATAAGCTGGCCATCCCATTTCCCTGTGGCGGTCGTAAGAAACTAAGAACCGTTGATTTATTTATAAGTTTTATTTATTAAAAACATTTCTACCGCCCTTCTGTCTTAGTTCTGAAGCACCCATAAACACCTGGACTAATTTGAGCTTCCTTTCTGGGAATTGGAAAGGCACAGTGCCAAAATGTAAGACAAAGAGACATGAAATGAAATCAGTGAAAGCAGGACAAGAAACAGTAGAGACTGAAAACACACACACACACACACACACACACACACACACACACACACACACACACACACACACACCACACAACAAGGGATGTGGGCAGAAGTGTGGCCACTGCTAACTTGGGAGAAGCAGCTGCGTCCTTCTGTTCAGCAACTGTCTCTGTTCACCCCGGCCTGTGGGATGCTCCAAAGGCTGTTTGCTTTCAATGCCTGTTGGCTGGTGTCTGCTTTCTGTTTATTTGTGTATATTGTGAGTCCCTTGGGACGGGGAACCATTTCTTCATTCCTTCTGCTACCATACGTAAGCCGCTCTGAGAACTGTTTGTGAAAAAGTGGTACAACAACAAGTGGGTCCTGCCAACCAAATGTTGCACAATGTCTTGCGTTAACGTATTTTTTTTTGGGGGGGGGGAATAGTCTTCTTTCACCACATCCTTCCCTGCTCCCCTTTGAAATGTTTTCAGTCCAGTTTTCAAATTATGTTTCAGAGTCTTCTTAAAAGCAATATTCAAACCAAGCCTGATGTCCCATTGAACTTTGCATGGAGCATCATTCACACACTCTGGTAACACGCTTGTGCACACTTACTTGGAAGAAAGGGCCATTGAACTCTTTGGGACTTATTTTAAAATAAAAATATATAGGCTTTCACCATCACGAGTGGAGAAAATGAAACAAAGATACCTGAAACAAAGAAAATTAAACAAAGATTTCCATTCCACATTAAAGATACCTTAATTCTCAATCCTCTTCATGATCCTTTGGCCCCTGAGTTGATGGAGCATCTTGTAAGGGGGACTGTGTGTGGGTCCTCAGAGACTCTGCTTTATGTGGGAAACTGCAAGGCTCTGCTACAGCTGCAGCTACAAAACATTTTCTCTCTGAGGAACCCAAGGGGGTTGCTCAGTTCTGTCTCAACAACATCTTCTGGAAGAATAGAGAGGAGATAAAACAGCTGGCCAGAGAGGGCGCTGCTGCAAAATCTACTATGCCCAAGCCTCAGAGACGTTTTGTGAGGAAAACATGTACAGTACTGTACATTGAGCGAAACATCTCGGGATTTGGGTTATAAAACTTCAATTTATAAAATATCAAAATGTAAAATACATCAGCAAAAATCAGTAAAAACACAAAGTAAGCATATAATGCTAAAACCTCATGTAACAAATACTTTAAGATCACTGAGTAAAATACAATAAAGACATTTAAAAACTGCAAGGGCATGACGTTTTGTTTACCAATCTGTAAACTTTTTCAAATGCTAAAAAAAGTTAGCATTAAAAAAAATAATTTAGCATTTGAAAAAGTGTTTCATCTTTTCAAGTCATCTTTTCAAGATGACTTTTCAAGAAGGCATCTTTTCAAGTCAGGAGGAGTGAGAAGCAAATTGCCAGACCTTGATGCGTAGTTTCTGATAGCAGGGTGGCAGCTTCTTCCATTCTCTCTTCCTTTTGTGTGTGTGTGTGTGTGTGTGGAGAGAGCGAGAGCGAGAGCAAGCAAGCGAGCGAGCGAGCGAGCGAGCGAGAGAGAGAGAGAGAGAGAGAGAGAGAGAGAGAGAGTATTGTGGGACATTCCTCTTGTCTGGCTTCTTTCCTCAACATACCTGTTGACATGCAAATCCAGAGTTCAGTACTAGATAATAACTAATAATCGATAACAAAAAATCCAACATCCACAGGTTGAAGGCCTACAGACATTAGTTCAACAGACCATTGGGGAAGTTGTGCAGGGCTGGTCTTTCTATTGCGTGACTCGCAACGGTTGCATGGAGCAGCAAACATGGAGAGGTGGTGAACGGATGAGCCCCGGCCGGGCCCATGTGCCTGCCCCCCCTCTCCAGCCTGCCACTCCACTGGGCACCCTGATCCTCTTCCAACCTACTCAGATCAAGTCAGAAGAGGATTAAAGCAGCCCCTGTCTCCCTCCAGCACTGGAGAGAAAAAGCTGCAGCAGCTCCAAATCACTTCTCTCTACCCACCCAATGCTTACGAAGCACCAAGTGAGCAAAGAGGGGCAATTTGGAGCCAGCCCCCTTCCCTTTCCTCCCCCTCCCTTCCCTTTATTCATGCAGCCTCCCTGCTATATGCCACTTCTGTTTTCAATGAAGCAGACAGAGCGATGCATGCTGGGTTCCCAGTGTCCACTGCTTCTCTTCATTGAAACAGAAGTGGCATAGAGGAGGGAGGCTGCATGTTGTGGTAAGTAAAGGGAAGGGCACATGTTCTCTCCCTCCTCCCCTATCCATGGTGGCATGTTTGTCCCCTTGCCGCCCACTTGCCTGCCCTGCCTGCTTGCTCACTCACCTGCGCCCCCTTATCCCAGGGGGCACGCATTTGCAAATGGATTCAAAATTGGGGGGATTCAGGCAGCACAGGGGCCTCGGCCATTGACGGAGCATCCCAAAGCCTAAGCTCCACAGTGGACAGAGCCCTACTGACCTTCAGACTGGAAGACCAACAGAACTTCAGATGATGGCAAATTTATGCAGCAGAACATCTCAGATTATCAGAGAGAGAGAGAGAGAGAGAGAGAGAGAGAGAGAGAGAGAGAGAGAGAGAGAGAGAAGAAGAAGAAGAAGAAGAAGAAGAAGAAGAAGAAGAAGAAGAAGAAGAAGAAGAAGAAGAAGAAGAAGAAGAAGAAGAAGAAGAATTTTGTTTCCTTTTCTCTTTGATTTCATGAGGGAACGGCTACAAGCAGATTTTTATACACACACTCACATGTTTCCCAGTTTGGGTAAATTTATTAGCAATAATCAGGACAACTGTAGCAACAGAACTACAGCAACAGAAAATATACAGGACGAGGGATTTCACAAGTGAGGAGAAAAGGCGCACCTGAATAGGCTTTGTCTGTAGCTTTGCGGATCGCAACCAAGAAAGACTTGAAATCTGAGCAGTTGTGTTAGTTGCTGCGGTTCAGCACTGCTTCATTCGTAACCCCACCTGGATTGCTATTCTACATTTCTTTTCAATTCTGCAATGCTAGGAGACCCTTCTCTTGGGATCATTAGGCTGCTCTCAATTTAGCTTGCCAATAAAAATGTGAAAGTTACAATTTAATGGGGCTGCTATGGTCATGAACATGGCTTTGCCTATACAGTATACTCTTGGAGGAGTGCAAGAGAGCGGGCAAAGAAGCGAATGCCAGAGAAATGGAGGGCACAGGAAGGACAGGCAAGTTCATATCAGCAGGAGCAAGGAAAGAATGTGGTGCATATCAGTAAAGGCTAGAAGAGAGGGTTTTTTAAAAAAAAATAATATTATTATTTCACCGTGTCTGTATTTCATGCCTTGTAATGAGGTTGGAAACTCGCTCAGTCCAGCTACAGCCACTATGATGATGCAGACTCAGGTTCACCTAATAATCTATCCACGGTGTCTCTCTGCGTTCCCTTTCCAATAAACAAGGCACAGCGTAGAAAAGCCGCCTTAATATTACATAAACGTTATAAATAAGTGAATTACAAGAAGCTGTCGTATGTACTTTTCAGCATCTTATAAAAGATGTATCAAAGTTTTTTTTAAAAAAAATTAGAAGTTGGTCACAGTGCTTAGTAGACAGAGAGGGAAGAAAGTGCTTGAGCTATGCTAAGTATTACAGACTGTCACGCTTGCCAATCCAATTGAATGGGCAGTTTTCTTACCTATAAATGGTAGATATACTATGGAGAAGTTTAACCTCTAATTTGGTTAGGTTTTATATCTGTGTCAGACACGGTCAAATGTGAGACGCTCTTGGAATTCCAAAATAGCACAAGTGCAGGGTGACCAGATACAATGGAGGACAACGTGCCTATACCTTTAATGATTGTATAGAAGAGGGAATTTTGGCAGGTGCAGCTCATCCTGGAAGGGTGCAAAAAGCTGTACCTGCCAAAATTCCCTCTTCTATACAACCGTTAAAGGTATAGGCACGTTGTCCTCCATTGTATCTGGTCACCCTGCACAAGTGTGGAAACAGCGAGTGATTTGAATTTCCAATATTTACAAAGAAATTGAATGTCAAAATGTCCACATAATTGCTTTTTATTGATGTAACTGTTCTGGTTAATATTAAGATAAAAGCTGCCTTTTTGGAGTTTAAACCAATGCTTAAACAACCAGATCCTCCATGTAATATGCAGATGTTTCTTTTTCATGAATTCATGACTAAAAGAAAATTAAATGGGTCTGTTTAAACCTGCCCAGGAACTATTGATCCAATTATTTTCCACATTTACTGCCAAAATCTTTAAATAATAAAATAAGCTTTGCCTTCCCCACCCCAGTGGAATATTTTGTAATCCGGAATACTAGAGAATGAGAACAACTCCAGAATATATGAGTCTATTGGTTTTGGAACAGAAACTTTGGAACAGAATATTGAAATGTTTAATGGATATGCTAATTGATCTCCTAAATTAAAAGCTGTTTTAGAAAGTCCGGCTTTGTGAAGAAAAAAAAATTGGAAGCAGTGGCTATAATTTGTGAGCTTCGAATAATACTGCAGTATTAAGGTCCCACACAGTTCTCCCATTCCAGTAATTTAACCTCCCTGTGTGGATCTGCTTAAGAGATGGCGCAAGGGAAAAATCATTGCATCAAGCCATGTGCATAATGAAAGGGCATCAAACCAATTGTGGAATTGTACCAGTCAGTAGAACATTTTGTTGTCCTACTAAAGGACATTGTAATTCCTTCCAGGGTGGAAGTTTACAAATGTAAGTAAAATACAGTACATTTTTAAAGTACATATATTGATCACCAAAACAAGCAGCAACAGTCTTCGTCATCATCTTAGTTCTGGGATAGGCAGCAGCTTTAGCAATTTTTTGGTGCCTAAATTGTAGTCATTCTTTGGTTAAATGTTCATAAACCAGCACAAGACATGAGGATGGCCACTAGCGCAGTGGGCCAGACTACACATGACATTAAAGAGATCCTTGGTCCTGATGTACTTCACTGTTCTTTAGTAAATAGCAGCTGAATTGGGCCCCTCCATAGATGTTGAATGTAGCAGAGGGAGGGGTGTGTGTGGATCTAGCCAAGGAGTTCTGACCTAGAGGATAGAAGGAGCAGCTGTGGTGTAGAGCAGATTGGCACCGGGAGGGGGGGAGGCGGGGAGGGAGAGGTTGACATCATAAGGTTGACATCATAAGAGAGGTTGACTTCATAAGTCAAAAAACATGTATGTGGCTAAACAGTGGTTCTGTTCAGGGTCAGCACCAGGCCCTCAGACGTTCTGCCTTGTGGGACCCAGCATGTGAATGACTAGGACACTCAAGGCCCCTTTCCCTGCAGAAGCGTAACAGGGTGGAGCGGAGGCAAGTAGTTCTGCAAGACTCCGTTACACTGGAGTCAGCGGCCCCTCCCCCTTGCTATTGGAGCCATTCTGGCGGCAAAGGCAACACACAGGACACTCTCCTGTTGCTGCTGGAATGGCTCCAACAGCAAGAGGGAGGGGCCGCTGACTGTAATGGAGTGTAATGGAGTCTTGCAGAACTACTTGCCTCCGCTCCAGCCTTTTCACTTCAGCCTCTATGCCTTCCCTCTCCCTTCTCCATCCCCTTGTGGCTTCCATCCACCCATTCACTCGCTTACTTTTCTTGTCATTGTTGACGTGGGTGGAAAAGCCAGCAGGGATGGGGTAGAAAGAACTACCTGTAATGGTGGCTGCTAGGATGCTTCAGGGGCTGGGTGGGCCCTAGGAAGCGTGTGAATCCTTGTCCAGTACCTGACCTGGCCGACCTCTGACAGTGCCAGTGGTTCTGACCAAAACAGAGGATTCAAAGTATGATGGGCAGAGTGGAGGGACGGTCTTCTCTGTGCAGCACCAGACCCTTGGGGCAGCTGCCATCATTGCAGTGACTGAGAGTCTGAGAACAGAAGCAAAGCAGGAAACGTTGGGACTGCAGAAGGGTGGCTTCACCGAACATTAGCATACCACACTCAAAGTGTCGCCTCCCTCCTCGCTGCATTCACTCCCTAGCAATCATATGCGCTCCCATTCTGCGGCATCGGAAATGCTATGGGTCGCTTCATATCCAATTCCCAGCTCAGATCTTCCCGCTTCCTCCTCAGCTCCTTCCTTTGTGTTTGTTTACTGTCTGCATCTTTCACAGTGAAAGAGACAGGTAGGTAGAGTTAATTTAAGGACTGGATCATCTTAGCTGGCTTCCAGGTTGTTTTGATGTGTATTGTTTATCAAGTAATTTTTCCCCCTGTCTCTCTGCTTAAAACAAGAGATATAACCAAGCACTTATTCGAAAGACATTCCAATAAATCAGATGATAAACATTCAGCCTCCTCTTGAATGCCTGAAATAGTTGCTAGGTGCTTTCAACGTGAAAGGTGCTTTCTTTTCTGACTTCAATGCTTTGTCTTCTCCCTGTAATGAGAGGATGGCGGAGCTTTGCTGTGGTCTGGTAACACTATATTCAGGGCTAGCACATATTGCTGATGGAAATAATAACCAGCGTTGATATACTTTAATGTTTCAGAGAGCCCAAGAATACCACTTCTCATCTCTCTGAATTGGCCCTGAGGATTGTCAGATTCCATTCGTGACAAAGCTCCTGTGCCTTTGGAGTGAACAGAAGGAGTGTTTCTGGGGATGCCAAACCACTCTAACAATATATCATTAAAAACCGCACCTGCCAAAATTCTCCTCCATTTTTGCCAATGTTAAAAAGTGCAGAAAGTTAGAGATGTGCAAAAACCCTCCATAAAATTGTTATGAATCTGATCAAAAGTGTTTTAATCCCCACCCCCCTTTCCTACTGGTGCCATGCTTGAATGGGACCTTCCAAAACCACCCTGAATTTTACTTTAGACAAAATTCCACAACAGCGTTGGAAGAGGTGTGAAATTTTCCGGGGAAATGCTAATATTATTGACATTCTTTGAGGATTCCCCTGACATTCTTTATTCTTACAGATGTTTCGTCTCAGCAGGAGACAGTCAGTGGCAGCATTCCTGTAGTCAGTACTGGCAAGCCTACAGCCTGGTTCTATGCACATTTCATCCGAGGGAAGTCCCATTGGGCATTGCAGCCTTAGGCTTGGAATAAGCCCAACTGAAGGCATTGTAGCTTACTTTTGAGTAAATAAGAACACGAATGCCCCAATACTATCCCCTACCATTAGCACACCATGGAGGTGTGCCACTGCATCAAATGCCGGGGGGGGGGAGTCGGGAGTCAGAAGGCCTCCTCGAAGTAAAGGAACTTTTCTCCCCTTACATCAAAGTAAGCCCCCTGTGTAAGCCTTGCCTGTCTATTCAGACCTGCACCAACTCTTTGCCTGGCACAAGTTTGAGTGAACCTGAGGAGGCGTGTCAAAGCCAGGTGGGGGGCACAGGATATCAGCAGCACCTTTGCTGAGATCTGCCCCCTGCGCTCCCCTAACATGCCTCCTGAGGATCCAAACCCTGCTCTGATCTTCCTCTTCTCCACCCCATTACTCCCCCTCTTTGCCCATCACTCACCCTCCACGCCAACTTACCAGCACTAGGGAATTCAAGGGAGCTGCTGCTGCTTGGCCAGCACCACTAACCATTTGTCGTAGTGGCTGGGTAGTGCGCAACGGCATGTCGCAGCAGTTGAAGCAATAATTTTCTTTCTAACAGAGTCGGTGACAGAGAGGTAACTATAGAGGCCCTGTGGGGTCATAGTTCTCAGAGATGGTCCATGCTCCTTCCATGTTATTTCAGCTTTCATTAGGAAAAGTCCCTAGCCTTTTTACTTACAAAGCTGTACGGAAAGAAAATGCAAACAGTATCCTACTCAAATTATTATTCAATAAGAAGTTAAGTTGCTTCTCTCTGTTGAAATTTTGGCCCAGGCTCAGCACTGTCAGGCAATGGTCCAGTAACAGCCACAATTGCTTCCAGAGGAGTGGCTTCCTATGGGCACCCCAAGGAAGATTGCCTTTTCCCCAGAATACTCATGACATAGCATAATTCTAGGCCATTGTGAGAAAAAAAATAGCCGTTGGTGGTAGCTGCCATTTTTTACCCAAAATACCTTGGAATAATTCTATATCAGTACAGTGTGTGTGTGTGTGTGTGTGTGTGTGTGTGTGTGTGTGTGTGTGTGTGTGTGTGTGGATTTTGGCCACCAATAAGGCTACAGTTGCCAGTGCTGACTGTGGGAGCGGTGAGGAAAGAAAAGGAAGAAAAAAGTCTACCAAGAATAGATAATAAACCCCCTTCATGCAAGATGGCCTCACTGGAGAGCACTTTACTGAAGGCCACCTCAAGCCTGAATAATGGCCCTATAATGGCCAATTGGCGTATCATAAGTTCTACTTCTGTTTGCGGAAGAAGCTCTGTTTACAAAAAGAGGGAAGGGTTTATTTTTGCAGATCTCTCTTTCCCTCTGCAACCCCCCCCCCTGCAGCCCTCCATGTAAGTGCTCCTGAGGGTTCCCCAACCCTCCAGAGCAAATTGAGGGGGAGGATCTGGAAGGCTGCAGCAGGAAAGGAGTGTGGTAAAAATGATCCCTCTCATCCTTGTGGAAACAGAGCTTATTTGGGATGGGGAAAAAAAAAACATTTAGGTTACACCCAATGAATACAAAAGCCCTGGGTAACTGACCAGCAGTAGAGGCTAATTTTTAATTTTTATTCAGTTACCGGTATTTTTTTTTTCTGATGTGTATTACAAATATCAACACTTTAAACATTTTAGGTGTTCTGTATGAAATCCTGGTTGTTCTTCACTGATTTCGCCTACTGGTGTACTTGAAGGTCCTAAATTTTCTAATTATAGGCCAGGTCTGGACTGGAGATTAGCCACTACCAATCTTTTAAACAACATTTGCACTAGCTGCAGCAAGAAGCATTAATTCTGGGGACTTAAATATTTTTATTCATGTGTAGGATCAGCTGCTAGTAACTTCCAGCACTTACAGTTATAAGAACAAAATGGTTTTTTTTTTTTAAATGGTACTGTCATGGGAAATAAAATGAGTTTTTGCTTTACAGAAGCAAATGTAATAACATATGGTTGATCGTCAATTAGGATATTCGTGCGAAACAAATGTAATGCATCAAAAAGCAGTTTACAGTGAACAAGTTGCTGCCACTTTTATTTCCTATTAGTATGGTATACGCAGGCAAGTCAAGAATGTGTATGAACAAGTGAAATTACATTGGTCTTTGCTATCTTCCCATTCTGAGAGTTCTACACACACACACACACACACACACGCGCGCGCGCGCATGTGTGTGTATGTGTGTGTGTGTGTGTGTGTGTGTGTGTGTGTGTATTATTTACAGTCCAATCCTGCGTAGGATGCACTGGCCAGCCGCTAAATCTTATGCAGGATGTGGCAGCCCCTGCTCCGCCGCTCTAAGCCATTGCAAACGTGCTGGAAAGCATGTTTGTGACGACTCTGAAGTAAGGACCTCCAGCGCAGAGGCCGGCACCCCTCACTTTGCCGCCTTCCGGACCTGGCACCCCCTGGTGGAGGTAAGTCCTGCAGACGCAGGGAGAGGGTGGGCCGGGCGGCGAGGGAGGGGGCCATTGGCTGAACCAGGCTAAGAGAGAGCGGGGATATCGGCAGCGTGCTTGGACAATATCCTAGGCCCTTTCCCAGCCCAGTTTGGCCTTACCCCGCTGCCTCAGATGTATGTCAGCTTCAGAGCTGGTGTACATCCGAGGAGGCCCATAGTCCCCGGGCAGCCCTACACTCAGGGAAGGGGATGAACGTCCCCTTCTCCCGAGGTGTTCCCAGGATGGGTACGGGCTCAGGATACCACAGTCGGCCCTTTAGGCCGGACGCGTGAAGTTGCGCAGGATTGCACTGTGAATTGTGCAGACTGTATATATTATGTTTACGCATGACACATAATTTATTTTATTCCTGCTAGCCTAATGGGATATGAGAAGTAAGGATCCATGCAGCGCTGTTTGATGACCCCCCCCCCCTCCGCTGAAGTTCCATTTAGCACATGTATAGCCAAGGTTTTTATGAGGTTTCACAAGGCACCTGCAGACTTACAAGCTGGCCTTTGGGAATAGGCTATAGCACAGTGGCAGTGCCTATGCTTTACATGCAGGAAGACCTAGGTTCAGTCCTTGGTATCTCTAGGCCATGCTATAAAATACCTTAAAGCCCCGGCCAGTCTGTGTAGAAAAGTCTGAGGTAGACTTGGCATAAGGCCACTTCATAGGGTCTTGGAAGGTGCCTTTAAAAACTCAGTACCATATAGCGGAAGTTTTCTGAATGCAGAATTGTGTACCCAGTGCAGAGCTGCTTATGGATATTATTTATTATTATAAAGAAGGCATGTGGGATACACACAGCCCTTGTAAAAAATACCTTAGTTACAGAACACAAAATGGGTATATATAAATGAAAGGCCGCTCCCCGGACTGCCGCAACGGTAATGCTAACTTTCCGTGTTTAAATACTGCATTGAAGACGCTCTGAATGAAACAGGAGGCTGCATTACTTTTGAACGGATAGAGAAAACATGTAAAGTTAAACGACAAAACACAGACTGATATAGGAAAAAGGCTGTAACTCAGTTTACTTGGGAACATTTTACTGCAAGCTTCTTCTTTCCCCCCATCAGAATAATTAGACGTGGAGAGATGATAAAAAAAGACATGCAGGCACGGACATGCATAGTGACCTTAATGCTTTTTGTGTACCTCTTTTTCTAATGGATGTTTTTGCTCATCTTTTCCCTTTTCATGCAAGGAGAAAAGCTCTTCTCCCATAGCTTTTGGCAAAGTGGATGTACTATGCCAAAATGTATCTCTTGCTCATAGCAATTGGATGCTGCATTTGCTAGCTAATGACATTATGGCACTCTGAGTGTGTGTGTGTGTGTGTGTGTGTGTGTGTGTGTGTGTCCGTCCATTTGTGGGGGGTTGGAAAGGAAAAAGGATTAAAGCCATGAAGGGTTTTGTAAAACTGAAGATATAATTCATGTTATTGCCTTGCAAAGAAAGAATAGCCCACTAAAAGGAATCCTGGACAAAGTGGCAGCAGAAACAGAAATAGCTTCTTCGGTAACTGCTCTTTGGTTGATGAACCAGAAAACCTGTATATCTTGCGAAGGGAACAGAGCAGGGACTGCCAGAGTGTCTGGAGCCAATATTCAATTTTGTGTGGTAAGTTTTACCTTTTCAATTATTTTGGAGATCCTTTGGGGATGAACTTTAGAACAGGCTATTAGTCCACGGTGTCCAGCTGAGCCGCTGAATTTTTACCAAGAAAAAAGGAGGGCAAAAGGAGGGTGAGCAATCCAAATGCTGGCGGTTAACGTCTGCTAGGACAGCATGCAAAAGACACACTGGCACAACACCAGTCATATAAATCCAGCTCAGCTGCGGCGGAGGAGGAGGAGTGGTGGGATACTTTGCTACAGTTCAGAGGCTGTCGAAATCGGGAAAATGGGGCACAGCTATCTTTCTCTGCCCCTGCCCTGGACCCCCACTAGAAAACCTTTTATTATGGTATTTGCACTTCCTTCCTGCAAGGAGCCCAGGGCCACATTTAATTTGTTGTGAGGATGACATGAGGTGGAAAGTCTTTTCCACCCCATGGCATCCTCACCATGGCCCATGAGAGGGGGTTAAAGGGGGTAAATTGTACCTGGGCCCAGGATCAAAAAAGGGCCCCAGGAGCCAAAGGAAGGGCCCCAGAAATTTCCTGGGATCTCAGCTGGCCTCGTGGAGCATGAAAAACGGGTGGCCAGGTCAGACCTACCGGGCACCACATCAGGAAGCCTGGTAGACCTGGACTCTAGAGACTTTTCCAGCCGTTGCTGCCTTCCCCCTGCCCCATTTTGCCCCCTCCCCCTTTGAGAAGAGGCCCCAAAAGAAACTTTGCACCCTCTGATAAAATGCCTCTCAGAGTCCCTGATCCTCACAACAACTCTGTGATGAAAGTTACCTGAGAGATAGCGACTGGCCCAAGCTCACCCAAGTAGCTTCTTGAGTATGCCCTAGTCTCTGACGTGACACCACACTGTCTCCCTGTCGCACAGTTGTACTGGCTTCTGTGATTCGGTAGCACCGGCTTTTGAACACTGCTGCTTAGTATGATTTCTCATTGAGCCCTACTTCCTGCATGAGAGAGGAGTTCAGCAGCCAGTGCAGTAGCAATGCCAGTGGCTTCTCTTGTGCTGCTTCCGAGAACCACAGCTATACCACATCGTGTATACAAGGATCATGACACCTTGTTCTATGGGCTGTGTTTCCACCACGGTGACCCATAGAATCTGGCTGTGGCATTTTAAAGTCTGCTGTGCTAGGCATTGAGAAGATAATGCCAGTAATAGCTTTGTCACTATTAAAAGAAAAGTAGACTTTGGCAGATGCTTGTTCTCATCTTGTTATTAAGACAGGCCTGTACAAAATAAAATTCAAAATCTGTGTAAAACCAAAACTAGGCCATGCAAACCTAATTTCTGTGTCCTGTATTAATTATGCAAATTGGCCAGATAGATCTGCATATACTGCATAATTTATGTTAGTTTATTTTGCATTATTAAATTTTCTTGTGCTAGTCACGGGAAGCAAAGATCTAGTATGTCAGGCACTGACATCTTGTTCTTTGACCAGTGGACATTTCTTCAGCTACTCTGGTTTGTCAGATTTCATTTAGCATTGGCTGCCTGCTTTCGTGCCAATCTTGACCGTCATAAGGACTAGAAGCTTGCTTTTAAATAAATAGAATGCTAAATTCTCAAGATGCTGAATTCTATATCCAGTACCCATTTTTGTGCACCTACAGTACAGACATAGACTATCTGAAGCACTGCTTGTGTATCATATGCATACAGTATATGTCATATGTGTCCTTTTTATTTTCCTTCAAGTCCAAATTTTGCTCATTGAACAAACAGCTGAAACTG
Organism: Plestiodon gilberti rubricaudatus; assembly: GCA_026170595.1. Taxonomy (NCBI): domain Eukaryota; kingdom Metazoa; phylum Chordata; class Lepidosauria; order Squamata; family Scincidae; genus Plestiodon; species Plestiodon gilberti. The sequence continues at coordinate 191,101,545 of JANXHW010000001.1, forward strand.
AAGAAAGCAACCTGAATAAATGTGTCAAGTGATACTAAGGCTGAGCTGAAATTATAACCCATGAAACTATAATTGACAGAATGATAGGCTGCAATCCTACACATAAACTGCATAAATCCCACTGGAAATTATCTTTAAGCTCCCGAACTATGTGTAGGGTTGCAGGCACAGTCTTTGGGTCCCCCTATAGGGGAGAAAAGTAGGATAAAAATCTTAATAAATAATAATTTCCTGGCTTCCTGGAAATGTTCAGGAGCTTATTGTATGTGTGCAAACTTCATTTGTCTTGGCTTAATGACACAATGTGGGAGTAGTAGCTGTTAGTACCCCATGCTGAAAGGCACTCATTCATTCCTTTCAGTAGATGCCAGGAGTAGACACGTTCAGAGGGGAATCACTCACAAGGCATGTGTGTGAACATTTTTTGTAGCTATAGTACCACAATTAGGCTGGATTTTTGGGCACAGTCCTGCTGTTGCTTATATCCCCTTGAATAGGGGAGTGAGGAAATTCTCTCAAGAGAAATCAGGAACCAGACAGTGTGTAGGACTGCAGTCCTAGCGGTTCCTAACTGGCCTTGACTGAAAGATGGTTGCACAATTAAAGAAAGATACCAATTCCCAAGAGACAGAGCAGATGTTAGAATAATTCCTGCTTCTGAAGAAGTTGCGCTCTCTATCAATGAAATCCATGACAGCATTGGAAACAAAAGAAGTAATATAAAATTTAGAGCATCTGGAAAGCCTTTTGTGGTGAGGAGGCAGCACTCAATATCATTTTAATTATCCTATTTGCTATTTATTAATTATCCTTTTATTTTATGCACATCGTTTTGCTGAGGTGGCTTCCCATTGAATATGTTTCAAAATGATAACTTTCACCTAACACCCAAGTTTTCCCACTTTTTGCTGTTGTCCCACAAAACTTACTTCTCCACTATAAAAAAAGAGAGAAGAAAAAAGAAAATCTGTTAAGAAGATATTTAAATTCTTCCTCACCCATGATTTCTCCCGCACATGCTGTTATTTGCACATTGATTTGCAGTGTTATGTAGAGAGGTTTGCCTCTGGCTATTCTTCATCGTGAGATCCAAGAAACACTGACTAGGATATTTACTCCAATCTCATAGCAGGATTTGGAACTTTTTATAATGACTGTCGGCTGTTGTAAATGAAAAAACTTGGAGTGCTGTAATGTACTAATTGGCCGTCCCTATTAAGGACTGAAATAAGCACAAGCTCTTCCATGGCAAAACAAGTTGTCATGGCTTAAGGAGATGTTGCTTAAGCTACCATGAATCCTAGAGGGAAAGAAGCCCCATTCAGATGCTGCTGAAATGAATTATAGGGCTCCTGCTGACTCCTGGCTCATGATGTGACTGATCGCTGGTTCAAGAATTATTCATCATACATAGTTTTGTCCTCAACCAGTACTTGGTTATTTTAAAATCTATTCACCACCCTGCTGCTAAAAAAAATAAGGTCCATAGACCAGGGGGACATTAATTAATAAACAGTCAAAATACAAGCCTAAAACATCACTAAAAAGCAGTCAAAACACAAAATTAGATTTTTAAAAAAGAGCAATAACAGTTCTCTAACGCCTGGTGATACCAAGTCCTTTCTCCTTATGCTGCACTCTTATACAAGCTTGTCTGGGAGTAAGTCCCAAACTCATGCATATGATTGTGTAGACATGCATATGGTACGTTACTCTTTTGAACAAAACCTGGGATTGAGCCTGGCTCTCCAGGTGAGACTGACTACAAAGGTTAGTTGAGGTTTGTTTCTTTTTCTGTGGAACCTGAATTAAAGAGCTAGAGCAGGTTTGAGGGGACTGAGAGCGCAATCCTACGCAACTATCCGGTGGTGGAGCAAGCGCTCCGTTATCAGAAGCTGTCGCAAACATGCCAGAAAGCACGTTTGTGATGACTCGGGAGTAAGGGCGGCCGGCGTGGAGGCCAGCCGCTCTCACTCCGGCGCCGGATCATTCCTGCGGCTGCTGAAGGAGGTAAGTCCAGCTCCGGCTGGCGGGGGTGGTGGTCCGGGCGGTGAGAGAGGGGGCCATTGACTGAGCCGGCCCGGGGGGGGGATGGCGGCCACCATATCCCCATCTCACTCCCGGTCGGCGCAGCCTTTCCACGGCCTTCTCTTACTTCTGCCAGGTAAATAGCTGGCGGAAATCCAAGGAGGACCATTACACCAGGGGAAGGGGACGATAGGATCCGATGAGCAGCCCTGGGCCGCCCACTGGATAGTTAGGCAGTATTACGCTGTGATTGAGGGTTGAGGTGCTTACAGAGGGTTAAGGGAAAATGTTTTCCCTTTCCCCTCCCAAGCCTCCTGTTCACCCCTCCCCCATGATAGCATGCTATGCAGCCAGTTTTGGCATGGCTGCATGTTATGGCAGGGAAAAGAATAGGATTGGGCCCTTAAGGCTGTGACACACCAGCTGCGCTGCAGCACAGTGCGTAGACAAGCATCAGCAAGTGACGCAAAGATTTCGGTGTGTCTTGTGCCTTCTAACATCACGCAGCAATGCAGGAGAGCTGCGTTGCCGTGCAAGAAAAGTTGGACAAATTGAACTTTGGCCAATGAGAGGCTGCATTCAGTGCAGGGAGGACGGGACGTGAAGCGAAGTGTTGGCCAATCTGTTGACTTTTTAAAAATCAATTCAATGCCACTCCTCCTCCATTGCAAGTGACCAATTGGGTGGTGCCACGGGTGGTGTGGTCACAGCCTTTAGTCTTTGCAATTTGCTGCTGATGTATGGAATTTAAGTGACTGTTCCCTTTTCCAGATTTGAACCTTCACACTTGCCTTGCTTGCTTAGCTATGCAGCTGCCTCCCCATTTGCTGTTGCTCCTTTATGGTTTGGATCTGCTTCTAGTCCACTTGGGCTGACAGCCAGCTTCCCAGAAAGTGACTGCCTGTTGCCTGACCCTTACCAAGCCCTGACAGATACAGAATATGCTACTAATTTGTGTCGATGTGAGTACGTGGGTTGTGAAACAGAACAAAGAAAATAACAGAAGCAGAAGTTCCTAGAATGTCAAATATTTAGAATGTAGGGGAAAGATGAGTCTTGCCAATAGATTTACATTCCCATAGTGCATGAAGACATTACAGAGCGAGTTCACGCTGCATCTTTGTGTACTGGGACACAACAGTAAGCCTTGACCTTGCCCTGTGTATAGAATGAGAGAGATAAAAGAGGGAAGAAACCTCAAAGGTGCACTGAGAGCAATGTATTCAAGTATATGAGATAGCATTCAAGATTGCTCTAAGAGACAGTGCAAGTTAGAGTTCTATGATTCGAAACACATTGGGATTTAATTGGGACATTGCTCTCAGAGCACCTTTGAGGTCTCCTTTCTCTTTTGTTTTTGTACTGGTGTGGCATCTTCCCTTCTTGCCTTCCAAAGTATGGACTATGTGAGGCCTATTTTTACACAGCTTGGTCTTGTGATCCATTCTTGTGACTGTCTCCTTCCCCAAAGGGAGAAGATGAACCATGTTGGTGGGATTTCACAAATGCAATTGAGGGCAGGGCATAAGCATTGCTAACCTCTAAATAGCTATCCTAGTATCTCATAATATATTAGTAGGATTTGGAGGCCCAGGATGCTATGTCTGTTCAGGTTTGTCCATTCCCAATGATCTGCTTCCAAGTAGAAAAAAAATCAGCATTAGGCTAATTAATCCCAATGTATCAATTGCCTTGTCTTAATTTATCTTTTGGCAGCTTTGTCTCACTTCCAACTAGCTAGTGTCTGACTCTTTTCCTAGTACTGGCACTCACTCGCTTTTCAGTCAATGGCTGGATTTTCATGCATGTCATCTTGACACCACAAAGTTCAAAGGCAACCAAGGCCGTGTCCTCCTGGCCTGTCCATCTCCCCCCCCCCCACACACACACTCCTCTTAAGCAAGGAAAAGACTGGAAGAGCCATCTCATCACAATATTGACTTGTCTATACAAGATTGCTGTACCTTAAAGAAAGATTACTAACCAGTTTTACAGAGCTGTATACTATTTTCAGAATGATGGCCCAACCCTATACACAATGCCGCCACACTGCCAGAGCATGTGCTACATGGTATGGTGGTGGGGATTACCTGGGAGAGGTAAGAAAAAATATTTTTTACGTACCTTCTGTAGGTCACCGTGGGTCTCCTTGGACCTATGCCAACTCTTTTGCTGGCATAAGTCTGAGGAGACTCCTGAGGGTGGGTCTGAGCTGGGAAGTGGGGATCAGACCTTGGCATGCACTGCCGTCAATGAGATCCGCCTCCTCTTACCCTCTCCCTGTCCCAATCCTCCCCTGAAAGGCCCCCGAACTGCCCCTTTGCCACCTTACCTGCTCTGACATGGTATCCAGGGGCTGCTGGCATACGTGCTGGGCCTCTAGCTGTTTGTGTCAGTGGTCCAACTGTGTACGACAGCGGCACACGTTTTGTGCTGTAAGAGGACTTACACAGCGGATGACGAGATCCGCTGCTGTAGGCCTTCCATTATAGGATTGGGGCAAAAGCTGTTGTCCATCCATTGTCGCATAGGAAGTAGTATCTTTAGAGGTACACTTTGATCTTGACCTTTTAGACATCCATACTTCTATTTCCTGTCTAAAGCGATCTTCTGCAGAAAAGAAACACATAAAAATGAACCTGAAAGGAGGTTTGTGTGCAAAATTCTGAAGTTCATTAAGCTGATGAAAATTTGTGCACCCTTCAGAACTTCTCAGCAGGAACTAGGAGCAAGGACATTAATCGAAGCAACAGAATACTCTGGCTTGAAAGGTCATAGTTGTCACAAACGTCCAACGTTAGGTGAGATAAGGAATGGACTGTGACAACAATGTTTTTTATCTATCTGGTCTAGAGTTCTTAGAAAACATTTTTGGTAATAAGCAATTTTGTCTGCAGGTATAGATTCATCCCAAGCTGTCATTAAATCTTTTTCTCATGCCTCCAATTTGAGGGTTATTAAAGTGCATTAAAGAAAATCCCACATTACATTATATGTATAGTTTGATTGCTCTGTGTTGAGGGGTTGGGAAATAAATATTTCCTATTCCCCCCCCCTTTTTTTTTAGCAATTAAGGTGTCATGGACAGTGTACCTGTACCAAATTTCAGTTCTCTTTTATGTAAGTGCCATAACCATTTTGATAGCCCTTTGAGAGATCCGGTGTGGCCCAAACTTCTTTCTTAAAATTCAAGTGAATCTTGCATTCTGGAAGCATGGATACACATTCCTGGATACTTCAGAAATCCCCATAAGGCTGATTCACATGTGTCAAGGAGTAATGGAAACCTGGTATATAGTTTTGCTTGCTCTGTGCCCTGTATTATTAGGAGAACATGCTTCTTGGGTATAAAAACGTTCCATTTTCAGACTGTTTTAGGCTAGTAAACAAGATAAGGGCCCAAGCTGATTCAGATGCTGCGTCACCAGGGCACCAACGCTGGTGCAATGACCGCCATGTCCTAAGCCTTCCCAAGCAACAGAAGCGTCGTCTGGGGGGGGGGGGCTGTTGCCCTGGGCCCATGTCCTAAGCCTTCCCAAGCAACAGAAGCGTCGTCTGGGGGGGGGGGGAATGTTGCCACATAAAGGGGGGGGAGAAAATCTTACCGGCAGGTCTGCGTTGGAGCTGGGTCCTCCTGCCCGCCCTGGAGCCGTTTGCCTCCAAAATGGGCAGCAAAACGGTGGGTGGGGATTGGTCACGTGCGTCAGTGCCCCCCCCCCAACATGGGGGTGGAAATACACCTCTGCCAAGCAATGCCACACTGGCATAGCCCTCCCAGTTATGCTGGTGCAGCCCTTCTCAGTGCCCCCCCTGCATCTATGGAAACCCCACCACAGCCTGATGTCCATGGAGCAGCACCCTGACATCAGTGTAATGTTGGTCTGACATTAGTCTGACATCCAGGGAACCAATCACCGTGTTCACACAGCTCCAGTGCCAGTGGCCAGAGAAGCACCGCTAGGGTGAATTGATCAGGGAGGCAGGGGCAGACGTAGGGACAATTAGTGTACACTGTTGGGAATCTCAGCGGCGAAGGTAGGGCAGAGCGCGTGGAGCAGCTGCTCTGGGTGGGGGCTCTGGTCTGGGGTAGTCAAAAAACCCACAGCCAAAGGCAGAGTCAGACTGTGAGAAAAAAAATCCTACCTGGCCCCCCAGATGGGCAACCAGCTAATCTCGGATTGAAAGCCGGGAGGGCGGGCTGGGTTTCTGGCTTCGGGGCGCGACTGAGGAGTGCCGAAAGGAGTGTTCGCTCCTGGTCTCCTCAGTTCTGCCCCCGTCACCCCGACAGCATTCTCCTGCCTTTGCCTAAGCGAGCCTGGGGAGGGGCCGAGTAATCGGCGCCGGCCCACGGGGGCCAACACTTTTCTCTTGGAAAAGAAGCTTTCTTTGGTATCCCCAGCGGGAACCAAGGTTCCTTCCCTCCCAATCCCAATGCATATTTATGGGGTCCTCCAATTCACCTGCTACTTACAGCCCAAACCTATCCAACTTTCCAGTGCCAATGCAGCCATGCCAATGGGGTGCACGCTGCATCCTGCAGTGGGGGAGCAGTCACGAAGGCTTCCCCAAGGTAAGGTAAGGGAAGGTTTGTTCCTTTACCTAGGGCTGCATTGCAGCAGCATTGTTGCTGGAACATTGGTTAGGACTGGGCCCTTAGTTAAGAGAAAATAAGCACATTAGTGTTAAGCACATGCTCAATGCCACATGTAGTTCGACCCAGACATTGTCCTAGTGCCCCCCCCCCATAAGCACACAAGGTATACATTGAATTTAAACTGGGCCACATTTATTAACTAAACAACAAGATACAAACAGTGCAGCGCGCCCTTATCTCCTATTACCCTCCCCAAAAAGTGTAGGTACCTACCATGGGGCAGCATGCCACTGCCCCCCCCTGGGTGTTCCCACCCTGACTCAAAGCTGTAGAGTCATATAAGCCAATCTATGCTTCTCAGTGCCAACCGAAATGGGGTCAAGGCAGCTGAATTACACCATCCACCCCAAGCCAGATAGCCTTTGAGGTGGACTTTGCAACCCGAGCCTGGAGGCAGGGTCACCAGCCAGCATCCCAGAGCCAGACAGCCAGTTCTTGAGACTGGTTCTGCCTCCCCCCCCCCCACAACTCTTTCTTACGTCAGGGTGTATACCAATTCCTTATCCCTATTCCCTGTCCTGCACTATTTTTGCCTAGCCACACTCAACCACCTCACCTGCCACAGTATGGGGTAGGTGGGAAAAAAAAAACCCTCACCAAAGCCAATTCGGTGTGAAGCAAAAAAAAATAAAAAATCCCTACCTGCTCCTGAAGGCGACCAGCTAATCTCATGCTGCAACTAGGTGGGTGGGATGGGGTTCCTACAGACCCAACTGAGCCAACGGAAGGAAATGCAGCCCAGCTCCTGCCTCTGGGCCGGCCGCAGCAACTCCTCCACCAATATGGAGCTGGTCCTGACACCAAGCCAGTCAGTGCACAGAGGACTGCTGGGACATAGAAACAATAATGGCTGTTCTGTTTCCTGGCAGATATAAAACCTAGCACTTTCCCAACCTGTCTCCAGAACTTAACACAACAGGCAGAGAGCAGAAGTAAAGGGAAGTGAAATAAGTTAGTAAATGAAAGAGACATTCGACTGAGTGATGACCAAGCTATCATCTCGTATCTTAATTAATAAAGACATTTCACAGATCCATTTTCATCTTTTTAAAAAAGAAATGCAATTCTGACCCAGTTTAGTCGCAACCAGTTCTTTTGATGGTCACATGCATTGCTGTGGAATAATGGATGTGATCCTACGTTTACAGCCCAATCCTTTCTAAAGGAAGCATAACGGGTGTTCCACTGGTGCAGGCTGCTGCAAAGCAGCCATAAAGCACTTTGTGGCAGCACAAGCAGCAGCCAGCATGCTGGCGGGAAGGCCAAAGCTTTCCCGCATGCACCGGCAGATGTCGGGAGGCCTGCCGAAACAGGTAAGCCCAGTGAAACGGGGAGGGAGAAGGGCAAAACGGGGAGGTGATAGGGTGGGTGGATCGGGAGGGTGGCAGGATTGGTGGTGGAAGTGCACGCTAAATCCTGGATCCCTTCCCAGGCCTGATCCACCTGCAAGGGGCAGCATGGACTTGTGCCAGCGATATGGCTGGCACAGGTCCAAATTGCCCCATAGTGGTTGCTGGGGCTTACCCCAGGGTAAGGGAACAAATGTCCCCTTACCCCAATGAGACCTCCAGCAGCTGAAAGTCCCCCGCACTGGCCACACTGGTGCCGCTGCATTACCGCCCGGGGATTTAGGTAAGATTGGACTGTAAATGGCTTTTCAAAAATTACTTGGTGGAAGAAATGAATGCAACTGAGTGTCTCTGTGTGGAAGAAAAGGATGATTTCAAACTACCTAAATGTATCTGTATAGGTTGAGAGCAGAGCTTCCCCTTCCAAACCTTCATTTCTACACCAGATAATTTGCTGCATTGGCAAAGTAGAATCAGTAATTGCTGCAAAGTCTTCAGTCTATTCTGCAAGAACGCTATTCCAAACCCTGTAATCCAACAAGAGAGTTAAATTCAAAATATGCAAAGCAGAAACTCTCTGAAGTATGTATCATGTAACCAAAATAGTTTTGACTTGGTTTTTCTTTAGGATTCAGATTTTTCCCTAATGAAGTACTGGGAATAGCTTAAGATATGTTTGTTTCTGAGCATCACTTTCTGTAATACATCTCCTCTACACTCAGTGACTGTTGATTTGCTGTCTCTCAACCATGCCTTTGTGCTAGAATTTCATTGATAGTAGTACCATATGTGATGTTACAGTCAAATATGCCAGGGCAAATCTAGCATGCCATTCTAAAACATGACATGTAACAGTTGGGATGAATGAGAATACCTTGCAAACAGACATAGCCATAGTTTGCAGAAGTGGTAGTAGGGATGGAGTAGTCAGATTAGGCTCCAGTTTGTATGAACTGTGTGGCTGCCTGTGCTATACTTGTTTACTCAGAAATAAACCCCACTGTGTTCGATAGGGCTTACTCCCAAAGAAATGTGTTTTGGATTGAAGACTTGAGAAGTCTTTTCAGTTCATGTACAAGAAAAATAAATAAGTTAAAAAAAATAACTGCAGGTGCCATTGTCCATTTCTAATTCGTTTTTGTTCACAACCCCTAAAGGCTGTGACGTTCAATACATGCATGCCACAGCATTAATTATATGGTGCAGAACGTAGGACAAACCAAAAATCAGCTAAGCATACGAACAAGCCTTCTTGCTAAATATATATTTATTGCGAAAACAATGGCTGCTGGAGTACGAGAATCAGAGATGATGACGGTTGTCAGTAGATACGCTGTATAGGTAAGGGCACTTGTGTAAGATTGTAGAAGAACATTTCAACAAGGTAAATGTTTTGTGCCCTTTGGAGGACTGAGAGCCATTTTCATTATGTTAATTTATGTGGTATAAGGGCTTCCTGATTGACACTAATTGATTGTCCCACCTGGGGGTTAATTGACATCAGTTTGCCTTTATTCACCAGTACTCTTAATCAGCTTTTTACCTGCTTTGAAAAATGTTCCCAGCTGGAGTGTATGTGGGAATATACTGACAATATGGTTTGTTTAGGTGGAGTGTGCTTTGATTTATCTAGGTGAGGTGATATATGCTTTATATGAATATTTATATGAATATTTTTAGATGTGTTCTATGTAGAGTAATTGTTTTGGTTTCAATTATGTAGATAAAATGGTGTCATTCTAGGGTAACTTCTTTTCACATTTTCAATGTATACTGCACAATCCTGTGTAACAGTAGATTGTAACACTGTGTGTTATGCCAGTGTAATTGCACTTACACTGGTGCATCTGCTGTTACACCGGTGCAAGGTTACACAGGATTGCGTTGATAGACAGATAAGTGGATTTCTACAGCATCAAATATCAATGCTGTTCCATGTCAAGTACCATTTCCCCCATTGTTGCCGTGCTTCTTGTTTATGAAGACTTTGCCAGGGCTAGAGCATGTGTTATTCTTCCATCCATCATCAGAGTCCTTGTATATTTAATCACCAGAGGTATGAAGCAGGAACAACAATGACTATTCGTTATAGAATAAATGGGAGATCAAAGTCAACAAGTGAGGAGACAGAGAAAGAAAAGGGTGCTTACTATAGCTTGCAACCACTTAGGAGAAAGCTCTTTGGAGTTCTAGCATGGTACGTGTAGACTGCCAGGGTCTAAAATTCCATTTCTGTTGGTTTTTTTTGCAGCTCTGTATGACAGCTGTGGTTTTAGGCAAAGTCTAACTTATCAGACAAGCAAGAATAACAGTTAATTTCCACCATCCCTTTCAGTCCTCTTGGAATTTATCAAGAGTTGTAACACATTATTATTATTATTATTAACAACAACAACAACAACAACAACAACAACAACAACAACAACAACAACAACAACAACAACAACAACAACAACAACAGTATTTATATACTGCTTTTCAACAAAAAGTTCACAAAGCGGTTTACAGACAAAATCAAATGATGAAATGGCTCCCTGTCCCAAAAGGGCTCACAATCTAAAAAAGATGCAGAACGCCACCAGCAAACAGCCACCAGAAAAGAGACTGTGTTGGGGTGAAAGGGGGACAGTTACTCTCCCCCTGCTAAATATAAGAGGAGCACCAACTGAAAAAGTGCCTCTTGCCCAGTTAACAGGGAGTTACATTCCTAAATTATTACATTAGTACATTACAATCCTAAATGCTCAAGGGTGGTGGTGGTGGTGGTGGTGGTGGTGGTGGTACTACTACTACTACTACTACTACTACTACTACTACTACTACTAATAATAATAATAATAATAATAATAATAATAATAATAATAATAATAAATAAACTTGCTATTTATTTTTTCACATTTTTATACCGCCCTTCCTCCAAGGAGCTCAGGCTGGTGTACATAGTTCCTCCCCTCTTTTTGTCCTCACAACAACCCTGTGAGTTAGGTGAGGCTGAGAGATAGTGACTGGCACAAAGTTACCAAGGAGTATTCGTGGCTGAGCAGGGATTTGAACCAGGTTCTTCCAGGTCTAAGTCATAAGAACATAAGAAGAGCCCTGTGGGATCAGGCCAAAAGCCCATCTAGTCCAGCTTCCTGTGTCACACAGTGGCCCCACCAGATGCCTCAGGGAGCACAAGACAACAAGATAACCTGTTTCCCGTTGACACTCCCTTGCACCTGGCACAGAGAAAACCCACTTCTAAAAACCAGGAGGTTTCTTATGGCTTGTAACCTGTGATGGTCTTTTCCTCCATGAATCTGTCCAAACCCCTTTTAAAGGCATCTAGGCCAGATGCCATCACCACATCCTGTGGCAAGGAGTTCCACAGATGAATTACACGCTGGGTAAAGAAATATTTTCTTTTGTCTGTTCTAACTCTCCCTCCACTCAATTTTAGTACATGTCCCCTGGTTCTGGTGTTGTGTGAGAGGGAGAAGAATTTCCCTCTATCCACTCTCTCCATCCCATGCATAATTTTATAAGTCTCAATCATGTCCCCCCTCAGGCGCCTTTTTTCTAGGCTGAAAAGCCCCAGACGCTGTAGCCTTTCCTCATAAGGGAGGTGCTCCAGCCCACGAATCATTCTGGTCGCTCTTTTCTGCACCTTTTCCAATTCTACTATATCCTTTTTGAGGTGTGGTGACCAGAACTGGACACAATACTCCAGATGTGGCCTTACCATCGATTTGTACAAAGGCAGAATGATATTGGCCGTTTTATTCTCAATCCCTTTTTTAATGATCCCGAGCACGGAATTGGCCTCCTTCACAGCCACCGCACACTGGGTCGACACTTTCATCGACCTGTCCACCAGCACCCCAAGATCTCTCTCTTCATCCGTCACAGACAACTCAGAACCCATTAGCTTATATGTGAAATTTTGGTTTCTTGCCCCAATGTGCATCACTTTGCACTTACTTACATTGAAGCGCATCTGCCATTTTGCTGCCCATTCTCCCAGTTTGGAGAGATCCTTCTGGAGCTCTTCACAATCCCTGCTGGTCTTCACCACCCGGAAAAGTTTAGTGTCATCTGCAAACTTGGCCACCTCACTGCCTATCCCCGACTCCAGGTCATTTATGAATAAGTTGAAAAGCACCGGTCCCAAGACCGATCCTTGGGGCACACCGCTTTTCACCTCTTGCCATTGTGAAAATTGCCCATTGACTCCCACTCGCTGTTTCCTGGTCTTCAACCAGTTCCTAATCCACAAGAGGACCTGCCCTCTTATTCCCTGACTGTGGAGTTTTCTCAGGAGCCTTTCATGAGGGACCGTGTCAAACGCCTTCTGAAAATCCAGATATATAATATCCACGGGTTCGCTCGCATCCACATGCCTGTTGACCTTTTCAAAAAATTCTAACAGGTTTGTGAGGCAAGACTTCCCCTTGCAGAAGCCATGCTGACTCTCCCTCAGCAGAGCTGCTTCTTCTATGTATTTTAAGATTTTATCCTTAATGAGACTTTCCACCATCTTCCCTGGAACAGAGGTTAGGCTGACCGGCCTGTAGTTTCCCGGGTCCCCCCTCCTTCCTTTTTTAAAGATTGGCGTGACATTAGCTATCCTCCAATCCTCTGGCCGTTTTAAGGGACAAGTTGCATATTTGGGTCAAGAGGTCAGCAACTTCATTCTTGAGTTCCTTCAGAACTCTTGGGTGGATGCCATCCGGGCCTGGTGATTTATTGATCTTTATTTTGTCAATTAAGTCCAACTCCTGAACCACTACTACACCATCCTGTGTTTGATCATCTCTGCTAACTGGGTAAGAGGTACTTTTTCAATTGGTGCTCCTCTTATATTTAGCAGGGGGAGAGTAACTGCCCCCCTTTCACATGCTGATCTTTCAGCATGGAGGAAGGAGATGGCACCTGAACTCCAGGTAAGGGAACCAGGCTTTGGATCACCACGCCTCCCTCTCCATACCCGTACGCGGCAGGCCACAGAGGCAGCTTTTATTTTTCCTCCTCTCTGCAGTGGTGTTGGAGGAGGAAGTGGAGTGCTGCTGGTCTGACCCCCTTCCTGCTCGCTCTCAGTAAGCAGAAAGCGGATCAGAGAGCTGACTGAAGTGGCTTGGTAGGGGGTGGAAGCAGAGGAGGGTGGTGTGGGGCACCCCCCTTCAGTTCTCTGCTCGCCCCCCAGTTCATTGCTCAACATGAGTGTTCAGGTGGTGGCATCATGGGCATTTCTTGGTGTGGTATATAAATGTGGGTACCAACTGGCATACAATCCCAAAACTGGAGTGTTGTTTTCCATTCCAGCATGCCACATTTATTCTAAAGTATAGGTCCATGAATAATAGTATTCAGAAGTATAGGTCCAAAAGGATACACTGTGCAAAAGGGTCTATATACATCCCTATGCCACCCCCAGTCCACCAGCCCTTCCCACAACTGTACACGCTTGCTCTAAAAAAATGTCCTTTACTCACTCCTTCGGTGGCAGTGTGTGTGTGTGTGTGTGTGTGTGTGTGTATGTGTGTGTGTGTGTGTGTGTGTGTGTGTGTGTGTGTGTGTGTGTGTGTCCTTCATTCCCCATTGCACTTGCACACAGAACACCAGGAGTTAAGCACTGACATGGGAAGGCAGTTTTCCTCCTCCAGTTGTCATCCTGAAATGCACAGTGCTCAGAGCATCAGGCAGTAAGTTGCTGTGTCTGTTGAGAGTTGGAGTCCCCCCCTTATGGTGTCTACCCTTGTAAACACTTTTCTTCCGGATGCACTGGGAACCCATTATGTCAGGACGAAGAAGGGAGGGGGAAATAAAGGCTTCCATGCTCCGGCTTTACCGCTGGTGCACTGTGCAGGGTGGCAGAAGGAGGCAAAGGAGCCCCTCCTTGCCCTTCACAGGTCATCTCTGCCGTTTCTGCTACCAGAGGTTCAGTAAAGGACATGTTTTGGGGAGTTGGGCAACTGGCAGGGAGGGCTGGTAGAGAGTGAATGGACATTTTTGGAACCTCAGGTTGGCATGGAAAACAATCCAGTGCCTTTCTTCGTACAAACGAAATCAGACCATTCCTCTGTTAACCTGAGGTGAGTGAAGGAGAGCTTGCCACCCATCACTATCTAGAACTGAGCAAGGTTTTCATTTCATTTTGAATTCATATGGTTTTTCTACATTATTGAACTCAAGTTGCTTTGCAACTCAGAGAAATTACAAAGCAACAATAATACCTGATGAAATCACATTCCATGACAATCTAGTTCAATCAAGATTAAATCATGATGAACAGCATAGCTAAAACAAACAATTTAAATCAATTATCATATAAAATGCTATAATATTCCTCCTCACATATGGCAATATTAAAAGATTAGCAAAATATCAGCAGTGAATAATTTAACATATAAAATTAGTGAGATGCTGTCTCAGTATATTGTCTCGCTATGGACAAGACTGTGTTAAATGTTCCAAATGTCTGATTCAATATAAGGCAGCTTCCTCTGTTCACTCTGGCTGCTGGGAAAGAGTGACTCACCAGGAAGAAAGCACTTGCCAGGGAAGTGGATCTTGTCTCTGACTCCAAGTCTCAAGTCAAGTCCCAAGTCTCTGGGTCCAAGTCTCAAGTCAAGTCCCAAGTCTTTGCCCCCAGGTCCTGAGTCTTTGGTTGCGAGTTGCGAGTCCCTATCTATTTAATGGGGAAAATGGGTTTAAACTTGAATAAAATTCAACTTGTCGTGAAAGGCTCCAAGTCTCGAGTCAAGTCTTTCGAGTCTTTCACAATCGTTGAGTCAAGTCTCAGTCAAGTCATTGACATGGCTTGAGTCCGACTCGAGTTCGAGTCAATAGACTCAAATCTACATCACTGGCACTTGCCATGAAAATGTTGGCTGTGCAGATGTATATCTGGCAGCTCACCTGCAAGAGAATAAGTGTATCCTATCTGACCATGGGCTGATGGAACTCATGCTCCATCAGTACAAGGCCTGAGCCTTTGGTGTGGCAGCTGCTGCAATGGTGTATGGGCCGGGCTCAGTTGGTAGAGCGACCGCCTCATATGCCTGAAGATCTGAAGATGGCAGTTTGGAATGGCTGGAAGTATCCATGTGCTGTCGGAGAGGTGTCGGCCTGCCAGCTGACGAGTTGCAGAATCTTTGTGTGAGAAAGCTGCAGCTGACAGTGGAAGCGTGGGAGGCGATCACCAGAGAGAGGCCGGACTGTGAAGGAAACCACCTGGAATAAAGACGTTCTATGAAAGTTTAGAACATGTAAATTATTGTAAAAACCCTGTGGGGTTTAGTAATGGCTGCCTATGTAAACCACCTTTGAATGAAAGTCAGAGGAGAAATCCAATGACCATGAAAAGGTGATATATAAATACTGATTATTTTATTATTCTTACTCTACAATCTGTTTTACAGCACAATTCTGCACAAACTGCTACTGATGGAGCAAGCACTCCACCAGCCTAGGGTGCCACGAAAGTGCATAAAGCACTTTTGCGGCACCCAGAGAGTAAGTGGTTCTTGCTCACTCCGCCATCCAAGGACACCCGCACCGCTGGATGCAGGTACGCCCTGTGCCGGGTGGTGGGAGGCCGTGGGGAGGGTGGGCTGGGAGGGTACAACTGGCCAGTCAGGCCAGGGAGGGAGTGGGGATATCAGCAGCGTGCTTCATTGATATCTTAACCCCCTTCCTGGGCCTGGACAGCCTTACACAGTTTCCCCGGTTGTGTGCCATCAAAATAGCTGACACACATCCACGAAGGTCCAACCGGGAGGCCAAGTCTACCAGGCAGGTAGACCTGGCTGCCACATTGGGAAGCCTGGTAGACCTAGAGACTTTTCTGGCTGTTTTTCCCCCTCCTCCTTTGAGAAGGGGCCCAAAAGAAACTTTGTACCCCCTAATAAAATTCTTCTCAGAGGCCATGCCACCGGAGCCAACACTGGGAGAAAGGGACGAACATCCCTTTCCCCCAAGGTGAGCACCAGCTCCACTGGCATGTACCTCATCCTGCGTAGGATGACCATTCAGGCTGGCCAGTGCACCTTACGCATGACTGGGCTGTTAATCTAGAAATACCTGACATGGTGTAGTTAAAAATGCTCATTCTTAAGTGAAAAGGAATTATTATTATTATTATTATTATTATTATTATTATTATTATTGTTGTTGTTGTTGTTGTTGTTGTTGTTGTTGTTATTGTTAGAGAACTCACTTCACTGATGCCAGCCACTATGAATAAATCTCTCAGAGTATGCATTCTCTTTTTGTGATTTCCTGAATGTTTCACTGGCTCAGAGCAATTTGAAAGAATAAAGCACAGTTGGTTAAAAATAATCAGAAGCTGTAAGGCAGCATGACCAGCTCATTGTACTGCCTATACTATGTATAATAAAAAACACCCTAGGTTTACCTAGGGCAGGTTGACTGGCAAAGAGCATTTCAGATGCCCTAAGAGAGAATGCTTGCTTTCAGATCCCATTGTAGGTTAAATTACTGGAACGTCGATGGAAAATCCAGGTATATTCAATTGAGCAATTTGAGCTTCCTTTAAAAAAAATGCTACTGTCAAGTTTTACTTGATGGTAAACCAGAATAAATAAATGGATTTTATTACTGTAATCAAGTGGAGCTTGTCACTGAAAACAATTCTTGTTAAGTACTGTATTAGGACTGAAAGACCTAATTGTGTCATAACAAAGAATGTAGTACTCTGTCTATTGTTTAAATGCCAGAGTGCAGGGAAAAGTTGTATAGAGCCCAGTATAAGAAATTAGCTATTTTAAAGTGGGTGTATTATCTGATGACAAGTTTAATCATTTCATTTAAGCCAAAAATATCTAGCAATTTAATGGATAACCATTTGTGAATCCACAAGTCACGTTCTGTTTTATTAATGGCTTAAAAGTTCAGATGGATGAGCAATTGATGTAAGCATATTTATCAACATATGGACGTAATATTGTCTACTGGATTCTACCATAACCCATGAACATATGTATTGGATATGGCAAGAATGAAGAAATGAGTTAAGACATTAGCCTTAGTTCAGATGTTAGATATCCTGACCCAGTGGAAACCTGACCCAGATGTAGTGTCCACAGGACTTCCGGGAAGCTCAGTCCTGCGCAGGTGCAGTCTTAAGCCCTGCTCTCTGCTCTACATACTTCCAGCGGTTGTCTGAAGAAACAAATGCTGTACTGGGGGAGAGAGCCCCCCCCCCATGAGCTGGAACGCCAAACAGGCCTAGTAAATATCTAAACATAGCAATATAGTAATCAGGGGAATTTTCATTGTGGCCACTCCAGCTGAAATAACTTGCTTAGTGGCCGTGATTCTTTGCATTCAATATGCACAAATTTAATAGCGTCAGAACAAAATGTAAATCAAGCGTAGGGGAACTTAGCATGCCAGTATGGGTCACTAAATTGAGAAACCTCCAGATCTGATTATCAATGACCTCTCTACATCATACTGTGTTCAGTCACAGATGGACACCATTAATCTTTACCCAGACAATAGACCACATTGTGGTACAACCAAAATCCTTTATAATCAAGTGCAATCAGTAATCTATCAAGGACCCCTTCTAGCTACCTAGCCTTATTGCTCAAAAAAAAAAAATGAAGCAAAAAGCAAGCTGAGTAAGGTTGGGTGTCTTTTTTAAAAACATTTTGATTGTTTCTCATAAGCAATTAAAGTGCTTGGGAACATTCCATTACATTACAGCAACTCAGTCAATAGCTATGAGTGACAAGAATTTGGTAACAGTCAGTTTTGTGCAATCACTTTAGGGAAAGGTAAGTAGCTGTAGAATAGTATCTCATTTTGGTTTTGGTGTACTGTGTATTGTCTTATATATGTATTGTCTTTATGTTATATGCCAATAAAGGTTTCGTATCATATCATAACAGGTAAAGGAAAGGTCTATAACAGGGGTCCTCAAACTTTTTTTCGCAGGGGGCCAGTTCACTGCCCCTCAAACTGCTGGGGGGGGCTGGACTTGGGGGAGGGACTATAGTTGGGGGCAGGACTATAGTCCCCCCGGTGCGTCACCCCCCGCTTTTTATCACCCCATCACCCCCCCGCTTGCCACATCACCACCCTGCTGCGTTGAGTCCTCTTCTTCGGCGGGTCGGCCGCTTCTGAGTAGGGCAGGCGAAGGCAAGGCTAAAGCGGCGCTGGCGCATGTGCAGAACGCCGCTCAAAGCGTCAGAAGGTACGCTCGGCCCTTCTGAGGGCAACACTTTGAGCAGTGTTCTGCGCATGCGCCAGCACTGCTTTAGCCTTGCCTTGGCCTGCCTTACTCAGAAGCAGCTGACCCGCCGAAGAAGAGGACTCAAAGAAGCAGCAGGGTGGTGCTTCTTTGCGTCACCACCCTGCTGCCACCCAGTACTAATGGCTCGCCAGCTGCTTCTTTGAGTCCTCTTCTTGCGGCTCGGCCGCTTCGGAGTAGCTCGGCCCTTCTGAGGTCAAGGCTTCAAGCGGCATTCTGCGCATGCGCTGCTTTAGCCTTGCCTTGGCCTGCCCTACTCCGAAGCGGCTGAGCCGCAAGAAGAGGACTCAAAGCAGCGGCGAGCCATTACTACCGTCCAGGCAGCTGCAGTGGCAAGTCACCGGGCGGGCAGCGGGCCGGACAAACAACATTGGCGTCACCCGCGGGCCGTAGTTTGAAGACCCCTGGTCTATAATATTATAGGTTATGGACGAACTAGCAAAGTGATTGCTGAGTAAATTATATGCAATTTGGATAATGAAATGCTTATTCCAAAGGGAGTTAGGTGGAAGTATATCATTAAAATACATGAAGTTAGGACATACATCATGTTGGAAACCCGTGTTTGAGAGATCCTGTTACCTATCTTTGTGTAAACAGCTTCTGTCTACTTTCTTCAGCAAGCCTGTAGTAATAGGACTTACATTTACTTCAGCTTTGTCTCTTTTATTGCTTTCTATTTATGCCCCCCCCTTCTGCCTACTCTTTTTCCAGTTGCAACAGCAGAGAGCTCAGCTGAAGGAACAAGCTTATGTTTCACTCTTGAGGCAAGGACATCTGAGTGTCATATTTTTATTTCCTCTTAAAACAAATCCATAAGCCTTGTCCCACTACCTTAAAAGTCATGTCCCTTGCATTACCTTGCAAGGGAACACAGCTACAGAGGAAGTTTGTTGTCACCAACAGAAGGATGCTGAGAGGCACTGGGCCATTATAAGATGAGACTGGAATGCTAACACTGAAATTGTGCATTTGACTTGATATTTTTGGAGGTGCCATTATAATTAAGGGAAGAGCAATATATGATATACAGTGGATTATCAGTCTTGCTGAACTGAACATTTCATAACCCTGGAATTACACGGATGACGCACAGTATATTTTGTATAGTACAAGGGTTGATCAAATGGGACAGAATGTTGGTCTGCTACATTAATGTGCCATCCTTCCATTCAAGAATCGCAGAGCAGCAGCTTATGTTCATGGTGGTCCTGGGAGGGCAGGCTTGACTGAGACATGGTGACTTGCTAGGTAGCTTAGCCAGTAGGCTTGTGGAGGTACTGTAAATAAGTAGGGACTATACGTTGCTGAAGCTTTTAATGTAGCATAAATCTTAGGCAGTCAAGTGAATTGTGGAAATACATGTTCACAATTTAAAATGGGGTTTTGTTTTGTTTTTCCCCTGGCATCGAAAAGTTATTACTGGATTTGTTGACATTACAGGAGATGGGTTGGTTTTGAGTAGAAAGCTGGGAATATTGTGAGACCCAAGATGCTGGGAGAATACATAAGAGTCATTGCCACAGTGCTGAAATCACTAGAGCACTTCTTGGCTAAACATGAATCAGATTTAATGAAAGAAATGCAAATTTCATAAGCCTGCCCAAAATTTTGTACATGGTTCTGCTTGATGCTATGATGAACCTGTAAACTTCACACAGACTTAAGACAAACTTTATGGATAGTCCCTTGTTCAAGGTAGTGAATGATTTTCAGTTATTTGTGCAGCAAAGTGTAACATCTCATTCACTTGAATTAATATTTCAGAAAGCAATTTTTTGGAAGAATGTGCAAAAAGAATAACACAACTGTGCCTAGCCTATCACTCATCTGCAACAACTTTCATTTTCCAAACATTGTTTTAATAATAATGGCTGTCGTTTTAGGTCAATCAGAAGTTGCAAACAGGTTGCTTCCGATCAAGTTTCCCCCCCCCCTTTTACAGGTGTTTTACAAGATTTAAAAAGTGGCCCGAGAGACTAGAAGCCGGTGGCAGGCCTGCGTGCCTGTTACCGGTAATTAAAGTACTGTAGCGCTGCCCTCACCTCCCCATCGCAGACTTGAGTATCCATGGATTTTCGCATCTCAGGGGTTCTGGGAATGGAACCCCCATGGACTACGAAGGGCCCACTGCACTCCAATATGCCGCCAGGTGCTCTTTAATCTGCTACCTCGGTCTCACTTGCTCTCAATGCAGCTGCAGGATTAGCGAAGTGGTGAGATTCATGAGTGTCAGTAGGTTTGGACAAACAATTGCTAATCTACTGTGGTTTGATAAATCTACTGCTTCAGTCTGAGTCTAAAACCTGTGTGTGTGTGTAGGCTTCTTTCAACTTGGTGGGTCACAAATTGTGCAGGCTTAACTTAAACCTGTATATTTTATTTATTTATTTATTTATTTAAATAATTTGTAGCCCGCCTTTCTCCCGAGGGCACTCAAGGTGGCTTACAACATCTTAAAATACATATAAACACGTTAAAATAATTAATAAACACATTAAAATAATTAATTAAACAATTTAAGTTAAAATAAACAACCCCAGTGGGTCACCAGCATTTACATATATTAAAAACCATTTGTTAAAAGGTCAGCCCACCATGTCAGACATTAAAAGCAGTCCTAAATAAAAACGTCTTAAGGCCCCGCCGAAAGGCCTCTAAAGAGGGAGTCATTCTTAATTCCAGGGGGAGGGAATTCCACAATTGGGGCGCCACAGCTGAGAAGGCCCTATTCCGCGCTGCCATCCCCCTCACTTCTGTCAATGGCGGCACGGTTAACAGGGCCCCCCTGATACGGGTTGGATTATAAGGAAGGAGGCGGTCCCTCAAATACCCTGGACCCGAGCCGTCAAGGGCTTTAAAAGTCAAACTAGCACTTTGAATTGTGCCCGGAAACGAACCGGCAGCCAGTGTAGCCGCCGAAGTAACGGTCTGACTGCGTCGAACCGACAAGCCCCAGCAACCACCCAGGCCACCGCATTCTGCACTAATTGCAGTTTCCGAACAGTCTTCAAAGGCAGCCCCACGTAGAGCGCATTGCAGTAATCTAGTCTAGATGTCACTGGGGCATGGGTCACTGTGGCCAGGTCTGTACGATCCAAGTACGGTCGCAGCTGGCGCACCAGCTGAAGCTGGGCAAAAGCCCCCCTGGCCACAGCTGCTACCTGGGAATCCAGGAGCAGCTGCGCATCCAGGAGAACCCCCAAGCTGCGGACCTGCTCCTTCAGAGGAAGTACAACCCCATTCAGAGCAGGACGATGATCCAGTACCTGAGTCGTAGACTTCTGGACCAGAAGAACCTCTGTCTTATCAGGATTTAATTTCTCACCCTATTTTGTAGACTCACCCTATTTTGTAGGCTCAGGACAGTTCACAAAAAAAAAAAATCATGGTAGAGCTTGTGATCAGCAAATCTTCTTCCTGGAGCATTCATAGCCATGTGTGGAAATGTCCATTTGCACCTTCTCTTATTTTTGTAGACTGACTAAAAGCAATATCGTCGTGCATAGATAGGTGACAAAAAACCGTTTCAGATTATTTTTCTGTTCTCCCCTCCCCTCCTCTGCCTCCGTAGTAATTTTCTGAGCTGATAAATGGCTGTGGATTTTCTCATTTTTCCAGCAGAATTAGAATTGCATTATTGACTCATTACCACCTACAAAATGGATAATTTGTACGAGCTGCACAATGTGCTAATGTAAGTTTTTAATTTACTTAAAATAGTGATGTCTTGTTCTTATTTTCCAAACTCTGGTGGATTACAAAATAACATAAAATCACAAACAACAAACAGTGAATAGCGGGGGGGGAGGGGGGAGCCATACTGGACACTTTTGCCATCTACTCTACAATTCACAGATAAATGTGATGGTGTTCAAACTGACCCAATTTGAATGATCATCAAACTATGGATCCTCAAAGGGCAACTGTGGCTCTGTGAACGTCTTTACCAGAAATGATGTCTCACAATTGGCAAAATGCCATGTTTCCTGAGACTGAAGAGGTTTAGCAGAAAGAGTATAAATTTAGGGGGGAAAAAAGGCACTCGAGGGGCGACATGATTGAGACGTATACAATTATGCATGGGGATGGATAGAGCAGGTAGAGACAAGTTATTTTCCCTCTCGCACAACACTAGAACTAGGGGGCATGCACTCAAATTGAGTGGTGGGAGGATTAGAACAAACAAACGAAAATATTTCTTTACCCAGCGTGTAATTAATCTGTGGAACTCCTTGCCACAGGATGTGGTGATGGCACCTGACCTAGATGCTTTTAAAAGGGGATAGGACAGATGTATGGAGGAAAAGTCCATCACAGGCTACAAGCCATGATGGGTATATGAAACTTTCTGATTTTAGAGGCAGGCTATCTGTGAATGCCAGGTGCAAGGGAGTGGTGATACGTACAGGTATCTTGTTGTCTTGTGTGTTCCCTGAGGCATCTGGTGGGCCACTGTGAGATACAGGAAGTTGGGTTAGATTATCCTTTTGCCTGATCCAGCAGGGCTTCTTATGGTCTTATGTAAATCTAGGCAGCTAGATGACTTAATGAGTCTCTTATATTTAGCAGGGGAGAGCAATGGTACCTACTTATCCCAACATTGTGTATGCTCCACTGGCTGTGTACTGGTGTGTCCTCTTGTGTCTTTTTTTAAAGACTGTGAGCCCCTTTGGAAGAAGGAGACATTTTTTTCATTCCTTTTGTTATGTAAAGTTCTGTGAACCATTTCTGGTTGAAACATCAGTATTTGAAATATCATCATCATCATCATCATCATCATCATCATCAACAACAACAACAACAACAACAACAACAACAACAACAACAACAACAACAACAACACTTTGCTGGTAAAAACAATCCTCTGTGTGTGTGTGTGTGTGTGTGTGTGTGTGTGTGTGATTTCTTTCATAATGAGGTGTCTTTAAGTCCTGTGAAGCTCTGAGTGTACAGAGATTTGTTCTATATCGCCTGAATAGACATCAGGTATATATTAATGTCAGTTATTCTAGAAAGAGATGTTTTCCACTAACAGTCAGTCAAGTTTGATCATCAGAAGAAAACAACAACTTTATATATAAACCATGGAAGTACAAATTAGTGCATATAGCAATCACATCAATTTTATGCTTTATGTGTAGCTGTCAGTTACTATTTTTACAAATATACGCCCAAGCTGAACAGTTTTTATTTACTTTAGTTCTACCTATAATGTATCCCCCCCCCCCCGAGAAAAGATATTTACAAAGGGGCAGATGATAGTATTCATTTTGTGTCAGTCCATTATCTTGAACATCATAATTCTATATGTCGGTAGGAACTCCATTTAATAAAAGACAAGATAGTCAATCAGTCGTGCTTCTGTATAGTCTCAGAAATCTGATGAATGTACCAAGAGCTTACAAATGGGTTAATGGAAGGGAGAAGGCCGGGAGAGGAGGTTTGTATAGCGGCTTTATTTTCTAAAGTATATCAAGTGAATATATAGGTGCAGGAGAGGCATTCAATGTTCCTCTTTCAAAACTTTAGAGATGATTAACTCAAAATGGCCTCTACAGTAACAGAGTGTGATATTTCTAGTCCGCCTTTCCTCTACTTAAGTGGATGCCCATATACAGTATACTGTATGCTCCTGCTGTTGCCACCTAGTGGCCATTTTGTTCAGGTTAGTTAGGCGTACCAGATCTCCAACCTGGACAGAGTGCTAGACCTTTAGGAGAAGGAATGTGGGCAGGTGTAGCTTGTTAAGCCTTGGAGCACAATCCTAGGCATGTCTACTCAGAAGCAAGCCCAATTGTGTTCAGTGGGGCTTGCTTCTGAGTAGACCTGCCTAGGATTGTGATCTAAGGTTTAACAAGCTACACCTGCCCACATTCCTTCTCCTAAAGGTCTAGCACTCTGTCCCGGTTGGAGATCTGGTAAGCCTAAGGTTAGTTAAGTTTGCAACTATTCTTCCCAGGTGGAGATGGGGCTCAGGTCTGTATGATCAAATAGTCTTGTATATTACACAGACTATCACCTTTGCATTGGTGGTTGGGCTGACGGAGACGTTTTCCCTCTGCAATGGATAATACGGAAAGAGCTTTTTCCTCATTGCACATGCTCCATCACTTCTCAATCAATCAAACCTTTATTGGCATCACAAACAAACATACAAGTTAAATATACCAATACACAGTCACCGTCATTCCAGTGACACAAACTATTGGATAAAAGAGAAAAAAGAGAGAAAAAAGTATATTTTTACATCTCTAGGTCGTTAGTAGAAGTCTGTAATGCACTTTGGCGGCAGAAAACCAAATAAAGATATTTAGCCACTATCTTGGTGAGCTCCTGGTCTTTCCCATATAATAAAAAACGTATGACCTCCATCTCTGGTTTCCAGGTGGGAATGCAAAATTGATCTAAATATTGTTGACTGAGATCATCGTACAATTTACATTTAAGGACCATGTGTGCTAAAGTTTCCACCAAGTGACCATCACATGGACAAATCCTATCTCCTTCTACCATACCCGCAAACCTACCCCAAAGGAAGTTTGATGGGTTAGAATTGAACCTAGCCAGCAAAAATGCCCATCTTTCTTGTGGGTTGAACAAAAATTGTAGGTAATTGTTTTTAATTTCATGTGCCCAAGAAAGTTGAAAACAGAGAGGGGAACATGTTTTCTCTGCTGCTACAATTAGTTCCTGGCATTCAATATCCCACAGCCTAGTTTTTAGCATAGCCTTAGCGGATTGTAGTGACACAGAACTTCTGAGTTCTGTTTCTCCAGACTGATTAAAGCCGTTCCTCAACGCTCCAATTTTGCTCTATAGAAAAATATAAATTGCTAGTCTGCTATTTTAGGAGGAAACAAGCAACGATTAAACATAAACTTAACACTATGGATAGGGTTGCTATTTGATAGAACCTACCTTTTTATATATCTTTTCGCTCTTGGCTATGCAACCTCCAGAAGCCACGTTTTTGTTGTCCCTGTGTCTAGGGGCAGAGAAACTCTGAGAATGAGGGCCATAGGAGGATTGCCCTATCGTGTAGAAATGTATGTATTTCTGCACCACGACCAGATAGTACATCATTTGGCTTGTATTTACAAGCTTTCGCCTAAAAAAAAAAACTTCACAAAGTCATCGTTGGAGAGCAAAACAATCTAACACTGTACACAAATCTTCTGGTATTCAGTAAAAAGTAATGCTTCCTTCCCACCCCTTCTTTGGCCCATGAAAGGAAAACCGCAAGCCTGACTGACAGCAAAGAACCCTTTTCTCCCCTCTCTTGGCCTATGAAAGGGAAAGAGCAGACATCTTTAATTTCCCTTTGCTTGTTAATTATAGGAGTGAGTTTGCTCTCATCCACCAGACTCCGAGGAAGCCTGGAGGTGGAGGAGGGAGCAAAATTATTAATGGCAGCAGCACACACACACACACTGGCTGAGACAGAAATAGTCTACTGAGGAGTCAGGTCCAACAGCAACATGCCAGGGATAAATAAAGCTACAGAGCCAGGAGTTTTTTTGGTTTGTGTTTTTTTTGTGTGTGTAAGTTAGAGCTCAGCAGGACCTAGGCTCTGCAATCTGTTTTGTAAGTCAAGGATCAGCTTTGGAGCATGCAACTTAGCAGTATTAATAGTACATCTGAACACATGCCAAGTGTCCTGCAGTAACTGCAGCCTTCTTACAAGATGTGAACTGGGATAGAAGGTGCTCCAGAATGCTTGAGCCTTGGATCGTCTCCATCGCTGCGCACAGAAGCAACGGAGGGACGGCACAGCCTAGAATAGAAGCAACAGTAAGACAATGACCGGCCTCTTGGGCTGCAGTGTATTGATTGACTACTCTACACACCTCTTTCTCTCATGCAACTACGTACTCTTTGTCCTTCCTTTTCTCTCCCCATATCTAGCATCCC
Organism: Plestiodon gilberti rubricaudatus; assembly: GCA_026170595.1. Lineage (NCBI taxonomy): Eukaryota > Metazoa > Chordata > Lepidosauria > Squamata > Scincidae > Plestiodon > Plestiodon gilberti. The sequence continues at coordinate 191,127,748 of JANXHW010000001.1, forward strand.
ATTTTCTCATCTGGCCATCCTGTTAGAATTTGAAGTTATATACGCAAAGTCACACCTTCCAACTGATGATGAAAAAAAAAAAACCTATGGTTATAACACGAACGAGGCATGCTAATTTAGTGTGTCCAATTTGCATAGTCCTAATTAGCATACTGCTCACAGTTCCCAGAGCACCTACTTTCGTGCAATCCTTTGTTTTGAATATCACTCCATGGCTTCTATTCATAGCTAGAAAAAATATTTCAATTTTTTTATAAGATACTGATGAAAAAAAATTAGGAGCCAGTATCGCAGTGGGTTAAACCACTGAACCATGAGCTGTCGATCGAAAGGTCGGCAGTTCGAATCCATGCAATGGCTCCTGCCAACCTAGCAGTTTGAAAGCAAGAAATTGCAAGTAGATTAATAGGTACCATGTCAGCGGGACGGTAACAGCGTTCCATGCGCCTCGGTGTTGAGTCATGCCGGCCACATGACCATGGAAACATCTTCGGACAGTGCTGGCTCTTCGGCTTTGAAACGGAGATGAGCACCGCTCCCTAGAGTCGGACATGACTGGACTTAATTGTCAAGGGATACCTTTACCTTTACCTATCCAATGTGTAGGTGCTAACCATATACCAAGCATAACTATCATTTTAATATGACTGTAGTGATCTGAAGAGGAATGCTAGAAAAGAACCATGGACCTTTAAGTGCAGAACCGTGCACTCTCTCACAATACTGGTAGGATTCTGCTGTCACCAGGAGTAGGAGGGACGGGTCGGGATGGGACAGGGGGAGGTGATGCTCCATCCATGCCTTTCTCCCAATCTGGGATCTGCCCTTGACATTCCTGGACACTGTGGAGAGGGGGAAGGAAGCAGACACTCCTCAGTCTCTGAGGTCCTCTTCCCAGGTTTTCTCTGTCTCACTCACACACACACACACACACACTCAAGATCGTGCTGGCTGGAGGAATCTTAAGGAAGCAGGAAGCACTTGCTCTTGCCAGTTTAAAACTAAGGCAAATTTGTTTATTCAAAACAAGAAAAAGGTGTACTGGGAGAAAATAAAAGGAGAAGAGGCAAAGATAGAAGACAAATAGCCAAATTCTACACTTGAAATCAGAGTCGTCGTTGTTGTTATGAGTATTTATACACTGCTTTTTAACAAAAAAAAAGTTCACAAACTGGTTTACAGACTGACAGTGCAATCCTATCCAACTTACACCACCAGTGTAACCAGCCGGGGAGGGCAGGGCGGGAGGCTTTGGAGGGGAGGGGAGATTTAAATCCCCTTTGAGTGGAGGGGATTTGAATCCCCTTTCCGTTCTGGGGCTCCTGTTCTCGCTGCACTGCTGGTTACACCAGTGGTGTAAGTTGGATAGGATTGCGCTGAAAATCGCAATCGCAATTAAATCGCAACTAAATGGCTCCCTGTCCCAAAAGGGCTCACAATCTAAAAAATGCAGAAGAACACCAACAAAAAAGACACCAGCACAGCAGCAGCTCAGTTTCTTCTCTTCAGGATTGCGCTGTAAATCTAGGTTGTAAGGTGCAAACATTCTTTTAGTTCTGCTATTCCATTATGCCTTAGATGCCTCTCCAGTTGTCTTCCAGCAAGAAAGGAGAATTTTGAAATGTTGATAACAGCTTTTGTGAAAGAAAGAAAAAATGCTCTGTTGATTTCAAAAATTCAAAGGCAGCTTTTGAACCATTGACACATTTTTCAATTGTTTAGTTTTTAACAAAAAAAAATCCTGCAGTAGCATACCAGCATGCCTGTGCAACATTAAAAACAACAAATAATAAAACTGCTCTTTAGCTATTTTTAAAGGTTATTTTTACTTTTTTACTGTGCAAGTTCTAGAAATACTAAACTGCAAATACTAAAATAATACAGTCAATACAATTGGAACAAAAAAGCCACAAACCAATTACAAATCAGCAATCTGTCCATAGCAGAATAGAATCTTTGGCCAGCAAGTATGTAAAATGTGTTACAGAACAAACCTATGCATGTCTATGCAGGAGCAAGCCCTATTGAATTTCATGGGACTTACTCCCAGGTGCTGCCGAGATCCACCCCTCCCTCTCCCATTCTGACTCCCACCTGCCCCCCCCTTGCCCACCCCACCCCACTGCTGGCATACTGAGTCCAGCAGGCACAGCAGGGTCCGGTGGCAAAGCTTTGGTGCTGCCGCCTCTTGTGGCAATGCACGATGGAGCGCTGTGTATGTCATTGACAACCATTTTACAACAGTGGATGACTCTTCCGCTGTCATAAACTTCTCTGCCTGACAACTTTCTGACAGTGAACCAGACCTCCAGAGAAAGCCCATATCCCCATTCTCACCTGCTTCACTGTGGGTGGTGGCAGAACCTGAAGCACAGTCACCCTACTGAACTCAGTGCCCATGGGCAGGGAACATCTAAAAGGGAACATAAGGAGAGCTGTGCTAGAACAGCTCAGGTGTCTTTGCAGTCCAGCTTCCTGTCACCTAACACTGGACACCTGGATACTCCATGCAGAGCACTGTGATGGGGCCAGAGGCGTTGCTATAGTGGGGGCGGTACCGTAAGTTCTGCACCGTCCTAGTTCCCGTTTACTCCCGGTACAAGGTGTCCCCGCCCCCTCACCATCAGATCCATTCAGTGCGGTGAAGGCAATGGGCAGGGAGTCTCCTGCTCGTTGCCATCACTGTACTGAATGGCTCTGACAGAGAGGGGGCAGGGACACCTCGTACCAGGGAGTAAACGGGGACTAGGACGGTGCAGAATGTACGGTACTGCCCCTACCGTACTGACGCCTCTGGAGGGGCTGAGCAACCTGATGCCTTAGAGCCTCTGCATAGGCTACATAGTTCAAGCAGGTACACTAACTGACTTCAACACAAAAAATGTCAGCGGCACTAAAGGAAAAAATAAAACAGCCTGAGTTTGACAGAGAAAAGAATCTGGTAAATAACTCAGCTGTCAAAAAGTAGTTATGCTAAAGGGCTTTGTTTGTTGGTTTGTTTGTTATTAGGCAACCTACCCAGTTCATACATTTAGAAAGCCCTGAAGTAGCACGATAGAGGAGAGGTATCCTCCCTTCCTCCATGCAAATAGTCTTCAGTATGCAAGGGGTGTAACTCAGGATCTCCTGATAATACTATACAGTGGGTCCTCCTTATCTGCGGAATGGCCATCCATGGATTTGACTATCCGCGGATGACCATCCATGGAAGGAGGGAACCCATTGGGACAGGGGCGGCACCACTGTACCTTATTGAAGACCTGCACAGGCCTGCCGCCCACTCCTTCCCTCTGGTGCCACGTTGTAATAGTGTAAAATGCCTGTTAGAAAAAAACACATGACTGGAAGTGACTTCTTGTTGCGTGCGCAACCGGAAGTCTCTTCCAGTTGCAATTTTTCTTATAACAGGCATTTTACACTATTACAATGCAGTGCCAGAGGGAAGGATCGGGTGGCGGGCCTGCGCAGGTCTTCAATAAGGTACAGTGGCACTGCCCCCTCAACCCCTCCCTGAACGCGGACTTGAGTATCCGCAGTTTTTCGCATCCGCGGGGGTTCCAGGAATGGAACCCCCACGGATGCAAAGTGACCACTGTACTTGGGTGTTCTGATGAAGAAGACAATTTCCCAATATGAAAACATAGGAAGCTGCCTTATATAGAGTCAGACCATCTGCCCACCTAACTCAGTATTATCAACCTCACTGACTGGCAATGGCGACTCTCCAGGATTTCAAACAGAGGATCTTCCCCATCTGTCCTGAAGGTGCCAAGGACAGATGCAAAGCTGGGTTTATGTGATTCTTCTTGCTTCCTGTTTTGAGGAGCAGAAATCATGTGAATTGGATGGCCACATGATCAGGCAGTCATCATGTGAAGGCTCTGTGGAAAAGGAACAGGGATCCTTCTGCTCCCCAGCTATTGCTGTCTGCTTCCTCCTCCCTAGGTTGAATGTATGAACCAGAGTATTTTTCTTTAAATATTTACAAAATGTCAGAGTGTTAAACATACCCAACTTCCCCTAGTAGTAAACAGTCCAATGGTTGCAAGAGATGGTGTCCGAGAACGTAATCAGTTTTATTGACAAATTTATAAGTGGAGCACATAGCAAGGAAATAGACTCCTAAGCAGACAGCACAACTACTGATCTTGTATCAGATTACCAGAGCAATAGTGTGGACCTCGCATAGTTCCCTGAGCTGCTTTCAGTCCAGCTAAATTCACAGCCCCAAACTCTCCGTTCTCATCCTCATTTAAATAACAGCTGCTTCTACATATACTTCTGTCTCTGCCCCAAACTCTGATGGATGGCACTTTCCCAAGACTGGAGAAAGAGTTCAGGCTATGAAGAACTATTAAAGCTTAGTTACATTTCTGATCACCCATCAGTCATTTGTCAGGCAAAATCATAATAGTAATGCCATTATGCTGATCAAGACAGACAAACACATAATAGATTTCAAAGATCCTTCTCCAAAGGGGGAAAAAATATGTTGAAAGCATCTTCTGAAGCAGGAACTGTTAACAGCTGGAAAGCAATTTATCTCAGTCATGAATGATACCGATTTAAGGCATTTAATGAAAACATATAATGAAGTCAACTTATTACCTGCTAGGAGCAATGACATTTTCCTTGATATCCACAGAAAGGTCTTCTTTAAATAGCACTAGTTTATTGACATATTTGACTCATCAAGCATGACTGGAAGGTTAGTCCGATATCACAGTGAGTGTCTAGAAATAAGCCTTTCATATTTATACGCCTACATTATTCAGGCTTCTTAAAGAATAGGTAAGTAGATTGACTTCAGCCAGAGATTGTGTTATGAGTTTTCAGTTAAGAAATCCATTGTAAGAAATATATTTTGCTCTTTGCTCCCCATTTCCGGCATATTGAGAATAATTGAGTAGAAATATAGGAAAGAAACAATGTCTCAAATGTTCACATGATAGCTACAGTTAAAATTTGATAACTAATAACAGATTCAAAAGTTACCGTGTACTTAATCATCGTGTACCAAAAAAACACAGCCTGTTACTATTGCAGGCATGTGTTCAACAATGGAAGCCAACTTGGGAGGTAATTAGACTGTCAGAGTTGGCTGTCATCCCCACTTGATGGCGGTGGTTTCGTTTTGCCTGTGCATGTCACAAGCCAGTGCTACAACTGCCGCAGACCTGACATCAGAAGACGAGGATCTCATGTTTTCCCAAACGAAAGGGGGAAAGTGACTGGGGAGGGAAAGAACTCCAGAGCCAGAGGCTATGGAGCTGGAAGAGAAATCTTTCCACTGGAGTAGAAGCCCATTCCATAATCCTCTCCACAATGCCCTGGGATCTTGCTTCCCTTGCCAGCAAAGAAGAACGCCACTTCTAGGCCCCAAGGCAAACTCCTGTGCCTGTGCAAGTCTTATCGCATCCCCCGTTTGCCGAAGTGCTGGAAACACACACGGAATAAATGAATGAAGCCTAAAGCCCTATGGGGACCACAACGACTGCAGGAAAAACGTTTGTGGGATAGCAGGAAGAATGGTGAGCACAATCTTGAGATCCTTCCAGGAAGATCAGGATACAAATAAATAAATAAATAAATAAATAAATAAATAACGAGTGACAGCTCAGTCTCTGGAATAAAGCGCTCAGCATTGAGATGGAACCATGGAAGGATTTCCTAGACTCCTTAAAATCTAAATCCACAGTTGCTGGTGGATCAGCAGCAGCATTCTTGCCAGTAAGGGCTTCCAAATCATGGTGTGATTCATTGGAACCTACCCAGTTTGCTTCGGGTGCTGTTGCTGCTAGAGGAATCCAGGCCACACCATTTCACGCTGGTGACTTCAGCTTCTTAGCTATCATGTGAGTTCTTGCCTGGCCATGTCCAGTACAACGTCTTGCTTCCTTTGACTGTCACCTGCTAGTGGGCTCTTGACTACAATGCTTAGAGCTCAACAGGTGTGTAAGGTTTGAGGTTCCATCACTGGGGCAGGTGGTTCCGTGATGCACCTGCTGATTTTTGCAAATTACCTAATGGGCAATTTAAAAAAAAGGAAGCTGATCAAGTTTGCTGTAATTGGCTGGCTGAGTCACACATTATAGGCATGCCCTAATGAAACTCAACACTGCAATTTGTTCTGGGATTTTTGTCAACCAACCCAGACCATTCCTTAAGATATTTCATTATTTAAGCCAGCATTGTTTCCGCTAGTATGGCTGAACATAATTCTAAATACATAGTTCATTGCAAAAATAAAACCATAAATAAATAACCAGTTCCCAGAAGAGGACACTGATTTTAAATGTTAGTTAAATACCCAAGGCGTGGGACATGAACCGTAAGAGGCCTGTTTTTTCTATAATCCCTATTTCCATTGGATTTTTTTTTGCCGACAAAGGCAATTTGCAGCAACAAAAGTTTCTTTGATATGATATGTCGTGCACCATAAGGTATGCAAATGATATGAGATGGGGAGGTAGTTTTTCATTTTCCTCGTCAAGCGCATATGCTTTGTGTATGCTTGCTGTTTAAGTTATTTTAAATAAACATTTTATTTTGGGTTCAGTGAAATTTGCAATGACTTCAACGCCTGTACAACGCAGATGTATGTACATTGGCTCTGCTAAAGTTGGCAGGGATGCCTCAAGAGGCTTCTGTAGAAGCAGAATGTTAATCATGTTTGCCCTTATTTCAAACCAACACCATATATATATATTCTGTAGATATAATATCAGAACAAGATATTTGCAATAGCCGTGAGGACATTGCTGAGGAAAGGGATAGAGACTTGGAAGAGTCATGACCATTTTGGCAATTTCAAGTTGGGCTTGCAGTGCTTAGAGCCTTTGTATAGCAAACAGTGATTTTTATCACTGTCAGTGACAGCACAATCAGTGTTTCTACTTCTGTTCCATGAGCCAGTGTGCCTAAAGAGACCCGGATAAAGCCCTGATTAGCCACAAAGTTTGCAATACGTACTTTCCCTCCTACCAAATAGCAGCTTCCTTGAGCTGCTATGGATGGATGAATGGATGCAATGAATATTGCATGGATGGATGGAGCTGCTAGGGAAAAGAATTATATTTATTTATTTAAATTATTTACATTTCATCCAGAACCTTCTGGAATTGAGATGCCACTACCTGCTTAATCACTTTGTCCAGAAATGGGAGTTGGCAGGCTGGCTTATAAATCCCCACCACACTGAAATCTAGGGAGGGTTTCTTCAGAAGGTGATGTAGCACACCCTGTTTTAATGCCACTGGCAACACCCTCTCCATCAGAGATGCATTAACAACCAACTCTGTTGACTCTGCCAGCCTCTCCCCCCCCCCCAGCCAGATCTGATAAACCAAGGTGGGCAAGGATCAAGCAGGCAGGCAGGCAGATGGCCTATCACTCTCAAGGATCCTGTCCATATCCCCAGCCTGTACAAACTGAAAAGAATCCCAAATAACAGGGCAAAAACAGGCACCAGGGGAACATCAAATGCCACAGTCAATATGGAGTCCAAGTCATGGCAGACGTAAGGTATTTTTATCTGCAAAGTAATTAAGTGAACTGTTCACAATGGTGTGAGGAACCAGATGAAGAAGATTCCAGACAACTGTGGAAGCACCCAGTGTGCCATCGGGGGCAGGCACGAGGTGTCATGGAGGGCCCAGTGAAGCACTTTGCCCCGAGCCCTCAGCTACCTGGTGCCCCCCAAAGCTGCTTCTGGGGGGTCAGAAGATTCCACTCATGATGCAAGGTGCCACCATCTGATGTTTTGCAAATTCACACTTCCCCTGCAGCTGCCATTTCTGCATGTCATTCTGTTCCTGAGGGTCCCTGGCCCTCAGGTGTACATTTCAGGGTGTAGAGGTTGCTGCAGGAAGGAGAGGATGGGAAAACCCATGAGCTTCCTTTTGCTCATGCTTGTTTTGATGCAACCCATGGAAAACTGATTTCTGCTACTTAAATGTTTGGGAAGCAATTGCATCTTAATTTGTAGCTCCAACAGCTGGCTGGGAAGAAACATCCTTAAAATATATTCAGATAGAGAAGTGGTAATGAGATACAGTACATGCCATGTTATCATATGTGCATGATTTCTAAGTTGATTGCTATTTTAAAAGATGCCACATATGTGTGTTACTTGTTTAGTTAGCAATTACTATTGTAAAATATGTCAGTTTTTCCCACTACAGTTGGTTATCTCTCTCCTCCCTCCATATTACACACACACACACACACACACACACACACACACACACACACACACACACACACACACACACACACACACCTTTCGTATAGTTCTTGAAAGATGTCACAGAAGTTCTCAATTTTTACAAGAAATGATTGTACGAGATAATAGCTGACCCTTTGGTAAGTCGAATGCTTTAAGATTTATTTTTGAAAATTGAATGTATTTGGAGGAAGGCCAAGATTGATTATTTTTCCAGCAATATACTTGAAACAAAGTTTCTTATACAGTAGTTCAGTCCTAGGCATGTCTACTCAGAAGTATGTTACATTGTTTTCAATGAGGCTTACTCCCAGGAAAGTGTTTCTAGCATTGGAGTCCTAAACTGTGATCAGGATGGTACTACTCTTTCATACTACAAGGAAATTGTCTTGCGGACAGAAGCTAAGATTTCTGTCTGACTCATAAATGACCAATCATAAGATGATGTAAAAACAGTGAGCAATATGATAAAAAGGAACTAAGTTCGAAATGACCTTTGAGGTTAATCATATGAAATTTTCCCTATGATATTTTCTTTTTTTAGTTACTGCAGCCGTCAAGGCTGAAGACTCCATAGAAAACTGGAAAAAAGGGGGGGGGGAGAGGATTTTAACTCTTTCTTCTCTGCCAGTTTCCATCTCCAAATTATTATTATTATTACTGTATTATTATTTTATTAAGAGTATTTATATATCGCTTTTCAAAAGTTCAGAAAGCGGTTTACTGACAAAATCAAATAACTGTCTCCCTGTCTCCAAGATTGTCCCCCCAATCTAAAAAGATGCAGAAGAACACCAGCAACAACCAGTAGGAAAGACACAGTGCTGGGGTGAAGAGGGACAGTTACTCTTCACCTGCTAAATATAAGAGGAGTATCACTTGAATAAGTGCCTCTTTGCCCAGTCAACAGGGTAGTCATCCCCCATCTACATTGCTTTTAGCCTACATTGCTTTCTTTCGGCTTCCTAGTGGAACTGGGCAAGAGGTATTTTCCTATACTCTGTGTTGCATGGAATTTTGTGGTATTCCATGTCTTCCATAAACATTCTATAGAATGTTCAGTACATGCAAATTCCATTGAAATGGGCAGGGCTTACTGCCTGAGTCTAAGCATGTCCACTTTGAAGTAAGAAAGACCCACTCCAGCCTATTTTGAACCAGTAGAATCTAGCTTGACTTTTTGCCTGAAATATTTGACTTTCAGCCCAATCCTGCGTAAGGATCTGGCCGCAGGATCTTCAGCCATTCTCGGGCCACTCCAGCGTGGCTCGGGGACTCCTTAGGGGAAGTAGACGTTCGTCCCCTTCCCCTGGTATAGGGCTGCCTGGGGCCTATGGGCCTCCTTGAATGCATGCCGGCTCTCGAGCAGACGTACATTTTGGGTGGCAGGGAATGGGCCGCTGATCCTGGGAGCGGGGATATCACGATCGACATCCCCTCCCCCCTCCCGGGCCGGATCAGCCAACGGCCACCCTCGCCTCCTGGCCCACCCCTGCACCCACCAGTGCAACCCTTAATTTGCTCCGGTGGCTGCAGGTCGGGTCCGTGGCAGAGTGAGGCCTGCCGGCCTGCGTGTCAGTGGGTCTTAATCCAAGGATGCTGAAAACATGCTTTATGGCGTGTTTACGGCACCCTCTGCCAGCGGAATTCCGCTTCGTAGGCGGAATGTTAAGGAGGCTTGCACTGGTGATGTTTTTGGTGTGTCTTACACAGTTTTGACTTTTCGTTTTACCAGCGATATGGACCAATGCATATTTAGTCAAAGGACGTCATTTACAAGGTACTGTTGTTTCTAATTTTTAGAGAAATTTTAGGCAAAGGCTGTAGAAAATTCAAGGTGTTTCAATAGAGACTATGCAATGGTGGTGCAAACTGCAAATGGCTTTTTGTGTAATTTGTTTTATTAGTGCAGTTTCTCTTTTGGTCACACCTGTTAATAAAGGTTGGGAGTACAGAATATATTTGGGAAAATACATATTTCTGTGGTGTGATGGAAACTGTTGATGATACCCACTTTACATTTTAGAGGACTACATGACATTTTTTAAAAAAATATACTATAGAACACATGTTGTTTTGTTCTGATCTGATAAACAGAGAAGGGTGACACTGGAAGATGGAGATTAAATACAAATATTGGCTGCAATTATTCTAAGGAAAATGATTAAAACTACATTGTAAGATATTGAGGAGCAGTTAGGGGAACAAGAGAAGAATGAAAAATTGAATTACTTAAGAGGCAGAACTGGAAATAATGAAAATTATTATTACATTGCCATTGGAGAAGAAAAAAAGGACTTTATCTTAACATATCTACTGCTCTCTTGGCTTGAGCTGATTCACTCCTCAAGCTTCTTTTCATATGTGGGGAAAGAGTTCGAACATGTTTTCATTCCTACTGTCTCCTTGGGAAGTTCAGTTCTGGTTCTACCAGTTAACTAATTCGACGTTGGTTGTGCAACGGCTCCGTTGTGTTACTTACTGGATGCTCTAGGATGTTATAGTTTATTTCACATATAGGAAATACAGAGCAGATGGGAGAGAGAACAAAATGGGGCCAATTCCAGTAACATCCTTTTGGATGGTTGAACTGGCAGATTGCTGAAAACTGTGAAATGTTGATGGTTATTGCCAGGTGCCAAGTAACCAATCAGTCAGAAACATTTTTGTGTTTCTGGCATCACATTTCTGTTAGGCTCCTGGTTTATTCTTTTTGCCCTTCCCCATCTATTTTGCTATTTATAATCAATGACCATATTAGCAAAAAGAAAATGGTTTTCTGGTATTACAACAGCAGTTTTACTATTTTTATCTACAGTGCAAATGCCTTTGATCTCATATCTATCAATCTGCACAGACTACCTAACACTTTTGGCAGTTTGTAGGCAATATGTCAAAAGTCTTCTCATGTTGCATGTGTTCTGAGAGGTTATTATTTTACATTACACCTCTCTTTACCGTCGGTGTACTTTACCACAGTAGACTCTTTGAAAGGGGGTAACATTTTAAAACAACTAGAACTCTGCCAAAAGCTGTGCCAGCTTGGAAACTGCATATACAGTAATTAGGACTTAGCTGTGCTAAGATCCAGCAGTGGCCAACAACGTACTTCATTAGGTGAAAATGCTAGCAGCCAATGCATAATGACCAAAGGGGGAGAGGAATTACTCCCTTCACCTAAGCTCCGAGAAGCTGTAGCACAGGCCAGGGATACTGGCCAGCATTGTGGGAGCTCCCATGTCACACCAGGGGTTAGCTGCCTGAAAGTAAGGGTGGAAATTTACAGCCCAATCCTAACATCCCCTAACTGCGTGGGGATGCAGTGGCGCCAGTGCAGCTTCCACTGCATCCTGTGGGGGAGTTTTGCATGCTTGAAGTCTCTTCGGCGTAAGCCCCAGCAGCCACAATGGATCAACTTGGACCTGCGCCACCTCCCACAAAATATCACTGGTGCAAGTTCGCATTGATCGTTGCAAGTGGATCAGGCTGGAAAAAGGGGGTTTAGATACAGCGCATGCCAGTGCTAGATCCTGCCCCCCTCCTGGGCCTGATCTGCTCACCCCTGCCCCTGTCGTGGCCTCCCCCCACCCTGTTCAGCCCTCTCTCTGCCCTCCCCTGCCCCCCTGCCCCTGTGCTGGACTTACCTGGTCAGGCGAGCATCCCTGAGACCACTGGCACCAGTGGGAAGGCTCCAGCCTTCCCGCTGGTGCGCCTGGAATGAACACTTTTGCAAATTGCTTTTTATGGTGTTTTTGCAACAGTGCGCGTCAGCAGAACACGTGTTCCACCAGAGCTAGAGTTAGTCAGGATCGGGTCGCTAGTCTCCGGATTCCCTGGAGAAAGTTAGACTGGCCAGGTTGGGTGGGTGGAGAAAGGAAGCAGGACAGCACAAGATTCACTGTGGTCCTCCATTTTCCTTGCCCCCAGTCAATTTACACTTGCTTTCCAGGGATGCTGGTCCCTGCAGAGTAAGCAAGCAACCTGGAAGGAGAACACAACAGAGTAACACGATTACTGCTGAGCACATTGCTCCACTACTGCAATGTAAAGAGGGAGGCCTGGATATTTCGGGGGTTGGCTGGACAGACCCTGAGGAGTTTGTGGGTCCTTAGCCAGTGTCTTATGCCACCCATGTTTGATTTACTATCATTCAGCTTCTCTTTGGAGTACATTTGAGAAGGGGCATGTCTCTTGACCTTATGCATGTGTAAAAGGGAAAACTGTATTTCCCATTAATATTGCTCAATCTAAGGATTCATGAAATGTTCAAATTGTTTTTCATATATTTTTCTGTCTTCCCGAACACTGACATCCAGAGAATTTTTGCCGAGATCTGATTGTTGCTATTGCGACTAGCTGTTTCACACATTGATGGGCCATTGCTCATCAGTTCCCTTTTTGAAATAGAAATAGATCTGGTTATCTGTTGTGCATTATCCTGTTCATAAGTCTACCATTACAAAACCAGCTGGTTCCTGAACATTTCTACTTCTCATTCTCCTCCTGGCCTGTTGCTCTTCTGTTCCACATTCAAAATACAGGTCTGGCTTGCTAATGTACATGGATATTTCACAAGTGTCATGCTTTTAAATCATCATCATCATCATCACCACCAGCAGCAGCAGCATCCTTGGTTTAAATGAAATCGCTATCAACTATAGAAAGCACTTACCGTATTTATCGGCGTATAAAACCATTTCGCCATGCATGTCGGAGGGAGAGTGCCGAGCAAATCTGACACGAAAACCCTTGACTTCCGAAGGGCAGACTTCCCCAAAATGAGAAGACTAGTTAAGAAAAAGCTGAAAGGGAAGGTAAAAGGAGTCCAATCGCTCCAGAGTGCATGGAGGCTGTTTAAAACAACAGTCGTAGAGGCCCAGCGGGAGTGTATCCCACAAAGGAGGAAGGGCTCGACCAAGTCCAGAAGGATGCCGGCATGGCTAACAAGCACAGTTAAGGAGGCTATAAAAGGCAAGGAAGCTTCCTTCCGTAAATGGAAGTCTTGCCCTAATGAGGAAAATAAACAGGAGCACAAACTGTGGCAAAAGAAATGTAAAAAGATGATACGGGAGGCCAAGAAAGACTTTGAGGAACGTATGGCAGGCAACATAAAAGGGAATAATAAAAGCTTCTTCAAATATGTTAGAAGCAGGAAACCTGCCAGGGAAACGGTGGGTCCGCTGGATGGTGAGGGAGAGAAAGGGGTGATAAAAGGGGACTTGGAGACTGCAGAGAAATTAAATGAGTTCTTTGCATCTGTCTTCACGGCAGAAGACCTCGGGCAAATACCGCTGCCGGAACGGTCTCCCCTGACTAAAGAATTAAGTCAAATAGAGGTTAAAAGAGAAGACGTCTCAGACTTAATTGACAAAATAAAGATCAATAAATCACCAGGCCCGGATGGCATCCACCCAAGAGTTCTGAAGGAACTCAAGAATGAAGTTGCTGACCTCTTGACCAAAATATGCAACTTGTCCCTTAAAACGGCCACTGTGCCAGAGGATTGGAGGATAGCTAATGTCACGCCAATCTTTAAAAAAGGAAGGAGGGGGGACCCGGGGAACTACAGGCCGGTCAGCCTAACATCTGTTCCAGGGAAGATGGTGGAAAGTCTCATTAAGGATAAAATCTTAAAATACATAGAAGAACAAGCTCTGCTGAGGGAGAGTCAGCATGGCTTCTGCAAGGGGAAGTCTTGCCTCACAAACCTGTTAGAATTTTTTGAAAAGGTCAACAGGCATGTGGATGCGAGCGAACCCGTGGATATTATATATCTGGATTTTCAGAAGGCGTTTGACACGGTCCCTCATGAAAGGCTCCTGAGAAAACTCCACAGTCAGGGAATAAGAGGGCAGGTCCTCTTGTGGATTAGGAACTGGTTGAAGACCAGGAAACAGCGAGTGGGAGTCAATGGGCAATTTTCACAATGGCGAGAGGTGAAAAGCGGTGTGCCCCAAGGATCGGTCTTGGGACCGGTGCTTTTCAACTTATTCATAAATGACCTGGACTTGGGGATAGGCAGTGAGGTGGCCAAGTTTGCGGATGACACTAAACTTTTCCGGGTGGTAAAGACCAGCAGGGATTGTGAAGAGCTCCAGAAGGATCTCTCCAAACTGGGAGAATGGGCAGCAAAATGGCAGATGCGCTTCAATGTAAGTAAGTGCAAAGTGATGCACATTGGGGCAAGAAACCAAAATTTCACATATACGCTAATGGGTTCTGAGTTGTCTGTGACGGATCAAGAGAGAGATCTTGGGGTCCTGGTGGACAGGTCGATGAAAGTGTCGACCCAGTGTGCGGCGGCTGTGAAGAAGGCCAATTCCATGCTCGGGATCATTAAAAAGGGGATTGAGAATAAAACGGCCAATATCATTATGCCTTTGTACAAATCGATGGTAAGGCCACATCTGGAGTATTGTGTCCAGTTCTGGTCACCATACCTCAAAAAGGATATAGCTGAATTGGAAAAGGTGCAGAAAAGAGCGACCAGAATGATTAGTGGGCTGGAGCACCTCCCTTACGAGGAAAGGCTACAGCGTCTGGGGCTTTTCAGCCTAGAAAAAAGGCGCCTGAGGGGGGACATGATTGAGACTTATAAAATTATGCATGGGATGGAGAGAGTGGATAGAGGGAAATTCTTCTCCCTCTCGCACAACACCAGAACCAGGGGACACGCACTAAAATTGAGTGGAGGGAGAGTTAGAACAGACAAAAGAAAATATTTCTTTACCCAGCGTGTGATTCATCTGTGGAACTCCTTGCCACAGGATGTGGTGATGGCACCTGGCCTAGATGCCTTTAAAAGGGGTTTGGACAAATTCATGGAGGAAAAGACCATCACAGGTTACAAGCCATAAGCAACCTCCTGGTTTTAGAAGTGGGTTTTCTCTGTGCCAGGTGCAAGGGAGTGGCGACTGGACACAGGTATCTTGTTGTCTCGTGTGCTCCCTGAGGCATCTGGTGGGGCCACTGTGTGACACAGGAAGCTGGACTAGATGGGCTTTTGGCCTGATCCAGCAGGGCTCTTCTTATGTTCTTATGTTCTTAAAACGCACCGGCGTATAAGACACACCTTCCTTTTGGCCCTAGGTTTCAAGAAAAAAAGACTTAAAGCATTTTTGGGACACTTGGCCACTTACCGCTTGGCTGCTTCATTAGCTAATTTACATAAATTGCACAAAAATACCAGGATCTCTTTTAAAACACACAGCAATAAGACACATGAACAAAATGCACCAGAACATAAATCCCAAGTACAAAAAAAACCCCCAGACTCAACTCTTTTTTCCCCCAACCCACCCATGCACAGATTCCAAAGTAAACAACATAAAAGTACAAAAAAAAACCCTGACTCAACTCTTACCCCACCCCACCTATGCAGTTTCCAAAGCCTCCCCAACTAGGCCCAGTTCAGAAGCTTACCCAAGCTGCATGGAGAGCTGGAAAGACCACACCCTCTGCAGCTCAGCTGAACTTAACTGAGGAGCACAGCGCCCTCTGCTGGCTGCTGAGAAGCTCAACACATCCACGTGCATAAATTAAACCCGATAAACAGCTGTAGATCGGATAGATTAGTCAGGGAAGAAAGCACAAGGGAGCTCTCCGGCTTGGGAAAAAGACGGTAAGCCCAAAAAAATGCTTTAAAACGAGCAAGGGGGAAAAGGGATTTTTTAGTATTGGCGTATAAAACGCACCCTACTATTTTGGGTCACAAATGTAGACAAAAAAGTGCATCTTATACGCCAATAAATACGGTACTTTGAACAGCACACATATTATGAAAGTATCTATTAACGTTAAGGACCATAAAGGACCAGATATTCAACAGGCCAAATTGAGCCACCAGCATCTGGTGGGCTGTGTATAATAATAATAATAATAATAATAATAATAATAATAATGATAATGATAATGATAATGATAATGATAATGATGATGATGATGATGATGATATGAGCTGCAACAAGCTACTTGGAATTGCACATATTTGACATAAATACCTCTAGATATCCTAGGTCCTTGGGAAGGATATTTAGAAAATACCAGCCACCATCAGGTGGCTGTGAAATAAATCAGATGATGACTATGACGACATCATCATCATCATCGTCATCTTTGTATAGTGCTATCAGAGTGTGCAAAGTACTTCACATGAATTACCTTCTGTGCCAGCATCAAATTAGCCCTGAGGTAAATCTCTGCACTGCTGCCCCCATGATGCCACATGGGGCACTGCCACTGAAACCAGTACTGAGGATTCAGGAGTTGGCCCAGGCAGACCCTCTTATGGCCACCACGGGCTCTCAGTCAAGCCAACCTCTGCTTATCTTGTTATTGTCCTTACAACAGCCTTGTAAGAAAGCAAGTACTATCACCATACTGTAGTTAAGAGGCCTGAGGCCACCTAGTTAATTCTTGGCAGAGGCAAGTTTCAAATTCCTGAATTGCAGCTCTACAATAGCTACTATACTACAAACTCTCATTTTTCTAGTCATTTCCCATTGAAAGTTCAGACCTGGCTACCTAATGGGTAAGAATATTGCAGTTGTGCTGGGTCACTGCACATCAGTCACCCATTCAAAGAGTAGGCCCAGCTAGCTACTGCAAGCTGTTCTGAACTATTAATCATTTTTTTCCCTTTCTGATCCAATTATACTTTCACAAACCTGTTTGGGACACTTGTCTACAACAGCAAAAAAAAAAAAAAGTTATTGTTGCAGCAGGAATGGAAAATCACAAAGATTTGCCTCATCTCTATAGGCGTCTAATGTGAAAAACTAAGTAAGTTTTCTTCTGTGAGTTTTGTCGGGAATATTGGTATGTTTAGTTTTAAACCATCAATACTGCATTTGTGTGACTTCATAATGTAGAACATCTAAAAACTTTGCAGTGTACCATTTGCGCATGTAAGTTAAACGTTTAGTATGATCTAGTTTAGGCATGTCTCATTCTATCAGCTTTCCATCACTAACAGCCCAGTCCTAACCAACTTTCCAGTGCTGATGCAGCTGCAATGCAGCCCTGAGGTAAGGGAACAAACGTCCCCTTACCTTGAGGAGTAGGCTTACCATCCCGGGAAAAACAGGACTGCCCTGGTTTCCGGAGCCTGGGCCCAGAACCGGGTCTGTCCCAGTATCCCGGGTCTGCCCCCTCTCGCCGCCACCGCGACTTCCACGATCGATTTCCAAACTTCTCCTGGGCACTGCCATCTTGGATCTCACAAGATTTCCTGAGATCCAAGATGGTGGCGCCCAGGAGAACTTGATCGTGGAAGCGGCAGCGGTGGAGGGTAGTCGACCCATGTGAGGAGACCTGGCTGGCCCGATGCAGCTGGACAGCCAGGAATCAGCAGCGTGGCAGTGGTGGTGGCAGCGGCGGCCGCAGGAGCAGGAGCAAAAAGGCAAGCAAAGCGGCGAAAAGGGGCGAAAATGGCAGAGTAAATAATTAAATATTTATGGGGATAAGCAACCTCCTGGTTGTAGGAGTAGGTTTTCTTTGTGCCAGGTGCAAGGGAGTGGTGACAGGATACAGGTTATCTTGTTGTCTTGTGCTCCCCGAGGCATCTGGTGGGGCCACTGTGTGATACAGGAAGCTGGACTAGATGGACCCTTGGCCTGATCCAGCAGGGCTCTTCTTATGTTCTTATGTAAATAATTGAAAAATTTTTGGGCCGCCCTAATGGGTGGCAAGAGGCCACTCTGTGTCCGCAAGAAGAAGAAGAAGAAGAAGAAGAAGAAAGGCCAAAAAAAAGTAGGATGGGGCTGGTTTGGGCACCTCAAAATGTGGTAAGCCTATTGAGGAGGCCTCTGTGACCATCCTGCACCTCAGGATGTAACTCACACCCCGTTCTCGTGGCTGCATCTGTGCTGGAAAGTTGGTTAGGATTGGGCTGTTAGTTACTTAACAAATCTCTCTCTTCTCTACTCATTCTGCCCCCCTCCTCCTCCAAACCACACTGAGACGTACAAATCTGAAGAACATGCCATATGTTTCCATGACAGTACCATGCGCTGATGGAGTTTCAAAGGGATTGGACTTCAACAGGCACCTCTCTCTCTCTCTCCCCCAAAATATCTTGTTTAGGTTCTCACGTGTTACGCATTATAGTACATGAGCAGCACTTGAATGGGAAATTTGAGTGACAGTGATAATAACCCTTAGGAAAGATGTAGTTTCTGGAACATCCCAAACTACATATGAAACCAGTCACTCAAAATCCATCCAGACAGTACGATACACTGCTACAAAGTTATCCTGAGAGATAGTAAAGGACAGATTCATTTGGAGCAACTTAAATCTATCTATGACAGCTCTGCGAATGTTATAGTGGAGTGCTGATGAAGATTTACCGCACTGATATGTCTATGCTGAAGAAAGCAGTGCATGAAGAAAGCTATGCTGAAGAAAGCAGGGCGGGGCCTTAAGACATTTTTATTTAGATCAGCATTTGATGTCTGACATGGCGGGCTGACTTTTTAACAAATCGCTTTTAACAAATGTAAATGTGGATGACCCACTAGGGCTGTTGGTTTTAATTGTTTTAATTCTTGATTTTAAATGTATATATGTATTTTAATGTTATTATTGTAAGCCGCCTTGGTTGCCCTTGTGGGAGAAAGGCGGGGTATAAATTCTATAAATAAATAAATAAATAAATTCTTCACATGAGACAGAGCTGGAAAATGCCATATGTGTTGAGAGTCAATTACACCAACACCGTACTATTATTTGTTTTATGTGATGTAATATTTTGTGTTTGTATCATATTTATGTGTCGATGTTAGCGTTGTTAGCAGCCTGGAGTGTCTTATGGAGGCAGAAGTTCAGGATAATTATTTTTAAAAAATAAATACATTCATAAATGACTGACCCTATAGCCCCAGTGTGTTTCACGAAACCTTCACTGTCATCCATGAAAAAGTTGACATGATTGCCATCCAAGATAGTCTAGACAGGAGATTGGCTCCTGATTATGGAGCATGATTTATAGCCAACTGATATATGAGTAAGAACAGAAGGTGGTATGATATAAAAAGAAAATGTATTAACATTTAAGGAATAGTTTGGGAGGAAAGGAAATAGTATGTGTCGTTTGCACATATGAGAAACGAATCAGTTTTGTGTGACTTTTACCATAACTGTCTATTTACAGATATTTCTTGGAAACAATAAAAGCATTTTCTTGTTGATTGTACGTGCCACCTTTTAGAAAAACAAAGTATATGTCTCAGGCTTTCTTTTGGGTAGTTTCCACTCCTATAGCAGTATCCAGAACAAAATCCAGATTAACAGAATTAAAAACATTCATGATTTCCGGGAATTCCGTTGTTTAATAAATACCGTATTTATTGGCGTATAAGACGCACTTTTTTGTCTACATTTGTGACCCAAAATAGTAGGGTGCGTTTTATACGCCAATACTAAAAAATCCCTTTTTCTCCCCTTGCCCGTTCTAAAGCATATTC
This sequence comes from Plestiodon gilberti rubricaudatus, assembly GCA_026170595.1. Classification (NCBI taxonomy): domain Eukaryota; kingdom Metazoa; phylum Chordata; class Lepidosauria; order Squamata; family Scincidae; genus Plestiodon; species Plestiodon gilberti. The sequence continues at coordinate 191,147,437 of JANXHW010000001.1, forward strand.
GGGCTTACCGCGTTTTTCCGGAGAGCTCCCTTGTGCTTTCTTCCCTAACTAATCTATCCGATCTACAGCTGTTTGTCGGGTTTAATTTATGCACGTGGATGAGTTGAGCTTCTCAGCAGCCAGCAGAGGGCGCTGTGCTCCTCAGTTAAGTTTAGCTGAGCTGCAGAGGGCGTTGTCTTCCCAGCTCTCCTCGGATTGAATGCAGCTTCGGTAAGCTTCTGAACTGGGCCTAGTTGGGGAGGCTTTGGAAACTGCATAGGTGGGGTGGGGTATGAGTTGAGTCTGGGTTTTTTTTTACTTGGGGTAAATGTTGTTTACTTTGGAAACTGTGCATGGGTGGGGTGGGGTGGGGTGGGGGAAAAGAGTTGAGTCTGGGTTTTTTTACTTGGGGTAAATGTTTTTTACTTTGGAAATTGTGCATGGGTGGGTTGGGGGAAAAAGAGTTGAGTCTGGGGTTTTTTTTTGTACTTGGGATTTATGTTCTGGTGCATTTTGTTCATGTGTCTTATTGCTGTGTGTTTTAAAAGAGATCCTGGTATTTTTGTGCAATTTATGTAAATTAGCTAATTAAGCAGCCAAGCAGTAAGTGGCCAAGTGGCCCAAAAATTCTTTAAATCTTTTTTTCTTGAAACCCAGGGCCAAAAGGAAGGTGCGTCTTATACGCCGGTGTGTTTTATACGCTGATAAATACGGTAACTAATAAAAACTAAAGCATAAAAGATGTAAAATGTCTGACGTTTCGCTACTCAAATCAATAGCATCCTCAGAGCAAAACTCACAGAACAAACTCACAGAAAATCCAGATTCTTTTGGGCTATCCAAACAAAAATACACATTCATATATGTATTCAAGAAATCATCATTGTAGTCCTTTAAGAAGTTGATGTCTGCTAACTGAATCATATTCATAAGGAGAACAATCCAGTTCAACATTTTTATACTGGATGGCACTCAGGTTTGCCATTGAAAGTACCAGTCTAGATCCCTGTATGTACAGGGCTCCAATTGCTGTGTATGGCAGATGAGTTTTGCAAACTCACGCGGGGTGCATGGTCCTGGCATAGATGCCAAATGAAGGACCCTGCTTTGCAGATATGGAGCTGGTGCAGAGTCTCGATCTGTTATTTGCTATCCAGTACATAATTTCAAACTGTGGAAAATATTATATATCCGGCTGATTCATTTAGACTTCCAAACAATCTTGATTACATTAAACTTCAGAATGAGAATTGGCCTCTCTCAAGTCTAGGTGATATGCTAATTGGTTTCAAACTGTTTAAAATATGTTAAAGTTATAGATGTCAGTTATTTTTCGGGAATAATAATTTTTCAGACTGAATTCTCCATTGTCAGAAACTTCTTAAAAGTAGCAAAAAACCACAAAATTTTAAAAGCGAGAAGTTTCTTTGTTCTGCTTGAATTGTGTTGTCCTTTGACCTAGGTATCTTGTTAATTTTGATCAGTCTTTGTTCCCAGTTTAACAATGTAATGTGCATTTTTGGTTTTGATGTTTTTAGTATGCTAATGTGTTTTATATTCCTTGAACGTACTGCAGGGAGTGTTGCTTAAGGAGTTATAAATTGTACCCTTATTCTACTTTTTTTCCTTTTCAAATAAAAAGTCAAGCTGAAGTTGATTAGTTTTAATGAAAACTGCTCCTCAATAGAGTCAGTATTTTCCAGTTTCCTTCAAGTCATCCTATTATTTCAAATAAAAAAATAGTTACATTATATGAAATGATTCAGTAATTTGGGAGTGAACACTTTGTCCAAACTAGAAACATACCATCAGACATGTATTTTGACATGCAGCTGTACTGACATGCTGTATTTTGACATCCAGCTGGCTTGAGTTTATTCAGAGGAAAAGGCAGAATATAAATAATTTAAGCAATAATGAGTTTATTACTCACATGACAAAATGAGGGAGGGGATGAAGCATAGCCAATCCCAGCCCAAGCCAGCCAGAGTCAAGAAGTCAATGAGATGCAGGGCAGGATCACTTGCAGAAGGTCCTCTGGCTCAGATCAGACTGTCCACAAGCATTACCTGAAAATGTTTATAGAGTTCCTATCCTTGTATATAACCTGGTCTGGTCTGTTGTGTCAGATGATACAGAGTTCAAACTGGAGGCCAAGCAGATCAGATCGTCATTCTTAGCTCTCTACATCTGCTAGTCAGAGGGTGGACTACATATCATTCCAGCAGCGGAATTCTGAAAATAGTCTATAATCATCATGGCCTAAGAAATCTGGTGACCCAGGTAGTAACGCTCTGTGCAATCCTGCGCAAGTACGCGGTGACGGAATGAGCGTTCTGTCACCGGAAGTAGTCGCGAACGTGCCATAAAGCACGTTCGCGACTACTCTGGAGCAGGGAAGGCCAGCGCAGAGGTCGGCCTCCCTTGCTCCAGTGCCCCTGTGGCCGCCGACGAACCCAGGTAAGGATCCGGTGGGGGTGGGTCAGCAGGAGAGGGAGGGGGCCATTGGCCCAGCCAGCCCGAGAGGGGGCGAGGGATGGTCGTGGCCATATCCTGGACCCCGCTGGGCAGCTAGGCTGTTACACGGCCTCCTTCTACTTCCACCAGAAATTTTGCTGGTGGAAATCCGAGGAGGCTCGTCAGGCCTGCCCCGGTTTACACTCGGGGAAGGGGATGAATGTCCCCTTCCCTGAGTAGACCTCCGGCCCGGCGGCAGCCTGGCCACTGGTGCTCAGGATCCGGCGGGCAGCCCTGGGAAGCTGGGCCGATCCTTACGTAGGATTGCACTGACTGGCTGATCCAAAAGTTCCTAATTTGCTTTCACCCTGCTTGTTGCTTATGGAAGCCACCGGGTCCTCCAGCTACACATATCTTGCCTTCAGTTAACCTGCAAGCAGCCAGCCTACTGCTTGCCACCCAAAGAACTCTCCTGCTCTCAGGCTGTGCTCTGCGGTCCAAAAGTATTCGTTCCTGGTATGTGTGTTACATACTGTATTGTTTCCTGCTTTGTCTAAGTGTGCACATGCCTAGAATGAGTGTTGTACACTCCCCCAACTTAATTAGGAACGTTTAAAGAAAGTTAGAGAATCCTACTACAACAAGACCTCACTTAAAGGTGTCGATAGGCTCTTCTTGGAAACTGTGAAATGACTTATAATGAAGCAAATTTTACCATAGACCATTGTTTCTCAAACTGTGGGTCGGGACTCACTTGGTAGGTCACGACTTGATTTCTGGTGGGTCCTGCTCAGCCTCCAATGAAAACAGGGTAATGGAAAGATCGGATAACTAATTGCCTCAAGCCCCTAAGGCTATTAAAAAGTCAGATAGCTGCTAATTGCCCTGCAAGGAGCTGAGCTCCTGCAGTTTGCAAGCTTTTGTAAATATAGGGAGATAAATGTTTGACAGCACAATCCTACCTAACTATCCGGCGGGCAGCCCAGGGCTGCCCACCAGATCCTATACCCATTCCGGGCCACTCTGCAGCGGCCTGGAGGTCTTCTCGGGGGAAGGAGACATGCTGTATTGTACAGTTCTCCTTAATCATTCCCTGTGAAATAGCTGCTAAGCAGGATTCCAACTTCCTTTAAGGTGAGAAGCACAAGCAGCATATATTTCCAAATGCAACTCCCCATCCAACTATGGATGCTTCTGTGGGTATATGGCCTCCATCTGCGGAATACGTGGCTCTTATGTGTTATATGTGTGGTATTTCCACCTCTCTCAACCATTTGGTAGAAAGTAAACATGTAAGAAATGTAAAGCATTCTTTGAACAATTCTTGTAGTTGCAATGATATTCTTGAATTGATGCCTATTGTTCTGACATGTTCAAACGAATCTATACAACCATGCCAGCTAACAAGCTGCTGCTACAAATTAAAGATAGGCTGCAAGTGTTTTAACACTGTGGCTCATACGTGGGCTACACCTACACTCTTTAGTTGTGATTCCGAGAAGAGCTGGAACAATGTATTAGAAATTTAAATCTGTAATCAGCTGTTCTCTTTTACCTTATGCTAATGTGATCTAATGCTCACGTAAACTGAAAGGTGCGCTGTGGCGCTGTATACATAAAATGGTTTCTGTGACCTCAAACTGTCAGGCCTGGACAGAGTTCTCAACAAGTTAAATCTTAAAACTTTTCTCTGATTGACACGTAAATATATCTACAATTACGTGTATGTGCCTGAAGTGGCATTTCAATGCAAAATATGGGAAGATCACAGATGCAGTATGCCATGAATAATGAATTGTTGTGACAGAACAAGCAGTTTTAAAGTGTAATCCATTTTTTTAATAGTGAGCTGAAATGATCCATCTATGCATGAGCGTCACTAGGGCGCGCGCTGCCCAAGAGCAGGGGCGCGCGTGTCACCCTAATGACCCCCCAACCTCCCAAATTTTCAGGTGGAACGAAAGCCTTACTTTCGTTACAGCCGGCTCCGGGGACATCTTCCCCAGCCGGCTGTCTTGGGCCTTCTAACAAGGCCCAATGCGGCGATACGTAATTTATAACATTTTTCGCGCATGCGCAGACCGTTTCTGAGGGCAAGGGCTGCCCTTTCCCCTCAGAAACGTTCTGCGCATGCGCAAAAAACGTTATAAATTACGTATTGCCGCATTGGGCCTTCGTCAGAAGGCCCTGGAGCGTCGGCCTGGGAGGTCGCTCCGAGGCCTTCTCCTGGCCTCGGAGCCTCCGGAGGGCGACGCGCGCAGCGGAGGTGACGCGCGTGGGTGCACGCGTCACCTTTCTGCGCGCGTCACCTCCTGGCGGTCCGCCCCATCCGCCACGCTCTAGCAACGTCCTTGCATCTATGGGATAGACCAAAAGCTAAGTTCAGGAGTCTGGTTTGGGGACTAGTTAGAGCAGGGGTTTTCAACCAGTGGTACTTTGGCCAACTGCTGGCAGTACTCAGACTGCTGGACCACCGGAATCCTGCTCCGACGTGACACTTTCGGTGGTGCGTTTTCACTCCTGAGAGGATCTTGCCTTTGGCCAAGAATGCCAAGAAGGGTTCTCACACCCGTCATGTGCTCACACCCTCCCTATCCTCTGAAAACCACCCTCACACCCGCCCTGTCCTCCAAAAACCTTAAAACCCGGAAGTAATTATCGATGATGTCATCATTTATTATTTATTTATTTACCATATTTCTATCCCGCCTTTCTCCCCATGGGACCCAAGGCGGCTTACAAAAATACAAATACAAATACACATAAATTACAATTTTACATTTTAAACAGCAAAAAATAAAAACATCTAAAAATTTAAAAATTTAAAACAAGATCATAAAAACAGCAGCAACCCACCCGTACCAGCAAGCTATTAAAAAAGGCAAAGGCTCAGAAGGCTTCTTTGAACAAGAGGGTTTTTAGGCCTCGCCGGAAAGTGTCCAAGGAGGGAGCAGTTCGTAAGTCAAAGGGGAGGGAATTCCATAAGGTTGGTGCCACTACTGAGAAGGCCCTATTTCTGGCCGCCGCCCCTCGCACCTCCCTGGGCGACGGCACCCGCAAAAGGGCCTTCTCTGATGATCTAAGGAGACGGGCCGGACTATATAGAAGTAGGCGGTCTCTCAAATATCCTGGCCCCAAGCCGTATAGGGCTTTAAAGGTTAAAACCAGCACTTTGAATTGGGCCCGGAAACGAATCGGCAGCCAGTGCAGCTGTTGGAGGAGCGGCCCAACAGAGTCGAACCGCCTACCTCCAGTGACCACACGGGCCGCCGCATTCTGCACTAATTGCAGTTTCCGAACCGTCTTCAAGGGCAGCCCCACGTAGAGCGCGTTACAATAATCTAATCGCGACGTCACCGTGGCATGGATCACCGTGGTCAGGTCTGCACGATCCAGGTACGGTCGCAGCTGGCGCACCAGCCGAAGCTGGGCAAAGGCCCCCCTGGCCACAGCCGCCACCTGGGAATCCAGGAGCAGCTGCGGATCCAGGCGGACCCCCAAGCTGCGGACCTGCTCCTTCAGAGGGAGTGCAACCCCATTCAGAGCAGGACGATACTCTAGTACCTGCATTGTGGATTTCCGGACCAGGAGAACCTCTGTCTTGTCCGGGTTTAGTTTCAGCTTGTTAGCCCTCATCCAGGTCCCCACCGCCTCCAGGCAGCGCTCCGGAACCTCAACAGCCCCCCTGGAATCAGGTGGAAAGGAGAGATAGAGCTGGGTGTCATCAGCATATTGATAGCACCCCACTCCAAATCCCCGGATGACCTCTCCCAGCGGTTTCATGTAGATGTTAAACAGCATGGGGGACAAGATGGAACCCTGCGGCACCCCACACCTCAAGGGCCAGGGTGCCGAACAGGCGTCCCCCAGCACCACCATCTGAGACCTATCTGCCAAGTAGGAGCAGAACCACCGCAAAACGGTGCCCCCGACCCCCAACTCGGCCAGTCGGCCCAGAAGGACACCATGGTCGATGGTGTCAAAAGCCGCTGAGAGGTCCAGCAGAACCAACAGGGACGCACTCCCCCTGTCCAGTCCTCGGCGCAGATCATCCACCAAGGCGACCAAGGCTGTTTCAGTCCCAAAGCCTGGCCTGAAACCGGATTGAAAGGGATCTAGATAATCCGCTTCATCCAGGACCCTCTGGAGTTGAGACGCCACCACCCGCTCAATTACCTTGCCCAAAAACGGGAGGTTTGAAACTGGCCGATAGTTGTCCATTACTGTGGAGTCAAGGGAGGGCTTCTTCAGAAGGGGTCGAACCACCGCCCGCCTCAAAGTGAGCGGCAGCACCCCCTCCACCAACGAAGAGTTAACCACCCTCCCCGTCCACTCGGCCAGCCCCTCCCGGGCTGATCTAATTAGCCAAGCAGGGCAAGGGTCGAGCAGGCAGGCAGCTGGCCTCACGCTCCAAAGGAGCCTGTCCACATCCTCAGGCTGTACAAGCTGAAAAGAATCCCACAACACTGGACCAGCAGATGCCAAGGGGACATCCTCAGATATTGTCAATGAGGCATCCAAGTCATGGCGAATCCGATCGATTTTATCTGCGAAATGTTTAGCAAACATGTCACAGCGGGCCACCGTGTGTTCCTCCTGGTCTGTTGGAGGGGCCTGATGTAGTAGGCCTCGCACCACACGGTACAGCTCCGCTGGACGATTGCCTGCAGACGCAATGGTAGCAGAGAAGAAATTTCTCTTCGCTGCTACCACCGCCACGGAGTAGGCTCTATAATGGGCCCTACTCCGTGTCCGGTCGGACTCGGCACAAGTTTTCCGCCACCGTCGCTCAAGACATCTACCCCGTCGCTTCATCATTAGCAGCTCCTCAGTAAACCAAGGAGCCGCTCTGAGTCTGCGGCATGGCAAAGGTCGCTCAGGAGCAATCTCATCCACTGCCCTGGCCATTTCCCCATTCCAGAGGTCAACCAGAGCCTCAGACGAGTCACCAGTCTTGGCAGTGGGAAAATCCCCCAGAGCCCTCAGGAAACCCTCTGGATCCATCAGCCTCCGGGGGCGGACCATAGAATGCGGCCCCCCGCCTTTGCGGAGGAAGGAAGCTGCAACAAGCCTAAACCTTACCAGAAAGTGATCTGTCCATGACAACGGAGTGGTCTTAATCTCCTCCACATCCAGATCACCGCCCCTTTGCTCAGCTGTAAACACCAGGTCCAATACATGACCCGCCTCATGTGTCGGGGCCAAGATCTTCTGGGACAGGCCCATGGTTGTCATGGCGGCCATGAAATCCTGAGCCGCACCGACCCCAGGGGCCTCAGCATGAACATTGAAGTCCCCCAGCACTAATAGGCGGGGGGACTCCAATGCCACCGCTGAGATCACCCCAGTCAGCTCAGGCAGGGAGACTGTTGGGCAGCAAGGCGGGCGGTACACCAACAGAATCCCAATCCTGTCCAGCCCTCTCAACACAACATGGAGACATTCAAACCCAGTGAACTGCTGAACGGGGCACCTGGTAAGGGAGATGGATTCACGATAGACCATCGCAACTCCTCCTCCCCGTCCCTTCAACCGTGGCTGCTGCACCACCTGGAAACTTGGGGGACAAAGCTGGGAGAGGCCTACCCCTCCCGCCTCATCCAGCCAAGTTTCTGTGATGCATACCAGGTCGGCATTCTCATCCAGGATCAAGTCCCGGATGATACTGGTTTTATTATTTACCGACCTGGCATTCAAAAGCAGCAGCTTCAGGTTCAGGGAATCACTGCCAAGAGTACCAGTCATCCAAGAGTTGGGGGAAGGACCAGAAGGAGAGACAATCTGTCTATGATGGACCCTCCTTCTCCTGGAACGGCTTGTCTGACCCCCACCACCATATCTTCCCTGGCCCGTCATAACCTTGATAGTGGCACCCTTCCCCTCCCCCAAGCTCCCTCCCAAGATGAAACACATACTCACCTGGCGAGGCCACCCTTCTGAGCCTAGCCTGTCAATTCAGCAGGCCAATAAAAAGATAAAAGCTGATTGACCCTAAAGCTGGATGAATCGCTGGTACGCTGTATATAAAATATTATGCATCCCTTATGCTGCTGCAATTGCTGTGCTACTAGTATTTGGCTGACTACAAAACATCCACAGTTTCCACTGTCCAAGTCAGCCAAACCGGGGGGGGGGGGGTGATGTAAAAAGGCAGAGAGCCCCCAGGGCAAAACATGTGCACAAAACCAGCGGCTCCCTCAATTGGTAGATAGTAGACATCAGTCACTTCCGGTGGTACGCAGCAGGAGAGTGGCGTCGGAGGTGGTACTCGGCCGGGAAGGCCGAGTACCACCTGAGTTCAGTACCACCTGAAGGCCGAGTACCACCTGAACCCCTGAGTTAGAGCACAACCAGGCTCTGCAAGTGACTGATCACCAAGGAGACCACGATGGAGCACAGCCTATTCTTTCACAGCCCAGATACTGGTAGTTCAAAAAGGCCATTTGTTGTTCAGTCGTTAAGTCGTGTCCGACCCTTCATGATCCCATGAACCATATCCCGCCAGGCCTTCCTGTCCTCCACTATCTTCCTGAGTTCGCTCATTTTCATGTTCGTTGCATCGGTGATGCTGTCTAACCATCTCATCCTTTGCCTTCCCCTTCTCCTTTTGCCTTCAATCTTTCCCAGCATCAGAGTCTTCTCCAGAGAGTCCTCTCTTCGCATTAGGTGGCCAAAATATTTGAGCTTCAGCCTCAGTACCTGTCCTTCCAGGGAACAGTCAGGATTGATTTCATTTAGGATTGACTGATTTGATCTCCTAGCAGTCCAAGGGACTCTCAGGAGTCTTCTCCAGCACCACAGTTCGAAAGCATCTATTCTTCGGAGCTCAGCCTTCCTTATGGTCCAACTCTCGCAACCATACATTGCTACTGGGAACACCATTGCCCTGACTATACAAACTTTTGTTGGCATGGTGATATCTCTGCTTTTTATTATGCTGTCTAAGTTTGCCATAGCTTTCCTTCCAAGTGGTAAGCGTCTTTTAATTTCATGGCTGCTGTCTCCGTCTGCAGTGATCTTGGAGCCCAGAAAAGTAAAATCTGTTACTGCTTCCATTTCTGCCCCTTCTATTTGCCAGGAATTGATGGGACCAGATGCCATGATCTTAGTTTTATTAATGTTGAGTTTCGAGCCAACTTTTGCACTCTCCTCTTTCACCCTCATCAAGAGGCTCTTTAGTTCTTCTTCACTTTCTGCCATTAGGGTGGTATCGTCTGCATATCTGAGGTTGTTGATATTTCTCCCGGCAATCTTGATTCCGGCTTGCGATTCATTCAGCCCTGCATTTCTCATAATGTACTCTGCATATAAGTTAAATAGGCAGGGTGACAATATACAGCCTTGCCGTACTCCCTTCCCAATCTTGAACCAGTCGGTTGTTCCATGACCGGTCCGAACTGTTGCTTCTTGACCCGCATACAGGTTTCTCAGGAGACAGGTAAGGTGGTCTGGTACCCCCATCTCTTTAAGAATTTGCCACAGTTTGTTGTGATCCACACAATCAAAGGCTATTGCGTAGTCAATGAAGCAGAAGTAGGTGTTGTTTTGGAACTCTCGTGCTTTCTCCATGATCCAGTGCATGTTGGCAATTTGATCTCTAGTTCCTCTGCCTCTTCGAAACCCAGCTTGTACGTCCGGTAGTTCTCAGTCCACGTACTGCTGAAGCCTAGCTTGTAGGATTTTGAGCATAACCCCGCTAGCATGTGAAATGAGTGCAATTGTATGGTAGTTTGAACACTCTTTGGCACTGCCCTTCTTTGGAATTGGAACGTAAACTGACCTTTCTGTTGTTTTCCTCGATTTCCTTGCATTGTTCATTTAAGAAGGCCTTCTTATCTCTCCTTGCTGTTCTCTGCATTCAGTTGGTTATATCTTTCCCTTTCACCCTTGCTTTTCGCATTCCTTCTTTCCACAGCTATTTGTAAAGCCTCATCTGACAGCCACTTTGCTTTCTTGCATTTCTTTTTCTTTGGGATGGTTTTAGTTGCTGCCTCCTGTACAATGTTACGAACCTCCATCCATAGTTCTTCAGGCACTCTGTCTACCAGGTCTAATGCCCTAAATCTATTCTTCACCTCCACTGTTTACTCATAAGGGATATGATTTAGGTCATATCTGACTGGTCTAGTGGTGTTCCCTACATTCTTCAATTTAAGCCTGAATTTTGCAATAAGAAGCTCATGATCTGAGCCACAGTCAGCTCCAGGTCTTGTTTTTACTGACTGTATAGAGCTTCTCCATCTTTGGCTGCAAAGCACATAATCTATCTGGTTTTGGTATTGACCATCTGGTGATGTCCATGTGTGGAGTCGCCTCTTGTGTTGTTGGAAAAGAGTGTTTGCTATGACCAGCGTGTTCTCTTGACAGAACTCTGTTAGCCTTTGCCCTGCTTCATTTTGTGCTCCAAGGCCAAACGTGCCTGTTGTTCCGTTTATTTCTTGATTTCCTACTTTAGCATTCCAGTCTCCTATGATGCAAAGGACATCTTTTTTGGGTGCTAGTTCTAGAAGGTGTTGTAGGTCTTCATAGAACCGGTCAACTTCATCTTCTTTGGCATCAGTGGTTGGGGCAAACACTTGGATTACTGTGATGTTGAATGGTTTGCCTTGGATTCGAACTGAAATCATTCTGTCGTTTTTGAGGTTGCACCCCAGTACTGCCTTTCCCACTCTTTTATTAACTATGAGGGCTACTCCATTTCTTCTAAGGGATTCATGCCCACAGTAGTAGATATGATGGTCACCTGACTTAAATTCGCCCATGCCCGTCCATTTTAGTTCGCTGATTCCCAAGATGTCAATGTTCAATCTTATCATCTCATTTTTGACCACATCCAGCTTGCCTTGATTCATAGACCCCACATTCCATGTTCCTAAGCAGTATTGCTCCTTGCAGCATTGGATTTTCCTTTCAACTTCAGACACATCCACAGCTTAACGTCCTATTGGCTTTGGCCCAACCGCTTCATCCTTTCTGGGTCTACTTGGAATATTCCTCCGCTCTTCCTCAGTAGCATATTGGACACCTTCCGACCTGAGGGGCTCATCTTCCGGCGTCATATCTTTTAGCCTTTTGGTACTGTTCATGGGATTTTCTTGGCAAGGTTACTGGAGTGGGTTGCCATTTCCTTCTCCAGTGGATCACTTTTAGTCAGAACTCTCTGCTACGACCTGTCCGTCTTAGGTGTCCCTGCACGGCATAGCTCATGGCTTCATTGAGTTACACAAGCCCCTTCGCCACGACAAGGCAATGATCCATGAAGGGGCAAAAAGGCCATACATATGGCATACATATGTATGGCCATACATATGGCAAAAAGGCCATACAAACCAATAATTCTGCATAAACAGTCGGTAGGATAACTTGCCACAAGATGTGATGGCCACTAGCTTGGATGGCATTAGAAGGGGATTGGACAAATTCATGGAAGACAGGCCTACCACTGGTTACTAGTCATGGTGGCTATACACTACTGGTTCAAGTTCTACCCCCAAGTTCAGCTGCAGCTGCAGGGGAGCAATGGTGAAAGAGAAGTCTGTCTTTTTCTCCTGCTTATTGGCTTCCCAGAGGCAGCTGGTGGGACAGTGTGGGAATTAGAGTGCTGGGCTAGTTGGATCTTTTGACCTGATCCAGCAGGGATTTTCTTACACATACGCACACACACACAGCCCCCTTCCCGCCTCCCACTCCTGTGCTGCTTTACCAAAGACGGGGGATTTCCAGGACAGCTGGTGGGCTGCCGCTGCTCAATGCTTGCGATGGTGGCCTGGCTCCATCAACATGTCACATTTTGCCACAGCTGAAAAGGATCTTTTGCCACCAGAATGCTAGTTCCAGTGGTGTAAGACTCACATAGGATTGGGCTAAAAATGTGTTTAATGTGATATCGATATTCCAAAACCAGCTCTTCCTATAGGAAGACACGTGGAGCAGAATTGTGGCAATCTGCTCAACCCTCGTTTCCATTACAGGTCTAAGCATGCCATGCGATGCATTTGTTGCTTGCGCTAAGTCCACTGACAAAACCTCCCATTGCTGATGCCATTTTATGAATTCTTTGAAAGGTGTATTTAAAAAAAAACAGAGGCTGAATATTTTCTCACTAAACTATTCAAGAATTGAAGCCCTCCTGAAAGTATTTGTTGTTGTTATTATTAATAATACTTTTATTTATTTCTTGTAACATTTTTGCTTCCCTGCAATGCACATGTCTGGAATGGTGATCACCTCTACAGCAAGACTCCACTTCCGTTGCATTAGGATAGGATATTGCTAGATGTGCACTTAAAGATGGGTCTCTGAATCAAGGACCTTATTGTCTAAATTTTGACAATGAGTGAAAGGTAACACCCTTAACCCAGGATACTCATTTATAAACCCCAGCCTTACATCAAAGCAGGGAAGACCATCGCCTTTATTGTTTTTTAATCTCTTTTGGATTTGTGCAGAATCACCCTTTGGCCACAATAAGGACTTGGAGTTATAACCATGACATATTTCAAGGTGATGAGAAATCTGTTGGCCTATTTGCTGGAAAAAAAAATCCAAGGTAATTGAATAAGAAATTGGTAGCAAATCTGACTGAAAGGGGTATAGAGAAAAACCTGAAAAAAAAATATTGCTGATTTAATAAGACCAATATATTTAGAGAATATTGCTGAAAAAAGAGTTTTATTTTTTTTCTAATGTGAATCTTACAGAATTCAAGACTTCATTTCTCCTGCTCTCCTTGGCTGTCACCAAATTCCAAAGAGGGTGCATAGTTTTAAAACATCTGAAACAAGAAGCTTAGATTTAGAGCCATTTTAGTGATAAAAATGCACAAACATTTGGGCAGTGGAATAGATAGGGCCTGCCAAAGTGCTATTCTATATACAGGTGAGTTCCAAGCTAAGGTCCTTTCAAGGTCTGCATGCTTACTCCTCACCTGTAGGCATTCATTTGTCTTCTGATTCATAGCTGACCGATCCATCTTATCCCTTTTTAAATCTTATTCAATGTCACACGACCATGTTCTTAATGTTTAATCCTTTCAAACGTCAAATATGTATTTAATATACTCAGCCGATGTATAGATGGTAGGGTGTACTTATGTCATCAAATCAGCTCTCCCCTAGCCTTCCCCTGACAGATAAGTTTTCCGAACACAAGAATACTGTACTTTGATGTGGGTGTGCTTCAAAGTGTCTCTGCTGCTATCTGGCTGCTCAACCCAGGAACTGTGATTCGGACATGTGGATGCACCGATCTGTAACTTATCCGACATCTCCTTGGGCAATTTTATTTGTTTGTCATTTAGGGGATTTCTCTACCTCCTTTCAAGTAAAAATTTCCCAATGTGGTTTACAAGTGAAATCACGTTAATCAACAATTGGGAAAACAGCAGCAATCAAAAGAGCAATTAAAATTGGCAAAAACCTTTAAAGGCCTGAGAGAATTTTTAAAAAGTATTTGCTTGGCACTAAAAAAAATAGCAGCTCTGTAGAATTGAAACAATCAATTCCCCTGATCACCCCTGACTGTGTCCTCTCCTCCCTCTGTTGTCTGCCTTGTGTCAGTTTCTAGGCTGTGTTGGGTCAAGATGAGGGGAAAATGGCAAACAAACAAAAACGGAGCAAGGAAGAAACATTTCTAGATTCTTCTGATTGGTTCTCTGCTTGGAGCTTGTGCATTGGTTCTATATAGAGGTGGTGAAGATGTCTCATTGTTTTGCATCAGTGGAGTTTTAAAAACTCCAGCTCTTCAACCCTCTGCTGTTTTAAACGTTTCTTTTCTTTCTTTCACAAATCATCAGCGGCAATGGTGGTGTGGTGGAAATCAGCTGTCAGGAGGCTCTTTATAATTTTGAAGCTCTCTTTCCCTCCTCTTGCATACTGTGCAGGAGCAAAGGTTTCTCCTTACTGGGTCCCTTGAATGCACCATGTCCTTATCTGTGTGTGTGTGTGTGTGTGTGTGTGTGTATGTGTGTTCTTCATTAGTTCCTATTTTAAAATGTTGCAAGTTGCAAAGAACAAGTTATAAATAAAACTAAAATGCAGCTTTTAGCTCTCCAGTGAAATCCAGTCACTGACCGCCAGCGCGTCTTTAAGGGGTGACAAGTCTCTTGGTTGTGTTTACAAAAAAAAGCTCCTATACGAAACCAGTTATCGTGCTCTTAAAATAAATAAATTGGATTGTTCTCATTTTTGTTTCACAGAAACTCTTCCTAAAGATAATGTTTGCAGGCATTTACATAATCACTGTTTTAGGTTTTGGGCTTGCTGCGTGTTGCCTTACTGGGTTGGGTGCTTTTCAAGAAGAAAAGTGATTATAATATACAAAAACAAAATTGTTCTAATGGTGCAATCCTCTATATATGGCAGTATTTACTCAGAAGCAAGTCCCACAGTTCAATGGGGCTTACTCCATGGTAAGCGTATTTTAGCATTGCAATGTCCATTACCTACTACAGTTTGCAAGGGAAACATTTCAAATGTTATCAGCAAATACCTAATGATGGATTCCAGCTCCTCTTACTAAAACCCTTTATATACCATTAGCCATTCACAGATGTTACTTTTTTGTATTAGCGCAGCAACTATAGCTACGTACATTACAGCAGACAGCCTAACTGCGCAATCCTATCCAACTTATACCACCGATCTAACCAGTGGGGGAGGGCAGGGCGAGAGGCTTTGGAGGAGAGGGGAGATTTAAATCCCCTTTGAAAGGGATTTGAATCCCCTTTCCGTTCTGAGGCCTCCCATTCTCGCCGCACCGCTGGTTACACCAGAGGTGTAAGTTGAATAGGATTGCGCTGTAAGTATGTTTCACAGATGTGTAGGGGACAAATAAAATGGGAGAAGGGAGTGTGGTTATGGAAGAGAGGGTGGCACCAAAGATGGAAGGATATGGTTAGAAGAGAAAGGGGTGGGGCCAAAGAGGGTCCGTCCAATGATACTTTGTGCCCAAAGGCCCAGAGAAACCTGGAGCTGCCTTTGGTTCCTATACAGGCGGGCCCCCATATCCGCTGGGGATATGTTCCAGGCCCCTCCGTGGATACTTGAAACCGTGGATAAGAGCGAACACTCCCTCCATGGTTTCCTGAGGGGCCCCCCACCCTGCATCCCCTGCAGGCAGGCATGCTTGCCCCCCCCCCCAGCTCTTATTTTTCTTTCAGCAAGCTTTGTTTCTTCCTTAAAACAAACAGAGAAGCAGCCTCCATTGCAGGCAAGTAGAACGAGACTAAGTCCTAGAGAGGCTCTGCAAGGTTTCTGTTAACTTCATAGAGCCTCTCTAGGACTTAGTCTTGTTCTACTTGCCTGTAATAAGCAGCCAGAGGCTGCTTCTCCTGTTTCTTTAAGGAAGAAACGAAGCTTACTGGGAAAAAAGTAAAAGCCTGGGGGGGGTCCCCACAATCCGTGGATAACTGAAACCGTGGATAGCGAATCAGTGGATATGGGGGCCCACCTGTACTTCACTCTGTATGTGGAGGAGCACTGGCAACATGTCCCACTGCCAACGGGTTCCGTGAAAACAAATTTGATGTCACTGTTGCCACAGCACTGTTTTGGTCCCAGAAGGTCAAGAGACTGAGCATCATTGTAGCAACATCAAGTCCTTCTGCTTGGACTTTGTTGAGTTGGTCGTCATTACTTTTCCACTGCCCCAGGAGATATTGTATGGATGTAGCCTTGTAACAGCACATTTTAAAAAATCTATGGAGGTAGAAGAGAGGCATAATATATAAAAAGAGCTCAGAGTGCATTTACAGCACTCCATGCCCACCTTCACAAGTAACCTGAAAGACAAACACTCCCTCCCTCTCTGTCACTTCGTTGTCCTCTTACTTCAGCTGGGGAAAATGAACAAAGCATCCTACTCTGGGGTGTGTGAGATGCCTGAGCCGCCCCCCCCCCAGGTTTGGCTGCAGAATGCTTTAATTAATAACTTTTCCCAGCTGAAGCAGGAGGAGGAGGCGATGTTAGCAAGGAAGGGAGAGAGAAGAAAGAAGAAAGCAGCAGCTCTGATGGTAGTTCAAAATGCTGGTGCCTTTGTCCATCAATTGAACTGAAGACAGGCTCTGAAAAATGTGTCATGAAGCCTCTTACAACTGTCTTCTTCCAGAGACAGCTAGAAGGGAAGGGGAGCACAGTGTTTACCACTGCTAGACGGTCAGCCAGACTGATAGAGATCCCACCCAGGCTGTCTGGTCTGGTAGCAGTGGCAGGAGTTCCTAGTTAAGAAGATGTTTCGAACAACCCACCACCAACATACTGTGGAAGTGATTATGCTGCAATGCTTGTTAACAACATCCAAAGCCC
Organism: Plestiodon gilberti rubricaudatus; assembly: GCA_026170595.1. Lineage (NCBI taxonomy): Eukaryota > Metazoa > Chordata > Lepidosauria > Squamata > Scincidae > Plestiodon > Plestiodon gilberti. The sequence goes on from JANXHW010000001.1 coordinate 191,164,176, forward strand.
TTCTTGGCCTCCTATATTTCCTAGGCTACTTCCACCGAGCATATAAAATTCACACTTCAAACTCCGAGTGCTTCAGTGCATTTTGAATTTGCTTTTGTTGCACCACAGTTAGTCTTAATTGTCTACAAGGTTGCAGACATAAATATTCTGCTTTGGGTCAGCATCCATTTCAAAGACTACAGCATGGCACACTAATGTTGTTTTTAAGACGATGCCTCCTCAGCCTTTTTTGCCTTGCCTCTGTTTGTTGGTTTGAAACAGGAGCCATGTTTCTTCATCTTTTGGTGCAATTTAATCTGCAGCATGGTGCTTGATTTTGCAGCATTTGTGTCTCCCGATTAATTCTTTTGCAGGTTTCCTAGCAACAGTAGCAAGAAGACCACAAGCACTTTGCAATAAAAGCAACATTCTGTATTTCTGCATAGCACGGAATTTTGGCATACTCGTCCCCACTCTTTCTGGTCCTGCCTCTTGTCATAATGACAAATAAAGGCAGTTTTCTCCAGTGGTATTCTCGGTTGTTGGTTGTCTGTATATTTTCTGGGATAAGAAAATTGGACAGGAAGTGATAGAAGGAAATAGGATTTTGTAGTAGTAATGTGGACAGCTGAAGAGTATATCTTTGCATTATAGCATAGCATACAGCTTTGAAACAAGAAAAATGCCTATTCTAGACATATTTTAGGCATGTAACAATCCAACACATTATCATGGAAAGGAAGGCAAGACTGAAACAATTTCTGATGGGTTTGGGCAGTAGGTTTGTAAAATATATCTGTTTCCTTGAAGGCATTTTCTTGCAGGTGAACAGAAAAGTATTTTAACAGTTCCTTCAGTGACTTTAGTACAGATATACATAAAAATATATATATAGAATACAATCCAACCACATCTAAGCTATTTCAGGTCCCATTTAGTTCAATGGGAGAGTTAAGTTTGTTCTTAAATATCCCACTGAGATCAAAATACCGTAAGTCTTGAAAGCTTAACTTTGGATTGATTATGCCCATTATAGTTTTTGTTAGTTGATTTTAAACACTGCAGCGCTTGGAGACAGGTTACCATAAAAGTCAAATTAAATAAAATCACACACACATATAATATTTATAGTTCTAAAAGTATGTTTTCAAAGGAAAATAATAAATGTACACACATGAATACAATTAGTCATACAATGTACATATCTCTGTTATATGTACATTGTATGACTAATTGTATTCATGTGCAGTGGCATAGCTAGACTGGAGCGGAGGCAAGTAGTTCTGCAAGACTCCGTTACACCGGAGTCAACGGCCCCTCCCCCTTGCTGTTGGAGCCATTCTGGCGGCAATGGCAACACGCAGGACACTCCCCTGTCGCTGCCGGAATGGCTCCAACAGCAAAGGGGAGGGGCCGCTGACTCCGGTGTAACGGAGTCTTGCAGAACTACTTGCCTCCGCTCCAGTCTAGTTTCACCTCTGTTCATGTGTGTACATTTATTATCTTCCTTTGAAAACATACTTTTAGAACTATAAATATTATAGTTTTAAAAACAACATAAAGACAAATGTCCTGATCCACTGAGATGGTCTTAATTCAATGTTTCCTATCCCTTCCTTCCCTCCCCCCCCCCCCCGGAGGCAGAGTGGCCAGCTGCAAAATAATACAAGCTTCCATCTTAAATAATTGTAGAGTTGCAGGAATGTGGGCAAGTGCCAATATTTTCTCACTCCTGTATGAGAAGCTGGACTTTCTAAAATTCCCAGCTCTTTTACATAATGGTGCCTAGCCCTCTTGTGTCTCTGGTCACCCTACAAGCAGGTCAGTGCTGTTAAAGCTGGATGTGCCGGTCCTATATAAGCTGAGCAACATGTTGACTAGGGCCCCAATAGGACCTTGTGCTGTCGGAACAAGCATTCTGGCAGTGCAAAATTCCTTTATGGCGTCGTGAAAGCTGGGCTACTGTCACGTGTTGCAGGGTTGCTTCCGCAATCAACAGGAGGCGCTGTGCACATGGCAGCAGCTCCAGGAGGTTCCACAGGCACTAGTAACTGTGATGGGGAGTAATGGAGCTTGTTAGGGGAGGAACCAGGGGTGTGTCAGATGAGGGAGAAGTGGATCCTGCAGCAGTCGTGTATGCCACATCTTATCCATTTTTCTGCCCGCCTTGCCCCTGGCTCTCATCAGATTTGCATGAGCTATAGTTGGCATTACAAGGAGACCTATAGGCAATTAGGCAGCATACCAGAGTGTACCGTAAGTATTAAAAAAAGTATAAAAAGTAAATATTTTTGCTTACCTCCTGCAGACTGTCCAATTGTGTGTGTGTGTGTCCCTCCCATCATAGCATGCAGGTCATCCTCTATTGGCACGGCTGCATGCTACAATGTGGTGGGGGTTGGATTGGGCAGAAAATCCACCAAGCATCACCAAATGTGTTGGTTTAGTCTGTTTTTAATCATGCACTGTTTCCTTTTGCATAGATGGATTATCCTTGCTGCTGCACCCAAGTGGTCGTTTTTACTCTAGAAAGAGACTTCTCAAAATGCAAGCCAGCAAAGTCTGCACATTCCCATTAACAAAAAGCAGCACATTTCCACAGAAGTGTAGAGTACCAGCAGAGCTCGTTTGTGACTTGAATTAAAATGACGCAAACAGACTATTCCACTTGTGCATCCTTCTGGAATAAAAGATGGAGCCTTGATGGTCCTTTTTGTCTTTGTTGTCAAGGAAGCATCCCTTGTGATGTGCAATGAAGAAAGAATAGGAGCTCAGAAAGTTTTCTAAGGGTAGTAGTGAGATAAGTATTTAAGGGGGGAGAGAGGGTGAGAGAAATTGGATAATTGCAGGGCATTAAATCCTTAATTAAAGGACAGGCTAAAAAGGATATAGCACAGCTGAGGTATTTATCCACACACCAGTTTTAATCAAACAGACATTTCAACCAATTTATTAATTGACTTCAGGCTAGATGCTTCTTTTAAGATGGATGTTCATGCTCTGGAAATAAAATTAACATAGGAGCTGCATACAGATTGCAAATGTAAAAAGGAGTTAAAAGTTGAGGCTTTGCAACCTGAGAAAAGGAAGCAGAACAGTGCCAAAACCACTTAGCTCTAGAGACAAAACGGTGGTAGTCCTTATACCCTTACCTATGAGGAGTCTAATTGTTTCTGAACTGCTGTCAAAGACGATCGGGATGCAAGGACACTTTCACAGCAAATACAATACAGCCGAGTAGAAGTTGGCAGGATCTAGCCCATCTTAATCAGATTATTAAAACGTTTATTGGATTTTTAAGTGCTTACATAGACACAGAAGCTGTAGTTACACTAGGCACATATTTGGCAAGGCATGACTCAGAAAAGAGTAAATGGTTTTTTATGTGGCTTCACTGGCAAGGATTTGACAGCGTGGCATCTAGGCATCCATCCTGATGCTTGCCAAGGGAAAGCTCTGTCATCTCTTGGTGTGCACAGCTGGGCTGGGACGTTGTCCCATACCCAGAACTATAAGATCTCAGTGCTGCTTCTGGCTTAGCTTGTCCTTGGCTCATTGTCATTCTAGGACACAGCTAGACAATAGCTTTCCTGTTCCTAGTTTTCAGCTTTCCTGTTCCTAGCTCCCTCCCAGCTTTTCTGAATATTGATTGAAAACAACCAGCTCTGCATGCGGTTGCAACCATTCTTGATAGGGTATTTTAAAATGTTGCAGAATTTTGTTCCATTCATATAGGAAATGTAATGGGTATTTGAAGAGTCCTGGAACATGATTGATGGTGTCAGACCTGACAAAGGAGCTTGTGGGCTGCAAAATTGCACCCTTCTACCTGCTTACGTTAGGTGACATGTTTTGTGTGTGGGAGTATGGCGATGTGGCTCTTATGGACTTCTTGAACCATCTGAATGGAAGGTGCCCTGCTGTACAATTTACAGTAGAATGTGAGATCAATGGGACACTGCCTTTCTTGGATATTCTGATCTCAAGGAACAATGACTTTACCTGTGCCTGTGCAGTCTACAGAAAATTTACGCATACTGGCCGTTATCTACATAGCGACTCAAACCACCATCCTGCACAGAAAAACTCTATGATGAACTCTCTTATGTGTAGAGCAATGGATATTTGTGATGATTTTGCATTGCCCCAGGAAAAAAGGAAACCACAAACCAATAGGGCATGGGGGAGACAGCTACAAAAATATCAAAATAAAAATAAAAATAAGGATGCTGTACAAAATGGGGAGGAGGAGCAAAAAAACACAATGTTTGCTTCATTAGGGGCACTACAGATAGGATAGCTAGAGTGATGCGGCAATATAATGTTAACGCTATTTTTAGACCTACGAAAAAAGTGGCTCAGTGGTTAAGGAATCCCAAGGATCCGAGACCCCCAATGTCTACCCCAAGGGTTTACAGGGTCCCATGTAGTTGTGGCCAAGTGTATATACTGTAGGGACCACTAAACGCTAGATCTCTACACATGTTAAGGAACATGAGCAAGCATGCAGATTGCCCTAGCGGAGCATATACTGACAACTGGTCAAAATCTGGAAGCCATTGAGATCTTTAAACATGGCAATATGGTTCTGAATCGGAAGCAGGAGTTGTCCGTAATTAATAGAATATGGACTCTGTCTTTGAGTAAGGCTACGTTGAAATATAGTATTCGCTAGAGACTCTCAAACAAGTTAGAATACATTGTTATTAGGTCAGGTCAATTACGGTCATTGGCATGTGCCTCTCATTTCTAAGTTTGACTGATGTCTGCTGCCTTGTGAATTAGATGCTATTGCTTTAAATGTCGGTTATAGAGAGATTCTGTTAACGCTGTGGCTTTAAAAGCCAGTTATAGAGTGATTCTGTTAACATCTTCTTGCAGGCTCTTGGCTTGATATGCATCTGAAGATATTCATGACCAATGAATGAAACGTTATGCTGTTTTAAGATCTTTTATTGTAAAAATACATATTTTATGACCTTGAATCCCATGGATGTGATTCGTTCTTGTAATATTCTTTGATCTTTTGCTCCGACACAGCTGTGAGCATCTCTCTCCTCCCCCTACCCCCAAACACTCTGCCCCCTCACTTTTGCTCAATGGTCCAGAGGTAGTGGGGCAGCAGCAGCAGCAGTGATGCACAATGAGTGTGGAGGAGGGAGGACGTTCTGGAAGTGGGACTGCATTTTTCCAGCCCCCCTTCCTTACCCTGATGCTCCACAGAATACTAGGAGGAAAGCTTTGGTGGTCCTTGAGATGTGGCCACCATGGCTTTTCTTCTGATATTCCGCTCTGCAGGACATTAGAGCACTGAAGAGGGGAGACACAAAATAACTCCCCCCACATCACTGATGCCACTTTATTCCTGGTTTAGTGCTCCTGTCACTGCCTCTAGACCAGTCAATCAAAGGCATTTGGGAAGTGAGGAGCTGGGAGAGAGGGCTGGCAGGCAGTGGGTGGTCATTTCAGAGCCTTGGATTGGCTCAGAAAATAATTCAATTTCTTTCAAGGGAGGGGCAAAAATGCAATTATTTTTGAGTTAATTCAGGGCAATATAGGAATGTTACCAAATTAATAGGAATGCCATTATTATTGTCTCTTGCTGAAATTCACGAAAGAACATGTGACTGTGGACCCCTCCCACTCCCCAACAGACCAGATTTTATATGGATATATGCCAACACACGTACACAACCTCCACATATTTAAATGCATATTTTGTACATCTGATCGCTCTAGCGTTGGGGTAGGAAATGTGACAGTACTTTTAAAAATACATGCTTCAATATGTGTGTAAGCACAGAATTTTTTCTAGTGACAGAAAATAAAATCCAGCGATTTTTAACAGAGGAGAGTGGAAAAGAATCAAAGGCAACTGTGCAAAACAGAGACAGAGATATCCCTTTATCCTTAACTTCAATCTACCTTGCCCCCCAGAAGTTCCTTTTCTCAGCTCCACTAGGATGCTTCTTTGCAATATATCTTGTGAGGATTGCCACCAAATAGGCCCTGCTCCTCAAACTACAGACTCATGCTATTGTAAGATCTTGGGCTTCAGTCCATTGTATTCTGCTATAAATAGCACTCTTATTTATTTTAGCCATTGATTATCTGAGTGTCTTGTGATCTACTCTGGAACTGTAATGAATACATTTCACAGGCTATAACTGCTTGCTACATCTGGGGTTAGGGAAGAATTTTGCTATGGGCCACAGTAGTAAATGCAAATGAGTTTTGATGATCATTGTACCAAGTGGTTTGTCCCACTTTTTTGAACACTACAAATCCTTCTGCTCATCAGGTACTTCAATAGAGTTTGCCTCATTTTAACTCCTGCTCTGTGATTCTGAAGCACAGTGGATCATGTGGATTAAAAAGGAAGGGCCTATTATATGATAGCTTGTGACAAAGGTTGGCCTTTACGGTTTCCTGGAACTTTACATATCAATGATTTTAAGAGGTCTGGAGTGTCTTTTGTACATTTACTGCAGGTCTTAACTGCACGAGCGTAGCTTTTCTCAACCTCCAGTTCTACTCTACACTACACTAGATCATCTCATGTCAAACGCACTGAAGAGGCCTTCAGGAAATTATCAAGAGCACATCAATTAATACATTTCCTCTAGTCTAAGCAAGGGTGCTAACTCACATTTGATTCTCCTGCAATATATTTTTTCATTTTAAAATATGCCCCTTATCTTATCTTACTTAATTTCCTGTATAATTACTGTTTTACTACACTTTGTATCTTTGTCTGTGCTTTGTTATGTGTTTTAAAATTTTTAATCAAATAATTACTTTCTGTGAGTAACACCTCTGGTTATCATCACTTATAATTAAACTTTACTTTCTCTTCAGAAAGATTTGAAAGAAGAAGGCAAATTCTTGTTGGAATACATGAATGTCATTTCCCTTGCGCGCGCCCCCCCCCCCACTTCCATGCCTGCTCTAAGATTCATGAATGGAATTACTTTTGCATGAAAACTAGATGAAGTGTTCCTATTACGTAGGATGATAGTGTTACATCTGGAAAACTGTGAGCATTTTGCAGAAAGGTATATCAGAGATATAAATTGGTGAGAGGTACAGGGTGTAGGAGTAAGATGGAAATATTTGGATGCAGGAGGCAAACAAGATTATTAAATGGAGGCAAACAAGATTATTTTCAGAAGTTAGTCATAGGGGGCAAATCTAGCCCAAATTCCTTTCTGCAGCTTTAGAAGCATGTGAGTATTTGAGCAGACCATCAGTGAGCAACAAGGCAAAAACCACTGAATGCACATGTGTGCTGTTGGAATGGTAGTGCAGTTCAAAGCCATATAGAATTTCTCACATTAGGTACCTTGCACGTCTATTTTCTATCCACACATTGTTAAATAGCCAATGACATCGTTTCACCATGTGCCCCGATCACAAACTACAGCTCAATCCGCTTTGGAAATATTTGGAAAGGGGGAAAAAAAAAAACCCTGGACAATCTCACCAGGAGACTGGCATTCAGAAGTTACTTTCTCTGAAAATAAGTTCTGGGCATGAGTTTGGGGAAGTCTCAGATTCTATTTATGTTGCACCCCTAATGCTGTCACAGGAGTACTCATGGCTAAAAATGATCATATTGGAAGGATTTAATGATGTACTTATTCTGCCAGGGGAATCCCTCTGCATAATCCTTTCCTTTGAAGAAAGCCATCTGCACTGAGTTGCACAGCATTTCTTCGGTCTCTAGAAGTCTTTTGTTGTTCTTTGTAGCATGGATGTGTTAAAGTTGGCGCTGGGACCCCTGATAGTCCAGTCAAGCATAAAATATGGCACTGTGCTGATATGGAAGATATTATTTCAAGCAGCATGGTTCGTTTGGGGATGTTAGTAAATGTATTAGACTCATTGAATTTGAAAGAGATGGTTCGTTTCAGCTTTAACTAAAACAGATAGATGCTGCAGATTCAGTCTGTACACTACAATAACTAGCTTGCACTGGCTTTAGGTAAGAGATTCTAACACTCATGGTGGGTTGCAAAAGATCTTCTGACAATGACAAAGCTGTTCTTAACTCATAATATTTCAGTGCAATATCTTCCTAGCAGACACACAAGAGGATGTTTTGCCGAAATAGATAACTTAAGGATGCTAATATGACAGCCTTGTATCTTGGAGCTACTTACAGCCTTGAGAAAAAAGTAATGCTTCTGAATGCAGTTGGAAGTGCATGTTGGATGTGCGTGCACCGTGTTGGAAGTGAATGTGCCATGATGCTCTATACAAACACAGTAGTCCCAAAACTATGAGATACACATTAACGCTCTAGCTCTACCTAGACCTATTAGAATCTGTTCAGATATTTTGTTATGATTTCTCATAAGTAATGAGACACAACTAGACTAGAGTGTCACTTATGAAGTTGGGATTGCGTGTCTGTACCAACTTCAATAAATGCTACCTTCAGTTTCCAAAAAGGTGCTTGAGAAATAATTCACTGTTAGGGCCCTAGGTAAAGGTGACCCCTGACAATTAAGTCCAGTCGTGTCCGACTCTAGGGTGTGGTGCTCATCCCCATTTCAAAGCCGAAGAGCAAGCATTTGTCCGAACACGCCTCCGTGGTCATGTGGCCGACATGACTCTCCTTGCCACAGCACGTAGCATGCAGCTGGAACACGGAGCGCTGTTTACCTTCCCGCAAGCGGTACCTATTTATCTACTCGCATTAACATGCTTTGGAACTGCTAGGTTGGCAGGAGCTAGCCAAGCAACGAGAGCTCACCCCGTCGCGGATTCGAACTGCCGACCTTTCGATCGACAGCTCATGGTTCAGTGGTTTAACCCACTGCACCACCCGCTGGCTTTTTGTTAACATTTTCACAATGTATTTGCATAGGCATCTGAACTGTGGAAGTGGGATAAATGTCCTGTGTGCTCCCTTTACATAGCACTTCTATGCTTGCAGAGGCTCCTGTGATGGCTCAGCAGCCTAAAAGCTGCTAAGACATCCTCATGCGGTAGCCTTTTTCCTTCAGGCATTCTTTCACTCACCTGTTTATTCTGCTTTTCTCCACCTCATTTGTTTAATTCCATTATCTTTGCGGCTTCTAATGATTAGGTTATATTTTGCTCGTCTGTCTAGCCCATGTTCACTGGTAATTCATTGGCTTGTTACATCTGATTGCTCCCAGGTGCTCCTGCAATTGGGTTGTAAACAAGAACCACTGGGTTCTGTGCTCCCCTGGGAGGGGAGATTTTCCCCAGGCATCCCCTTCAGGCCTGGTTTCCTTAGTCTGGGGTGGTGGCAGCAGATATATTTACCAGTTCCCCCCCCCCATTTAGCCACTGACCCAGCAAGTCAGTGAAGCAGAGACCAGGAAGGGGCGCCTTGAGCACTAACCACTAGACCAGGGGTTCTCAGCCAGTGGTACTAGTACCACTAGTGGTACTTTGGCCGACTGCTGGTGGTACTCGGACTGCCTGACCACCGGAACCCTGCTCCAAGACAGCACTTTTGGCGGCACGTTTTCGCTCCTGAGAGGCTCCTGCCTTTGGCTGAGCCTCTTGGGAATGCAGAGAAGGGCCTTCCCACCCGCCCAGAGCCTCCTCCCTGTGTTTTCTGGCTTCTGAAAACCCGGGAGTAACTGGTGATGATGTCATCGCCAGTCACTTTCGGTGGTACGCAGCAGGAGAGGGGCGCTGGAGATGGTACTCGGCCAGGAAGGGGTTGAGAACCCCTGCACTAGACTCTATTCCCCTTGGTTAGCTCAGCCTTCCCTAAACGACAGAAATAATTATTTGACAGTAAATAGAAACATGACCTCTAGACCAGATGAATCAGTGAAAATTTGTCTATGCCTGGAAAACGGAGTGGACATGGGCATCAAAGTATGTAGCCAAAAGCACCTTGTCCTTGCAGTCAGCTGTGGGCAGGCTACTGATTCACCTGTTGTTGGCACAGGCAAGTATTTTTGGAATTGCCAGTCCATCAACATATCAATCAGGAATTTTAAAAAAATATTTTTGCTGAGCTGTGACTGGGGCCACCATATTTTGTGACCTAAAGGACTGATAGCTGCTAACGTTATGCAGAAACCAAGTGGAGTTACACCTGATTTCTGATATTTTGAATAAAATAGATCTCATCCCAATGCTAGCAATTGCAAAAATTAACAATCCTGTGAATACCGAAAGAAGCGCAGAGCTGCTTGTCCACAGACCTGGCCATATGCAGACATCCATTTCAGAAGCAAGCAGAGGATGGAAGTATAAAGCAGAGGGAGACGACGGATGATGGTGATTTATTGCTAGGAAGAATTACAAATCCACAGAGGCAGGAACAAGAATCTCAAACTGTGACAATTTAAATGTGTGAAATTTCAAAGAATTAGAAGTACCATTTGAAACATCTCATTGAAACACACTATGTAAATCACTCTTCACAAGAGTGGAGTTATTTAATTTCAAAGCAATTTTAAAATCACACGGAATGAGTCTCTTCAAATGAATGAGGTTTGGCAGGCCCTGTAGCCAGTGAGAGGGGGGGAAAAACCCCACAAGTACTCAAGAAAAGTTCTAGAAAACTGACAGAAATGAAACTACAGAGGGATAAAACCTTGACACACTATTGCCAAGGCAAATCAAGAGAATCATTGGTGTGGGAATTTTTTTATCTCTAGATCAAAAGGCTAGCAGCTATGCAATCTGCTGTTTGTGTAGAAAAGAATTCTGTAGAGCAGGAAGGGGAAAAAAGCAAACACATGGGAATATTTGCTGTAGGAAGTCAATGAAAAATAAGTATTCATTACTGAAGAAGAAATATTTGCAGAGTTCAGCAAACCACCACCCATGCTACAGATGGAGAACGTTAGAAGAGTTGGAGGGCATAAGAAATGCTGAGTGTGGCCCCCCTCCACACTATCCAAGGGAAAAAGTTTTAAGAACAGTCCTTAGCTCATGTTAACTCATGCTGAGTTGACAGACAAGGCACTAACATGCTTTGCGTAAATGAGGGATTGAAACATTGAGTATTTGTGCTGAACATATTCTGATCTGCTTTAGGATCTTCTGTGCTAGCCGCACCCTCTTAAACCAGCATCTTGTGGGTACTTTCTTTCATGTGTGGTACTTGGGGTGAAACTGTGCAATCAAATTATGTGCTATGTATGAGAAGCACACGTTCTTTACTATAGCCTTGTTCAGATGTTACTGCAAATGGGGATAATGTTCATGGTTGTGAACACACTTGCATGTCCTGTCCTGCTGCCAATGTATTCTGTGGCTCTGCTCCCTCTCCCTGAGGACTGTGTTTGTCTGCAGAGGCCGTTGTACCTAGGAAGAGATTTTCCCTGTGATCTGGAATGCAGGACATCTGACTTTCTAAATCCGGGATCTGTCTCCCCATTTACAGTATTTGCCTCTGCAGGCAAATGAAGACCCCAGGGAGAGCAGGGACAGAGCAACAAATGTGGCACCATGAGCATGTTTGCCAGCATGCTCACATTAACCCTGTAGCTCTAGACACTGTCTAGAGGTTTACAGTAAGGTCCAACCAGGGCTTACAATTCAAGGAGGAGGAGAATGCATAGATCCCTATGTGACCATAAGAACATAAGGACATAAGAAGAGCCCTGCTGGATCAGGCCAAAGGCCCATCTAGTCCAGCTTCCTGTATCTCACAGCGGCCCCACCAGATGCCTCAGGGAGCACACAGACAACAAGATAACCTGTTTCCTGTTGTCACTCCCTGGCACAGAGAAAACCTACTTCTAAAACCAGGAGGTTTCTTATGGCTTGTAACTTGTGCTGGACTTTTCCTCCATGAATCTATCCAATCCCCTTTTAAAGGCATCTAGGCCAGGTGCCATCATCACCACATCCTGTGGCAAGGAGTTCCACAGATGAATTACACGCTGGGTGAAGAAATATTTTATTTTGTCCGTTCTAACTCTCCCTCCACTCAACTTTAGTGCACGTCCCCTGGTTCTGGTGTTACAGCTGGTGGTGTGACCATGTTTACAGCTGCTATTAGCACAGATTTGTGAATTTGGGGGACCTCCATGAATCACTTATTAAGATTACCGACAGTGTGGCCTAACGTTAGACAGACTGGGATCCAGAGTGACTAATTTAACCTTGGAGTGTGTGCTGGATATAGTATGGAGGGCAGAGAGAGGAAGTGGCTACAAAGCAGTTGAGAGGGAGGGCTGGGAGGAGCAAAAGGGAAACAGACGGTTGTCATAAAGGGCAAACTTACTTTTAAAAGGAGGACACCAGGCATGACTTCCGGGTTTAATTGTCTCAGTGAAAACACTTGCCAATTCGTGTTTAAATACAGGCAGGACTGCGATGGTAATTTTAACATCTTCCTGCCTATTTAGGCTTTTAGCATTTGATAAAGTTTACAGGAGATAAACGAAACGTCATGCTGCAGTTTGGAAATGTTTTATTGTTTTGTATTGTGTGATTTTAAGTATTTTTACATGGATTTTAAGTATTTTTTCACATGTGATTTTACTATTGATTGCTGCTGTATTTTACAATCAGACATTTTATAAATTGATCCTATAACCAGAAATCCCGAGAAAAGTTGCAAACATTCTTTACTTTTAAAAGCTAAATGTTGAGCAGCCTCAGAGCAAAAGAAGCTCTAGCACTAACAAAAGTCCATAAACAGAAGGAAATGCACAAACATTTGCAAAATGGGGTCAACTGCCCCACCCCCTGATGGCACGGGCAAGTGCCCAATTGCCTCCAGCCTCACAACAGCCACACTGACCCTTATACCCAAAACACCCCCAGCTGATGGGTTTTATATTTGTACGTTTTAAAGTTTTTTTTGGGGGGGGGTTGTGAACCATTCCCACTGATACAAGCCCAAGAACAATGATCCCATGACCCCAGAATGAGGTGTCTGACGCCTCATTCTGACTGAATGAGGGGCAGACACTGAAGCGGTCCACAGTACCGCTTAAGTTCCACCCCTGTTGCCTTGGCAACTTCAGTGAGCTGTCTTATTTCAAAGGCTGGTTGACTTAGGGGAGTGGCACAGACTAGAATCTTCCTCAAGCCCCCTTTAAAGGGGCTGGCATTGGTAAACTGCGATCATCACATCTGGTGGGGCCACTGTGTGTTACAGGAAGCTGGACTAGATGGGCTTTTGGCCTGATCCAGCAGGGCTCTTCTTATGTTCTTAAAGATTGTTAGCTTGGAGCCAGGATGGGACACTCATTCGACAGGAATAGACAGTAGCTGGCTGTCTTCCCCAAGGAAAGGAACCCACACTAAAGGGGGGTGGAGTTCTGGTTTGGTTAGGACCTCTGCAAGTCTTTGTATTGGATTAATACATTGTGACCCATGTAAACCCAATCTGCCTGTCTTGTGCCTTACTTGGGGATGTGGAGGTAAATGGCAAAGTCCTATTAAAAGTGTGGCATCATCAGCCTTAACTTAAATTTCTGTCCAGCATATGGGAGAGATCACAGAAAGTGTGCTAAACATTTAATCATGTTGCTAAAATGTGTATAACTAGGGAGATAAAATCTAAAGGAAAAGATGTACTTATGCGAAAAGAAACAGATGGAAACCCATATGATTTCTTCATTAGTACACTGAATTCTTTAGCTTTGGAAGATGAGTGATATATGGCTTTTCTCTTAAATGCTCATACAACTGTGAATTAAAAAAAAATGTTGCACAGGCACAAGCTAACGCAATGTCTTTAAAAAAAAAGTCCAAAGCACTGCAAGCCAAACAACTTTCACATTCTTATAATTTCTTCTTGATAAATGTATTAATTCACGAATTCATTTTATCTTAGTATCTTTTTGAAAATGTCAATTTTTTTTTAAAAAAAACACTTTAAAAAACACTATTCATGCCTACATTCTGCGTAGGACTGCACTGTGAATGTGGATATGGAACACAAACCTACAACACAAGACACAATCACAAGAATGTGTTTTTGTGTGTACAATGTGAATTGTGATACATACTGACGTCTACTATCAAATACAGTTACAGTACATGTTCTTGGGGGTTCATTTTGCAAACACCATGAAATCTATCTTGGGTAACCAGTTACCACTCTAACAGTACAATCCTGTGCAAATAAAGGCCGGCGGAGCGAGCAATCTGCCGGCCTAGGGTATCGTGCGTGACAGTGCCGTAAAGCAATTTTGCAGCACCCTGGGAATAAGTGGCGCCGGCACCGAGGCCTGCGCCGCTCACTCCACCACCGGCCCTGGCCCCTGGACGCAGATGTGCTGTGTCGGGCGACAGGAGGAAGGGCTGGGGTGGCAGGGGAGGGGACTATTGGCTGGCCAGGCCAGGGAGGGGGGCAGGGATATTGGCAGCATGCTCTGCTGAATCCTATCCCCCCTCCCAGGCCTGGCCAGCCTTACATGGCCTCCCCGGATGTGCACCAGCAAAATAGCTGGCGTGCATCCGAGGAGGCCCATTGGGGCCACCAGGGCTTACACTGGAGGAAAGGGAAGAATGTCCCTGTGCCCTGGCTCCGCTAGTGCGGGCTACATCCTACATACGATTTAGCAGCCAGCCGGTGCATCCTACGCAGGATTGGGCTATAAATAATATATGCACACATTGTGTGTGTATGTGTGTGTATTCCTGTTTCCAAATGAAGGTTAAAGATCCAGTAACTATATTACCCCATGACAAAGAACATCTGGTGCTACCTGGTCCTAATTGCTAGATATCACACATCGGGGGGGGGGACTATTTCTTTCCATTGGTCACCATGGATCATCTGAAGAGTAGCATTTGAGTAGTCATCATTACTTTTCTAATCAGTGTTGTTCATTGTGTATTGTGTTGCATTGTTAGCCACCTTAAGTGCCTGTTTCAGGCAAAAAGGCAGGATAGAAATACATTAAAGAAACAACTAAATACATACGTAAATTGTTGCAGAGTCTTACCCACTGGCATAGGAATGGGGGGACGGGGGGTGGACCGCCCCGGATGGCAGGGGGTGCACACAATCTGCCAGGGGGGTGCATAAGGTGTCAGCAAAAAAAGGTGCTTTTTCAACATGGCGGGGGGGGGGATATGAGTCAACCCCCTGCCTGCCTGGGCCCCTAGTAGCCGTTTTCCAATGAAAAAACACGGGGGGGGGGCGTTTTCGCCAGAAACCCACTGAAGGGGGTTTCACAAGCACAAGTGCTTGTGACATCACAGGGGTGTCACGTGGGTGCCCCCCGACGAGGCTAGCTACACCACTGGTCTTACCTGTAACATATGCTGTGAAAGCACTGACGGTGAACCAATGAAACTATGCTCAGATAGAAAAACAAGCAATAATTATATGGTTTTTCAGGTTTTCATGGTCGGCAGATATAAAATGGTTAAAATTTTTCAGGCTACAGCAATAGAAACATTAGCAATAATGTTTCTACCAATTCAGTTCTGGAAAAACAATGAAAGTGGAAACAGATTGCAATTCATTGGAAGTAATTTTCAGAAAGACTTTGTATAACATAGTCCCTAGAATCCAAAGGTAATAAATAGTGCAACATAGGCAGAATTAACAGCTGCAAATGCTCTGATTGCAAATGCTATGGTTATGTATGCTAGAACAGGGGTTCCCAACCTGTGGTACTAGTACCACCAGTGGTACTTTGGCCCACTGCTGGTGGTACTCGGACCACTGGAACCCCACTCTGACATGGCGCTTTAGGTGGTGTGTTTTTGCTCCCAAGAAGTTCCTGTCTTTGGTCGAGCCTCTCAGGAACACTGAGAAGGGTCCTCCCACCTGTCCAGATCCTCTTCCCTGTGTTTTCTCGCCTCT
Organism: Plestiodon gilberti rubricaudatus; assembly: GCA_026170595.1. Classification (NCBI taxonomy): domain Eukaryota; kingdom Metazoa; phylum Chordata; class Lepidosauria; order Squamata; family Scincidae; genus Plestiodon; species Plestiodon gilberti. Next base: position 191,179,936 of record JANXHW010000001.1, read on the forward strand.
GGAAACCTGAAAACCCAGAAGTAACTGGAGATGATGTCATCATCAGTCCCCATCATCAGTAGTACTCAGAAGGAGAGTGGCACTGAAGGTGGTACTCGGCTAGCAAGGGGCTGAAAAGGAAAAACCCTCTGCTAGAAGGAAAAGCAGTAAGTTCTGTGAAAGCTGATGGAGCTATCCCTCACACAATGTTTCATTTGCCAATATAAGATAAACTGAAGATGAACTCCCTATTGAAAATGACAGTGTTTGACAAATAAAACAAACTCAAAGCTATTTATTGGGATGGTGTGAGGGGCCAGGGGGTGCCTCCTAGTCCCTTTGATGACAACTGGTCCATATGGGGCACCCCAATCCCACCCCAGGCTTGTTAGGGCTGGTCTGGATCCTGCCAGTGCTTGTGACAGGGGCTGCAGGGAAAGGTGAAGCTAGCTCCCCGTGAAAGCGGGTGCACCTGAGCCCCACTGAAATCAAGGGGGCCAAGGAGGCAGCCAGGAAGGATTAAGGACATTGCATGAAGGAAGTGAGGTAGAGGGAGGGTAGCAGGAGGGAGGCAGCTGCCAGAGCGACATCCCCCACTGGGAATCCCTTGTGCAATTTGGAAGACCCCAGGTTCCCTGGGCTGGCTACACCTTGGGACTCTACCCAGCTCTCTTGGGATACCGTGCTCTGAGGGCCCTCTGGACAAGGCACCTGAGCTACATCTCGGCGTGCAGCTCCCAACCCCAGGGGAAGCCACTGGACCTTAAGAAGGGCCAGAGGTAGGGAGAGGTCAGTGGTCCCAAGGAGGGGGCGGAGGAGCGTATTGGCAGGTGGATGCCTGACACTAAAAGTTAATTTGAAGGTCTATGGGTGGAGATATGGGTAGATGGTGTTGGAGACGACAATCACTGGCGTCGACGGGGGGAAGCGGGGGGGTGGGCTGCCGGGGGGCGTCGCGCGTCTAGGGGTGATGCGCGATCACCCCCCACTGACAGTTTCGAGCTGACGGTGGGCCCGCCCGCCCTCCCCTGTGTCCGTTTGGCTCCAAAATGAGCGGAGCGGGGAGGGCGCTCTGCTCCTGTGCATGACATCACGCGCGGGGGCGGAGCCTCCCCCTTAAGGGCGACGCGCGCCCCCGCTCTGGGGTGACGCGCGTCGTCGCGACGCGACTGACGACAATGGTGGCCCCTTCACGAAGCTGGCAAGAAGGAATTGCCAGACCAAACTCCTAGGAGCTGTATCTGCAAGGGAAAGAAGAAAAGGGTTGTTGCCAGTGTCAAACAATAAAATGATATCTTGTAACCACCTGACAATGGGGTAAATGTAAGCTTACCAGATCTCCAACCGGGACGGAGTGCTCAGACTGCTAGACCTTTAAGAGAAGGAATGTGGGCAGGTGTAGCTTGTTAAACCTTAGAGCACAATCCTAGGCATTGTGTTCAGTGGGGCTTGCTTCTGAGTAGACATGCCTAGGATTGTGCTCTAAGGGTTTAACAAGCTACACCTGCCCACATTCCTTCTCCTAAAGGTCTAGCTGCCTGGAAAACGGAGTGCACTCTGTCCCGGTTGGAGATCTGGTAAGCCTAGGTAAATGTGATATTTCATCCCAGATTGGAGGGACACCAGTGGGCACTATGAGTACCTCTCACCCACATGATGTAGAGTCCCCCACATGGAATGACCTTGTGCCTATGGGGGCCGCAACAGATGGCTAAACAGAAAGTTGAAGTTATCTGTGCTTATTGGAAAAGTAGCAAAGAATGAACAATATAGACTCTTTTTTTAATAAAAAATGACACAATTATAGCACCATAAAACTTCTGAATATGAAGTGATAGGGTCATCTGGAAACTGAGCTATGTAAAAGAGAATGGCTTAGCCAAGCAAGTATACTCAAGATGAAACTTTGTACAGTCATGAATTAGATATCAAACCTTTAGAAATGAAATCCAAAAAGAACTCTTTACCATTTATGAAAATTGACTATGAAAACCTGCAACAGTGACCGAGCCCCATATGACCCCAAGATGATTTTGGTTAAGAAAGACTGACGATGTAGCTGTCTACAGGAGTACAACAACTGGAAAAGATCTGAGGAACACAAAAGTCTTGAGCTAATGATGGATGAAACCAGGGAGACTGCAGTTGTTCCCAGTTGAGATGCAGATAATGTAAAGTTTCAAGGCAGAGCAAATAAAACTGCTGCAGCATAAAGTGAGTGAGACTTCAGAGAACGTTTTGGACGCGAAAATTCCTGTAAACACAGTAAGAGACACGCTGATATGCAAATCTATTCAGTTCAAGTAATACTTTTTAAAAGAGGCAAAGCGTAATAGGAACAAACATGTTCTGTGAGTGGGTGCCTGGAGGGAAGCAGTTCTGGGGAACACCAGCATTGAAACCAAGGGCTGAAACCATTTTTGAAATCAGTTACTTTAGCAAAAGAGCCATACACACCACTTCCCACCATTCCCACTCTTTTGTATTTCTTATAGCATGTCTTTCTTCTAAAGCTAATCTTCTTCCTAAAGTTACCTCTGATAACCTTTGCCTCTGAGCAAAGTGGCACCTTTTAAAGTGATGGCTCTCTTGTATTTAGCAGCTAGATCGCAATTGTCCTTAAACATCCTAGCAAAAGGAATGGTTGGTGACTGTTTGCTGGTGTTCTTCTTACAGCTGTGTGAACACCGATTTGTACAGAACACTGATTAGACTGTGTGCGCCGATTTGGGACAGGGAACCAATTTTTCATTCCTACTGCTATGTAAACTGCTTTGTGAGTTTGTTGAAAAGTGTAATTTGCTGGAAAACTTACAAGCAAGTCAAGGACACGAACACACACAAAGGCTGGGTTCATAAGTTGGTATTCTACTGAGGGCGCAATCCAATCCTACTTATGCCGCCATTGTAACTAGCGGCGCAGCGAAAACAGGAGGCCCCAGAATGGAAAGGGGATTCAAATCCCCTTTGAATTCCCCTTTTGGAGGGGATTTGAATCCCCTTTCCATTCTGGGGCCTCCCGTTTTTGCTGCGCCGCTGGTTACAACAGCGGCGTAAGTAGGATTGGATTGCGCCCTGAGTGACATAGTACTGTATACAACTATAGATACAATAGAACAGCAGATTCAATATAACCAAATACTAACAGCCCGCCCCCGCCAAGACTCAAAGTTAACTTTGAGAACCACTGGTCTTGAGGAAGATAGGGAAGAAGTCACCTTATGCAATGAGATACCAATTAATGTGTAAACATTGTACTATTTTTTAGCGGTGTAAACTATGAACTAAATGCGTGTCTGGTACACCATTTCAGAGATGTCCTGAAAACAGCACCCTTTAAAGCCTCTCTGTTTGGTGTAAGTACAGTATTGTTAGGGTTCCAGCCTACATAATTCCTCAACAAGATCCAGTATTGATCCCACAGAGGTGGATGGACTGAAGAGTAAGTGCTGTTGTATCCCCCAGAATAGGATAGTAATTGCCTTCTGGCATGTCCATCACCCATCAATGCGAGCGCAGAGCTTCTTCAGCAGAACGGAAAGCAGTTCCTCAACGTAAGTGGCACATGCAATTTATTTCTTGCTTGGAGAAAAAGATGAAGAATGATTGTTGGTGTTATCATTCTGTTATATGTAATGAACAAAAATTATATGAAGGGGGCTTAGCAGCTGCACTCAGAACTAAATTCAAACCAAGTATCACATCCACACTGGGGATACCATGCCCTTTTATATATATATATATATATATATATATATATATATATATATATATATATATATATATATATATATATATATATATATATATATATATATATATATAATTTTCCTGACAGTTTTAGAACAATGTAGATAACAGTTTTCTGGTTGCTTCCTGCATGTGGCCTTTTCAATTAGAGCCCTGATAATACAACACCTTTTTCCGTATTCAGCCAAAGCATCTTTTGTTTCAGTCAAGGTGCAGACAAGCTACCATCACTAACCTGTCACTGCTGTTTTGTCACTTGCTTTATGTGATATATTTTGCAGCAATATCATCTCTGTGGGCTTATTGTCATGGGCCGCACTCCTTGGGCAAATCTTTCAAATCAAGTGAAAAGGTTAAAAGTATGTAATTTGAGTTTTAGCTTCAGACATTCTGCAGCTTCCCAAAAGTCACCTAAATGCCAAGTTTAGGGACTTGAGGTTCTGACTACTTTGGAAGCTGTTTATCTCTTTGTGTTACTGTGCAAAATAAGTTGAACGACACAACAGTACCCTGGCAAGCCGGTTTGAGCATGCAGTCTTATAAAACCACAATTTTAAAAACACAAAGGACACACGCTAATTCCAATGAAGAGAAACATTTAAAAAAAACTGTACAGAGACAAGATAAATAGATAATACGGAATTGAAGAAAGAAAGCATTATCAACAGAAAGTGACTAAGGTCTGTGTTTAGGGAAAGTGTTTATATAATCTGAGTGTTGTTTTTTTCAACCCAAAGGCCAAGGTTGCACAGCAATACAAAAGATTATTAGGTAGAACTTACGCTTTGTTTTCCATGGCTGCTGTTTACAAAAACAGATGAACTTTTAGCATCGTCCACTTATAGAAGCACTTAATGGGGTTTTTTTTTCTAACCACAGGCTGTGCACATGAAGCACATGTGTAAGAGATGCTGAATACAGAGCATTGCAAAGAATGCCACACAGAGCCAAGGCTACGTTCCTTGTTCCGGACTCTTCCGATCCTCTTCCAAAGGGCTGGGAGCAGGAGGAGGAAGTTGCAATGGCATCTACTGTGACGGGAACGAAGGGAAGGGAAGGCAATTGGGAAACAAAGGAAAGAAAACTGTGTTGGTGGAATCAGAAGGGAGAAACTCACCATGGGGAAGTTGAGTTGGGAGGAAGAAAGCCGGGAGGGGGGGGGGGAGATTAGGTTGAAGATGGCGCCTCAGGCCCTGGGGGGCTTGGCCCAGATCAGTGAATTTCAGCAGTATCACTACTTTTATACATATGTTCACTACCCGTAACCTCATTTTCACAAACAGCAGGTGAGGTGGTAAACTAACATGTACAACAGCAGAACAAGGGTAAGCTGAATACGGGCAAGCCAGTGCGGGGGGGGGGGCAGTGGGAGGAATGAAGGGTTTCTGGGTGGGGAGAGCAGGAGGTGGAACAGGGGGGAGGAGTCGATCCCAGCAGCAGCAGCAACTTGTGCCAGGATCTTATCCCCATTCCCTCTCCCCTTCCCTCTCCCTTATTCTCCTTGGACTTACGCCAACAAAATAGCTGGCATATATCTGAGGAGACCCATTGGGGAAGAGGAGGTTCCCTTACATTGAGGAGGCCTTCTTGAGTGCCCCCACCACCACAGGATGCAGTGTGTGCCCCACTGGTGCAGGTGTATCGCTGCTGGGGAAATTAGGATTGGGGCTTTAGTGAGGTAGTAATGGAAAAGTAAACACTACAGGTTTACAGTCTATATATTAAAGTAACAATGGCAGCCCAATCCTACCTCCCACCAGTCCATAGCATGCATTGCCACCAATGGAGCGCACACTGCATGCTATGGTGGGAGGGAGACCAGACGTTTCAGGAGAGATAAGTAAAAATATTTTATACTTACCTCTGTAGGCCACCTGGCCGTCAATGGGTCTCCTTGGACCCACACCAGCTCTTTTGGTGGTGTAAATCCAAGGAGAATCAGGGGCCAAGATCCTCCTTTCCACCCCTATTGTTGTGTCACAGTGCTAGGGTGCCACTACCTCCACTGCCATAGTAACTCTTGTTTTAGCCAACCATAATGGCAGCACTGATACAGAGAATGTCTCTCTGGATGGCTGCATTGGTGGGTGCCCTCTTTTTTTCAGGGCTTGGTTATGGGCCTCCAGCCAGTGCCCCACCTGGCCAACCCCTAATGCCAGTCCTGATGGCACCCCTACTCATGGAGTTGTTTTGAGAATACAAGGTAGAGTTCAGAGCTGACTGGATAAAGAGTCAGATGCAAATGCACTAACAGTGTAAGCCTAAACAGATTTACTCAGAAGTGTTCTGTTGTCAATGGGGCTTACTCCCAGGTAGGTGTGCATAGGACTGTGCTGTAAATAAATCAGAACCTTAATACAAGTTAGCTTTGTGAACCATCCTCTTTCAATAGTCGAACACCTTTGGTGAGCTGGGGGGGGAGCTTTTCCTTGGATAATCGAATTCTCAGCTTCACCTTCAGCAAGTCACATTATGTACAGGATTTGATCTGACTTTGGTTCCTAAATCACAAGTGTGTGTGTGTGTGTGTGTGTGTGTGTGTGTGTGTGTGTGTGTGTGTGTGTGTGTGTGTGTGTGAATATTAGAATATTATAGCCTTGAATAGTTAGAGGAGTTTAGAAAAGCTCATTTTAAGAATTGCTGATAAAATCACTTTTGGGTATTTGTGTACAAAAAGAGACCGAGTTCCCTCCTTGTACCTCCAGGATCAATGAGCGATGTTCACACTGAGGGTAGCAACGATTATTCTGCTTTCCATCTGTCTCAGTGAAATGTCATTCCGCATAACTACAGCCTGCTGCTTTCAGAGAATTGGTATACTTAAGCTGTAATATTTTGCCATCTTGTTTCTGCATACTTTATATGAACTAGTATGAAAACAGCACCGAGCAACGGTAATTCTATTAAAAGCACGCACTTGATGTACTGCCATTATACATTTGAGTGGAGGTTGCCTTTCCCAGAGTTGTTGTAATGTGTTGAATAATAGTTATAGCGATCAGACTAAACCACTTTTAAATTGTTACCCTTGAACATATTGCGCGGGCTGTGCAGTAAAGCAGTTAATGCCTTCTCTAAGTTCCCCACGCAATCCAAGTGCGATCTAATATTGCACATCGTTTGTGCACAATGGCGACACGGGAACTCTTCAGGAAACAGGAGGGAGATGGGAGTGTGGCAGTTCTTCTTGGGTTGGAGTTGGATCCCGCTATGCATTTGGTCTGGTTTTTTTTTCCACAACAATCCACCGCTCCTTAATAACAATCCATAATGTTCTAAAAATAATCAAGCCACGGTGGCCTGGAAAAATAATAAATGGAAATCCTGTCACATTCTATCTGAGGGGAATTGATACATGTTTTGTTTTAGCTCTATTCCCCACAGGAAAGAGCAGATGTACAGGTGCTAGGCTAGAAACTGTTATAATTAGAAAACCTGTATTCAATTCCTTGGAGAGCTTTGAAATTTTCCACATACAATAGAAATTCAGGCTTTGAAGGAGGAAAAAATCCATATGCCTGAAGAACAATGGAGGACAAGTTGATTTTCTGAATTATTTACTGCAGCAAAGTGTTCGTTAAGAAAAGCAGCACAGTAAACAACATTCAAAAGAAACACTCCAAATCTAACAAATTTCTATAGCAGTATTACTGTTACATGTCAAGAGTTAAAAAAGAAAAGAAAAATATTAACTCATTCTGAACTTAGGGGCTTTGTGCAAAACAACAAGTGTAGGGGGGGGGGGAAATCGCACCTTCTTCCCACTCACTCTGTTTTACTTCTGTGAACAGAATATGGAGAATGTTTACTGAAGAACTGATTCGTAGTTCTTTAATATATGCCATTAACTACAGAAGAGTAATTTCTGCATGAAGTCCAGCAGCATAACTAACATTGTTAATTGTACAGTACACTTTTGAAATAATTGTATTGCAGATTACTGTACCTTCATAAAGTGACAGCCCCAATCCTGTGCTTCCCCCCCCAAATGTCTTGTGCTGCATCCTGCAAGGGGGCAGTTCTAGAAGTTTCCTGGGAGTAAGCCTCCACAGTGCGGTCTACTTGGAATCGCTGGCGCAGGTCCGGGTTCAGGTAGGGGGTTCGGATTTGGCAGACGCTGCTGCCACTGAACCTGTCCCCTTCATGGACCTTCTCTGCCCTCCTTCTTCCCGGTTCCACCCTCCCCCACCCCATCCCGCCTCCTCTGCTGACTTACCTGGGTCGGCAGACTGGTCCAGCAACATCATCACACATGAGGCTGCTGTGGCCTCCCTACCTGCGTTTCAGCAGCGCATGACTTCACATGCTGCTGGAGGCCCTTTTGTGACTGCCATAAGGCAGTCCCCGCTGGCAGAATATTTGTTCCACCAGTGTTCGCGCCAATAGGATTGGGCTGTGAGACTAGCAAAGAGAACACAGCTGAACCTTTGGGTCTTAGAAGCACCACAGTTTGAATAAATGTATGAGAACAACTTGAGCCTAATTGCACCTACATGACAATAAGGGAAAGATTTCCATTGGCCTTAATGGTATTTCGTCAAACAGCATCAGGTCTTCATTTATAGAAGCACTTTAGTGTTACTTGATCATTACCTGTGATACATGGCAAAAGCTTTTAAAAATTATCCATCTCTGCATGTTATCTACAGTTTTTTTATTTTGGTCATATTTAATATTCATATGCCTAGAGAGTCATAGAAATGACAGACTGGGATGAGTCAGGTAATAATCCAGTCTTCTTCCATAACAAATGCTCCTAATAGATTTAACCTCTGTCTAGATGTTTAACGTTACACATGATGCAGCATGATAACATCAGAACCTGAAGGAAGACATGTCATGGCTCACCCGCCCGCCCCCAACTGGCATGATGCAGAATGTGACAAAAACACCAATGCTGTGTAAGGAGTGTAGAAGGGAAAAAAAAATCATTTCAGATGATCTGAAACTTTCGTGGCCAGCCAGTATGTACAACGATTGCTTAAAAACGGGTATAAAAACCATGTAAAAAGTTTTTTTATGTATTAAAAACAAGAATAAAACCAAGTTTAAAACACACACTGTGTTGACTACGTTTCTTTCAATTTCCATGAACTTTATCTGGTGAATGAGCAAAAAAGCTGCAGAGATGTTAACCCATACATAGTTTGTAAACAGCGAAAAAAGGGTTAATCTAATAGGCCATGTTTCACTCTCTTGTGCTTCCAGGGCTACTTGAGATCAGCCTGCACGTCTTAATTACTTAATTGCTGACACTTGTTGCCTGCTGCTTGCTTCTTCTCTATATATTTGCTGCTGTTTGCCTGTATGGGTTAACATCTCTGCCGCTTTTTTGCTAGTTCACTTGATGAAGTTCATGGAAATTGAGAGAAACATATTCAACCCAGTTGATTTAAACCCAGTGCGTTTTAAACTTGGTTTTATTCTTGTTTTTAATACATTAAAAAAACTTTTGCATGGTTTTTAAACCTGTTTTTAAGCAATCGTTGTACATACTGGCTGGGCACGAAAGCTTCAGATCATCGGAAATGATTTTTTTCCCCTTGTACATTCCTTACACAGATGAAGTTCATGGAAATTGAAAGAAATATAGTGAACCCAGTATGTGTTTTAAACTTGGTTTTATTCTTGTTTTTAATACATAATTAAAAAACCTGTTTTACATGGCTTTTAAACCTGTTTTTAAGCAATTATTAAACAAAAATCATTTCCTTACTCCATCCCCTCTAGAAGTCAGCACAACAGGGGGATCAGGCAGGAGGCTTGGGCTGCCCTGGACTGGCCCCTTCCAACACTCCATGAAAAATAGTGGTTTCCTCTGGGAAATAAAAGAAGTGGCCAAAAATCCAGCTTCCAAATCTTGACCTTAATACTCTGCTGAGTAGTTCCTGCTTTATCTCCTCCCCAAAGAGCATGAGGATATTGCCAGCCACCGAGGTCTGATGGGGTCAAAAAGAAAGAGGTATAAACAACAAGAGGGAGCAGGAGATAAATAGACCGAACAGGAGAGATCAGCCAGCAAGGGACAGTGCTAAGAGACTGATAATACAATCCTATGCATGTCTACTAAGAAGTAAGTCTCACTGAGTTCAATGGGACTTACTCCCTCGTAAGTGCATATAGGATTGGAGCCCAAGTAGCAGCAGACTTTTAAAAGGCAGAATGCAAAGTGGCTAGTAATCTATTGCTAGTACTCCTCTGGTCTTGGACTGGGGTTTGTGGATCAGGAGACTGGGTAATCAATGGTGACCTGTAGTTTAAGGCTGATAGTGTTGCACATGTGAAAAGGATCCAGGAGTTAGACCAGTTCATTTTGAATAGCAGAGACTGAAGGCAGCAGCGAAGAAGACGACAACCGGGTTCAGTTCAAGGTCATCCTTCCTCATTATCCTCTGCAAAACACTGTCACAGGCGAGGTGGAAAAAAAAAATCTCCAGGAAAAACAGTAAAGTAAGTTATGCATCCCTTAATAGAAGCAGGAGGAAAGAAGCAGGACGAAATGAATCGGTAACAATTAATTTTCCTGTCACCTCTGGGAACTGCTGTGCTGAAACATGTTGCACTTTACTCAGGGCACACTTTAAAGTTGCAGTCTGGCTGGGGCTTATTAACGATTGCACACATGCTCTTGCTACCTTAATGACAAAGAACTTATCCAAAATTTGAAGGTTATTATAAAGCACCTGTGTTTGACAACAACTCACTGTAGGAGGTCAGACAGTGACTTCTGTCACAGGGGGGCCATTGGTGGAATAAGAATGGTTTTTTTAAGCAAGGGGCTTGCTTTGTGCTGTTCAAGAAAATATCTCTTATTGTTTAATTCAGCAGTACCTTTGTTCTTTTGTCAGATTTTGTACCATCTTCAAAAAGGAGATTTATCATTCTGGGGCTTCTGTCACTTCTGAGGGACCTTATAGATTTTGAGCAGCCTCAGAACTTTTCTATTGAATTTGTGCGTGGAGGTGGAGGAGGTAGAGAGAGCCAGGCCTGCATGTTTGTTTTCTATTCTGTCCTTCAGATACTGCAAATACCTAAATGGACTTCACAAATGTATTTTAATCGAGAATAATGGAAGGGGTACATTGTCGAGATACATGTTTGTATGCTTTGTATTTGCTGAGCTTGGTTCTTTTTCTGGCAGTGCACATTTCAAACCGTTGTGGGTTTGTGTTTCCCAATCTTCCTTCTCTCCATACTAGAATGCATTATCTTGCATCTGAGAAGGGTTCTCTTGGGAGAACAATCAAACCATGCAACTTCTACATATATATACATTAAATAAATGTTTCAGGTAAAAAGGACACGACATCTTACACTAGCATCAGCCTCGGTATGCACAGCAGGTAAACAAAACAACTTACAATTCTGCCTTATTGCATACCGGAAGAAAGTAAAATACAGTCTTGCAAATTATAGAAAAATATACTTGTGCTTCTACTTTTGTGGAGTTTAGTGACTTAGATCAGAACTTTAGCATCATTCTTTCCACCCCACCCCATAAGAAAAAGTTAAAGCAAGTTGAATGTAAAAATATAGCTTTACCATCAGTTATTTCTGTTAACTACCGTACAAGCATGTATGTGCGTTACTTGGCAACAACTTTAAAAACTGTGCAGAAGCACACTACTGTACTGAAATGATTTAGGGGGATCTTATTTACCACGGCAGCTAGTCCATCCATTTCACGTGAGTTTTCCACCAATCAGAAAATAGCAACACTTCTTCAGCCATACAAATTGCCATGGAAACATCTACATCGTGTCACTCTGACCAGTGGTGCTTTTGACTTGGATACTTGCTCTTTGGTGCCATATGATGGTTTAATTCATCAGAATACATTTTGAGCAGTGTTCATTATTACATTTTTCTAGTAGGCAGTGAAGATGTAGGAGATACTGAGAAAGACCTTCTGACATGTTTTACTGTAATGACTGTATATTGCTACAGGGGTAGACATCAAACGCAGGTCCTCAAAAATATTGCAAAGCAAGAGATATAATAGTCTTAAAAATACGAAGCAAGAGATTATGAGTAAACAAGTCATTTGGAATTATTACCTGAAATTAGTGCAAAAAGTGGCCTAGGTGCCATCTCACTTCTTTTCAAGTAGGCCTAAAACCACCCCACTTACTTTCGATGGACATAATGAAAAAGAGTAGTTTTTGAGTCTCTTATTGTTACCATAAGGGTTTTCTTAATTGTGGGTCGTGAGCCCCTTGGTGGATCGTGGAAGCCACACAGGGTGGGTCATAGGGTGGGCCCTCCCACCCTCCCTTGCTCCAGTTCGGCTCCAAACTGGAGCCATTCCAGAAGCTGAATGACTTACCAGGAGGTCGGGGAGGGGTTGTGCCAGGCCAGTGACCAGCGCACAGGCCTCTGCGGGCCTCAGAACGGCCCTCGGAAGCTTTGGAAAACCACTTCCGGTTTGTGTCCAAAAACTGGAAGTGGCTCTCCGAGGCTTCTGTGGGGCCATTCTAAGACCCGCAGAGGCATGTGCAGTGGGTCGCTGGCTTGGCACAACCCATAAGAGACCTCCCTGCCCTCCCAGTAAATCATTGCAGCGCCGCAGCCCACCATGGGGACAAGGTGGGTCACGGCGCTGAAGAGTTTGAGAACCCCTGGCTTAGAACATGCCATATCATGTGTGTCTACATTATATATCGCACCAAACTGTATACAGTATTTATTACCTACATCACAAGGCTTTGTTAAGGATACTGGTGCATGGCTCATTTTAAACCCTTTGAATGGAAAATGTAAATGTAAAATACAACCAACTGAACAATTTCTATAAGAATACAATGACATTTATATAAGAATATTATATGGCAGTGTGATCTTAGGCATGTCTACTCAGAAGTAATCCCCACTGACTTCAATGAGACTTACTCCCAAGTAAGTATGTATAGGATTGCAGCCTTACAGCCCTATCCTATTTGACCGCTGGGCCAATGGTGCACCACCTGCCCATATTTTAAGCCCCAGCAGGCAGCATCATGCTGGCACACCCTCCCAGTAATGCTGGTGTAGCACTTCCTAGTAATGCTGACAGTGCCCATGGCAACCCCGACACAGCCTGTCATCCATGGAGTGATTATCCTAGCATCAGTGCACCATCGGCACACCGTTGACACACCACCAGTGCTACGGTACATCAGTATGTCATTGGTGTGATGTCCAAGGGGCCAATCACCACTTCCACTCAGTCCCAACACTGGTGGCCAGAGAAGAGCTGCAAGGATGAACCGAGCAGGGGGTGGGAGCAGGTGTAGGGCCAATGAGAAGCCACGACTGGGGGGATGCCCCCCCAACGACTAGGAATGATCATCACAGAAACGGGCACCATCGTCAGCCATAGGGAGATGCCCCAAGGACACCACACACGTGTACACACAAACAATACAACACAAGGATACCACAGCACCCCCACCCTCTACAGGAGCTGCTGTGCATTCAGCAGCAAAGGGGCAAAGCAAAGAACTGCTAGGAATCCCTGGACCTATAATTCGTCCCTTTCACTCACACAAACACACGTAATTCAAGGATTACCTTTTTTTTTTTTTTTTTTACCAGAGTAGAGCAATGGTAGAAAGGCAGTATCCTTGGAAGAGGGCAGCCATGTGAAACAAGCACAGATCTCTCCATGGCAAAGGTTTGAGTCCCTGTGGTGGAATTCACTAGCTAAGACCCCTCTTCATCCTGCCCATGTCCCCCCCACATTATGCCCCAATCTCTTCTCCATTTTGGCTTCTCCACTGGTGGAATTGCACTGGTGTTCAAGCTACAGTGGCCTGGCATATCTGCAGCATTACACCTGTGTCTGTGGCCCATTTCTCAGCAGGTGGACGTATGCGCTGCATCCTGCGGTGGGTGGGGCAGTCATGGAGTCCTCCTCAAGGTAAGGGAAAGTTTGTGTTCTTACCTTGGGGCTGCATTGTGGTAGTATTGGCGCTGGAAAGCTGGATAGGATTAGGTCAGTGGTTCCCTAACTGGGGCGTCGCGATGCCCCAGCCGGGAACAAAGGGTTGCTATGCCCTTAAGGGGCATGGCAACCTGCGGTGACGTCGACGGCGCGTCCGGGATTGCGCCGCCGCCGCCACCGCCGTGCCCAGGATCGTCCTTGTTACCTTCATTGGTGGGCAGTGGGTGTCCGGCGGGGGTTGTGGGGAGCCTGCGGACCACCCCGCAGGCCTCCCCAAGCATCGGAGCAGCGCTCTGACGCGATCGCAACTCACTTCCGGTTTCGCGTAAAACCGGAAGTGGGTTGCAATCGCTGAAACCGGAAGTGAGTTGCGATCGCGTCGGAGCGCTGCTCCGATGCTTGGGGAGGCCTGCGGAGTGGTCCGCAGGCTCCCCACAACCCCCGCCAGACACCCACTGACCACTAATGAAGGTAAAAAGGGCGATCCCGGGCGCGGTGGTGGCGGCGGCGGCGTGATCCCGGGCGCGTCATCGCGACCCCTGGGAAGGCCCCGCTGCTACTTAGAGCAGCGGAGGGCCTTCCCAGGAGTTAGGGAACCTCTGGATTAGGTCCTAAGCTGTTACAGTTCAATCCTATCCAACTTTCCAGAGCCGATTTTTGCCAATTCCCAGTGATGTAGACTTGAGTCTATTGACTCGAACTTGAGTCGGACTCGAGTCGTATCAATGACTTGACTTGGACTTGGCGATTGTAAAAGACTCAACAGCCTCGGCTCAAGACTAGGAGCCTTTTATGACAAGTCCAATTTTATTCAGGTTTAAACCCATTTTCCCCATTAAAAAGATAGGGACCCACAACTCGCAACCAAAGACTCGGGACTTGGGGACAAAGACTTGGGACTTGACTCGAGACTTGGAGTCAGAGACTCGATCCACATCCCTGCCAATTACCTATTCTGCAGCCCCTTCTGGCTCCTGAAAATATATCCCTAAGGTTGGGTTGGAGATTCTCAGAAGCAGATTTTTTGGAAGCACAGAGGAAAGTGGGATCAGTGAAAATTATTCTTTCCTCCTTGCATGAATGGGACTAGTGTAGCACTTGTGATCCAACCCACTGTTTTCATTTATTCTGTTTGCCCTATTTTATAGGATGTGCTTTATGTACCGCTTATGGCCCACTAAGATGGGTGCATCCCACCAATCATGTATGTCAGTCCACCCGGGATATGATAAACCTCCTGTTTTTTACTGCCTGCTTGACGCTGTGAAAACAGATGGAGAGGTGCAACCCCCGAGGGCATGGTTCCATCTCATTCTGGCATCATGGAAACATATTAATCAAGTCATAGCCTATGTATCAAATTCCCATAAGCACGTATAGTATAAAAAATACACAAACTTTATTGCACTTTTGAGCAGTAGAATAATCATGCATAACCAACGTTCCAAGGGTTTCTAAATAACTCATTATAAGTGGATAATCTAACGTCTATATCTTTTCACGAAAGGTTGATACAGAATGACAGAATTGCACAAACTTTGGAATATGAGTTCTAAAGTTATCCTGGCAGCTCTCACACTTTGTCGCCTGTCATGCACTGAGGTGCAAGCTGCCATAATTTTAAGAATGACACATTTTTGTTCTATACTTATCTTCGATGCAGAAAGAATAACGCTATATAAGACTAAAGATAAACTTTGGTGCTGGAGAAGCTTTTCAATATTCTTGAAAGTCCTTTCTTTCCCGCTCAGGCTAAATATGCAAGTTATCAATAATGTGCCATAATTTGACTGCCCCCAACAATATTACTAACTCACCATTATGGCAACCCTATGGCCCTTTTCCAAGTCATAAATATGTCTTTACGTCGGGTAGGTTTTTTTTTTTAATACCTTGAAGCTGACATTAATCACGGAGTTTCATAAGAAGCCATTTTTCTTGAGTGTGCTTGAGAGTGACCATACGATCACTGTTAGGGACATTTATATGGGTTTTTCATGAGCAAGTGGTGCTATTCATATTTTTTCGAATATTTTTTCCTTACAAAGGGACTCATCTTCCTCCTCAGTAGTCCTCTTTGTGGTGGCAGAAGTGTAAAGGGAAGAGATTATTAAGACTTTGCTTAGGTCATATTTTCATGAGAAATAGGTCACGAGTGAAGTACTTCTCTTTGAAAGAAGCAGGCATACTTCTGCTTCTTCTTAGGATCAATTTATACATACACTTCAGAGGTACTTCTGCGGTGACCTTACAGCACAGCAAGACACTCATTAATGTTCTCTTTAAATTAGCCTGAGTTTTTCTGGTTTTCGAGAAAGGCAGAAGTTGAGAACTTAGCCTGCCTAGTTGTGTAAGGGCAATCTCCATTAACAATGTGTTCAAAAGCAGGAAAGTATCACAACTAAAGTGGTAGGAAAAGTTTCCATTGAAAGGCCATTCAATACTTTGGATGCTCTTCTAAGCAAACCAATTAATGACATCCTGGGCGCAATCCAGATGACGTGCCCGGTGCCGGAGGAGGTGAGTCCGGATCTGGCAGGGGCGGTTCAGCAGGGATGGCTCCTGCCATATCCCCGTCCCCGCTGGGCCGGCTAGGCCGTCACACAGCCTCCTCTACTTCCACCAGCTATTTAGCTGGCGGAACTCCAAGCGTCCCCTTTCCCCGAGAAGACCTCTGGCCCACCATTGGATGGGCAGCCCAGGCGCAGGATCTGGCGGGCAGCCCTGGGCCACCGGCCAGATCCTTAATCAGGATTATGCTGCCTGTCTGGTAAATAGAACTAGAAACATACATATGAGTGTATACATCCTTACTTGTGAAGGTACGTGGTAGGGTTGCCGGAGGCAGCTGGAAAAAATCCAGTTACCCTTCAAGTCCCATTGCAGTGGGAGAAAAGGTAGCTTTGGCTCTTCCTGCCCATTCCCTCCTTGGCCCTGGCATCCAACCTGATGTATTTAATCTTTGCAGCAGCTAAATTGCAGCCTGCTGCTGTAGGGAGAAGTAGGCAGGGAATCCCTGCTCTTACATTCAGGTGGTGTAGGTACAGGTTGTCAGGGTCAAGAGAGGGGCTTCCGGTGACCACACACAGATCCAGGGCAGTAGCGCCTAGCCATTAGCTTGCTCACTCCCTTCCTGCTCTCTTCTTTCACCTGTTTGAACACAGAGCTTACTAGGGAAAAGCCTTCATAGGTTGAAACTGCTGCCACCAGTCCAGGAGATCAGGCTAGCCAGAGGGGCTCCCTGGGCAGAACCCTCCTCCTACCTAGAACAATACTGAACCTCAGGGGTCTCTATCAAAATCACTCTCACAGTAATGCCTGCAGAGCAAGGAGACGTGAAAATCCACTTTACTTCTAAGAACCAGAAATTAGGCAGAATCGGAGTAATGTAAAATATTTATTAAGAGTATAATAAAAGAAAAAGGAGATAACAAAATCAAATGAACAAGGGAAAAAGGTAAGGAGAGTTGAATTTGGCAAAAAGGGGCTTACTGCAATCATTCAAATGGCCAGCAGATGGCGCTAAGGCACTGCAGAATCTCACACATGCATTTAACTCAGAGCTATACCTCAAACTTTGAAAGAGGCTTGGAACTAAAGAGGTCTGTAAAGCAGATGAAGGGTTTAGACAACTCTAAAATAACACAAAACATGACAATACTACGTACACAGTCCTTATCTATTTTACCTGGGCGATGGAACCACCAGTTCTTTGTCCTTGCATTCCCAGTGAGCAGAGGCGTAGCTATGCCCTGGGGGAGGGGGGGACGATAAAACCCCTCCCCTACCAACCCAGCCCGCCCTCCCCACACCCTCCTGCCACCTGGTCTAGGACTTATCTTCTGATGTCGGCCGGCACGGAGTCCGGTGGATAGAGGAGTGAGCGGCTCCGGCCTCCGCACCAGCACTGCTTACTCCTGAGGAGCCGCAAAAGTGGTTTCTGGCAATTTTGCATCTCCTTAGGCCAGCGGTCCATGTACCGGCCAATAGTTAGGATGCATCAGGCTGTGAATTGCTTTCAGATATGTTTCTTTCCTCCCCCCCCCCATACTGTATATCAGTGCCCATTTTCTCGTGCTTTGACTAGAATGTGGAAACCAGATTGAGTAATCAATGTGCATACCAATATGAACTTTTCTATGGTTATACAGTCCACAAAGGAAGTGAACGTTAGGGAAATATTTTTTAATACAATATAACAAATACTCAATGCATTTGAACATTCATAGCATTCAGTAAAAAGAATGGGAAAACAAAGACTGGGGCAGTAAATGTTGTTATACAGATTGGTTACCCCTTATCCGGACTTCCGAAATCCAGACATTTGGGGGGCTATGACTTTAAAAAAAAAAAAACTTTTTCCAGCACCTGGCTGGCATAGTGCAAGGCATGCTGCGGTACAAAATTATTAAGGATATTGTATAAAATTACCTTCAGGCTAATGAGACATAAATTTGTTTGTTTACTTTAAGAAATTTTACCCCGCCTTTCTCCCGATAAGGGCATACAAAGCGGCTTACAATTAAAACATGTTTAAAAAATATATATAATATAATACAAACCCCCCACAATAATTAAAAAAAGTAATTATGACAATTAAAACAAACAAACAAACCCCAGTGGGTCACCTATAATTACATTGATTAAAAGCCAGCCCACCATGTCAGCCTTCGAACGCCAACCTGAATAAAAACTTCTTGAGGCCCCGCCAAAAGGTCTCTAAAGAGGGAGCCGTTCTTAATTCCAGGGGGAGGTAAGTCCATAGTTGGGGTGCCACCGCAGAGAAGGCCCTATTCCTTGCCGCCATCCCCCTTAAATGAATTTCGTGTTCAGACTTGGGTCCCATTCCCAAGGTATCTCATTATATTTATGCAAATATTCTGAAATCCAGACAAATCCAAAATCCAGACAATGTCCCATCCCAAGCAGTCTGGATAAGAGATACTCAACCTGTACCACACAAATGATAGAAAATCACCAAGAAACTGAATATGCCAAATATCTGACAAGGGAGTTTTTCTAATGCAACAACAAGAAAAATCATCTAAATGTTCTTTTAGATACTCAATCCAATAAATTTGTGCACAAAACAAGAAGACAGGAGCATCCAGCACCCATGAACAATATATCTATTCTAACTACAAGAAATAAGAACCTGTCTGGAGAACAGCAAGAAAAGTCTTTTTAACACTAAACTAGCAATTCAATGTGCAATACTCTGTCCATTTGCAATATCTGGCTGGGGGGCGGGGACGGGGACAGGGACATATCTATGCTGCATGAAACCAACCAATATTTAGGATAAAGGTCTGCATACACTCACCTTTATGTACATCAGTTTCTCTGACTATTGTTCTTCAGTTCAATAGTCAGAGAAAATTCACTTACCGGTAATTCACAAAATTATATTTGCAAATTCAAATTTTTATCACATATTCCATTCAAATGAAAGGTCACAAAGGGAGCTTGTAACTTGACTGAATCTGCAGTTATATCAGTACATAGGAGTCAGTGGCAAATTGCTTAGATTTTTACTAACAAGGACAAGGCAGTTATTGATCTAACATGGCCTAAAGCTCAATTGAGCACTTCTAGCAGAGTTGGTTGACTGTCACAGCTCCGCTGCTCAAGTGAAAAGATGGAGAGTGCAAAGGTCCGAAGTCTGGCTTATGGCAAAAGTACTATGGTGTCATTGGGTAGTCTTGGGTTGTGCCCTATGTCTTCTCAAATGCCCCCCCCCCCCAGAAGTGCAAACCGCATGGGTGGTTAGACTAATTCAGACGCTCACTAAAAAGTCTTTGCTTCCACATTCAAGTTCAGACTCTGGAAACTCATCACCAACAAGGAATGTTGAGGAAATTCTCCATAAGACTCTAAGTCTAGTGAATTCTTGGGCTAGCCAGTGAGACCGTCTGAGTAAAATGGTTGTAGTCCAAGGTCATTTGCAGAGGAGTCATCCGTTGGCAGACATGACTGGGTCACAACAGAGGGCTCCTGCACACGGGAGGACATGTCCTCACAACTAGGGATGTGCAAGAGCCCTCTGAGAATTGTGTTCATCTTACGGAGACTCATTTGGCTACTCTTGAAAGTTGTAAGATGTTTTGCCCTTTTGGAAGAACCCTGAAATTCACTTCAAATTTCACTTACCAACCCCCCCCCCAAAAAAAAAAAACTCCATGTCAACCTTAGTTACAACAGCTTAAAAATTGGTTTTTATATTTTTTTAAAAGCCCAGTTCTTAAGCTCTGTGTGTGTGTGTGTGTGTGTGTGTGTGTGTGTGTGTGTGTGTGTGTTGAAGACTGTACAGGCTGTTTATGTGGCATCCAAGCAGTTAGTGCAGGCTATGAAGAAACAGGAAGCATGCACAAGGTTAACGGTGCAATCCTGTCTAAAACATGCGCCTGCAGAGTGACGGCTTTTGCACGCTGCAGCAGCCCTAGACAGGATTGGGCTGTAAGGCATTTTTATTTTGCTCTCACTCTTTATTTCATTTCTGAAGTATCAGGCAACTACAGTAGCAGACAGAGGCACCTCCTCACATTCACCCCCATAATTCAAGCATCAGTATCACCAACCTGTTGAGCTGCTTAAATCAGAATCAAAGTGCACCTCGCTTTAGTCCTGTCAGGAGGATCCCCCAAATATGCTTGCCTTAGTGATGGCGAACCTATGACACGCGTGTCACAGGTGACACGCCGGCGTTTCCCCCAGGGCCCCGACACACCTTACATTTTTGCAAAAGTTTTATAGGCTTGTCTTGAACATTTACGGCAGGGGTTTTGGCAGACCTCTTTCAAATTATTATCTAGTAAAACTCAACAACAAAAAAGTCACTCATTGATGTTAAATAAAATGCAATGTGTTCTATAGTTTTCAGTTCAGTTCAATTCAAAATTACTATTAAAGGTAGCAATAGTCAATTAAAAATGGGGGGGGCACACACCAGCAGAGTCAAGTTAGGCATTTTCAAAAATGTTGACACACCAAGGCCAAATGGTTCGCCATCACTGCCTTAGGTCATAAAGTGAATACAGTCGGGAAGCCAGTAGGTTAACAAGGAGGTTATAAATATTTAAGCTGTTGGTGCTGCAGCTAAACAGTTTGGCTTGGGAGGAGAGCTGAACCAATCCAGACCTCTTGTCAGATTTATTTCAGGAAAGTTATTAGCCTCATTTGCTCACCACCTTTGCCCACAACAGGATGTATATAGATTTGCAAAGCACTTTAACTTTCCCTGGAGGCAAGCATTTTATTAGGTAATATTATCCCCTTTGCTGCTTGCATATGTTTTACTGATGACTCATGACTGTTACACCTGTGTACAGGCACATGGGGGACAGACCGTTTCGCTTGCCCCCGTGCAAAGGCCAACAGTGAAAAGAGGTGAATAAAAACAGAAGAAGCAGGCACTGCAGTGACTCTCTCTCTCTCTCTCTCTCTCTCTCTCTCTCTCTCTCTCTCTCTGCCACAAGGAACAAGAGCAACTAGGTCACGAGAGCACAACAATTCCTTTTAGGTGAGAAATAAAGGATATTTCTGCTTTAGGTACTCGGAAGAGTTTCATTGCCCTATTGGGAGAATGAAGAAAGGAAATACAGTATACTCTCTCTAAAATGGCTTTTTACATGGCATGCATAAAAGAAAAGATTAACAGAAAAGAGAATTTTAACACTCAGCAGTGGCTGGCAGTTCGCTGTCATATCTATTGTAGATTCATATAAGTTCCTCCCTTTACCCTTACACCCCGGAAATAAATACGCCAGACAACGCTTCATTAGATAAATTGGTCACTTTATTTTGAATAATATAAAGACCTGCAAAGGTAACAACTAACTAGGGGCAACTAACCACCCCCTTGGGCATGCGGATACTGGTCGGGGGAAAATGGCGCTGGCCATTTACCTCCCCCTACTCTCCTGACGTAAACACCCAGGCTCCAGGCCCCTTCGGTCTCCGCCCGATGGGGCCTATCATGGCCCACCCCGAAAGGTGAAGACAGCTGGGCAGTGCAGGTGACCATACTAGCTACGCCATTGATGGTACCTCCCTGCCCCAGCCAGGTGGTATGCCAGCCAGCCTCACCGACCCGAGGGTAACAGTGTCGTGATGAGTGGTCCTGGCTTACCACCTGACCTTGCCGAACTCCAGGTGCACGCCTAGTCCCTATCACCCTGCCTACCCATTTCCGCACGCCACCTGCCACATCGGGTGATCAGCCTAGCGCTTGATCACCCAGCCCCACCGGACCAAACAATTAAACAAAACCCTCTGCAGGTCTTCTAGAAATAAGTCCGCCCCCGGAGGGAAAAGGTGAACGCCGTCACCGCGGAACAACCAAGCTGCGTCATACTGGATACGTGGGTGAGGAACAATTGCTCCATCTAACCTGTGAACCACCCGCCCCAGGTATGCATTCACCTTGCGGCGGGTCAAATCCACCACCCTAGGATGTAATGCCCCCCCCACACCCTACGAGGCAACATGTTGGACCACAGGAGGAGAACTCCCGGGATCCAAGCCCTGATAGTATGCATGTCCCTGCGGATCTGTAGCCTCAAGGCCTTGGAAGACCTCTGGCACAGATCATTCTCACCAAGGTGCAGCAGCAGGACCTGGGGCGGGGGATGGACGTCCAGGAACTGCAGCAAGAGAGGCAGGAGCTGTCCGCAGAGCAGTCCCCGTCTAGCGGCCCACCACACCGACGCGATACTGCCCAGCCCCAGCTGGTCGCCAAAGGTGGAGTCAGCGGCCCTCTTCCTGGCCCAGAACAAGATGGAGTGTCCCAGCAGCAGGATCCTCGCAGGGGCCGGACTGTAAACATCTAAAACAACAAAACAAGGTGAGTCCCCAACCGTCCCCACCAAACAAACAACACATAAAGCCACACAGGCAAACAGGCCGAGCGCCTTCCAGCGCTATAACCTCCCCCACTCTGGGTTGTAGGACCCTGGTCCCGGATGGCGCGAACCTCAAATCTTGAAATTGTAACGCCCTCCCCGACGTGTCACGCTTGGAACACGCTAAAACTTCGCTAGGTCGGAAGGCGCCAAAGAACATGACAAAAGCCACTGCTCTAAAGAGGGCCGCCTCGAACCTCAAATCTTGAAATTGTAATGCCCTCCCCGACGTGTCACGCTTGGAACACGCTAAAACTTCGCTAGGTCGGAAGGCGCCAAAGAACATGACAAAAGCCACTGCTCTAAAGAGGGCCGCCTCATAAACCGACCCGCAACAGGTAGCAAAGGCGCCACTCAAACCCCCTAGTATCGTCGGGGTGATCGGGCGCCGCCAATCGGGCATTGACGGTGCCGCCCTGCGTAGGCCTTCCAGGGTCTTACGGACCCAGAAGTCCCTAGTGAGCTCCCCAAATCCGGACGCCTTGGAGTAAAACGCAATGGCGGCCAAGTATACCGCGATCGATCTTACCACCAGACCGCAGTCCCGCAGGTGCAGTATAAAGCAGATGAGATGATCCGATGGCACCGGCCATAAATCAGGCAAGGGGAAGTCTAACCTAAAATCCCTAAAGGCCCTGACCTTACCGGCATAACTGATGCGGGAAGACGGGGCCAAGGCAGACCACATCAACTGGGTGGCTCTGGCGAGCCCAGCTGCCATAGCCACTGAGGCATCACCTCTGGTTCCGGGCAAGCATCGGGCACCAACTCCCGGAAACGCTCCACCTGGAAACGAGACAAGGCATCTGCTACAGAGTTGGCCAGGCCTGCAATGTGTTGTGCGCGGAACAGGGCATTTATTCGCAGGCACTGAAGAACAAAGGCCCTGACCAGCCGCATCACCCAGTGCGAGCGCGACGTTTGCTGGTTGACAACAAAGACCACCGCTTGGTTGTCACACCAGAAACGAATTGTGGCATTCCTGAATTCATCCGCCCATATGTGTGTAGCCACCACAATGGGGAACAATTCCAGGAAGGTCAGATCCCGCACCAGCGGGCTCTCGGCCCACTCCGGGGGCCAAGGGGCCGCGCACCAGCGGCCCCTAAAATACAAACCAAAACCTGCGCCCCCAGCCGCGTCCGAATGGACCTCCAGCGTGGAGTTCAGCACGCGTTCCACGCGCCAAAAAGAAATCCCATTAAACCCCCGCGGAAAAGCCAGCCACATGCGTAAGTCCTCACGCATGGCGCTGGAAACCCGGATTTTGAAGAGCAGCCGCCGAGCCCCCACCATGGCATCACAGAGGCGCCGAAGGAAGGCCCGGCCCGGGGCGACCACCCGGCAAGCGAAATTCAAATGGCCCACCAGAACTTGCAACTCCCGCAGGGACAATCTGCGTGCCGTAACAGCCTGCTCCAGCAGCCCCGTCAACCTGCACAGCTTGTCCGCGGGTAGACGACAGCATTCCTGCTCAGAGTCCAATTCGACTCCCAGGAAGGTCAGCCTACTGGTGGGCCCTTCCAGCTTGTTTTGGGCCAAGGGGACACCCAGCTCCTGGCAAAGCGATATAAACGTATCGAGGAGCTCCCTACATTCCCGAGACCCCTTTCTTCCCATAAAAAGAAAGTCATCCAGGTAATGTGTGGCTGACCAATTCCCCGCGCGCTCCTTGGTAACATGTTCCAACATTGTGGAAAAAGCTTCAAAGAGTGAACACGACAGAGATAAGCCCATCGGAAGATTCCGATCGAAGTAATATTTGCCCTCAAATTGGATGCCCAACAGACAAAAGTCATCCGGGTGGATGGGCAACAGGCGAAAGGCGGACTCAATGTCCGCCTTAGCCATCAGCGCCCCTCGTCCACAGCCACGCAAAATCGCGACAGCCTCATCCAAGGACATGTACTTCACAGAAGCCAGTTCCTCCGGCATCCCTTCGTTGACAGAGGCACCGTGCGGGAAAGACAGGTGGTGAATAAGTCTGTATTCACCCCGGGCTTTCTTAGGCACGATGCCAAGCGGGGACACCCTCAAGTTGGGAATGGGGAGGGTCTCAAAGGGACCAGCTATTCTCCCCGCTGCCAACTCCTTACCCAATTTTGCCCGCACGATATCCTCCATACCCGTCACGGATCTGAGGTTCTTGGCCCGTGACGAGGACGTCGGATGGGGGGGACGGGATTCTAAAACCCTCGGAGAAGCCAGTGGCCAAAAGCTGCGCAGCCCTTCGGTCAGGATAGTGCCGCAGGATCTGAAGCAAGAGGCCAAGCTTAATCGGCGTTGGCCCCTTTTCCCTGCTGGCCGCTGCCCGAACCAAAGCCCCGCCCCTTTTTTCCCCTGGTTGCCCCCGGCCGCCGGGCCTCTGCCTGGACAGCCGGGCACAGCCCTTAAGAGCGTGTTTGGCTCCACAGAGTGCGAGTCAGTAAACTCGCAAAAAGGGCAATCCAGGCAGCATTGCTAGCCCCGCCGGACCCAGCTAAACTACCCCAGACGTCTACCAAACCTGTGGGGGGGAGCGGTGAAGCCTCACCTGAAACAGCCGAGTCCACATCAAATGGCGGATCCTCGGGCTCCCACGCGCCAGCAGGGGCAGGAGTGACTGTGGGAGGACGTGCCTGAGCCCCACCAGCTACATGGGGGGTGGGGACCCCATTCCTAGGAACAGAGGACAGAAACATCTTTGACCCCCTTCCTTTACGGGTGGAGCGCCGAGCGGGCTCGGGCGCCCCAGACATGCTACCCCCATCGCCTCGGCCAGCCTCCCTCTCTGCCTTTTCCCTCTCTAAAGCTTCCAGACGTGCAATTACAGCATTATATCTGGCCGCTTCCTCATCCGAGGAGGAGGGCTCCGGGGTTGGCTGGCGGGCAGGCCGTTTAGGCGCCTTTCCCCCATATTTTTGCTTCCTTTTGGCCATGCTACCCTCGGAAACGCTGTGGGGGGAGATTAGTGTGTGTGTCTTGTTTGAAACCAGTATACCCAGTGGGGAGGGCTGCACGCCCCACTCCCCACGAAACCGTTGCTCCCGCGACGACAGGCCGAGAGGCCTTGAAGAGGAAGGGGGGTCCCTGCCGCCCCCTCTGCAGAGAAGCCTGCCCACACCGGGCAAGCCCCAGTACTGAAGCGAGGGGGGGATCCGCCCTCGAAGCAAGATCTGACGATAGCACGTTCAAGGTCCCTCGTCGGCTCAGCCGCCCCCTGGGGAGCGGAGCCGAGCTCACCATCGGGGCGCTTGATCGCCCAAAGCCGAGTTCGCAAAGCAGCCTAGCCGCTTGGAAGCCCCCCTGGAGTGGACGCCGGGCCGACTTCAAAGGAGCTCAGCCCGACGCATCCTCTCCAGTTGCTTCTCGAACGCCGACTGAGGGAGCTGCAATAACGCGCAGCTCCCTCGTGCCGGCGTCCGGAGTCAGGTGACCTGGCCAGCCAATCAGCTGGCCGGAATCACGGAGGGGGAAAGCGTCGCTGGGCGCACCCCTCCGGGAGCAGGGCAAACGCTCCCGGGACGCGAGGTGCGTCCCAGGAGGATTATTTGTTTCTCATTTCTAATAGAGTAAACTTATGCATGTTTACTCAGAAATAAATTCCACCGTGTTCAGTGGGACTTTTCCCCAAGTAAGTGGGCAGCTAGATGCCTGAAAGTGAGCAAAAAATAAATGTTCCAGTTAAAACCAGACAGGGCAGAAATAAATCAGCCAGAAATAAGAGTTTGGTGATCAGTGGTGAGGGAGGGTCCTTCCGCTGGTTGGGTGCAGTGAGATCTGAAGCCAAAAAGACAGCAATATGTTATATGATCACTACACTCCTCAGTCATCATGCTGTGAGAACCCAGAAGTGGTAATTATTTTAGTCCTAGTAGGGAAACTTTTAGAACAACAGGAAATTGGAGGGGAGGCTTGTTATTGCATGAACAGGTGGCAAAGGCAGATTTTGAAGAATCTCATTGCTTCCTTGGAAATTCAGTTATAGAGCACAGCAATCAGCTTACAGAAAGTGTGATTAGATGTCATAATTAAACTCCCAGGCTTTGTTTGGATTAGGCATTGCAGGAATGCACTCAGGCCAATTTACGTATTTCAGTCTAATTAACAATTTCCAATATTCTGGTTTCGATCCTTCAATTGCACTTTTCCTACAGACATTAGGGACCCTCAGCTTTAAGGCAATCATTTCAGCATGAGATGAATTGTTGTTTCTTTCAGCATGATGATGATAATTCCATACAGCTGATCATCTTGTTCTCCCATTACAACATCTTGTACTCCCATTACTACTATTCATACTGCCACTGATATCACTGTCAATGATAACTATCATTGTCATTATTGTATATGACAATATATATAACACTTTTCAGTGAACACATTATTCCATTTATCCAGGCTGACGGCAATCCTTTGAGAGGTAAATTAGGCTGAGATGGTGACCTCCGTGATGGTGACCTGCCTTCAGGTTATTCGATGATCTTCTTTGCCGAGCAAGGATTTGTAGTGGGGTCTTTTCCAACTGAACATAACCCACCACCGCCAAGGTTTACTACAGAGACAGAAACTAACTTTTTTCTACAATTTAAACTGGTGAAGGTCTGTGGGGATATCTGTTCATGAGAAAAGTCATGTTCCATGCCATAGTAGTTGTTGCCCAGTGTCCTTTTTAAAATGAGAACTGTTGCCAAAAGACTTTTAAAAATGTTTGTTGCCATGAGGCTTTTTGAAATGGGTTGTGAGCAAGAACGGAACATGTGCCAGACCGGACTGTATTCTGACACAACGCGAGGGCCACGCCGCGTTTGTGCTCCTGCACCACAAGCCATGCTGTAAGAGGATTTCCCCAAATCCAGGAAGCAATGAGGGGAAAAAAACCTAAACAGCAGACACCATTCCACAAAATGCCATGTGTCTCACAAGCTCTACTCTGCACCCCCCCTCATTGATATGCTAAGTATGGTCCTGGGAGAAGACAACAGATGGGCCACCTCAAAGGACTCATCCCTGGACTCTCCAGAACCTCTGCTTTGTCTCATGATTGAGTCAGCCAGCTCCTTAACGACTGGACCATCAAACTGATCACCCTCCTCCCCCTTTCCTATTGTTTGTGTGTAGTTTACCCAGAGGTATACCTCAAGGGGTCCTCCTCCCATTTTCCCCTTGTGCCTAAGGTATCTTCCTCCCCTTCTTTCCCCATGTGTTCTTTGTGCCCCCAGGATATGTTTGGCCCTATAAAAAGTAGAGACAGCCTGGCAGTCTCTCTCTTGCATTTTGGACACTCTGGTGAGCTCTCTGTTCTATCTTGTTATCCCTCCCCCCCTTTTGCCCCCCTCTCTCTTGCAACCCCCCTCCCTTCTCTTTGCATTACTTCTCAGTTAGCCACTCTGTTGGTTCCTGAACCCAGCTTGCTCAGAACCTTAGGACCATTTTGTTTCTCCCACTTCTCCTCATGTCCTCCCCCCCGCCCTCTACAACCAGTACTGCAATCCCAGGACAACTCCTCTTCTCCAGGACAGGTAATATCACCCATGTACAAACAAACCAAGGAAACCTGCTAAGTCTCTGTACCTTTCTATCTGAGTTTCTTAGCTCTGTATATTGAGTGTGATTGGTTTTGTGTATGTATATATGACTGAACTATCTAGTAAATATTGGAAAGCAACCCACGTGTGTCCTCAATATTATTTAAACAGAATTCTGGAAGCCCAACTCTGGTATACACAGGTCTCAAGGTCCCTGCACATAGCCAATTACCATATTTAAAGCTATTCCCCATAATTACAAAGGCAATTTTGGTAACATAGTTCTCATACTTTAATTGTAATGTTCCTTTGTGGGTTGTGACTGCATATGGTCAAGCCTCTTGCCTCTGGAACCCCCTTGCCTGGATAAATAATTGTTTTGAACCCCACCCTCAGCCACTCAGTTCATCCTTGCTTGATCAGGGTGAATTAACCAGGATGACTGACTCCTGGGTCAATATTTGGAGCACAAATGGGTGCTTGATCCATCCCAGGAATTTTGTTTACATTGGAGCTGGTTAGAACCATTGCTATTGATTTTTGTTAAGCTGCCAGTTAACAAGCCACGAATGAATTTTACCTGTCTTTTTGATTGGCAGTTGGGGACTGGTGGGGGGGGGCAGGGAGGAGTTGCCTTCCTCATAGCAATGTCAATTGCATTATGCTTATCCACTGTTGTTTTTTGTTTGTTTGCTTTCTTTCACAACACTTACTTTAGGGACCATACAGCCCAATCCTAACTAACTCCCTGTGCAGTGATGCAATGGCCCAAACATGGCACCCGCTGTATCCTATGTGCGTGTTTTGGCCTTTGGAGACCTCCTTGGGAAAAGGGAACAGTTGTTCCCTTGCCCCAGAGTAAGCCTGTGCTGGGCCACCAGGTCTACTTTGACCTGCATCCGCTCTATAGCTGGTGCAAGTCCACACGGACCCAAGTCAAGGGATTGAGGCCAAGAAGGGGGTTAGGATTTGGTGGATGTTGCTGCCCCTAAACCCACTCCCTGCTCACTCCCGGTCCTGATCTATCCTGCTTCCATCACCGCCCTATTTCATCCACCCCCACCCCATAACTCACATGCCCGTCCACCCACCCACTGCTCCCTCTTACCTGTTTCTTCCTCCATTTTGGTTCTGGTTTTGATACAGAGCAACAGAGCTGGCCAGGGTAAGAAAACCAGGAGAAGCACCACCTCGCTTCCAAAGGGGGAAAAACGTCCTTTTTCAGAAGTGGGGCAAATACTTCCCCTGGTTTCATTGTTCCAAAGATGGTTTCAAAGCCATCTTTGCTGCTCTGTTTCAAAACAAAGGGGCAGAACATGAATGGAAGAGGTAAGCGGAGGCAAAGTGGGGCAAGGCAAAGTGGTTGAGGAGGCAGCTAATGGGTAGAGGGTGCTGCCTACACCCATCGACCGCCTACAACAGCCTGCTTCACCTCTCCTCATGGCTGGGCTGGCCCTGCATTTACCATCACTGTGTTGTTAGATAAGAGGCTGTGTTCCTTTGCACTTCTTAGTAGCACCATCTCAAAACCTGAAATTGGTTACAGAGCTATCTCATTAAAGGTTGGCTTCACGTTTTTGGCAGTAGCACCACTCAGATTGTGTTTCTCACATTTGCGGAGACTGATTTCTACTCTGAGTGGTAGGTCCCTGCTACCCTAAGAGAAATAAAAATAAATCAGGCTGTTGGGATACTTCAGATGGAACCGAATAATAGCAGCCCTTTAGCAGCCAATCTTACAGTTCTCTTGTTCAATGTATAACTGTCACTCTAAAACAGGCTGTGCTAAAATGCCTGAGATACGTTGTAATGAGGAGGAAGGATAGTAGTGGGTAGTCTGTGTGTAAGGTATAGTTCTTATGTTTTATTATTCTTTTTCCAAGATCCAATATACATATTTATGCAGAATGAGGTGGTAAATGGAAGTGGTGGAATTCTAGGCTGTTCTGTTTGAGACTGCAGCTGGGGAATCATTTTTTTTCTAACCATCTCTCTTGCAAAAAAAATAAAAAAAAAATCCTGCACTCAATAAATCACCAAATCATGGAGAAGTCTGCATAAAACCTTTCCTTCAGTGTCCTCATTTACTACATACAGTCACAGCCCAATCCAGACTATCAGTCTGATCCTGTGAAAGATGCGCCGGCCGGCCTAAAGGGCCAACTGCTGCATCCTAGTCATCCTGATGAAAGGAAAGTGGTGGTGGAGGTGGGTGATGGGAGAAAGCAGGGAGGAGTAGGAATGGGGGAGTTTCTGGGTGGGGAGGGAGGTGGGGAGGGAGGTGGAACAAAGGAGGAAGAGGGCAAGTTCGATGGCATGAGTTTGTGGCCGAATCATCTCCCTGTCCTTTTCTGCCGCCTTTGCATGCCACGGTCCTGTGCCAGAAAAATAGCTTCCGCAGGACCGAAGGAGTCCCATAGAGACGTCTCATATGCAGCAGCGGGGGCGTGGGGAGGGGTGGGAAGGTGGATTTAGGTTGGATCAGGCTGTCAGTTTCTCTTTCTTTCCACCCCCTCAGTTTACCATCTCATTCCATGTCATGTGGATAATCTGCGCTGTTAATCTGGGCTATTAAAAGCTCCTCTCAGTGTCTCAGACTATCCCTTTTCACAGAAAGATGAGAACTGAGCTATTACTTTCTCAACTACCCTAACCCCCACCCCCACACCCTAGCCATGCTTTTTGGACGTCCTTGTTTCTTCTGAATGCTCATAACAGAGTTAGGGTATGAACGAACATTTTCTAAAAAAAGAGAAACTAGCTCTATGTGTACACATACCTGAAACCTTCTTGATCCTGGTTACCATAACCTTTACCACCATATAGCTGCAGTTAAAGGAGTCTTGCACAAAAATTACAGAGCAGCATCTGCCAAACCAAACCTGGAATGTTACAATAACAGGCTCTCTCATATATATATATATATATATATATATATATATATATATATATATATATATAGTTTTTTCTCTCCTTCTTTCCCCTGAGTTCTTTCTCCCTCCCCTCCAACTCCCTCCGTTCTGCAAGAAAATGAAGGTGTAACACCCGATACAATTCTACATGAGCAAATTGGGAATAACAATACTGTACTTGCTTCTCAGGGTGCTTGCGTTTGTGGCTTCTTTAATAGTTTCACACCCTCCTCTTACTTTGTGTAACCATAGCCACCAGCTCTCTGCCTGTGCTTTGCTTCTTCAAATGTGTCAGAACTATACATGCTCCTTGAACGTGCTTATTTATTTATTTATTTATTTATTTAGGTTACAAGACCACTTGCGTTCTGGTTATACATTTTGATATTTCTTAACTACTGACACGTGTCTTTTACCGTACAATACTGGCATTGTAATTGTGGTGCAGATTTCAGTAAACTATTTGAAAACAGGACAGGTCATACCTCAACTCAACGCCACAATTGGTGTATCATATTCAGACTGTATAGGGCTTGATGTACCACATGTACCTTGATGTACCACAAGGCTATGTTGCCCTCTTGTGGCTGGCTAGCCAAAAATTATGGCCTCCAGTCCCAAAGCATGTTTGATTATATGTGCTGTGTGTGAACATGTGTGACCCTACGGAGCGTAGCCTTCTGTTGAATGAGCAGAGTGCGACTCATTTTTGGTCCTATGGAGCTGCTGTAGGACACACTCTGAGGAGACTGTAGGGAGACTGTTTGTGGAGAGGGTTAGTTGGAGTTATGAGAGGAAACAGACTGAGAGCACAATCCTGTGCAGATTAACGCCGGTGGAGCTCCCGCTCCACTGGTATTAGGTATTGTGAAAGTGCCGTAAATCACACCTGTGCTTTACGGCACTTTAAGCGCTTATTCGGCCACCCTCCGGACTCCACACCAGCAGGCAGAGGCGAGTCCTGCACCAGGCAGCGGGAGTGTGGCTCAGGGTGGCAGCAGAGGGGGACCATTGGCCTGGCTGGCCTGGGAGGGGACGGGGATATTGGTGCTGGGTTACACCGATATCCCAAGCCCCTTCCCATGCCGGGCCGGCCTGACACAACCTCCTTGGTCGTGCACCAGTTACAGAGCTGGCGCGCATCTGAGGAGACCCATTAGGGCCTCTGGTGCTTACACTGAGGGAAGGGGGCAAATGAACCCTGGCCACACCAGCAGAGGCCGCATCCTGTGCAAGATGCAGTGGCTGACCTGCAACTTGCACAGAATTGGGCTGTGAGAGATTGAGTCGTCCTGAAGCTGTAGTTGAAAGAGAGAGCTGTAGCTTGACAGCAATGTCAACAGCAGGATTGCAAGACTGGTGGGGAAAGTGGTGTTATGTACGTGTTCACTGACTCCCCACATGTCAACTAAGCCCCAGAGCACAAACTGATCTGAACTGTGGACATCATTTTTAATGCTTTAACTTGAACATGCTTCAGTTGAGGTTTTGGATGACTTGCCAATAGTGCCCAACTTCTTCTAACATTCCTTACTTCTCAAATGCCACAACCATCTCATGAAAAGTTGAAGAACAGATTTCCTATAGAGACTTACTTGTAATGATGCAAATGACAACATTTTTTTTGCTACCATTCTGCAAAATAGCATTCAAAGTGGCTTTATGATACAATATAA
Organism: Plestiodon gilberti rubricaudatus; assembly: GCA_026170595.1. Classification (NCBI taxonomy): domain Eukaryota; kingdom Metazoa; phylum Chordata; class Lepidosauria; order Squamata; family Scincidae; genus Plestiodon; species Plestiodon gilberti. Next base: position 191,212,582 of record JANXHW010000001.1, read on the forward strand.
AATTAAAACATCATAGAGCAGACGCTAAATAGGCCCATTATGGTGAAATGACTGCAGCATCAGACTTGGACCAGGAGGCTCAGCCATACTGGATGTCCTTGACTAGCAGTCCAATCCTGCCTACTCCCCCCCCCCACTGATGCAGGTGCACCAAAGGAGCGCATGTGGCATTCTAGGGTTGGGGGAGCATTTGGAGAGCTCTCCTCAGGGTAAGTGAACTTTCACTTGTCCTGGGGAAAGCCTCCACTTCGCCAATGGGTCTCCTTGGCCCTGTGCCACATATTTTGCTGGCGCCGGACTGAAAAGTGTAAGAGTGGCAGAAAGGGTATAGGATCCAGCCACACATGAGTGCTGCCAAACCTGCCCTTCCCTCATTCTGCCTCCCTTTCCAGAAGCGTCGCTACAGTGGGGGCGTTGGAGCCATTCAGTGCGGTGAAGCCAACGCGCAGGACACTCACGCAGGAGACAACGAAGAAGTGTTGCCTTCTCCACTCTGAATGGCTCTGATGGCGAGGGGGCGGGGCCACTTCGTAACGCGAAGTGTAGAACGGTGCGGAACTTACAATACCGCCCCCACTGTAGCGGCGCCTCTGTCCCTTCCCACCTCCTCCCTCCCCAGAAACTCCCCCATTCCTCCCCCTTGCACTTCCTATGAAGTCCTATGAAATCCCTATGAAATCAGCAGAGATGGAGCAGCTCGCAAAACACACAAGTGAAAGAACGAGACTTTCTCTTGAAACTGTCTCCTGCTGACATGGGTTAGCCTTGGGCAACAATTGTGTTTAAGGTCACCTTTTCATGAACTGCAATTTCAAATACATTGTGCTTATTTATTTAATTCCAGAGTGTGCTCTTGGAATTTTGGTACAGGCAGGACCTTGGGACTGTGTAAATTATGTGACACTTTTTGTGGTGATTTTCACATCCCACTCAGTACCTTGTAACACTTCACAAACTGAGTGCACAGACTACGTTCAAATTATGTAAACTTCTAAAAATAGAAATGGCTCTTCTCCTTTCTAATCCACACAATGGTATAAGCTTGTCTCAGTATAACCCATTAATCTGACCACACGAGTACCCACTAGGATCCCAATTTTCTACAGAATCGGGAGGCAATGTAAATATTTTGACAACAGCACTCCCATCTATAGCTGAGGAAACACACGTACAAATTTAACAGGCAGCCTTGAAGCATTTATCTCTCACCAGACAGGAACACAATGCTATGAAATTGATTAGGCATTAAAAAACAAACCAACCCGTTTTTGTTTATCAGAAAGGCAGAGTACAGAGAGAAACTCAAATGTTCATGAATCCTAACCTCTCAGTCCTCTCTCTCTTTTTTGGCATTTGACATTTGGTGTTAAGGCTGTGCATTGCCTACTGATGGTGAATGCTGTTACAGGCTGTTGGATATTAACTGACAGGTCTTTGTGTTTCCTGGTTACATTGCCTTTATTTATGTTTTTATATATTTTTGTGTGTTTTGAGTGATGATTGATTTTTATGACTATGGGCCAGTTCAGTTGATATTAAATTGCCTGATATGCCCCACATGAGAAAAGACATGTGCACATCCTGTCTCCTCCCATTGCTTCCTGGAGAGCCCAGGGTTCGATCACTTAATTGCATTGGGGGGGGGGCATACATACACGGATAAACCTACTTTAAAAGTAAACTAATTTAAAAGCTTGCATCATTAAACATCTTCACGTCATTAAACAAGTGTAAGCTGCTTTGGATCATTTAATGTGACAGATGGGATATAAATGTGTTAAAATAAATATAGCAACGTTAAGATGATGCAATTTAAGGTGAGGGTCTTAAGATAAGCTTAGTAACAATTCCAAAGAAAAGAAAAATTCTGGCATGTATCCAAACCCTGTCTGCCACTAGCAGTCTTGCAGTTGCTCAAGGAGCAGGTGTTGTTTTCACTGATTTCTGATTTCTTTTCTCTTCAGTCCCCTGCAACCTTCAAAATCTATTCCTGATAGTTGGGGAGCCTCGGGGCCCCATGAGGCCAATTGAAGTGGTTGCCTCAGGCAGAAGATTAGTGGGGGACTCCCTCTCTCTGCCTACTTGCCCCCACCACTCCTCCTCCCGCTCATCACACCCAGCGAGGGGGCGGAGCAACTGACTTTGGAAGGGAAAGGGGATTCCCTCCATAAGCCTCCTGCCCCACAATGGATCTCCTTGGACCTGCTCCAGCTCCAAGGAGAGAAAGGGAGTGGGGAGCCTGCTGAAGGGGATAGGATCCTGCAAACACCATCCCCATCAGATCCACCCTCTCCCACAGCCTCACTGCCCCCATTCCTTCTCCTCCTTGCCCAGTTCTGACCCCTTCCCACCTCTATTCCACCCTCAAACCACCCCCTCCTGCCTCGCACAGTGGCTTACCTGCTCTGGCGGACAGCCAGCACTCCGGTGGTGTGTGCGGGAAGGCTGTAGCCTACCGGAGCGCACTTTACAGCTTTATAGCAGCCAGCACTGGCGGAATGCTAGTTCTGCCAGTGGAGCATGTCCAACAGGATTGGGTTGCCTGTTCACTTGGAAATAACTCCTCGATTATAGTACATCGTTATAAAACATATCATGCTTCTGTTTAAACCACAGGAACCATGTTTTGCCTTAAAACACAGGCATTTCTTACAACTGCTACTATGCTCCACTATCACTTATATTCAGTCATTCATTCTTGTTCAAACCAGTAAGAACTTATCACAAGAGATCTCTGGCTTGGTCTTGAATTCACATATGACCTGCAAATGTCAGGGTTTAGAGCCAGAATCTAAATTAATTCCTAGCCAATCTTTCAGTCCTAATTTCTCAGTTAAATCCCTATCACGCCTGCTAAACTGAGACTCGTTAATATATGACAGTATCTTTTTGGAGCCTAGTGACTATGTTAGATAACATATTTCCATCCTTGGGGTTATTGAGAGAAAAGGTCCTTTCTCTGCAATCCTCTCAACTAGAATGAAACCTCCAGCTTTGGATAATTCTTGTGCTACTTTGTAAGTAGCGAGTCATTCTCATTGATGGGAAACCATGCAAACCAGTCCTTGCAATTCGAACCATGCTAGGGTTATAACAGGATAAGATCTAGTCCAGGGGTTCTCAACCCCTTTTCAGCCAAGTACCACCTCCGGTGCCACTCTCTTGCTGCGTACCACCGGACGTGACTGCTGATGACATCATCGCCAGTTACTTACAGATTTTTTGGAGGCCAGAAAATGCAGGTAGGAGGCTCTGGGCAGGTGGGAAAGCCATTCTCAACATTCCCAATAGGCTCAGCCAAAGGCAGGAGCTGCTCAGGAGTGAAAACATGCCACCGAAAGCGCCACGTAGGAGTGGGATTCTGGTCATCTGGTGGTTCGAGTACCACCAGCAGTCGACCGAAGTACCACTGGTTGAGAACCCCTGATCTAGTCAGTTGTAATGGCCCAGATATGTACCCAGGAACTCTTAATTCCTTCCCTATGAGTATTTCATCCTTAGTACCCACTTTGCTCACTAAGGACCACTGTCTTCCTCTCCACAATGAATATATTTGCCGCTCAATTTGTAACATTAAAAAAAAATATTAACCCAGTGTCACAATGTAAAGGCTTAATGGTATCTGTAAGAATGCCACTTGCAAAATGAATGCCTGCATTGATACAGTGTGTTCTCTTCTGAATTCCTAATCCAGCGAGTCCACTCTTGCTCCAAACAACAGCTGGGACTACCTTCTGGATGTGGTTGATGTGACATTTGCAGCCTTCCACCAACAGGGTGTTCTTTGCCAACAAATTCATCATTATGGTCACCCGTTTCTCATTGTTTCAGGGCTTCACCTCCTAAAATTATAAGTGCCTGTGTGAATGTCAGAGCAACCCTGTTGGGATAAAAATCCTCAGCAAAAAGACGATGATTATAGACTCATTAGGCGGACCCAAAGTGAAAGTGCTGTGGCCAAATGTTCAGTACTTACTGTGCAATAAATTTTCCTAAATGGAAATGCAGTATTTTAAACAGCTCATCACTTCTTCTGGGATAGGAGGAGGAAGGATACATTCCTGCCTCAGTTAACACAGCAGAGCTGCCAGCTTTAAATATATGGGGTTGAGGATGTGGACATTTATTTTAAAGCTAGATTCTAATGCCTGAAACTCTGGGGCCCAATTTTAGGTCTGTTTCCGAGATTTGAATCTATCACTGTAACCCTGAATGCAAACTGTTGTTGGCAAATTTGGCACTGAAATATATTTGGATTGGAATATCAATACTGACTGACTGCAAAAGTTCAGGTGTAATAACATCAGCAAAGGCAACTGGATTGTGTGTTGACCCTTTATTAATTCAGGAATGACAACCTACATCTTGGAAGAGTTTAAGGTCTTGCTTTTGTATCTGTGTAAGTAGGACTTTCTTTGTCTTGGGTTTTGGAGTTCCAAATTAGCTGGGTTTGGGCCCAATCCTATCCCCCACCATTGACAACAATGCAGCTCCACCAGCAGGGCGTGTGCTGCACCCAATGGTGGGAGGCAATCAGGAGGCCTGCCAAAGGTAAGTAAAATAATTATTTTTCTTTTTAGGCCTACTGGTGGCCTATGAGTCTCCTTAGACCCACGCCAGCTATATAGCTGGCGTAAGCCCAAGGAAAGAAAAGTGGTTTGAAAAGAGGAGACAGGATCCTGGTGCATGCTGGTGCCACTGGAATCACCCCTTTCTACCCCTCTCCGCCCCTGCCCTCCCCCACCCCACCCTGAAACTCTCCCTCTCCATCCATGACATGCCACCGCCACCGACCTACCAGAGTCAGCACAGCCCAGGCTCTATGGTGATGAGAATGGAAAGCTGCTGCTGCTGCTGCTGCTTTGTGGCAGCAGTTGTGCCACTGCTGGGACAGTGACAATGTTCATGCCGCCGTCGTTGAGCCTTTTACGACAGCTGAACACTCATTCATCTATCATAAGAGGCCCATAGGATTGGGCCATTTGTTTCTAAAGTGGAATTATCCCTTCCTCCACGTTTTGTTTTGTTTTTAAATTATCAAGGTTTGTATGGAGCATTTTGAATGTGAAAGATGGTTGCAGCTTTCAATTCTTTTGTATTTCCCTCTTCTACATCATCAACATGCACATGTACATTGATAAAACTTGCTCCCCAAAAAGCTATCTTGTTGAAATTACATACAAAACTGCATCAAAGTCCCTGTGTGTGTGTGTGTGTGTGTGTGTGTGTGTGTGTGTGTGTGTGTGTGTGTGTGAGTCAACCAACATGTGGGAGCTCATTTGCTGATCAGTTTAAAAACACTGCACAAAAAGAATCTTGACGAAATCAGGATTAATGTTTTGCACTGCCTTATCATTGTGCACGTAAGCATTTGTCATGTAGTAGAAGGAGGATGCAATGGAAGTGGGAATTGTGGCAGACTGTGTTCACTTCCATTTTAGAATTAAGTTTAGAGTTGCTCTTTGTGAAACTCCAATTCAGGGGAAGTGGAATGCAGGGTGGCCATAAAAGAACAGAAAAAGGAAATCTTTTTCCCTAAGAGGAAGAAGATATACTTTTGAATCCCAAGAAGCATCAAATAATATTTACTGGTTTATGACTTGCATTTTTAGTATTACTGTATATGTATGGATAATTAATGCGACTGTTGACTATCAGTGCAACACTGTATGTGTCTACTCAGAAGTAAGTCCCACTGATTTCAGTGGGACTTACTTCCAAGTAAGTGTGCATAGGGTGCACTTAACAAATGAGCTAGTTCTATTTCTCTTGCATTTTCTATGGAACTGCCTTGACATTGTAGCACACTATTGTACTCAATGACACTGCATTTGCCATATGTATGACTTTGGGGGAATGAGTAATGCAATTGACAGAAAGTAACTCACCAAAACAATTTTTTTTAAGAAAATGGAAATAGGAATGGAGTCAGGTTGTTGCAAAGACATTGTAATCAATAATCATTCTGTAGCAGGCTTAAGGAATAGACCCAAAGGATCAGAAATGATTTTTAAAAGTCCCTCTGGCTGACCTCTCATCTAATGAGTCATGTAGTGGAGGTTACCTCATGTCTGCTCAAGGACAGAATTTTCTCTGTGGAGGGGCACCCGGTAAGAGTTACAGACCACATTTCTCTGCACAGTAACCTACATACCTACTGCCAGTTCTTAAGCTCCACCATGTCTGATATGTACAAAACTTAAACACCTTTCCTACTCTTCATATCTTAATTTTTTTTTAAAAAAAGGAATTGCAGACAGGTAAAAATGGTATAAAACGTTGTCATGCACCCTGGCCCATTTTCTGCTTAGCTATCCCTTGTGTGGTATTTTTCAGTCCCACATATGTGCATGATGTAATTGTAACACATTTCATACTTAATGAAACAACTCAGAAGTGAGTTTCCCCTAGCAGATTATTATCAAGGCACCCTGGTTGAGAGTATTTAACTAAGGTACTTGACTTTAACACTCCTCTCCTTAGCCCAGCTATGAGCTTAGTCATATGTTCTCAAATTTTCCTCCGAGGGTTTGCACCATAGAAAGAAATTTTCCAAGCTGTCTATAGCCATTTCCTTCTATCACACTTGTTGAAGTTTAATAGCCCAATTCTCACACTGATATTCCTAACAAGAATCAATTGATGGGGTTGTCATGATGCCGTGAACAGTTAGTATTACCTATAAGAAATTAGATGCAAATCCCTGCTCTGCTCCAAAGTTCCCTGATTGGCTATGTTACCCCTTTAATAGGAGAATGATTACTCAGAGTGGCACTTTGCCATCAACCCTGTAGCTGTTCCCACAAAGAAATGTGTCTCCCTTTTGGTAATCTCTCTCTCCCTCTTCTACACTAGCGTCGACAGGGGGAAGCGGGGGGGGCGGGCCGCCAGGGGGCGTCGCGTGTATAGGGGTGACGCGCGGCGCCCCTCACTTACATTTTTGTGGTGGAGGTGGGCCCGCCCGCCCTCCCCTGGGTCCGTTTGGCTCCAAAATGAGCCAAAAACGGAGCGGGGAGGGCGCTCCGCTCCTGCGCGTGACGTCACGCGCGGGGGCGGAGCCTCCCCCTTAAGGGTGATGCGCGCCCCCGCTCAGGGGTGTCGCGCGTCGTCGCGACGCCCCTGCTCTTCTACCCATATGATTAGGGCAGATTCTGCAGTTATCTTTGATGCCAGCAACTGACTACTATATAGAGTCAGTGTCTCTTGCTTGGCACACAGTCATGTAATCTGTTGCCCAACAGACATGTCTACATGTGTGCAATAGGAAATGTCCATCCATGGCCATTGGGGATGGGTGCTCGAAGTCCATCAAGGACCATCTAGACTAGAGGTAGAGCCAGGATGGTGTAGTGGTTTGGGAGTCGGACTTAGACCTGGAAGATCCAGGTTCAAATCCCCACTCAGTCACAAAGCTTCCTGGGTGACCTTGGGCCAGTCACTATCTCTCAGCCCCACCTACCTCACAGGGTTGTTGTGAGGACAAAAAGTAGGGGAGGAAATATGTACACCACTCTGAGCTCCTTGGAGGAAGGGCGGTATAAAAATGTGAAAAATAAAATATTCAAATACCAGATGCAATGAAGTGGCAACAGGATATAGGTATGTTTTCTTGAGTGCTCCCAGAAGCATCTGGTGGGTCACTGTGATACACAGGAAGCTAGATTAGGTGGACCCTTGGCCTGATCCTGCAGGGCTCTTCTTATGTTCTTATCTTTGAGACAAATGGATGATCTGGGATGAATTCATTCAGCAATAGAGTCTATGCTAGTCTATGGCAAAATACACTATACAATGCCTCACCACAGAATTCTACAGTAAAGTGTACATTCCACTTCTGCCTAGCATGACACAATTGTATGTCACCTGCTGGTGTTTGTCAAGCTGTTTGTCAAACAGCTAGGCTGTTTCTTTGCCTCTTTTTGATCTTTGTGGGCCAGTAGGGGAGTGGGCCACTAGGAACTTGTGGAATTTCAGCTGTCAGGCCCCACAGCTCATGATTCACTACCCACTTCACTACCCATGAGCTACCCACAGCTCATGATTCACTACCCATCTCAGCAGAAATGGCGAAATAAGTTCGACTAGTGACCCTGCAATACTGTTTTCTGTATCTCATGTACAGCCATTCTTGTGACACACTTATGGCCCAATCCTGTTCTTGTGATCTGCTGCTATAACCCCTGGGACAGCAATAACTATGTGCTTTGTTGCTACTGGCGCAAACAGTGGGAGGTTTCACATGTGTGCCAGAAGCTCACCCAACCTGCGCCAGAGCAGGTAAAGTGGCGGCAGGGCCGGTCCAAGTGAGGATTGGGGTAGAGAGTGGGCCAAGTTCTGGGGTGGGAGGAGGAGGGCCTCCTTTTAGTTGACCTCATTGAAAAGAGGAACCTCTTCTTCAGGACCCTATAAGTTTGTTTCCATTGAGGTGTGTCACAAGCCACTTGCACAAAGGTCCTTGTATACATATTTGGTTCCCCATGTATACATGTCTCAGAGCAGGCCACCTACTGAATCTGTCCTAAACACTTGGAGGAAAATGTAGACGTTACCACCATTAGCAGCATGGGAATAACCATAGTTGCAGTAGTAACCAGATTGTTCCAAAAATGTTGCACAAGCAAGGCCTTCTCCAGACTAAGTTGCCGGGTAGTTTGAAAAGAAATGGTGTAAGGACTGACAGTGCAATCCTGCGTAAGGATCCGGCTGGCGGCCCAGGGCCACCCGCCAGTTCCTGTGCACCGGCGACCAGGGAAGTCTCGTCCCCTTCCCTGGGTGTAAACACAGGCCGCCCCGACCAGCCTCCTCGGATTTCCACCAGCAAAATTGCTGGCGGAAGTCAGAGGAGGCCGTGTAATGGCCCAGCCGCCTGGTGGGGGCTGGGATATGGCCGAGGCCATCCCCCGCCCCTTCCCGGGCCGGCCGGGCCAATGGCCCCCCTCCCTCACCCGGCGAAACGCCCCTGCCGGATCCCCACTTACCGTGGCCAGCGGCCACAGGGGCGCTCCGTTGCCGGAGCAAGGAAGGCTGGCCTCTGTGCCGGCCTCCCTTGCTCACGAGTCGTCACAAACGTGCTTTCCGGCACGTTTGCAACGTCTCCCAGCACTGGAACGCTTGTTCTGGCGCCGGGAGCAGCCTCAGGATTGCACTGCCCATTGTGTTTCCTATGCTGAAAAGTGCTGTAGAACTAGTAGTAGCTCAAACAAAGAAACCGATTGATTAAATATTGAAACAAAAATGCAATTTGTGATTTGTTTTGATACGTTGATACATAGTACTTCACAGATAGTTAGGAAGCTAAAATCAACAAAAGGGTTTAAGGAATCTGAATCTAAATGTAAACTCCTTTGATAAATCAATGTTCAAAATTATGACATGAATATTATATGTGAACTGGAGAAACCTCATTGATTTCAGCCTTAATAAAAATTCTTTGGGACTTGCAATCTGTCCAAACTAGCTTGAAAATTTTCCTCATTAAGAAAAAATGTTACAAACCCTTCGTCCTTTGCTTAGTGGTTTTTTGTTTGTTTAGTGTATGTTTTTTTAAAAAAATGTTTGCATACTGTCCGGGTTTTCCCGGCCTTACCCCATGAGACATCGCTGGTCGAACCAGCTGCTCCGTCCCTCCGACAGGCTCCGGAAGGGCACGTAAGCTACTCTTTGACACATTGGTAGCCCTGTCTCCCATGCTGCTTATGCCATCTAGATTGAGTATCCCTTATACGGACTGCTTGGGATGGGAAGTTGTCTGGATTTTGGATTTGTGTGGATAGTGTGTGGATGTGTGTGGATGTGTGTGGTCCCCCTCCCTCGCTCGCCGGGGAACTCTTGCCTGCCTCCGGTGGCCGTGGGGACATCCTGGCGGTGTAGTAAGGGCTGCTGGCCTAGCGCTGGCGGCTCTTACTCTAGAGTCATTGTGAAAGTGGCTATACTTCTGGAAGATTGCGCCGTTACTCAGGCATCTGGTGGGGCCACTGTGAGATACAAGAAGCTGTATTAGATGGGCCCTTGGCCTGATCCACCAGAGCTCTTCTTATGTAAATTCACTTCTCATCTTGATAGCCACACAACAGTAACCAGAGGATGTGCCTTGTGAATCTCCTCAACACATACCACTGAGTAGCAAAGAAATGTGACGAGTGGTCAGTTCCATCTAGCTGTTCATGCAGAGAAATAATACTTGTCTTTGATTATAGTGTACTCATGTAGGAAAGTATTCAGAGATAGCAAAATAATGTCTTGATACTTGATAGATTGGTGAAGTGTTTCATATTTTAACAGAGCAACACAACATACAAATAATTAACCAGGGATGTGGATCAAGTCTCTGACTCCAAGTCCCAAGTCTCAAGTCAAGTCCCAAGTCTTTGCTCCCAAGTCCCGAGTCTTTGGTTGTGAGTTGCGAGTTCATATTTATTTAATGGGGAAAACAGGTTTAAACCTAAATAAAATTGGATTTGTTGTAAAAGGCTCCATGTCTCGAGTCAAGTATTTTGAGTCTTTTACAATCACCGAGTCATGTCTGACTCAAGTCATTGACGCGACTTGAGTCCGACTCAAGTCCGAGTCAATAGACTCAAGTCTACATCACTGATATTAACTCTGACTGAAGCTATTACTGGATATCTTTTTGCCAACATTACATAACATTGAAAGTTCCTAGAGGCCCTGTTAAAATCCCCAGGACTGCTTTCATTAGTCACCTGAAGATTGGTGCTGATTTCTGGAGATTTCAGGCCAACCCTAGCTGCTAAGCATTTTTTTTTAATTTTTGATTCTATCGTAAGTTGCCTCAATAGTTAATTTCACATTGCATCTTCATCAAACTTCAGCAGTTTAACTTAATGCTTTGTAAATGCACAGCAAATAGCTTAATGTCATAAATTGCCAATGTACATTTATAGAGTAAATTTCATGTTTATCAGGACTTCTACTGCTGTACTTTCAGTGGCAGACGATTGATACCCATTGGAATTCAGAAACGTTCTTTATAAATGGCAATTTATTTATTTGTAGTTATTTAAATCTATGCTGCTATAATGTGTATGTGAGTCTATAATACCTGTAGTCAAGTTGCTTTAAAAAAAAAGAAAGAAAGATGGCTAAGCCAATTTACATTCTACTGGAAAGAAAAACATTCCTGTGCTGAGTCGTGTCTGCCAAATTTGATCTCGGAGGGATTTTTAATGGGCAACTTGCATCTTTCCCTCCCCTCCCACTGGAACTATGTTTGTAATGGAAATTCTGACAGCAGCACCTTCTGTAAAGCAGCAAAAATAGCACCTGTATAATGACAAAGAAATGATGATAAACAGAATACATTAGAAAATAGACTCTCACAAATTTGTAGCCTTTAGATTTGGCAGAAACCTAGTAAGAAGAAGTGAAAAACATACCCTGTTTTAAGCTTTTAAATAAAAAGCAACCAAACAATTCCTTTGAAAGCAAAAGTAGCAAACAAACACATGTGGAGGATTAAAGAAATATTTTATTCTGTTTTCCATGCCTTGTTTATCCATAGCCATGATAATTTATGGAATCACATCTAGAACAGGTAAAATAATACTTGTGATCACGTTCTCAATGACTTTTGTTGGGAAAGAAAACCATCCTGATCAAATGAAACTGAGTTTCCACTGGATATAGCTGTGAATATAGCTATATTTATTATCTAATAATTTATATTTGCTCCTTCATGGATCATTGCCTTGTCATGGCGAAGGGGCTTGCGTAACTCAATGAAGCCATGAGCTATGCCGTGCAGGGACACCCAAGACGGACAGGTCGTAGCAGAGAGTTCTGACTAAAAGTGATCCACTGGAGAAGGAAATGGCAACCCACTCCAGTAACCTTGCCAAGAAAATCCCATGAACAGTACCAAAAGGCTAAAAGATATGACGCCGGAAGATGAGCCCCTCAGGTCGGAAGGTGTCCAATATGCTACTGAGGAAGAGCGGAGGAATATTCCAAGTAGACCCAGAAAGGATGAAGCGGTTGGGCCAAAGCCAATAGGACGTTAAGCTGTGGATGTGTCTGAAGTTGAAAGGAAAATCCAATGCTGCAAGGAGCAATACTGCTTAGGAACATGGAATGTGGGGTCTATGAATCAAGGCAAGCTGGATGTGGTCAAAAATGAGATGATAAGATTGAACATTGACATCTTGGGAATCAGCGAACTAAAATGGACGGGCATGGGCGAAATTAAGTCAGGTGACCATCATATCTACTACTGTGGGCATGAATCCCTTAGAAGAAATGGAGTAGCCCTCATAGTCAATAAAAGAGTGGGAAAGGCAGTACTGGGGTGCAACCTCAAAAACGACAGAATGATTTCAGTTCGAATCCAAGGCAAACCATTCAACATCACAGTAATCCAAGTGTTTGCCCCAACCACTGATGCCAAAGAAGATGAAGTTGACCGGTTCTATGAAGACCTACAACACCTTCTAGAACTAGCACCCAAAAAAGATGTCCTTTGCATCATAGGAGACTGGAATGCTAAAGTAGGAAATCAAGAAATAAACGGAACAACAGGCACGTTTGGCCTTGGAGCACAAAATGAAGCAGGGCAAAGGCTAACAGAGTTCTGTCAAGAGAACACGCTGGTCATAGCAAACACTCTTTTCCAACAACACAAGAGGCGACTCCACACATGGACATCACCAGATGGTCAATACCAAAACCAGATAGATTATGTGCTTTGCAGCCAAAGATGGAGAAGCTCTATACAGTCAGTAAAAACAAGACCTGGAGCTGACTGTGGCTCAGATCATGAGCTTCTTATTGCAAAATTCAGGCTTAAATTGAAGAATGTAGGGAACACCACTAGACCAGTCAGATATGACCTAAATCATATCCCTTATGAGTAAACAGTGGAGGTGAAGAATAGATTTAGGGCATTAGACCTGGTAGACAGAGTGCCTGAAGAACTATGGATGGAGGTTCGTAACATTGTACAGGAGGCAGCAACTAAAACCATCCCAAAGAAAAAGAAATGCAAGAAAGCAAAGTGGCTGTCAGATGAGGCTTTACAAATAGCTGTGGAAAGAAGGAATGCGAAAAGCAAGGGTGAAAGGGAAAGATATAACCAACTGAATGCAGAGAACAGCAAGGAGAGATAAGAAGGCCTTCTTAAATGAACAATGCAAGGAAATCGAGGAAAACAACAGAAAGGTCAGTTTACGTTCCAATTCCAAAGAAGGGCAGTGCCAAAGAGTGTTCAAACTACCATACAATTGCACTCATTTCACATGCTAGCGGGGTTATGCTCAAAATCCTACAAGCTAGGCTTCAGCAGTACGTGGACTGAGAACTACCGGACGTACAAGCTGGGTTTCGAAGAGGCAGAGGAACTAGAGATCAAATTGCCAACATGCGGTGGATCATGGAGAAAGCACGAGAGTTCCAAAAAAACACCTACTTCTGCTTCATTGACTACGCAAAAGCCTTTGATTGTGTGGATCACAACAAACTGTGGCAAATTCTTAAAGAGATGGGGGTACCAGACCACCTTACCTGTCTCCTGAGAAACCTGTATGCGGGTCAAGAAGCAACAGTTCGAACCGGCCAGGGAACAACTGATTGGTTCAAAATTGGGAAGGGAGTACGGCAAGGCTGTATATTGTCACCCTGCTTATTTAACTTATATGCAGAGTACATTATGAGAAATGCAGGGCTGAATGAATCACAAGCCGGAATCAAGATTGCTGGGAGAAATATCAACAACCTCAGATATGCAGACGATACCACCCTAATGGCAGAAAGTGAAGAAGAACTAAAGAGCCTCTTGATGAGGGTGAAAGAGGAGAGTGCAAAAGTTGGCTTGAAACTCAACATTAATAAAACTAAGATCATGGCATCGGGTCCCATCAATTCCTGGCAAATAGAAGGGGCAGAAATGGAAGCAGTAACAGATTTTACTTTTCTGGGTTCCAAGATCACTGCAGACGGAGACAGCAGCCATGAAATTAAAAGACGCTTACTCCTTGGAAGGAAAGCTATGGCAAACTTAGACAGCATAATAAAAAGCAGAGATATCACCATGCCAACAAAAGTTCGTATAGTCAGGGCGATGGTGTTCCCAGTAGCAATGTATGGTTGCGAGAGTTGGACCATAAGGAAGGCTGAGCGCCGAAGAATAGATGCTTTTGAACTGTGGTGCTGGAGAAGACTCCTGAGAGTCCCTTGGACTGCTAGGAGATCAAATCAGTCAATTCTAAATGAAATCAAGCCTGACTGTTCCCTGGAAGGACAGGTACTAAGGCTGAAACTCAAATATTTTGGCCACCTAATGTGAAGAGAGGACTCTCTGGAGAAGACTCTGATGCTGGGAAAGATTGAAGGCAAAAGGAGAAGGGGAAGGCCAAGGATGAGATGGTTAGACAGCATCACCAATGCAACGAACATGGCAATGAGCGAACTCAGGAAGATAGTGGAGGACAGGAAGGCCTGGCGGGATATGGTTCATGGGATCACGAAGGGTCGGACACGACTTAACGACTGAACAACAACAATTTATATTTGACTTCTTCAAAGTCAGCGCTGTTTTTTTTTTAATTAGGGCGAAATCCAGCATAAGGATTCAGCCGGCGGCCCAGGGCCACCCGCCGTATCCTATCCCCATTCCAGGACGCGCTGCTGCGGCCCAGAGGTCTACTCGGGGAAGGGGTATAAAACCTGGTGTAAACTGGGACAGGCCCAATCGGCCTCCTTGGATTTCAAGAAGGCCATGTAACAGCCAAGCCGGTCCAGCAGGGATGGGGATATGGCAGACGCCATCCCTGCCCCCTCCCGGGCAGGCTCGCCCAATGGCCCCACTCCCTTGCCACCTGGACCGCCCATGCGGCGGCCGCAGGAGACCTTCCTCTGCCGGCCACATAGACATCCCGGTGCTGGAGTGAGGGTGGTCGGCCTTGCGCCGGCCTCCCTTACTCACAAGTCATCGCAAACGTGCCTTACAGCAAGTTTGCGACAGCTTCCGGCGACGAAACGAAACGCTTGTTCCGTCGCCGGACCTGTAGGCAGGATCTGTCTGTTAGACAATGATCCTGATCTAAGAAATGGAAAGCACGGCAGGATCTCCCTTCTCAAGTGATATATTACCAGAACACCATCAAGGGCTTATAAGAGAGGAAGGGGCTCCATAGAGTATGCAACTCTGCACTGTTAACATCTCAGATTCATTGTTGTGCACTCGCTCCCAATCCTGTCCCCCACCTGTGATGCCAGAACTTGCCTTCTGGAGTGCAGCTTAGTTTGCAGCATCGCAAAACACAATGTGTTTCACACTACCAGGCCACTACCACAGACGGTGAGCAGTTTTAGCCATGAGGCAATGGTTCGTCAGGCTCCCCCGGTGCTGGTAAGTTGGCATGGGGGTTGGGCAAATGGAGGGGAGGGGGCGTAACTGGGCAGAGAGCGGGATGATTGGGGTGGGAATTGGGGCCACCTAGAGGCATGTTGGGGTGAGCAGGGGGTGATTATTGGTGGCAAAGGTGCCACCAATATCCTATGAACCTGCCCCGTCCTCTTGGGTCCATTTGGACTTTGCGCCAGCCAAAGAGTAGGATCAGATCCAAGTAGACCCATAGGGCATTAGAGGGCTTACCAGGAGGCATAGGAACAAAAGTTCCCTTACTTCGAGGAGGCCTTCTGATCACGCACGCACGCACGCACACACCATAGGATGCAGCCTGCACCTCTACAGTGCAGCTGCATCAGTACAAGTGGAGGGGGATAGGGCTGGGGCATCTGTCGCAGACACAGAAAAACACTGTGCTATATGGTTTCATCTACCCTTTGGCTTTATATTACATTTAAAGTAATGCATGCAGAATGAATTGCTTGATTACCTCTAATACACTTTGATGCAACATATGCAGGTTTGGCATAGTTTAAAAAAATGCTGAATCTATCACCCTCTGACCATGTTTCAATTTTCCTGGTAAAAGAAAAATAGTATTTCTTTGCAGCTCTGTTGTTACAGATGAGGCTCGGTTCTTCTCAAGGTTGTTTCCCAACTCTGCTGCTGCTGCTAAAAAATTTTTTATCTGACATAATGTATTTCAGCCTGATTTTTTTCAGTATGATGATAGCAAGATGGAGTAAGATAATACTGGAAGATACAGGATGGTGTAGTGGTTTGGGAGTCGGACTTAGACCTGGAAGATCCAGGTTCAAATCCCCGTTCAGCCAGGAAGCTTCCTGGGTGACCTTGGGCCTGTCACTATCTCTCAGCCCCACCTACCTCACAGGGTTGTTGTGAGGACAAAAAGGAGGGGAGGAAATATGTACACCACTCTGAGCTCCTTGGAGGAAGGGTGGTATAAAAATGTGAAAAGTAAATAAATAAAAATAAATGTCAATGCAATAAGAAGATGTCATGTGTTCCCTTATTCTTTAGGGCCAGAACGAGCACAAGGCACCCTTAAGCAATAGTCGAGGGTTGCCCAGACCCCTCTTCCCTTACCATGACAGTGGATGTAGACATTCATTCTCAGTGGCCCAACAGAGTAACAGTATTTTCTAGTTAGCAGCTGCTGCCCACAGTAGCCACATTAAAGAGATGGTGGCCACCCAGAGATGAAAGGAACCAACAGAGATGACATGATGGGCTGAAGCTGGAGCAGGCCCTGCTTCTTCACTCCATGGCCAAAATCTACACAGAAAACCACACATTTGCACCAACTCTTGTTTTGCACACCTTCTCCCCACTGAAGTCCTAATTCTACCCATGAAAACCACTTCAGAAGGTCAGGTGATCCGATACAGCGGTATAAGATAAAGCTGGATGAAAATCTGCAATCTCAGTAGCCTGCTTGGTGACTAGACAGGATGCCTTGAAGGAAGCATCAGCATACCTAACATGCCCACTAGTAGTTTACTTAAACTACACCTGTTGTTGTTCAGTCGTTAAGTCGTGTCCGACCCTTCGTGATCCCATGAACCATATCCCGCCAGGCCTTCCTGTCCTCCACTATCTTCCTGAGTTCGCTCATTGTCATGTTCGTTGCATTGGTGATGCTGTCTAACCATCTCATCCTTTGCCTTCCCCTTCTCCTTTTGCCTTCAATCTTTCCCAGCATCAGAGTCTTCTCCAGAGACTCATCTCTTCGCATTAGGTTAATTAAACTACACCTTAAAACTACATTAAACTACACCTGCTTTTACCCAAAGGGATCGTGACCAACATCCTACAACCATAGGTTATCTTATGGCTGCTGTGGAGCATGTCTAGAATTCTGCTAGCCATTGCCCATATTGCGTCTACTTTCTGAATGAACCTAATAGGTTGTCAGCAACAACTGTTTCAGTTATTAGGCTGAACTATGCATGCTTAGAAGCCCAAAAATACTCTGAAAGTGTACATCCTACAAGTATCTCACAATAACGTACTCTAAGTCATTGCACTCACAGATGCTTTCAGTTGGAATAAGATGATTGCTTTGCGGCCAATCATCAGCATGTAATGTCTATAGGTGACAAACCTATAATTCCTTCACAATTTTTATTTTGTACCACTATGGTGTAGAAAGATTAGACTTTGGAAGACAATAGAACATGGAAGAAATTTCCAACTGTTCTTATTTGCAAGGTTTAGGAGGAAAAGACACTTAACACTAACCTTCCCTTCTGGTTCAGGAGCATAAACTGTGTTACATTTTGATGTGTACGCTTTTAAAAAGTAGACATTTCAAGATCCCATTATGCCGTAATTACTACCTAAAGTGTATTTTTTTACAGTGAGGCATTTTCAACATTTTAAATAAGGATATGTGGAGCTATCCAAACCAGATATTTTATATGCTCACGTAGGATTTTTTTTTTTAAATGGATATAAACTCTGGGATCAAATGGGTCTTTAAAATATTTTCAGAGTGTTAAAACTATGCATTTAATTGATGTTTTGCTTCACAAATCCCTACTGGAGCAAAAGGAGTTAAAATGTAAAGGAATATTTTTTACTCCAAGGTGTGGTATCAGCAGCACCAGCTATAGAGGAGCAATATTTGTTTAAGAATCTATTTAACAGCTGCAATGTTTTTCTAAAGCCTTCTGGAGACACAGGCGGCAAGACCTCTTAAATGCATTGCCTCCTTGCAGTTTATCTTTTAGCAGCTATCTCTGATATATTTCTATGTCAGCTTCCTCATTGAAGATGGGATCATCTTAAAAGCCATTGACATAAATTGCTGTGGGAAGATCGATTAGTTTAAAAGGTTTTTCCTTTTAACAGATCAGATAGTCATTATATTTCACCATTTGGTATATGGAATTTTCATTGAACTCTTTCAGCATTTAATCACATATTTAAACACTCATCCCCTTCGACAAATTTCACCAAAATCACTGTATCATTGTGTAGTTTAATGTGTATTCTGATGGCTTAGCATCTAGATTCTGCATGTTGTACTTAAACTGAGTTTCCAAAATATTCTGCCCATCGTATTGTCTTATATTCAGCTTCTCTGATGCCTCATTGTCTGTTCCCAGAATGACAACTAGCACTGAACTAAAGGGCTCATTACCAGCATAACATCAAGATACATGAAATTGTACCACCACCAGAAGATGCCTTGGGCAATACCATGACACTCGAACCATTGAGACTTGGTTTCAAGACAGCACTGATTGCAAAAAGGAAGGACAAAACCATGACTTTTCTTGACTGACTCATTTGTATATCTCAAATTCATATTTCTACAGCAATCTATGAATTCTAAATCAATCAGCCTGGGAGAACATTTGGAGATTGACAGCCTAATCCTAACCAACTTTCCAGCATGATGCAGTGTGCACCCTGTTGTTGGTATGGCTGCATCGGAATTGGAAAGTTAGTTAGGATTGGACTGTTAGGATGAAATTGTAAATTTCCAGGGTCATAAGCAGCGAGATTCAAGAGCAATAGTCCCTGTACCACTAAGGCAGCTCCCGGAAGAAAGGAGTTATCAGCCTGATTTTTACTACACTGCAAGTTCCTCAATGTAATGGGTGAATCAATAGACACTATATAGCAGTTGCTTTAGGCTTGGTTCATAAATCTGGGAACATGACTTGAGGAGACACATAGACTGCCTTGCCTTGCTTTCATCTCACTTCCTAGTCGACCTGCTTCAAAGCAACACCCCATCTTAATCTTTTTTTCCCCTTCAACGTTTTCCTGATCCAACCTGCTTTTCCCCAGGTAGCTGTTTGCCCTGCAAGTACCTGTAGGTGAAAAGGGCTAAGCACTTCTTCCACCTGTTGCTGCTGAAAACAACTTTGCAACCCCACCCCCTTCCAAATGACTGAGGCCCAGAGGAGGAGCCAGGCGCCCCTGCTCCTGGTGCGGAAAACCCCGACGCCCCCAAACTAATTAGCATACTTAATTTGCATATTAAGTTTTGGGTTTTTTTTTTGCTTTTTTCTGTTTTTTTAAAAGGTTTTTAGGGGTTTTTTTAGGGCTTCTAATCGTTTGTGTATGCTTTGCCAACTTATCTTGTGTATAGGACCCTCCCGCGACAATCTCCAGGGGCGACGATCGCTCCTCTGCTCCGGGCGCGAACTCTGTAAAGTGCCCAGCAGCGCTTTGCAGAGTTCACGCATGCGCAGACCGTCGATTGGAAATGTGGTTTCTCACAGGGGAGTCCCCCCCCATGTTCCTGTAGTTCTCTTTTTCAACCAAAGAAGCAGGGTTCCTCCAAGAGGAAACCCCCTTTTGAAAAAATGGGCTGCCCTCTCTGGTTCCAAGCAGGAAGTTTCCCTCAGAAGTAATCAAAGTTCAATTAACTGAAGTTCAGAATTAATCAGAGCTGATTGGGTGGTTTCCCAGGGTAACCTTTCCATTCAGAACCAGGGAAACGAGCTTTCAGGTATCCATGCAAGCCACTAAGCAAATCAATCACTGTACTATAGCACAATTCATTCACACTCAATGTAGCGTGGGCCCTTGCTATCTGCCTGGGATCCGTTCTGGGACCCGTGGTAAGGCAAATCCACAGATCCCGGATCCACAGATAGAAAGGATCCACTGTACTTGTCTGCCTCTCTCACCACCTTCCAGGTTTGGGGGACAGCAACAAGAGGGCAGTTTCTCATCAGGGAACATGGCCCAAGGGAGGAAAGTATTGCAAAACCCACACATTCTACATGCACCAATTTTATAGAAGCAGCGCTGGCAGGACTTTCCCCAGGGCAAGGGGACAAATGTCCCACCATTACCCTGAGGAGACCTCCTGCCTGTTAAATTCCTCTTTAGGATGCAGCGTAGCCCACGCTGGCACTGCTGCATTGGCGCAGAGGAACGTAGGTAGGATTGAGCTGTCAATCATATATCTCTCATGTAACTTACCGATTGGCCATCAAAGGAAGTGCTTTGTGCTCTGTCCTCCCTCAGCTATCATGGTGTCTGATTCTGACAAGGACATTTACTCCGGTACTATGAACATTTAAAGAAGAAAATCAAATAACTGCTCAACAACATTCAGTGTACTTTAAAATTATCCTGTGATAATGACTGTGGATTGTTCAGAAAACATAAACTAACCAGTTTACATTATTGAAGGGGTAAAAACGTTTCTGGAAAGGCTGTCAAATAACATTATTTGGTATTTCCTTATTCCTTTAGAGTGGCACATAAGGTAGGCCCCCATATCCGCTGGGGATATGTTCCAGGCCCCTCCGTGGATACCTGAAACCGTGGATAAGAGCGAACACCCCCTCCATGGTTTCCTGAGCCCCCCTGCCTCCCCTGCAGGCAGGCATGCTCGCCCCC
This sequence comes from Plestiodon gilberti rubricaudatus, assembly GCA_026170595.1. Taxonomy (NCBI): domain Eukaryota; kingdom Metazoa; phylum Chordata; class Lepidosauria; order Squamata; family Scincidae; genus Plestiodon; species Plestiodon gilberti. The sequence continues at coordinate 191,233,334 of JANXHW010000001.1, forward strand.
ACAGCTCTTATTTTTTCTTTCAGCAAGCTTTGTTTCTTCCTTAAAACAAAACAGAGAAGCAGCCTCCATTGCAGGCAAGTAGAACGAGACTAAGTCCTAGAGAGGCTCTGCAAGGTTTCTGTTAACCTTTTCCAGTCTAAGGCTGGGTCAACTAGATGTGAGCACCATTGTCTAGTTTGGCAGGTTACATTTTCTTTAAAACAGCAGTTGTGAGGGGGCTCAGGATTGTGGTGGGAAGATAGGGGTGCTTAAACCTCTACCTCCCTGCCATTTTCCCGCCCAAAACCACCCATGAAACTGCTATGGCCCATGAAGGTAGTGTTTGCTTGAATTTGCAAAGCGTTAGGAACAATGAAAGCATAGTACACAATTCAAAGGAACTTGGTTCACTTTTAGAACCTTTACTTTAAAAATTAAACATAACTGAAATAAAGTCAAGCAACAGCAGGCCACATGTAGTGCATGTTGCAAATCCATGATTTGTGATGTTGCAAAAGCAGCTAGCAGCCCTGAAAATAGTATCATTGGGCAGCAAGCAGGAAAGGGACGGGGTTTCCAATGGTCCCTTTATGGAGTGCCCTGCAGACTTCTCAGCGTCATCGGAGCCCCTCTGCACCCCTGTTCCGATCAATAGGCTGTCCAGGACAAGTCACAAATTAGATTAGTTTTATTGACTATACTAGACCATCTCAGTAACTGTGAAAACAACAAAGAGTCTTGTGGCACCTAAAGACTGACAAAATGTATCAGGGCATAAGCTGTCATGGACCACAGTCCACTTTGACAGATGCATGAAGTGCAATCCTCAGTTGTGTGTGTGTGTGTGTGTGTGTGTGTGTGTGTGTGTGTGTGTGTGTGTGTGTGTGTGTGTGTGTGTGTATTTGTAGAGAAAGAGAAAGTTAAAAACAAGGGTGTCAGATAGCAAGGAAAACAAGAGGGTTCACCAAATGGCTCCTTTTATTGCTAACTCGTTTTTTAGATGTCACAAGTCTATATTTCTGTTGCAACGAAGCAGAAAAGAGATTTGAAGAAAACAAGCAAAAAACTAAACACAGTTACATGGCTTTCTCTCTTGTTTGCCGTTGACATAGACAAAACCAGGCATTTGTTAAGAAAAATATTTTATGGACCTGCTTTGCCCTAAGAATGCTGTTCTAATGATAGTGAGACAAATATAGTTTTTTGGTAATCCCTCAATTTTTGTTAATGTGTTTTCCTTTTCACTGCATTTGTAATTAATCAAATAAATAACAGTTCAACATTCAGCTTACCAATGAGGAAGAGGAAACAAAAGGCAAGGAAAAGGATAAACTAATAATAGAAAAAAAAAAGAATTATATTTTCTTGTGCTTTAATTAGTCGTGTTTTTTTTTTCCAATAGAGAAATGTTTTCAACTGGGTATAAATTTTAAGGAATATTAATCACCCAGACTTTGTAACAACTGCAGAGTTGCTCAACAGGAATCCGTCAGTGGGTGTTGAAGCTGACCCAGTGCATTCTGGGTATGGACTGAGGAGCCAAACCCTCATTGCTGTGGAGACATGTTCAATAAATCTGATAAGTACAAAGCTTTACTGCTTTAATTCAAGTAGCATTCAAGAAACTGGAACATGGAGTGAATTGTAGGGCATTTCAAGTAAATAATGACATGTAACAAGCCTATATATTACAAAGAACAGACACTATTACTAAATAAATCACAAACAAACATTGAGGGATATTAGATCAGAACCCTGTTGTTCAGAAAGTGATGTCTACCACTTGAGGTTAAAAAATTGTTTTTATAATGTGCTAGTAAATCCCATATTCTGTCTTGTTCAACCAGAAGAAGGTAATTGAGTTCACTCATTCAAGTACGGCTTGCTGTGGTTCTCTGCAGATTTCTAGGAATCAGAATGGAACCTAAACCCTCTGTTTCACTATTCTTTGGGCTATGCATGTACTGGATGCATGTAGGGCTCTGCATGTACTGAAGGGCTATCCATATACTGCATTTTTTAGGCATATACTTAACATATTTTCAGTATCACAATTTATATGGGTAGTGCAATAGAGGTTTAGTTTTCTTTAGATGAGAGAGGGTGGACACTGAAGCGTTGTTGGGGTAGGGGCAGGGGCCCCAAGGCGGCGGGGGTGCATACTTGCCTCCAGGATGCGTCTCGTCGTCTTGGAGCCGGGGGCCCGCCTGCCCGCCCTGGAGCTGTTTGGCTCCAAAATGGTAAGCAGAATGGCGGGGGGGCGTGATTGGTGCCGCACCGCGCGCTCAAAACTGATGTCATGCATCACAGAGGGTGTGACTTGCGGCGTCATGTGGGGGGCGCGTCGGTGGGCCTCCCACGTGGGGGCGTAGCTCCATTTCTGGGTGGACATAGGAGATGGGCAGCCCAATCCTACCTAAAGTCCCCCGTGCCGATGCAGTAGCGCCGGCATGGGCTATGCTACACTCCCCTGGGAATTTTAGTAAGTGAAAAGTCTCAGGGCAAGTGAAAAGTCTTCAGGGCAAGGGGAAAGGCCAAGTAAGTGAAAAGTCTCAGGGCAAGTAAGTGAAAAGTCTTCAGGGCAAGGGGACATTTGTCACCTTGCCCTGGGGAAAGCCCCAGCCGCTGCTATGGGTCAACTCGGGCCTGCATCAGTGATATCACTGGTGCAAGTCTGTGTTGACTGTTGCCGGATCAAGTCTGGGAAGGGGGATAAGATATGCCATGCACCAGTGCCTCCAATCCCAACCCTCTCTCAGGTCCTGTAAGGGAGTCCGGATCGGGGACCCCGGCAGTGGGGTGTCAAGGGCCAACCCTGAGTCTTGGGAGGTGTCAGACTCTGGGGAGACCTCCAGGCCGAGCCTGCAGGGGTGTATCAGGATGCCTTAGAAGAGGCCTCAGAGGGACTCCAGGGGAGGGGGTTGCCGCACACAATTCCTCCTCCTGGAGCCGATTGCAGGAGGCTTGCCTGGCTGTCGCTCCTATTCTCCAGCCAGCCTGCTCGCAACTGACTAATCCTTGGCCAGGCATCCCTTATATACCCCTCCCAGCTACCTGGTCCCGCCTCCCCAGGCTCTGACCCAATCCCACCACGTCTGCCTGACAGGCAGGGGTGAGTCTCTCTTCAGGATCGGTACCATCCTGGATTCCTTCCTTGCTGCCGGCATCTGCTGGGAGCCACGACCGGGGCCTGCATTAGCCAGCTGGGCTACGGGTCTGCTGCCCCTCAGTGGCTCCCTGCCAGTCCCGGGGGTTGCTCGGCTGGGTCGAGGGCGCCCTGTTCCGCGGGGTGGCGACGGCCCCCATCTAGGTGCAGGGTCGGCGCCTGCAAATCTGGCCTCTCCCCCGCTGTTCCTGCGTCGGAGGGCATTGTGCTGCTTGGGAGACCTCCTGTTGACTGCGGCAAGACGCCGCGGTTGCTGCTGTTGCCTGGTTCCCGTGCAGCGTTCCGGGTAAGTACGGGGCTCGCCCCGAGTCCCGGACAGGTCCAATCTGCCCACCCCTCCCCATGCCCAGTTCTGCCCCTCCCTGCCCCGCCCCATTTGCTCCCCCCATTTTACCTGCTCCAGTGGGCATTGGTCCACACACCAGCGCCAGTAGGAAGGCTCCAGCCTTCCCGCTGGTGCTGCTTTTTGTTGTGCTGTCGCAAAGTGCTTTACGGCATTTTTGTGACAGCCAGTACCAGCAGTGAGCATGCTCCACCGGCACAAGGTGAGTATTGGGTTGTGCCATTAAGGTTGTGCCATTCATAACATTTACCTTTTATAAAACAATGTATTTGTGGACAGAGGAGCAACTAGCCCTCCCGGCGCCCAGGGCAAGGACGGGGCCTAAGTGACATGACGTCGACGCCCCCCCCCGCCGGTTTCGTTACCTTTTGGGAGTCGTTCGGGCTCCAGGGAGGGAGGGAGGGCTGAACAGAAGACGGCCGAAGCAAGAAGATGCCGACGGCAAGTGCGCCCCCGCCCGCGCCCGGAAGTGGAGCAGCTGCTCCACGCGCTCCGCCCTAGTCACGCCGCTGTAAAGTGGAGCAAACAACATGCACCTTTATCAGGCAGCAGGTCTACTACCTGTCTTCATGTCCCGAGAGAGACCCTGAACCTTCAAGTGCTTTCAGCTTCTTTTCAGCAATGTTTCTAACTGTTCTGTTGCACTGAACAGCTCTCTTTTCAGCTCCCTTTTCTATTGTTCAGTAGATCTGGGATCTAGTGTTGCACTGGTGCAAGAGTTACACAGGATTTGGCTGCCAGTCTCTCTTTCATGACCAGAGCATGAATTGACCTAGTTCAGTGTTTCTCAAACAGTGGGTCGGGACCCACTTGGTGGGTCGCGACCTGATTTTTGGTGGGTCCCAGGTGATGGAAAGTTCAGATAAGTAACTGCCACAATCCCTGAGGTTATTCAAAAATCAAATAGCTGCTAATTGCCCTTCAAAGACCTGAGCTCCTGCAGTTTGCAAGTTTGTGAAAATATAGGGAGATAAATGTTTGAGCGTCTCGTAAAGCTAGGTGGGTCTCGATAGAGTGTTACCTTAAACGGTGGGTCCCGGTGCTAAAAAGTTTGAGAACCACTGATCTAGTCAATGTGAGGATAATTGAAGTCCCCCACTATCACAACTGTGTGTCTCATTGATGCAGCTCTGATTTTTTTCATCTCAAAGTCCCCTTCAAATTTTTGATCCGGAGGATGATAGCATGCATTCACTATTAAATTGCTCCTTGGCTTGGTAATTTAAACCACAGCTATTTTATGGCAGAGTTGGATTCCTTTTCCATTTCTGCTCTTCTAGATTCTACCCCTTCTTTTGGCATAGAAGGCCATTCCACCTCCAACATGCCCATACCTGTCCCTCTTACAGAGTTTGTGCCCTGGGATTGCAATATCCCACTAGTTCTCTGCATTCCACCAAGTTTCCATTATGCCCATTATATCAACGTTTTCCCTAGCCACCAAACATTCCAGATCCCTCGTCTTAGCTCAGAGACTTTGGACATTTGCATAAAAACAACTATATACTGGGTACCCTGAGAAGGGTCGCTTTTCCCAACTTTATCCTTACAGCCCCTCTTTCTATTGGACTGGCTGTCATGTCCCACCTTGCTTCCACTCCTAAATTCTACTCTGTCATTAACCACCTGCTCTAGAACATCTTTGCCCTCATCTTATAGGGATGAATAGTCCTTAACAAGATGTCACTCGCCTCCTGTTGGCTTTCCCCCAGGGGTCAGTTTAAAAGCTGCTCTGCCACCTTTTTAATGTTACACACCAGTAGACTGGTTCTGTCTTGGTTCAAGTGATGTCTGTCCCTCTTATATAGACCCGGTTTGTCCCCAGTGCTGAATGAATATAAAGCTCTCCACTGACTTTACTGTCTCATCCACACATTAAGCCCTCTAAGCTCTATCTGCCTAGTTGACCCTGTGCATAGAACAGGGTAGCACTTCCAAAAATGCTATTTTGGGGGTCCTGGCCTTGACCTTCCTACCTAGCAGCCTAAACATGACCGTGAGAAAATGAAACATTTTTTCACGTTGTTGGTGCTGACATGTACCACAACTGCTACCTCTTCTCCAGCATTCTCTACTAGCCTATCTAGATGATAAGTGATATCCACAACCTTTACACCAGGCAGTCAAGTCACCATGAAGTTCATACATCCATCAAGTTATCTTAATAATCTAGCTGTGTTGGATAGTTTAACAGCGCAATCCTATCCTGCTCCTCCACCGGTGCAGCCAGCAGAGGAGGGCAGAACAGGAGGCTTTGGAGGGGAAAGCGGATTTAAATCCCCTTTGAAAGAGGGTTTTAGAGGGGATTTGGGTCACCTTTCCTTTCCAGGGCCTCGAGTTCTGGCTGCACCGGTGGAGGAGCAGGATAGGATTGTGCTGTAAGGATAGGATTGTGCTGTAATAATCCACTAAATTCAGGGTACCTTCAGATGTGTAATTCCAATGAAGTGTTCTGGTGGTTTTTCCCCCAGATGTTAAAGCAGCACTGCTGTGGTATGCTTTACAGAAGTTTGTATTATCCTGCCAATATTCAGGCAATTAAAAAAAAATAGCACAGGTGGGTTGAAGTACCATTTGTAGCATGATGTATGCAATAGCCTGTTGCCAGTTCATGCTATTCATAATTACCAACTAATCAGGCTCCCCCTTGAACAGTCACCATAACAGAGATCACATATTTCATCCTTTTTGTACATATTCATTTATTAATAATAAAACTACTTTGGAATTTTTGTAATTCCTGTAATTTCTATGCATGATTGCCCAAACTCCCATAGCACACTTTCACAGACCACGATTTGGGGATTATCCCTTTTCTGCTTTCTGGATGCCTCTGAAAACATTTGATGCGCACAGCCAACTCACAGGTGATGCTATGAGATTTGGCTGACATTCCAAACTCTTGCATGATGTGGGACCATCTGCAAACAGGTGCTGTGGACAGAGCAGGTCCTTATAATGAGACAACTGGAGGTGGTCATTTCAGATGATAGACTATTAAGGGCAGGGCAGATGGTGACTGGCACTGCATTCCTGCTGGCCCACTGCTACCTCACCTGTCTACTGCTTCTTAGCAGCATGACGAGGTCCTTGAGTCTTCCTTTTCCTCAGCACTCAGGCTGCAACTGAAAAGGAGGACAAAATGTGGAGAGGACAGTGGTAGGTTAGTAGAGCATTGTGGTGAGGCAAGCGGTGGCCAGGTGGCATTTGAATCCTGGGACAGTCTTGTGGGTGGATGACCTATTCATGCTGAATATACTTTCATATGTTTGCACTTGCAGGGTAGCCATGGCAGAAAGAAATCCATAATAATCCACTAAAGGATTCTGTGAAGTCACTCATAGAGAAAATGCTTGCAGGGGAAAAATAATATAGTCTAAACTGAATACATCAGCATGACACTTTCAATTTTCCTTAAATCTGAACTACCTTTTTGTGATATTCTAATTATCTGTCTGCATTTATGTGCCAGCTATAGTCAAACAGCTTTCGTTGATATTTTTTTTTTTAAGAATGACATGTACACATGGATAAACCAGAAGGCTGTTTGCAAATTGACAGAGATAACACAGTCTTTGTCAACAACCTTAGTGGCAAAAGTGTGTAAACATCCTTCACAAGAGGCATCACTGGCAGAAGAACTACTGAGCACATTGGGGGGGGGGGGAAATCCCAATGCATTTTAATGAGACCCTGAACTGGATGAAAGAATAAGAAAGATATTTTGCACTGAAACAATGGCTGAGGAGAAGACTGGGAAAACAGCTCAGGCACGTGTGACTGAATAATTGAAGTGAGTGAAACATAACAAAAATAATAGAAAAGGGCCTAAAGACATCTAAATGCAACAGACCAACCTCTGTGAAAGTCTCTGAGAAGCACTGTTCATTAATGGGAGACGTGTGGTATATCAATGCATATTTATTCTCCTCCCACAGTTAGATGGATGCATTAACTTAGTGCTATTCATTGTCAAAAACCCATCAAAAATATACAGCCCATAATTGTTTCTGGCTTGGGTTCATATGACCCCATATTGCAGCTTGCATTTTAAATAAGGAGGGAGGTCTGAACGAAAGTGAAGGTCTTTTTTTATTAGATCTTCTCATGCAGCATCCATAAGCATGTAGGATTAATTAACTTTTTATAGTATTCAAGATCATGCTGCTCATGTGTCCCAGACATCCTTTGCCTAAAAACCTCTGCATTCGTATCAACAGGATTCATGGGGCAATCCTACGCTTCTTCTGTGCTGGTGCTGCGGCCTCAACGACGACCTAGGGCACATTCACGACACCCGGCAAGTAACTGATGCTAGTGCCAAGGTCTGCGTCGCCCACCGAGGAGCACAAAGGTCAGTGCCGTGGAACAGGTAAGTTCCGATCCAAGTGGCGTGGGGGCTGGGGAAGGATGGGGAGGGGACGTAACGGGGCAGGGTTAGGGTTACCATATTTTAAGGGACCCAAACCCATCCACCCCGTATTTTTCCCACCACCATTTTTTTTTAATTTTCTAGCCGTGTCGCTGCTGTCTTTTTTTCTTTTTTTGTATTTTCGCGCCATTTTGGCTTTCCTTTATTTCCTGCTCCTCCTGCGGCACTACTGCTGCTGTCGTCCTTGACTGCCGTGCCCCCCGCCACCAGCCAGAGCTCCTCACACACTGGACGCTTTAGCCAGGAACCACGTGAGTCAGTGCAGTTGGATGCTTCTACCTTGCCCGATTCGCAGCCGGGAACCGTGCGAATCTGAAGCCTCCAGCCATGCCCATGCCCGCGACCGGGCCTCTTCGTGACGCTTGTGCCGTGCACCTGCGTGGCTTGAAGAAAGTCCGAAGCTTCCAGCCACGCAGGTGTACAGCAACGCCGGTTGCAATGCTAAGACTCCAAGACGGCTACCATAAACCCCAGGACAGGACCCCAGAATCCAGGTCTGTCCTGGCCATTCTGGGATGTATAGTAAGCCTAGGCAGGGTGAAGGTGGGCAGATCAGGCTTGGGGGGGGCAGCGTCACTGGCAAACACCAAATCCTATGCTCCCTCCCAGGCTTTTTTTTTGCTTACATAGGGCTTCTTGGATCTGTGCCAGCAACATAGCTGGCATGGACCCAAGTAGCCCCATTGAGGAGACTGGGGATTTACTTGGTTTAAGGGGACAAACATTCCCTTACTCCGAGGATACCTCCAGTCCGCACCTTTCCAGCACAAGATACAGCATGTGCATAGCACCCACGCTGCACCAGTGCTGGATAGGATTGGGCTGCCCACATCATAAACCCATCATGCATAAAAAAGGCATGCTCAGGTGGCAATTTCCAGAAATAGCAGAGACAAAGAAGACATCTTTTGTTGGATAGGCCAAAGTGAAGTTTTTTTAAAAAAAATTACACATTTATGAGCCATACGAAGCTCTTTGTATAAACATAAGGTTCCGGCAGAAAATGAAACAGATTGAGTTTTGTCACATATCTCTGTTTGATGCCTTGTCATGTCATCATTTGGAAGTAAAAATTAGAGCGAGATGAAACCGATTAAACTGTAGATCATTTAGACTGGTCCATTAGTGAGATAACAATATCATCCAGCACTTGACTTCCATGATCTTGAAGAAAGTTATGCTTATTTGGTTGCTTAATACAAGAGGGAAAAATAATTACTTTTCATATAATAACATTGCTATGCTGAATGAGATCAGCGATTTATTTAGTTTAATGTTCTTGGCTAAGATAAACAATGGTCAACCAGATACCTTGGCGGAGCACACAAGCAGGGTATGATAGGAAGCCAATTTGGACAATACTTTTCTGTCTAGATCCCTACCATACAATTAGGGATGTATTACCGAGACACAAGTGTGAGGATACACACATGATCACAAGTGTGAGGATACACACATCATTACTCAATGATCTTTGATTTTGTTCATAGCACATTCTTACTGTGTATTGGCATTTACAAACTGTCTAGAAGAGATAAGAGTCAGAAGTCAATGAAATGAACAAATGCTGGGTTATTGAGGAGTTATTTACAATTAAAGAGTAGGGGGAAAGGAATAGGTGCAACAGAAATAACTGTGTTTGGCAACTGACCAAGTAGAGGTGTAATGCTAAACATCAGTGTTTTGCAACTAGCCAGAGCTGAGTTCTTGCTCTGAAAATCTCAATAGCTAGGACGGGAAGATGCAAACACACCTCAGGGAGAGAATAGCGAGGTAGAGGGTATGTTATTTCAGTGACCAAAGAAGGGAGAAGTGGTTTGCTAAGGGAGAATGCTAGCATGAAGAGGCAACTTGTATGGTGGTGAGGCAGTTTTCCAAGGAGGCCAAAGGATTCCCTGAAAATAAGGGGCTTGCAGCTCCAGAAGGAACCCTAGGTTTGAGGTTAACCTATAGAAATAAAGGTGGAGAATTTAAACACAGAGATGCAGCTGCAGCTAACTTCCAGGAAAATTGCTATCAGGGAGGAGGAAAAATTATTACCCTGTTTCCCTGAAAATAAGACCGGGTCTTATATTAATTTTGGCTCCCAAAAAACACAGTAGGTCTTATTTTCAAGGGAGGTCTTATTTTGGGGAAAACAGCATAGGGTCTATGCCTCAAAGGCTTATAAGCTCTCATTCACAGCTTCTGAAAAAACAACCTCTTGTTAAAGAGGATGCTTCCCTGGTTTAGCAATCTTGATAGATGATCATGACCCCTTCACCAAGTCCCTAGTATAAAGTTATTGATGAACACTCAGAAGAGTGTGGGTAGTCTTTAACTGTGGTTGTAAAGAGAACAGTCAGGCACACCAGACAGATAGAGAACCTCATGGAACAAGGACAGGCCTGGACACTCTGTTCCTTGGAGGAGGAACCTTGCCGACGCCAACTAAAAGAGAGTCAGCAGAAGATTCCTGTAAAAGATAGACTGGAAACTGGCTAGGAAAGAAAAGGGAGAGGGAAAACCACCCTGCAGAGGTATAAAGGTAAAGGTGACCCCTGACAATTAAGTCCAGTCGTGTCCGACTCTAGGGTGTGGTGCTCATCCCCATTTCAAAGCAGAAGAGCCAGCGTTGTCCGAAGACGCCTCCGTGGTCATGTGGCCAGCGTGACTCTCCTTGCTGCAGCGCGTAGCATGCGGCTGGAACACGGAGCGCTGTTTACCTTCCCGCAAGTGGTACCTATTTATCTACTCGCATTAACATGCTTTGGAACTGCTAGGTTGGGGACTGCCTTGGAAAATGGTGCCTGTACTTGTTACTAATGGTGCAATCCTGTCTAGACATGGACCAGTGGAGTGGCCACTTCACCCTAAGAGTAAGTGGCACCGATGGAGAGGCTTGTGCCAGAATGTTGTAGTGCCGTGGCAGCGAGGTGAGTCCCTGCCAGGTGATGGGGGGACATGGGGAGGACAGAACAGGGCGTTTCGGGGGGTGGGGGGATTGGTTGGCTGGGAAGGGATCAGTGGTGGCCTTCTCCGCCAAATCCTATCCCCCTTCCTGGGCCTGGCCGTTTACAGGGCCAGCTTGAATGTGTGGCAGCAAAATATATGGCGCACATTTGAGTAGACCCATTGGGGTGACTGGACCCTACTCGGGGTAAGGGCCCTGGGTCCTATCTGGATAGGAAGCAGTGCCGGCTCTACGCCCGTGCTGCAGCCTAGTTACTACAGTTTGACCCAGGTATGGCCAAACTAAAACTGCTGCCTGATACCACTCCAAACCAAGAAAAAATGAACCTACTTAGCTCAGTTCCTTCCCACACAATCTTCTTGATAGTTCAATGTGGGGGCCAGGCACTGGCATCACTGCAGGGGGGGCAGAGCTCTAAGTTCCTCCGTGATCCAAGCCTCCGTTACACGCAGGAACAAAGCGCTCCGCCCCCGCGCCTTCCGAACCAGCCAAAGCAGTGAAAACAACGCGTCCCTGCGCGTTGTTTTCACCGCTTTGACTGTTTTGGAAGGCGCGGGGGCAGGGCACATTGTTCCTCCGTGTAACGGAGGCTCGGATCACGGAGGAACTTAGAGCTCCACCCCCCCTGCAGTGACGCCAGTGGGGCCAGGCCAGGCAGGGGGCAATCCAGGGGTGGGAGATCTTGGTGGCAGTTGAGATCCTGTGCCCCTTTCCTCACCTTGAACCACCCTGAGTCTCCTCAGACTTATGCCAGCAAAGTAGCTGGTGTAGGTCCGAAGAGACCCAATGGAGCCAGGTGGGAGGTAAGTAAGCTACAGGGAGATAAGTACTGGAAAGTTTTACTTACCTCTCCTGGGCTGTTTGGTCCTCTTCCCCCCCCCCTTGCCATAATATGCAGCATGCAGTGTTGTGTGCTATGGGTTGGTGAGGGATAGGATTGGGTCCTAAGAGACTGAAGGGGGGAAAAATGAAAAGGAAAACACATTGATCAAGGTTTATCAGTATTGTGTGGGTAGGCTGAGGGAGTGAATCTGCAGGTCCGTGGGAAAACATATGGTGAGACAAATAGAAGAAGGCAAATGAACATAAATGCACAAGAAGTTATAATTACAGTTGAAGGCATATTAGGGCTGATTTCCTGTGTCAACTCTGTGACGAGCTTCATTTGAGTATTAATTGTCACAATTATCTATAGCCTATTCACCTCATCTTTATAAAGCATTTTGTGGCATATGCTGAATTAATGTATTACGAACTAGAATTTCTGTTACAATAAATGCAGTTCTTGATTTTCAGTCTTGTGTTAGATAACATTTTGATTTCATTTAAACACTGCTGACTTTGTATCTTCCCTGAGCCAAAAGCTGTTTGCTAATCTATCTTGGTTTGGGCCTTGTCAGCAACACAACCTAACAGCGCAAGCCAAACTTATTCAGTGGAGCCACTGAGATGGCAAGTGCAGGGAATATGTGGCTCTGTCCCTCCTCCTACGCACAGTCATTCCAACGCCTGCATGGACCTCTCAAGTGTACAGTTCCAGTTCGCATGAGTAGTTATAATAGGTGATAGCTATATAGTGTCACATTTCTTATCTTGATATTGTCCTTACAACAACAACAACCTTGTAATGTTAGTGTGATGATCCCATATTGTAAGTGTTATGATCCCTCAGCTGGGAGCTGAGGCTGAGATGTCTTGCCTCCTAGTTAAGTCATGGCAGCAGAGGCAAGATTTGAATCAGGGATATCCTGATTCACAGCTCAAGCTCTTAGCCAGTATGCATCACTGGATTCAGGCATGCAGGCATTCAATGAACATGCAAAGGGGAGGGACAGAGCTTTCGTGTTTCCCTTGTGTGCATTCATTAAACACCTGGCCTGATGCCCTGTTGTCTTCAAAGGACTGTGAACACAGCAGTGGTGCTGTCGGTGGCTTTGGATGACTTATCATCAACTGGCAGTCCCACTCCTGACACTTTAATAGAACACTAATAAGTTTATAATGAGCACGTTTTACATTTACTCTTCAGACAAGTACAAACTTAACAAATTAACTTATTAACAAACTTAACAAATTAACTTATTAACTTAAGAGCCCTGCTGGATCAGGTCAAAGGCCCATCTAAGTCCAGCTTCCTGTATCTCATAGCCCAGTTTCCTGTATCTCCAGATGCCTCAGGGAGCACACAAGACAACAAGATAAAGTACCTGTATCCGGTCACCACTCCCTTGCATCTGGCATTAAGAGAGAGGCTACTACTAAAACCAGGAGGTTGCTTATCCCCATCATGGCTTGTAAGCTGTGATGGATTTTTCCTCCATTAATTTGTCCAATCCCCTTTTAAAGGCATCCAGGCCAGGTGCCATCACCACATCCTGTGGCAAGGAGTTTCACAAACTACACACTGGGTAAAGAATTATTTTCTTTTGTCTGTTTAAATCTCCCTCCACTCAATTTTAGTGGATGTCCAAAGAGAGCGACCAAAATGATTAGTGGGCTTGGGCATCTCCCTTATGAGGAAAGGCTACAGCGTTTGGGGCTCTTCAGTCTAGAAAAAAGGCGACTTAGGAGGGGACATGATTGAAATGTACAAAATTATGCATGGGATGGAGAGAGTGGATAGAGAGAAGTTCTTTTCCCTCTCACACAACACTAGAACTAGGGGACATCCACTCAAATTGAGTGGAGGGATTATTAAAACAGACAAAAGAATTTCTTTACCCAGCATGTAATTGGTTTGTGGAACTCCTTGCCACAGGATGTGGTGATGGCACCTGGCCTGGATGCCTTTAAAAGGGGATTGGACAGATTCATGGAGGAAACGTCCATCACAGCTTACAAGCCATGATGGGGATAAGCAACCTCCTGGTTGGAGGAGTAGGTTTTATCTGTGCCAGGTACAAGGGAGTGGCGAGAGGATACAGGTATCTTGTTGTCTTGTCTGCTCCCTGAGGCATCTGGTGGGGCCACTGTGTGATACAGGAAGCTAGACTAGATGGGCCTTTGGCCTGATCCAGTGGGGCTCTTCTTATGTTCTTATGTCCCCTAGTTCTAGTGTTGTGTGAGAGGGAAAAGAACTTTTCTCTATCCACTCTCTCCATCCCATGCATAATTTTATACATCTCAATCATGTCCCCCTTCAGGCGCCTTTTTTCTAGACTGAAGAGCCCCAAATGCTGTAACCTTTCCTCATCACTTCTGGAGTTGTCCAAAATCCTTGTGCTCTAATTAATATTGTTAACAATATACTTTCTTTATCATTAAGAGCATTCCCATTATGCTGTCAAAAAAAAGGAGGGGATATAATGCTTATTTCCATGTCATGAAAATCACCACCTGCTAACTTCTGCAGGACAATTTGCCACTAAAGGCATCAAAGTAAATTGGGCCATTTTTTTTCTGATAAGTTGACAACCCTGGACAAACAATTGTATTATATATGTTAGTCCACTGATTGATGGAACTGGTGTGGTATAGTGGCTGTCAGCCCAATCCTACCCACTTCTATTCCATAGCATGCAGCCATGTCAACGGAGCATGCTGTATGCTATGTGGGGGGCAACCAGAAAGCCAATGAGAGGTAAGTAGAAAAAACTTTTTTAGTTACCACTTGGGAGGCCTTCTGGTCACCTATGGGTCTCCTTGGACCCACACCAGCTATGTAGCTGGCATGTCTCCTCCAGCCCCTGAACCGCCCCCTGCTCTCCCCACTCCACCGTGAACTTCTCCAAAGGCTGTCACGACCTGCTTCCTCTGCCACCTTACTTGGTTTGGCACAGGATGGGTTTGTTGGTGGCAGGCACATGGAGCTGCTGATCTTTTGCGTTGGCATCTCCAAATCGCCCAGCAGTGGTGCACCAATTAGGCATTGACAATGGTGGAACGTGAGTTGGAGTCCGTTGTCATAAATTGATGATAGAATTGGGCTGTAAGAGACTGGACTACATACCAGGAAGTTCAAATCTCCCCTGCCATGAACTCCATTATGGCCATGAGCATTCCATTATCTCTCTCAGGCTCAATTCTCCATCTGTAATATGAGGATAAAAATAAAAATACCAACTCACCTTATGTGATTATTTTAAGGACTGCAGCAAATAATATATGCAAATTGCTTTGAACACTATACAACTGATTTTTATTTATAGTAATAATAGAGAACGTTAAGTATAATGGAGGCTTGCCTCATGCTACACAGGTGGCATGGTTGCTACTGAAAAAAGCCCACTTTGAAATGAGATGAGTTCCATGTAGTTTCCATTATGCATGCAAGCAGTTAATCATATGGATCAGACTCGTCATAAAAAAAAAAAAAATCCTCCTCATAGCAGTGTTGAACTTTTCAGGAACTGCTCGTACCAGCATCGAGATTCTTCTCATGATGGCTGATTGATGTGGCAAGACATTACAGCCACTGCATCAGGAGTATTGATACCTTCTTTATACAGAGTGAAAAGGTATGCTAAAAAGATATTCTTAGTAAAAAATTTCATGGAAGACACACTATCAAGACCATCCTTACGTAAATATGATACTTATGTCAAGACCATTCTTACGTAAGTTCCAATTTAGCAGGCAGTTGGCTAGAAAACAGGGATTGAAATATTTAAAGCCCAGTCCAATTGTGGGCTTACAGCAGTGGATCTCACAATCCACTGCCTTAAGACCCGGTACTGCATTGTAAAAGCCACGCTGCTATCACGAGCTGCAGGACTGCTGGTGCAAACAGCTGGAGGACTCATATGTGCGCCAGTGCCCTGCAGAAGCCCTGCTGGAACAGGTTCAGGGGAGGATTGGGGCGCGGAGTGGGGCAGGTAGGGGGCGGTTCATGGATGGGAGTGGAAGGATCTCGCCTGCAACAGCACACACTAATCTTGGCAGCAACAGCACACCCTTTTCCCAACCCGACATGCTCCTTGAGGCTTCTTGAACTTATACCAGCTAAATAGCTGGCATAGGTCTGAGGAGATCCAATGGAGGTCAGGCAGCCTGCGCAGAGGTAGATAAAACATATTTTTACTTATCACTCCCAGGCCGTCTGGTTGCTCCCCCCCCCACCACCATAGGATGCAGTGTGTGCTTCTGCAGCATAGCTGCATTGTGTAAACTGGTGGGAGATATGATTGGGGCATTAGTATATAATTGGAGCAAAGCACCCATTCCAGGATTCAGTATACCAGCAGAAGGCAGGCATCAAAGAGGGCTTAGCAGACTCCCATTCAAGAGAGAGATTCTTTTGACAGAGGTCTTAGAATAATGAATGATTCTACAAAAGCAATCACTGGAAGAAAACAAATATTTGAGCCAGCGGTAAAAGGAGCTTTGCATAAGTGTGTGATGAGAAAACCAATGCATACACAAATTACACAGGAGCAGTATAACACTGGTGTTTCAAGAAGTAATTTTATGGTGATCGTAATAGCAAAAACATTGGCAGGATAACAGTGATTCAAGACTGAAGCCATGGACCTTGTGTACAGCTCAAGTAAGAGGCTCATCATGGTTTGAATAATGTGTCTAAGAGAACAGAAGGCAAGAAATGTCCCTTATCAGTGAAGATAGCTATGCCTCTTCTCAGCCGCTAGTTTCAATAAATATTTATGATATGCATTGCGTATCATAAATGGAATAGAATGTTGAGTCAGTACTCCCTTTTCCTTTGACTCTTCTATCGGAATACGGTACAGTCCTTTTTCTGCAGAGAGTAACAGCATCAGTCTCAGTAGCAGGAGATATTTGCTAATACAACTTCAGCCAAAAGAGGAATTCAACTGGGCATATTCATTCCACAGAGGATTCCCATTCATTGAGCTGCCCACCTATTTCAACATCTTGTGGACAGATCCAAAGTACATAAATAAGAAAATGCCATATTGAATCAACTTCTGTTACCGCTGTTGTATGCAAGTTTGCAAAGTATGAAGAACTGTTCATCGGGAAGAATAGAAAGATAGCCAGTACCCCAGTGTATGTGCATAAAAATATAGGCACATTAAACAAACAAATGCAGGTACTATATTATATTAATGAGTCATATTAATTTATAATCTGCCATCAAAATCAATATTAATTTTGAATATTATATCCAATGAATATACAAATGATACCTCGTTTCCTTAGAAGTAAGTTCGACCAGGTTTAATTAGTTAATCTCAAGTAAATGTACAGAACATTGTAGCCTTATTGCCGGATTCTATCCATGTTTACTTGGAAGTATGGTAAATCTCATTAAGTTTGTTGAGACTTATTCCCTTATAAATGTGCATACAATTACAGCATTGGATGTTACAGTACAGTCCTATGCATGCCTACTCAGCAGTAAGTCCCACTGAGTTCATTAGGGTTTACTTTCAAGTAAGTGTACATAGCATTGCAACCTTAGTCCAATCAAATGCCTCCCCCACTGATGCAGAAGTGCCAAAAAGGCTCACTCTGCATCCTGCGGGGAGGGGCAGTTCCATAGGTCTCTTTTGCCCTTACCCAGTGGTAAATCTCCATGGCACAGAGGGGTCTACTTGGACTTGCGCCAGCGAAATCGAAGTGAAGTCCATGGTCACAAGATAAAAAAACCTGCTGTTCCAGCAGGGTTTGGAGTCAGTAAATTCTATTTGTGTTGAATTTAAGGAATAAACTAGTCTCTCTTTGAATTTGGGGCTCTCAGGGGCTCAGTTAGATTGATTGCATGGCTTAATCAAAAATGTGGCCTTCCTGGCCTGTAGGCCTCTTCTAACATCACATGGTAAAATAGCCATGTTGCTAGTCTGGCCGATGCTCAGAAAACATTGACCATGTAACAAGATCTCTACACCAAACCAAATGCACCAATGTGTATTTGGTGCCCCTGCCTGCATCTTGAATGGCAACAACGCACTGTGTGTGTGTGTGTGTGTGTGTGTGTGTGTGTGTGTGGTCATAGAGTTGAATCCAGCCTCATAAATTGCAATTACCGTAGCTGTTTTCTGGACTCATACGAGATTGTTACTTTGCACTGAAATAGCACGGGCTTGCCTTTTTTCAATGTACACAATTGCTTTTAGGTCACGATATCAGTGGCATCTTCAGCCCTCCTGCCACCTGGGGCTAGGAGGGCGGGGGCTGGCCAAGCCTCTAAATCAGTGGTGGCCAACCTTTCAACATGAATGCTGGCCCTTTAAATGGTTGCATAGGTGAGGGCATTTCAGCAGGTGCAGTTGCTTTAGCAGCACCATCAGCACTTGCAGCTGCCAAGATTCTGTCTTCTACACAACTCTTAAGAACGCAGTAGCCCCAATGGTGGAAGGTTGGCCACCCCTGCTCTAAATTAAGTCTTTGCAATAACACAAAGAAGATCATTGGACCTCCTTAACCGGCAGCAGGAACTGTCATTCGTGAACAAGGTGTGGTTTCCGCTTCTTGGACAACACACAAGGGGGGAAAAGCTGCAGCTGGCCAGTGTGCAACAACCTGCCTCTGCCTCTAATTGATCAGCCCGTTCTGCACCTCACTCACACTGTTACATGGTACTCCATAACTGTATCCCTTTAAGAGGTCATGCAGGGTTTGCGTAACTAGGCAACAAGCTTCCGTTTTGAATCAGCAGTTAGTGCTTCTCAACTACAAAAAGTAACGATGCTCCTCAACAGACAGTAACATCTACCGGCTTGAACAAGCCGCGTTGGTTCGTGTGTTTGCTTTGATAAAGTTACAAGTGTGTAACGAAACGTCAGCAAGTGTCAGTAATATTGCCTGCCAGCATCAGATAGTCCAGGAGAACGCAGTTCAGCTGCTTGTCTCTTTAAAGCGATCACGGACATCAAAGGATTTTCCACTGGCAAGCCTCAGGAAATTTTCTATCTCTATTTCCTCACAATAAATACATGGCTGGAAAACCCATTAAGCGTACCTCTTTACTAGTTACAAATATAAATGTTTGCTTAGTTAGAAGAGCTCTTATGACCCAAAATTTAGGACAGATTGAAGTGGGATCAAAGCAAGGATAACATGTGTATTTTTAGGAATATGTTTTTTTTGTTTTTTTTAATAGAGGCATGTTATGAAAACATAGTTGTGGCATTCTGTTTGGTACCAGCATTTACTATGCCAGCCTCCTCTCATTTGTGTATCAACAGTTACCCCAGCAGGGCTCTGAGAATGACAAATATGGGTTATCTAGAGTAAGATCTTGAACAAATGACATCCTTCCAAAACTATTTATTTCATTGTACTGTATTCAGATTCCACCATTCTTCTATCATGGACTTTAAGGGGTTTGCAAGTGTTTACACAATTTACACAATTCTATTTGCCATCAATTCCTGGCAAATAGAAGGGGCAGAAATGGAAGCAGTAACAGATTTTACTTTTCTGGGCTCCAAGATCACTGCAGATGGAGACAGCAGCCATGAAATTAAAAGACGCTTACTCCTTGGAAGGAAAGCTATGGCAAACTTAGACAGCATAATAAAAAGCAGAGATATCACCATGCCAACAAAAGTTCGCATAGTCAGGGCGATGGTGTTCCCAGTAGCAATGTATGGTTGCGAGAGTTGGACCATAAGGAAGGCTGAGCGCCGAAGAATAGATGCTTTTGAACTGTGGTGCTGGAGAAGACTCCTGAGAGTCCCTTGGACTGCTAGGAGATCAAATCAGTCAATCCTAAATGAAATCAACCCTGACTGTTCCCTGGAAGGACAGATACTAAGGCTGAAACTCAAATATTTTGGCCACCTAATGCGAAGAGAGGACTCTCTGGAGAAGACTCTGATGCTGGGAAAAATTGAAGGCAAAAGGAGAAGGGGAAGGCAAAGGATGAGATGGTTAGACAGCATCACCGATGCAACGAACATGAAAATGAGCGAACTCAGGAAGATAGTGGAGGACAGGAAGGCCTGGCGGGATGTGGTTCATGGGATCACGAAGGGTCGGACATGACTTAACAACTGAACAACAACAACAAAAGTGTTTACACATCCAGATTTCAACTTGCTTAATACCAGCATGGGCTGTAAGATATGTCCTTAGACCATGCCTATGATTGTTAACAGGCAATGTTTAATTGAAGCATCAAGGTCTCCAAAATTGTATCTCTAAAGCAGTGTTTCTCAAACTGTGGATCGGGACCCATTTGGTGGGTCGTCGCTACCTGATTTCTGGTGGGTCCCAGGTGATGGGAAAATCAGATAAGTAATTGCCACAAGCCCTGAGGCTATTCAAAAATTAGCTAGCTACTAAGTGCCCTTCAAAGAGCTGAACTCCTGCAGTTTGCAAGATAGCTGCTAATAACCTTGCAAGCAGCTGAGCAATTTACTTGTCAATAAATATATTTCTTTCTAGATCACCTATTTTTAAAGTCTCATAAAGCTAGGTGGGTCCTGATAGAGTGTCATTTTAAAAAGTGGGTCCCGGTGTTAAAAAGTTTGAGAACCACTGCTCTAAAGGATGTTGGCCATGCAGTGGCTACCTTGAATCTCCCAGTAACCATGAAAAGAGGGGGAATGCCACAATAATAGAATCATTCTCCGGAGGAGCACAGATACCTGCCACTCATCCTGTTTTCAATAAGCATCAAAGCTCATAAGGGCACGGTGCCTTTGTAATAATGGCGGTGCAAAGAGAAGTAAGGCAAAACTAAATACGAACCGGGAAGACTGTGGGAAACTGAATTTGAAAGGAAGAGAAATATGTCAATATGAAAAGTGAATGTTCAGGACCTCCCTAAATGGG
Organism: Plestiodon gilberti rubricaudatus; assembly: GCA_026170595.1. Lineage (NCBI taxonomy): Eukaryota > Metazoa > Chordata > Lepidosauria > Squamata > Scincidae > Plestiodon > Plestiodon gilberti. The sequence continues at coordinate 191,253,909 of JANXHW010000001.1, forward strand.
TTAGCAGATGTTCCAAAGCCTTGCATAACTTGACAAATGTATAGTTCACTCTGCTGTGGAGGCTGTTTACTTTGTGAGGGATTTGACAGTGGGAGGTGTTATGAATTGATTTTAATAATTAGTTTTGCCTTTCCCCAGGCTTTGAAGCTGCTGCTGCTGCTTGCAGCATATGAGAGTGTTGGGTGCTGTTGTTGTTTTTGTCTATTTTTGCTTAATTCACACTTATGCTCAGATCAGGGTATCTTTTCCTTTTCTCCCTTTTACTTGGCATACGTTAATATGGGTATATTCCTTCTTCTCCCCCCCCCCCTTTGTGTGTGTCATTAATGTACAGAGGCCACTTAAACAGCAAAGAAGCAAATTTCAATTGGACTCTGCATATTTCATGATGGTCTTTAATTGCTCAATATTGACACAAGATCGGTTTGTTTTGCTCATTAAATGCAGTGGCCTTTAGAGCAGGGTTATTCTAAATTGAAATATCAAACTCAAATGTAGTCTCTGGAATGTACATCTTAAAACATTTTGGCATTAATCTTTCCATGTAGGCACAGTGATTGGCATAGACTCCCTCTCTGTTCTTGGCTATCTCTCTGCATGTGCTGCACACTATACTGTGCATTCACTATACTATACTGTGCATACATTAACCTGTACGTGCATCCCATAACTTACCCAGCCTTTTGTCTCCTTCCCAGGAGCTCAGCGGCGCCTGCAAGTTCCTCACACCCCTGCTGAAGTAACCTCCAAGATGGTGCCCTGCAGAGAAAAGAAGAAACGGGATGAGAATAGAGGAGATATGCACAGTCTTCGTCTTCTATGTAATGGCAGATGTAAACGCACATCAAGAGAGCACCTGGCTATTGTTGTGCCTGAGCAGGGAAAGATCCTGTGATAAGGGGGGGCATGATTATAAAATTATGCATGATGTGAAAGAGAGTGGACAGATAGAAGTTCTTCTCCCTCTCTATCAGCGCAATCCTGCAGAGTGGAGGAATGGCGGACTGAGCGCTCTGCTGTTCCAAGACGTCGTAATTGTGCCATAAAGCACGTTTGCAATGCCTCGGGAGTAAGGGAGGCCAGCGCAAGGCCGGCCGCCCTCACTCCACAACTGGGATGTCCCCACAGCCGCCGGAGGAAGGTAAGAGATCCCCCAGCGGGCGAGGGGGCGGTCCGGGTGGCGAGGGAGGGGGGCCATTGGCTGAGCTGGCCCAGGAGGGGGCGGGGATGACATCCGCCATATCCCCGTCTCCCACCAGGCCGGCTCAACCGTTACACGGCCTCCTCCTACTTCCGCCTCCTATTTAGCTGGCGGACATCCCCAGTTTACACCGGGGAAAGGGGACGAACGTCCCCATTCCCCGAGTAGACCTCCGGGCCCGGAATGGGAATAGGATCTGGCGGGTGGCCCTGGGCCACTGGCTGGATCGCTATGTAGGATTGCACTGTAACAATATTAGAATGAGGGTCATCCAATGAAACTGACGGGTGAGAGATTTAGGATGGACAAAATGAGGTACTTCTTTACACAGCATATAATTAGTCTGAAGTATTCATTGCCACAAGATGGTTAAAGCTTGGCTGGCTTTAACAGAGGATTAGACAAACTAATGGAGAACAGGTCCATCGATGGCTACTAATCACGATGACTGTGTGCTACCTCCAATTTCATTTGTAGTGTGTCTCTGTTGCAGAGACTGTTGCAGTTGCAGGTGAGCAATGGGAGGAGAGAAGTACACCTTCTCTTCAGCTGGGGATGCTGGACTAGATGGCCCTTTGGCCTGATCTAACAAGGCTTTTCTTATATTCTTCCATACTTCAGTGGCAAATTTAACTGTTGAAAAAGAATCAAGCTTCAAGGATGCAGGGTAGAATAACTGGGCAGAATAACTGTAGATGAGTAAAGAGACATTCACCTATAGAGGACTTATTGGACTTGACTAAACTGTACAGAATGGGCCTGTAAACAACCATTAAAAATCCTTTCTGGTAAGATCACAGGTGCAGAATTTTTGAACCCAATAAAATGAAACTTTGATAAATGAACTGTTTACTAGTGAGGGAAAACAGTTCAATTAAATACTGTTGCCCTGTTCTTAGGAAGATAAAATGGGGTGACATATGCATTATGTTTTGATGTCTTATGCCACACTTGGAATTTTTGCTTGGGTTAACATTCTAGAACTGGTCATTCATCATGTTGACATTCATGTTATTTCAGAAAGTAGCATTTTGGCGCAGCTGTGGATAGTCATATCCAAAATCATGCTGTACCAAAGAGTGAGGTCATCATGGAGACACTATTGATGGGCCATGTTAATTCTGTTTTTGGATGCAAGGTTAGATCTTGAGTGTTCTTCTGTTTATCTGTGATCTTGTACTAGCATGACTTAATAAGTTGTCAGAATACAGAAGGTGGATTTAAAGGTACTCATTTTACTGAGCTGGGGCAGTAGAGAAGAAAATAAAATGAAGCATGAAGGTATTCATATTTAATTGACATTATGAGTACAATCCATGGAGTTTACAAGGGAATCTAAATCATATCCAGTAGCGTAGCTAGAGGGGGAGGCGCGGTAAGAGCTGCACAGCACTAAACGGTGGTGCAAAGTAGCACCTCCCACTTGTCATAGAACCCATTCCAGCAGTGAAGGCAACACTGACTTCTCTGCCAGAACAGCTCCGACGGCGAGTGGGAGGCGTCACTTTGCACTGCCGTGTAGCTCCATGCAGCACTTACCGCGCAGCCCCCCCCAGCTACACTACTGATCTTTGTTATAGTTATTACATTATACATTATTATAGTATAGTTATTTACAAAGAATTTCACACTGATTCCTATCATAGTGGTTGCTCTTAGCCAGCCCTATTCAAACATTATAATGAACACCTGAGGAGAGGAAGCAAGATCTTAAGAACTGCTCATTGTTTTTATGTTGTAGTGCAAATGATTCCGAAGTAACATTGAACTGAAACTATTCACTCATGGTTTCATTCATGTTTGCATCAGGTGACATCATCATGCACTTATGTCTTCCAGTAGCAGCTCTCTTGGCCCAGGTGTATCAGTTTCTATGATGCATATTTAGCATATTTATCATGCAGCATGCTAAACATCATGTCGTTTTAGATCCAGCACTTTATTAGTAAGGATGGACAAATCTATTTCCACTCCATATAAACTTAACACAGTTTCATTTCATTTCTGCTCCACTTTCTTCATTGTAACCCCCCCCTGATATTTTTCTGTCACCAAAAATAATATGTATTTTTCATGCACTCCCTATCTAAACAGCTGGTGTGATAATATAGTGAAAAAGATGTACAATTCACTGCATATTTTTATGAAAATGTCGATTAGGTAAAATCTATAGAGTTCTCTAAAATTCAGTGCATTGGGAGAGTTCTAGAATCATATATTTCATTGTGAATTTCAGCAAGAGACAAATCTGGTAATGTTCCCACTTATTGGTTACTTTATATGGACGATTTAATTATATACAAAACTGTTTTACACAGTGAGCAGCTGCTGAGCAGAGCTCAGAGCAGAGCTGGTAAGGTGATTGAGTCTGTGCTCATATATTGAGCACATATTAAGCATCCCTGTTGAATGAAATGTGAGTTTCATTCCACCCCCCCAGCAGTGGCCTCATGGTGAGAAGCATCTCTGAGAGCTTGACCTCTCTCACATCACATTTTCCTGACGAAGAAACAAGCAGGACTATAAATATGTAACGATAATTTTTCCTCATGTAATGCTATCCACACGATAAGACAAAGCAGTTGATAATTCCTCTTTTCCTCTTCCTTGTTTACCGTGGAGATTAGTAATAGAGAATTAGGACAGTTGCACAAATAAGACATAAACTCTAGAAATAGCTTCATGCATTTTAATTTCAGCGCAGTTTATTAAATGGAATATGACAAAGTACTTGTTTGTTTCCACAAAACAAATCTCATAGACTATGGAAGGCTCCCGCTGTCAAAACGGTAAGGATCATTCAAGTGAAGCCCGTGCAAATTGTTTTCATTATATTCCTTAATATTTTCCATCGTTTCTTGGGAAAGCTATTTTCTCTATAGGTTAAAGCTGAATCAGGATCGCTTCCCCACTGTGACTCTCTCTAAGATGCAAAGCCATTTCAGAGATGCAAAGATCAAGAAATGGATCCCCATATGTGTGTATGCAGACAAACACACATGCATGCACGCACACTCCTCTCTCTCTCTCTCTCTCTCTCTCTCTCTCTCTCTCTCTCTCTCTCTCTCTCTCTCTCTCTCTCTCTCTCTCTGGAGGTCTCTCCCATTTCAGGAATTCCCTGATGTTTCCCTGATGTGAGCAAGCAATCACATAGACACATCCTCTTGTCAGGAAACCCTGGCAACTGTGTGGGATGTGGCAGAGAGGACTGCAGGGTGGAGGGACTATGAAAATCAGCAGCCTATAAATATATGGCATGAAAGGTGATGCCTGAAAGTAAGTTACAACCTTTGTCCCAAAAGCATCTTCCCTCCCCATAATCCCATATATTTTGTATTTGGCTATTATGGTAAAGGAAAGCACTTTGTACATTCTCAAAGGCATTGCCTTCTTTTTTCACCTCTCATTCCAAATTGGGAGGACCCAGTAAACCTGGAACCAGCACAGATGATGGCTGTTTCTCTTCTCCTCATTTGCTGAATCACACTAATATACAATGCAAAAGAAGTTTTGCTCTGTCTTCGCAGACAACTTATTTTTCAAGCATGTCTTAAAGTTTATCCAAGAGTCAGCAGATATGTAACCTCATTGACCATGAAGAAACCATAACACAAAAGAAAATGCACACAAGCTGAATAACAACACCACTCCTCATTTATGGATGCAGTCTTAAAACTATTTAATAAGCACAAATTGATTTAGCATCACTGGGCTCTGACAATTAACTGTTGAAGACGCAGATAAATTGGTGCATATAGTTGCCCGAAGCCAAAAACAAAAACAACCCAACTCAGGAAATTAGCAAGGCTTGGCAAGCGAAGCAGTGGGATTGAAGGCAAGGAGCTTGCCCACTTAGCATGCACATTCAGTGGCCGTACTGGGGCTGGTGACATCTGCACAACCCAAATGCTGCACAGGGTTCTCCAGCTGTGCTTGTCATTTGAGGGAATGTCACTCACATTCCTGCTTTGGTTGTAAAGCATCACACCAATACCAATGTCAATCATGGTGGCTGGGGCTTCAAGGCCATTTAGGTATCCTGACTATCCTGCTTACATTCTTTTCCTTGTTCATTTCTTAAATCAATACCGGTAAATGATATATATTCTATTTATATCCCATTTTTCACTCGAGCTTACCAGGTTAATTCTTAAGCTCCAGTCTTGCTTCCTTTTCTAATTAGCATGTTTTTTTTCCATCCTAGGGACGTGCAAAAACTCTGCTGGGAAATGTCACTTGTCCTCCAGAAACCCATTTGGTTTCCCGTGAAAATTCTCAGATATTCTCCTCAGGGGAAACTTTTAAATTTGTTTCCAATTTCACTTTTACAACATTTGGGTGCAAACTGCAGTCCTAAGAGCACAGTCCTATGCATGCTTACTCAGATGTAAGTCCCATTGGACTTACTTCTGAGTAAGCATGCATAGGAGTGAACACAGTGGGACTTTCTCCCAGGAAAGTATGCATAGGATTGCAGCCTATATTTCTTTTTCTTTGGCTCTGACCTTACAGAGCTGAACAGAGTTTCCTGACCCCATTTACCAGCCCCACAGTGCAATCCTAACCAACTTTCCAGCACCGGTGTAGCCGTACCAACAGGGAGCACACTGCATTTTGCAGTGCAGGGGCAGTCATGGAAGCCTCTTCAAGGTGAGAGAACATTTGTTCCCTTACCTTGGGGCTGCATTGCGGCTGCACTGGTGCTGGAAAGTTGGTTAGGATTGCGCTGCCAGTCCATCTGGGGCCATGCTCAGTAGTTACGGCAAGCAAAAAATTCCAGTTTCAATCCCACATAGGGTTGGGAAACCACCGTTTCTGAAACCCTGGGGAGCAGCTGCCAGTCAGTGAAGACAAAACTGAGTGATATGGACCAGTGGTCTGACTCAGTGCCTTCTTATGTGTGCACTTGCAGCAACAGGCTATGGCATGTGCAGCTCCTGACAATACAAAACTCCATGCAGCAATAGCAGCTGAAATTGGTCACGATGGGCACGGTCAAAGTTGCTTGTGATCTGTATAGACCAGCGATGTTCAAACACATTGGTGTACAGCAAATGGTCCAGAGGTGTGCTGTGGGAGTTTGGAGCATAGCAGTTGAAAATTGCTAAAAAAAACTCTTCTGGGTTCTGTGACCCTGTTTCTAGGGCAACTGTCTGTAGTAACAAATTGTCTGTCCCTCTTCCTCTGCTGGCTAAGGAGCTGGCAGAGGAAGAGGGATAGACAATTTTACAGAGACAATTTTACAGACAGTTGGCCTAGATGCAGAGCCGCAGAACCCAGAAGAGTCACCCGGAAGATGGAAGTGATACCACAAGAGGCAAAGACCATAGAGAGTTCAGTGTGCCATGAGATGAAAAATGTTGAAAATCGCTGGTATAGACTCTGGGATCTGGAAAACAGAACACAAATCAACATGAACGTTCTGGAGCTTGGATATTCTGCTGTAGCCATTGGACTACACTGTGCATGATATCCCACACAAAATACTTACATTACATAAGAATTCTTTTGAGAATGTAAGGAACTGTCAAATTTGTGGCAAGACAAGACTAGTAATTTGACTGACACCGGCTAAGGTTTAAAAGTACAGATGGCACCATAACAAAAGCACAGGAAACATGTTTTTTTTCCCCCAGACACTTTCCTTGTCCTTCTGCCATCCAAGGAAGTTTTTTTAAAAAAAGACAGTGTTGCTCTCCTCACCATTAGGCAATTTGTTGTTGGCACATAATCAGTTCTGTTATAACCAAAAAAGCCTATTAAACTCGAAAATTAATACTGAAAGGTTCCTAATTAAATGCTCTCCTCTTACTTGTTTTTGAGATACTGGAGTGGAAGATGCTGGTCCTGATATTGCATTAGTAATTGTATCTCTCATATCATGACGTTGTAATCAGCTTTCGGTAATGTACGTGAACAACTCAAGTGCTAGATCTGCATTTGGAGTTCTAATTGGAAATTTCATTGGATGATAGGTAATTCATGCACTGTCTCGCCTCCTGTCACACAGTTAATGTTGTATGAATGATAATTGAGCCATTGTTAAATGTAAAAGAGAACAACGTGACTTGGAACTGCTGCCCTACACTTTCGAGATAAACGTACCCATTGGTTTCATCTCCAAACTTCCAACATTTTGTAAGTTTGGAGTTTTAGAATGGGTACAATCCAGTTAAAGTTGTTTCTTCTACGGCGCAATCCTGTGTAACTTTGGGCCAGCAGAGGAGCTGCTCTACCAGTCTAGGGGCACCCGGAGAGTACGCTGCACCGGCAGAGAGGCTTGCACCGCTCTTCCAGTGCTGCAGATCAGAGCAGCGCCACGGCGGACAGGTAAGTCCCCAGCAGGCAGCGTAAGGGGTAGGGTTGAATGGGGGCATTCCAGGAAGGGGGATTGGAGGATTGGGTCTGGGAAGGGGGAGGTATTAGCAGAGGAGGCCTCTGCCATATCTTATCCCCCTTCCCGGGCCTGTTGGGTCTTACACGGGCCTCCCAAATGTATGCCAGCAGAATTGCTGGCGTGCATTCAAGGGGACCCATCAGGGCAGCTGGCATGTTACTCAGGGTAAAGGGACAAACATCCCTTTAACCTGAGGTGGCCGCCAGCTGTGCCAGGGCAGGCCCAAACAGTGGTGTCGCTCGAGGTGGGGCAGAACGGTAAGTTCTGCACTGTGCTAACCTCCATTTACTCCCCGGCACTAGGCGGCACTGCCCCCTCGCCGTTGGAGCCATTCAGTGTGGCGAAGGCAACGCACAGGGAGTCTACTGCACGTTGCCTTCGCCACACTGAATGGCTCTGACGGAGTGGGGGTGGGGCCGCCTCGTGCCGGGGAGCAAACAGAGGTTAGCACAGAGCGGAACTTACCATTCCGCCCCACCTCGAGCGACGCCAGTGGGCCCAAATCTGCTCAGGATGCGGCAGGCACCGTCTGCACACCTCCGCATCCTGCTAGACAAGATTGGACTGCCCATATCATATTGGTTTTAAATGGCAATGTTTAATGTCAATATTATAATTACTCACAGTCATATCCCACCCTTCCTACAAGGAGTTCAGAGTGGCATAGATGAGTTACCCCTTTAATATTCACAACAACCCTTTGAGGTAGATTTGGACGAGATGGCCCAAGATCAGCCAGTAAATTAGCTGAGAGGTGATTCAAACCCAGGTCTCCTAGTCTAGATTAACACTCCAACACTGCACTAAGGTCCAAGCATCATTTTTCAAGGTCCAGTGTGAACTTGAAATACAAGTCCCCTCCCATGCACACACTACAATCCCATCAGTATCCTAACACAGTAGCACAGGTTCCTACTGTTACTGAGAACAATGCCACTGATTATTATGAGGTTTTTCCACTTCCACCAGTTGACCCTCCCCCTGACTATGCACAGGGAACTCTGGGATTGGTAGTTCTTGAGAGACCATGCCATACAGGGAAGTACAAATCTGTCTCTCAAATGACAAGGTCTTGTTAACTACTGCACAAGCACACATCCTCTGTTCTAAATAAGGGCTGGTAACGTGTGTGGAGAAGAACTGACATAGAGGGTACTCAATGCTGGCCAGTTCTTTACTGCAAATCTCCCCTCCCCTAGACAAATCTGTTAAGAAGTTGCTCAAACAATGAGCTAGTGAGGACAAATGAAAGTTTGCAATCTAGGGTGCAAAATGATTGGCTGTAATCATCAGACACTCCAAATGGGTAGACTGGCTGCGATAAAATGATGAGAGTTCACCTGCCAAACCTAAGAGGGTTGTAGTGTTATCATTTGTAGGGCTCTGAGCTGACTTGGGGGTGCAGAAAACATGGTTCTCTAAATCTCTCAAGACTTTCAGTGCCTGATAGAAGCCGATAACCTTTTTGTAAAAAAAAAAAAAAAAACAGCAATAACAAATAATCATATTGGAACTTCTGTTCCGTGGACATCTTAATAGCAGCACTTCTGATTTCCATGAATTTTATGTAGTGGTTTGATTAATGCTTTTAAACTTTTGGCCATTGTTGCTGCTGCTGAAGTTCCACAGGTAGGCTGTAGAATGAAAACAATCAATTTTTTTTTGTCATTAATTCCTGCATGTTAGTTTCCCGTCGTGCCTACTGATTTTCATATTTTGTGAAAGGTTAAAGAACCATTTCCTATTCATTCCCCCCTCCCAGTCTGCTCCTGACTTTATGTACTCCAGTCCATTCACTCTTATCTATCTGCAATCAACAAGCCAATTGCTTTGAAGTGGTTCCATCCCGAGTAGTCTCTCTGCCCTCTCAAGAATATCTGGCCCAATGATTACTGTCTGTCTGGGCCTTGGAAAATCTTGGTAGTGCATTTGAAAAGGTGATATGAATCTCACACTTGAAAATATTGTATACTGTACATACTATTTTCGATAGGGTTCTTTCCTTTGTAATAGCAGCATATATAATATTTGCAAGTTTTGCTCTTAGTTTCAGTGGTGCACAGTTTGGATGGAGGAAATTAAATGAAGCCAGGGTCTTTTAAGCAATACAAGATCAACTGAATTCCTAGCTCTTTGAGTGCCAGGGCATATAAAACTTTGGTGAGTTTAGCACTTGAGGGAGAGATTTCTGACATCCGATTCTTTTTTTCCCCCCCAAGAAGTCTTTAAAGTAACATCATTGAGTCTGTCAGTTTCCCTGACAGAATAACTTGAAAGTGGAATTGTGCAAACCACAGGATACTGCAGTTCACCTCAGGCTTGGAGACTGGTTCGAAAGGCTGCCTAGTCTGCAGGGCTTCTGAGCCTATCACAAAGAGAAGGGAAGACAGTCCTTTTACAGCAGCCTGACAAAGCTGCAAGACCCTCCTGGTCTCAACTCAATCAAAAGGCTCACATCCCTGCTTTTGCTTATTGTCCTGTGTTAAAGGGCATTGAAGACAGTGGGAGGTTTACCATTGACTTCCAAGCAAGGAAGAGAGGCTCCTCATGTGCCTTTTCTTAAGATGTCATGGGAATTAGCTTGTCACACCAACTTTTTGTCAATATTTTGTCACTGCAGTTTAATGAATAAAAAAGCCCAATGCTTGTTAACTGCTCTGAAAAAACCCAAGCTCCATTGCTTATCTGATTGTGCAAGTAAACGTCATTCATATCATAGCTTCCTTCCAATGAGATCAGTGAAAAGGGGATGAAGCATAAAATGACATCCCAGTCCTAACAGCACTGTCTGCAGGCTCACACAGCAAGTAGACCAGCAGCGCAATCCTACCCAGCTCCTCCACTGGTGCAGCAGTGGTGGAGGGCAGAACGGGAGGGAAAGGGGATTTAAATCCCCTTTCCCTCCCAAAGCCTCCCATTCTCCCTCCACCACTGCTGCACCAGTGGAGGAGCTGGGTAGGATTGCGCTGCAGGGGTGTCAAACATAAGGCCCATGGGCTGGATATGGCCCATGCAAGCTCTTTATCCTGCCCCCGTAATAAATGGTTTCTCCCAGCAGCACCATCAGCTGCTGAGCTGCAAAGTGACACATTGGCAGAAGCAGCATTACTGAATGGGTGGCACTGGGAGAGCCCAATTTATCATGTGGGCCACCCTTTCAGCAGCGCCACTTCTGCTGAGGTGTTACAGCTGAAAGGGCAGCCTGTATGATAATTGGGCTCTCCCAGTGCCGCCCTTTCAGAAGCACTGCTTCTGCCAAGACACTGGGGGAGAGAGAGATGGAAGGAGACCTCAGAAGGAGAGAAACGGTATGGGGGAAGGGGCAGACCAAGAGGAGGGAGAGAGGAAGACACTGCTGAGGTGCTGAGAGAGCCCAATTACCATGAGGGGCACCTTTTCAGCAGTGCTGCTTCTGCCAAGGCATCACTTCGCAGAAGCACTGCTGAGCTGCAAAGTAATGCCTCAGCTGGTGTATTATCCATAAGGCTGACTAGGCTTCAGCCTAGGGGCCCCGCATGGACAGGGGCCCGCGTCACCCATCAGAGTCCCGGAAAGCTGTAGCAGGGTGAAAGATTGAAGTGCTGGAGAGCCCGAAATACCTGAAAGCCTAGGGACCTGGCCATGGGTTAATACACCCCTGCCTCGGCAGAAGCGGTGCTGCTGAAAGGGCAGCCCACGTGATAATTGGGCTCTCCCATTGGGTAAAAATATTTCTGTCTGTTCTAACTCTCCTACCAGTCAATTTTGGTGGAGGTCCCCTGGTTCTTGTGTTGTGTGAGAGGGACACTCTATCTACCCATGCATAATTTTATACGTCTCAATCATGTCTCCCCCTCAGGCGCCTTCTTTCTAGACTGTGGAACCCCAAACGCTGTAGCCTTTTCCTCGTAAGGGAGGTGTCCTAGCCAGTCACAAATCATGATTTGTGTCACTCTCTTCTACACCTTTTTTAGTTCCACTATTTCCTTTCAAGAAATAATAATGTAACGTTTGTCTCTATGCTTTGAAAAGCTGCTGATTTCTACAGATCACGTTGCTGTTAAAAGCAGAAGAGTTGGTGAAGCTGTGTGTTGTTGTTTTTTCTGGTCAGTTGTCAATCCGTAGCTCAGTAATAGGATAAGTAGAGGCAAAATAGAATGGGGCTCCTGTACTGTCAACAGTTGTACAGAGGTGGGAACTTTGGCAAGCACATGATGCAAGTATGAAAGCTGCACCTGTGGGTGCTCTGTCTGTCTCCTATAAAGCTGTTAAAGGTAGAGGAACCCTGAACATCTTTACATCTGACCACCTTTTCAACTGCCTTTCTGTTGATTTTGTCATGGACAAGAAGAGGAAAACAGCTCTGAGGAAGAAGAAGTCAGTTTGATTAAGAGTCCTCTCTTAATCTCTGGCATTGGAGTCGTCTCCTGACCTTTGATTCACCTTTTTGGAAAATGTTGGTTCCCTCCCTGCTAGAGCAAAACAAGTCCTAAGGTCACTCACTAACAAAATAGGTTTATTTGATCCCCTGTGTCTTACTGAGTTTACACAAGATTGCACAATATTGGGGACCCAGGAAGGATGGTAAACTATTGAATACATTCTGGAGAAAGATCATTTTCTTTTCAGATATAGTGGTGGGAAAATATAGACCTCAAACAGACCAATAGTAAACCTGATTTTTGATCGCAGGAAAGGATACATTCATCACCTTTTGGTTTTACAAATTTAGGAAAGAGTTCTGGAATGTTGCTGAGCTATCTTTTAATGTTGCCTACTCTTGGGAAATTTGAGGATAAAAAAATTGCGCGCTCTCACCGAACAGGTTGGAATGATCTTGCTCTGGCTCTGAGGGGAAACCATGCAGGAACTCCTCTCTCTCTCTCTCTCTCTCTCTCTCTCTCTCTCTCTCTCTCACACACACACACACACACACACACACACACACACACACACACCTTCTTGGGCAGCATACAACCACTGTGGTAAGCTTCAGCTGAAACAAGGCTCCTTCAACACTGCTTGAACAATGCACCTGGGATATGCTATGCACTGGCGTCACTGCGGGGGGGGGGCGGAGCTCTCTGCCCCCCCTGCAGTGACGCCAGTGATGCTATGTAACTAACAGCCCAATCCTACAGCCTATTCCCAAACAGTCCACTGTATTACACGATGCAGCCGTGCTGCTGAATGGGGGGCGGCGGCGGCAACTAGATGGCCTGGAAGAGGTACCAGTAAGTAAAAATATTTTGAACTTACCTCTCTGTAAGATGCCTGGCTGTCAGTGGGTCTCCTCAGACCCAAACCAACTATTTTGCTGAGATACATCTAAGGAGAAGCAGGGAGAATGTCAGGCTGGGAAAATGGGAACAGGATACGGCATGTGCTTCTGCTGCTGCTAAGATCCACTCCCTCCCACCCCCTGCCCTCTACGGTGAGCCTCTTCTGAACCACTCACGCCTCGACTTATTTGCTCTGTTGTGGTCTGTGTGTCCATGTCTGGTGGGTGTGGAGAGCCTCTGGTCATTTAGATGCAAACAGCGGCACGACATCTATGGTGCCAACAGCAGCACTTAACAGCAGCAGATCACAAGATTCGCCATTGTAAATGTCCAATAGAAAGCATGTTAATGCGAGTAGATAAATAGGTACCACTTGCAGGAAGGTAAACAGCGCTCCGTGTTCCAGCCACATGCTACGCGCTGCGGCAAGGAGAGTCATGCCGGCCACATGACCACGGAGGCGTCTTTGGACAATGCTGGCTCTTCGGCTTTGAAATGGGGATGGGCACCACACCCTAGAGTCGGACATGACTGGACTTAATTGTCAGGGCTCACCTTTACCTTTACCTTTACCTTAAGACTACAATCCTATGCACACTTTCCTAGGTCTAGGCCCCATTGAACACAATGGGACTTACTTCTGAGTAGACCTACATAGGTTGTTCTGTGTGTACTATTTTTACATCTGTAAAAGAGTCAACAAGTTGTTTAGTATAAAATTTGTCTTTTGAGTTTTTGGAATAAATTCATTGTTATGCTACACTCTCAAAACTGAACCCACAGAAACAGAGGGATGCATATATCCCTCCAAATCAGCTTCATACCTTTTAGTTACTTAAGTAGTTTGCAGCTGATTTAAATACTTGGAGTTTGCAAATCACATCTATAGGGAGCCCAGACTGCAACATTTGCTCCTCCTAGTCCTTCTTGTGTAGAGATACTCTGCAGCTGTTTCTCTTTGTCCATTTTTCCAATGGTTTTGTTCAGTGCCTTGGTAGATGTGTCCTAGGCTTAGCCCTTATTTGTAGCTGCAGCTGCAGCTAAGACAGAATTAGACCAAGTATTCTAAAGTCAGTCAAGAGAATTTATTAGGGAGCGACAAAAATTATGGGGATAAAAAGCTCTGCCAGTGCATTATCTTGCATGGCCATTTTTCAGTGAATCCACATGGATTTCTTCAGGGTATAAGAGCAAAGATGTTTGCTGGAGCATGCACTCAAAACATTCAGGAAATGGGGAAAAGGGAAAAGGCAGGATGAGGGTGCACTGTGCTGTTTGAGAGGTGAAAAGGAATATGACATTTAAAAAGGAGAAAGGGAGAAATACCGTATTGTCCAGAGAATAGGACGCTTCTGATTATAAGCCGCACCCTTAAAGTTTGGTGCTTTTTTTAAAAAAAAATACATTTTTAACTTAAATATACACATGAGTAGAACAGTACAGCTTTAGTACAGTTAAAGGCATAGGCACCCTGTCCCTTATTGAATCTGGGCATTCTAGTATTAGTTGCCTTCCCAGATCCAAAGGGGGACAGAGTGCACCTGCCCAAATTTCAATGAACTGCACAATCCCATGCATGTCTACTCAGAAGTAAGTCCCATTGCATTCAATGGGACTTACTCCCAGGAAAGTGTGCATAGAATTGCAGCCTAAAGGTAGGCACTCTGTCCCCCTTTGGATATGGTAAGCCTATGCAGGAGCTCTTGCTCTCAACTTTCAAACTGCACTCTCAACTTTTAAACTGCAAGATCAATAAATATCATACAGCCCGGTCCAGCCTAAGGCCTCAGCGGCACAATTCAGGCACAACTGCAGCCTAAGCGCTTTAGGCTCAAGTTGTGCCTGAATTGTGCCGGAGAGGCCGAATTTGTGCTGCAATTGTGCCGGACGTAGGACGAATCTACGACGGACGCCGCGCGCATGCGCAGTACGGGCGCCGGCACAATTCCGGCACAACTGCAGCCTAAGAGTGGGCGTTCCATGGTCGTGACGGGGCGGTTACGAATTTGGGTCGGATTCCAGACACTGGAGAGCCCCCGACATGCCCCCTCGAGCACAACTCCGGCACAAAATTTGGGTCGACAAAAAAGGTGGACTTAAATTTGAGGAGACCCATAGGAGACATTTTACCTTGCCCACTCCAGCCCTCTCCTGAAAAGTTTTAACACCCTATTCCTGAGTTGTGCCTGAGTTAGGACGGAATAGCTGTGGCATAACTCTGGAACCGGACCCAAATAGTTACCCTATCAGCACCCAGCCCCACCCAGCCACTTTCCCACAAAAGCCCAGCCCCAGCCCTCCATATTCTCTCTCTCTCTCTCAGCACGTGGCGTGGGGTTCTGTCCCCCAGCAGCCACAAAGTGGGACTTTGTCGGTGGAAGGCAAAATTCACAAACACCCCACTTCTCTCTTCTCCTCTCCTCTCTCCTCTCTGCCCCCCTCTAGGGCAGAGAGGGCTGTTCTGGCTGTGGCCAAACTGTTTACTGCTGTGCCTGGGCAGCTGTCTCCATGCAAGTGTTTGCTAACCCATGTCTTTCTCCCAGCCCCTCTCCCCCCCCACAGGCAACAACACCAGCAGGTAAGTGCAGGTAAGAGCAGGGAACATGCTGACATGAGTTCTGGCTTCTGCCTCTTTGCATATAGAAATATAGGTAGGATACATACCTCTCTACCAATGTCTTGTCTCATAGCTGCCTGTATTAATGTGAGCACACAATGCCATGAGTGTGGAACTGTAACCCTTATGTAGACACCAGCTGTTCCCCCCCCCCTTTTCCCCACAGGGTCAACAAACAGGTCAGTATTGCTAGGTGTGCCATGGTTGTGACCTACAAGTTGTGTTGTTGTCTCTCTCTTTGACCCTTTTCCCTTACAGGATCATGCTCACCTTACACCCAGGGAAGGAGAGCAGACCATGCTATGTGTGTCACACCTCTCAGCTGTGTTTGATTTCTCTCCCTTCAGGCCTTTGCAACCGGCACACTGGCATTTCTTCAATGGCGATTGCTACCACACACCAGCTGCCATGGAACACCCCCGTGTTTTTTGCCTCCCCAGGAACGTCCACTACCACCTACCCTCCTGCGAGCACCCCTGGGGCTGCAGTCTGGTTGCCCCACTGTCGGCTGCCTCGATGCTGCCAGAGGTCTGGGAGCCTGCCCTGCAACCCTCCTCAGCTGCCGCAGCTGCTGCTGCTGCTCCTGCTCCACCTTCCTGGCTGTCATACTTGCTGTCCCTCCCCTTTCTATGGTGCAGGCTGTGGTTCCACAGGGGAAGCACCTGCATCTCTAGGTCCATGGGGCATGCCTGCTGCTGCTGCTATGTTCTGAGTGGCTGCTGTGACTACCCCCAGGCAGCCTTGCCTGGCCATCTCTGCCACTGTTCCAGAACAATAAAGATGCCCCTGGAAACACATGTCCCCAATGTTACACAAGCACTGCCCCCTACACATAGAGACAGTCCCCAGCACACAAGCCCCTGCATGAATCCCAGCCAGGGCCTGCCACAGCCAGCCCAGGGAGAACACAGCAGCTCGCAGCAGACAAGCCCAAGGCATCTCTTGGTCTTGGCCGGGGCACGGAGCAGAAGGGACACCGGGATACCTTCTTTGTGGGCATTGCCACGGCCCTGGAGGCCCAGGGCTTCAGGCAGCGCATGGGCATGTCATGGCAGAGGCGGTTCCAGACCTCATGAGACCCCCCCTTGTGTGTGCCATTCCCACCCCCTCCCCCCCATGACTCCCACGTGCAGCCTCAACGTGGCATGGGGGTGGCAACACCTGTTGCAGGTAGGAGGGTAGTGGCACTCCCCCCTGCAGCAGGTGGCTAATGCCCAGGGTGCCCTGGGGCAGCTGGCATTGGCACAACCTCTGCCCTTCAGCTGACTGTCGCACGCCCAGTGCCTGCAGGCCCACCTGTGGCTGCCCATCTGCTGCGAACGCTGCAGCAGCTGTGGTAGGTACACACAGACGAGCTCAGGAGGGGGCTCTTCGCTTCCACAAGACTGACACCTCCCCACAGGGGCCTGCCTGCCTCTGTGGTAAGTGTTGCCTCGATCCTGGCCCACTGCACTTGCCTCCTGCCTAACTCAGGCACAGTTGCAGCCTAACTCAGCCCTATTTTAGGCCACAATTGTGCCTCAGTTGTGCCTCAATTGTTCCTGACTTGTGCTGAGTTAGGCTGGACTGAGGCCTTAGTTTCCACAGAGTCCTGGGGTTGGAACTTAAGGGTTAATTTTTTCAAATGCTTCCAGAGGCTAGAGGCTGCTGAGAGATCATTGTATTCGGCCATTTAGCAAGTGATTAAGAGCTGCTTTAAAAAGAGAGAGAGGAAAAAAAGCCCCATTTTACCTTTGAAAAAAGACTCAGAGAGGCTTGTGAAAATGCCTTTGAAAGAGATTCGGAGAGGCTTGGCTTGAAAGTGCTTTGCAGAAAACACTAGGCAGAAAACGCTAGCTAGGCTTTGATTGTAGGCCGCACCCCTACTTTAAAGATTTGCCTTAGCGGAAAAAAGTGAGTCTTATACTCGGGCCAATACGGTATTGAAAGGATCGTGTTTGTAACACAAGAAAAATCAGAGCAGAGGAGAAGAGTGTTTCATTGGGAATGGACACGGGAGGGGGCAGCGCAGCCTACTTACTGTGGCTCCTAACATTCCTAGACCATTGGACATAAGAATGAATTCTCAATATGTATAACCAGGCTTACCAGATCGTCGCCGGGACGGGAGCGGTCTACCCTTAAGTGGGTGGGGCGTGGGGGGCCAGAATGCGTCGCGTTCTGGCCCCCACGCCCCAGCCCGCCCCGCTCCCTTAAGGGTAGACCGCTCCCGTCCCGGCGACGATCTGGTAAGCCTGTCTATAGAGGTAGACCGCTCTTAAGGGTAGACCGCTCCCGTCCCGGCGACGATCTGGTAAGCCTGTCTGGCTTACATTTGATTTCTTAAGTACTTGCGTAGATTCAGACAATCATGTTATTTGTTTGATTATTGCCATTTTCATTTAATAGCCCAGGCTTTTGAGCCAGGCTTGACATGGCAACTCATTATGAGAAAGGGGTGTTTTTCCCCCATTTCACACCAACAATAGCAATCAGTTGGACAAAAATTAAAGATAAGATTGCAATCATGTATATTAATCATTATTATTATTATTATTATTATTATTATTATTATTATTATTATTAAGTGCATAAGAATGTAAGAAAGGGTTTGATGGAATCAGAGCAAGGTCCTTCTTATTCTGCATTCTGTTTCCAGCAGTGACCAGTTAAATATTTCTAGAACTTCCCGTTTACCTCCCCATCAAGTGGTATTTTGAGGCATACTGCATGGTTTTCCAGGGCTCCCAATTCTTCAGATATTTGCCATGCATGCAGCAATACTTATGGCATTTAATAAAGCATTTAATAAATGCCTGCTAAGGCATTCAATAAATGCACGTAAGGGGAAGGACAGAGCCTGCCAGCATCTCCCTATGTATGTATGTTCATTGCATGATCTGAATCTCTGAAAAGAGCTTGACAGGCCAATCCGACGTAACTATCCGGCGGGCGGCCCAGGGCTGCCTGCTGGATCCTATCCCTGTTCCAAGCTGCTCTGCAGTGGCACGGAGGTCTACTTGGGGGAAGGGGCTGTTCATCCCCTTCCCCCAGTGTAAACCAGGGAAGGACTGATGGGCCTCCTCGGATGTCCATCAGCTAAATAGCTGGTGGAAGTAGGAGGAGGCCATATAACAGCCAAGCCGGCCGGAATGGGGATGGAGATATGGTGGACGCCACCCCCAGCCCCTCCTGGGCCGGCCTGGCCAATGGCCCCCCTCCCTCGCTGCCCGGACCGCCTCCACACCCACCGGGGGATCTCTTACCTTCCTCCGGGAGCCGTGGGGATGTTCCAGTGGTGGAGTAAGGGCTGCCGGCCTAGCACCGGCAGCACTTACTCTAGAGTCGTCGTGAACCCTAAACCTTACAGCACGTTTGCGATGCTTTAGGTATAGTTCTAGTTATAACTATAGTTCCCTATAGTTCCACAGGATTGCGCCCTGAATCTTCTTTGTGTCTCAGCTGGGAAGAGTCATTTTCAGTTAGACTATAATTTCCAGTTAAATCCTAAATTGCACACGTTGCTAAGGTTAACCGAAACAACAGCAAATAACTGTTAAACATACTGTAAAAGAGATCAGGGTTCTGCTGGAACCAAGCAGTTCTTCTTCCACGCTGTGAAAATTCTCACCTTCATATGAGTAATATTGTACAAGTACATTTAAAAATGGAATAGCTAACCATTAGCCTTAAACTCATGGTTTATCCATGGTAGTTAAGCAGGAACCAAGGAAAATATGGTATGCCCTGCTATTCTCATACAAGAAACAGCAAATATTGGTAGAAATCAATGCTATCATATTTCAATAAGTTTGATAATTGAATGGTAGTCAACTGAATATCATTGAATTGATATTCAATGAAAGTGATAATTCAATGAGATTTCACAGACAGCCCAATCCTATTTAGCACCGGTGCACCATGCTGTATCCGGTGCTGGAGAGGAGTGAGCTGGGGGTCTCTCCTTGGAGTAAAGGGATGTCCCCTTAGCCCAAGTAATACCCCAGACTCCGCTATGGGACTACTCAGGTCAGCACCACCTAATTCGACGGCGCTGAACTGAAAAGCCCCGTGTCAGGTGGAGGCCTGGGTGGATGGATAGGATATGGCGTCCAATGAGGACACCGATCTGACCCCTCTCCCAGGCCTGATTTGCCACCCTCTATGCCCTCACCCTGCCCCATTACGTCCCATTCCTGCCCTTTTCCAGCCCCAGCACTGTGCTGAGCGGGACTTACCTGCTCCATGACTCTGTCTTCCAGGTTCAGCGGCAGGTGGCACACTCCTCAGTGCTGGCACTTCCTACTTGCCAGGTGCCACAAACATACTTTATGGCACATTTGCGACACCCTAGGCTGGCACCGTAGCCACAGTGCCAGCATGGGCCAACCATAGGATTGCGCTGTAAATCTTTTAAAAAAACCAAACCAGCATTGAAGCAGATAATGAAATGTGACCAATAAAGTGGGTTTTTATTATCTTGTGAGAATGAAAATAGAGAAACAAAGGAAAAACATTTCAGGGTTTTGTTTGAGAAAGTGAGGCACAAAATAATGTATAGCATCTGTATGTTCTTAGAGAGGAAATCTAACAATAAAAAACTTAGCAAACAAAACCCTCCTATTGTCTAAACTTACCTTAAAATGTCTTCAAGCTATCCTTAAACTGTCTTCAAGCTATATTATAAGGCTTAGCCCACTATCCTTTAAAACCAGTAGAAGTAGTGTTTTCTTACTTGACAAGGTGCTAACAATTCTTAGAGCCATGCAATCCGATGTCAGAAGTTATAGGTTCAGTTCGTACTCTGAATTACTGACGCAAGATGAAAGGCAACAGTTCTGAACTCTGTACTTCATGCAGTAGATGATGAACCCTCTGAGACATTGGAGTGGAAGAAAGAGTGAATGGGCAACACAATTCATTAATAGGTATTGTGCAGTTACTGTGAACCTCTGTTGGTCTTGGATTTTCAAGCATTTAGGTTTTCGCTCATATGGCTTAACACATCAGGAAAACTTCCAAACAAATAACTCCGCCTAACATATTTTGTCCAAACATCAATGACATTAACAATTGGATGGATGACTCACTGTAAAATTGTATTTAGTCATTTGATTATGATTATGCCTATGGCCCAATTCTATCTGTGGGATATTCTGACGGACCAAGTGGTCCATCATAGTATCCCATGGGTTGCCATTGCAGTGGCCTCTCCACCATTCTGTAGATTGCTACCGCTGAACCATGAGCTGTCGATCGAAAGGTTGGCAGTTCGAATCTGCCACAGGGTGAGCTCTCGTTGCTTGGCCCAGCTCCTGCCAACCTAACAGGTCCAAAGCATGTTAATGTGAGTAGATAAATAGGTACCGCTTGCGGGAAGGTAAACAGCGCTCCGTGTTCCAGCCACATGTTACGCGCTGCGGCAAGGAGAGTCATGCCGGCCACATGACCACGGAGGCGTCTTCGGACAACGCTGGCTCTTCAGCTTTAAAATGGGGATGAGCACCACACCCTAGAGTTGGACATGGCTGGACTTAATTGTCAAGGGTCACCTTTATCTTACCACCAATAGACCAATAGACTGCTCCTGCCCTCCGGGTCTCACACCATCAGCAGTGCTCTGCAGCAGTTGTTGGCTGGCGGCGGGGGCAGAGAGGTTCAAAGCCAGACAGGGAGGATCTTGGCGGCACTAGCACATGCTGGATTTTAACCCCTCCATCCCACTCCCAGAGGATCCTCAGTCAGAGCCTACGCCAGCAAAACAGCTGACAAAGATCTGAGGAAGCCTATCACCTACCCTACCTTTTTACTTACCTCTGGGCCTTACTTACTTATGGGCCATAGGGGACCAGGCAGTTGCTGGAGAGGTAAGTAATTTTTTTCTTTACTTACCTCTCCAGGCTGGCCTGGTCCCCAGCTGGCTGACAGGATGCAGCAGTTGCTGTACCGTTTGGGCTTGTAGAGAATAGGATTGGGCTTGCAGAGGATAGATCTGTTAGTAACAGAAATAATATGTTCAAGACAAAAAAGATTGACTTGCTTATTTTTGTGGATCAACTGACCAGGGACTTGGGCAGAAGTGTCCTGGGTGAGAAGATGAAGAGTTACAATGATCTTAATGTATTCAAAGCTTCCTTCCATGCTGCTACTAGAGAGAAAGAGCATCTCCCATTGTTTCAAAACCTTCAAAGGCTAGAAAAATTATCAGCTGCTTATATAGGATGAAACAAAAGAAACCAATCTGATTACTGTATAATGCTAAGGTATTACTGATGATGCTGTCCGACTGTTGCACTGTGCAAAATTATTCTTTTCACTGCTGGGTCCTCTATTATAGGGTGTGATGGGTCCTTAGGGAATATTTGAGACCAATATCTTGCTAAAACAGGATTTACTTTGCAGACATATTCAAAACTCAGTCAGGGAGAGCTGATTGAAGTGATAGATGTCATGGCCACAAACCAACAAAGAGACGTAGTTAAGTCCATTGAAATCAGTGGGGTTAATGAGCTTAACTCTGTGCTGGATTGTGGCCATGTTAATCTCATCTCTCTGTAAATGTTCATGCACTGATAGGCAACACGTTCCAGCAACAGTAGAGCAGTATTTTTTCTACTGAAGGGAATCGGCAATCAAAAGTGCATGGGAAACTGCTGTTGAATGGGCAGCCCGATTGGGCTGTCCCACTGGCGGAATGTGTGTTCCGCCAGTGCTGGCTGCTGAAAAGCAGCTGTAAAGCATGCTCCGGTAGCATGCCAAATAGCATGCTGCTGGAGTGCTGGCGGGAAGGCCAGAGCTTTTCTGTATGTTTTGCCAGACCGCTAGCTGCCCACTGGAACAGGCAAATCAGCAGAGCAGGGGGGGAGCACAATCATTATGTTCTCATGCTTGCTATCGCCAGTCACTTCCAGCAGGAGAGTGGTGCTGGAGGTGGTACTTGGCCTGGAAGGGGTTGAGAATCCCTGCTCTAGCCCATTACATTCCTATCCTCCGTACAGTGGAGCAGTGGATGTGAGTTGGTGGGCGGAGGTGGGTACCCCTTGCCAGTCTGCTTCCTGACTGGCAACCAACTCAGAAAGCCTCACAGAGAAGCTAGTCCTGTACATTTCCTTGAACTCCTTGGAAGTAGGGTGGGATTTAAATATGGAAGATATACGGAAATAGTTTAGAATGTAACTAATAATAACAAGGACTATTAGGGGGTGAAATAAGGAGTTTAACTCATTTTTCATATGATTTACTGCAGGCAAGGCTGATTTAGCTCTGCCCAGAAATGTAGTTGTGAAGGATTTCTCACACCATAAATGCATTTTATTCAAAGTATAAACAAGGTGCCAGTGCATGGTGTAAAAGGCAATTCTTTTGAGCATGGAAAGAGCCTAATTATTAGTTACTATTTTTAAAAAGTTCACACTGCAGTCTTTTCTATGGAAGAAATACTGAGTAAAGCATTTTTAGTGATCATTATTGTGGTTTTCTCTATCTAGACATGCCATTTGCTGTTGTCACATCTTTATTTTTTTTTATTTTCCAATAGCAAAAAGTAACAAACAACAAAATATTGACATGTCCAAATTATCTCAGGATAATGGTGGATGGAGCAGAGCAAACAATTCACAATGAATAATGTATTGGGTAAATGTAGACTTCTTTTCTGTTTGTAGAATGTCAGGGAGCAGCTCAGAATATATGTGAATTTATTAATTATTCTTATTTATGCAATATACATTTTTCATTTAAAAAGGGTTTGTCTTCTATTGTCATATTAAAAAGAGCTTGATGTTTAATATTGGATTTTCACATAGTTTGTTAGCTCAACTACTTGAGATAATAAAGAAAGTAACCCAGGGTGGTACCAGTGGAAGCAATGGGGCTAATTTGTAAGCAGTCTGATGCAGTCATGCTGGAGATGAGGAATTGCCCTTGACATACTCCGCCACGGAGCTGTTAAAGAACAGGAACTCTCCTACACGTGAAAGAGCTTTTTCCATTTTCCTCTGTTCCTGCCCAAACTATCAGTTTTGCTTGCTCTGCTTTCACTCCATTGTGGAATCATTGTGGAATGATGTTGGTGGCAGAAATGGGTGTTTCCCCTTATCCTCCTACTGATAAAAAAATATCCGGGCAGAGCAATCCTGCCTAACTATCCAGCGAGTGGCCCAGGGCCACATGCCGGATCCTATCCCTGCTCCAGAGCAGCCTGGAGGTCTACTCAGGGAAAGGGGACATTCTTCTCCTTTCCCCAATGGGCCTCCTCGGATTTCCGCCAACTATTTAGCAGGCGGAAGTAAGAGAAGGCCGTGTAAGGGCCACGCCAGCCGGAATGGGGACAGGGATATGGCGGACACCATCCCCGCCCCCTCCTGGTCCGGCTTGGCCAATGCCCCCCCTCCTTCGCTGCCCGAACCACCCATGTGGCCGCTGGGGGATCTCTTACCTCCTCTGGTGGCCGAACGAGTGATCCAGCAGCGGAGTAAGGACTGCCAGCCTCATGCTGGCGGCCCTTACTTGCGAGTCGTCGCGAACGTGTTTTACGGCATGTTTGCGACAGCTCCTGGCGGCAGAGCACTCGCTCTGCAACCGGATTCTTCATCAGGATTTCGCAGATATTGTTGCATGCTCGCCACTTCATCAGCCAGTGAGAAGTGTCATGGGCCTAAAGCCCAACCCACACCGCACGAATTCTGGCTCGTCACAGACATGCTAGGTGCTTTGCCGAGCTGTGCGGAGGTGTCTGGTTACCATTGCGGAGGCGAGCTGAGCTGATGCGATCTCCCGATTTCCGGCATGTACATAAACTCCTTTGCCCAAGTTTTGAGGAGGTTGCTTTGCGGAGCTACTGCAGCCAACCAATCGGATGAGAGGGCGGGATGAAAGGGGATGTCAATCAATCGGAACTCACTCGAGTCTCCGATTTCTCATGGATCCATTTCTCCTTCTCACAAAAGTTAGCAAGATGAATTCTATTCCCGGCACAAATTGTTATGTTAGTTTTCTCTCCTTCCTGCCCCTCTCTCTCTTCTCTTGTGTATCGGACCGCATTTATGCTTAACCAATCACCGCTGTGCTTTCTAAGAAGGCGGGACAACAGGAGGGACAACAGGCGGGAAGACACTCCTTCTGACCAGCTCTGCGCGCGGAGGCAGAGGCAGAGGCCTCTGCGCCAGAGCTCGTGCAGTGTGGGATGGGCTTAACTGTCTGGGTTTGGTTTCCTTTGGATGTGCAAGCATAGCAAGTGCAAGCAAACAGGCACTCCTGCAAGGCATACCTCACATCAAATCCTGAGAAAAGTCCTTACACCCTCAAGGTGCCTTCAGCCTTCAACCAACGTACAGCTTTCTCTCTCTGGTGTCCCCTTCCTCTTTCAAAATGCAATCCTGTTTCTTCTCAAACACAGCCCTCTAGTCACGTTCCTTAGCTGGAGGAGGTCACCTTCCACCGAGTAAATGAATCAGTATCTCATTCAAACACAAGCTAGATATTCCCAGGTATCCCCTAACCATTAGCATCTAAGGAAAACTCATCAACCACCTATGCTGGTCTATTAATCATTCAACAATCTGCCTAACAAAGGGAAGGGCCAGCCAGCTGTCCTAACGATATACTGCCACTGTAAGGGCTGGCCCATCCATGAGACCAACTGAAGCAAGTTTCATCATGCAGCAGTCTGGCAGGGAGAACTCGCTTCCATTGATCCACAGTCCCACTGATCCTCCTATTTCCACTCCCTGGCTTGGAAAAGGAAATGGGAACAAAAAAGAATTGTGGAGAAGGGGAGACTAGTAGATTAGTGTGTCAGAGGAGCAGAGGCTGGCATGTCACCAGGAAAGGGGGCAACTGCCCCAGGTGCCAGGAGGTCTTGGGCCAGCTCTGGCCACTGTAACCTGACACCTTGCACATTCTCTATGGCACAGAGGTCTCAAGATTGGCAAAATCCTTCCACGTTAATGTCTCCTTTTCACTCTGCCTTTCCCTTGTATCCCTTCCCTTCAATTAACAGCCCAATCCTCTGTAACTCTTGCAACAGTAGATCCACTGGTGTAACTGTACTTATGCCAGTATAACTTGCCCTACGCCAACGGACGCAGGATGAACACCAGCGTAACCCCCCTCGAACGCCGCACATGCACAGTTCGGACACAGGATGGATGCCAGACCAACTCCACCGGCACAAGGGGCATTCCGGGGGCATCCAAACACCCCCAGAATGCCGCTTTTGCCAGCAGAGCTGCAGCGGTGTCTATCCTGCGTCCAAACTGCGCATGCGCGGCGTCCGAGGGGGGTTACGTTGCCTGCATCGGTTGGCATACGGCAAGTTACACTAGCATAAATGCACTTACACCAGTGGATCTACTGTTACACCAGTGCAAGAGTTACACAGGATTGGGCTGTGAGCAAATGACTCATCGTACTACCCTGAATTCTCTTTTATAAGTCCATTTTATAGATCCAAGCTTAAAGCAGTAAACAAGCTGCATATAGGTTTTAGCATATACTGTTCTTTGGAACAATGAATGAAGTTCTTCCCTTAGCTTCCTTTCACACCTATAGGCTAACAGCAAGACCTAAGTATTCAGTTTATTAATTAGCTCTTGGCATGTGTCATAAAAATGTCATCCTTGTATGAGTCAGGAGGAAGCAGAGGAGGCATTGTGATTTAATGCCATATTTAGGAGTCACAGCACTCGTGTTAGCTTAGGGCTATGCCTTAAGGCTCAGTCTTGCTCTTAGCATTCATGTTCCACACATACTCAGCCTCATGAGTTTCAAATTCACTGTAACACCCATCTTTGAATGAGAAAAGTGATTGCAGCATGGGAGAAAGGGAAGAAAATACATTTAATGAGAGCAAATGGTTAGATAAGACAAACTGTAAAATTCCAAAGGGAGCTTCTATAGATGCACCCATCAAATCCAAACTCAGCAAGCAAATGACCTGTTCTTTTAGAATTATGTGTTACAGAACCAGGGTTCCAGCTGTTATGTCATAACCTGACTTCAAATACTACTGATCTTTTGATAACCTCTTACTGCATTTTTGAAGACACATTTACATTTCTTCCAGGAATCGCCCTGGTTATTGTAACGCCATTGGAGAACATAAGACCAAAAAAGAGCCCTTTTAGATCAAACCAAAGGCCTATCTAGTCCGGCACTCTCTTTCTCAGAGTGTCTGTTGGCCAACCAGATGCTATATTGGGAAGCCCACAGGTAGAGCTTGAAGGCGACTTTGTGGTCCCCACGAAGGTATATTGCCTCTAAACAAGAAGGCTCCATGTTAATAGGCAGAGGGGTCCATCTCTCACCCCAGAGAGATTATAAAACCCCACATACTGCCATTTAAGTGAGTGGTCATCACAGCATCTCATGGCACAAGGTTTGATATGGTCCAGCAGTGCAAGGCCTTTGCAGTACTTCCTTGCATGATTTCAGGCCGCTGCTGCAAATGGTCAGAGGTGTGGTATGCACACCAGTGGCTCCAGTAGGCCCAGTCAATTTTGTAAGGTAAAGGTGACCCCTGACAATTAAGTCATTAAGTTGGGAGTGGGAAGTTTAGGGGTGTTCTGGGTTGGGGATGAGGAGGGCAGGGGATGGGGAGTGGGCTGGAGGGGCTGGATCTTTGTGGCAAAAGTGCACACCAAATCCTATTCCCTATTTTTCAGCCCGCTCGCACCTTTTCTTTCTCTCAACTACATAGCTGGTGTCCGTCAGAGGAGACCCATAGGTGACCAGAACGCCCTACCCAGAGGTAAGTCAAGTTTTTACTTAGCTTGGCTCAATCTTGTGGACCCATAGCCCACCCCTGAAGAAGGCAGCTAGGGTATTTGGTTGCCAAAACGTTGGGAGAAATTGTGTGTGTGTGTTTTACTCATTCAGTCCCCTCTGCTTTTGAGAGAGGTAATTGAACCATTTCTTCTTATTTTTTCTTATTTTTTTAACCATGGCTTTAAATCCCTTAAATACTTTGTACTCTACACCTTGTGACCATGAAAACTGGAGCAGTGGCGTCGCTGGAGGTGGGGCGGAACGCTAAGTTCTGCTCCGCGCTTACCTCTGTTACTCACCGGCACAAGGCGGCCCCGCCCTCTCACCTTCACCCCCTTTTCTTCTTCCAAAAGGAATGCACAGCAGGAGACTCCCTGCACGTTGCCTTCACCCCACTGAATGGCTCCGAAGGCGAGGGGGCGGGTCCGCCTCATGCCGGTGGGTAACGGAGGTCAGCGTGGTGCAGAACTTAGCGTTCCGCCCCACCTCCAGCGATGCCACTGAACTGGAGTACCCGATTTTTACTTACCTGTGGTTTACTTACCTGTGGTTGTGGTTTCCCCCTACCACTGGATGCAGCACATGCTCCATCAGCATGGCTGCATTGTTTTCAACAGTGGGGAGTCGGATTGGGCTGTTAATTATGCACTGTATGAAGAAGCACTTTTGTTTGTCTGCCATAGGTCCAAAGTTCTAGGATGATGAGAAAGGGAGAAAAGCAGCTATCTTTTCACATGATTTGATCAACTTTGATATGCCAATGACTCAACCACTGGACTTCTCCTCCCCGCTTACTGGTGAATAATAAAAATAACAATACAATAACAATGAAAACAACAAATCCAGAAAAAAAGAAAATTAAGGAAAAGAGATAGTAAAAAAATGTTACAAAAAGAATACATCATATATTCAATAAACATACAAATAAACATAGCAATCAATAAAGTGGATGGGAGGGGCCACATTACACCGGTTACACTTATGGTTAGTGGAGGACTGGCCAGGGTGCCAGCTTGCCCAATGGCAAGTGGACCCTGTGGGCCCCTGATGAAGTGAACCCCTTTAAACATTAGATAATGTTAAAAATGTTAATGACCTTTTAGAGGTATGTATTAAATTTAATTAAAGGGCATAGGGCCACAGTATATAAAAGATTAATTATTATAGTTGTGGGTGGGCCCCCTTTGTCTCTGGGCAACCAATACTTTTAGACCCAGTCCGCCACTGCTTATGGTGCCGCACCCCTTCCAGCAACGCCACTGGCTGCTACCATTTGCGGCAGCACTTCTACAGTGGCTGCTTGCAGCACACTGTGCACACCGATGAAAACCATTTTACAACAGAAAAACTGTAGGGGATACGTGTGTGATGCCCCTCATCCCTTATCCACCTATCAAGGCCACCTCATTCATTCAAAGCCATCCTGCAGTCAATCCAGCATTGCATAAGCTATATATGAGTCAATGTGGAACACATCCATTTTATAAATGCTACACCTACTGAGGATGGAAAAATGCATATAACCAACCTCTATTAAACACAAATCACTTAGAGATGTAAATTCTTTATGACTTCCTAAATGTTAATGTATGACTTGAGAAATGTTAAAGTAGTAAATAGATTCTTTTGAGCTTATATGCACTATATTTCTCTCTTTAGCCCTTAGCATTCAAGGTAAGAATCATAAAGATATTAGATGAAAAAAGAGTTTCTGCAATCAAGAGATAATTTATTGGGAGGGAAAAAAGAGTTAACATTGGTAGATCACTGGGCCAGCTCACGGTCAAGGCTCTTGTCTTTGTAGAGAGCTGGTAAAATATTTATTAAATATAAATATTATGAAATGTGTTTTGGAATGCAACTTCACTGTCTTGTATCACTTTGCTATCTTGGCCTTGAATCTGCTACATTAAATAACTGAAGTGAATGTTATCCTTTTATCTGTGGGTTTTACTTGAAATTGTCTGATATTGAACTGTTGGGCAATTTGACTCCTTAATGGAGTCAATGTGCAACATTAGAGAAGGTCTCAAGCATTTGATCAGGAGAGCTCAAAACAGCAAACTCCCCTGCTCAAAGGTTCAAATGAAATGTGCCACCTACTACCACTGCCTTCCTGTTCCCCTTCCCCCAAAGTGAAATGCTTAACATTGGCATAGGGCAGTGTTGCCCAAACGTTTTGACCCATGGCTCCCTTGACCATTGTTGACTCCTGGCTGTGGCTCGCTATTACATTATGTTGATGCCTGCCAATTGGCATTGCACTGTATTCCGAGAGGATTCCGTGGCACTCCGTGGCTCCCCTGGCTGGTATCCACAGCTCCCCTGGGAGCCATGCCTCCCACTTTAGGAACCACTGGCATAGGGCAAGGGACAATAGTGGCAACATCCTTTTCTGTTGGAAACTGGAATTATCATTCCCAACATCATCCCCACTGGGAAGCTGACATTTCTTGTGTCATTTTTGCCAGGTTGAAGGCTCACCTCCACCTTCCCCTGTGCCCAAAGTAAGCCCTTTGCTTTGGGGGTAGAGCAGTGTTTCCCAAACTTTTTCAACCTGCGGCTCCCTTGACCATTGGCGACCATTGGCCACGGCCCGTGTTGATGCCTGCCAATTGGCATTGCACTGTTTTCCAAGAGGATTCCGTGGCGCTCCGCGGCTCCCCTGGAAGCCACGTCTCCCAATTTGGGAACTACTGGGGTAGGGCAGCCAGCAGTTGGCATTCTTCATTTTATCACGGTAACTCACCAGCAAGGTTTCAAGGTTTTGCTCGCACAAGCTCAAGTTTCGTAGGTGTCTACTTGGAACATGTGCAAAAGCTTGACTTAGTTCAGTCTGTGCACTGGGATGTGTCTTATCAACCATCTGCATCTGCAAATTTGAAGTATGTGTCAGGAAAATAAAAAACTAATTAAAATAATGAAAATTCAGTCACATCCTCAAAACAATTGTGCAATCAATAAAATGCATTCAATGTGCATATCCTCCCCTCCCCCAATTATCTTCACAATAATCTATGTGGTAGGTAATTATGAAAGATAGTACCTGGTCTGAGGTTATCCAGTCAATGATATGGCTAAACAGAAATTCTTTCAAATTGAGTGAAAACTTTTATTACCGGCAGCAATGTAACAAGAATGAATCATCTTCCACAGGATTCAGGTCATACAAACAACAGACAATTTATTTACAGTATTTTTATCCCACCTTTCTCCCCGAAGGGACCCAAGGCGGCTAAAAAAGAGCTTAAAAATGTATTGCTTAAAATGACTTCATAAGTCTTGTTTAAAATGCAAAAATGTGCAAATAAAATACTTTAAAAGTCTGGTTTCATATACAATAAAAACAATTTAAAACTCTCTGCATTACATTTCGTTCATGGGCTATGAACATCGTCAGATGCAAAAGCCTAAAAGACAGGCAAAAGGTGGTAAAGAACCCAGGTAAGCTGCTTACATTTAAAAGGATTTGGTCGTGCAAATTTTACTAGTGAGAGTTAATTGAAACCAGAACCAACCTTTGATGGTCAATAACCTAATCTGAACTCGGATTACTGCCCCTAGTGGCCACTTTTATTTTTGCAGTTTTACTTAAAACTGGGGTCCAAATTTTATTTAAGACTGACCATTCCTGTTTCTTATTAAGAACATTTTTCCCGTGTTTAAAAATCTCCATCACTTCTAAATTCATCCTGGTTTCAATTAACTCTCACTTGTAGAATTTGCACGCCAAATCCTTTTAAATGTAAGCAGCTTAACTGGGTAAGTTTCACACTTTGCAACAGCAGTAAAGCAGTTGTCCTGCCGGTTGACAGGGATATCTAGTTGCTGAGGCAAATAAATGCTACCACGTCTCATCTAGGTCTGCTAAAGATCAGATATTGATGTATTTTGTTTATTTAAAACATTTCTACTCTACCTTTTAATTACATATTTTCAAGGTGGTGTGCAAGGTTGATAAAGCAATAAACCTGAATAAGCTAATAATGCAGACGAAACAATAAAACGTTAAAACAGCAGCTATAAAGCAAAGCGGTCAACCAAAATAAAACAACACAGTTGAAAAGGCATAATATGTTCATGTGGCACCTACAACTCATAAAAATGTTTTGGGGGCATGCTCCTCAGCAACTAGATATCCCTGTCAACTGGCAGGACAACAGTGCAACAATCATTCTTCTGTCTTGTATCACTTTGCTATCTTGGCCTTGAATCTTGAATGTTTATTTTGATTTCTTTCACAGCCCTATTCAGGCATTTGTCTCCCTATGGCAGTGGTTCCCAAACTGGGAGGCACGGCTCCCAGGGGAGCCGTGAAAACCAGCCAGGGGAGCCGCGGAGTGCCACAGAATCCTCTTGTACATCCCAAATGAATAGGGGTTGGACTAACCAATACAAAAAGATGCAAGAAAAGACACAGTAAAAACAACAGAGGAAGAAAAAAGGTGGTTGATGCTGCCTTTCATTAAAGGGACTACGGACAAAATAGCACGGGTTCTTGGGCATTTTAATGTGAGGACCATTTTTAAACCCACAAGCAAATTGGAACAGCTGCTGGGCAACCCTAAAAATCCCAGACCCTAAAGATCTACAGTGCCCCCTTGTGAATGCGGTAAAAAATATATAGGAACCACGAAGCGTTCGATCAACACCAGAATCACAGAACACAGGAGAGCTGTCAGATTGGAACACCGAGAACACTCAGCGCTCGCAGACCATGCAATGACAACAGGACACACAATTTTGTTTGATGATACTAAAAGTTTGATTAATGAATCCAGCTTAAGACAAAGATTAAATTTTGAAGTGATAGAGATAAGCAAGCAGAAACAGCAAGGACGTTTAAACAGACAACAAGAATTGTCGTTCATAGATACGATCTGGCTCCTTACACTCAGTAAAAATAATGTCTAAAACTGATTGTAGGAGTGAGGCTAACCGGTGGCACAGCAGATTGGGCTGGAGGTTACTTGTGGTCACAGTCGCATTGCTTTCTTCCGGTGTTAATTATATGCAGAGGCGTTTCTTGGGCCCTATCGTAAGTTGTGCCCCATCCTAGTACCATGTTTACAAACCGGAACAAAGAGGCCCCGCCCCCTCGCCGGCAGAGCCATTCCGCGCTGCGAAGGTGAACGGGCAGGAGACTCCCTGCTCGTCACCTTCACAGCGCAGAATGGCTCTGCCGGTGAGGGGGCGGGGCCTCCTCGTTCCAGTTTGTAAACATGGTACTAGGACGGGGCGCAACTTACGGTAGGGCCCCTACCGTAGAAACGCCTCATGTGGCTGGTTTTCGCGCGCCTTTTTGACGCCTTTGATCCGTTTAATAGCATTCCTCTGCCATTCTACACCATCTTGACAGCTCACCACTGTTGTCAATCTGAAGAAATCCACAGATGTGGACGAAAGTTCGTGTGTGTTTTTAAATTGTTTTAAAGCTAGTTTTTAACGTGTTTTACTTCAATTTTTTTCTACATGGTATCAGAACCTGTAAATCCTATTTCTTTGAAGTCTGCAAATGGTGTTCAGGACAAAGCACAAAGTGACTTCAAAGGCAACTGAAATTTCTCTCTATTTTGCAATACTTGATTTATATACTCATGGGATTTCCTCTTCTTGAACTTTAAATGATTAGTTTGTCTAAGGAAGAGCAGTACTATATGGAAACCTACTGAGATTCAGGCTGCAATCCTATGCTAACTTTCCTGGGAGTAAGCCCCATTGAACATAATGGAACTTACTTTTGAGTAGACACGCATAGGATTGTGCACAGATAAAGGACTTGATTTGTTATGTAATTGGAAGTTACTAGTTTCTGGCTAATACTATATTGATCCCTTTAACAGACAGTATGTATTGGACAGTTATAACAGATTTCATATCCTGACAAGAAATTAGATTATACTATCTTATTAGTTTTAGGGTCCACATGAGGTTGGAATTAAGAGATCCTCTTCCACGTGCAGGAAAAATAAAACAGACATGAAAAACAGCAGTTATTGTCATGCAAGAAAAAATCCAGCTGCATGCAGGGAATCCATTCCACATGTGAACAAAATACTACTATTATTAACTGAACAGTTGAACAACACTGGAAAAATATTTAGACAAGGTTCAACACCTACGTTTTCAGAGGCGAATTTTGAGAGGCAAATGCATCTTACTTCCCCTTGTTTCACAAATCCATCCAGCTAACAGTGCATATAGGCAATGCACATCCAAGCACAGAACTCCATGCATGGTCCTCTGCAGGCAAAGGGATGACCCCAGGTTGAGGGGTTCCTGGGGGTGGACACGTTGCTATGTGGGTGGGCCCTGCGAGGCAGTGGCTGATGGACACCAGTAGTCGTGTTGTTGCCCTCATGGCGCTGCTGTTCTCCACAATGGCCATGACATGGTATTACTCCAGAGTGATGCTACAGTGGGGACATTAGAGGGGAACTAAAATAGTGGGTGCAGTTGCACTGACATTAAGCAGAATGCCAGGAAGGAAATACTTCAAAGGGGGAATGGCACAGACATCCGCAGTGGGAAGCCCTGCTGGGCCATTGAAACCCAGGCATTTGACCAAAAGTGCGTCATGCTGGTTTGGCTTCACACACCTTATTTTCAAAGCCATTTGCTTCATCTTTCCTTCTTCCCTTGCCTCTTGGTATCTGTCCACTGCCTCCTCTGCTTCCCTTGGTGAGGCTCCTTCCTTCTTTTCTTCTTTGTTCACTCCACTCAGCTAGAGTCTATAGCTACAGCCACAGTTAAAAGAAAGTCCAAAAAAAAGGGGGGGGAGAGAACTTTTAAATCAAATTGGCACAGATATACACATAAATCCCATTGAACACAGTGGGACTTACTTCCAAGAAAACAGTCCTAGGCTCATGAAACTACTTTCATGGCAATAATATTTTCACCCACCAATGTCACCCAGCTGGCATAATACTTGCCAAGTTTTTTCAAACAAATCAACAAACACACATTCTTATCCTGTGACTAATGCCACAGTTTGCCTCCAACATTATTTCCCATCATGAGAGAAGAAGCAGTCTTAGTATTGGTTATTGATGGAAAAAGGAGGCGGATCCCAACAAGCTTCTCTGTCCTTAGGGAAGATCTCCCCAAGGGAGTGGGGCTGTAGCATCTGCTTTGCATGCAGAAAGTCCCAGGTTTGATCCCTGGCATCTGCAGGTAGGACTGGAAAAGACCCCTATTGGAAGCCCTGGAAAGCTGCTGCCAGTCAATACTGAGCTAGATAGATGAATAGTCAGACTCAGTAGAAAGCAGCTTCTTATTTTATTTTCATCAGTTTTGCATGAAGAGGAGTCATGCAAGTTGCTTTGGGAAACTATGGTTATAAATAAAGGGAGTTAAAGAGAGCAAAAAGGACATTTCATGGCATCATGAGTAGTCCTAGCAGCAGGTTGCTGCGGGAGCCCTGGGAATAGTCCTGCAATGGGCCTGTCAAGGTACCCCCTGCTCCCCACATGATGATGCACTGAGCATTACTGCTGCCACCAGTAATGAGGGTTCAGGACTCACAGTCCAATCTTAGCCTACCTTTATTGCTTATGCTGGCAGAATGCATGTTCCACTGGCATAAACTACTTTACAGCTGTCATGCATGCGACAGCGTCAGTGTCACGAATGTGACAGCGTCAGTGCGCAGGGCCTGGCTGCCGCTACAAACAGTGAGTGGCCAGCTCCACACAAAACAAATGCCGGATGCCTGCCAGTGTAGGTAAGCTAGATGTAGATGCAGGGAGAGGTTTTAACAGGGCAGGGGGCAGAATGAGGCAGAGATGGAGCAGCGGATCGGGCCCAGGAAGGGGGCAGGGTCGGCAGCAGTGGCGCATGCTGAATCCTGACCCTCTTCCTGGACCTGATCCACCTTCACAGATCAACTCAGACTTGCGCTAGTGATTGAGCCGGCGCAGATCTGAGTTGACCCATGACAGCTACTGGGGTTACCCCCCGGGACAAGGGAATTAATGTTCCCTTACCCTGAGGTGGCCTCCAATGGCCATATATCCCTTGCAGGATGCAGTGTAAACTGCACCGATGCCGCTGCATAGCCATGCAGGGATTTAGTTAGGATTGGGCTGTCAGTCTGACTGAGTGGGTCCTTTAATATACATGGGCTCTCAGCTGGTGTCCAATCTGGCTGACCCCTGACACAATCCCTGTTCATCAGGTATTTCTGTTTTCAGCAAATTCAAACTTAGGTAGTAGGAAGACTAATTAGTGGAGGAATACACACAGACAGAACCCCTTTTGCACCATACCCCAGTTTCATTTTACCCTGGTCACCATATTTCTAGTTTCTCATTCTCATTCCTTGGTTGTTTCCTGCTCCTTTCTTTAGTACCAATTTTGAGAAAGGAGCTACATATTCTAGGTTGTTTTTGTGTTGTTTTTTTCTTCTCAAGTCACAGTTGGACAAGGAGACTCTGTCTCTAAATGCACAAATCATTTTCTCATTCAGAGACATTCTGCTCATGTTTCTGCCATTTTCGTGCTCATTCTGGCACAAAATGGATTCCAGTGGCTTATCTGAGAAACAGCAGCTTATTTTCATATTCAGACATTTCCGTTTGAAATACATAGGTAACTGGGGGTGGGGTGGGGGTGGGAGAGGCCTTGGGTTTTTTTCCCCCCACAGATTTGTGAAAAAAAATGGGGATGCCACAATAAAATTTCAGTGACATTGCCATCCATTTCTAGGCTGGTCGGCAAATCACATCTAATGGAAACTAAATTGTGGGTTGTCCTGAAAGAACGATTGCCAAGTAATGGATTGACCGTTCAATTTAACACTATCATCACACTTCAGGAACCAGCCCTTTTTTCAGACTCTCCTAATCAAAATCTGTCCTTGGATAGATAGCCAATATTCTATTAAACTATGGAAACTGCCCTGTTTTAGCACATCCAGTACATGTACAAACTTGTACCTGGATGCATTCATAGATTATAAAAATATAGTTTATAGTACATTTGTATATATGTGTTTGTTATAGGAGTCCATAGATCTGCCTTAATGCCCCGATCCTATCCCCTGCAACTTGCCATGGAGGTGCATGCTACATCCTGTGGTGGTGGTGGTGGTGGGGTGATCAGGAGGCCTCTTGTGGTTTCCAAGTGGAACAATGGGGTGGAAAACTAAGGTAACGTGCAGTGTGTAGCCCTTTTCACACACTGCAGCTGATAAAGTACATTTTGTCCTATTCATGTATGACCCATTGTAGGGGCCAAATAAAATGAAAATAATGTGTTTAAAAAGCCCACACCAATGAACACACATGCTGTCAGCCCAATCCTATTTGGACCTTACACTGCCAGAACTAGCGTTCTGGTGACATAACGCCTTTTACTGCTTTACTGCTGTGGCAAAGTGTGAAACGACATTCGGTGTAGCCTGGCCACTGCCACAAGTGGCAAGCAGCTGGGTTCAGACACATCGCTACGGTGGGGGTGGTACTGTATGTTCCACGCCATCCTAGTCCCCATTTACCCCCGGTACGAGGTGGCCCCGCCCCCTCGTCGTCGGAGCCATTCAGTGTGGCGAAGGCAATAGGTAGGGAGTCTCCTGCCCGCCAGGAATTGATCTGGGTGTGAAGTTCTGTATATGATATCGGTATTTTATATTTATCTGTATGACTTGGGAAGCATTTTGTTTTGTGTTCTTTTTATGCCAATAAAGGTTCAATCAATCAATCAATCCTGCCCATTGCCTGCAACACACTGAATGGCTCTGATGGTGAGGGGGCGGGGCCACCTCGTACCGGGGAGTAAACGGGGACTAGGACTGTACTAGTCCTAGTACTGCCCCCACCGTAGTGACGCCTCTCACCGGGTTCACATGGCAGAGAATTGAGAACACCCACCAGCACCTCTAAGTCAGTGCAGGAGGTGGGAGGGAGGCAAAGAGGGGGGAGGAGGAATGGGGCAGGATGGGGAAGGATTGGGGCAGCGATGGGGGTGGGGAGGGGGGAAGATCAGGGCCAGGAAAGGGTGGTATCGGTGGCAGTGGTGCTGATATCCTATCCCTCTTCCCAGCCTCGATCCCCTGACCCAGGTTCACGTGGACTAGCACCAGTAATATAAGTGGTGCACGTCTAAGTAGAACGTGGGGCTACAACAGTTTACCTTGGGGCAAGGGAACAAATGTTCCTTTACCCCGAGGAGGCCTCTAGAGGCAGAAACTCCCCCATGAGTTACAGCACGTTCCGCATTAGCTGCATTGCCGCATGGGGAGTTTAGTAGGATTGGACTGCATCTTTGCTTCTAAATCGGTGGAGGATGGGCTATTCCAGAGTAATGGCACAATCCTAACTGCGGTTGGCACTGTGCCCTTGGCACAGGTCTACGGTTGCAAACATACTGTAAAGCACTTTGCGGCATGTGGCAAGTAGGCGGCGTCTGTGCCAAGGCCTGCGTCAACTGCCTGCTGAAGACAGCAGAGGTCAGCGCCATGGACCAGGTAAGTCCTGCTCCCAGTGGTGCTGGGACTGGGGGAGGGTGACGAAGGGTCATAATGGGGCAGGGGGAGGGTGGAGGGGATTGATCAGGCCTGGGAGGAGTGGGATAGCCATATCCTATCCACCCTCCATGGCCCCCGGCCCCGACATGGGGCTTCTCAAGTCAGCGCCGCCAAATTAGGTGGCACTGACCAGAGTAGCCCCATAGCAGAGGCTGGGGTATCATTCAGGGCAAGGGGATGAATGTCCCCTTAGTGTGAGGAGACCTCCCAGTCCGCTCCTCTCCAGCACAGGATACAGCCTGGGTCTAGCGCCCACTCAGCACCAGTGCTGGATAGGATTGTGCTGTTAGTACAGGAAACAGCAGGTGGAGTACAACCTTCCAAACTGTGTAATAGCATTCAGGGTGGGGAGCAAGTAAACAAGAAGTGATCCTTTTTATGAAAATAGGAGTGTTAAAAGTACTGTATGTGATTTTCATCTGTGACATGTTTGCAAATCATGGTCTTTCCCCTGTATGATTTGTACAGTTAGCCTGCCAAGTACCTAATCCAAATGAACAAACAAAAACAAAAACAGCATTGATAACTTTATGCCATCATATAATCAAAAGGGGGGAGAGCTGAGCAAATTTAATTAGAAGGGACAACATTTTGCACGCCACAGGTTCTGCTACTGAATAGCCTTTTAAGTCATTACTTTAATACTGGCTCCAAACAGCTGAAAAGCAGAAATTGTTTTCAAAGGGCAAAGGTAGAAAATTGATTCCCTGAATGCGGATAATATTCCAGGTTCTATTATCTTTTTCCCGCTAAATGGTTGCATACAAAATAATGATTTTAATTTAAATAAGCATGCTTTGGAAAGGATAATTGGTAAACCATTGTGTTCTTTGTTGGTATCAACTGAAAACACTAACCAATCCAAAGAAAGCCATTCCCTTTGATCATTCTTAGGAAGTCACAGTTGAATCAATTTTGTCATGACTGAACTTTGCATAAGTACAATTGCATTTTGATATTAGCTGCAGTCTTCCTATATAAGACGCTGCCTGGTTGAAATTATGGCCTGATTTCAGCAGTGCACTGCAATCATTCCATTGTTGTACCACTAATTTCAGGTTTTTCCCTTTTTCTTTGCAGAAATTGTGTTTCTTTATTAGGAGAAGCAGTGCACACAAGCCAATTTCTCCTGCCTTTCACACAAAACGCTTTTGTATTAAAAAGATTTGGAAACTACCTGTGTAAAGATTGATGGATCTGGATACTGAATTCCCCAGGACCATCAGGTTATCTACCAAGAGAGACTATTTATATTAAAGCAGGAAGTCAGGAGCTGATGGTACCTGAAGGGGAAAAATGTGTTGGATATGTGCACCTGTGTTTTCATTTTCACCATAGCAAGAAAAATCACAAAATCCTTACCAATGTGCTTCCTTCAAAACCCACCTTTTTCAGCAGCTGAAACGGCATTCTTGGCTGATCGCTCACCACCCAGTTCACACTAGCCTTTCATCATGTCCTTTCACAGATGCTACACATTCAGGTGTGAACTGTTCCTCAAGAGAGTTGCTGTTGTGCACTGATAAATTTTCATCTTCCCACTTAAAGGGGTGTTGATGAATTATTTTCTAATGCCTAATTTATGAACACCTTCCAGGTGGGTAGCTGTGTTAGTCTGTAGTAGCAAAACAAAAACAGCAAAAAGTCTTGTGGCACTGTGACCAACAAGCCTGCAGCTCACCACCATGGCCCCAGACAAAGATGCAGCAGCTGGCAAGGTTGTGTGGCACTTGGTGATGTTATTGAGAAGCGCGGGTCAACTTGGGGGCTAGAGAAGCCCCAGCTGCTGCACATTTGCCCTGAGAGGGGCTGGACTACTGGTATCAGATCATAAGAAAGACTGGGGTACAAGGAGGGAAGGAGAAGTTGGACAGAAGAAGCAGAGGGAAGAGAAGAGAAGAGAAGAGAAGAGGAGTCAGAGTAGATGGAAATGTAAAAAGGGTGATCAAAGGAGGCAAAGACAAAGGAAGAAGGTTTAGAGGAAACGAGAGACAAAGAAGCAGTTGTGGAGAAGGAAAGGGGGTGGAAGACCCATGGCCAAGCCAAGGTGACACTTATTTGGAGTCTTTCCTTATGGGAAATACCGTATTTTTCGCACTATAAGACACACTTTTTTCCCCAAAAAACATAGCGGGGAAAAAGCGTGCGTCCTATGGTGCGAAGTAAACATCGGGGGGGAGGCCTGCAGAGGCTCGCGCAGGCCTGTGCGAGCCTCTGCAGGGCTCCCATCGGCCCCAAACAGCGATTTTAGGCCATTTCCGGAATGGCCGAAAATCGCTG
Organism: Plestiodon gilberti rubricaudatus; assembly: GCA_026170595.1. Taxonomy (NCBI): domain Eukaryota; kingdom Metazoa; phylum Chordata; class Lepidosauria; order Squamata; family Scincidae; genus Plestiodon; species Plestiodon gilberti. Next base: position 191,293,938 of record JANXHW010000001.1, read on the forward strand.
TTTGGGGCCGATGGGAGCCCTGCAGAGGCTCGCACAGGCCTCCCCCGATATTTACTTTGGCCCCAAAGAGCGATTTTCGGCCATTTCCGGAATGGACGAAAATCGCTGTTTGGAGCCGAAGTAAACATTGGGGAGGTCTGCAGAGGCTCGCGCAGGCCTCCCCGAAGCCCCCACAGGCCTCCCCAAAGCGCCCCCAAGCCCAGGTAAGTACAAACCTTTTTTTCTCTATTTTGCGTCCTATGGACCGATGTGTCCTATGGAGCGTAAAATACGGTAACTGAAATGAAGGGAGCAAGGAATACAGGGTTGGAAAAAGAGCAGTTGCATACCAGATATAACTGGGGAGGACGAGAGAGAATCATGTTTGCCACCCTGAGATCTTTGGAGAGGAGGGTGGAGATTTAAATGTCATCAATTTTTTGGGGGAAGATTTTGCTCTAGTTTAACATAATTAAAGGATGTTTCTGAACGTTTATTCCCTAGCAAAGACGTATACCCTACCCTCACAACTATAATTTGAGACTCCAAATTTGCTTCTAGAGCTACTCATGTCTTGATGATCCATTTGATTTAATTAATATCATTGTGTGGGTAGGTGCTATCACAACTATTACTAGTGACACAGAAGAGAGGCTAAGCTAGGTTTATCTGAAATCCAATTCAGTTGCTCTGTGTTTTGACACAGTGTTGCACAATCCTCTTTATACATTTGCTCAGATGTAAGTCCTGCTGAGTTCAATGGGACTTGAACTCCTCCTGCCCTCCCTCTCCTCACCCACGAACCATAGCCCGCACCAGCCTACCTGCCCTGGTGCCATCCCAGGTCAGCACTGGTGGGGATCCGCTCTTGCAGCTGCCTTGCAGTCATGGCTTCAAATGGCCCAGCAGTGGTGCAATCTCTTCGCACCATAGCAGAGCCTTTTACACCAGTGGAACCCTAGTCCCTCTATCTTAAAAAGTCCATAGGATTGGGCCATAAGCCTACAATCCTACACGTTCTCCTGGGAGTAAGTTGCATTGAACACAATGGGACTTACTTCTGCGTAGACATGCGTAGGATTGCATGGTAATACAGCTATCTATGATTTTATGTACTTTTTCTATGCAACCTTTCATTTCTTTTACTCTTTTCGTGTTTACGAAATGAATCAATGATGGCATAAGAACGATTTTCTTTTTTGCATCAGTACAAATGAAACTTAATGTGTGAAACCCTACTCCGCATAGAGATACAGCAATTCCGAAAATATCACCTGTTAATTTTTAGCCTGATATGCGGCTTTTAATGATACAGTTAACCTGCAGGAAAAAAATGGCTACTCTACTAAAAGCAGGACACAAGAATTTGACAGGCAGCTAAGACAAATAATTATTTTCCAGCTCAATAAATGTCAGCGAGAACTTGATGAGTGATCTCATCAGATAAAACTATAATCAATTAAAGATTATTTGAGACTAGAATATGATACAAGAATGGTTAAAAAATCAAAATGTAATTTGCTGAAAGAAACTAAGCTAGCTGTTTAAATTGAAATATTTCTGTAAATATGCTGTGTAATTTTAGGTTAATATTAAAGGATATATTTGGAGCAGAAAATGTTAAGAAAGAGATATATTCATTAGGCTCATTAACAGAAGTAATGAATTGACCTGAGATGAATTCATGTATGGAGAAGAAGAATTGATCTTTTTATATAACGTTTAACTCATTAGTCAGAGTATTATACTCTAATGCCTATTCATGACTCCTAAGTGTTGCAAAATGTGGGTTGCTGAGTGACTTGCAGCTATTGGAAAATGTTCTATGATTAGAAGCACAAAAGTGGAGGCCAACATCTAATCCCACTCCCTGTTTGATGAAAGATGGCTGTCCAGCCTCAGCATAAAGACCTTCAAAGAAGGAGATCCCCCCCCCCCAGTAATTGGTTCCATAGTTGAGCTGCTCTTACTGTTAAAACGTTTCTCCTAATGGTCAACTGAAATCTACTGTCCTATGACATAAGCCCATTACATCTAGTCCTGCCCTCTGGGCAGTAGAGAACAAGTGTTGCATTTAGTGTGCCACTGTTACCCACATTCAGACGATGTACAGTGGTACAGCAAATAAGTAGTGGGCTACAGTCTTGGCATAAGAAATTACAAGGCCAAAATACTGCATATTCAGTGATTGGATGTTTACAGTTTTCCACATTTCCATTGCTTCTCAGCACGCCTGGCTCTGAGGGAATGCTGGTTCACCTGTTCCTTGGCATGTAGGCTGCAAATGTAGGCACACATCTTGAGACCCTGGCGCAATTTGTATTGACCATGTATATCCTGTGCCACGTATATATACATTATCCAGCTAAGTGGTCCCTTCAGCATGTGTGTGTTTCTTTTTAAACAATGGAGGTTAGAAATATGGAATGGACAGGTGTGTATATATACTGTTGTAGGTTTAGTGTCTGGTTGGTGATGAATGAGATACCACTATGGTTTTGTCCATGGGATATTCCTTAATGGCAAACAGATGTTCCTCGATGGGGAAGATATACAGAGATGATTCTGGAATATGGAAAAGACACCAAACCTCAAAGAATTGTCCCCTAGCTGAAGGGAAGGGCTGAAGTAAGGTAGATGTGTGTGTGTGAGTGCGTGCGCAGGGGCGTCGACAAGCGGAAGCGCGCGGGGTGGGCCGCCCGGGGTGACGCACGAACAAGGGTGACACGCGTCCCCCCGGTACTTACATTTCGATGTGGAAGTTGGGCCCGCCCGCCTACCCTCGTGTCCGTTTGGCTCCAAAATGAGCCAAAAACGGCGTGGGGGGTGCTCTGTTCCTGCGCGTGACGTCACGCGTTGGGGCAGAGCCGCTCCCTTAAAGGTGACGCGCGCCCCCGCTCTGGGGTGACGCGCATCCTAGCAACGCGACTGTGCGTGCGTGTGTGTCTAACTGGGACACAGAGACAGGCTGAATGTGGGTTTGAGAGAGAGAGAGAGAGAGAGAGAGAGAGAGAGAGAGAGAGAGAGAAGACTAGATGGCCACATAGACGGTAGTTAGGCAGGATTGGGCTGTTGATGTCTGACAGGAGTGCATGCTGCTGGCCTTTACCTGATGTTCAGTTTGTAAATAAACCAGATATTACAATGTCCAGTGATCAGTCCTTCCCAGGAAGCCAACCTCCAGGTAGCATTGTCTCTGTAACTGCTCAGTGCTTGGGGAACTGGGAAGCATATAATCAAATGTACAATAAAATGTACACTATCTGACAATTCCACATGTCTGCACTTGGCAAGGACGACATGGCAACCTACTACTCACTCATATGTGAAGTCAGCATGCCTGGGGGCAACGTGAAGAACGAGTGCTGGGGCTGCAGATAATGGCTGCAAAAGAAGTAAACTAGTTACTAGGAAGTAACACCTATTGAACTAAATAGGACTGACAGCACAAACCTATGCATGTCTACTCAGAAGTAAATTAAAAGGAATACAATGGGTCTTACTCCCAGGTAAGTGTGCATAGGATTGCAGCATTCGTTTTTGAGTAAATATGCTTAGAATCTGACTGTAAATTCTTATGAATCTCAATGAGAGAAATTGAAACTGAACAGGAAAAGGAAGTTAAATTCTGCATGACAATAAATCTTTCATCTCCTGCTCAATTTAGAGATAACTAGCTGGAATTATAGATTTCTTTTAGACTGGCTGTATAAATGTTATATGTAAAAGCCTTGCCTCTTCCTTCCCCTGCACCATATCTTTCCATGTACTGTGTTTATGCCTCGATTATTCATGAAGTTTTGCAAGTCATACCCAACATTTTCTTTCCTTAAAGATTTTGTTCAAAGAGCACTTCAAATCAACTGTCAATATTTGGATTAAGGCACGTTTTGATTAATGGAGAGGATGACTATGTGCCCTCTGAAATATTTGAAGTAACATCACAAGTTTGCTTAATAAGATACCAAGAAAGATTAAAACCATCTCATTTTTTTCTTTCTTATTCTCCTCAATCAAGCCTACATTTACATAGTAGCTTCAGGCTTTATTCCCAGTTTAAACAACTGTCTTCTTTTTCTTCAATATGCCATAACAGATTGCAGATACAGAAGATTAGCACAGAGGGAATCTATGTATATGGGTTGAGCTGGAAGATCTGCTTGACTGACAGCCCATTTTTGATGACTAGCATCACAACTTGTATAGATGAGCCTGCAGGAAAAATATATTATTTCCAGGGGATGCAGAACATTCATTTGCCCAGTGCAGACTTAGCAATGATGTGTCTGTCATATCACAGTCCAGTGTGTACCAAAATCTGCTAGCAATACAAATGATAATTAGGTTAGAGATGACAGGCTGTTCTCATGGTGCTTTTGCTCTAGCACCCCTTAAAATTACATGGAATGGCGGTTGACTGCAAGTCAAAGAATAGTTTATTATTGAAAGGACAGAAGAAATAACCAATGGATAAAGATAATCACTCATTGTACTTTGCTGTCAATGTCAAATATTTGCTACAGCATAAATGATGGGCAACCTGACTATTTGCATGTCTCAAGTCTCAACGACAATCGTTAGCACTTCTACATTTTTCATCCTCAGAGTACTTTATTAAGCCCGATGAAGTTTATGGCTGTGTGATGCTGTGAGGCTCACCGCCACTGCCAAGGGCAACGAAAAAGAAAAAAAGCAGTGTGAAAAAGAATCGCCGCCACCAAATCGCCGCCGCAGGGTGAGTGCTTCCCCCCTGCTTCCCCCCGGGTGTGTTGCCTGGGGAGGACTGCCCCCCGCCCCCCATTCTGTAGCTTTCTCAAACTATACAATGGCATCTGGAGATTCTCGGCGTTCGAGCTCCCTGGTTGCCAGACTAATCTGCAACGGGGATACGCTTGGCCCATGCTTCTTTAATCTATTCCAGGAATGTCTGCCAGGCACTGAACATGCTTCAGAACAGAGAACCACAAATGGGCATGTTCAGTTCCTTTATATTTGCTAACAACCCAATTCTATCTGGGCCGCCCGCTGATGGAACTCTCATTCCGTTGACAGCAGGCCTGGGCCACTGGCATGGCAGCTGCAGTGACAATGCACAGAATAGGGCTGCCAGTACGAATGGATGGTAACCGTGCAGGTGCCACCAGAGAGCCCAGCCATGGCTGGTGCCAGAATGTTGGCTGGGGGTCCATGGGCAGGGAGGGAGAGGATCGAGTCAGGGATTGGACTGGCTGGGGGCATATCGGGGAGGGCAAGGGGTAAATTTTGGTGGTAGCAGAGCCTCTGATATCCTATGGTCCCATCCTGGCCTCATCACACCCCCTTGGGTCCACTTGGACTTGCACCAGGCTGCCGCAGATCTGATTAGGCCCATCCCTGGCCGGCCCTTAGCATGCAGCGGAGTCCATGCCAGCACCACTGCATACTACAGGTCAGCCGAAGATAGGATTGGGCTGTAAGTATACGTTTTACAGAATAAAAGGATTTAAAACGTTATTTTTAAGACTCATAAAGTTTGAAAATGAGAAAACAAATGCAAAAGAATTGGTCATCTCTTTATGAATACTCTGCATCTGCAGTATGTATCAGCTCTATGCATTGCTATGGGTGAGCATTATATCCATATTGATGTGCCACTGTTCTAGATGACCATGTACCCATCATCTCTATTATTCCAGATTTAGACAAGTCCCTCAGTTCTCCCTGTGCACCCCAAATTTATAAATGTCAGCCATGGTATTATAGGTAGGTGTTACAATCATAAAACTTGCTCATTGTGCTCTTTTACATATTGCACTGGATGCTAAGGAGCACAAGTGGAAGGAAGCTTGCGCAAGCTCAGCACAGAAGGCCCCTGCATGAGCCCTGAACATCTGTTGCTGAGACTTGGAGCACCTCTGGGGCAGGATGCTATGGGGAAATGGAGATGAGCAGAAATTGGCCATCTGTCTTGCTCAAAGACTAGGGCCTTCCATTCATTTATGAGCCACTCAGGATCTAATCCAGTGTATTCTTCATTATGTATGTTGCATGCTAGCGTCAGAGAGCAGCAAAGTCTCCTTGTTGCTCAGACTAGACCTATCTTTCGGAAGATATTGAGTAACTCAAGAGGGTTGACATAGACAAGACTTAACAGAGAGAAGGAATTGGGAAAATCATTTCTAGATTAAATGAGAATTGGACCCTAAGACAAAAGTCAGATGGCAGCTGGAATTGAACTTGGATTTATGAGAGGTCTATGTGGCTCAGGGTGCTGGCTGGGATCCCCTTGAACAAGGACTGCAGAGTCAGCCTGAGAGGCTTCACGACTTGGGGCTGTAGGCTCTGTGGTTCTCAGCTTTCTCGACACCCCCCCCCCATTGTTTGGGAGGGTAGACAGCGAGAAGCTTGGGGTTGTCAGTTGGCGATCCTTGGCTTTGATTCTGGGTAGTGACAGTCATTAGGAGGGAATAGACAACTACTATTGTCTCCCCCAGTTTAGGAACCCACACCAATTGGAGGTGGAGTTGAGGTTAGGAAGTTTCTGCTGCAGATGTTTTTAAAATATAATACTCTCTATACTGGGAGACTGTATACTGAGAAAGTGTATACTGGAAATAGTCACAGACAATATATATATATATATATATATATATATATATATATATATATATATATATATATATATATATATATATATATATATATTGTCTCCCAGTATGAGATCCTGTATCCCATAGTTTTTATACATCCTTTGGCAACCATAACATACATTCAGCATTGCATCATGTGATTAATGTTCTTTTTTCCCACTGGAAACTGTATTTCTATTCAGCACACTGTGCCAGTCCCAGGTTGCTGCGGGGTTTCCAAAGCCTTGAGCTGGATCACCCAAGATCCCCTCACCTGATGGTTAGAGCTGGGAGGAAACGGTTTTATTTTTTCACAGATTTCGGCGTTTAACCAAAATGAAATAGCAGAAAGCGGTGTTAAGTGTTTTTATTCAAACTTTCCCCATTTTTATCAATTGTAACCGCTTTAAAAGTCTACTAAGTGGTGTTATAGGTTGTACAGTGTCAGCAGATGAAGAATGTTGCAAAATTACATGGTTTTATTTTATTTGATTTTTTCGTAGATTTTTTTTCAGCAGAAAGCCGTGTTATGTGTTTTTATTTCGTTATCACCATTTTCTCCTGCTCCTACTGATGGTGCATTGGGCAATACTGCTGTCGCTGGTACTGAGGATTCAAACGTGAGCCTGTCCTGGTGAAACCTCTGGTGAGCATGGATGGTGACAAGTGCCTGAGATGGCCAACCTCCATTGTTACCCCTAACAGCCGACAGAATAAACCTAGCTACTAATCAATTAATTGGGAAATTACCATAAATCCACTAACTGGATAGCAGAGGTCAAGATTTCCCTAATAATATGCCCTGTCTCCACATTAGGACGACCACTTTCTTTGGCTGAATGGAGGCCTATTGCTTACTGTTCTTTCATTCACATTAATCTGCATTCTTCACTTGCACTATTTTCATCGGTTTGATATTAAATTATTAAAGGAAGTGATGAACAAACATTAACTTTCTCAAATGCTTTCCCCCTCCCTATGTCATCTGTTATTCTGTGCCTTTTATTTATTGATGGTGTTTAACTCTGTGAATGCTGAAATTAATCACACTGATATGTCACAGATGTTCTTCTACCAATGTAGCCGTAGACACCAGCTGATCGATTCATCTCCCAGGAAGGCAGTTCTCAATGGTGGGAACATTCATCACCTCAAGCCAGTTCAAAGAATTAAGCAGAAATATAGCTATGCAGCTATATGCAGCTCTTCAAATGTCACTTCCAAGTTAGTGGAAGGGAAATGAATTTTTTGCAAAAGATACAAAGTCATAATTTGAAGCATGTTCACCATTCAGATGGGTGCTTGTGTTTCTGACATGTATTCATTTTATGCGCTCCTTTGAACGGAATGTCACAGCTAAGAAACTGAACTTGTCAAGATTGCCGGTGTGGATAATGAGCTTGACAAAGTGGGTGTTGCATGGAACATCGGGATCCAGTACAACGAGAGGAGTGCGTTCAGGTGTACCAACAAACCCGGCTTTGTTGTTAGAAGGACGCTGTGCTGAATCTTGAGTTTCTCCTCCTGCTTTCTCCTCTTCTTCTTCATAAGGGAGGCGAGGCAATTTAAAGCTTCATTCCGATCACAGTTTGCAGTCGTGTTGACCCAGATAAATTCAGTTATATGAATGTTGGGAACGATCTGTGGGTGGGAGAGTTTGTCATAATGTTGGAAGACTAGCCCCACTTAAAGTGCTACTGACCTTTCTAGTGGTTGGCTCTTGCTAGCCACCATTTTTCACCATAGGAATATACTGGAGAATAACACGATGCTCTGGTGCATTCTTGGGGGCCGGGGAGGGGGAATGATTGCTGGCATGAACTAATCGCTGGGGAAAATAGCACTGCTGCTGCTGCTGCTGCTGGCACACAGACTCGGCATTTTCAAGTAAAACAAGAGGAGGATGCCACCACAATCTGTAATAAAGGTAAGCTACCACTTCTAACTAGGCTGACCATATCCAAAAAGGGACAGGGTGCCTATTCCTTTAACCATTGTAAGAAGGAATTTGGGCAGGTGTGGCTTATTGCACCCTTCCATGATGAGTTGCACCTGCCCAAATTCCAATGCTTAAAGGTATAGGCACCCTGTCCCTTTTCGGACATGGATGGTCAGCCTACTTCTAACACTTCCAGCAAACATTGTGCACCATCCACTTATTTGGCTAAATACCCCCCATATTCATAGCTTTCTAAAGGTGTGGTAAAAATGGCACTGTTTGTGTGTAGATCAGCACTAGTTTGTAACAAAATGCAGTTCCCCATTTCATCCTTATAGAAAAATTTTAGTTTGTTCAAACCATGCTTTGTTAACAGACTACAACCATAACTTCACATCCTGGTTTGTAACTTTGTTGGTGCAATCCTATCTGGGCCTTGCGCTGATGGAACTCACCCACCTTCTGCACAAGGCATGGGTCACTGGTGCTGCAGCTGCTGCAACAGAGCATGGGCCGGGGCCACCACTGCAAAGGACTGGCAGCCCCAGGTGCATGCCAATAACCTTTGTAGCCCTACCAGAGCAGGTAAGTTGGTGGAGGGGGAATTCTGGGAGAGGTCCAGAGCAGGGATTAGGACCAGCACAATGGTGGGCTGGGGTGGATATCGGCAGCAGCAGCGATGGCACTGATATCCGAAAAGACTTGAAATGCCCCCTTAGACCCACTCGGATTTACACCAGCCAAAGAGCATAGATCAGGGGTGGCCAACCTTTTAACATAAATGCTACTGGCCCTTTAATGGTCGTATAGGTCAGGGCATTTCAGCAGGTGCAGTTGCTTTAGCAGCACCATCAGCAATTGCAGCTGCCCAGATTCTGTCTACTACATAACTCTTAAGAATGCAGAAGCCCTAATAGTGGAAGGTTGGCCACCCCTGGCATAGATCCAAGTAGGCCCACTGGGGAAAAGGCAGTGGCAGAGTAGGTAAGTACTTGCCTCTCAATCTCTGCCCAGTTCCCGGCCAGCCACATAGCAGGCAGTAGAGGCTGCTGCCAGTGCCGCTGCACACTCTGGGCCTGCCCAGGATAGGATTGGGCTGTGTGTTGCTCAAACCACAGTTTCCATATTTGGATGATTTGGGAAACCGCAGTTTGTTACAAACTGAATGGAAGCTCCAGACTTCCCCTTTTATGCATGAAGGAGAGGGGAAGTAAGGGAAGCACACAAGTCTGAGAGTCACTGTGGCAGTCTTTCAGAACAACAGACTATGATTTGCAGCGAGATCGGAGGTATGGGTAAAGAAGCCATGTCAAAGTTTTGTTGAAGAGACCAATAAAAATTTTTATTTTTACCAAAGGTCTGTTGAAATTCTTTAAGCGCAAGACTCCAGCGTACTGGAGAAAAGAGGGGCGCATAAGATTATCAAACAGTCAGGAAATATAAAAAGTCCAAGGTCTACTTAGTAGACTTATCTTCCCCACCTTCTTCAATTATTGGATATGATCTGTCTAGTATGATCTACTTAGTAGACCTTGGACTTTTTATATTTCCTGCCTGTTTGATAATCTTATGCGCCCCTCTTTTCTCCAGTACGCTGGAGTCTTGCGCTTAAAGAATTTCAACAGACCTTTGGTAAAAATAAAAATTTTTATTGGTCTCTTCAACAAAACTTTGACATGGCTTCTTTACCCATACCTCCGATCTCGCTGCAAATTGTAACAAGCCATGGAAACCTGCATACAACATTAAGACTATGATTTGTTATGTCATCTCAATGTGGCCTATGAGTGATGAAACTAAACTTATTCCACGGCTTCACCAGCATCAATCCTTCCAGTAAGACAGATCATATCCAATAATTGAAGAAGGTGGGGAAGATAAAATTTGAATCATCTGCCCTACAGTGTCAATTTTTACAGGATTAAATAGTGAAGTAACTGGCCCTCTCTCCCAGTAGTTATCAGAAAAAAAACAGATTTTATGTTGCTCAGAGCTCTCCAACTCTGGCTGAAAACAGTGTCCAAATTTAAATCAGTCAGAAAATCCAAGCATTTTCCCATTGTTACGGAGTCATACGGCTTGGAGGAACAAGAATTCAGTCCAATCTCCCACCCCGAGGTACAATCTTTTTCACTCTCCTCTGCCCCATAGTTTATCCAGAAAAATTTGGGTTATGGTTTGTCAACAGAGAGCAAGAGGAACAAACAATTTTTCACCCTATGTGAACGTGAAAAGTATTTGTTTCATAATTATCTATATGTTAACTTCTAAATAAAATTATCGTTATTGGTTAAATCCAACAAAAATTAATAGAAGTCCAGGCATGAGCTTGTCACATGTCAATACTGAAACAATTACAACTGTTGCTTATAGTTAGAGATCTAGTGTGGTGTAGTGGTTGGACAAGGATGGGAAGAATGGGAAGATGTGGGTTCAAATCTTCTGACAACTGTGACACTTACTGGGAGCCCAGAGGTGAAATTAGACTAGAGCGGAGGCAAGTAGTTCTGCAAGACTCCGTTACACTGGAGTCAGCGGTACTTTTAAAAACCACCTTCTCCCTGGAATAGCCCATTGAGATTCCAGGGGAATTCTCTGATTCCAGGGGAATAGCCCATTGAGATGTTGTAGAAGGGACTTCATCCATGTTCAGGCTTACCAGATCGTCGCTGGGACGGGAGCGGTCTACCCTTAAGGGGGCAGGGCATGGGGAGGGCAGAACGTGCCGCGTTCTGGGGGGGCCCACACCCCACCCCCTTAAGGGTAGACCGCTCCCGTCCCAGCGACGATCTGGTAAGCCTGTCCATGTTCCACTGCCAGCTGAAGTTTGGCCAATGATGACAAGGGATAGAGCCTTCTCTGTGGTGAAGGGATAGAGCCTTCTCTGTGGTGGCACCTTGCACATGGTACTCCTTACAAGTGGAGATGCAAATGGCTCCCTCTCTCCTGACCATTCCAATAGTAGCTGAAAACCCATCATCTTAGGGTTGTGTTTGCGGATTAGATTTTATTTATTATAACTTTGTAAAACTGCGGGTGGGGGGGGTTAATACTGTTTACTATTTTTGTGTTCTCGTCTGATGTTTTTTGTTGCCTTCTGTTCGTTTAGATTGACTGCAATCCACCGTGGGAGCCTACTGATGGGGAGAAGCATGCCAAAAATACTTTAAACAAATAATTAAATGCCAATATAATATCAGAAGGTGTATGCAGTGCAAGCCTGTCAAATTATTTTAATGGGACTTACTTCCTAGCAAACCTAGGATTGCAGCTTTAAATGTTGAAATTCTGCCCAGAAAACAACTTCTAATGGCGTATGAAGGGTATGGTGTTGGACTGTTGTTTTTAAGAAGAAGGAGAGAAAGAGTGTTGACACAGTCTAGTGCCCGAGGCATAACAGAGGAAGGAAGAAAACAATTGTGCCTTGCCTCTAAATGAAGATAAAACAGTGTGATGTTATTCTTCCCAAGTAGAGTTGCCAACTTTTGTTACTGGCTTCAGTCCTGGGTCTTCAACAGCAGCTTGATGTGCAGACATTAGCAGGTGATAATGCTTCTCCATGCTGTGAAATGCTGGTTCCTGCTAAGCTCCTGTTAAAGGTACAGGAAATTCCTAGGTCACGGGTTTTTTCTGGCCAGTTGGCTACCCCACTCCCAAGATATCATTTAATAAATATTGTCCTTAGCAAGGTTATAAAATATGAGCTGAATTTAGTCTTCAGGTGAGAGACAGTGCTCCTTTTTTTGTGATGCAAAGGGAAAAGCGTAATTATCTAGCAGTGAAGATAATCAATCTGAGAAGAAAGGGCTTGTAGATAAGTGGCAAGTACAATAGTAATATTGAAACAAAAGCGGCAGTGTACATGTTTCCAGGCACAATGCAACTGCTGCTGCTTTCATTGCTGTTAGAACTTTGCTAAAAGCTTTGGCGCATGAACACAATTGATGTTCCTTGGTTTCTCTCCAGCTTCATGTTTACAAAAGAGACATTGGCTTGAACTGCCTGTGCAGTTCCACAGTCAGATTGGAATTTGAAACCGTTCATGTTCCACCCACTTGAGGGCTGAAAGGTATCCAGATTTAAAATTGTTGATTACATCTGTTTCAGAAACAGAAAAGTAAGCCTGCATCCAGATTTCGAGTTTATCTGCAGGAACGTAAGAAATGTAAGAGTTGCCCATTGTTTAGCTACACAATGGGATCTTCACAATCAGGGAATCTTAGGAAGCTTGTAATCAAGGCACAATAGAGATACTGTAGTAACTTCTGCAAATTGCCAAACATCTATTCATTTTAAGCAGTTCCTTCACACCAACTTCCAAATAGATTGACAGCCCCATTAGCGACAATGCCACCGCACTGATGGAACACGCGCTGCATCCAGTGGGGGTGATCAGGAGGCCAGCCAGAGGTAAATAAAACTATTTTCTACTTACCTCTGCCTAGGCCTCCTCATGGTATATGGGTCTCCTCAGACCAATGCCAGCTATATAGCTGGCATAAGTCTGAGGAGAGAAAAAAAAGGAAGGGCAGGTTCAAAAAGAGGGGATAGGATCCTGGTGTATGCTGGTGCTGTTGGGATCCACCCCTCCTGTCACACAGTTTTTGCTAAATCATTTCCTCTGTATGCTGCCAGGTGCAAGGGGGTGGCAACAGGATAAACGTACGTTGTTGTCTTGTGTGCTCCCTGAAGCATCTGGTGGGGCCACTGTGAGATACAGGAAACTGGACTAGATTGTCCTTTGGCCTGATCCAGCAAGACTCTTCTTACGTTCATATTGTGATAATAACACTGGTTTTTCATGCAATGGTTATGATCACCACATTCTGGTGATTTGGTGCGAAGCAGAGCAGGGGGGTTAACTATCTCCTGGAAACTAGATTCCTGATCACAACCTACACACATATAATTGTACACATGTAGCGCCCTTCCTTGAGTTCATCCAGTGCAGGGACAGTGGGGCAGTAGCAGTGTGCGCAATCTTGCTCTGGTCCATGCAACAATTGAACGTACGGACCAGGCGATAAAGAGAGAGCTAAAGATTTAACCATTCACTGAATTACAAATGATCCATTTGATGCTGAAAATTCTCCAATGTATTACATCACAATGTTTCTTATAGACTGTCACGGCCAGTCAGTTTCCTTTTGTCTGGCAACAACAGGATTTGCCTTCTTGAAGCAGCTTGTAAAATGATAATTCTTTATTAGCAATTCCCACATAGCAGCCATGTAAAGTAGGATATGAAAGAGGGTCATCTCCCCTTGTGTAAGAATACATTGTACTGTTCCAGGATCTATTTTTGATCATAAATTCATTTGTTTTATTCAACTAGGTCTCACAGAAGGAAGTGTGCTGCTTCTAGCTTAGTTTGGAGACAGCTATCAAAGAAAGGCTGGCTTTAAAGGCAAGCTTTACTTACGAAATGAAAGGAGGATCAGAAATGGCCTAGAATTCCTATGGTGTCCCTCCTCCCCCCTCCCTGCCCACCCACCCACCTCTCTTGCTCTTTTTTCAGATTTTTAAACAAAGTGGCTACAAGTATCCCTGGGGCGTCAACAAACATGATGGTGCAAATCCATGTTAATGAAATCCAATTTGTGGTATACAATTCCCATAAATCAATATAGCACAGGCTTGCTCCGTAATGACCCTGTACAGGTTGATATTTGTGGGGGGGGGGGAGGCTGGGGTTTAATGATGCTGTGGAAACGCTTACAGGATAAAGGTAAAGCTAAATTTATAGGCTTGTTCCAGAGCCCACATTAAATCACCAGGAATAATTTTTATTAACTTCAAGAGACCTTTGGTCAGGTCCCATGAATGAAGATCTGGCATCCTTTCACTTCAGGCGCTGAAAACGTCCTGCAGCCACTGCACCAAATCCCAGCCGTCATTTTATTTTTTATTTTTTTCTCAGCAGTCATCTTTTTGGCTTGAAAATTCAAACCACAGGTGAACGAACATATTCAATATTTTCCTGAGCGATGCAGTCGAAAGAGTACTTAAGGCTGCTGGAGACATGCGACAGTTTTTCAAGAGACTTGAAAGTAGTTAGAGACGAGCTTCACTTCCCGTGGTGTACACATTTCTTTATTTATTTCCTAAAATATTTATAGCCAGTCTCCAAAGGGGCCCCAAAGTGGCATACAGAATATGAATTAAAACACAACAAACAATTTTTCAAATCTAATAAATTAAAACAACAGTAAACTAGGAGAGAGCAGCCAGAAAACTTTAGAAGCACAGAGGGGGAACGATAGAAGAAGATTAAATCAATGCCAAGTATGGTGAAACAAACAGCTCGTCACCAAACTACTAGTAAATACTTCCTGGCACAGAGAGTGCCGTTACATGAGTACCATCACTGAAAAAGTCTAGTCCTGCAGGCAGATGGTGTTTCAAAGGGCCAGAGGTAGATGGTGTGATCAAGGACAGGCTGGCAGTCAGATTCTGGACCAAGGGAAGAGTCTCTTTGGCCCCTTCCCTGTCAAGCAAGAAGCTCATATACTGAGGAGCCGAGCCCAGGGAAGTTCTTGGTACTGCCCCCCCCCTTTGATTCCCCAGATGCTCCTAGGCTGATTAGCTGTTGTTTCCCTTTTGGCCACTATCAAGGAAGCACTGTGTATCAGTGAGGTTCATGTCAACCAGTCCATCTCTTTAGAAGCTGTCTGTGGTACAGTGAATAATGTCTCAATCCTACCCACCCCTTGCACTGATGCTGCAGCCATGCCATGGAGGCACGTGCTGTATCCATAGGCGTTGAACGGGGGCCCTCGGGCGCGGACCCCTGAAGGGGCGGAATCACGAGCTGGAGGGCGGAAACGTACCTTCCTCGCAGCTGGGACGGTCGCATTTCGGCCCTTCCGCCCGCCCATGCGTATGAACGGCTCTGAAATGAGCTGAAAATCGCGGAAGGGGGGTGTCCAGAGGCAGGACGTGACGTCACACGCCCGCCCACGTGGGGGCGGCATCACAGGGGCCGGGCGACGGCCCCCACCCCGTGGGGGCATAGCGACACCACTGGCTGCATCCTATGGTGGTGGGGGGTGAGGAGGTCTGCTCAAGGTAAGGGAAATTTTGTTCCTTTATCTCGGAGTAAGGCCCCTAATGCCGGCTTAAGTCTGAGCAGAGTAAGCAGGTAGCTCAGGCTGAACCGAGTGGGATTGGATTCGCCATGAGCGTTTGCCACCAAGATCTGCCCAGTAACTCCCCCTGCCCCTCCCTGCCCATGACATGCCCTCCCACACCAACATGCTTCTCTGATGCTGCTGCCACTTTGTGACAGTGGCTTGGAATGGCCCACTGGCAGCGCACTGCATGCAGCATTACAAAACCATATATAACAGCGTAGGCATACTAAATCCAGGAATGTGGGCAGGTGTAGCTTGTTAAACCCTTAGAGCACAATCCTAGGCATGTCTACTCAGAAGCAAGCCCCACTGAACACATTTAACAAGCTACACCTGCCCACATTCCTTCTCCTAAAGGTCTAGCATTCTGTCCCGGTATGGATCTGGTAAACCTACAACAGCGGGACTCTGTCCTGTTGTCCTAGGGAGGCCCATCAGATTGGACTGTAAGACACCCAAGCCCTGCTTGATTTCCTGGCTCAAGACTTCTGGTGCACTATGAGGATGTAAAAGTGAGATAGGCATGCACACCACAAGCAGCTGCCTTTAACCCACTGGGGGAAAAAACTCTTGTCTTCACACTATAGCTGCAATCCTATACGAGCTTACTAGGGAGTAAATCCCATTGAATTCAGTGAGACCTACCTCTGAGTAGACATGCATAGGATTGTGCTGTAGGTCTATTTTTCAGAGACTGGTGGTACTAACTTGGAATCCTAAAGATAACAATCTTCAGTGGTTTAAATATCAGACTTATAAGGGAAGAGTAAAGCAATTTAAATTTAATCAAAATAAAGAACTTAAGGGCCATAGCATTTGCTTAATTCATCTAAAATGAAATTTCATATGAAAAACTCATTATCTGAAGCGGATGTTGCATTTATACATCTGTTCTGAAGAATGTAGGGATGTATCCACAGAAATTAATTTTTTCCTGCTTGCAGCAGAATAGTTGCGGTTCTGACAATTGTTCCACTGTGACTTGAAAATGTAGAGGGGCCACTTGAGAGATGATCAGATATAGAACCGCTTCTGAATGGTCCAAATGTGTTGAGGTAGGGAAGCAGAATCATATCTTCCCTGCTTACTTGGTAAGCTTGTTTTCTCCCTTGTCCTGTTGGATGTTACATTTATATAGAGCCTATGTATGTGTGTGCCTAGCTCCCGCTGTGTTTGCTTACTGAAGCATCACAGCAGATCACTGCATCTTGGCTAACCAGCCCCACAATTCCTACGTCAACCCATGTCTCAACAAAACAATCCCAGCACAAATAATAATAATTAATAATAGTAATGTGCAGTATTTATATACCGCCTTTCTTGGTCATTGGATTTCTCCTCTGACTTTAATCCAAGGTGGTTTAGATGGGCAGGCTTTTCCCCAACCTCCCTAATGGGTTTTTTTTACAATCATATATAAATGTTCAATCTTTCATGAACAACTGCATTCCAGATGGTATTCTTTGCAGTCTGGCCTCTCCCTGGCCGTCGCCTCCCACACTCGGCCTACGCAGCTGGCAGCTCTTATCTCTCCTCACAGAGGCTTTTTTCACAGCTGTCAGCGGTATGTCTCGAACTGGCCGTTCACCGATCTTCAGGATTACGAGGCGGCAACTCTACCAACTGAGCCAGACCTCCTGGATAAGTAACCTTGGTCCCTGGCCCTACTGGCCATTGGCCCTGATATTGTATCTTCTGTGTCAGTCAAATTGGGAGTATGCTTATTGTCTCCATCTCTTTCCCCCTTTGGTCAGTGTGATGGTGAGGTGAAAGAATTGGACAGCCACATCAGAGCTTATTATTGCTGCCACCTCCTCTTCCTCCACCAGCTGGGGAAATCTAACAAAGCATCCCACAATTGGGTGCCATCTTGTAGGGTTGCTTTATTAGGTTTCATAGGTGGAGAAGGCCAAGGCGACAGAGGGCTGCAACAGGAGTGAGATGTAGCAAGAAGGAGAAAGAGGAAAAATGGTGGGTTTGAACTAACAGTCAATTTGTTGTTCTGCTTCCCTGACTGTTCCATTGAGAAGGCAGGTTTTCAGCATGGTGGCCAAACACACTACAGGCTCTATTTTATCATTTGTTTGCCTGCAATTTAAGAGATGTCCTGCATTATCTTCCTCACAATTTCATATTGATCAAGCTATGTATCGTCAGTGTTAAGATTTTGGCTAGGATCCAGTTTTAGTAACACACAAGGACCAGGGCACATGCCGTCTTCATTGAGACTCATTCAGTCACCTGAAGGCGGATCAAAGGAGCATTGCGTTTCAGGTTCACAACTGTATCAGCATCAGGTTTATGACCAGAAGTACGTGGGACTCTTTTGCTGGACTGAAATAAAATAGTTTTCCTCACTCATTTCTTACGTGAGAGTGGGATCCTCAGAAATATATCCAGTCATGTATTTTGTTTTACCACTCAGTGCTTTTAATGGACAAAGCACTGTGCACCTAAATAAGTTGTATTGGATACCCTTTCCATTCTGCTATGACCACAGTGTCCCCTAAGTACTTCAGTATTCTGACTCCTAGGAAATATACAAGCTGAATTACTGGCCTCATAATCATTGTAAAAGCTCCTGGAGCAACAGAGAGGCCACAGCCTATTACTCTTCATTGGTGCAATAGAGCTTTCAAAGAGGACCGGAGGAAATCTTGTAATCTGAATGGATGGGCAAGCTGAGAAAGGCTTTGATCAAATCTATTTTGGCCAGAGAAATCCTCTGTAATTTTTAGCTTGTTCAGACGGTAATGCAGATACCATCTGCTGCCCTACAAGCCAAAGGTAAACAGCAACTTGGCTTTGGGGCACATGTATTAAGCGGAAGAGTTATGAGAGTAGGCCAGGAGAAAGGAAAGGAGCTCAGGGGGTGTGTTAAATTCTCACATCTGCTCATGCTCAGTGTGTGCCTGAAGCTTGGGGTGACAGGCAGGCATGGATAAATCACACCATAACAGCCCTGTCGCTTGTATTTTGTCTCAGTAGCAGTCTTTCCTGGCTGCTCTTAGGGCTGATTTGTATGAGGTGAAACAACTTATGCTTGACTGAATAACAACGGCTCACACTCAAGTGGTATCCAGAGTGCAGCAGAAAATCCAGATATTTCTCATATTTGCTCGGGGTTCTTTATTATTATTTCTGAGGCATTTTTCTTTAACTCTTTGTTTCAAACTGTGAAAGGCCCTTCCCTTTCTCTTCTTGGCTAAGCATCAGTAGCTGATGCTCTCAGGATCAGTTCTCTACCATAAGTAACATGCCCAAATATACTTGTTTTAATCTTTCTTTCTTCAGGATATGATCTGTGTTAGTTTCACAAAGTGGGGCCCTTTTCACAAGACAATTTTACCTTATGAATTGAGGGTAAAGTCAACCCAATTTGCTGTGTGAACTGGTCTTGTTGCATACTCATCTGCATGCTCACCTTTGTTGTCTCTTACAGGTCTCAGATCCATCTCCCTTGCCATTCTCTTCAAATGCAGATGTACTCCAGTCACCTACATTCACTCAGTGAAAATCCTATCCTGCGATCTCCTGGCTCAGCCATAAATTATAACAACAACAACAACAACAACAATTTTATTTATTTATTTATTTTAAAAAAATCTATACCCCGCCTTATCCTATGCCGAAGGCAAATGCCCAAGGCGGCTTAAAACAAAAATTAAAATACATAATTTAAAATAATACATAAAATAAGTTTAAACAATACATAACTAAATTTAAAAACAATAAAATCCACGGGGGGGGGCGACAGTATGGAGCAGAGAAGCAGCATGGCAGAGCATCTTGAGACACAGGAGGCGGACCACAACCCATCACCCAAACGCTAGACGAAACAAAAACGTTTTGAGCCCTCGCCGAAAAGTCATGAGGGAGGGGGTGGTTCTCTGATCCCCTGGCAGGGAGTTCCACAATTGTGACGCCACAGCAGAGAAGGCTCGCCCACGTGCTGCCATTCCCCTAACTTGAGATAGAGGTGGCTCTTGCAGGAGAGCCCCCTCAGGTGACCTAAGAGAGCAGGCCAGAATGTATGGGAGAAGGCGGTCCCTCAAATATCCTGGACCCAAACCGTGGGTCTTAATAATAATAATAATAATAATAATAATAATAATAATAATAATAATAATAATAATAATAATTTTACAAGCCAGTATTTATATACCGCCTTTTCTTTGGTCATCGGATTTCTCCTCTGACTTTAATTCAAAGGCGGTTTACATGGGCAGGCTTTCTAAACCCCAAGGGGTTTTTACAATACAATAATATGTTCCAATCTTTCGTAGAACCCTTCATTCTAGATTTCTTTCACAGTCCAGTCCAGTCCATCTCTCTCTCTCTCTCTCTCTCTCTCTCTCTCTCTCTCTCTCTCTCTCTCTCTCTGACGTTCGCCTCACCACGCTTCAGCTGACAGGCAACTTTGACTCTCACTCAAGTGCAGCTGCAGTTTCCCTCCCCCACAGAGGCTCTGCAACTTATCAGCTCGGCGTGCTGGCAGCTCTCCGATAGACACAGACACTTCTGGACGTCTCAAACTGCCGTCCTTCAGATCTTCAGGCATATATGAGACAGTCGCTCTACCAACTGAGCCAAACCTCCTGCCCTCCTGCTATCATTTATGCTTCCCCAATAATTTCTGCCTTCCCCAATAAAGTATACCCAGCTCCTCCACAAATTCTCAACTCCAACTCAGCTTCCTGTCTTATCCTAAAAACCTGACCCACCTACCTTCCACAAAAGATTAGTTATTTTGTCTTGCATTAGCAGAAAAATGGGCTAGCTAGACCAAACCAAAAAACAACCACATGAAAATGGCAATGTTGTATGAACTGATAGAATATGTCCAAAGATTAGGTCATTGAGGAAAACCTAGTATTTTCATTATCTAAAGCTTGATTATGAAGTAATTATTCTGTACTAAAGTCAGCCCAATTACCTTCCCTTTTGTGGTGATATTAAATCTTTGCGGATGTTTTTATTCATTTCCTCGAGCTTCTCTAAGGCTGATGTGTAAATTTTGAAACTGATTGGTTAGTAATATTGATTTTTAAAAGTACATTTGCAGGGGCAATCCATGCATTGAACATGCATTCATGTACAAATTGCCCTTCTGGATTAGGCCCAACAGGAATTCTAACAAGTTATTTCTAATTCACAGGAATGTGTTGTATCGTACCTGCTGTACCTCTTTTCTCACACATCCGGCTATATGATCAGTGTCTTCTCTGGTAGTATTGATCTCCTGTTTGAAGAGACGCAAATAGTGGCCACACTGTCAAAAGATTACTATTCATATTTGACATTGTATCCGAAATCTACTCGAATAATAAGGATCTCTGGACTGGGCCATAGGAATGTTACCAAATTCTCGTCAACATTTGTGATGAAATGCATGGTTCAGGATCCTTCCTGCTTCCTAACAGATAAAATTTTGGAAGATATGGACACATCTATGGATTCTATACATTCTGCACATTGCTTAAAAATGCATATTAAATGTATACTGTATATATGATTTTTTCCCTTCCCCCCCTTTCTTCTCTTTTTTCTCTGATCTTTTAAATTAATTGTACTTTTTTTTCTTTTCATTAATAAAGGATGGGAAAAATGTATACTTTGCAATGTAATATCACAGCAGCTGTTTGGGTAGGAAATACTGTATGTAAAAATTCTTGAAAAATACATACTGATTTTTTTGGGCGATGGAAAAAACAAAATTGGGGACTTTTAGCAGAAGAAAGTGAAATGGGTATCAAAGGAAACTGTGTGAAGTTCAGATGGAACAGAAACAGAGAGATCTGTCCAGGCTTCCTGAGCCAGTCTGCATGTCTAAACATAGCATAATGACACCACAATTCATCGTTTCCCATTTAACATTAAATGTAATAGAAATACATCAGTCACTTAGATGCTTATTAATATATAATGACTCCTTGAGCGTGTGGATCACAGTCAGGAAAAAGAATAAACACGCTTATAAAATCACAGCTGTGTGCTTTTGACGGGATATGTGTACATAAATCAAAGCTTTTCTATTTTTATGATACTATTAAAATCTCTAGGGTAAATTTTTGTATGAAAAAGTCCAATGGTTCAGTTTAAGATCCCGTGGATTTTATGATAGATCAATGACATTTACTTGAAATAAACTGCATATAACTCTAATGCCCCATTTATTTTCAAAACAATTTCATACACTTTGCCAAAAAGTATTTCCTTGTTTTAAAAGATTCCCAACAGTCGCTACAAAAAGAAAACAACCAACGTGTACGCAGATCTTCTAGCACAGAATGTAACAAAATACAAGGAAAGGCCATTAAACTTGATGATGATTGCAAGCAATTTAGCATTTATAACCCCAAGGGATAGTCTGGAGATATATTGCTGAAGCTAAGCAAGTCTGCGTCTGGTTAATGTAGGAATGGAAGTACCCCTCAGAACCCCATAGCTGCTACTTTGAGCTCCACCAAAAGGTTGAGACAGGGCCAGCCCACCCATGATGCAAGCAATGTGACTCACATCAGGGGCAGGTGGGGAGGGGCACTAGTGTCGCTGCAGGGGTCGGAGCTCTAAGTTCCGCAGAGGCTCCGACCCTCCGTTACACCGGAGCACGAAGCGGCCCCGGCCCCTCGCCTTCGGAACCATTCAAGGCGGTGAAAGCAGCGCTTTCACCGCCTTGAATGGTTCCGAAGGCGAGGGGGCGGGGCCGCTTCATGCTCCAGTGGGAGGGTCGGAACCTCTGCGGAACGTAGAGCTCCGCCCTGCAGCAACGCCAGTGGGGAGGGGCAGCAGATTCAAGGTGCCCTTCACCTTGATTCTGCGGCCGCCTTCCTCCAGCTTGCTGCAGACAGAGCTGCATCAATCGGCTCATCTGTCCTCTAACCTCGCTCCTTCCTCACATGGACTGCAAGGAAGAAGTGAGATGAGAGGGTAGGAAAGCCAGTCACTGCTGCCTGCATTGTTGAAATTTAAAGGGACCATGTGAGGAAGGAGTAAGGAGAAGTGCTGGGGAAACAGCCACCTGGCTCCTTCCTTGTGATCCCTTTAAATACTACAGAAAGTGGGGACATTCTGGAAGTTCTCAACATCACCTGCACTTCCTGTTTGTCAAGATAAACACTGAGCCAGTTTGAATCAAGCAATGATTCAAAGTTTCAAAGATTAAAAAAAAAAAAGCAGAGTTTTGCAATCACTACTTATTTTTAACATCCCTGGTTTTGCGTGACGCATGATGGCTGTGTTGCCTTTGACGATGGTCTGGCCATTCTGCTGCAAGAGCTGGTAGCAATTGACGCAGTCCTCACCCGGCTTGCAAGCATTGCACATGCTGAAGCAGTGCACAAACGCAAAATGCCCTGGAGCAACGTGGTGGCTAGACGCATATTAAGAAGACGTCAGGATAAGTAAGGGGATTTAATTTATACGTTTTTATTATTTTTCATTGAGGTTCTCTTTTGAAAGGTGGAAATACAGACCCACGCTATCCTCACCTACACTTTTTCCAATATATGTTTTCAATTTCACATCCTAAATCCAGTCACGGAAGAAAATCCGATAAATAAAGAACAGAGATGCAGGAACAGGGAGCAGTGGCTGAAAATAATTAGAAACTTGGCACTAGCAATGCCCTGCCCCCAGCCTTTTGCCAAGACATGCACGATTGCCTCTCCTGCTTTGTGATCAGCAGCCAACGCGCGTCCATGTTTCTTTGCCATATTCAACTCAAGGGACGCTATAGGGACAAATGGTAGCCTGGATTGCGCCAGTTCAGAGTGCAGTGGACTAAGCACATCATACTTTGTGTGTGTGCGCGTGTGGTAAAAACTTGAGTTGCAAATTGGGTGCTATAGAGGAGTGTTTGACAATATATTTAGCATGAACCGCATGCATAACTATCCCTTAGTCTCCACAGATTCCTTCCACAATTATACTACCCACGGACTTATCAGGACACAAGATTGCTTGTTCACCATTTGCTGATTTTTCCTTAAGTGAGCCTGTGGTTACATGAGTAGAGTCTCAGTCAATTATTGTCTCCCACCTCAGGTTTTTGAATCACTGGTTCAACCACACAGCATCTACAAGCATTACTCTCATCTGTTACCAAACAATGTTACGATGAATGTATTTTTAGTTCATCTTTCTTTTTCAGGGGGACAGGACTCGAGGCAGCTAACATAATGAATGTACAATGTCTTGGCAGAAGAGCCTCATTTCCCCCCCCCCCCACTTTACTTCTGCTATCTTGTCAGACTCTGCGTCTGTCAAGTTGCAGGGTGTGGGGCAGAGATGAAAGAAAATGAAAAGGGGATTCCTGAAGGACAGGTTTATCAATGACTACTAGTCATAGTGGCTGTATGCTGCTTCCTGATCCTGAGGCAGTGCACCTCTGAAGACGCACAGTCTGAGAAGAAAACTGATGACAGAAAGGTGGTATAAAAATATAGATATCATCATCATCATCATCATCATCATCATCCCTCACAGACAGCCATCCAGTCTCTGCTTGAGAATCTCCAATGACACAAAGTCCACAACTGTATGAGGCAAGCTACACTTCACTGGCATCACTGCAGGGGTGCGGAGCTCTAAGTTCCACTGCGGTCCGTCCCTCCGTTACACTGGAGCACGAAGCGGCCCCGCCCCCTCACCTTTGGAGCCATACAAGACGGTGAAAGCAACGCGCAGCGTTGAATGGCTCCGAAGGCGAGGGGCTGGGGCCTCTTCGTACTCCGGTGTAACGGAGGGACAGACCGTGGCGGAACTTAGAGCTCCGCCCCCCCTGCAGTGACGCCAGTGATTACAGTGCCAGAGAGCTCTTACGGTTAGGAAATTCTTCCTCATGTCTAGTCTAACAGCCTAATCCTATACAGGGTTCCGCTGGCGTAAAATGGCTGCCAACAGAGTGTGGCCATTTTGTGAGTACTGCCATTAGAGGCAGCAGCACCACAACCTTGCTGACAGACCCCAACCGTGCCGGCCGGACAAGGCAGCGGTGGGGGCAAGGGATGGGTGGAGAGGGGGCAGGGAGGGAAGAAACTGGTAAAGTTGTCCACAAGGCAAGGCAAGAAAGTATTGGACCTCACACTTTTAGCCATTAGACTTCCAGCAGAAGTCAGGATAGTTGAAGTCCCCCATTTCCACGATGGCTTGCCTCTCGAAAGCCTGGCTATCTGTTTAAGGAAAGCATTTGACTTCTACTTGGCCAGGTGGTATCACCCTTCTTCTCTCCTTTCATCTGTCCTTCTTCTTACCTTTCATCCTTACTCAATTTTAGTGCATGTCCCCTGGTTCTTTTCCCTCTCACACAACACCAGAACTAGGGGACATGCACTACAACTGAGTGGAGGGAGAGCTAGAACAGACAAAATAGAATATTTCTTCACCCAGTGAATAATCTGAGGAACTCCTTACCTCAGGATGTGGTGATGGCACCTGGCCTAGATGCCTTTAAAAGGGGATTGGATACAATAATGGAGGAAGTAACAAGCCATAAGCAACCTTCTGGTTTTAGAAGTAGGTTTTTATTTATTTTATTTATTTATTGAATTTCTACCCCGCCTTTCTCCCACAAGGGCAACCAAGGCGGCTTACAATAAAACATTAAAATACATATATACATTTTAAAAGAATTAAAACAGTTAAAACAATTAAAACAAACAACCCCAGTGGGTCATCCACATTTACATGTTAAAAGCCATCTGTTAAAAGCCAGCCCGCCATGTCAGACATCAAAAGCTGATCTAAATAAAAATGTCTTAAGGCCCCGCCGAAAGGTCTCTAAGGAGGGAGCCGTTCTTAATTCCAGGGGGAGGGAATTCCACAGTTGGGGCGCCACTGCCGAGAAGGCCCTGTTCCGCGCCGCCATCCCCCTCACCTCTGTCAGTGGCGGCACGGTTAACAGGGGGCCCCCTGATGACCTTAGAGTACGGGTCGGATTATAAGGAAGGAGGCGGTCCCTCAGATACCCTGGACCCGAGCCATTAAGGGCTTTAAAAGTCAAAACTAGCACTTTGAATTGTGACCGGAAACGAACCGGCAGCCAGTGTAGCCGCTGAAGCAACGGTCCGACTGAGTCGAACCGACCGGCCCCAGCAACCACCCGGGCTGCCGCATTCTGCACTAGTTGCAGTTTCCGAACAGTCTTCAAAGGCAGCCCCACGTAGAGCGCATTGCAGTAATCTAGTCTAGATGTCACTAGGGCATGGGTCACTGTGGCCAGGTCTGCACGATCGCAGTTGGAAGTACGGTCGCAGCTGGCGCACCAGCCGAAGCTGGGCAAAAGCCCCCCTGGCGACGCAGGCCCCGCCCCCATGCGCCAGGCGCCGGGAGAGCGCCCGACATTTCTGGAAGGAAGAGAGCCTGGCTGTAGCTTGCCCTTCCAACTGAAGCAGTCACATGTCTGCTCTGGTCTGCTGTTGACAGGTTTCTAGTTGTTTTCCCTATAGTTTCAGTCTTTGGCTAGTGCTGGTGCATCGCTTTTAAATGTGAATGACTATCTGACATCTTCGGATCTCAGGTTAGGAAGCGACTGTCTGTTAAGAAAGCAAAAGAGCGTGGCTTCCCCCAAATCTCTGTAATGTAAAGTCTCACTTGCAGCAATAATTTGTGAATTTTGCGTCAACAAGTGCCTTTAGTTCTCTCAGCAGCGACCGTTTTTTTCTTTTCTTTTTTTCTAGAGCAGTATTTGAAAGAAGCAGATTGCAGGGCTCTGGTTGTTCTAAAAGCTAAATTTAGGTTTGAGCCTATAAAAATTAATGCTTATTAACCTGTCTTTTTTTTGGCCTCATCCTCAGTTAATACTATTTTACTCAACAATCTTAAATGTTTACTTTAACTGTAGTCCTCGATAAGCCTGCAATTTTCTCATCTCTGTGAACCATGGCTGGAATTTCTCTTTCCTTTTCAGTGAAAGCTTTTGTGACTTCAATGCCAGTTAGGCAACAGCATTTTTTAAGTGTCTATTCTTGTCCACACTCGAATGATGAATAATGAAGAAAAAACACCCTGCATTTTCCCTCTGCACAGCTAGCAAGGAACGTTTTGGGTTATTATTGATCTTTTATTTTTGTGGTTTCTGTGCAGCAAGCCAGATCCCACTTTGAGGCTCTTCAACACAGGTTATGTGATTCAGAGAAGAGGGAGATGGGACAGAAAGGAGGCAATATGGATGGCATCACAAACAAGAAAGTGGCAGCACTCTGGTTATTTCTCACAAAACACCCAGGACTTATTTCCGTGATGAACTGCAACGATGAAAAAGAGCCTGGGGCAAAGATCCCACAAGGGGCTTCCATGTGTGATTCATGGCCCAATCCTATGTCTCTTCTGCACCGGCGGAATGCACGACGGGGCGTTGATCGATGAGGCGCCGATCGATGGGGGGCCCTAGTGCCCTGGGTACCAGGTGCTGCTTTAGGGGGGCGGAATTTCGCGGGTCACTCACTCGTTTTTCGTTGCTTCTTCGCAGCTGAGATGGCTGCATTTCGGTCCTCCTGCCCACCCTTGCTCCATCTGGCTCCAAAAAGGAAGCCAAACGGCGGGGGGGTTGATTGGAGCCGCACGTTGACGTCACAACATCGCGTCGGTGCCCCCCCACGTGGGGGCGGAGTGACGTCACTGGCGCTCCTCCAGCACGTGCTGTTGTAAAAGTGTAAAAGTGCTGTAAAGCATTTTATGACAGCACAGAGGCCTGGTAACGCCGATGGGGAGGCCAGAGCCTTCCTGGGCATGCCAACACTTCTCAGGACCCCCGCCGAAGCAGGTAAGTTCATGCAGGAGGCAGAATGGGGTGGGGGAGGGCAGCAACGGGGTAGGGGGTGGGCGGATCGGGCCCAGGAGGGGGCAGGATCAGTGGTGCCGGTGCGCACCGTATCCTATCCCCCTTCCCTGGTCTGATCTGCTGACATTAATGCAGACTTGTGCCAGCGATATCGTCTTACCCCAAAAATGTCCCCTTATCCCAAGGAGACCTCTAGCATGCTAAATTCCCCCTGTGGGATTCAATGTAGCCCACGCTGGTGCCACTGCATCAGTGCAGGGGAATTTAGTAGGATTGGGCTGTAAGTCATAGTGTCAGAAAGTGGGTCTTGGTCTTCATTCAGTCAATGTAGCAAAAATTGAGAATGCATAATTTATCCATCTTCCTTTTAAGAGAGGTATTATCTCCAGAACATACATACAACATTGAATGCCCCCCAAAATGTTTTCCCACTCTAAGTTGTTTTGACCTGGCCAAACAGCAATAGAAACAGCTTTGTTACCCATCTCAAGCAAATTATAATCTTTATTTCACATACAAACCACTTTTAAAAAAAAGGTTCACAGAGATTTTTAATTACATGGGGCAAACGTCAAAAATAAACTCAGCCAGCATTGCTTTCCTCAATGTTTAAATGTTAAACTGTATGTGAAAAGAGATCCATAAATAAATGATACATTGCTGATTGCTTTCAAAGCTCCTGTACTGTGCGCCTGGCAGTGAATGTCCTGAATTAGCCTAAGAGATGCAACTTAATGCAAAAGCAAACAAGATATGAACACAAATGCATTTATATGAAGCTGCTGGCTGGCTGGTTTTGTGTGCATTTTTCCCCAGAGCATTAGAATTAGCCTTTCTCCACAAGTACAAAGCTCATTATGTAATCAAGAAGAGCATGTGAAGGTTCCTTCCACGACAGACGATAAGGTTCAGCAACCGACTTCTTGAAGGTTCTGATTCTGGATCACAAAACCAAATCTGTCATTCTTTTGGCTTACTCCATGTATTACTTTTGGAGACTAAAAAGGGTTACAGAAGAAGCTGGCAACTCTTCATCACTTTAGAAAAGTGAAGAGCTTCTTATATCGCAACTTTAGTCCAGTGAACCTGATCAATTGGGTCTAGAGTTTTATTATCTGTGTCTCTCACTGTCATTCACAAGGTTGCTACATCCTGGCCAGACAGTGACCTTCTTTACTTACTTACTTCTTACTTAAGATTTCTAAGTTAGCAAGCCATTAACTTGCCATTGTGACTTCTGCCCTGGTATTTCAGTGGCTCATTGTCCAACCACCCTCCTCAAATTGCTGTGAAACAGAATAATCCTTTCTTCAAAAACTGAAGGAGAATTCTGCTTGCTACAGTAGTACCAGATGATGGTGGGAGAAGGGCATTTGAAGGACTGGAACAGAGACAGACCTGCAGCCTTACCCCAGGTTGTATAGGTTACCCTGGGACAGGTTAGGGGTGAAAGGCCCTCCTTCAGATGCATTTGCTCTACAAATACACTCACATACTCCTCACTTGGATGCTTATTCATTTTATTGGTTAGGCAAAGCCTAGGGCAGTGATGGCAAGCCATTTGGGCTTGGTGTGTCAACATTTTTGAAAATGCCTAACTTGACTCTGCTGGTGTGTGCCCCCCCCCCATAACTTTTAATAGTTTGACTATTGCTACTTTTAATAGTAATTTTGAATTGAACTGAACTGAAAACTATAGAACACATTGCATTTTATTTAACATCAATTACAGCACAATCCGACTTAACTTTTGTGCCGGTTTAACCAGTGGCGCAGCGAGAATGGGAGGCCCCAGAAAGGAAAAGGGATTCAAATCCCCTTTGAATTCCTCTTTTGGAGGGGATTTGAATCCCTTTTCCGTTCCGGGGCCTCCCGTTCTCACTGTGCCGCTGGTTAAACCGGCACAAAAGTTAAGTCGGATTGCGCTGTGGGTGAGTTTTACTAGATAATAATTTGAAAGAGGTCTGCCAAAATCCCTGCCCTAAATGTTCAAGACAAGCCTGTAAAACTTTTGTGAAAATGTAAGGTGTGTCGGGGCCCTGGGGGAAACACCGGCATGTCACCCAAAATGACCTCGTGTGTCACCTGTACACGCGTGTCATAGGTTCGCCATCACGGGTCTAGGGATTGACGCCAAAGAATACACTAAACACAACAAAAGACCATTGTTGCTCAGGCCAAGTCCTAGCCCAGACAGGAAGTCCTTCAAGCACTTCTAAGCTAGGAAGACCCAGTGGCCAGCTTGGGTTGGTAAGGTCAGACACTGGCGTCGTTCAAGGTGGGGTGGAAAGCTAAGTTCTGCAGCTTTCCGCCCCACCGTTACTCTCCGGTACGAGGCGCCCCGCCCCCTCGTTGTAGGAGCCCATCAGCGGAGAGAAAGCAACGCGCAGGGACTCTCCTGCGCGTTGCTTTCTCTCTGCTGATGGGCTCCTATGACAAGGGGGCAGGGCGCCTCGTACCGGAGAGTAATGGTGGGGCAGAA
Source organism: Plestiodon gilberti rubricaudatus (assembly GCA_026170595.1). Lineage (NCBI taxonomy): Eukaryota > Metazoa > Chordata > Lepidosauria > Squamata > Scincidae > Plestiodon > Plestiodon gilberti. The sequence continues at coordinate 191,323,861 of JANXHW010000001.1, forward strand.
AGCTGCAGAACGTAGCTTTCCACCCCACCTCGAGCGACACCAGTGGGGCCAGACCAGAGCCTGAAAATACATATCTGCTCAGGAAGCTACTCCAGGCTCTGGCTCTAGTTGTTCAATACCCAAGACAGCTACATACTGTATAATTGAGTAGGGCTGTGATCATATACATATTTTCATGAGAGTAGGGCCCATTGATCTCAATGGAACTTACTTCTGAGCAGACATACATAATATTGTGCTGTAAGATCCCTCTTCTAGCCCTGGTGAGTCTTGAACCTACTGCCTATAACAGTTGAGGAACAAAATGAGATAGGAGCATTCTAACATTCTTCCTATAGTCCTAAAATAATTCTAACTAAACAAAACACCTGAATACACCTTTATACTATATAGATGACATCTATAAAAGTGGTTCTTCAGATACTGCATTCTTCTTCCTCACAACATTCTGTACACAGGAGTCTGCCTGCTTGTGTTGGCAATACCCGGAGGAGACCATATGCTCCATAATTAAAAGCTTCTTTCTACAAATGGATGAATACAACAGTGGAAAATGGTTGCCCAACCACAATATGTCATGGAGCAGACATGCTCCTGCAGGATTCTAAGTGAAGAGTCCATTCAAACCTGCCAAGATTGAAAAAGGGCTGGTTGTACTGGTGCACAGAGCTTGGTCTCTCGCCAGGCCAGGGTTGCTGCTCAAGCACATGTCTGTCCCATTCATTCACTGCCATTGCTTCTTAGGGGAGCATGTGGAAAGAGTAGTTGCTTTAGAAACCTGGAACCCTATTCTGGAGGCCAAGCATTTATCTTCTCTGTGGATATACATATTCAGGTGAGCACTTAACAGTAGCTATCTCTGAACAATAAATCTGGAAACCTGCTCAGATGGAAGCATGAAGAAAGTTGCCAGTGCTGACATTTTGTAGCCTTGGGAAGAAGGCCAGCCTTTTTTCCTCAATCTGATTTAGCCCATTGGGCTGCCAGAATTTCGTTAAATAGATCTCATTCTCCATGCATTTTGCCTGTGGGCATGCTGACAGGGTATATCTGGCATTGTTTGTGAGTGACTCTGGTTACCAACAATGGAAGTTCAACATGTGGAAGAACTGCAGGATCAGCCGAGCCCATTTCCAATCTGGAATGTATCTGTGTAGTTTGATTAGTAGAGGAATGGAATTATTCATGCTTTGGGGGAAGGGAAATTGGCATGTTGGGTTCCATCTTAAGCCTCTCCCATTTAGCAGCTGAATTTGAATGTCGTTGACAATTCTTTAATCATGAGCCATTTTGCTCCCCTCCCAAAAAGTGAGGAAATTTGTACAGTAGTTACAACAATAATTTATTGGGACACACACACACACACACACACACACACACACACACACACACACACACACACACACACACACACCCCTCTTTTGCTCTCTAATTGAATATTTCTGTGAAAAGTTGAAATGGTTTGTATTAGTAATAATAGTTATTGACAGGGGTGATGCCAGGTTGCACCAGACTGTCAGGCACCCTATCCATAGCTGGGCTCTCCACCCACCCACCCACAATATTATACCCCATTGCCAGCTCACATGGCTGGTTTTCAGCCAACAGTTAGTGAATAGGTGGACATTCATTCCGCTCAGACCATCTGCATCAAGAGGATCCAAGAGGAACAACCCAATTGGCTGGTGGGTCAGAGAAAACAGGAAGAGAATCATACTGGCTCTTCCTGCCTCCCCCACTCTTCCACCAGTGGTCCTCAGCAGTGAAAGAGCAACACGCTCTGCCAAGAACATCACTCCAACACTGCCCACCATAAAGGGGGCTTCAGGTGTCAGCCATGTGGGTCCACAGCTGAGCGTGGGTCAGTGCCCGACATGACTGACCTTTGATGCTACCCAATGCTATTGATATTTGTGGCCCAAAACAAGTATCCATTGGCGGCTGCTGATACTATGATTGCAATTGCAAGAGAGACATTGCAATCGTATGTCCTTTGTCCGGCAGTAACGGTTAGGCTATGATAGCAGGAGAAAGGAGATGGAAGCCATTTTAAATTCTCTCTAAGATGTGCCTGAAACCACTGTAAAGTAAACATACTAAGTATAAATTGTAAATTGAATTTGTAAGTGTCTTAACTCTTCTCTTAAACCAATTTTTTTAATCCAACAATGTAATCAAAATGAACTAAAAAGCTGGCAAAGAAGCAATTCGTTAGGTATGCAAAGGAAATGAATATTCCTAAGACTTACCTTCATACAAAATCCTTGCTTATGATATCTGTTTCACATTTATATTTCCTTAAAGAGTTCAGGGTGGTACATGGCTCCTCTCCCTTCTTTTTTATCCACACAATAACTCTGTGAGGTAGACCAGGCTGAACGACAGCAGTTGATCCAGGGTCACCCAATAAGCTCCATGGGATTTGAATCCAAGTCTCTGTGTTCCACCACCAGTATTCTAGCCTCTGCAACACAGTGGTTCACAGCTTATGCTGTGGATTGATTTCTCAGGTTAACTCAAGGTTCTAAATTTCCATGGGATAAAATAAATACCATGCAGAACAATAATGTGGAAAATGTCATACTATGCAGTCACTTTGTCTTTGGAGTGTGTTGTCCAGATGAAGAATTATTGCACAGTGCATTGGAAGTGTCCCAAGGAAACGGACACTTTTGCCTTGAGACATTCCCACAAAACACAGTAAGATAGCTGTTGAACTGTGCAGTCCACCATCCTTTCAGTTATGTTGGCAGTGAGGACTGAAGAGCACATTAGGATTTGGGGAAGATGGTGGTGCACTTTGTTCCTGATATTACGGCCATATGGATAAGCCCTGCTAGTCAGAGGCAATGGTGTAAACAAGGCCTGATGGAGCAATACATGAAACACTTAACAGGAAATGAGGTTACTCTTAACAAGCCTCATAGATTTCATTGTCTCTGCTATGTGGCTTCTCCAAAGTAAGCAGTGTGTCAATTGCATCCCTAGCCAGAAGTTTTAGCACAAATATTGTCTCATTGCTCCTCCAAGTTACCGACCAGGGTTTTATGTGTAAATCAAAGCAAGTCATCACGTTATGTAGAAATTTTCTATCTATCTATCTATCTATCTATCTATCTATCTATCTATCTATCTATCTATCTATCTATCTATCTCATGTGTGTGCGTGTACACACACACACACACACACACACACACACACACACACACACACACACACTTTCTCTACCTCATGGATGCAGCTGTTGGCAAACATTTTACCAGGCGTCTGACAGAATCGCATCATCAGTTTGCCATTCTACGGTCAGGAAATTAAGGAGCCAAAATAGAAAAAAACAAAAACCTCCTTTCAAGCTGCATATTTTGTTACTGACTTGCTCAGTTCAAGAATTGGTTGTAAACACTTGTTTTTCTGTTATTGTATGGTTAGTTACTTTTGTTTGTTAAAGTTGGGGATATTGTCTGAATTGTCCTCTCATACCAAAATATACCATTTAAAAAAAAAAACAAAGCTACAACTAGCCTGTTCTTCCTTTGAGGGCTATTATTTAGAAAGGAGGAAAGATGCAAGATATATCCCCCCTCTCTCTCTCCCTCCCTCCCTCCCCCCCTCTCTCTCTCTCTCTCACTACACAATGCTTAACATTTGTTTTGGAGGGCCCCACAATCTTTCCTTTATATGAAAAGTCTGTTGCTGAGCATTATTTGTTGAGTTCTGAAAGATGAGACACACATTAACTGGAAAGAGAAGTTTTGGGTGATAGGGCTATTGCTTCAGCCTGAAACTTCACATATGTGAAGTGCATTTTGACAGACTGCCCTCGGGTATTGCTATAGAATAGAAGCAATAGGTGTGTTCATTGATCCCATTCATTCTCCACCTTATCATTTAGAAGCACCTTTGTAGTGCGGGGGCAAGATCGATGATCCAGGTTTTTTCTGCCCTCACTTGCCATCTACCTTAAGTAATCACATGCCCACCTGAGGAGTTGGCTCTGTTCGCAGCTCAGGTGATACCACTGTAAACCTAGGCCTTTGATTTAAAGAAGCTGAGCTATATAGTTCACCGTAAGTGAAGAGGGTTACCATTTGTCTTGTACTCATTGATCTCACTTTGTCTGGAAAGGGCTTTGACTTACAAAGATTGAGCTATAGGCTTCGCTTTATAGAGTACAAGGGGAGAGTTCCCCTTTGGAAAGAAGCAAATATGTCCTTCCCAGGAAGATACAGCACATTTTGTGATGGGTAGAGAGCAGCAAGTGATATTTATCATATTGCAAGAAAAATGAGAGCAATGAAAGGCAGACAATTCCTACATCAAGTGTATTTTGATAGCTACTTCCATTTTTAGCTTTGGGTGTAGAAAAAAATGGCTGTTCAGAAAGCTGTCAGTGCAATAACTGAGTACTGGGGACGTTCACAACAAATAGGCTGAAATCAACACGATGCACACCCCTGAATTTGTTTCAGAAACATACATGTGCAAATGCCAGAGGAAGGAAAGAAAGAAAAGGGAAAGCAGTGCTGCGTGCAAGACGGAATGGGTGAGAAGGGGCAGTGATCCACTTCCTGAACTCTGTCGCTCCTGAGGCCACAACTTAAATTCCACCCCTGTGAACTGCAGTTCGGAGCAGAATTGGTTGGAGAAGCAGAGGTAGTATTTATAGCCTGAAATGAAAATCATATTCCATGTTCCATGTGTTTGCGTCATCTTTATTACCATTCCTATAATAATAATAACAATAACAATATTAATATGCGGCTTTTCAACAAAAAGCTTTAAAAATCAATATATATATAGCGAATTAATAAAATAAATGCAGAAACTGTTTCCTTTCTCCTCTTCAGTCACTTATTGGGCAGGAAAATAAAATCAGAAAGGTGCGTGTGTTTGTGTGTGTGTGTGTGTGTGTGAGAGAGAGAGAGAGAGAGAGAGAGAGAGAGAGAGAGAGAGAGAGAGAGAGAGAGAGAGAGAGAGAGAGAGAGCAGAAGGGAATATGTTTAGAGAATCTACAACTGTCCATCCATATGCTAAGTTTTCACATTTAAGTGAGAAGGCACTGTCTGAGATGAACCACTTAAGACTGGGTGAAGCCACACATGATTCAACCATATAAGCTTCTAGCTTAGCCTTCTCCCTGACAAGCTAGTTTTCTGCATTTGGGCTATATCTTATGATGTTGAACAGTGGGGGAGCATTGGACACATGTCTAAAGACAAAATGATCGTTGCTTGATCACTTTAATAAAAGTGCTTGTCCAAATTCTTTTCTTTCAGTGGGCTAACTCCCATTCTCAGTGCCTGTCTTTGCTTTATGTGTTTAATATGAAATCACCGACATAGCCATTCCAAATTTTAGTTTTTGCTGCGGCTCATCATGTTCCTTCATCTCCATGTCCGTCTGTTACTTTTGTCTCACTTGTTTCCTCCCCCCCCCTTTCTAGCAGCCAGGAATTCCCACCCTTTTTGTGTCTCCATCTGCTGAAAGGAATAGCCAAGAAAGAATCCGTATGGACATTTAATGTGTCGATTAGGCTTTTAAGTGAACATCCTGAGATAGATGGGAGGGGAAGGGTGGGGAGTTCACTCTCCAGAGCCATCCTTTCAATCTGACACTACTGCATCAGTTTGCATTTCTCTCACTCCTAATGCTATGTGTGCCAAATCCTGGCAGAAGCTGAAAGGTGCACCCAACGACAATGAGAGGTTAATCATCATATGTATCACTGTTCCAGTGGCTTCAAGCTATAATAGCCCGCTCCCTATCACCCTTCTTTTGAACTGAAAGCATGGCCATGTTTCCAGGAACTGGAAGACTAAGAGGCAGGGAGAGTAATTCAATTCATCATCTCATATATAACATCCTGACTAGGCTGGCCATGGACATTTTTGCTTCGTAGGCAACAATCAACAGTCACTGTTACCCTTTCCAACCCTCTCTATTCTGGTTGCTGGCACATCCCTTTGCGCACCCAGCAGACATGTGACAGAGATGCTTCTGATCCCCATGTACTTTCAACTTTCATTCACCTTAGGAGGCAGAACATAGAAAGCTGCCTTCTGCTTTAGTCAGATCATGGGCTCATCTGTCTCAGTACTGACTGGCAATGATTTCAGACAGGAGTCTTCCACAATTGTACCTGGAGATGCCAGGGATTGAATGTGGACCTTCTTCATGCAAAGTATGTCATCTACATGGAGCTTCAGTCCCATCCCTAGTTGCACGCTGTGCAATCAGGTCATGTGTAGATATAACTTGTGGCCAACTTGCCTTAGGTCAGTGATGGCGAACCATTTGGGCTTGGTGTGTCAAAATTTTTGAAAATGCCTAAGTTGACTCTGCTGGTGTGTCCCCCCCCCCCCTACTTTTAATAGTACTTTGACTATTGGTACTTTTAATAGTAATTTTGAATTGAACTGAACTGAAAACAACTATAGAACACATTGCATTTTATTTAACATCAATTAGTGACTTTTTTGTTGCTGAGTTTTAGTAGATAATAAAATAGGTCTGCCAAAATCCCTGCCCTAAATGTTCAAGACAAGCCTGTAAAACATTTGCGAAAATGTAAGGTGTGTCGGGGCCCTGAGGGAAACGCCGGCGTGTCACCCAAAATGACTTCGTGTGTCACCTGTGACACACATGTCATAGGTTCGCCATCACGGCCTTAGGTCTATTGCTGTCCTTCCCTTTTCATCTGAAATGAAAGCAGCAACCAAAATGACTGGCTAAATGTGCACGCAGCCAGCACAGCACTGGTCACTACAGAACAGTAGAGAAGTTTCATGTGGATCTCAGAAGAAAGAGACTTTCATAATTAATCATGGAGGGTGTTTTTTGTTTGTTTGTTTTTGGATAGGCATTGCTGTAGCATCTTGTTATTGCAGGTCAAGGTAAATGTTGAGAGCACCTCTTCTGCACACTGTTCAAGTGTTTGGCAAAGACTAATATTATCACGGAGCTCAAGTACAGTTTTATCACAGACCTGACTTGGAGTCAGGGTAGGGTTGTCTAGCCATGGTGACGAGGAATAAGGTTATAACGTACTGACAAATTAAAAATTAATAAATTGCTGGGTCCAAATGGTATTCATCCAAGAATTATTAAGAAACTCAAATGTGAAATTGCTGTTCTTCTAACAAAAATAAATTGTTATGGTTTCTTTAATCCCCCTTCATGCCAGAGGGCTGGGAGGTAGCCAGTGTAACACTACTGTAATATTTAAAATATTTAAAAAGGGATCGAGGATGGATCCAGGAAATTGCAGACTATTCAGCTTAACGTATCAGTGCTAGGGATTTAACTGTCTACATTTTACAACATTGCTGAAAGGGTAATCTTTTTGTTGATTCACCTCCCTCTTATTGCACATTTATCCCCGGATCTGTATGGGGACCAGCTCTTTTTAATTTAGGTTTTTAGATTTTTGCGGTCGACATAGATAAAGTCGTGACTGAGTCGTCTCTTCTCCCAACTTTTCATTGGTGAGTATCCCCAACATTATCAAGGTAATGAATGAACAGCAAAAATCCCAATGTCAGTCGTATTTTTATTCGTTTAATAAACGGTCAGAAAACCCTGACATTTTTAACTCGATTATCTTTTTAATTTGTTCAAAAATGATCTAGAGTTGGGAGTAAACTCTGTGGTGGCCAAGTGTGATTATGATACCAAACTATTCAAAGTGGTATCAAGCCGTCTGTGAAGTTTTCAGAAAGGACCTCTCCAAACTGGGCAAGAAATGGGCAACTGCAGGTTAGTGTAAATAAGTGTAAAATGGTGCACATGGGCAAAATGGGCAAAACATCTCAACTGGGTAGCTGCCACCAGCGCACATGGCTGGCAGCCACATGCACAGGCTGGTTGAGAGGCCTCCCACCACTGCCGCCATTAGGTTTACAGCAGGAGCAGGCAGAGGGAGGAACAGGGTGGGAGAGGGAGGAATGGAGGAGTGTCTGGGCGGGGAGGGGTGGGAGGGGGCAGGCAGGAGGCAGAACTGGGTGGGAAGGGAATGGATTCTAACTCCATTCCTTCCCTCTCACTCTCCTCAGTTCTGCGCCGGCAAAATAGCTGGTGCAGAACCAAGGAAGCTCATTGGGGTAGCAGAGGCTTACCCAAAAGAAAGGGAATGAAAGTTCCCTTAACTTAAGACCTTTGAACTAACCCCCTCCCCCCCCTTGCTGGATGCAGTGAACACTCCATTGGCACAGCTGCATCAGCTGGAGGGAGGATTTAGTTAGGATTGGGCTGTCTAAAAGAGGTCGGAGTCACAAATAATTTAAAAAAATCCAGTACTAGGTATTGAACCCACTGCCCTGCAACCCACCTGCATGACTGGCCCTGAAAAGCAAGCAATCAGATTCTGACTACTTGACCTATTGCCCTGATTTTGGGGTTTCCTGCTCTAACTGGTTGAGCAGTCTAATTTGCTTGTCTCCAATCTCTTAGCTCAGCTGAAGGATCTAAAGGCAGTGTTTCCCAAAGTGGGCAATACCACCCCTTGGGGGGGGCTATGGGATTACCTAGGGTGTACTAATAGGCAAGGGGGGCAAGTGGCACTAGAAGTGGTGGGATTATGACACCATGATGGCAAATGGCACTCCAGGTTTCTGCCTCTGCATAGTGTTGAAATCTGGTGGAAACTATTGGAATTTTTGGTAAATATGCCACCAGAGCTCTAGTCAGATCAATACACTGCATTTTGAGAAACTGTCATCACTGCTTTTCTCTCTGTGTCATTGAGTAGAAATGGCAGAAGCAGAAAAATAATAGAATCATAGATTTAGAAGTAACCCACAAGGTCAACTAGTCCAACCCCAGCTTGTAGAAGGTAATCCTCCTAGAGCATCTCCAGCAGATGCCTGTCGAGCCTCTGCTTGAAGTTCTCCAGTGAGGGAGAATCTACCAGTGAGGGAGATCCCTCGGCAATCTGTTCCACTTCTGAACCGCCCTTATCGTTAGCAATTTCTTCCTGATGTCCAACTGGAATCTCCTCTCTTGCAGTTTGTACCCATTGGATCTAGTTCTACTCTCAAAGGCAGTTGAGAACATGATGGTCTACAAGTTTTTTTGTGACCATTTGGATATGCTGCATGAAGATATGTCTGAACGATCTGAGGGTCTTCTTTCGATAGAGATTCCAGATTGGCTGATAAATCCATTTTTCGACACTGAGGAAGTTGGGGTAGTGGAGGAAGAACTAGTTGAATGACAAAATGACACTGAGCTGAAGTCAAAGTTTAAGAAATTGTTTTGATTACAGAAGGAAATTTCTGATTGCTATCCTTCACTATGGACAGTGGTTAAGAAGCTCCTTGTTGTATTTCCAACATCGTTTTTGGTGGAATGTGGTTTTATTGCGGTCATCCAACTTTCCTCCAAGCAAAGAAATCAATTCCCAATTACTAAACATGATGATTGAAGACTCCTGCTAAGTGACTTTAAACCACACATTGGGAAACTGGTATCACTTCATTAAGCCCATCCATTGCATTAAGAATTTACTGAACAGTGAAGCAGTTACGAAATGTGATATCTAATATTTTTGATAAATGACTATCAGACGACTTTGAAAAGCTGGTATCACGAGATCAAGTTCATCAATTTTGTTGGATAAATTAAAGTTTTAACTGGATTTTGAATAAATGTGTGATTAATTGTTACTGTTTTATATTTTATTGTTATTATCTTCCTTAGTGGGTCGTGCAAACCACTATTCTGAATAATGCTTTTTGTAGGCTAGAGGGCAACGGAGATGGATTTATGGAGCCAAAGTGGTGGTGGCCTGAAAAGGTTTGCGAACCACTGGCCTTCTAAGGTATTTATGTTTGAACTTATTGCAACTTCTAACTCTCAATATGTGTCGCTATTCCACATGCCAAATGAGACTCCAGAGAGGAGCAGCTCAAACTGCTAGCAGAGCTCCTCCCTACAGCATCCATCCAATCAAAAGTCACCATCCTTCCTTGCCTCATGCCTGGGAAGGGGTGAAGCAAGGCCGCTTTTCCCAACCAAAGCTCCAAGGGGGGTGGGCATTATTCTCTTTTTTACTTTTTGAATTTGCAGGGGTAAGATAGGATTGTTATATTATGACAAGAATAAAGTAGCTGAAGCAACCAGGAAAAAAAGCATATTGCTAATTGGACTAATTTATTATATTCCTAAATTCCTTGCTTACCTTTGCTTTCCCCTGTACACTATATAAATGTTATTGCAAGCTGCATGGATGCAGTTAAGGGGAAAAATTAGCATCTATTAATTAAAGATTTAACAGTCTGAGCATGCACTTTTGCAGCAGAGAAGCCTATGTGTACAGGGAATGTGCAAAGATGATTTCTGGCTGGTTGGAAGTGAGGAAATTAAAGGTGGGAAAAAAATAAAAGAAACCAGAATGTTGGTACAGGAAATCTACATTTGACCTGTTCCCCAATGTGCAGACTTTCAAATTTCAACTGCAAGAAATCTAGCATGCATATTGCTTGCCCACAGAGAAGGGAGAAAAAGAGCCCTTACAGGATTATCTGCAATTCTCTTTCTTGTTTGTAGTGTGTAATAATCCCATCTCTCATGGTAAAACACATGCACGCACGCACACACACACACACACTATATCTATATCTGTGGCTTTTCATATCTTCAAGCTCGAGCAATAATTTGCAAAGTGTCCTATAGGGGTCACTGGAGTACCACAAACACACTCAGCCTCATTTAGCAAAGTCAGATCATGTTAGGATGGAACAGGACAGACCCTTGGGCACATTTTCCCATTACCTTTTATAAAGAGAACAAAAGTGAGTAAAATAAAGTAAAACATTATTTGCCATGGCACAGTTGCTGACGAAAGACACAAAGTAATATTAAAAAGGTGTGTTTTAATGGGCTCTGATTGCACTGAGAGCGAGTCAGAATAAGCTGATCAGCTCACTGTTTAAAAAAGAAAGAAATCTAAGTAAGTTCCTAATCAGTTGTTTTCATCAGTAAGTACAGTTATTAGTCTCCTGCAGAGAAATAGCGTTGTTTGGAATGCAAAAAAGTACAGTACAGTCATGTTCTGGCAGCCCCGTGGTTTGAAAGCTGGCATAATTATCTACTGATCCTCCCCCCCCCCCCGCCTCACTTTAATCTTGTCAAGGAAGAATAATTTTGTCCACTGTGTCCTGTTGCCACAATGATGATTCGGACTGCTTTTGTATTGCCTTTATTGAATTAAAAAGCTTTGTACCAGATGTTCTTTTATTCCAACCATGTTATGATTAATAATATGGTTTACCTCCTAATCAGAATGAAATCCTTCCCGCCTGCACTTGGCTGCCAACTCATAAGCTTTTCTTCTTGCAGGGTGCACAAACATTTAATGGAAGGAAGGAATGTTTTATATATATATATATATATATATATATATATATATATATATATATATATATATATATATATATATAGATAGATAGATAGATAGATAGATAGATAGATAGATAGATAGATAGATAGATAGATAGATAGATAGATAGATAGATAGATAGATATGGAAGTGCGTGTTGCATACCGTATGCACCTGCTTGGATTCAACTTACAGACAAGAAAAATGACTGAGCAGCTACCCAGAGGGTAACAAGCTAATGCTATTAATCTGCCTAATAGAAAAGAGATTTTGAATTGTACAAAATACCACAGGAACTGAAGGAATAGCTTCTGGCTTAATTAACCAAAGAATTTGAAGATTATGATAGCGTCACTAGATCACATGGTCTCACCCAGAAGGCAGAAATCCACATTTTAAAACCAAATTGTGTTCAGCATCTATTTTGTGTATGTGATAAGGGGAAAAACCCAATCTTTCTCTACAGGCCTAATACATATTGCAGATATTCATATCCAGAAATTGTAGCATCCATTGCCTTAGAACATTTAGAGTTTACTAGAAGCTTCCTGCTCCAAGCTTATGTATAATACCCTGGGAATAGAAGTATTCGGTTTATTTATGTTTTCAGAGAGGGATGCAAATTTCAAAGCTATATCGTGCAGAGTTTAAAAAATAGAAGATACAGTGAATAAATGAATAAGCTATGCCCATTTTTGAAAAAATAAATACATTTAAATCTACCTTGACATTCCAACTGCATGACCAGAGTTGCATAATGAACTGTAGTTTCATCTCTGACACCTGCAGTCTTAGGTACAGGGGCCACTTCCTGAGTGCCAGAAGAGTAGAGTGGTGTTGTGAGTCAGTAGAATTGTTGATAGCACTGGGCTAGACAGGATGAGCAGGTGTACAGGTGGGAAGGGTACTTTATGTAGAGGAGAAAGTTTCAACAGGCACAGCTTTTTGCATCCCCATATGACAAACTGTACCTGCCCCAATTTCTTCTTGTATCCAATAATCAAAGTTACTGGAAATCTGCCCTCACTTTTCAGGGGGTTACCTAAGAATCAATGGACAATTAGTCTGAAATAACGTTTGAGATAAAGATATGGCAAGAGCCCAAGTCTTTATGGGACATAAGGTGGAAACTCTTCAGGTAAACATACACACCCATGTTTCATGTGGTATGAAAACTATTTTTAAGGCTACTGATTAATGGCCCAAGCCTATCCTTCCCCCTCCCCCCACACACACACACTGGTGCAGCTGCACCAAAAAGGCACGCACTGTATCCAGAGGGGGGCGGCAGAGTAGGAGGCTTTGGAAGGGAAAGGGGATTTAAATCCCCTTTCCCCTCTGTAAGCCTCTTGCCCCAAAATGAATTTCCTTGGACCTGCATAAGCTCTTTAGCTGGCACAAGTTTTAGGAGAGAAAGGGGGCGGGGAGGCTGCAGAAACAGAGGAAAGGGTCTGGTGCGCACCATCGCTACTGGATACACCACCTCCCGCGGCCTCCCTGCCCCCGTTCCCCCCTCCCAGTTTCACCCCTCCCTGCCCTACCCCACTCCCTCCCGCCTCACATCCTAGCTTACCTGCTCCAACGGATGGCCAGCACTTGGACAACGTGTGCGGGAAGGCTCTGGCCTCCCCTCCAACGCACTGTTTGGTTGCCTTACAGCTACAGGTGCTGCTAGTTCCATCAGCAAGGCAGCTCATTAGGATTGGGCTGTAAAAGAGAAAAAGGCTTACATTGGTCAACTTTTGAGCTGGAAGGAAAGGATGTTCCACCAGAAACATGTGAGCTCCCACTTTCACTGATCTGGGAATGCCTGTGGCCACCTCCTCCACTGCCATCTTCATAAATTCCAAAGATAAATACATGGATTTGAGGGCAGGAGAAGGGGACAGAGGCAGGTGCTTTGACAGAGCCTTCAAGTCCTTTGTGAGTGGTCAAACTGACTACTCACACAAAGGCCTCAGGATTTTGTGAGCATTCGATTCACAAAAGCTCAATCACTGTCATGCTTGTTCATGTCTAGTTGGGGCATGATTCCTGGGCTAACCTTTTCTCTCCTATGCAGGTTTCAGGATGAGTTCATAGAATACAGTGTACGCTACTTCATTTTTAAACCATACCTGAATCAGGGCTAAACTGGCATTTTAATCTGGGTGTCCCCTGTCTAAGTTTGACACTGTATCTATCCATTATACCACTAAAGCTCTTATTAGTACTCAGTTTTGCATGGATGGGAGAAAAGGGCTGGGCAAAAGAATAGGGGCTTTGCCGCAGGTTGTGACAAGTGACATTTGAACTTGGGACCTGGGAGGTTCATAGCTCAGTGTCTGTGCTACGCCAGAAGAAGGTGCCACTATTGCAACATCCCTTCCACCATCGTACAAGGTGGCAAACCTGTAACTCTCTGCCACTTTATGTTTCATGAATCATGACAACTTTATTATCACTTTCCCTCCTATTAAGCAGTGACCCCCAATGTCCTTGTGCTTCATTATATTTATCATTTGTACAGCACTCCCTGAGCATGCAAAGCACAACACTCGTATTCTCTAGATCTGTAGTCCTGAGAACAACACTGTAAGGTATTTATTATTATCCCTATATTGCACCTGGGTGGCTGAGGCTGAGAGGGAGTCCCTTGCCTAAAACTATCTAGTGGCAGAGATGAGATTAGAACTATGGAAGTCCTGTTCTGCATATATCTGTATATAATATATAGCTGTATCTGCAGTTCTTGGTGACTGTGCTAGGGCGACGTGTGAATGTGCTGGCAAATATTAAAAGGGTCTATAAAAACTAAGTACGTTTGCATGGAATAGGAAATTGTACTCTGTCTGTTGCCTGATTGGTTTGTTTGACACTGAAGTCTGGATTAACCCATCGCAATATAATGCTAAATAATTTTAAAATGAAGGCCAAAATGCCATCATCAAAATTTCACATTATAGTGGCATTATGAATTCCAGGTTCAGGGCAGGAGATACTGAGATTTGGCTCCAGGAAATGTTTCATTTGTCTGCAGTCTGGATTTGAGCACATATTTCTTAGCCAAACAGTTATGCACGAGACCACTTTGGTTCTCATATGTATGCATTTTGAAGTGTACAAAGTGTGCTCTGAAAAAATAAATCATTTGGGCAGCAATCCTGAAGGACTGACTTGGAAGCCCTTTACATTAAAATCAATGGAGCTTATTTTGAAGTAAATGTTAGACAAACAAGCATTAATGCTCATTTGTGCTTGTTCATTATGTTGGTAAACTTTAGAGATTTTGCTGTGTGCCTGCACACATTCCTACAAATGCTGACCGACACAAACCAGTCCAGCCGTGTGTGGCTGCTACTTCTCCTAACCCTTCTCACCCTTTGAGATCTGTAAGTGCAGCCCTCTGAATTATGGCAAGCCCCGTGGAGAAAACCATTCCTCCGAGATCATTATCCAGTAAAGTCTTTTGTTGCTGCTGCTAGATTTCTTTTCATTTATATTTTATTTATTGTCATACAACCCAAACCACTTTGTTGAGAGCTGCATTTTGCTTACTGTGGTGTGATTCAAATTGTTGTGACCTGGTTTTTTTGGGTGGGGTTGGTGTTGGGAGCAGAAAGGCAGGAATATATACTGCTTACCTACTCCACCACACATTTATTCCAGTATGTGTGTAAAAAACAATTTGCTTACCTACTCCACCTACTCCCTCGTCTCCTATAGAGTATAGTCAGATATACTCCAGATATACTCTTTAACTGGCATAGATCTGTTAGGGTGAAGGGGACGCATCAGGCCCAGAATGGGGGCTCTGGATCTGACAGTTATTGCTGTCACGGAGATCCACCCCATCCCAATCCGCCCTAGCTCAGCCAGATCCCCACACTGATCTGCCCCTGATCTTCCCCCACTGCTACTATGATAGCGCCAATGGCCCATCTGTATACTGCCACTGCCAGTGTGAGGCCTCTCAGCCTTTGCACCAGCGGTGGCACTCTGCAAACCATCAGAGAGGTTGCTGCAATGGTGGACAATGGGATATGCTGATGGACATTGTGGACCGCCAGTATATCCCACAGATAGAATCGGGCCACCTTGCTTTTGAAAGCAATGAGAAAGATGACCACAACCTCCCTAAAACCTGCATTCCTTAATGTTTTGGAGACACATCTTTCCTAACTTTCGAGGCAACTGGGATTTTCAAAGGGACTATTTTCCACTGCCACTTACATGTGTTTTGAGCAAATTTATGAAGTAGAAAAACCTCCACAGTGATGACTGAAACTAATTTCTTACCTCTGATGAGGTTTACATTGATCTGCTCTCTCTGCAGTATTGACCTCTGATTTATTCCAGTATGTGTGTAAAAAAAACATTAAGCCTTGCTATTAAAGCCCTCTTCAAAATACAGATTTGCTCAAATACCCATAAAGCTGTAGTTGAAACTTAAAGACTTTGTGTCTGCTTCTGCTGCAGCTAAAGCAACATCCTAATGCTGGCCAGTGGAAACGTCTTGCCTTTGCTTCTGTTTGTGGATGTAGGTTTTCTTCCACACGTTCTTCCAAGTTATACTCTCATAACGCCAGCTAACTAGGCAGAGTCTCCTTTTAAAGTGCCGTTTTTCTCATATTTAGGAGAACAACTGTTTCTGTTCATTCCAGAATAATGCTCTTCCCAGTGATTACTTGATGGTACCTCTTTTGCATCCGTGTGCATCCGTTTACAAAAGGGAATCATTTTCATTTTGCTACAGAAACAATTTTGAGACTTGATTTGGTGAAAAACGGTATTTTTAAAATATTATTATTATGCCTCCCCCCCCCCCATTATCATGAAAGTCACTGCATTATTCTGCTGGCTTTCTCAGTCCTCTTGAAGGTTTGTGGGTACTAGTTCATAATGGACCTATACATGACTTCTCCTGATCTCTCTACTTCCTAATTCTTCTGTGTGATACAATGAAGAGCCAAAGTAGATGCTATGCACAGATCAGATGTCATCTTGGAAAGGAGTGGTAAAGAGGAGGTCAACTTAATTTTTGTCCTGACAACCATTTTTTATTGGGAGGGCTCAGCTGCTTACCCCCTACAGAAAAACAATATGGGGAAAAGCTGCTAGGGAAACGGAAATAAGTGAATAAAAACAAGCAAGGAAAGAATTAAGGAACTTCCACCATTCCTTGCTGGGAGCACAGGAGACTCCCTGCACATTGCCTTCACCCCACTGAATGGCTCCAAAGGCGAGGGGGCGGGGCCGCCTCGTGCCGGTGAGTAACGAAGGGTCAACGCGGTGCGGAACTTAGCGTTCTGCCCCACCTCCAGCGATGCCACTGCATGGAAGTGCTTCCCGTCTTGAAAAAATAGCAACATGTGGAGCAGTCTTTATTTCCAAGTAAGTCAGCTTAGGTTCTTAGACAAGAGTTTTCAAGTATTCTTCTTAAAAAAACAAAAAGAAATGGATTCACATCTGGATAATTCGTTTTGACATGTTTCCTTCACATAGAATGCTTTCTTCGTATTGAAAGCATTGATCTCAAACAAGGTTTCTTTTCTAGTTTTTCCATCTTTTTCCCTTTACCATTGTTCCTATTCTTCTTGTTCTGTGTCAGCTGCTGCCTAGCAACTTTTTTAAATATCTGGACGGATAGAGCAGGACACCAGGCGGCCTCCAGAAATCCTGCCAATATAATTCCCTAGCAACTTGGTTTCACAGGCCAATTTCTCCTTGTCAGAAGCTTCGCACATCAACCCTTTTGACACAGTCCAGTAACTTTGATGTGTACAATCACTACCATGCCCTCCTCTTCTGTAACCTGACAGGTAGCAGGTGAACTGTCAGTTTTCGCCGTTAGCAGCAAATCCGAACCGGCAGGATAGACTGAAATAAGAAACCTGATTTCTTAACAAGCTAATCAAGACACTTCCATAATTGCTAATGTGGAATTAACTCTGGGTGATAATTAATATTCTTGTGTTGCTTTAAACTAGTTGAGTTAGAATGATTGGTTCGGCTTTGTTAATTTATCTCAATAAGAGATTTCATAATATTCTATAGCTTGATGAATTCATTTATTTAACTTGTCAGTATTAATAACATCAATTAGGATGAAGAAGTTGTAATGCACTGTCAGAACAAACTGGTCTTGAACAGCATTTGCAGCTTTGATTTCTCTGTTCTCTATTAGTTCTCTTTGTTAATTTCCTATTAATTATCATCTTTGTTATAAGGGTAGAGAAAGTAGTTTCTGCCATTGATGGCATTCCTTTACCCCTCTAGATGAATGCTTCCTAGGAAATCTCATTACTATTGCTTGCAGGAAAGAGGTGGACAGTTTGAAGCTGCAGTTGCCCTGTGGTACATTCTCAATTCCTCCTAGTAAAATTAAATATAGACTCAAGACAAAGCAGTAAGCTCTTGGTCCAGCAACTACTGGTGGTTGGCCAAAGCCCACAAGAGGGTCTGTGTATGTCCCCTGTGTACTTATTGATCCCCCACTCTCCCTGGAAGGAGACCAATGTTGTCATCTGCCGACAGTACTGATTATCTACCATCCCAGCAGGAATAGTAAGGTTGGAACCAGACGCCTGTATTACATTTACCCCCTGCCTCTCAGATAATTGGCAATGTCAGAGCTAACAATGCCCTTTGGTGGCCGTTGACTACTTTGATCCTGAAATCTTTAACTCAAGAAAGTCTCGTTGTTGTTGTTGCCTTTGGTGAAACTATTCCAGAGCAAGTCATCTGAGAAATCCTATAAAAATAAGGATTCATTCAAATGATAGGTAAAGTACTTAGACCAGTGATCCTTAAACGTGGTTATCCTGAAGAGTCATCTTTGGCTTTTCTCATCCTTGGCCAAATCCCACGTTGTCTTAGCTTTCATTTAGCCAACACATGGGAAGATGCCTGAGAAACTTCCAGACTGAAACGCAGTGGATGTCTGCAATGTATGCGCGTCGTGCACATCAGTGAGGCGATTCTTTCATATTTGTTCCCATTGCAGCTGCTTGCGCTGCTGGGGGAGGGGCGAGTGGTTTTCAGTTTCGTTTTCAAATCGAATTATTTATTTTACAATGCTCAGCTTTTTGTTTCAGAACTGAACATGAAACGTGGGCTTCTTCTTAAGCATGTGGTCGAAGCTGCACAGAAAGGTCAGGCATGTCAGCTGTTTTCTCTCTGGCTTTGTGGGAATTGCTGGACCATAGAAACTGTTAATCCAAATCATATAAAGCAATATCAACAATACTGAGACATGTGATTATTTTTTGTATTGTATTTTTTGTTGTTGTTGTTGTAAGCCACCTTGGGTCGGGGAGAAAGGTGGGATAAAAATACAGTAAATGAAATAAAAAAAATAAATGTGAATTGTTTTGCCATTAATAGAGTATTATGTTCTCCTATTCTCTTATTTAAGTAACCAACTTAAATAAGAGAGAGGACATTTCAGACCACAAATGCACCATAAGATGTCGTCACATTTGCCAGCCTCATCAGGCAATAAAGGGTTTAGGTGCTGATTTATTAATGGTAGAAAGATAACATTAAAATGGACATTATTCAAACATATTTGCACTTCTGATCTATATTGTTAATGTAGTTTCATTTCATTACATAGATGTGACTTCATAGTGAATAATGTTTAATGGAAATGAAATTGAGGGGGAAAAATGATTTAATAAAGGTCAACTTTTATTTGTTCGGCGGCCTATATTTTAAAACCAGGCTTCCATGATAATTACCCTCTCTTTATGATACTATTTTAACCATGCTTCATTTATGGATGGCTGTTTGACAAATGATTACTTACAGATAATTGCATTTTTATTTATAATCCTTGGAGCACATTGTATATTGACACCTTACTTCCTGTAAATACAGAACTCCATCGACTTTCATTGAGGAAAAGAAAACGTAAATGATTTTTTATATTAATACGTTTTGATGCATGTGTAATCTGTATTATAGAAAGCAAGATCAATGGATTCTTCAAAAGCTCTCCTCACTGCTAATGTTTAGAATGGAGTTCTTTATCACTGTAGCAGTATTATCCAAGAGAGAGAAAATTGGTAATAATGTTTTAGATGCTGGTTGAGAAGGTGTTTTAGTAGATGTAATTCCTCAGTACAGATTAATTTGTTATGGCCATCTTACCAATAAACAAATGATATATTCCTTGTGTTGTGTAGGCATCTACTGTGTATGGCCTATGGATTATTATTCTTTCTGCTCATGGCGGGCCATAATTTTGATAATGCGTGTCAGCCTGTAAAAGGGTTAGCAGATGAAGGACTGTGCATAAAGGTATAGGATCATGGTCACTGGGTTCCTTCTAGACCTATTAGTTCAGTCAGCCTGACCCTTTTCAAATAACAAGAGAGGTTGGATTTAAACTCATGTGCTACACAACCTGATGTGTGTTCCTAAGTACATTAAGAGCCCAATCCTATTCTTCCCCCCTGCTGATGCAGCATGCCAAAATAGCAGCCGCTGCATCCTGTGAGGGGGGGGCAGTTGAGGAGGTCTCCTTGGCATAAGGGAACAATCATTCCATTACCAAGGAATAAAATCTCCTTGGCGTGGGGGGCGGCGGCTACTTGGACATGCAACAACTAAATAGCTGGTGCAGGTCCACATAGACCCGTGCCACAGGATCCTGGAAGGGGGTTAGGATTCAACAGCCACCACTGCCTCCAAACCCACCCATTTTCCGGATAAAATTCTCCCTTCCCTCTTTCCCCCCTTCCTGCCTCTCTTGCTGATTTACCTGCTCCGGCGGGCAACAGGAAAAACGACGACAAGGGCGGGAAGGGTCCGACCTTCCCACCAGCGTCCTCAGAAGCACTGAGCTTCCAAGTGCACTGCCAGAGTGCCTTTTATGACAGCACTGACTGCTTTATGGCAGTCAGTACCAGTGGAAGAGGTGCAACAACAATGGTCGGTGAGTATAGGATTGGGCTGTTACTTAGAAATCACTTACACCTTTAGGATTTCCATGGACCAGTTGTGGATCAGGCTGTAAAATACTACAGTGTTTTCCACTAAGACTAACATTCTTGGGAGATAGGTACAGAATGCACATTCTGAATGTAAAGTGAGGAAATGACTCATAATGATAGAATACATTTCAATAGCAGTCGTTCCCTTATTGCTATTTGGGAAGGAAATGGATTTGAAAGTTCTACTAAACAGCGTACTAAGACAGTCTGCTCCTTAAAACACAAAAGATACATATTTGCCTATAATGACAGACAAAAATATTGTGAAGTTGAAATACCTTAAGAACTGGCCCTTCCCCCATTAAGCTGCCATCGACATTTGAAGCCCTGCTGTCTATGTACTCTCAGGTCCAGATGGTATCACTCAGACTGGGTGCACTGTTGGTGTGAGGGCAGTAGTCAAGACTCACCATATATACTCGCATATAAGTCGATCTTGTGAATAAGTCGAGGGCACGTTTTGAGCCAAAAATCAGGAGATTTGCTATGACCCGTACATAAGTCGAGAGTAAAACTTAGGAGTGTATGAAATTCTTTGAATTCTCTGAAAACGACTTACCAGCAATTGTTCTGAAACAGCAACAAAAGTTTGGAGTGGGTAAACAAGGTTATAACAAGGTAAAGTGGCTCTGTTTTTATATGGGTAATATAACCTATGTTACCTATAAATAGGTAAACATAATGTATATATAAAATGTATATATAAAATATAAAACGTAATAGGCTCTCCCCCTGCAGGAGTTGAACTATTTGCAGTGCAATTAGCTGCTATCTTGCAAATTGCAGGAGCTGAGCTCAGCTGTTTGCAGAGTAATTAGCAGCTATCTTGCAAACTTCAGGAGTTGAGCTCTTTGCAGGGCAATTAGCAGCTATCTGATATTTGAATAGCCGCAGGGCTTTGCTCCCTGAAACAGCTGTTTGTTGGGGATCAGCTTCACTTTGATCCCTGACAATCAGCTGACCAGTTGATAAGTCAACCCAGGTTTTCAGGGTCTATTTTAGGTCATAATTTTTTCTTCTTATATGCAAATATATATGGGTACTTATTTCAAAAGGCATTTTGCTGCTGAGTTGAAATTTGTTGATTTCCTGACGCTGCTGTTCATAATGTAGTGTTCTTTGCCTGTTGTAATGAGTGTTCTAATCAATAGTTTATTGTTATTTTGCCAGCCACTTTGATTATAATACATAGCAAAATGGGGTAGAAATTATTTGAAATAAATAAATTGTAGCCGTGCCGGCAAAAGTTTTTAAAAGACAAAACACAGCTGTGGAAAAAGAAGATGCTTGGAGGGTGAGTGAGAGTGAGGAAATGATGGGCAGGAAAAGAGTGAAAGGTTCTGTCTCCAGTACCTTCTCAATCAGAAAATATGAGAGTTGGAAGGTTCTTTGGGGGTCATCTAGTCCAATCACCTGCTCAGCACAGGCAACTACAGCATTCTACAAGCTGTATGTCATACAAGCAGCCTTTAAAGCAAAAAGGGTAATTGCTCCACAGTTATGTGCAGTTGTATGAATGGACCGCTGAACCATAAGCTGTCGATCGAAAGGTCAGCAGTTTGATTCCCGCGACGGGGTGAGCGCTCGTTGCTTGGCCAGCTCCTGCCAACCTAGCAGTTCAAAAGCATGTCAATGCAAGTAGATAAATAGGTACCACTTGCGGGAAGGTAAACAGAGCTCCGTGTTCCAGCCACATGCTACGCGCTGCGGCAAGGAGAGTCATGCCGGCCACATGACCACGGAGGCGTCTTTGGACAACGCTGGCTCTACGGCTTTGAAATGGGGATGAGCACCACACCCGACTGGACTTAATTGTCAGGGGATACCTTTACCTTTTATGGTTAGCCTCTCAGCAATTAACAGTGCAAGTCTATCCATGTCTACTCAGAAGTAAACCCCACTGAGTTAAATTAGATGGGCATCCCAATCCTATCTAGGGTTTACAGTGGTGGATCTCGCGATCTGCCACCATAAGCCCCGGACCAGCAGTGCAAATGCTGTACGACTGTTGGTCCATCGGCGCACTTCAGGCCCGGCCAACTCCCATATACCCTGCTGAAGTAGGTAGGTTGGTGGTGGGATGGTTCGAGGAAGGATCATGGGAGCTTTGGGGCAGGGGGCAGTTCAGGAGTGGGAGGGGCAGGATCACAGTGGCGCATGTTAAGAGCCTATGCCCTTTCCCCACTCCAAGCCATCCCCTGTATCAAAATAGCTGGCATAGGTCCAAGGAGACCCATTGGAGGCCAGTCAGCCTACAAGGAGGTTAGTAAAAAAAAGTTTTACAGTACTTGTACTTATCTGTCCTGGGCTGTCTGGTCATCCACCCCATAGGATGCAGTGCATGTTCTGTCATTGCGTGCTATGGACTTCTGGGGGATAGGATTGGATCCTTATTCCCTGGTAAATATGTACAGCTTTGGCCAAACAGTAAACAGCATATACCTAAAACTTCCAGCCAGTGCACCACACATGCTATTGCTACCAAGAGGGAAGAAGCGATGAACTGAATGGCTAAAGCTTCTCTTTAAGTACTTACTTGTCCATACCTTGTACAAGTACAGAATTATACGCTCCTCTAATTTGTGCCCCATTTGATCTTTTCTATTTCCCGTTTCCTCTTCTATGGAGACTTTTATATAATCTCTCTTTTTTTTACACATCCATTCATGATCATTCACACCTTATAATAAATGTTAAAAGAACTACAGTAGGGTGTTTTCATTCAGTGGTACTGTGACCTGAGTTGAGCTAATTGGAACACAGTTACATCTTCCTGTCTCAGAAATAGACCAGGTGAGCCAGTGCCCATGCCAGTCAATGGAGCTGGGGAAGGCAGCGCCCACCAATTACGCTGTATTTTCAAACACACTGAGGTTGATTGTTGAAAGTTAAAAAAAAATAGTGATAAGTCTTGACAATGTTTCAATAAATGTACTGTGTCAAAAAAAAATGTGTTTTTAATGAATGGCATTGTAAGCTGGAATCTTTACGAAGGTTAACCAACAGCCTGAACTCATAAGTCGAGGATGACAAACTAGGAGCCCCACCCACCCAGCCCTTGAAGCCATTCATCAAGCCCATTGTAGTTCTATGACATTTTAATCAAAGTGTGGTAAAAAGTTTGCTTGCGTTTTCATTCATATTGAAAAGACGTTGTAAGAGAGAAAGATTTGACACTTAATGCTACGTCTCTCTCAGCTTGTGCATGCAATGCTTCTGCTAGACTGCATGTACTCATAAACGTGAAGCTGTTTCTATAGTAAAATACACCACACTTCCACTCCCCAGGCCGCTACCTAGAAAGAAACGGTCCCCAAGAAAACAGGATTAGATTATCCCTGCTACAAAATAGTAACCACCATTCAAAGTGTAACACTTTCAGGTCCCAAGGATTGCAGCGTGAGGGTCAGGCATGTTTTAAGGGTCAGGCAATCCTACCATTTTCCTCCCCTGCCGATAAAGCCGAGGTGCTGGACCATGAGCTGCATCTTGCAAAAGGGGCAGTCTTGGAAGCCTCCTCTGGTTAGGAGAACATTTGATCTCTGGTGACGGAATGGGTCTACTTGGACCTGTGCCAGTGATTGCGCTGGCGCAAGTCCAAGTGGACCCCGGAAGGTGTATTGAGGCCCGGAAGGGGGATAGGATATCAGCGGCGCCTCTGCCACTGATACCAACCCCCTTCCAGCCCTTTTTCCACCCCCTGTTCTGCCTGTCTCATCCCTGTTCATCCCCCTCCCCGCCCTGTTATGCCCACCTCCCTCCCATGCCCACACTGACACCAGTGCTGGGGGATGCGATGGATCCACTGGCAGGCAGTTGCCGCTGCTAATTCCTGCAGTGTAATGCTCATATAGGATGGGGCTGGGAATGTATACTTGCAGGGAAACCAATGGGACATGAAAGTATTCAACTTTGACTGGATGGTGTTCATTAGGTTTAGCATGGGGCGTGTTGAGCTGTATCATGATGACCTGTGGCACTGCACTGGCTCCCAATGCCAATCCCCCAATGGTAGGGCAACACTGTGTTGCACAGTTATTGCAGACATAGAACTGGATGTTGAAAGCAGCACATGACTGGGTAAGTCTGGGAATGTCCTATTCTGTTTACCCAAAGTAGGCTGGCTACTACCGAGCCATCTCCTTCAGCACCATCACACATGCCTGATGGAATTGCAGCTGACCCACAATATCGTGTGCCGGATCTGCTGCAGTTGACTTATCTCTTCACTCAGCTATAGTAAGGAAGTGTAAGATCATATTTCCCATAGAATAAGCTCCAGCTACTATAGGATACCCATTGAAGTCACATTAGAAAGTGAAGCCAAAGGAAAATTTGCAGTGCAGAGGCTGTGGTCTACAATCCTGTCATTCCGATAAGATATAGGAAAGGACCATAGCTCAGTGGTAGAGCACATGCATTGTATGCAGAAGGTCTCATATTCAATCCTGGCTGGCAGCATCTCCAGGTAGGACGTGTCTAACACGTTGGAGTGCTGCTGCCTGTCAGTGTAGGCAATCCCGATCTAGGTGGACACTCAGTAGAAGGCAGCTTCGGAAAGTCAGCAGAACTGAGTGCAGTGGACTGCAGCTCAAAGTTCTGAGCTCAGCCACTTGGAAACAAGCTTCCATCATCTATGAAAGGCTTCAGGTGTTCTGCTACTTGCGGAGGAGCACATCCCAGATTCTGGGATATCTAGAAAGATATACAGAAAGCCCCTGCACCTGCACGCACCTCCAAGGACACAAATGCCATTCGTGATGTGAATGCACAGTCTACACATCACAGATGACTATATCCACCAGTTTGTACACTAACAGCCCAATCCTATACGCTTACTAGAAGCAAATCCCTTTGATTCCAGTGGGGCTTTCCCCCCCCCCCCCAGTAAGCCTGTATACGTTAAGGCTATGTAGAGTTGGGCATGTCTCTTGATTTCAATGGGCTTAGAAGCAGCAGCCCTTCACAGGACCAGGCAGCCACGCTAACTCCAGTACCTGTCTGAGAAGAAGATCCATTGAACTCAGTGGGACTTCTTGCAGAGTTAACATGCAAGAGGAGTGCCCTCAAATCACAAATGCATTCCACCAGCATTCGAAGCCACCGTCCACCTGCTGCACTGAAAAGGTAAAACATGCACACACACTGGTGAGCTGCCATTTGCTTGCCTTTGGGGTTTATTTATGATTTATTTCGCAAATCATAATAATAATAATGAAAAGACCTAAAGCTGGAGTTCTGCCTTGTCCTTCATAGGTAGAAGAACTGTTTTGCTGAGTCACTCAGGATGACACAAGTCTACCTGGCAGCCTGCAATTGAAATGAATGTGCTGCATATGCTTATTTAGGAAACTGCGCTCCCTTTGAAACCCCCCCCCCCGCCCCCCATTCCTCTGACCAAAACGAGCTGACTTTGCTGCCTCTCTCGTTCCCAAGGCTCGTGCCTGCATACTGCTGGCTTCTCTGCTACTCCGGGAAGGAGACTGCACGCTCGCTCGCTCGCTCGTCGTTCTGGAAGAAGAGAGAGCAACCCTTACCCCGCTCGAGTTGGCGAAGGCAAGTCCCTTCTCAGCCTCCAAACCCAACCCATCCTTAGATATCGGCTCCCCCTCCCCAAGGGAGACCTTATATCGAGACATTCTCCTCCTCCCCCCCCCCTCGCCTTTCACACCGCTAGAATAGTGAATTGTGGGGCTTTCCATTTACAGGGGTATTTTCTTGTTGTGCTAAATGCCTTTTACTAAGTAATAGAGGTGATTTATATGGACAGCGAAGCTGGAGGATGGCAGCTTCCGTGATTAATCAGTGAAATTCCCATCCTCTGGCATCTCTCGCTCGCTCCGACTGCCCCTCTTGCGTGATGTAAGATCAGACGTACTCTGCATTGAGAAGTCAAGACACACAAGCTGCTCACACACACATCCACCTCGGGATCCTGCTGAAGGCAGGCGAGAAGCGGGCTGGCGGGCGAGCAGCCGGGGCTGGCGGAGGAGGAGCAGCGTTGCCAGAGTCGTCTTTGCAGCCGCCCTGCTCGCTGCCTCCGCGGCTGCGGAGCGACTTTTGCGGAGGGCGCAGCAGCCGAGCAGCGGCGGCTCCCCCAGCGGACCACGAAGACGCCGCGAGCCGGAGCGGAGCGGAGCGGAGCGCACCAGACTCCCCACCATGCCCGAGTTGCTCTTCGCCTTCCTCACCATCTCGGGATTATTTCCTCTGGCTGAGGTTCTGGCAGTGGGCGCCGAGCGAGGTAAGACGGCTGACTACTTGGTCCCTCTTTCCTTCCCCCCCCCCTTTCTGTGTTTGTTTTTTGCTCTGTCTTCGGAGAAGCGGCTCAAACTTCCTTGGAACTCCTGCAGTCCAGTTGACCCCCCCCCCCCGGTTCTTGGCTTCCAGCGCGGCAAAAGCTCCACCGGCTGCTGCGCTCCAGCTTGCACGCCCTCCCGTCAAACCAGCGAAGTCCCCCCTCCCCGCGTCAGTGCCAGCCGAGGGTGGACTTCGCTGCGCCTCTGCAGATTGTGGGGTGAGATTTCCCGCCGGGGTATCAGCTGAGCTGGGCTTCTCGCAGCAGGCAGGCAGCCCCTTCAGGAGCCTCCTCGCGTGCAGATCTCTGAGCTTCAGGCTCGCTTAACTTTCCCTTCTCCCAAACTCTCCCTGCGAGAGAACGTCTCGAACTCTGCCCTTCTCCGGGGACTGATTTTCCTCTCCTCAGTTTTGCTTCCCTGAGAGCAAACTCGCTGCGCTGCGCTGCGCTGCGACTATGCGCAGGGGACAACAATAGGTCATAAACTTCTCTCGCTCCCTTTTGCTAGTCTTGCAACCTGTTTTCCTCCTTCGGTACCCTGAAACAGGAACACGACGGGCACCGTGCGTTCAGGAGAGACTTTTTTCCGCCCTCTTTTCCCAGTCGGAAATGGCAATCGCGAGCTAATTTACAGCCCTGATCCTGCTTAACGTTCTTACTTGGAACTAAGCCCCCTCTGGACTGCCCAGTAAAGCGAGATTAAGGATTTTGGTTTCAAATCCCCTCCACTCAATTACAGTCAGCAGGGTACTTAAATTAAGACGATCGTAAACTGCTCTCCACTGTTGTCCTATAAACATCGTAGCATATTAAAACCCTGATCCAGAAGAATGTACTTACTTGGCTATTGGGGGAGGGGGGTGACGATGGGACGCAGTTCAAGTGTATGTAGGATTGCAGCCTCTAATGGGACTACTCGAGAGGAAACGTGGTTTGGCTAGCTACCTTATTATACCCGGTTCCTGTGCAAATTGACTTCAGTGTTTCCAATAGAATTTACTTCCGAGTAAACACGCTTAGGCTGGGGTATTAGGATGCCTTTTCTTAGCACACTTGGTAGTAAGTTCTGTTAAAAGCATACAGATGAACTTTCTATCAAGGCAAGGGCAGGTATAATGTTTTACACTTTGTAGAATGCAGTCAAATCCTACACTACGGACTCGAATTCAGCCAGCCTACTGATCTGTCAGTGGCGAAGTATCACAGACAGTACTACGAAAACTCCAGCAGGGTTTGATCATCACCTTCTTTGGATTGCCCTATGGTACTACTCAGGAGTTTGGATAAATTACCTATGTATCCTTTGCCCAGTGTTAGGTAAATGGGGGAGAAAGCTATGGCTCTGTTTATCTGACAGCAATTATGTATTGATCGGAAATTATGGCTTTACTGCTGGACACAAAAGAAAAGGCAGTAACAGTGAGTGATGTATCTCTGATACTCTTGAAACCTGATACCCATTCTCTGCAAATCTATCAAACACTCGCTGAAGGATTAGTAAAAGTACAAGTTTTTCAGCAGCATAATTTTGCGACTATTGACTGGCGAGTGCTTTCAAAGGAGCTTCTAAAAGCTATTACAAGAAGAAGGTGCTGGGTTTAAAACAAAACAAAAATTCACTCCTATCCATCAGTGTTCATTTAAATAGTTCGGTGCTCATGAAGAGCTAAATAAAGCTGTCCAATAATACAAAATATGATATATATACACACACCAAAATATGAGCTATATATACTAGGGCACTCAAACGAGGCTGCTGATATGGGCTGTAAGGGAATAGCAGAGCACCTCCTTTAAATGCAGCGGATCCCAGATTGAATCCCTGCCTTCTCCAGGTAGAACTGGGAAAAATTCTGGTACCCTAGAGAGGTGCTGCCAGTCAGGGAAGAAAATACTGAGCTAGATGGACCAGTGGGCTGACTCAGTAGAAGGCGGCAGCAGCTTCATATGCAATTGGCTTTTGTGCTAACAACCTCTAGGCCAAATATATACATTTCTTGTAGGTAAATCTCACTGATTCCACTGGGACTTAGTTCTACCTGAATACATTTGGAACTAGTTTCACTGAAAATCTTAGCAGATAGATAAATGTAGAACAGAACCATTCAGATCTTACTGCCTCGCCAACAAACTAGATGTTAGCTGATTTATGCCCTGTCCTTATACTCCTTACTTAGAACACCTGTGGTATTTTTTTTTTCTAAGAGAACCAGCTTTTTTTTCTGGTAGAGCTCCTCTTCCTTTAAAAGTTTCATGGCAAGGAAGACATTTCTAAATGACTGCTTCTCTATGCCAGAAGGTCTCACATGCTGCACTTCTGCCATTCATGTCGCTATCAAAAACACAGGAGCCCTGAACAGTGGCAACCCTATGAACTTCCACAGACTTGCAGACCTGGGCTGCTTTCCAACAACCAGTCAGGACTTATTTCCAAGTAAACATGTTTCAGATCAGGTTGCGGACTGTATTTTTGTTCATGTGTTCCTGTATTCAGTCTGATTTATCAACTCCTGAAACCAGAGGTTGAGGCTTAAGATTTAGAAGGTAACAGTAACTCAATACCCCAGTTTAACTGATTTGTGGATCAAATTTAAAACAGGAAGACATCTGATTTATTGTTCGTTGGAGAAAGAGACTACATCCAGGTCAAGGTTAAGTTTTTAATTCATAGCCTCAATACAGAAAAAAGAATATTAATAGAATTTCTTCATCTTGTTGTTGTGGCTTCATTATATTGAGTAAAAGACTTGATTTATATTTTCTTCTTTATAGCTATTACACAGAAAGGTTAGAGGCTGGTTTGGCTCAAATGGTATCTATTTCTGAATGGATACAAAGCAAATCCCATTAACTTGGATAGCTTTCTAAACTGTGCAAGCTTCAAAGCAAGCAAGAAATGAGAATGCATTGAATATTGCCATATCTCGTTTGCAAGGAATTAATTAGATTTCCATTGAAAATGTAATTGTATAAGAAATTGAATTTGCATTGTGAAAACTTTTTCATCTTTTCTTTTTACACTCTGTACGCCAAAATACCAAATTGTTTACTGTCTGTTTTAAAACTAATTTGAACAAGTACAAATGGTTGTATAGATGTGCTATTTGGGGCCCTTGTTCCTGCTATAATTGGGGCCCTTGTTCCTGCTATAATTGAACTACCAAACTTATTAGGTCAATTTCCCAGCTGGATATCAAAAATTAAAGAGGCGTTGCCCACCACAAGTAAAGCGAAAAAGATCACTGCACGATTGGCTATTCCAATAAAAAAAATAAATAAGGTGATACATTTTGGCCTTCAAATATGTCTGAATCATAGGAGTCCTTGATAAGATGCAAGAAAAAGAATCAGGTAAGTTTTCTTGCTGCCTACACAGTCGAAAATCTGAAAGTTGTATGACTCTCCTGTCATACTAGAGAATGGTACCTATTTCTTCCTTGAGATGTCTAAGGAAGTTAGACATGAGAGAAGTCTTTGGCCCCCTAAATACACCTTCTTTTTCCAGTGTGTATTCCAGAATTTCCCTGCCTTGGCCCAAAGCCTCAGACCATCATAAATTTGAAATACATGTGATTTTGAAAACCTGCATAAACTAAGGTGATAGTTGATTCTTGTTATGGGAGATGAGTGGGTATATCAGTGTATTTATGAGCACAAGTTTCTGGCTTTAAATTTTGCTTTGACGTTTTATGTTGCTTTTGTGTCAGTCTTTGATTTGTAGTGATTTTAACGTTATGTGATTAAGTGCCATGTCAGTTTAAGTTACAATCAATACAGTCCTAAAAAGACAACATCCCTGTAAATTACACCCAGCAAATCAGATTCACTTTCAATCAACTAGCTCATCATATCACCATGTCATGTCAGATCAAACAGAAGTGCATAACAAATTAAGAATTCAGACATTATGTTGAAATATGTCAAATGTTCCCACCCTACAAGGGCCTGGTGTGACTTTTCTACACCAAGTATGATTTGAAATGTATAGCTGTAAGAAATTGTATTTGAACATCACTTCTGTGTGACAGGTTGCAGCCTACCCAAACTCAAACACAGGTGTAAGATGTAGTTAAGGGTGACTTAGTGGTGATAATAAAAAGGCTTGGAGGAAAATCAAAAGGAAGATTGGTTACGTGGGAAAAGTACCTACCAGAAGGTTTACTTGCTAATTTGGAAATGCACGGTAGTTTTGAGTCTGAATTTCTTAAGGAAAGTAATGGAAGGTCTAAGTAACTTGAGTGGTGAAGTTATGGAACAGATTACACCTCCCAGTTAATAAGCAATGTGCTCACTAATTGATCATGGAAACTGAAGGAAAGGAAAGGCATTTCAGAGTGCTGGAAAATTGCAGATGACCAGAGAGTGTCGTTGTTTCAAAAGAAAGCATTTATTGATGCAACTGGTAGGGGTGACAAAGCAAGCAAAATAATTGGTTATCTATTTTTTCCCCAATATCCATGTCTAGACCTTAAAGCAACAAAAAGGTCTTATGATTATTTTCTTATAAGAGTTTGCAGATGACTAATACTGCAACTGGAGTTTCCTTGGACTGCTCAAAGCGAAAAATTTGAGAACAGGTATTTTCGCATGCAAACATTCTTCAGCGTTACATTTTAGAAACGGCACTTTTATGTTTTAAACCTGTCCATCTTTGTGTTGAAATAATGGCGTGCTGGTTTGGGAATAGAAGTCCTCAAGTTGGTGCAATGGAACAACTTACTGCGTTGTCCATACCATCTTCTGACTTGAATCTTAGTCCTTCCAATTGATATCGCTCCCGCTGCAATGGCACACGGCTCCTTAGTCCTGCAAAGCCTCGCTGTGCCAAATGCTACAAAGCTCTCAAGAGGGAGGAGGGAAGCGACTGACTTTCAGTCAGTCAGGTTCTTCTAAAGGTATTTAGAATGACCGCACACCATCAGGCTACAGAGCTACAAATAGGCTTTCAATATGTTCATGGAGAAGACATGCTGGACAACTCACACCTAACTTCTTTCACCATCACTGTGGAACTCTTCACAGCATTAGTCCCCTCACTGATACCACATGCATCGCTATAACTAGGCTCTCCAAATGACTGATATATCAGGTATTCTGTGGGGCTTGGGACAGAAATGCCAAAGTCTATATTAGTTGAGTCAAGTATGTCTTTAAGACTGTTCTAGTGAACAATAAAATGGTTCCTTGTGTGTGTGTGTGTGTGTGTGTGTGTGTGTGTGTGTGTGTGTGTGTGTGTGTGTGTGTTGAAATCTTTCTGCAACTGGGTTATATTGGTTTTCTTATGACTTTCTAGCCATAGATTTTTTTTTGTCAGTGGTGTCTTTATTTTTAGCATACTGTGCTCAAATCAAACTCCCTCTCCTGCAAACAATGTACAGTACTGATTCTTGCAAGAGGTATGGCGCGTCAGACATAAAAGCACATTGTACAGTGAACCAGACAGATGTCACACCAGCAAGATGTCTTTGCCGCATAACTCAAGCCCTTTCACACAGTTATTATTCCTTTGTTTACCTTGCTGTAAAGCTGGTTTGAATCCCACTGAATAAAAGACCATGAATAACAATTATGGAAATGATTCCTTCCTGGAACTCGTACAACCCAGTCAAAAGTCACTTTTGATGTCACATACCTAAGGGGGATTTTGCTCTACCCCTTAGTTATTGTACGCAAATGCTGGAGCAATTTAAAGCAGAATTGTTGTGTTCAACATACCATTGTTGCAAGCTGACTAGGAGACGACCAGGTTCACAGGAAATAAAGACAGGGACCCCATACAAATATTGGTCTTTTCCGTGTCTTGCAGAGCTGCACAGAAGGCAGGATTTCACCATGTGTAACTTTTCCATCTGTACTGCTGCAGTGAAAGGAGAAGGTGCACCTTTTCATCCTTTTCATCCTTTTCATCCTTTTTATTATTATTATTATTTGGTGAACCACTTTTTATTCCACTCTCAAAGCCTACCAGCAAATGGTCATATGGAACGTGTTTTTAGGCTTAGCTCCAATTTCATTATTAATACTTGGGTGTTAGAAGCAGAACATTCACAAACCAGCTGTACTCTGCTCTGCCACATGGAACTTCTACTTGTCAATCTGACGGAAAGTATTCTCTGCGGCTGTATGATGGACACATTCAAATAAAACTGTTTCAGTGCAGCAATACTGAGTTGTCTGTTCTCATTCTTACAACTCTCTCTCTCTCTCTCTCTCTCTCTCTCTCTATATATATATATATATATATATATATATATATATATATATATATATATATATATATATATATATAATGTACACGTACACACACAGATGCACTGCACATATATCTATGAAGATATCCTCACGGGATCAAGACACACAAGGTCTTGGTGATGTTGCCCTATTTATGGTACTATGAGTATGCAGAAGGTATAAGCCTTCTGATGAGTGAACTTCCCCTGTTCCATTCTCTTATTGTTAGGGATGCACATGCATCGCTCCACACATGAGCACCTGACACAGTTTAAGGGCCATGCACGACGTGTCAAGGGAATGTGCACAAATCCCCCATGCTTTGAGATTGCTTGCAAAGTGCTGAGAGGCACCCAAGCCGTGCTGCCTCTGCTGCTGCCGCCACCTCCCCCATCCCAAAGCCTGCCTTGAAACAGAGGGAGGGTGGCGGTGGAGGTAGTGACTGTGAGCGCCCCAAGCTGCCTCTGCCACTAGCATCTCCCTTTCCCTGCAAGACTTCTTCAGAGACGGCTCTTGCGTCAAGGGAAGGTGGAGTGTCCTCCCCCCCCCCGGAGGTAAATAAAGCTCTGGCACACTTTTTTTGGCCAGGGGAAGGCCCCTGTGGATTAGGGCTTGTAATAGTTCCACTACGGCTGTGGTGGGAAAAGACCCTCCATCAAGCACAGCCACTGCCAGTGCCTTCCCCTGCCCCAAGGTAAGTGTTTTAGAGTATTTGGGGGCAGGGCCAGCTGAAGCTATTGGGCTGCTTGAGGAAGCACTTAGCTCCGTCCCCGACTCCTTCCACAGGGACACTTGAATCAAAGCAGGAGATGCAAAGCATGCTGGGATCACTCCCAGTGCACTTTGCATTTCGTCCTTTGTTTAAAGAGCCCATGTGGGGGGGGGAGTGATCCAGTGGAGGAAGGTGAGGGAGCCAAATCACTGTGTTCCAAGGATTGGAATGCAGCGATCTCGTTCCTTTCTCCTTGTGGGATCTTCACACAAAGCAGGTAATGCAGGGCATGCAGAGACTGCAGCTTGCGTTTCCTGCTTTGATTAAAAAGCCGCATGGAGAGAGGGAATGGTAAGGAGGCTGGCTCTGTTCACATCAGGGGAGGTGGCAGCCTGGCAGGTGTTTGTTCCCTGTCCCTCCAGAATTTGCCAGCCAATGCAAATGGGCTCATTCACACTATGGAAGGAAGGAAGGAAGGAAGGAAGGAAGGAAGGAAGGAAGGAAGGGCCAGCCCTGCCTTGGGGCTGGAAGAAGGGGAGGCAATAGCAGCAGAAGCTCACAGAATCGGAGTGAACTGAGGTCTAATCACTTGCATGCAGTCACACATGATTACAGCTCAGGTTGCCCTGATCTTGCTTGTAAGAAATCAATTGAAGAGCTCAAAAGAG
The DNA here is from genome assembly GCA_026170595.1 of Plestiodon gilberti rubricaudatus. Lineage (NCBI taxonomy): Eukaryota > Metazoa > Chordata > Lepidosauria > Squamata > Scincidae > Plestiodon > Plestiodon gilberti. Next base: position 191,358,126 of record JANXHW010000001.1, read on the forward strand.
CCTTTTCTCCAAATTAACACGGAAAATACAACTAACTCTGGAATAGGCACCGTTTGCCACAGTTTTTAGTTCATTCCCTTTTTTTCCTGTCTAGTCCATCAATGCATGCAAATGCTTGTGTCCACTGCTGCATTGCAAAAGGAATCTTGGTACGATGGTGGTTTGGATCTATATTTATATTTTTATGGTGTTTTGCTAAACGCACACAAGCAGTTTTGTGTGCCAGCAATCAGGATGGTTTTAAAAAAAAGACACTAATGACAATGTTCTCTGTAATTTTTTCCCCTCTATTGTGTGGAGGAGTGAACAACCTGAGCAGTGTATCACTGCTGTCATCTTAAAATGGGCAATGGCCAGTCTGACCACTAGGCAGTAAGTAAAGGTGCATTCTGGGACAAGACTGAGAGGAGGGAAGAGCCTTCGCGCAACCCAGAAGTGGGTCGTTAAGCTTCAAGAGGCCCCGTGGAAGCTTGAAAATGGCACACTTTGGCTATTTAATGGTACAAACAGGGATTTGGGGGATTCCCCCCCCCTTATAACAGCATTTTTAACATGGACCTTGTGGATCCAGGATCGGCGGTGAGTCAAATCCGTGGATTTCGAACCCGCAGATAGAAAGGGTCCACTGTATTTGGTTGTAGTTCATTGCACCAATCACTGACTTTTTACTGATTCTGAATGTCCTTACAAACTATTCTCTCTACTTTGTCCTCCCTGTAAATATAACCAAAATACCTGATGAGTATGTAGTTGCAATGGCCTTCACACTACTAGAGGATGCATTCCGAATGCTGACCAACAAGGAATTGAAGAACCCAATCTAGTAACTCTGTTAAGAATAAACAGAAAAAGCATATAGAATGTCATCTCCAATGTGCCCTTGGAGTTTGGAGTCTCATTTGGTGGCAAAAAACCAATGAATAGTCTTAAAAAAAATAACCTACAGCAAAAGAATGGTCCTTGAAACAAAAGAGGACAAAAAAAAGATGTTTTACTGATGCAGAGTCTGTAGTACAAATAATTCTCTCTAACACTCAGATTCTCATATAATTATCACTGCTGCACTTTAAGGGCCCAGTTCTGCCAAACGTTATAAATCTGCCTGAGAGTAATACTAACTCATGTGAGTATTTGTCCTGTAATTACTGGGACTGTTCTAATGTTCAGAACATACACAGGAGCCTTAATTAGCTGTCTCTGCTTAACCTCAAATGCTGCAGTATCCCGCTCATAATATTTTGTTCATTTTGTCTTCAGTTTTTTCCAACCGCTGTAAAAACAACTCTTATTATCTTCATTATGTTGTACGACATGCCCCTGACACATAGCATGAAACCAGTTCTTCTTTAAAAGGACTAAACTTGTTAATGAAGGTAAAATCCCGAGGTTTCTTGTTAGTGTACCCTGAAAACCTAAAAGGCACAACCCATCAAGAAAAAGGAAGCGTGAGTAGGCAGAGGCGTATTTCGACTGTAATACTTGATTTGAATATAGTGTTGCTTTTAAAGGGACGAGTGGTGAAGATTGGTGTGGAGAACATTAGAACAGTTGCTCTTCGGCTTTATAATGTATTACATTTTCTGGCCTTTCATGAACCTTCCGGACCTACACTCACCCTCGATGCACTCTGCCACACACAACCCACAAAGGTGTGAGGGAAGATTCCATCCCTGCCATACTTTTTCTTTGTAAGGTTCCCAGGTTAACTAAATATTGCATTAGGAAATGCGTGCTGTATTGAATTCTCTATTTCCAAGCCTAGAGATTCCTACATCCAGAAAGAATATTCTGTTACAGCCACTGATTACTGACCTTCCAGGGGAAGACAATGCTCTCTCTGAGGTTGCCAGGACCTGTGTCTTGCAGAGCTGCACAGAAGGCAGGATTTCACCATGTGTAACTTTTCCATCTGTACTGCTGCAGTGAAAGGAGAAGGTGCACCTTTCAGTATTTCCCCTTCTATGTAACTCTTGAAAGTACAGGCACTCTCTAAGTAATGGGATCTGCGTATCTCTATTTATTTATTTATTTATTTATTTATTTATTTGCACCCCGCCTGTCTTCCGGTAAGGGCAATCAATCAGATTATCATATAAATAATAGGACAAACTCTATTCAATAGATGTTGCTTTTCAAAATACAGTACAGTTCACAATAAGGATACCAGGCAGTTTTATTTCTTTTAATAAAAACTAAAAGGCGACCTTCATATCAAATATCAGTAGCCAAACACTGAGCTAGAATGCAAGGGCACATAAATTTACTTAGAAGCCTTTCAATAGATGGTGCAGAGAATAAACTGTTATGTGAGTCACAAAGCACTGGTTAGACCTAGAGGCACAAGGTCATTATTTAAACATATAATTGGATCTTTCAATATAATTGTGTGCAGGAAAAACTCTTTAGCAGTTTTTAGACTGTAGTTTCATATTAACATAATGTTATACGGAACTAATGGCAGCTTATTTTTGGGGGGAGAATCTGATTTAGATACTTTAACAATTATTTCTCTGGGGAGAGAACTACCGTATATACTTGTGTATAAGTTGAAAAAATTAGGTCTTAAAATTGACCTTGAAACCCTGGATTGACTTATACACAGGTATATATGGTAGCAGTTGTACTGTATTGACTTACAATATGTCCGGAAGGGAACTTCATTGCATCCACAGCTCTACAGCTCTCAGCAGCCATTCTAAATGTACTAGTGACTAGTCAATTTTACTAGGTCTATTCGCAGCTGAAATCTGGGCTATCCCTGGTCACTGATAAGTCTTGTTCTTTCTTTTCCTGGGTCCTGGCTGTTTGCAACACTCTTGTTTGCAGCCTGCTTGTTTATAGCCTCGTTAGTTAGCTCCATTAGTTGTTTGCTATCAGCCTTGCTTGATACAGGGGGGCTGCGGTATCCGCTGGGGATACGTTCCAGCCCCCCAATGAATACTTGAAACCACAGAAAGGGGCAAATGCCCCCTCTGCAGTTTTCTGAAGCCCCTGCCCCCATGGGCACACGTGACCCCCGTGGGCACACGTGACCCCCGCGGACCCCCGCGACCCCCCAGGCACTTACTTTTAACTTTGGAGGCGGCAGGCGTGTTCCTTTTGAAGAAGAAACAAAGCTTCCGACACTAAAAGTAAGTACCTGGGGGGATCGTGGGGGAAGGGGGCCAATCTGCTATCCACGGATAACTGAAACTGTGGATCGCAGATCAGCAGAGAGGGGGCCCCCTCACTGTTGTTTGTAGTCAGCTGCTCCCTTAGTTGTTTGCTTTGCTATCAGCCTTGCTTACTATCAGTGTTGTTTGCAGTTTTCAGCCTCCTTAGTTCAATTTATAATTTAAAGAATTTAATAAACCCCTAGGTTTTACACTCGATTTATCCACGCATCATAGCAAATTTCATGATTTTTGGCTCTTGATTTGACGGGGTAGATACACGAGTATATACGGAGTAATTGTCCAAATGTGTTTTTAGTATAATTTTGGATTGCTTTTTAAATAAATAAATAAATAAATAAATAAATAAATAAAGCAAATAAATAAATACACATGCAGAGAGTAATTCCTTCTTTCTCCCTCCCCTGCACCCTAATCCCTAGATTCCATAAGTTTTAAAATACAGGACCCATATATGTTCATTTAGTGCATCCTATGTTCAAATGTGAGTGTCTGATAATAAAATCAGAATATAATGGAATTGGCTCCCTAGTCCCTAACCTTGACTGTCCTTCTCAGGGCCTAAGACCCTTTCAGAGGGTTTTTCTTAACCTAACACCACCCTGGAGCTGTTGCAGAGTGATTAACAGCCCAATCCTAACCAACATTCCAGGACCAATGCAGCCGTGACAACAGGGTGCATGCTGCATTCGGGGGGGGGGGGGGTTAGTCACGGAAGCCTCCACAAGGTAAGGGAATGTTTATTCCCTTACCTCGGGGCTGCATTATGGCTACATCAGCGCGGGAAAGTTGGTTAGGATTGGACTCCTAGGCTTCATCCTATACATGCTTACCTGAGAATCTTTAGAGAGACTTAGTTCTGAGTAGACACATAAAATCCGCAATTCTAAACACATAGGTGAGCTGTATTCAACACACTGAGTTTTATCCAGATAAAGTTAGCCATGACTAACTTCTACTCTTTTATGAATTCTTGTGGGTGGGGCAGATCCCAGCAGCACCATTGTCCACTGTATCTGAAATCAACCAGGACACACCCTCACAAGGCTCTTCAGAGCTATGCCAGCAAAAGAGCTAGCATAGCTTTGAAGAGTATTGAAGAGGCTGAGGAGGTCAGTAAAAAAATTATTGATTACTTCTTCCGGCTGTCCTGGTTGCCTGCCAGTGCGCAAGATGCAGCAGATACTACATTGGCGGCCATGTACTGTGCGTGCCAGCCTGGGGTAGGATTGGGCCATTCATTTACTTGGAAGGAGCTGGTTTGCCCCCCTTTCCCAGATCACCAACCTTCACTACCAGCCAATTTTTAAGGCGATCTCCAAGGATTTGGGTGCTGTCCACTATACTGAAGAGAGCTACCATCCCAGTTCAAATTTTGCTTCAATATGAGATGGACTGGAACAGGGTGCTGGTTGCTGGGCACTGTGCAGTCTATCTACTACCACAGATACAATCCAGTGGAACTTAACTACTGCATGGGATTGCACTGTACATTTCTGGGGAGACTACTTGCAAGAAAATGCAAGAGAGTGGAATCATTTTCACTGAGTGGAGATAACATTGAAAGTACAGTATAGTCCAGCTCATTTGGTGAAAATCACTTCTGGATCATGCATTTACAGCAGTCCATGGTCACTTGTGAGCCCATCTACGACTGTTTGATAATTCTTTTTTTTTTTTTAGCCCTTGTGATAGTGTATATAGTGGGCAAGGCTATATTTGTGTATAACAATGGTTTGACCTATGGTATCAGGGAATCCAATGTGTAGTAATAAGAGTACCACAAAGTAACTTTAGGTAAAATCAAAATTTGTGAACTACTAGTGTGTATAACTACTACATTTCATCCAATATCAATGATGCAATATTCTGACTTTGCTTTGATCAGTTTCTTCATCAGATGCCTTACCAGAAAAATTTAGTACATTCACGTACAATTTTGTCGGGTAAAATAGTACGTACAATTTTGTCATTCTTCATAGGATCATTTGTTACATTCTCCAAGTAATGATGTCCTTGGCATGGCTGAAATGCTTTGCAAAGAGCCAGTTACCATTTGAAGTGGCTCTTAGGCAAAGAATCAACTCTTGTCATATTCAATGGTTATTACCTAAAGTTGGGAAGGTTTTCTATTCTGTCCTCAGATCAAAGGTTCATCTCTCAAAGTAATAACATGGGAAGATCTATGTGACTCCATGGAAAAAAGGGAGCCATTTCAAGTTTTAATTATGTGGCGCAAAATTCACAGTAAGACTCAAAAGATGGTTTCAAGACGGCAAAAGCAAATGTGCATTTGTTGCAGCTATTTTTTATATGTTGCATGATAACCAGATGTATAGATGGTGTGGCACATAGGTGCATAGGAAGTTGCCTGATAGTGTCTCAAAGCAGTGATGTAGACTTGAGTCTATGGACTCGGACTCGAGTCAGACTCAAGTCGCGTCAATGACTTGACTCGGACTTGACTTGGCAATTGTAAAAGACTCGAAAGACTCGACTCAGGACTTGGAGCCTTTTACAACAAGTCGAATTTTATTCAGGTTTAAACCAGGAAGGCCTGGCAGGATATGGCTCATGGGATCATGAAGGGTCGGACACGACTTAACGACTGAACAACAACAACAACAAACCTGTTTTCCCCATTAATCTTTGGGACTCGCGACTCGCAACCAAAGACTCGGGACTTGGGGGCAAAGATTTGGGACTTGACTTGAGACTTGGAGAATTGATCCACATCCCTGCCTCAAAGCATTGGACCATCTAGCTTGGAATTGTTTACACAGCTGCCCAAGGCATCAGGCAAGAATGTTTCTCAGCCCTACCTAAAGATGATAGAGACTGAATCATGCAAAACAAGTGTTCTACAGCTCCTCCCTGAGCTGGTCCTCAGGATGCCTCCATTTGCTATAAATGTCAACAGTAGGCCAAAACAACCAGGGAAGGCCTGAATTTTTTTTCCTCAGCTTACATCATCCTATCGCCGGACACTCTTAACCACAACTTTCAAATATATTTACAGTATGATTGATTTTTCTTATTGACCAAAAGTGAAGGTCAATATTCATTACAAAATGAATCAAAATAGGGAAGATTATCAAGGCTGCAGCATGACATAAACCAGTCCCCTTGTGTTGAGAAAGAAATGGCCGCATGAATCCATCTTTAAAGTTCAATTTTGCAGATAGAAAATTGAGGCTGAGGGATTGTAACTGGGACTAACCTGACAAGTGGGTGTGCCCAATCTCGAATCCGAACCTTATTTTCCAGGCCATGGTTTCCCCCGGCCCTGGATCAAACATTTTCATCAGATATTTGTGATGCAAATAAGTGAAGGAGTAAACTGATCAAGCTCAAATCTTAGTGTTCACTTAACTTGTATGGTTTTTAGATGGCAGCCTCCACTCTACACACACTATGAATGGTGCACTTGCCCTGTACCATTTAACAGTTATAATTATCAAATGTTACGCTTATCCCAGCTTGCTTTCCATAAAAGAGTATCTTCTTCATGCATCAAGAAACCTGGTGATACCTCAGTCACCAAACAAATACATTTAATAGGCAGATGTGTCACTTTTGATTTTTTTTTTTTTAAGAATGAGGCCAGGCTTTGTTATGGGTTTATTTAGATAAAACTACCCTAGAACGCTTTGATAACAAAAAGAAATGTATCTCAATATATATATATTTGAAACGTTAGCGCTACAGCATGCATTGTCCCGTAACATATTCTTATTGTCAGCAGGATATCCCTAAATAACTTTTCAGATCGTGCTTCATCTTGATGTTCTGACAGAACCGCACACTGTTGAGATACCGCTTCACATCAGAAATCAGAACATATATACTTCTTTCCCCTTCTGCTCAGATCAAAGCACCAAGGACTTTCTCTTGTCTTATTGTTATCAATAGGACATTCCTTCCTAACTTTTTGTACATGGCAACGTCTTGAATGATTTTATCCTTCAAGATGAACAGGACGGGTGCTATTGAAATAAAACTTAACTTTTAGACATAAGAAGATGTGTAATTCCACAAGGATTTCACCACCACTGAGTTTTTATTTAATGGCAATTCAGAATCTTCCATTCTTCTTGAAATGAACAAAGACAACTTCAGGGTCTGAGGAACTCTAGTTCAATTCTTTTGAATAATCTTCTTGTGCTATATATTGGAGAAGATAAGACGGAAATATGTGGATGTAAGCGTTGGCAAATGAAACACTTTTCAAAGATGGCATTCTTTGAGGAGGACAATGTTCTGTTGACTTGAAAAGTGTGCGCGTGTGCATGTGCCCACAGACACAAACAGGATACGGAGCAAAGATAATACATAATTTAAAGCACACCTCAAAGGCATTGTGTGTAGAATACGTTTTAAGAGTACGATAGCATTCATTGTTGCAGTTAAGTGTTTCTAAGCTACTTTCTGGGGGAAAAAATCACATAGGGTTGGATTCAAAGGTGACTTTCTGTGTGTGGAAGGTGCCTTCCACTTATGGAAGGGTTGTTGTACATGACATACGAGTGTTGTGCATGAAAAGTGGCACATCTAGCCAGTGTTCTTCTGCAATAGCTTACACGAGAGCTCTTTGCACAAGCAGTGGCTTATTTGTTATAGCACTGTGTGAACTCACATGCTTTTGCCGAACAGTACAAATAATAAGAATAATTTAATATACAGTATTTATATACCGCCTTTCTTGGTCATTGGATTTCTCCTCCGACTTTAATCCAAGGCAGTGTACATGGGCAGGCTCTCCAAATGGCTGCTCTCCAAGGCTGACCCATTCACGCGGCCACTAGAAGCAGCTGCATCAGTGGCAGATTTTGAAGAGTCCGAAGGGGCAGCAGACTTGGGTTGCCTGTCACCCCAGTCTGTCCTCCCTGCTGCCTACCTCCAACCACCACTGCCTCCCTTCCACCCTCCCTCAAAGAATGATCAGCTTCCCGCTGGAATGACCACAAAGCAGATTCTGCTTCATGCTTACTTGAGTGCAAGGCAAATCATCCCCCATATTTACCAGGCTCCTCGCACACTTCCTTGAAACCTGGAAGCACTCAGCTTCCAGTTTTACCAGTTGTCGAGGTCTTTCAGGTTTCAATGCAGTGTGCAAAAAACCCAGTATGTGAGAAAGGGTGGGGGGGGGGTTTAGCATAGGGGCAGTGGACCCAGGTCTGCATCAGATGGTGTTTCGGGTCAGACTCCGCTGCTCTCCTTCTGCTCACATTCTTCTTTTATTTTCTTTTTAAAATCTTGTTCATAATTATCACCGAGATCAATTGGGGTTTCTTCTGAGTTGAAAAAAGCATCTTTTCTTTGAGTGTTCATGTTGGTTGCTGCCTGTGTTGTGCTCATACTCATCCTAATATTGTCTTTGTTCATAGATGTTTTATAAGTGCATCAAAGCTTGTAGATCCTCTTCCCAGAGACAAATGAGGTCTGTGCAAATGAGGTCTGTGCATGCCTAACCCTAACCCTAACCCCCACCATGGTATGCATACTGTAATGTGTTGTGGGATAGGACTGGAAAGCTAATGTGTTTGAGAGCCAATCAAACTTGTTGGCTAGCATAAATGGTAGCACGGTTATGGGTAATACTATACTGCTACTATTGTATTTTCTATTTTTGAAGAGTGGTTTTATTAGAATAATTGCATCAGATCTCCAATAATTAACCTTGGTTCAAATTCTATTCACACTTACTTATGAGAAGTTTCACTGAAATATGTGGGACTTATTTCTGAGTAGATATGGCTATAACTGGGCTGCACATATGTATTTTTTTAAAAAAAATATTTTTATCATGTAGAATATATATCACTTACCCTCACACACACCCAAAAACACAAGTGACAAGTCATTTGGAATATTTGGGCCAGTTTTATTGAATGGTCAGTCAATATCCTATAAAGGCCCTGCAGTGGGCCCTATCTCAGAGCACTTTTCCCTCCTTTACAGCCCAATCTTGTGTATGATATGGCGGCTGGCCTAAAGGGCCGGCCACTGTATCCTATCCAGCTCCCGGGCTGCCCTGGGGCAGCCTGGGCACACTTCGAGGGAAGGGGACAATTGTCCCCTTCACCGGGTGTGAGCGGCCTGAGGTTCTGTGGACCTACTTGAATGTACGCAAGCTCTGGAGCTTGTGTACATTTGCGCCAGACGTGTAAGGCCGGGCCGGGCCTGGAGAGGGCTTTGGATATCTGCGTATCTCGCCACTGATATCCTCGTCCTCTCCAGGCCCGGGGTGGCCAATGGTTGCCCCCTCACTGCCGGGTCCACCCTCCTCCTGCCCCTGCCCTGGCTGGTGTAAGCCTTACCTGTTCTTGTGAAAGTCGGACAGGGGCCAGGGTAAGGGCCGCCGGCCACTGTGCCGGTGGTCCTTACTTGCCAGGTGCCGTAAACACGCTTTACAGGACATTTACGACAACCAGTGCAGGGGGAGCGTGCTGTGCGCTCCCCTGGCGCAAGCCTACACAGTATTGCGCCGTTAGTACGGGCCACTGACCTGGAGGAGATAGCAAACTACTGCCTACTATTCCCCAACCCTGTCTCTAAGCTGCAGACCATTCTGTTGATGGTCCAAGCTTTGCTACGCTAAACCCAAAAGGGTTGAAGAAGCTGAATTGCACTGCCTTCCCTAAGTCAGAAAGTCATTGAAGTCAACTTCACAATCCAAGCTTGTTATAGCCAGCTAGCCGTTGATTACCAAAGATTACCAGCTAGCCTCCCTGAGTCAGCCAGCATCTAGGAATTGGTACTGGTTCCCCCTCTCCTGACTCCTGCCTATTTCAAGGTGCCCACCAAATCCAATAATGGCAGCAGAAGGGTGGCATTTTCAACAATAATACAAGGATATTAAATCAGTTTACATATCAAAAGGAATGAAAGATGGTTCCCTGTCTTAAAGGGGTTTACTGTCTAGAAAAAGACACAAGGAAGACACTAGAAAACAACTACTGGAAAAGATGTGATGCTGGTATAAACAGGGGCATTTGCTCTCCCACTGCAAAACATAAAAAAGCCATTGCTTTACAAGTTGCCTCTTTGACTTGTGAGCAGGTGTTTTGAGTTCCAAAACAGTGCAGTGATTCTAGGATAATGTTGAGCATTTCAGAAGCATTGTTAGATACTTAAATATTAATGTTTACTTTACAGTAAATTGAAGGACTATGTTTCCTTTCCTCCCCTGCCACATCGAGCTTTGGTTTGTTGGAATTGCTGTGTGGTGCCTCAGCTTGGGCAATCCTTCTTCATTCTAGGATTGTGGTTTGGTTGTTGTTGTTTTGCCATTTTGTCCACACAGTTAACTGTGTTGATTCATTGGTGTGCTGTATAACAATTTTGCAGAAGACCACAAAAGGAAGTCTCTAGAATGATTTCTACTCTGTTATGTCAGCATCATGCTGGTCAGTGTTTCATGCTATTGTAACACTATATGGCACAAAGTAGCATCAGCTTAGTGGTATTGAGCATTTCCTTGCTGTCAGAGTAGTTTTAGAATTACTGTACTAGATACACCAAGGATTAATGGTAGAACAAGACTCTATTTCCACATTATCTCTTCTTAAACTAGATTAAAAACACACACACAGACAACTGACTTTTTAATTAGTGTGGATTCTCCCCCCCCCTTCTCTTCATCATCTATCAGTCTCTTGTATAATATACTTGTATATTACGTATAAAGACTAGGAATTTAGTAATATTAGGTGGATTTTCTTATCAGAAAAAGAAAAGTTTTTGAGTAGTTTAAGAAAATGTAAAATTATTGGACTGAGAGGTAGTTGAATAACTTTTTTATGTGTCATGCATACACAGGGTAAAGGTATCCCTTGACATTTAAGTCCAGTCATGTCCGACTCTAGGGTGCGGTCCTCATCCCCGTTACGAAGCCGAAGACCCAGCTCTGTCCAAAGTCGCTTCTGTTGTCATGTGGCCGGCATGACTCTCCTTGCCGCAGCACGTAGCATGTGCCTGGACATGGAACACTGTTACCTTCCCGCAAGCGGTACCTATTTATCTACTCGCATTAACATGTTTGAGCTGCTAGGTTGGCAGAAGCTGGGCCGAGCAGCGAGAGCTCACCCCGTCTTGCGGATTTGAACTGCCGACCTTTCGATCGACAGCTCATGGTTCGGTTTAACCCACTGCGTCACCCCGCGGCCATACACATACATGTACAAATAATATGCTCACATTCTGCAAGCATAGATGTGTTCCCCCCTGCCAGCATAAATCCACTCTGTCCAATAGGTGTTACACATCTAAAGGGGGAATTCTCACATATGTAGATTCTGCTCTTTTCAGACTTTTATTCTGGCTGAACACATCACCCATTCTAAAGCTGCTTGGAGTATTTCCCATAGCCCAGCATTATATCCTACATTACCTTGATTGTTCTGTACTGAGTTATGACCACTGTACTGATGCTAAATTCCCACATTTGAGGGAAAAGGTTAAAATGTAGTATTTCCCCCCAAAAAATTTCCAAGCTATCAGTTCCTTGAACTATAAGTATACCAAACTTCAGCCTTCTATCTGCTGTGGAAGCTCTTTAACAATTTTGATGCTCCTGTCAATGAGGGACACACATTGCTATAGTCCCATCAAAGTTAATGAGTTTTCCATGGGACCATACTAGGTCAAGTTGTTATTGAATTATTCCCTAAAGAACTTCAAGGAAATATCATTATACAGATAAGGTCTCAGAAGGTATGATACAATTTGTAGTAGTTGAGCAGTTCTGGACTGTTGCACACAATTTATGTCAGAATAGAAGATATATGCATTGTGTATGCAGCAGAATGGCCAAAAAAATGTGGTTTTTGTAGAAAAAACTGCAGAGAGATTATTTTCCACTATCCATAATTATTTGTGAGCAAGCCAAAGACTTGCTTTCCTGGTACTGTATTTCTTGAAGATGGGGCAAGGAAAGGCTGTTCTGGTTAGCAGGCAACGTAATACAAACTATGTGAATAGTGTACTACTTCTTAGAGTCAGCAGTATAGAGCTGATGTCTTTTTTAAGATAACAGCATTAGAAAGAGCTGTGACTGGAAGAGTATGAACTGTGTGCAATATTGTGGGCTATTTCTGTAGGTAATATTCTCCATGACAACTGAAGTGCAACATTAACAGCCTAGTCCAACTTACCGGTAACACCGGCAAAACGTATGTTCTGTCGGTGCTGCCTGCCACAAAAGTGCACATTGGCGGAGCGATGGGGGCCCACTGGAGCAGGTAAGCCCTGCATATGGGGATGGAATAATCTCCAGCCTCCTACTTTCTGCGCAGGATGCAGCGTAGCCTGCACCGGCCTCGCTGCATTGGTGCACAGAAAGTTAAGTAGGATTGGGCTGTTACCCCAGAAGAGTGTGCATAAGATTTCAGCCTAACATAAAGTAATGATAAGAAACGCAAGTCAAGCAGGAAGGGGCAGCTGCTCCTGTTCTTGAATTAGTCAATCCTAAATGAAATCAACCCTGACTGTTCCCTGGAAGGACAGGTTCTAAGGCTGAAACTCAAATATTTTGGCCACCTAATGCGAAGAGAGGACTCTCTGGAGAAGACTCTGATGCTGGGAAAGATTGAAGGCAAAAGGAGAAGGGGAAGGCAAAGGATGAGATGGTTAGACAGCATCACCGATGCAATGAACATGAAAATGAGCGAACTCAGGAAGATAGTGGAGGACAGGAAGGCCTGGCGGGATATGGTTAATGGGATCAAGAAGGGTCGGACACGACTTAACGACTGAACAACAAAAATTAAAACTGCAGAACCCCACCTCCCTCATCATTTTTAGAAACTCACTGTGGAACAGGCTGCCTACATCCCAAATCAACCTGTTCTCTTCAACAGCTGTAACTGTCATTTTTAAGGTCAGTTGAGTCAACTGAGTTGACTTGATCTCACTTGTCACTGGGAAGCCCATACCGCAGAGGTTCCCTAACTCCTGGGAAGGCCTTACGCTGCTCTAAGTAGCAGCGGGGCCTTCCCAGGAGTGGCGATGACACGCCTGGGATCGCGCCACTGCCGCCACCGCTGCGCCCGGGATCGCCGTTTTTACCTTCATTGGTGGGCAATGGGTGTCCCTCGGGAGTTGCGGGGAGCCTGCGGACCCCTCTGCAGGCCTCCCCAAGCGTCGGAGCAGCGCTCCAACACGATCGCAACTGACTTCCGGTTTCGCGTAAAACCGGAAGTCAGTTGCAATCACGTTGGAGTGCTGCTCCGACGCTTGGGGAGGCCTGCGGAGGGGTCCGCAGGCTCCTCGCAACCCCCGAGGGACACCCACTGCCCACCAATGAAGGTAAAAACGGCGATCCCGGGTGCAGCGGTGGCGGCGGCGGCGCGATCCCAGGCGCGCCGTTGTCGTCACCGCGGGTTGCCATGCCCCTTAAGGGCATAGCAACCCTTTCTTCCCGGCTGGGGCGTCGCGACGCCCCAGTTAGGGAACCACTGCCATACCGGGTTCCATGTGTACATCAATAGAGTCTAGCGGCCATTATGTATAAGCAAATATAGAAGCTACATATAAGAATCTGTTGCACTCTTTGACCTTTTAATTGTATTGATGGTTGATAATTCCAGCTATTCTAGCAAAATGTATGAGCGAGAATGAGAAATGAATCATAATCCACACAGTCTCTCACACAGACCTTGATAAACAGCTAAAGCATTCAAGGAGAAGTATTTGGAAAGCAATATGTGGGAAGTACACTCACGAATCTCATTAGCCAGTAACAAGATGTGCGCACATATTTTCATCCAAGCACCACTTAAAATATTTACTCTCTAAAAATCCAACAGGGCTCTTATAATCTATAAGGTCAGGCCTTCTGGCTCATCTTGACAAAATGTTTCAATGAAATCAGTGTCCATTTCTTATTGCAAATCTCTCCATCTTCAAAGAGCACCATCTGTAACTCTTATTAAAAAATGAATTAGTTTTTCATAACATTCATTAAAGGGTTAGAACTATGCAATAGCACATAACTAATCTGGATTGAACTTCTGGTTCCATTAGTTAGATGGTAATGGTGGGAGGTCATCTGTAGGAACAACCCATTTAATCTTGATCTAGTAATGAGGTTTCAAGCACATGAACATCTGTGCCAAACTCCAGAAGATTATGTGTAAGGCTGCTGTGTTGATGCCCAAAATCCATTTAAGCCATTGCAAGACTTCCAAATGCCCAACTGGTGAGATTGTAGAGAGCCAGGCAAAGGCTGTAGCCTGCATCTGTTGACCCATCAAAGCTATGCAGGCTAAACAACCTGATCCCATTTATCACTTAGTTCAGAACTACACATACACTGTATGTAAATTTTGGGTTGTGTTCCTATGCACATTTACCTGGGACTAAGATTACGCTTGGGCAAAATGTCAGATCAGCTATTGAATTCCTTCTTACATAGAATTCAGTAGCTACACTAAAACAGATTGTGATTCCTGCAAATACTCATGGTTAATGTGGAATGCATTTAACATTAAATTCAAAAATACAGGTCTGCCAATCATCCTTTTTTTCTGTTCCAGTGACTAATATCAGTGTAAAAATCTAGTCTTTTTTTCTGAAATAATTTTACCCAATTCTCTTTCACTCACTCGTGACCATTTTTCTGCTTTTAGATTTCATGATTCTGTAATGCTCAGAATTTTTTCCCCGTGGAATGCACTTACAAATTCTAATCAAACTGCCGTTTAACATTCCTGATGATTACTTTAAAAGATTAATCTTTTGCAGTTCATGACAGAATCTCTGAATTATTCTACCTCATCTCTCAAACTCCAAAACAATAAAAGAATCAAAACTACCACAAGCGCTAGACAGATGGGGAAACGAACAATTCACTGTTTTCTCCTCCACTATTTGACAAGAGATGCAACTCTTAAGGACAGGTAACATGGAATAAGAACCTATGAGGTTAGGAAATGTTATGCAGACCTTAATTCTTTATGATCATTCTTCCTTTGCAATCATTATGGGTGATTTTTCTTTCACCTTAGAATATATCCATAGTTTCTGCATATACCCGTCATTGGATATGTTTCTTCTCACTGAAACTTCAAATTAAAGCCAACAGCAAATAGAAACCAACTCCACTAGATTGAGAAGGCCTTTTAAAATGGCACTGCAATGCAGCACAAGAAACAAAAATATAGTCATTTTTTTTTCACAAACTCACAATATCCTGGGAGAGTAACAGTGCAATCCTACCTAAGATCCGGCCGGCAGCCCATGGCTGTCCGCAGGATCCTGTGTACCGGCAGCCAACGTGGCTGCTGGGCAGGATGTTTACTCGGGGAAGGAGACGCTCGTCTCCTTCCCCAAGTGTAAATGGAGGCCACCCAGATGGGCCTCCTCGGATTTCCGCAAGCTATTTTGCTGGCGGAGTAGAGGAGGCCGTGTAAAGGCTCCGGTGCCCGGCGGGGGTAAGGATACAGCCGAAGGCCGTCCCCCGCCCCCTCCCGGGCCGCTGGAGCCACCCTCCCTCGGGTGGCCAGACCGCCCCCGTGGCCGGCGGAGGGAGACTAACCATCCGCTGCCAGCCGCGGCAGGGTCTGTCGCTGGAGTGAGGGAGGCCAGTCATACGCCGGCCTCCCTTACTCCCGAGGAAGCGTAAACATGCCTTACAGCACGTTTGCAACCTCTTCCAGTGCCAGAAAGTTACAGAGGATTGGGCTGTAAAATACCATAAGTATGTCTAGTGGTAAATATCATGGGGAATTTTCTGTAATACTATTACCATAATAATATCTCACTACCAAAGGAAATGAAGAGGTTGACCATTAAAATGGCTGGGATTGAAAAATCATCAGGTCTGCACGTTGTCCCTATATTCTGGGTCTCTCCTTTGCCCCTCTGTCGTTCTCACACACACCCACGTCTTCCCCACATCTTTTGCTCAGTCGCTTTGACCTTACCCATGCCTCCCTCCTAGTCTCTCATCCTCAGTTCAGTTCCTACTGCTCCACTCTCCTTCTCCCTAGCTCACTCTGTAATGTGCGGGAAAGAAATGTGTGGGCCCGTGCAGGTTGTGAGAGCCAAAGGTGGAGCTGCTTCTTTGGCTTCCTCTTCCTGCACACATTTAGCGCCTTTTTAGCAGCATTACTGCTAAGGTGTCGTTTCACAGCTCAGCAGCGGAGAGGTGAAAAAGATGGCAGCGCTGGGAGAGGCCAATTTTCACAGGGACCAGATAAAGAGCTTCCATGGGCCGTATCTGGCCTGTGGGCCTTATGCTTTTGACACTAGTTTTCTCTCTGTTGTCCTTTAACATATAGCACATCTAGTTGGCTAGACTTGTTTGAAGTGAATGTATTAAAATGCCTAGGCTTACCAGATTTTCCTGGTTCTAAATCGGGACACCCCCCCCCCAAGTAATTAATTAATTAATTAATTAATTAAAACAAATTTTAAAAATCTCTTTGGGGGGGGCGCAAACACCCTTTTGCCACCGAAAGGACGCCCGAAATTTATTTATTTATTTATTTATTTATTTTAGTTAGCTAATTGATTGATTGATTGATTGACTTGCTTGTCCCGCCACCACCATTCTGCCACCGCCACCATTACCGCCATCATTGTAGTCTTCACCGCCATTGCTGTGTCTTCTTCGGAGCCTGGCCAGCTGCATCCGAGCCAGCCAAGACTCCAGCTCCTGCTGCCGCCACCATCTTCAGCGGCCGCCACCACCACCATTGTCTTCGGAGCCTAGCCGGCTGCATCTGAGCCGGCCAGGACTCCAGCTCCTGCCACCGCCGCACTTGCAAAGTGCCGAAAAGGCACTTTTTCCCACGGTGCCACCATCTTGGATCTCGCAAGTTTTCACGAGATCCAAGATGGCGGCGCCCGGGAAAAAGGTGGGGTTTTTTACACTTTTTAAGCAGTGACGGAGGCTTCCACCAGGCCCAGAAAGCCCAGGGTCGACCAGGGACCGGAGCCCAGAACCCGGGACGGTCCTGGGATTTCCGGGACAGATGGTAAGCCTAAAAATGCCACAATATCATGCAACATCTCAGGATGGTGTAATGTTCTTTGTACAAATCTGCAAATGCATTATTTCCCCTTCTGTGGTCACTACCATTGTCTCCAACTGTTCGTATTCAGTAACTGGAATGACTAATGTGCTGAGAGTTGGTTACTGAACGTAGGTGTTAATTTGGGTATTTCTGTTGATCTGTTAATGTAAAGTGTTCAAATAACACAGGAGCCAAGTATGCAAAAGTTACATGAGTGCCTCCAGATGGTGATCAGATAGAGGGCAAATACTGAGAAAAATATATAAATTTAGAATACTTGTTTGTCCTGTGTACATGACATCATTGTTGAAATGATGCTAAATAAAGAATATCCACTAAACAGGCTTTGAATCTAGCTATACGTTAGAAATTGGCATCAATCACATTGATTGTTTAAAACATGCAGATTCAAAATCTACCGGCAATAAGTGTGGATTTAGTGTTTCTCATTTCAGAGGACTCCTAATACAGTATCAGAACGCAAACTTTAATTTGTGGAAGCAAAAGTAATGTCCCTGTGTGGTTTAATTAACTGTCTTGGCAATGTTGTTCTTTTTTATTGCAAAATCTGTAAGTTGCAAATGGCTGCACGTACACTCCTACATGGTTATGCCAACAACAAGTATATGAACTACCTATAAGTAGTTTGTTACAACAGTTCACTGGAACACTGTATGTTATGCATTACTATCTTTTTTATCCACTAATGAAGTACATGGTTTTCAAATCATTGGTAGGGATGAATGTATTAAGATGGACACATTTGTTACATATGTGAGAAAAAAAAGAGTACTGTACAACTGAATCCTTTAAATTCTTGCGAAAAGCTAACTTCACATTTGCTTAGCATGATTATTTTTTGACAGCTTTCTCATTTTCACATTAGTTATATAGTGCTGGTAATTATATCTTCCCAAGCTTTTAAAATTAAACCTTAAAGTTAGCTATGATTTTACTTTTTTTTTCCCCTAGGAAGATTTCATTCTATAGCGAAACAAAACCTCATATATTTAATAAATCTATTAAAACACCTTATGTTTTTCATGCCTCATTAGAAAACTTAGATTATAGAAAATATCAGTATTGGGATTTGTTTGAATGAAGAATTTGCTTTAGAAAAGCCTTTGGCATTACATTTTTAATCACCGTTATTTGTGGGTTTTAATCTCTTCTTGCAAAGTCCATTTTATCATACCGCTTTGCAAGCAGCCACCGAATCCAAAAAACTATCTTTGGATACACCGTTTTGGCTGTGAACAGATTATTTTATGAAATACTATCTCACTATAAAAAGACTATCTCACTTTTATGAAACTATTTACAGTGATGTGACAAAATGCAGGTAGCCCCCCCCCGCCCCAAAATCTGGCAAGGGGCTGCACTTTGCACATGAAAGCCTTTTCTACACATTGATCACTTTGAAGGATCAGATGGTAAACTACATGGACCTGTGCCCACATACTGATAGTGCAGTGTTTCTCACACTGTGGGTCAGGACCCACTTGGTGGGATGCAACCTGATTTCTGGTGGGTCCCTGGTGATGGAAAGATCAGATAAGTACTGTATATACTCACATATAAGACTATCTCACTGATAAGACGCCTGAGCCGGTCTGGCTTGTACGACCTGCAGTCTTTTGAAGTGAATGTGAGTGACTTTATGTGAAGACAAGGCAGCTTTTCCAGGTCTTTGTTTTTGCCTAATTTTCTCTTCTTGCAAGCAAGTATCAACGGTAAATGCTTCAATCCCTGAGGCTATTCAAAAATCAGATAGCTGCTAACTGTGTAAATATAGGGAGATAAATGTTTGATAAACATCAATGACAGGTAGTGGGAGCAGCTGAAGGCTGGGTCACCTAATGGGCAGCCCAATCCTACCTAAAGATCGGGTGGCTGGCCAAGGCCGCCCACCCGATCCAGTGCTCCGCCGCGGGCAGCCTGCAGCAGGCAGCCCGTGGCGGAAAGTCTATGCGAGGAAGGGGACACTCATCCCCTTCCCCGAGTGTAACGGCGGCTGGAGTCGATAAGCTTCCTCGGATTTCCGCCAGCTATTTTGCTGGCGGAAGTCGGAGGCGGCTGTGTAATGGCCCAGCCGCCCTACGGAGCCCGGCGGAGACCGGGATATAGTGGACACCATGTCCCCGCCCCCACCCGGGGCAGCTGGGCCTATAACCGCCCTCCCAGTTCCGCCATCCCCCCCCCATCTGCCAAGCCTCTGAGCCGTTCGCCGGATCCTACCTTTCTTGGGTCTGGCAGTTGCGCAAGTCCTCGGCCGGCGGAGCTGGAAAGGTCGGCCTTGCGCTGGCCTTCCCGGCTCGAACGTAGTCAGCAAATGTGCCTTATGGTATGTTTGCAACTATTCCGGGCGGCCAACGCTAGGTCCACTGCCCGGATGTTAGTGAGGATTGCGGTCTAAGCCTCTCAAGCCTTGAGGCTATTCATTAGGGCTGCTTCATTATGAAAAATGAATTGAGGGTGGGTTTTTTTTTTACAAATAAATAAATAAAACATTACTTATGAATAAATCTTTCTAGACCACCTTTTTTTTTTAAAGAAAAGTCTCATAAAGCTAGGTGGGTCCTGATAGAGTATCATTTAAAAAGTGGGTCAAAAAACTGCAAAAAAAAAAAAAGCAAAAAAAAAATAAAAAAAATTGGGAACCACTGTGATAGTGTGCCTTCAGAAATTGGAACTTCATGCAAGATATCCTATACTGAACTGCAGAACACACACACAGCACCCAATATGTGGGTGATGAAGCTGAGATGTGGCTAGGTATCCAATACATGCACTGCTCCATGTCAATAGGGAGGGATGCACCTTTTCTTCTCTCTTGTGATGTGAATGAGAATGTGTATCCGCATTGTCTGTTGTCCCAACATGACATTATTATGAGTAAATACCTTTATTGTGAGTAAATATTGTGAGTAAATAGTCATGCATAATACCTTGTTGAGCATAGCTAACCTCTGAATAGCGGCTGTTAATTCATTTTAATTTTCAAATAACTCATTTTTCCTTAAATCATATGACAGTTGCAACTAATTTTTCTGCTTCAGCTGCTTCTTAGGATTTTTTTTAAGGCTGTGAATTGAGTCTAAATATGATTTCTTTTCAACAGGTTTCCATTTCATTATTTTAAATACTATCCAAATATATATTAGATTCAAGAAATATATGTTGAGTGTAAGCAGGGCCAGCCCAAGACCTCCTGATGTCTGAGGCAGCGTACCAAATGCTTGCCCCCCCTACCCAAGCCACTGCTCCTCCTACTCTCCAATGTTTTAGCTCAGCACTCACTTCCCCTCATCCTCTCTGTCCTCCTTTTCCAATCCAGGGAGCAGAAGGAGGAGGAGCAGTGGAGGCAAGTAGGCAGACAGATATGGGTGCCCCCCCACCAATCCGCTGCCTGAGGTGGCCACTTCACTTGGCCTCATGGATGGGCTGGTCCTGAGCGTAATGACCCCTAGCTATATCGTGTGCCCCAAAACGTTCCTGAAGATGCTTTCTCTGTAGCTCCTCCTTTTGCTTTTACAAAATAATAAAATGGGGATATTTTACAGCCCAATCCTGTGCATGTGTACTCAGATGTAAGCCCCATTATAGTCAATGGGGCTTACTCCTGGGTAAGTGTGCATAGGATTGCAGCCTTAATCAATTCATTATTAATAGCCAATTAATAATTGGATATAGTGAGAATATATTAATGCATGCCATAGTAATGACTAAAAAATCCAACATCCATTATCACTATTAGTCTGATAAATGTATAATGATAAGAATATGAAGTTCATTCTGTAAAATGCTGTTGACACTAGTAACTTGAAAAGACACCCTCATAAAAAGGTTCACAAGTTGTTTCAGTTTATTTACTGGGGGGGGGGGGAGCATCCGAATTAGTGCATCCATCATTGGGATCTCCCTCCAGAAAAGAAGGACCCCATAACCACAGGGGACGTCCACTCCCGGAGGACGCCGCTACCGATAGCAGAAGCGCTAGTTGGGATACTATTTATGACTATAGTCCTAAACCCACTTACTAGAGAGTAAGCCTCATTGAACACAGTGAGGTTTACTTCCGAGTAACACGAGATTACTTGGTAAGTCAGTTTCCTTAGACTTTGTTTTTAAAACATTTTTGTAGGCAGGCTAAAGTTCTGGGACAAAGTGAAAGCAATAAAAATGCAAAGCTGCCGTCTTACTACTCTGCTCTCAGTAGTAGAGCTCTAATGGCCATATGGGTATGCCACTTAATACCTTGATTCCTTAGTCTAGAAAGAGCTATTGAGATGATAATTGTGGTGTTTAAGAGAAGGAAAGGAAAAAGATTAATCCTTCTGGATGATACATTAGCGACAAACGGGTTGATGGTAAGGTGGAATGTCCTTGTAAGTGGGACTCCAAGTAAGGGGTTTGAAAGAGAAGGAAAAGAAATAAATCAAATTAATTTTATTACACACTTTAACAACCATTAGAGCTGTTTCAGTCAGTCTGGTCAGGATTCCATCTGCAGTTCTAGAGTTGAAAGGTTAATTACTCATTTACTAAGCCATGCAGTTTTCTTTCATTTTTCATTCACAATTATCTCCACTTGTTATAAAACTTAAACCTACTTCTCTAGAGTGTGTTGTACTCGTGCGTTACGTCTCTCAATTCAAGTCATAGATTTTAAAATAATGAAATCAGAATACACTTCAGTCATTGAATGTCCACTGTTCAGCGTTATGAATGTGATCTGATTCTGCAGGCAGCTGAGCCCTTGGCTAACTCTGCAGTTGAGCAGCTGTTCCTTTGGGGAGATCAAGATATTCAGTTTGTTTCCTGAATGTGATGCATTTCTGATTGGGGAAGCAAAAAGGACCTTCAGTGGGAAAATGAAAGTCTTTGCTGTCACACCAGTTTCAGGGGATATTGCAAGAACCAGTCGGATTGGATTGGAAGGGTTGGAAGTGTGCAATGAATAGCTGAGTGGCTTCAGCAGTAGCTGTCTTCAGAAATGGCTTACTAATGAATCCTGCTAGCTGGACCTGTGTGATCACTGCTGTAGTCAGCTGGCAGAGCCTGTTAGTAACATCCAAGTGGGACTTGTGACAGTCCTTGAATTACTAGGGGTCCAAAGGGGACATGGTCTCTTTTGCGATGGCCCCCTTAGATGCTGTGCTTTAGCTATGGGGGCATGATTTGGTAAAAATTGGAGGGAGTTAATCTGTACTACTGAACTTTCCCCCTTAACCCACCATGGACATAGTGAATAGCTTTGAAAGGTACAGTAGTGGAAGTGGAAAATGGAAGATAAAGATGAGGGGGGGGGAGCCAAATATTATCTTACATAGATCAAAAGTTAGACAGAATCCAGAAGTTCAATGAAATATGGGATGACCATCCTTGGTTGGGTTACATTTTATAGAACTGATTAATACAGCAGAGCATGCAGTTACTTCTCATTTATTCTCATAATTTAAATTAGGATCTCTCTTTCACATAAGTCTACTGTTCTTTGACTTTTTACTGCATTAAGTGTTATTATAAATGACATCTTTCTAACACTGTGAATGCAGGTTACATTTCCCAAAAGTAGTGTTTAATGAGGTTGTCACCATAGCAACTTTGCTTCAAATGCCACATGTGTGACTTCTTAAATGTAAGTATATCTTGCCAAAATATAACCACTGGAAGTTATGTAGCAAGGTCCCTGTTTGTACCTTTGTGACATTAACGTCATTTTACTGTCCCCCTTGATGGTTTCTATGATATACTGGATTTTCACAAAAAGGTAATAACAATGATCAGTTACTTCAGAGCAGGATTTTGCTTTACGTTTAATCGGAAGGCTATTTGGAAATTGAAATCTACTCAATAAGTCTGAACCCTTGCTAGATATCTGCCTAACAATGCAAATGTGTTATATAGAGTGACTCATTCCACAGAAGTGCTGGAATTTCACATTCTGACGACGCATGGAGAGAATGGGTACTAACTGTTTAAAGCTACCTTGTGCTGAGTCACACCACCTTGTGCTGAGTCACACCATCTTCTCATACTACAGCAGCACTCTAGGGTCTAAAGCAAGGGTCTTTCTGCTAACTAATCCTGCAGTTGGTGATGCCAGGGACTGAATCTGAGACCACTTGTATGAAAGCATGTGCTCTGTCACTCTGGGGACCCTCCCTTGAATTTCAGATTAAACAAGCAGACTGCATAAAGGCTCTAGTGACCTGTGCAGGCCTGAACCAATCTTATAAGCCTTGAAATCCATGACCTTTGTGCCACTAGAAAATAGTACAGATGCTGCCCTTGGATGGGCTGACTGGACTCACTATCCGCACCTGTCTTAACCTTCCTGGGAAGTGGGGGATGTACCAAGTTCTTTGGTAGAAGCACAACTATTTTATTATAGACCAGGGGTGGCCAAACTATGACTCCTGAGTCACACGTGGCTCTTTGACACATAATGTGTGGCTCTCGGAAATAAGTTGGCTGAGCCCCTTTTTGCATCACAATTAATATAGAAAGTAAACACTGGTGTCGCTGCAGGGGGGCGGAGCTCTAAGTTCCGCCGCGGTCCGACCCTCCGTTTCATGGGTGAATGAAGCGCCCCGCCCCCTTGCCTTCAGAACCATTCAAGGCGGTGAAAGCAACGCACAGGAGACTCACTGCGCGTTGCTTTCACCGCCTTGAATAGCTCCGAAGGCAAGGGGGCGGGGCCGCTTTGTGGACCTGTGTAAAGGAGGGTCAGACCGTGGCGGAACTTAGAGCTCCGCCCCCCTGCAGAACGCCAGTGAAGGTAAATAAGAAATGCTCAAGCTTTTAATTATTTACCAGGTATAAACTGAGAGTCCGCTGGATTAAAACATAAGTTTAATGTTCATGGTGAGTCAATATATTTAAGAATTTAAATGCTTCTAAAATATTGTGGCTCTCAAACGTCTGAAGTTCATTGTATGTGGCTCTTGCATGAAGCAGGTTTGGCCACCCTTGTTATAGACTGACATTACTCAGTGCAAGATGGTAGAAAAGGAAGTATCCTGTCCCTTCCATAGGCCATATTGAAAAAATAAACTAGAAGCTACACAACATGCTTTTGATACAGTCTTCTCAGGATAAAGATTGCAACCTTAAAAAAAAGACTCTGTGATCTTTCTAGCAAAGGCTGCTAAGCTAATATCAACCAATATCACAATGATATTATGTGTTATGTGATCTACAGTTTGAACACCAGTTTAAATGAAAGCAGAGGAACACAGGAAACCACCTTATACTAAGTTAGAGTGACCATTGGTTAGTTTGCTCAGTATTGTTAAAGCTGATTGTTAGTAGCTCTCCAGGGTTTCAGAAAGGAGTGTTTCTCTGCCTTGCCTGAACCTGTCTCAGAGCAGGAGCTCTTCCCATAAAGCAGGAGCTCTTCCATTCAGCCATCGTAGAGGAAGAAATAGTCAATGTCTACCTCAACATGTATAAATGCAGCATCAAGTGAAGTAATTTCATAGTAATTATATGGCTTGATTAAAAAAAAATCTTTTTGACATATTTTACATTTACCAGCTACAGTACATGTATCAAATTAGTATGATTTAGGATGCTTAAAAGTTCAAAACCATACCATTTTTCAGAGAGCAGAAAGAATTTGAACTTAACAAAGATGAGTTTATCTGTATCTGTGTTGGTTTTAATTGGACTCTTCCGAATCAAATGTCCCTAATATTAACTAAGTCCTCTTTAATTAAAATGTTAATTCTGAATCCAGATTATGCATCCAACATTCAAGCTATGTGAAATAGTTCAAGGGAAAATATCTTTGAAAATATATGACAATGGGCGCAATCCAATCCAATTTATGCCACCGGCTGAGCTCTGCTCAATCCTATCCAACTTATGCCACCGGTGTAACCAGCGGTTCAGCGAGAACGGGAGGCCCCAGAACAGAAAGGGGATTCAAATCCCCTTTGAATTCCCCTTTTGGAGGGGATTTGAATCCCCTTTCCGTTCTGGGGCCTCCCGTTCTCACTGCACCGCTGGTTACACCAGTGGTGTAAATTGGATAGGATTGAGCAGAGCTCAGCCAGTGGCATAAGTTGGATAGGATTGCGCTGAACATCACTTACCCTGCTAGGCAGCAATCTTATACATGCTTTCCTTAGAACAAACCCCATTGAACAGAATGGACCTTATTTCTGAGTAGATATACATAGGATTGTGCTACTATTGAAGTGGGCGTCCCGTCCCGCCTATGGATGCAGGAAAACAGCAAGACAAGCGCTGAGGAATTTGCTGCCTCTGGGGGTGACCTCCAAGGTATACCCTCAAAAAGATATGGGAACCAAGAACTATGCATGTGTGGTATCAAACCTGATCACATGTAGCCAGCAAATTTTGGCAGGAGCGTATAGGCACAAATCTATACATGCCTGTCACTTCCACGCAGCCTGAGGTAGAAAAAGGGGGAGGGAGCTGACCAGTGAGAATGCATGCCTGAGGACTCACATCCTCAAAGTCAATTTCAACCCATCCCACCTTTTAAGCCATGAGCTGGACTTGCCTTCGCAGTTCAGTGATGGGGGTGGTGGAAATTTTGTTGGTTGAGGTGAAGCAAACTCCTTGCTTAGCCAAAATGGCCACTCTGAATCCTCCTGCCAGCTGGCCTCATTGAGCCACTGGGCAAGAGGAATCTCAACCAGGTGACAGCCAATTCCCAGATCACAGTTTCTGTTTGAGTGCTTTTGCCCAGCAGGTCCATGAAGCTATCAGGCAAGTGGAGAGTCTGGCAGACTGCTTTTTTTTACGCCCTCACAGTTTAAATGATCAGCGGGTCAAGAATTAGCCTTGGAGGACTTGTGCTCTTAGGGCCCAATCCTATCCTCGTGGTACACTGGCGGACCGCAAGGTCCACTGGCGCAACAGCTCCTCTGCCCAACGATGGAGGGTTGCTACCACTGCAGAGGCCAGAAGGGCACACACCGGCAGTGGCGATTGGTGCGGTTGTGGTGGAGCAAATCGGGGCAGGGATTGGCCCAGGACAGGGGTGGATCTCAATTGCGCTGGTCGCCACTGAACCCTATCCTCCCATCTCAGGCCTGACATGCCCCCTTCGACCTAAGAGATCCATGCCAGATAAAGAGCTGACATAGATCTGAGTAGGCCCATATGGACCACAGAGCAGCTAGAGAGGTAAGTAAAATTTTTCTTTGCTTATGTCTCCCGGCCAGCCTGGTTCCCCAGCCAGCCAATGAGATGCAGCAGAGGCTGCAGCAGCAGAGGCCCTGTACTCTGCAGGCTAGCCGAGGATAGGATTAGGTCCTTACAGTCCAAACCTATCTGGGCCTTGTGCTGATGGAACTCACACTCCGTCGGTGCAGTGTGCAAAGAGGGCACATTTGAAATGTATTTTCCACCATCGTGGAACTTGCTTTGAGGTAATTCACATGCTCTTCAAAGCTTATGCATATATTTTAAAGAAAAAACAAACTCCAAATCCTGATATGTGGAAGCTTCATTTGCTTCTTACCCTACCCTGAAATATGCTGGGTCTGTCAATTTTGGCTCTTGCGATGTGTATGCAAAATATGTATGTAAGGAATCCAAGGGACAAACTCATCTGGGAGTTTATGTGGCTGTCAGAGCAGCAGAGTCTGAGAGTGTAGCTCAAGCCAACTGAAGCTGGAGGGCATATGTTAGTCTTTTGTAAGTTGATTTGGTACGCTAAAATGCTGACTCATTCTTTGGATCTCAAACTTACCTCAATTGTTGAGGGCCAGAACTGCATTTAAGCCTGTGCTAAGCAGCAGTATGCTTGTTTTTCTTTGTTAAATAGCATTTACAAGGAGTCCCAATCCAGATCAGATCTGCAGCCGTGGGGAGGGGGACTTTATTCTAGGGCCCTCACCAAGGAAGGTCCTGATCTTGATTGATTACTCCCCGCAAAACGTTTATGTAACTAGCAAGAGAAACTCTTATTCACATGAATCAGACCTTGTTCTCCATGCAGTTCCAAGGTCTCTGATTTACAGCCTAATCCTACCTAAATTCCCCTGCACTGATGCAGCGGCGCCGGTGCAACATCCACTGCATCCTGCAGTGGAATTTTGACTGCTGGAGGTCTCCTTGGGGTAAGAAAACATTCCCCTTGCACCGAAATAAGCCCCAGCAGCCACAATGGGTCAACTTGGGTCTGTGCCACCGATATCGCTGGCGCAAGTCCGAGTTGACCCATGTCAGTGGATCAGGCCCAGGAAGGGGGATAAGATATGGCACACACTGGTGCCACCAATCCCACCTCTCCCATGCCCAATCTGCCCACCTCCCGCCCCCATCGCCATTGGGGACATGCCAAGTCAGGTAAGATGTCAAGGTAGGAACGGGGAGAGGGGTAGGCAGGGAGGATGTAGGAATGGGGGCAGAGTGGCTGCAGGAGGGGGTGGAGACTGCAGGAGTGGCAATGGTGCATGCCGGATCCTATCACTTCCATCAGCAGCCTTTCTACTCCCTTTCTCTCCGCAGACTTGCCACTGGCGTAGATCCAAGTAGATTCATTGTGGAGTGGGAGATTTATGGAGGTGTAAGGAGATTTAAATCCCCTTTCCCCTCCAAAGCCTCTCAATCATCCCCCCCCATGGATGCAGCAGACTCTTTTTTGGTGCAGCTGCACCAGCAGGGGGTGGGTGGGTAGGATTGGACTGTCATCCTCAGTTGTAAAAGGGATTTTCCATAGCCGCAAATTTGTGGTCAAGTTGGATGGTTGGGCTCTGCACCATAGTTCAGATTTGTAGAGTGCAATCCTATACACACTTACCAGAGAGTAAGCTCCACTGAACACAGTGGAACTTACTTCTGAGTAGACATGCATAGGATTGCGGTGCCAGTCTTGTTCATTTATGAGGGAATGATTTTGTGAATGCACCTTCAGCATCGAATGCAGTTACAGGGTTAAGTGCAATACCTGCTTCCATTTGCATATTGGCCTTGGTTACGGAAATCTGCAGTTAAATCTGCTATTATGTAGATTTTGTCTGTAAGGGAATTGTGTGATTGATGAGTTTCTAAATTAGCAAGAATGTAGAAACTAATATAGATGTAAAACTGATCCTTGCAAGATATTCTCAAAGTCATTATTCACTGAGCAGGACAGTAAATGAAAGAATTATATAACCATCAGATTCTCTAGGCAAATAAAAAATTTCCTCTTTGTTTGCCTTCAGGAAGTGAATGTATCTTGTTCCTTACAATTGATTGACCTGTGGGGCGCCAAGCAATCTTCAGACAGGGGGTATTTAATGATACGACAAAGGTGGGGGAGGAAGCTTCTCTAACCGATGGAAAGTAGGGTAAATGGGGTTTCTTGTCTAAATGATTCCAAGCCTGTTTCCATGTTAAGACAGAGATTCACAGCACAATCCTCTCCAACTTACACCACCGGTGTAACCAGCAGTGCAGCGAGAACGGGAGGCCCCAGAATGGAAAGGGGATTCAAATGCACTCCAAAGGGGGATTCAAATGGGGATTTAAATCTTCCCCCCTCCAAAGACTCCCGCCCTGCCCTCCCCCGCTGGTTACACCAGTGGTGTAAGTTGGATAAGATTGCGCTGCTACTAAAGCTGCAATCCTACATACTCTTATTTGAAAGGAAGCCCCACCAAATTTACTTACTGAAGCAATGTGCATAGGAATGAACTGTACGCTGTTTTCTGAGTTGCAAAGATTAGTAAAAGTACAGCAGGTCAGATGAAAATTACAGGGAAGAAGCAGATAATGCTCTGTGACAGATCACTCTTACATGCTAAAGGAAAAGTAAGTCAACCCCCCCCCCACACACACACATAAATGAAGTTGTTGTACAGACAGGTATAGGAAGATCTGAACAAGTACAATTTGAATAGAAGTAGAGGACTGCATTGTTCACGTGATCTTTGGAGCAGAAAAGGAAAACGATTCCTTATTTGGATACAGTACATTATTTTTTTTCAAATTAAGAAAAAAGTACAAATCTAAGGACTTTGCCTACAGCCCTCTTCAGGTTTCCTTCAGTCCAGATCTATATAGCTAGCTCACATTCATACTCCAGAAGATGTCCCTGAAGTTGAAACCTTTTGATAAGCCTAAATATGAAGAAGAAAGAAAAGAAAAGAAACATTTTTTTAAAGCAAGAATATGACATGCCTCCATAAATGACTGTTGGATACAGTCATAATATCTGTAAAGCTATTTTGACCCCGATCCAGACTTTCACCCTTTGCACTGCTACAGTTCCAAACTGGACAGTTCAGATGCCTGATTTTTTTTTCTAAACATCTAAGAATTCTTGGTCTGAAAGACTGAGTGGTGAGATATCACACAGTCATTGATAGTTACAAAGACCTTCTTTGCCTTTCCTTGTCTGTGTGTGTGTTTACTATCTGCCGCAGGAGCTCCTGATCTGGGTTGAGACTGTGGCGCGTGGGGGGGGGGGAGAGGGGAAATTTAACTCTTTCCCTCCACACTGCAGCCGCAGTGAAAATCCACCCTAGTTTCTATGTGCCCAGGGAGGTAAACTACTATGGTTGTGAAATAGCAGCTTCCTTCCAAGGGAAAAAGAAGATGGCGAAGGCATTTTTATCAGGACTGGAGCAGAGACAGAAAGCTTAAACATCTTAAGGCACCATGAACACCGTTTGTGTCTACACTAAATGTGGCTACACTGGCCTCATGAGACCCCAAAGTAGTTTGGATGCAGCACTAAGGCAGCGGTTTCCTCTGTTAACTTTTATTGGACTTTCGCATGCTGTGGAAGCAGCTGCAGTTTCTTTTTATATTCCGTAACCACAGGCAAAGGGTTTGAGGACCACTGACAGAGGAGCTTATTCCCAGGACACTGTCTCACTGCAAGGGAACAAGGCAGCCCCTTTTGTCAAAATGTAATCTTCATTCAATGCACCGTTGACCATGAAACAGAGCTCTGAGTCCATTTGGCTAGTTAACGTTAACGAACCATCTTTACCTGCTAAAAGAGTAACTCCTTATCATCACGCATGCATTGTGAAGCAGAACATAGTGTCCAGCAGGAGTGATTCATCAACCGTTCGCTTTGACATAATATTTTCCATTTCACTCCTAAGCGCTTTGCTCATTTATATAACGATCTGTTGACTTGATCATGATAATTTTGCACAGTCACTTCTTGAAGCCAGGATCATTGTTTACTCACGGTCCCCGGCTGGCAGCAACATGCTACAAAAACGAACCAATTAAACAATATAAATTAAAGTCATAAAACCAAATTCCTTGTTGGGTTTTTTACACTCCATTCAAGCTCAAATCAGCAGGGAATATGAATGCTGCATATGTGATATGAGTTTAAGTAAGATATGACTGCTCGCCTTGTTACAAAGCCTGAAGTAGTAAATTCTTTGCTCATAGCAGGACTTTTTTTTATGAAGCTGAAGCCAGACTATGAAAAGATTAGAACAGACAATTTTGTAGGCAATATGCATATATACCACTGTGCTGTATTTTATTATTCTTCTTCATCATTTCCTTTACACATTTAGCGTGGCCTTTTTTTAATCCTTTCTGTACAGCAGGCCAAGTTATCATGGATATCTAACACACACACAAACACATACACATACAGTACACATTATTATTACTACTACTACTATTATTATTACTATTATCATCATCATCAGTTATGCAAACTGCGCTAACAACTATATTTCAGTCATCCAGACAACACAGCAGTATATCAGGTAGGTATTATGGGGAGGGGAAGAAAAGGAAAAGGCCGAGATCAGTTTGAGGAAGAGGTATGTTTTGAATGGCCATTTACATCAGAAAGGGTCAGGTTGATCTTCCATTTTCAGCTGTTCTTGCTAGGAGGATCTAACTTCCACTAGTGTCTGAATGGTGACTGTTGCTAGATTGCCATTCTTACTTCTACAGTCACAGCACAATTCACTTCTCAAAAGCCAAAGAAATCACATCTCCTGACATGACCCATAATTCCAGATGTGTCTAGATTAGAACCTGGTTCTAAATGAGGTGGTCAACTGGAGTCTAGTCTATACCATGTCTGGGATCTGCTAATGGACATGCGGAACCTCTGTCCATTTGTGCCGGCAGCTCCAGAGCGCATGATGGCAGCATGCCTTTTGCGCCACTGTAACAGGACTTGTGGCAGCAGCAGATTGCAAGAGGCCCTGCATAGGATCAGTCTAAGGTCATTCCATATTGCGAGTCTACAGTCTGAAGTTATATAATCCAGACTCAGGTTTGCTACCTCAGTGAAAAGTAGATCTAGGAGGAGGACAAAGGGTCTTGCGGCATCTTGCGGAAGGTGCACATTATAGCATAAACTTTCAGAGTCCACTTCATGAATCTGATGAAGTTGGCATTATTTCAACAAGCTTTTACCAGAGTGGACCTTTATTCACCATGATGCCACATGGAGATTGTGTAATTGCAACACAAAAGGAACTGGGGGGAAAAAAAAACAAAAAGTAGCTTTTTGTCAGGGGAACAAAAACCAGTGTCCTTGGTGATTTTATTTGTATTAATTTCAGATTTATAAGATAATTGTACTTCATTAGTACAATATTGGCTTTTCACCGTGGCTTTGCAGTGATCATCAGTAGAGAGCAGAGTATGAATATAACTAATTGAAATGGACTGAAAAACAGATAATATGTTTATGCAGGAATAATTCATTTGGGTAGATATGATACCTAAAGAAGAAGTCATTGGAAAAAGAAAGGCATGAAATTAATAATTACAACTTGAGCTCGTTTGGGCTTTCATGTTTCTACAATGACACAGACTGAAATGTTTTGTTAACTAGTGCCTCAACCCTATTAGCCCATCCTAGTTGCAGCAGTGTAAGAGTTTATGTTGGTACAGCTACCACAGTATCCCACATCTGTCAGCAAAAACGTTCTTTTAGCTCAATGCATCTGAGGCCAGCACAAATTTGGAACCTTCTTTCACAGCCATGGTGAGTTCAAAAGGTCCAATGAGTGCGGACTAAGAAGATCCTCCCTGCTTTTTGCTGTGCCACTGCCACACAAGTGCCTTTTTCACTTTGGTTTTATCTTTAAACTTTAATAGGACCACAGTACTCTGAAGTCTTCTCTGTGGTGGCCCCCACTCTGTGGGATTACTATTTTGCTGATGCAGGACAGAGAAGTGTAAGAGTGGAGGAAAGAGACAGGGAGAGGATTCAGCTGCATGCAAGTGCCACTGAACCTGCCCTCTTACTCATTCCACCTGCATCCCTGACCCCTCCCCACCCAGAAACTCCCCATTCCATTCCTATTATTATTATTATTATTATTATTATTATTATTATTATTAACAACAGTATTTATTATGTTCTGCTGGTTCTGCTGGTATCCTCCTTCCGCCGGTGGAACACGAGTTTCGCTGGCAGGGCAGCCTGATAGGATCAGGTTGGAAGTATACTTTCTCCCTTAAAAAAAAATGTTAGGGTATTTTATCTCTATTGTTTTTATTTATTGCTGGTTTTAAGTTGTTGTAAGTTGCTTTCAGTCCTTTGGAGAAAAAGGAGGGTACCATTTAAATAAACAAATAAAAACACACTCTCCTGGTGCACTATGAACATAGCAGATTTGCTTGAAGGAGTCCCTTTTCCTCCACCATTTCCCAGTGCCATAGAGACTTGGCTACACAGATACACAGCGCAATCCTATCCAACTTACACCACCAGTGTAACCCAGTGGTGCAGTGAGAATGGGAAGCCCCAGAATGGAAAGGGGATTCAAATCCTCTCCAAAGGGGGATTCAAAGGGGATTTGAATCCCCTTTCCGTTCTGGGGTCTCCCATTCTTGCTGCACCGCAGGGTTACACCAGTGGTGTAAATTGGATAGGATTATGCTGACAGTATAATTAGCAGAAATCTGGTCCAGCCAGCAGGTTGGACAACTGAAAAAAAACAGACATTCCCATGTACGTAAATAGTACCCACCATTCTAAGAAAGTACCAAACATTTATTTTCTTACAAGGTAACCCTTTTTCCTTGTTTGTAATGAGCAAAATAAACTCATTCAGGTGCACAAAAACTGTGGCATCTGTACAACTAAAAAGAGATATTTTCTTTCTGTGCCTAGCACTGTCCAAATAACTTCGCATTTTCTATCAAATTTCCACCATGAGCTACACAGTGTAGCAAGTAACACTAACAATATTTCTTTAATAAACTGGGTTTCAAGTCACTTCAGTGGCTCTCAATTGGCTTCAGTAAAAATGTATTGGTTTTTAGGGGGCATGTATTGGTTTTAATAACAACATACTGTCTCAGATGTGGTTTTATTGTTCTGAGTTAAAATACATTGATTTTGGCTGAGATATTTTGGCTCCAGGCTAGATGTATTGGTTCTAGTAGTAATATGCTGGAGTGAATGGTACTCTCCCTATAGCTGCAACAAAT
Organism: Plestiodon gilberti rubricaudatus; assembly: GCA_026170595.1. Taxonomy (NCBI): domain Eukaryota; kingdom Metazoa; phylum Chordata; class Lepidosauria; order Squamata; family Scincidae; genus Plestiodon; species Plestiodon gilberti. The sequence goes on from JANXHW010000001.1 coordinate 191,391,730, forward strand.
ATCCAGCCATTAAAAGAAATAAATGCCTCATTTAAAGACATTAAATAGGCGTTAAGCAATCTGGCTTCTCATTATCAGCACCTGCCACTCTCCTTAGAACACAAATGTCATTATTATCATGCTCAAAGACGAGCCAGCATTTTAATCATATGAACGAATATTAATTCTCAATCACTACCCCATTAGTAATGTGGATGTGCGGATAGTTCTGTGTGCAGATATGCTGGGTGCCAAAAAGGACCTTGGAATGAGGATTGCAGTGAGTTTTGTGCATGATGAGGCTCCCCCAAGTTAAGTAGGAAAATCTTAAGGTTTTTGTAAAAGACCCTCAGTCCCCACTCTGTCCCCCAGTTCCCACAGCAGGTGGGGCAATCAAGGCTGTGTATATGTGTATTGCCCTCATGCTCCTCAGAACGACAGAGAGCAAAGAATTGGATTTGGAGGTCGTGTGGAGCCAGGATGGTGTAGTGGTTTGGGAGTCGGACTTAGACCTGGAAGATCCAGGTTCAAATCCCCGCTCAGCCACGAAGCTTCCTGGGTGACCTTGGGCCAGTCACTATCTCTCAGCCCCACCTACCTCACATGGTTGTTGTGAGGGCAAAAAGGAGGGGAGGAAATATGTACACCACTCTGAGCTCCTTGGAGGAAGGGCGGTATAAAAATGTGAAAAATAAAAAAATAAAAATAAAAATGAGGTGCTCATCCTCCCTCTGCCATGGTCGCTGGCAGTTTAAAGGACTGTGTGCATAGGGAAAGGAAGAATGAGGGCCCAACCCTATCCAACTTTCCAGTGCCGATGCAGCCATGCCAATGGGGTGCACGCTGCATCCTGCAGTGGGGGAGCAGTCACGAAGGCCTCCTCAAGGTAAGAGAAGGGTTGTTCCTTTACCTCAGGGTTACATTGCAGCTGCATTGGTGCTGGAACATTAGTATTGGGCCCTGAGTCTTGGAGACATTCACTGTGGCAAATTCCCTTCCCACCAAGCCTAGGACACCATTGGGGATGAAGAAGAGAAGGAGCAGACTTCCCCAGAGGAGTCCTGATACAATTGCAGGGGCTACTAGCAGCTTGAGCTCAGGAACACATGTCTTTTTTGTTGCTTTTGTCCCCCTGCGTCAAAGGCAAGCCGCTATTGTCATGTTTTCAGGGCTGAAGGGGGGTTGGGGCATGAGAGGAAGCATTAAAACAGACCATCACCTACCTGCTTTCGAGAGCAGCAGGAGACAGGACCCTCGGTGCATGTTCTGAATGTCTGACTCAGCACTTTGATTTGCTGCGAACCTCCCCAAGGCAGTACCTAGGAAAGACAAAATCCAGATTCTGACCTCACCACATAACATGGTTGGAGCTCTTTCAAATCCAACGAGTGACTTTATATAGAATCTGCATACCTTACGTTTACCTATTTTCCATCTCCAAAAAGTGTTTTTCTCTTTTTCTCTGTGGATTCAGAACTAAATGATTTGATAATGATTTTGAATTATATTTTTGAGGTGACAAATGTCCCCATGTGAACTACTGTTGTTGTCAGGCAGAGACAGTTTCCCTGAATCTGACAAATCTTAATTGGAATTAACGCTCCTAGTGTGTCAGACAATCCTGCATTTGGAACAATATTTGAATATCTTTCCCTTCTTTTTCCCACAGACACACATGCATGATGCAAATTCTGACGTTTTGGTTAGTACTAACCTGAATAAATCCAGCCCATAGACTCACAGTGAGCAGGAAACCAGGTTGTGTCATATTCTGTGGCGAGAACCACAAGGACCTTTTCTCTTCAGGACATACGTATCTCTTTTACTCTTTTACTCTTTTATCTTCAGGACATATCTCTCTTCTACTCTTCAGGACACACAGGAAAAACTGAAATCCCACCCCCAAAAAATATCTGTTACCTGTTTTACCTGTTATCCAGGCAAAAGGCAATTTTGATTGTATAGAAAATTATGTGGCAATACCTCGGTTCATTGTCTTCGATCAGATATGCTCTAGAAATCTTTTAGTGAACTTTCTTAAGACATTGAAAAATGGAAAAGATCAAAACTGTCTTAACCTTTCCAAGTACAACAAAGGTGTATCATAGACCGTTTTGGCAGGGCGATTTCAGTCTTGTCTGAGGCCCAGAATAAAGGTAAATCAATGGCAATAGGAGTGGAACCATGTCGGGAAGAAACCAACAGAGTGGTATCTCTGGGCTAAACTGTACTCTTTTGAGACATAGGCAACTCTCCTAATAGTTGTCTTTCTCCCAGTAGGAGACAGGGGATATGCAAGATTGGAAAAAAAAAAAAAGACATTGGTTGCATTCACCCTCTTCTCTCTTTTCCTCAGGGAAAGGAGAGGGAAGGGACAGTGATGTGATTGTTCAGGGTTTGTGAGGATTTGGGATACTGACGGATATTTTGATGTGATGAGTGGCTGAAGTCATAGGAAGTCACAGTACAGTCAGGTTCCCTGGCTTACAAGCCCAATCTTCCGTAACTCCCTGTGTGGTGATGCAGCAGCGCCAACACGGCATCCGCTGTATCTGGCAGGAGAGTTTCAGCCGCCAGAGGCCTCATAGGGGTAAGATAACATTTATTCCCTTGTCCTGGGGTAAGCACTTGGCAACCCTCCTTTGACATGTGCCAGCAAAATCGCTGACGCAAGTCCACGTGGACCTGTGAAGGCAGATGAGGATTTGGCAGATGCCACTCCTGCCAAACCCACCCCATTCCTGGGCCCAATCTGCCCTCATCACCTCCCCATTCCACCACCCCCGCCTCCCTCCCACCCCCCTATGCAGTCTTGTCTGCAGTGGCGGGTGTCCCTGGTCCATCACCCCACAGACCCAGCTGCTCGCCGTTTCTGGTGTTTATAACAGCTGGAAAGCATGTTACACCACCGGAACATGTGTTCCGGCAGCGTAACAAGAGTTTAGGATTGGGCCATTAGTTACTCTTACACTGAAGAGCATGAGTGAACTTCCCAGGGAATTGTTTCATAAAACATATAGTTTAGCTTTGCTGAGAAACGTTCCTGAGAAAAGGGTATGTGTTCTACTAAAGAGAATATAAGAAACTGCTGCTTAGCATACACGCAGGATGTAGTATAGCCAACAGGGATGAAAAGACTACTGTGTTTTATTTCAAAACTTGAGATTCAAGTGCATTTTCAGAGGTTATTGCATGGTAAGAGACGCTAAATGTTCACTTTACATGAGGCCTGTAGTCTCAAACACCGTATTAATATTTGGCCTCTGTATAAATTGTCTCATACTGCGGGTTTCCCCGATTTACCAGAATGTGTATATAACACTGTGACAAAGAAATTCCTGGGGGGGAGTCTATCATAGACCTTTGGCACCCCATTTGGCAAAGGATGATACCATTATTAGCTGATGTAACATCAGTAAATTGAAATGGTAGGCACTGATGCCAGCATTAAAGCTGGCTCATTTGATGATAATTACTTGACAATCTGGCTGTGCTTTTTAAAAAATATGTTCTACTCTTCGTGTAGTTTTTAAAAATCTGTGTAGGGACATCTGCACTGTAGAATGAAGTAGCAGGAATACTGTAGGTGAACCTTCTATTAAAAAGTACAGGATTGTAAGTTGAGTTAGACTCGCACTACACATGCAGTGGAATTAGGTGATAGACTGGACAAGGGATGAGCAATATATATAGCCTGATTCGTTTTGTTGGCATGGATCAACAACTTGTTTCGTTTTGTGTCTGATGTGCATGGTTGCTTTGTTTCAAGTTTGATTAGGTTTTAAATCATTTCCCACTGATCCCACTGGGCAAACTTTCAGTGTAACTTGTTTACTTCCTTTCAGAATTGGATGATTTTGAAATGTTGCATGGTCTAAGCCTGCAACATTTTATCCAGATAGGCACTGGAGTTTTCATTGGAAGGGTAATTGAATTTTGATAATTTAAAAAGGTTTCTGTTGTTCCCGCCACATATTTTTGTGGCCAGTCTGCATGAAACTCACAGATAATTAGAGATACCTGGGTAAGATCCTTGCAAAGTTTCAGAAAGATAGGTGCAGGGGTTCAAGAGTTATCCATAAAAATAGACTTACCATATCCAAAGGGGGACAGGGTGCCTACACCTTTAACCATTGTAAAAAGAGGGAATTTGGGCAGGTGCAGCTTGTTGCACCCTTCCATTATGAGCTGCACCTGCCCAAATTCCCTCTTTTTAAAATGGTTAAAGGTGTAGGCACCCTGTCCCCCTTTGGATATGGTAAGCCTACATAAAAACAATATTAGAGATGTGAAGTTATAATAATGTTGTTTTCTGCCTAAATTGCAACAAAATCACAGGAAATGCAGCACAGATGTTGTTTTCTGCCTAAATTGCAACAAAATCACAGGAAATGCAGCACATGTCCCTGGAAATTTTCAGAAAGACAGGTGCAGGGTTTCCCAAGGAAATCACTATTAAATGGGAACATGTAATATTTCTGCATATTGGAGTTTAAATGCTAAATTAAAGCAAAATTAACAGGTACAAATGTAATTGCGTGCTAATTCAGTGCAAATTGCATTTTTAGCATGGAAATTCTTGCCTTTTAATAGCAATGTGTGGTCCAGTTTCTTTGGGCTGTTGCAACTCCTTCATTTTCCATTTTTTAAAAACAAAAAACAAAAGGTAAGAGTATCTAGCCCTGTTCCCAGGATGCATCTGTGTGTAACATTTCAGTAGGCTCACACAAACAGTGAACGTGTCAGTGTGCATGACAACTGCATTTTTAAAAATTTCAGTCTGGAGTTTCAGGCACTTATGGCCCAATCCACCAAAACTCCCCATGCAGCGGTGCCATCATTGCAGCACTGCAATGTAGCACCTGCTGCATTCTGCAGGGGAGTTTTGGCCCCTGGAGGCCTCCTTGGGGTAAGTGAACATTTGTGCCCTTCCACTGAGTCAAGCCCCTGCCCACCCAGTGGGTCAACTTAGACCTGTGCCAGCGATATCGCTGGTTCAAGTCCATGTTAACCCAGGAAGGTGGATCAGGCCTGGGAAGGGAGTTAGGATTCAGCAAGTGCCACTGCCACCAAACTCGCCACTTTTGAGGACCCAATACACCCTCCTCCCTGCCCCCATCTTCTCCCCATTCCAGAATCAGCAGCATTCATTCAGCTGCTATATGTGCCTCAATCACACTGTTCCTTTCCTGACCTCCCTCTCTCCATTTGGAAACCACATTTGGAAGGAAAGGCTCCAGGCTGTCTGAGACAAATGAGAAGAAGGGAGAGAAAAGCCAAGTGAAGCAGCTCAGATGGTTTCGCTTCAGTTCAGAGTGCTTCAGTTTCAGGGACCTTGTTTCAGTTAGGACTCTTTCCAAAACAACATCAAAGCGGTGGGATTCAGTTTGGATGGTGATCCTTCCTGAATTGAATGCACAACCCTAGATTGGACTGAAACACTTCAGATTGCAGGTACTGTAGATGATTATCACATTTTTAACGCTTCCTTGCATTAAGGTCTCCCCCTACAAATAGAAAACCAGCACAGCGAGCAAAAAATCTTGTGAGAACATTCCCTCTGATGTTCTCTATTTGTATTTGTGTGTGTGTGTGTGTGAGAGAGAGAGAGAGAGAGAGAGAAGATTGGTCAGGGTGCTGCAGCCGGACCGCTCTCTCATGTTCAGCAATTCTGGTCTTAATCGAACGCTTGGTAACACCAATATAACATCTGCCACATGAGCAGGGTATATTGTACACACCAGGGTTGGAAAGGGGGAGCCTCGAAACTTTGGGATTACGAAGCATTTGTTCTAATTTCAGAGTAGGTCTGAAGATAGTCTTAATCTCACACTGTGCAAATACGTAATTTTATCTGTCACTCCCTTGATAAAAGGCAACGAGATCCAACTTCTTTCTTGTGCTGTTATTATTTCTGTAGTATTGGTTTCCACAGTAGTAATTCTATTTCTTCTTTTATAAATTGATTAATAGGCAACAAGATTTAATATGTGTGGATAAGATATGGTTTCCAATTTTAAACAAAGACCTGGCTGAGGGCACTTTAAGAAAATCATTGCAGACGGCTGCCTCCGGAGGTGACTCGCAGTTGTTGCAATAGATGTCCTAAGTATTTGCCCTCTTGTTCTGGTGCTAATTGTTTTCTGTGGTTTTCGCCTGCTTTCTGTATTTAAACAGCTGTATTTTTAGTTGTAGTTTGATGTCATCTGTACAGCCTTGCTGGTCTGTACCTAGAAAATGTCCTGAGAACAGGACGAAATGTCAGTGTCTGTTATTTTAAGCCTGTGATTTTAAGAAATTATCCTGTGGTTCTATCTTTCTAACTTTTATAGTTGTTTTGGAATCCCTGGATATCTGTGTTTTAACTTGTTCTTAATTGCATTTTACTGGCTATATACTATTTTTACATGGCTTTTATACCCATACATCCCCTGTCTTGCAAGATTGTATCGTGCTATGAAAGTTTTCGCTCAACCTTTGTTTTTGTTCCAGATGGGTCTGTCCTATTCTATAGAGCACCAAGTGTAGAGCACTTCATTAACTGCACTGAATTACTCCCTTCAGATCAGGCTGACTATTGGCTTATGGCCAAGTACTACATCTGATGGGTCAGGGCGTCAGGCTGCCTACAGTGTATAGCTGCCTCTTAAAACCTAGCCTGTATACGATTTATGTATATGGGTCCCAGAAGAGATCTAGCTCAGTGATGGAATGCATGCTCTGCATACAGAAGATCCCAGGTTCAGTCACCAGTGTCTCCAGTAAAAGATATTTCAAGCTATGGAAAGGACTTCATCTGCTTCCAGCGCACATAGGCAAAACTAGATGGGCCAGTGGTCTGACTTGGTGTATCCTGTAGCTGCTTCATATGTACATAACCAGAATGTACTTTCTCAATCCACTTGTGCCCATACAAAGCCCTGTCGCATAAGCTACAGCTGCACTGATCTGCTGTTTGTCAAGGAACTGGACTAAACCACAGAAAAGCGCAACTCCAGGTAACTTGATAAGGTTACATTCACTCAGATCTAGATGCTACCTTGGCCTCTCACATACATAGCATGCTATGCTAAGGAACACATGTTCCTTATCTAGTTGAGGATACATACATGCATCAAAACCTACGGCTAAGTGCATATGTTTTCTACATTTATCAAGGCCACTGTGTTTGGAAACAGTGATAAGCTTCTGGGTTAAATTCCAAGTAATCATTGCACTGCTTGTCAGATTAAATAAATAAATAAATTGATTTGGTGTCTGTTTCATGGATTTCATAGAGATGTCATATTTTGAAATCAAAGATACTTAAGGCATTTTTACCCAAGGGTGCATATACACAACATGAGTTAAATGTGTACACCTGTGGGTTGGGAGGAAATGGGTCTGCAATCCTATGCATACTTACCTGGGAGCAAGGCCTATTGAAATCAATGGGCCTTAGTTCTGAGTAGACAAGCATTGGATTGTGCTGTAAATCATTGTTTGTATACATGATTTACAGCTGAATATGGAACAGTCCTTAAGAAGGGATGTGCCTCGAGATGAGGACTGTCTGTTTACCCTCCCATGAAATATCTGCATAAAAGGTATTCCAGAACTATTTTGCATTTCCATAATTCATACTTATAAAATGAAAGTGCCCATATTCACTGAGAAAAGTTATTAACCTCTTTGAGAGTTGTGCACAATGAATCACAGGCCAAGAGATGCCTATATATTTTTAACTTCCACTTCCACTTAACTTCATACCAATGCAGTTCATAAGCAAATAAATGATTTATCCAAAGAAATGCAATTCTCCAACAGCACAGTTTATTGCATGTCAAGTGCAGACCAACGTATTTCACTCATTAATCCATTTGTCATAATGAAGCCAACACTTCATATACAAACTTACCAAATGGGAATGCCATCACCGGCTTTATTCATAAAGCATTGTAGCAACAAAGAAATGGACCTTTCATGCAAGCATATTTTTATGTGAAAAATGTGAGCTAAAGTCAAGATCGATCCTATATGTGAATTCACATTACCCATACAAAACCATGAATATTTTAGAACCTGTTGTAAGCTTTTGTACTTCAGAAACAATGAAACGGCACACAAGAAGTTTCTCTTTTACAAGCAAGCTAAAAAGCTACTCACCTTTTTTAATTAAAAGTTTTACTTTAGTTTCTCAAAGGTCATTTTAGCCAAGGGGAGATAAAGTCCCGGTTATAGGAGTAAATGTAACTTCTATTCTAATTGAGGTTATTTGCTGGCTACAGCAGAATAATCAGTTTTGCTGCTAAAGCGAGGGCAGAAGGGTGGAATCCTAAATGCGGAATTGGCAGCAAATGTTCCACACTGTTTCTGTTTGTTTTCCCCTACTGGCTCCAAAAGGTTAACAGTATTTTTAAAAGGGCTGCACAACTTAATTTTTTAATTTGGTTGGAATTCCAGGTGATATGAGGAAAATGCAGGCAATTCATTGTGTTGTTGAGGACTTTTGGGATAGCACTGTAAGTCTTAATTCAAAGGCAACAGCGTCATATCTAAACCCCAGGTAATGGACAGCAGAGACGTAACCACGGTGGAGTACGTGGTTCACTCGAACCGGGCGAGCGGGCGGGGCAGTCACTGACGTAGTGTTGGCCCGCCCACCCTCCCTGGAGCCCGTTACGCTCCGAAATGAGCGGAAAACGGGTGGGGGTGCGTCGATGTGACGTGAGGGGTGCATTGACGTCACGCAACGCAGGCCCTGCCCCCTCACGCCAGGCGCCGTGCGGGCTTCCGGCATCTCTGATGGACAGAAAGTAGCCCTGTTTTAGGACTGGCCAAATTACTTTGTGCGTTGTTTTGTTTGTTTTTGAGGAGCAGGCATCATCATTCCTCCACTTTTTACTCCCAAAGTTTTATGTTGTTCATTTGCTGTAAGAGACGGGGAGAGCTGGGCTAGCTAGCAGTGAGGATTCATCCATGGGAACTGGCAGTGACTAGTTTCAAGGCAGAGTCTGGAGCAGTCTCTCCAAGTCAAGCTAAAAGCCCAAGGCAAAATCTGAAGACTCAATGAGACGATGAAGCTGTCAACAGCTTCTTCTTGAGAACAGTTCTGATCCCAAGTGAACCTCCTCTTGGCAGGCAGAGTGCTAACATTAGGGTCACAACACAGCATGGGCATGGGGGAAAAGTGGTGCTTCTTGTCTTTAGGAAGCAGGGACCATATGGTTTGCCGCCATTGTGTTGGCAGGGTAGGGAGCCGAGGAATTAGCATATTTTGTATTGGGAAAGAGGGGCGAGCGCAGGAAAGAGAAAAGAGAGCAAAACATATAAGTGAAAATGCCTAAAGGCAACGGAGGAATCCAGTCTACTCCAATACACTGATAAAGGTTCTATAAAATATTAGAACCAACTGAAAGGTCAGTAAAATAGTCCTATGAAGAACAACAAAGTTCTTACTAAAAAGACCACCAGATCCAAACAGGACCAATGTCAGTGCTCAGACCTGCAAGTCCACGTACCATGGCAGGTGTTGGCCCATCGCCCAATGGAGCCACTAGCTATTGTGTTCATTGCTAGTGCCCTTTTACTCACCCACCATTGGGCAAACAAGCAGGGACAAGGAGGAGCATCAGCCCACAGCACGTTCTCCTGCCATCTTCTTCACTTATTGAAAAGTCTTAACCCTGTGGTGGCCTGCTGTTTCTCCTGCTTGCTGAGAGTTGTTCATTCTCTTTCTCACTGTGGATTACTATTGCAAATGGTAGTGAAGAGACGAGGAGCAGAGGCCGCCGCCACCACATACTCATTCATAGGGATGGTGTCAGAGGCTGGCCAGGGAGGGTGCTGACCAAGGGTTCATACACAGCAGAGGGCCTACCCAGCTGGGCTCTCTCTCTCTCTCTCTCTCTCTCTCTCTCTCACACACACACACACACACACACACACACACACACACAAATACTGGTCATTCACTACAGACTTTCTCCCCATTGGCCAATGGGTAGGGTGGAAGGACCTGCTGTCACTGCCATGGCCAGTAAATTTGGGAGGGGGCAGTGCAAGGCTTTGTCCCAGGGCTTCCAATAAACTGGTTCCAGTTTACTACTCGCTCACCTCCTCTTGGTGCCACAGGCCAGTGGAAGTGATGGGAATGCTGGGAGGCACTTCTCCTATTTCAAGGGGGCCAACGGAGAACATTTTGCCCAAGGACTCTCAAAAACCTAGAGCTGCTGCTGGATCTAAGTGAACTCTCTAGACTGTGCTAAGTGTCCTCTGTGTAAGGAAAAACTGTTAACTCTCAGCAGGGAAAGTATGTGTAAGAACAGTCGGCTCTTGGCTAAAATGTAAGGTAATATATCATAGAAGGGTAATTAATCAGAATGGGGAAGACACAAACAGTAGACTCACAAGGGCAATCAAGAGCAATCAAGAGAATATAAAGTAGTGTTAAAGATACCAGGGGAAACAACCAGGTGTCTTAATTTCAATGAGATTTGCATTCTCTTGCTAATGTTGCTAATTGTGATTATGTGGTTTAGGCTGTCTACAGTTCAATTACCAGCTGCTCTTTACAAGAGTTATATATTGCTTGTTGGTACTTTTTGATCAAATTTGCAGTGGTACTAAAGAGCATTTGACCATTTAAACATTCATTAACTAAATCAATTTAGATATGAAAAGGAGAAAAAGAGTGCCAAAAAAGTATTATTAACAAAAGAATTAAACTTGAATAAAAGCATAAGTACATACAGAACTGATACACAGTCATAAGTACCTATATCTGGGAGATACATCAGAACAATTTTACTACACATCTACACCTGATGTGTAGTAAAAATTATCTTTATTACTTGGCAGGATGGTATAGAGGCCAGGTTACCTAGCGGTTAATATACGTATACAAGATGTCCCCCACTTAACAACGGGGATATGTTCGGAAATCCCCTTCGTGAACTGAAACCGTCGTTAAGCGAGTCTTCCCCAGCCAAAGCCCTTATCTAGCCATTAGCTGTCCGGCTTTAGATAAGGGCTTTGATGTTCAGTGCTGGGGCTTTAAGCACAGCGCTAAACTTCAAAGCCCTTATCTAGCACCCTTATCTAGCACCAAACGGGGCCTTAAAAAGACGCATCTTTTTATCAGCTGTTTCGCGCTAGATAAGGGCTTTGACATTTAGCGCTGTGCTTAAAGCCCCATCACTGAACTTCAAAACCCTTATCTAGTGCAAAACAGCTGAAGAGTTAAAAATATGCGTCTTTTTGAATCCTTTGCATTTTTTTACTGGGGACTGCCGTCAAATATGTGGATCGTCGTTAAGCGATTCCGTCATTAACCGGGGGACACCTGTAATGTGAATACTTGGTAAATGATACAATTTGTCTCCATTCACTGTGAAGCGCATGGAGAAGATCATGGTGGAGCAGAAACTAGATGGATTCTGCTCTGCCAACATTCTGGAATGGAATGAAGATTCTGCAGTCCCCTCTGGGTAGTTGAAGAGATGCAAAGCGCAGCTCCAAGGACTGCATTGTGGCGAGGGGCAAATGACATCACTGACCATCCCCACAGCCAAACTGCATTATGGTCTAGATCAGGCTTGCCAGGTGCATCAAAGGTGCTGCCAATACAGCCATAATTCACCTGAGACCAGTGTGGTGGCCTGTGTTAATTTAGTCTAAGCCATTGTTCTATAGTTCAGTTGCGCAAAGATAATTCATGCCACTTCTGGGCTTCATGTAACTTCACTGTACATGGTTCTCAGTTTAAAATATGAAGAAACAATAGTATGGAAAAAATTACCATGCTACATTGAGGGACCAATGAAGGGTTGCTGAATAATGAGGAGGAGAGTACCATTAAGAAGTACAATTAAGGCGGCTAGGCAACTCGTGCAATGTATGCTAATTGTGCATAGATATGAGTTGGGAACTAGGGTTTTAAAGTAGTTAACTTTCAAGTGCTGCAATGCAACTCAGAATACAAACTACTTTCTATTGCTGTCTCTGTATCCATTCTACAAAATTCAAAGACATGAAAGCCAAGATTATGGAACATCAAGACATAGCCGTTGAGTGCTGCAATTATTTGCAAGAGATGTATCTCAGTCCTGCTGGTGATCTTGATGGACAAAAATCAAGTTGACAACTGTAATGACTCATGATGGCAACAGGAAGGTGGATGTGTATGCCCATAAATGTATGTGTGAAATAGGCAAAGGCTACAAGTTGCTCCTGGGTAAGTACTATTGCAATTAGAGGACAGCAAGGAAGGGCAATGGTTGAGGACTCACACCCATCAGAGAGCCACATGGCCAGGTTGACCCCTGAACTCTCAGGAGTGGTGCAGCAGTGGTGTGAATTGGCCAAGAGACTTCAGCCATTGTTGCACTTGGTACCCTATCTACAAATGGAAATAATCCCTAGCTGTCTAGGCAATCTTCCCATTAGCTGATGGGGCAGAGGAACTGCCACCAATTGTAAACTGGGGTGGAGGGGGCCAGTGGCGTAGCTAGACTGGAGCAGAGGCAAGTAGTTCTGCAAGACTCAGTTACACCGGAGTCAACGGCCCCTCCCCTTGCTGTTGGAGCCATTCTGGCAGCAATGGCAACACGCAAGACACTCCCCTGTCGCTGCCGGAATGGCTCCAACAGCAAAGGGGAAGGGCCGCTGACTCCGGTGTAACGGAGTCTTGCAGAACTACTTGCCTCCGCTCCAGTCTAGTTTCACCTCTGGAGGGGGCAATACAGAGCTTTGCCCCAGGGCCGCCTGCAACCTGGTGTCAGTACTGGCGGTGATTACGGCAGCTAATGACCATGTGAACATAGAAAAGTGGGGCTGGGCTATAAGCAAAACAGAAGTATTCTCCATGGAGTGTACCATTTTATATGTCAGTTTGATAACCACATTTATCACTCCTCTTATTCATAAATGTCCCAAATATAGAAAACTAGCACTTAGGACCAGAGAGAGACATTGTAGTGCCGGAAGTTTCTGTGTCTGTCGGAGAGCTGCTGGCACGCCGAGCTTATAAGTTGGAGAGCCTCTGTGGGGGAGTGGAACTACAGCTGCAATTGAGTGGCAGTCAAGGTTGCCTGTCAGCTGAAGCGTGGTGAAGCGAACGCCAGAGAGAGAGAGAGAGAGAGAGAGAGAGAGAGAGAGCTGGACTGTGAAAGCAACATCTAGAATCAAGGGTTCTACGAAGGATTAGAACATTATTGCATTGTAAAAACCCTTTGGGGTTTAGAAAGCCTGCCCATGTAAACCGCCTTTGAATTAAAGTCAGAGGAAAAATCCAATGACCAAAGAAAAGGTGGTATATAAATACTGGTTTATTTATTATTTTATTATTATTGTAGTCTTATCTTCATGATGTGGCACACTGACCTATTAAGAACTGGGCAAGTATGTCTTTCTTTGGACTGATCCAAAGTTACGTAGTGAGCTTCATTGTTGAGTGGAGATTTGAACCCAGGTATCCCCTAATCTTAGTCCAGCACTATGGCTATTAAATCACACTGCTGTCATAGTGATGCCAATGCAGTAAGGACTAGGTTGCATTAGGAAGCAGTAGCAAAAGCAGGATGCTGAAGACTACCAGAGGACAGGTGCACCTACAGTGCAGAGGGATAGAGGAAGAAAAGGGTGCTGACTGTAGCCATTGGAACATGCCATTGAGGACTAATAAACAGCCCAAGAAAATAGCTAGAGAGACCCTCTTCTGTGTCTTGGGCACCCCTATCTTGACCGGTCACAGATCAGATCAACCCTCAGACTCTGGCGTCAATGGACATAGCGCACCCTGAAAGTGCTTAGATATGTAAATGAAATTACTATCCCAACAGGCCCACTCCAATTACCTACAAAATGGCACTTCTATTCTGAACCTATTAAACCTGAAAGGTTTTCATAAAATGTCTAAATATGACCATTTATTGTCTAACTCTCTAATGCCTATTTTGGTTCAAAACACATGGAGAGGAGGAAATATATGTTTATGAATGCTGCCAGATTTTTTGAAAGAGATTGGATCTCATTTGAGCAACTTTCATGAAAGGACCTGGCTTTTAAATCCACATCAAAAATAATGGGAGCTGCTGGAGACTGGACTGGTTTGAGATGAGTGAATTTCCTCTATGCACACTACCAGATGTATGCCCTCGAAAAGCATAATTGCACAGTGAATGAATCATACTCTATATGCTACTTGATTAAAACATATTTTTATAATGGATTCTTATACCTGCTTTGTCTATCTAGCAATTAAGTTTAATATCTTACACAAATACATACTTGATCTGCATATAAATTACTTCAGAGACCTATTTTGTTGTATAGACCATATAATACATACATCACGTTGTCAAAGCATAGGTATTTGTATAATAGAGTGCAGCAGCTCATTCATTCCATTAATATCTTTCATCCTTACTGCAGCATTATCCACCTCATTGCTTCACGCCATGCTGTCTTGAGATTTGGCTTTTCAATCCCTATATTTCCTTTAACGTTGACACCTTACTGGTTGCTGCTTGTAATTATGACTAGTTTCTACTTGGTTCATCAACATGGCCAACATTCAGCATCACTCCCACTGTTCTGGCCCTCAGAGTTTTCAAGCATACGATCCTGTTTATTTATTGTGATGAGCAAGACCCACATTCTCGCATTGGAATAGGGTAATCTCGAATGCGTTAATTTACACTGAGATTCAAATCAAGGCCTAAATTAAGCTCATTTACAGCACAATCCTAACCAACTTTCCAGCACCGATGCAGCCACAATGCATCCCCTAGGTAAGGGAACAAATGTTCCCTCACCTTGAAGTGGCTTCCATGACTGCCCCTGCACTGCAAAATACAGTGTGCACCCTGTTGGCATGGCTGTATTAGCGCTAGAAAGTTGGTTAGGATTGCACTGTTAGACTGGCAAAATTGAAGCCTGCATCTACACCCGCTGTCATAGCCCAACAACATTTGAGGTGAGCAAGCAGTGTGAACTGAGACTGCTTCATAGGCTTATGAAGAACCTAGGACTTATTCCATATAGCAGCCCAATCCTAATGGGCTTATCTGCTGGCAAAACTAGTGTTCTGCCAGTGGAGACTGCCTTATGGCAGTCATAAAAACCACTCCAACACCGCGTGAAGCCACACGCTACTAGAGCACCAATGGGGAGGCTGCAGAAGCCCACTGCATGCTGGAGGATGAAGGAGCACCCACCAATGATGGTGAGTCGGCAGTGGGTGGAACAGGGCAGGGGAGAGAGTGGAATGGGGTGGAATGGGAAGGGCAGGAGACATGTTGGGAGGTGATGGCACCCGGTGTGGGCGACTTGCAGCAGATGCTATCCCCTTCCTCGCCTGCCAACATGCCTCTTTTCTCTCCTCAGACATGTGCCAGCTAAAGAGCTGGTGCAGGCCCAAGGAGACCCATTGGCAAGTGGGAGCTTTATGGGGAGGTAAGGCTAAATATGTTCCCTTACCTCTCCCAAGCCTCCCAATCCATCCTCCCGCAAGGATGCAGCACAAGCCTTTCTGGTTTGGCTGCATCAGTGTGTGTGTGTGGGGGGGGGGGAATAGGATTGAACATAAGAACATAAGAAGAGCCCTGCTGGATCAGGCCAAAGGCCTATCTAGTCCAGCTTCCTGTATCACACAGTGGCCCCACCAGACTATGGACTATGAGTGTCTCATGTTTTCATTACTATATCCAAAGGCAATGCTAGACTTACCTTATGGTTGAATCAAAGAGTAAACCATGTCCCCATATCATAGAGATATTACGTAAGATGCAGAAAGAGCCATGTGGTGGGTGTCCATCTCCGCTCTAGGTATACCCCTCCTTGTCAATGCTTTCTTTTCCGGAATGGATTAGAGAAATCCACAGGCTCCTGTACCACCATGGGATACAGAAGGAGAACTGGGCAGGGTGTCATTGTGAAGAGATAACTTGGGATTCCTCACATAACTATAACATGACATGCGCAGAGTTCAGCCCAGATTTGGGTTTCCGTTATTATTTTTTTGTTATTTATTTATTGGCTTTCAGTCATTTTTAGACAAATAACTGGAGAAACTGAAAAAGTGGGAGAAGTGAGGACAGTAACCTCCTTTAAATGGTTGAGTTCACAAGGGATGGCTGGGTTTTCATAAGAGAGACAAGCAACATTTCTTTGCTCTTCATTCCTGGTATTTCTGTATGACGGGAGTAATAAAATGATGGCAGATTCCAAACGTAGGCTAGAAACTACGTAGGCTTGGTGAGTATTACGCTAGATTTTTGGTGGGCTGCCTGGAACGTGCATAAAAATTCATAGCAAAAGACTGCTGGAGTCGTTGCCATAGGAACAGATATGGAGGACTCTCCTCTTATGACTTATTCATCCAGTTGATTGCATTGTTTATTCTGACCTTACGTTGCTACAAAATGCCATTTGAAAAATCTAGCAAGGGATGATTATGCTAATGGTCCTTGAAAGACCTAGAACTCAAATGTTAGACTTAATAGCTGAAATGACATGTCTTTCATCCAACGCCCATGTCTCTGGGTGTCATTCATCCCTATTCTGGCAACATCAAAGTTTTATTTGACTGCTCTCTTACGCTGAGGGAGGAACCTTTTCTCCACATTCAAATGCACTATTTGTCACAATAGTCTTGGAATACATCACAGAGGGGAAAAAAGTTAACTTCCAATAGCCTCCTTTCTCTGCCATTCAGGACATGTAAAAGCACTCAGTAATTCAATCAAGGCCATCAGACTGACCCTCCAGACAGCATTTATTATTGATAAATCATAAAAGTGAGAAAGATGAGGGTTTTTTTTCCACTCAGCAAGCTCAAGAACTGTGATAACCCCTGCTGTAGATTACTTCTAAAAGTACAGGAACTTACATAACCTTGCCTAACTTCCCTAGAGGTAGTTTAAAGGGAACAAATAGGACTTTCTCCCCCTCTAGTGATGAAAAAAACATGAACGATAACATTTTTTTTCCCAGAAAAGACAATCGTCTTCCAAGCTTATTTTTAAACCATTTGGATCGTAGTTGTTGGGCAACTTATTCAGCTACCCTGGCTTGAAAAATGAATCACGAACCCAAGAGCACATTTTACTGACAAAGAAAATTAACAGAGTTGGATAAAATTTGCATGAAAATGCTGCCATGCTTCTCATATATCTCCCAACAGTCACGTGCAGCAATACAAGCCCTTTGTTTCGATACCTGGGCTTCCATTCAAAGAGCCCTCGTTTATTATTACTTGCATGTTATTGTTGCATGCAGATTTTCATGGCTGTGGGTAACTGACAAGGTTCTTAACTGTATGGGTTCTGCAGCCATGTCAATATAAAAGTAGAGAAATAAAATCCTTTACCGCTTTTGTTGTTTGTTTAGATTTCTTATATTGTGCAGGTGTTACATACACAGAAAAGGTTTTCTTACAATAACATACATTATCCGTAACATTCTTTTTCATCCAGCAGTTTTTTACTGCCAAATTGCCTTGAGAAAGCTCCGTGAATGGAGTGAAACGTCGGCTTGGGAAGTAGGATCCCGTGTTGTTGTTATTGTAAGAAAACCTTTTCTGTGTATGTGACACCTGCACAATATAAGAAATCTAAACAAACAACAAAAGCGGTAAAGGATTTTATTTCTCTACTTTTATATTGACATGGCTGCAGAACCCATACAGTTAAGAACCTTGTCACTTGCATGTTATTTGTTTTCTCATTTGTATTCCGCTCTTTCCCCACAGAACTCAGGATGCACGTGGTGGGCAGCTATCCCACTTTATCCTCACAACAATCCTGTGATAGAGGTTTGACTGGGGTTTGTGTCTGGCCCAGGGCCATTCAGCAAGCTTCATGTTTAGAAATGTTCTCTTTCTGTTCCAAGTCTAACACTCAATTACCGACAGGCACATTCAAAGGCTTGTGCAGCACCAGGAAAGAACAGCAACATTTCTCTCTCTCTCTCTCTCTCTTCCCCCCCCCCCATCAGTTACAGTTCATCATTTCAGGTTAGAAGCTGCTTAAGTTTCCCCGGAGTTTGGGAGTACCTCTAAGAAAAAAGTGGGTCTCAGAAGCAACTCTGCATTAGGAAGCTTGCCACTCAACATTTTAGATCTGGGCCTTAACTCTAGTTCTAAGCATTGGTTTAACTTTTTGGTATAAAAAAGTAGCAATCTACATAGACGTAATTTGGATAAGGAATTACTATGCTGCATGTTGATAAAAGTCAAGTGTGTGGACGGACTGACTGATGGGAAGTGTATGATCCAAGGTAATTTATAAGCAAATTGCTAAAGCCTGAAAGATGCCTTAGAATTTCACTGCCGACCTCCTGGAGGTACAGTAAATTAAGTGCTGAAGTGGCTGACAGGAGACCTTGCGTTTAGGACTTTATTCTGTCTTTCATCCCATACCAGAGGGATGCTTCCAGAGATCAAAGGTAGCATGTAATCATTAAATTACAATTTTTATGTCTTTCAAAGTATAGGAACTCTAATATCTTATTGCTCATTTGTAATGGTGACTATCTAAATCTCATTTTTATTATAAAAAAGCAACATTTTTATGGCATATTTTCCAACACTTATGACACAAGTCTGTGAAAAAATTGTACGTTATTGCATGCTTTTAAGGTTATGCCTACAAGTCTTTTTTAGCATTTCTTGAATTTTTGACAATTAGGGTTTTTAAAGCTATGTGGCTAAGTGAGACACCTAATATGAAATCACAGCCTCTGACATAACAAAGCTTGCGATGTGAAATGGTTCTTTGGTATTTTTTCATCTTCTCTTCATGTTATCCTAGAACTAACCATCTTGCAATTCACAATTCACTATCACATCAAGTGGGAGGTGAAAAATTAATATGCATTAGTTACACAAATTGTGAACATCATTGTAACCTTTAGGGCTTCACCTCACTGAATTGAAAATTATATCAACCTTCCTGGCTAACAGTAAGGCCTAGTTCTCATGGAGTTGGTAAATCTGTAGTCTGGGCTATGCTGCTTTAGACTGTGGGTGAAGGCTCACATCATAGACTTAGCAGACCAAGGGTCTATCTAGGTCAGTATTGTCAACACAAACTAGCGGTGGCTCTTCAGGATTTCAGACAGGGATTTTTCACTGAAGTACCTGGAGATACCAGGTACTGAACCCGAACCTTCTACATGTAATGCAGGTTCTTAACCATTGAGCCACAGTCCTTCTCCCAATCAATGGTCCCATGCAAAAAATTCCTTCACAGCCGAGAGATGACCTGAACTACAGTGGCGTTCCTGGATGGGGTGCAGCACCGTAAGTGATGCAAGGAGCTGCACTTGCAAACTGGTGTAACGTGGCCTCTCCTACTTGCCCCTGGAGCCATTCCAGTGGCGAAGACAATGCACGTAATTCTTAGCTACAGCTGATCATAATTATTCTGCTAGAACAATGTCTAACATATATTAAGAAGTTAGAGAGTTAACATGAATGCAAATGTAAGAGATACAGAGTGACTGACTAGCCATATCCAACTTTAATGGTGCACTGCTGGTTACTGGGCTGTACCAAGATGCATCTATGAAATGGTAAGCTGACTGGTAAGCAATAATATTTGGCCTATGGGTCTTCTTGGACCTATGTCAGCTGTATAGCTGGTGTAAGTCCGAGGAGAGAAATGGGGTGGGGTGGTACCTAACAGCTGGCATGGAATTGGGCGTGTGCATTTCCTGCCAAGGTCCACCCTCCAGCCTGTTCCTCACCCCCTGTTCTCCCCCAATCCACTCAAGAACTCCGCCTCCATCATCCATGCCCCATTACTACCATTCCCCGCCTATGAAATGCCCCAACTGACCTGCCTGGGCCCGATTTGTGCCAGTGCAGTGCAGTTCCAATGCTGCTGCTGCATTCTGACAGCAGCGCATGCTGCGCAACATCTCAGGGCTTTTAACAGTGGGACACTGCCTCGCTGATGTAAGTTAGGGGGTAGGATTGGACCATAAGTCTCAGTTTGGACAAATAGTCTAGAATCTGTGTGCCACATCTGTCTCATCCACAACTCATCTATATAAAAATGTGAACAAATAAATAAATAAACTATTTCCAGAAAAATCTTTGATGCTCATGTGCTTCCAATGAATTGAGAAGACTACGGGAAGAAATGTATGCTCAGAGGCGTATCAGCAGCGAGTGCTGCCTGGAGCACTCGCTGCTGCGCCGGCCTGGGGGGGCGGCACCGCTCCGGGGGGCGGCACCACTCCGGGGGGCGGCACCACGTTAACGTTCTGCGCATGTGCAAAACAACAAGGATAAATAGCGCGGCGCGGCAGTCGGCCACCTTCAGAAAGCCCTGGCCACCGGTCGTGGTGGATGCTCCGGGGCTTTCTCCGGCTCCGAGGCCGGTGGAGAAGGCCTCGGAGCGCCCGCCCGCGTCACCGGAAGGGCACACGCGCTCTGTGGAAAGACTGGAGCGAGCGGAGCAGCGCCGCCTGGGGCCGAGGGGCCGCCCGGAGCCGCTGCTCCGCTCGCTCCAGTCTTTCCACGCCTCTGTGTATGCTCAAAAGTGAGGTGGGTGAAAGTTTCCCATAGTTCAGAGATGCATGAGGAACTTTACTACTTCTTTCAGTTTCTTTGTCAGCTTCTGATCTCAGAATTGGGTGCATAGTCTATTTTCTCCCACAGAATCAACAACTCATGAAACTCTACAGTTTGTGATTTCAGGAAGCAAAATTGATAATATATTCAGGACAGAAGGTAAAAAGGTTATTGAGCAATTCCAGTAAACCTTCAGGGGTGGGTGGGCTGGCATTACTGTGCTACTTTGTGATTAGAAAATGTGGATAACTGAGGCATCTGCAAAGCTTTCTCTATAAAAGAACTGAACATTCAACATTATATGTTTTCAAATAAATCAGTGTTTTAGAAGAGATTATCCACGTAAAACGTAATAGCATTCCCCACTCCAGATAATGATGTTGGTTAAAAATTCAGAGAATGATGTTGTATTTTGGCTTTTCAGCAGACACATATTTTAACAATGTAATTAGTCAATTCAGATTTGAGGGTTTTTTAAAAAAAAAATCGTAGTAAAGGTTCGGTGACCTACCAGCTGCACAGGGTCATACTCAAGGCCTCCAACCAAACAGCATTATATACCAAGCTGCATGAAAATGGAACTTCTGGTTGAGATGGAATTGTGAGATCCAGTAGGGAGTCAAGGAAATGTGTGTTTCAGATACATTGTTCTCTGCAGGGAGAGCTTTCACATAGATGCTCTCAGTCGACTCTCATTGAAAAAGAAAACATTCCACTTTTAAGTGCTTGCCACTGTTTGCCTCATCTCTCCTAGAGGAAATAATTGGAACGTGTTGATAAAAACACTTGTATTTCAACATCAGTATTCAGAGGAGCACTGCAGACAATGGGGCTACATATAGCTGTGGGAGTACTAATTATAGTAATAAAACCGCAGGCATGATTACAATAAAAAAAGAGACTGTTATTTTATATCCACAATGAAGACAGCTAGCTGCCACACCCGCGTGCATATTATTGAAACATGTAGCTTACCTCAAATGAAGAACATTATCCGGGGGGGGGGGGTGTTATTCTTTCATTAGGTAAAGGTAAAGGTGACCCCTGACAATTAAGTCCAGTCGTGTCCGACTCTAGGGTGTGGTGCTCATCCCCATTTCAAAGCTAAAGAGCCAGCGTTGTCCGAAGATGCCTCCGTGGTCATGTGGCCGGCATGACTCTCCTTGCCGCAGCATGTAGCATGCGGCTGGAACACGGAGCGCTGTTTATCTTCCCGCAAGTGGTACCTATTTATCTACTCACATTAACATGCTTTGGAACTGCTAGGTTGGCAGAAGCTGGCCAAGCAACGAGAGCTCACCCCGTTGCAGATTCGAACTGCCGACCTTCCGATCGACAGCTCATGGTTCAGTGGTTTAACCCACTGCACCACCCGCCTATTCTTTCATTAGGAAGGTTCAATAACTCAATCGTACACAGATTTAGGCTGCTTAAGAGTTCACGTTTTGTGCAAGATGGTATTTCACAACTAGGGCTACAGACTTTATTCAGTTTACAGTTCAATCAACACACACACAGGAACGCACATAAATGTATGTATATAAACTCTGAAATGTTACACGGGCAGCCCAATCCTGTCTAGGCCTGCTGCAGTGTGCAAAAGCAAAAGTGTTCATCCCTTTACCTCAAGTAATGGCCCAGCTGCCCCAATGGGTCTCCTCAGATGTGTGCAAATCCAGGAGGCCCGCATAACACTAGCCAGGTCCAGGAAGGGGGATAGAATTCAGCAGAGCATGCCGCCAAGGAGCCCTCCCCCTTCCCGGACCCGGCGACCCAATCCCTTCTCCCATTCTGCCCCATTCCATCCCCTCCCCACGCCCCTGACCTGTGTCCAGTGGAGACCTGCATCTGGCGGAGAGTGAGCGGCACCAGACTTGTGCAAGTGCCACTTACTCTCCGGGTGTCAAAAACATGCCTTATGGCATGTTTGCGACACCTGGCACCAGCAGAACAATAGTTCCACCATTCCTGTCTCAGACAGGATAGCGCTGTAAGGGGCTTATTGGGGCTTACTCCCAGGTAAGTGTGTAGAGCATTGCAGTCTTAGTTTAGAGATTAATCAGTTAAGTAAGCTTTCATTTTAGATCAAAGTGAGCCCCTTGTTTATTATGGGTTTGAGAGCAAGCAAAGACTTGGGGCTCTTGATGATCAACCATAATTCACTGGCTCCCTCTTCCTCATGCCAAATTTGATAAATAAATAAATGCAACACTGGCTTTCCTTCCAATGTGTATCTAGAGCTAGCAGCTATTTTGCCTTTCAGACCAAAATGAATACGGCTTTCCTTTCAACTTAAGAACCACTCTCACTGAATCTGACAGTACTCAGCTGAAATCAATGTCAATATGTCTTTTAAACTTGGAGTTTTCACTATAATGATGGGCCTGGAATATGTGTGTGTGTGTGTGTGTGCGCGCGCGTGCGTGCGTGTGTGTGTTTTTAAAGTCATTCTGCAACATGGAACATTCTATATTCTGAAATTTGATGGACACAAATTTAAAGATGGCCTGCCCATTTAACATTGAATGACAGTTCTGTTCATTAAACAGTACGTTGTCACATTAAAGACACACTGTCCCGTTAGTATTTTCTAAGAAAGCACACTCACTGAAGTTATTATATACATTTTTTTTTTTACTGGAATCTATTAAAAAGTCAGACTGAGCTTTGACAGCAGGAAATTGCTGTACTGGTCAGACATCACATCAGGGAAAAGCTGAGGGCAAATGGATGGATATCATAGAAATGACATCCCTTTTAGCCTAATGATGAAACTACATATAGAGCCCCTTAACTTCCTCCTTCATAACTGTTGTCTTTATGACACCTGTCTGGAGCAACCTCTTGTGTGCCAGCAACCTGCATTCTTATCCTCTTTAATTGGTAGTAAGGTCAGCAAGAGTGGGAACTCCCCAACTCCATTAAATGTCCAGATTGTACACTTCTCTGGCATAGAGTTGCTACTGAGAAAACAGAGTGGCTGCTGATCCCCCTGTGCCCAAGCAATATTCAATTGAGCCCATGCAACGCCACTAAGCCTGAATTCAGGATGGTGTAGTGGTTTGGGAGTCGGACTTAGACCTGGAAGATCCAGGTTTAAATCCCTGCTCAGCCACAAAGCTTCCTGGGTGACCTTGGGCCAGTCACTATCTCTCAGCCCCATCTACCTCACAGGGTTGTTGTGAGGACAAAAAGGAGGGGAGGAAATATATACACCACTCTGAGCTCCTTGGAGGAAGGGCTATATAAAAAAATGTGAAAAATAAATAAATAAATAAATAAATAAATAAATAAATAAATAAATAAATTCACATGTTGCATGACCCCAGAAATTCACATGTTGCATGGTGCCAGAAATGCTTCTCAACTGCAGCATTCCACACACACAACTGCAATTTTTTTTCAGGCCTCTTGCAGCACATTTGGGCCAACCCAAACGGTGACCTACATGAAAATATCATGGCTATTGTTGTGGTTCACAGATGGGTTTGTGGAACTTGTTTGCCTTCGCTGAGTGATGTAAAATGATTGAGCCTCGTTTTCAGGTGTTGGTGTTGTCAGGATAAAAACCTGATTAAAACCACACAGGAACCACTTCACCTGAATGGCTTGACATGTGGAATGGCACCCATATATTCTGTGTTTCCAGCAGCAACAGTGTCACTGGATGCATATATGAATCATGTTCTTTATTTTGTGGACGTCAGAGCTTGGAGAGAGCTTCCTCACCTCAAAACTCACCAGAGACTGAGGCTCACAGTGGGACAGGCCACTTGCAGAAGTGGAGGAAGGGGAGGGTTTTCCTTTTTAGATAAAATTATCTCTAAATGTTTTATTGGAGAACTTCTAAAAGGCAGTGGCATCGCTCTAGGTGGGGTGGAAAGCTAAGTTCTGCAGCGTTCCGCCCCACGTGACTCTCCTGCATGAGGTGTCCAGCCCCCTCGTCGTTGGAGCCTGTCGGTGGATCGAAGGCAACACGCAGGAGAGTCCCTGCACGTTGCCTTATCTCCACTGACGGGCTCCTATGACGAGTGGGCAGGACACCTCGTGCCGGAGAGTAACGGTGGGGCGGAAAGCTGCAGAACTTAGCTTTCCGCCCCACCTAGAGTGACGCCACTGCTAAAAAGCCTTAGCTTAGAACCTTTTTATTGAAGATATTAGGACTTGAACCTGGGCCGCTCAACAAGCAACACTGCCAGTGAGCTACAGCCCCTTACCTGAAGTGCCTTTTTTCAAAAAGGCTAAAAATGGTATCCGGAATGTACCCTCTTCTCTTTTTTATGCATGCATTTAACTGAAGAAAAGGCACAAGTTGTGAAAATATTTATTTCACTTTGTCAAAACGTTCATATTTTTCCTGTCAGATCAGAAAAAACAACATGTTTCTATCTGCATAGCAGAGATATGACTTGGCAGATGCCAGACCATGAAAAATAGATATATATATTTAAAGCAAAGGTCACATTTTTATTGGAAGAAAAAAAAACCCTTACCCGCATTTTATGATCCATCTGAGATACATATTTTACTTTATGGCGAATGGCGATGATGTGACATGGGACATGGTGTGAAGGATGCAAGTGCCTGGCCAGCTACAATTTACAGCCCCGAACAGTCAAGGGGTCCTTTATTCTCTAAGCCCCAAGAACAGCAGCTAGAGGGCTCTATTTAGTTTAAAATTTGACCCACAGCATTTGTCAATGCTGAATCTCTGTGGGGTTTAGCAGAGTGACTCTTATTGTTTCTAATTCAGATTTAGAAGACAGGATAATTTTGTTACTTCTCCCACAAGGCCTGATTCCTTCCACAATTAAACTCATGCAAATCTGGAGTGAAAATCAGTAGCAACATAGCTGAAGACATCGAAGTTGCATCAGCCCAAGGAGGCAGAATAGGATTGCCATTTGTCCCAGGGCTATTTCTCATTTGCATCTGTTAATTCACTGGGAACTGTGTAAAGACGAAAGCTGCATTACTGAGCACTGAGACAGGCAGCCAAATTGCCCAAAACTAAAGGAGAAACCCATAGACCAAAAAAAGAACATGGATTTAACGTACAGAGTGATATTCTGAGTACATTCACATTTCATGTCAGAAATTTCTCTTATACTTGCATAAGGAAAATGGGATGAAATGATACTGTCTTTTCAATTTATTAGATAATCAAAATATATACAGCAAATCCCACCTTCCTTCTTCTAACATTCAGAACGTTTTCCCTGCTTATTGACGTAATGTCCAATCTGATCAATACACAGGCATGGCCTGAATGTTTTATTGCCCAAACAGTGGGAAGTCTTAATCTTTGCCTTACACTCATGCCTTACAGCAATCATCCCTGCACATTTAGGAGGATTATCTCCTCCGAAGAGATAGACTGTAGTGTGCTTAAAAGGGATCCTCTTCATTCAGTAGGAGTCTGTTCCACCATGCCAGCTAGAGTCCTGTCCTGAGGTTATGCACAGATGGTTAAGGAGGTGGCCCATCTGCAAAGCGAAACAACTGCATTGTGTTTTTTATGCCAGGTTGAGGCTGGTATGAAGTGAAGAGAATAATAGAACAGGAAGATTATTTAATCTGATGATTGTTCTTCACCTGATTCACAGTGCAATCCTGTGTAACCTTGCACGGTGTAACAGTAGTTGCACCGGTGTAACAGCAGATGCACCGGTGTAAGTGCACTTACACCGGTGCATCTACTGTTACACCGGTGCAACGCTACACAGGATTACACTGTCAGTAACTTTTCACGATCACTGTTCCTTTTCAAACTTTAGTTATAACTAAGCTCACATAAAGGACATTCATTATAATTCCAAGACGTTTGGAGTTGTTTAGCCTCCACTGAACTTTGAGACATTGTTGTTATTGTTTTTTTAAATCCAGAATGAGCAGCCTAATCAAACCTAAGGTTTCTGCTGGTGGAATGTGCATTTCGCTGGCGGAGCCAGCAGCAAGATCCATGCAGAAGTGCCTGGATTCTGCCAGAAGTCACATGATGCTGTTGCATGCTCTGGCGCCACCGGCCAGTACAGTGAGGCCACTAGTGCATGCATGGGCCAGTGGCCAGGCCACTATCTGCTGTATCTGGCTTGTATTTAGTAAACACAATTTTCACTGACAGCAGGAATAGATCCTGAAGAGCCACTTCCCATCATTTGAAAATGCCATCAGGACTTGTAGAAACTCTAGTTTGGGACTACCATGGTCCATAGAACATACTCTCATTGATTTATTTTTGTTGTGTCTTGTCTACGCCCATAATTTGTAAAATGCTTTTCAGAAAGGCCATTGCTTTCAGTCATTTTCAGAAAGGCCATTGCTTAAATCATTCAACTGAAAAACACTGTACAGCATTGTAGAAAACTGTTCCCTGTATCCCTTTCAGAATAGATGGCCTTTTGTAGATTTACAGAATCTTAGATTTGGAAGATTTGGGCCGGCCCATTCATGAAGTAGACAATGTGTCAAGCGGCAAGTGGTGGGGGAGCCCTGCACCCCAAATCTGCTACCACCTCTCTTTAGCCTACCACGTTGATCTGCTTCCTTACCCACTCACCTCACTCCTTCCTTGCACAGTCCCTTTCACTTAAAAGGCAATGCATATGGGACTGCACAAGGAAGGAACGAGGTGAGCGGATAGGGAAGCGGATCACCACTGCCCATGCCCAAAACAACCCACATGGGCAGCAGTGATCTGCTTCCTTAGCTACTCGCCTCATTCCTTCCTTGCAGTCCCTTTAAATAAAACAGTACATGTGGGGCATTGTGGGAGCTCCCAACATGACTTGCACTTCCTGTTTTGTAGAAGAGGATCGTGCAGGGAGGAGTGAGGTAACTGGCTACATTTTTCTTTCTTTATGGGGTTTCAGGGTGGGTGCAGCAATGGGGATAGTCAGAGAGGTGGCATCAGTTAGCAGGCGGCCCCATTGGGTTGGCTCCGCATACCAAAAACAACGGATTACTGGTCCAGGCTTGTTTTGAGAACTTCTAAACTATTTCACAAAGTTACTCATGGCTGAACTGGACTTGTAGTTAGGTTATTTCCCATGGTGTTTAATCTGTGATTTATTGGTGTATTAATTTCATTTCTAGCCCGTTCTTTCTCTGACGTTGCTGTATGGTTCCCATATGGTTTCCACTGTACAGGAAAACTGCATCATGCTACCATTCTCTAGCCCTTCTCTATCACTTCTGGTCCTGATCCGGAAAAAAAAATTGCAACAAAGTCCTGTTGAAATGAATAGGACTTCACAATAGCATACAGGATATTGTTTTAACCATGATTGCTTTCTATATAATGAGATTTTACATTTTTTTAAAAAAAGGAATGGGACATGTTATGTATGATTAATATGCCAGTGATTTTAACAGGAAATATAGTGAAAGCCTGAGTAGATTTAATTAGAAGCACGTCCCACTGAGTTTGGTGTCACTTTGGTGAATTTAGGATTGAGTATATAATAACTTTCTCTTTCTATCAGGTCTATTGTTTCTTGTCATATTACAGGAAATAAACTGTTGCTCTCTCTTTTTCAGATAATCCTTGAATACAGGTGGGCCCCCATATCCACGGATTCGCTATCCACGGTTTCAGTTATCCACGGATCGTGGGGACCCCCCCCCCCCCAGGCTTTTACTTTTTTCCCAGTAAGCTTTGTTTCTTCCTTAAAGAAACAGGAGAAGCAGCCTCTGGCTGCTTATTGCAGGCAAGTAGAACAAGACTAAGTCCTAGAGAGGCTCTGCAAGGTTAACAGAAACCTTGCAGAGCCTCTCTAGGACTTAGTCTCATTCTACTTGCCTGCAATGGAGGCTGTTTCTGTTTGTTTTAAGGAAGAAACAAAGCTTGCTGAAAGAAAAATAAGAGCTAGGGGGATGAGCATGCCTGCCCGCAGGGGAGGCAGGGCACGGGGCCCTCAGGAAACCATGGAGGGGGTATTCACTCTTATCCATGGTTTCAAGTA
Source organism: Plestiodon gilberti rubricaudatus (assembly GCA_026170595.1). Classification (NCBI taxonomy): domain Eukaryota; kingdom Metazoa; phylum Chordata; class Lepidosauria; order Squamata; family Scincidae; genus Plestiodon; species Plestiodon gilberti. The sequence goes on from JANXHW010000001.1 coordinate 191,420,233, forward strand.
TCCACGGAGGGGCCTGGAACATATCCCCAGCGGATATTGGGGGAATACTGTATTAGGGCTAAGATGAATATTTTCAGTGCCCAATAAGGTCTCATGAAAGAGTCCCCAAAGCGTACCTTTTTTTTTACATTTGTTCAGTGCTGTTCACAACCTCAATTGGCTGCTTCAACCTAGGATTTTTGTTGCATGTTTTAAAGTGGGCTTTCCTCTTCCTAGTAAGTATGACATTCAGCCAGTCAGATATAGACACATAATAACATCAGTGAGGGAAAATGTACCTAATTCAGTGCAGCTCAGTACTGTTCCTGAAGCATTTCTCTTACACTTACAGCCCAATTGTATTCTCCCCTTCCCCCCCCCCCCGCTGGTGCAACTATGCCAAAAAAGAGCATGCTGTATCCAGCAGGGAGGGGGGGGAAATCGGGAGACTTTGGAAGTCTTTACCCCTACGTAAGCTTCCCTTTACCCCTACGTAAGCTTCTCGCTCTACAGTGGGTCTCCTCGAACCTGCGCCAGCTCTTTAGCTGGTGTACGTCTAAGGAGAGAAAGGGGTGGGGAGGCTCAAAAACGTGAAGTGAGGATCCAGCATGTGCCATTACTGCCGGATCCACCCCATCCTGCAGCCTCCCCACCCCCCCATTCCTCCCCCCTCCCCAACCAGTTACTCCCCCTTCCTGTCCCCGCCACTGCCTTATCTGCTCCGGTGAGTCCAGGGAGGTCCACTGGTGTAATGTTATGAAAAACACTCCTCTATTTGGGCTAATCCCTATTAAAAAATTGAAAATGGTTAACACTACATGTCCTCCTTATAATCTTTTCAAACTAAACAACCCCAATTTCTTCAGACTCCTTTTACATTAGTCATTTTCATCTCAGTGGCCCTTTCTAATCTCTTTAAAATCTATGATACATTCTTGTTTTAGGATGCAGTTACTTTACTTTATATTTACTTTTTGTTTGTTTTTCAGTGCTTGTCATAGCCTGCGGGGTTTTTTAAAATTTCAATATATTTTATTTATCAGATGATTCCGAGAAATCTGGAAAAAAATTGATTTCTCATTGTCAAAAGGCTCTCCTGTGCCTCATAAATATTCTTTATGTCAAGATGTAATGTTTTATTGTTCAAGCCAATGCTTAAATGCAATAGATTTATGTTAATAAAGACCCCTTTTTATAGGATTACGATGATCAATTTTTCAAGGGCTTTTTTTAAAAAAACTTGGAAATTGAATGACAATCAACAAAACAAGATCTAGTTAATTTGTAATGTCAGTTTCTAGCCAGATAATTCATAGACAATGTTCACAGGGTTTTATGCTAAAACACCTAGGAATAAACAGCACTTATTGTCTCTTCTTGGTCTTTGCTCATGAACAGCAACATTTGTGAGATTTCAGACACAGATCAATACTTTAAGCTGACCTAAATCTGGGGTGGATCAGTGCCTTTCAGTAGAATACTGTAGTTATTTAAAAACTATGCACATAACTAGTGTCAATGGCAAAATGGAAGAATATAAGAACATAAGAACATAAGAAGAGCCCTGCTGGATCAGGCCAAAAGCCCATCTAGTCCAGCTTCCTGTGTCACACAGTGGCCCCACCAGATGCCTCAGGGAGCACACGAGACAACAAGATACCTGTGTCCAGTCGCCACTCCCTTGCACCTGGCACAGAGAAAACCCACTTCTAAAACCAGGAGGTTGCTTATGGCTTGTAACCTGTGATGGTCTTTTCCTCCATGAATTTGTCCAAACCCCTTTTAAAGGCATCTAGGCCAGGTGCCATCACCACATCCTGTGGCAAGGAGTTCCACAGATGAATCACACGCTGGGTAAAGAAATATTTTCTTTTGTCTGTTCTAACTCTCCCTCCACTCAATTTTAATGCGTGTCCCCTGGTTCTGGTGTTGTGCGAGAGGGAGAAGAATTTCCCTCTATCCACTCTCTCCATCCCATGCATAATTTTATAAGTCTCAATCATGTCCCCCCTCAGGCGCCTTTTTTCTAGGCTGAAAAGCCCCAGACGCTGTAGCCTTTCCTCGTAAGGGAGGTGCTCCAGCCCACTAATCATTCTGGTCGCTCTTTTCTGCACCTTTTCCAATTCAGCTATATCCTTTTTGAGGTATGGTGACCAGAACTGGACACAATACTCCAGATGTGGCCTTACCATCGATTTGTACAAAGGCATAATGATATTGGCCGTTTTATTCTCAATCCCCTTTTTAATGATCCCGAGCATGGAATTGGCCTTCTTCACAGCCGCCGCACACTGGGTCGACACTTTCATCGACCTGTCCACCAGGACCCCAAGATCTCTCTCTTGATCCGTCACAGACAACTCAGAACCCATTAGCGTATATGTGAAATTTTGGTTTCTTGCCCCAATGTGCATCACTTTGCACTTACTTACATTGAAGCGCATCTGCCATTTTGCTGCCCATTCTCCCAGTTTGGAGAGATCCTTCTGGAGCTCTTCACAATCCCTGCTGGTCTTTACCACCCGGAAAAGTTTAGTGTCATCCGCAAACTTGGCCACCTCACTGCCTATCCCCAAGTCCAGGTCATTTATGAATAAGTTGAAAAGCACCGGTCCCAAGACCGATCCTTGGGGCACACCGCTTTTCACCTCTCGCCATTGTGAAAATTGCCCATTGACTCCCACTCGCTGTTTCCTGGTCTTCAACCAGTTCCTAATCCACAAGAGGACCTGCCCTCTTATTCCCTGACTGTGGAGTTTTCTCAGGAGCCTTTCATGAGGGACCGTGTCAAACGCCTTCTGAAAATCCAGATATATAATATCCACGGGTTCGCTCGCATCCACATGCCTGTTGACCTTTTCAAAAAATTCTAACAGGTTTGTGAGGCAAGACTTCCCCTTGCAGAAGCCATGCTGACTCTCCCTCAGCAGAGCTTGTTCTTCTATGTATTTTAAGATTTTATCCTTAATGAGACTTTCCACCATCTTCCCTGGAACAGATGTTAGGCTGACCGGCCTGTAGTTCCCCGGGTCCCCCCTCCTTCCTTTTTTAAAGATTGGCGTGACATTAGCTATCCTCCAATCCTCTGGCACAGTGGCCGTTTTAAGGGACAAGTTGCATATTTTGGTCAAGAGGTCAGCAACTTCATTCTTGAGTTCCTTCAGAACTCTTGGGTGGATGCCATCCGGGCCTGGTGATTTATTGATCTTTATTTTGTCAATTAAGTCTGAGACGTCTTCTCTTTTAACCTCTATTTGACTTAATTCTTTAGTCAGGGGAGACCGTTCCGGCAGCGGTATTTGCCCGAGGTCTTCTGCCGTGAAGACAGATGCAAAGAACTCATTTAATTTCTCTGCAGTCTCCAAGTCCCCTTTTATCACCCCTTTCTCTCCCTCACCATCCAGCGGACCCACCGTTTCCCTGGCAGGTTTCCTGCTTCTAACATATTTGAAGAAGCTTTTATTATTCCCTTTTATGTTGCCTGCCATACGTTCCTCAAAGTCTTTCTTGGCCTCCCGTATCATCTTTTTACATTTCTTTTGCCACAGTTTGTGCTCCTGTTTATTTTCCTCATTAGGGCAAGACTTCCATTTACGGAAGGAAGCTTCCTTGCCTTTTATAGCCTCCTTAACTGTGCTTGTTAGCCATGCCGGCATCCTCCTGGACTTGGTCGAGCCCTTCCTCCTTTGTGGGATACACTCCCGCTGGGCCTCTACGACTGTTGTTTTAAACAGCCTCCATGCACTCTGGAGCGATTGGACTCCTTTTACCTTCCCTTTCAGCTTTTTCTTAACTAGTCTTCTCATTTTGGGGAAGTCTGCCCTTCGGAAGTCAAGGGTTTTCGTGTCAGATTTGCTCGGCACTCTCCCTCCGACATGCATGGCGAAACAGATCGCAGCATGGTCACTGTTCCCCAACGGTTCGGTAACATTTACCTCCCTGACCAGATCTTGAGTGCCACACAATATCAAGTCCAGAGTCACCTGTCCTCTGGTCGGTTCCGTGACAAGCTGCTCTAAGGCACAGTCATTTAACATATCCAGAAATCCAGTCTCTCTTTCATGACCTGAGCATGAATTGACCCAGTCGATGTGAGGATAATTGAAGTCCCCCATGACTACAACCCTGTCTCTCGTTGACACCTCCCTGATTTGCTTCCTTATTTCAAGGTCCCCTTCAGGTTTTTGATCTGGAGGACGGTAGCATGCCCCTACTATTACATCACTCTTGGAGCCTGGTAATCTAACCCACAGTGATTCTACGGAGGAGTCAGAGCCCCCCTCCAGCTCTACTCTGGTGGATTCTACCCCCTCTTTGACATAGATGGCCACCCCACCTCCAACACGCCCCTCTCTGTCCCTCCTATAGAGTTTATATCCTGGAATTGCAGTATCCCACTGGTTCTCCGCATTCCACCAGGTTTCTGTTATACCTACTATGTCAATGTTTTCCCTAGCCACCAAACATTCCAGTTCTCCCATCTTTGCCCGTAGACTTCGGGCATTTGCATAAAAGCACTTATATACCTGGTCCCCCAAGAAGGGCTGCATGTTTGCCCCTTTATTCCTGCAGCCTTCTGTTTTGCTAGACTGGCTGTCATGTCCCATCACGCTACCACTCCCAATTCTTATTCTGTTATTACTTGATTGTTCCCCATCCTCTGCACCCTCATTCCCGAGGAATGAGGAGTCCCGAACCGGATGCCCCTCGGCTCCTGTCGGCTTTCCCCCAGGAGTCAGTTTAAAAGCTGCTCTGCCACCTTCTTAATGTTACGCGCCAGCAGTCTGGTTCCGTTTTGGTTCAAGTGAAGCCCGTCCCTCTTGTACAGGCCCGGCTTGTCCCAAAACGTTCCCCAGTGCCTAACAAACTTAAACCCCTCCTCCTCACACCAGTGTCTCATCCACGCATTGAGACCCCTGAGCTCCGCCTGCCTAGCTGTCCCTGCGCGTGGAACAGGTAGCACTTCTGAGAACGCCACCTTTGGGGTCCTGGATTTGAGCTTCCTACCTAGCAACCTAAATTTGGCCTCCAGGACCGCCCGGCTACATTTCCCCACGTCGTTGGTGCCAACATGCACCACAACCGCTACCTCCTCCCCAGCACTCTCTACCAGCCTATCTAGACGAGAGGTGATGTCCGCAACCTTCGCACCAGGTAGGCAAGTCACCGTGCGGTCCTCACATCCGTCACAGACCCCCCTTTCTATGTTCCTGACTATAGAGTCACCCACAACAAGAAGCCCCCTTCCCCCTCTCCCCAGAGGAGTATCCATAGTGCGACTGGATACGGGCCCATCACCTGAAGAAGGGGTCCCCACTGTGGGATTGTTTCCCTCTTTTCCAGAGCAATGTCCTCCAGCCCTGAGACTCCCTTCCCTGGCAGCTGAAGTGCTGGCCAACTGAGGGTAGGACGATGCCTCCACGTCCCTAGAAGTCTCACCCTGGTTCCTCTCTACCTGTCTCTGCTTCTCCAGGTCAGCAACCGTGGCTTCAAGGGAGCGAACCCGTTCCCTGAGAGCCTGGAGCTCTTTGCACCGAGCACACACCCATGACATGTGCCCAAGAGGCAGATAGTCATACATGTGACACTCAGTGCAAAACACTGGATAGCCCCCACCCTTCTGCTGGCTGTCTGACTGCATAGCTTTTTTTGTAAGTTATGGGTTTAAAACAGTTTGGGTACCTTAATGTTATTGGAGCTCTCCTCTCTTCAAGGGACGTGCCGGGCAGTGTGTGGGGCCTGGCTTCCTCGCCCCGCTGCTGAACTCGCTGTGTCTTTTTTTATCTTGCCACTTTGTCCCCGTGAGCCACTTCGTTCCCGTGAGGCCACTCGCTGCTCCTGAAAGGGCTCACTCGCAAACCAGCCCCAGATTTAAACTGTTGTGTAGCTCCTCCCCCTGCCTACCTGAAAGTTTGAAAAGACTGGCCTCTAAGGGGGGCAGGGCCTGATGTGGTTTACTGGCAGGAAATTCCTGTTGCTATTGTTCCTGCTGCTGCCTCAATTTACATCTGACCTACTCAGCTGGCAGGAATGTGTGTTGCTATGGTTTCTGAGTCACCCTAATTTACCATGTGGCCTTCTATACCATGCGGTCTGTATGTTTTAAACTGTAGGTTTTAAATTCTGCTTAAGTTTAACTCTGCTTAAGGTGCAGTTTAGCTTGCTTTCTCCCCTTCTTTTAGCCTCCTCTTGTTTTGTTTTAGGCTCCTACTCTAAAGTAGACTCAGGTCTCTGCCCTGGGCTTTTTACTCTCGAGTAAACACTGGTTTTACTCAGAGTAGACCTGTTTAGATTTGGACTGCAATTCTCTTTAGAATCAGCTGTAGAATCTACTCAGAGTAGACCTGTTTAGATTTGGACTGCAATTTTCTTTAGAACCAGCTCCCAGGCTTGTCCAGTTTCTGCCCCTGTCTTTTAGATAGGTGCTTGTTTGTGTTTTGAATCTATTTAATTTCCCACCTAGCTTCTGTGCCTGTGTCCTAGCTACTGGACCTTACAATCCCCCTCCTCAGGTTATATTTAGTTCTACTTAAGCTAGGCTTAGTTCCTAGCTAGGCTTAGTTCTATCTTAAGTTTAAGGTAGCTTAAGGTAGCTTTAACCAAGTCCTTTACAGTTAATGGTAAATTAAAGTTAGACAAAGCTGCACAATTGAGAGAGTTCACTTACCTTCTCCTTGCTTACCCTCTCCTCGCCCAGCTGCTTAACTCGCTGTGTCTTTTTTTATCTTGCCACTTTGTCCCCGTGAGCCACTTCGTTCCCGTGAGGCCACTCGCTGCTCCTGAAAGGTAAATATTATCTTCTGCTCAAAAGCCAGTCGTGTCCAACTCTAGGGTGTGGTGCTCATCTTCGTGTCTAAGGCCATAGAGCCAGCGCTGACCGAAGACGCTTCCGTGGTCATGTGGCCAGCATGACTAACGGAACGCTTTTACCTTCTTGCCACAGCGGTACCTATTTATCTACTTGCAATTTGTTGCTTTCGAACTGCTAGGTTAGCAGGAGCTGGGACAGGAGATGGGAGCTCACTCCGTCCCATGGCACTTGGGTCTCGAACTGCTGTCCTTCCGTCCTCCTGGTTTGCAGTTCAGCATCTTAACCACTAAGCCGCCGTGGCCCCTTACCTACAAAGAACACACACCCCAAATAGGAGAAAAGTCCATTGCATTTTCAAAGCCACACAGAATAGTTGAGAGTGAGTGAGTGAGTGAGTGAGTGAGTGAGTGAGTGAGTGAGAGAGAGAGAGAGAGAGAGAGAGAGAGAGAGAGAGAGAGAGAGAGTTTCCAGCTCTTTTATCTATCACAAGATAAAAGTCCATTTGGGAGCTGTAGAGATAACATATGATTCTGACAATATTAGTCGCTCTTAAATGCCTCTAGTGTCCCAGACAGCAGGGAATATCCTGGGAGATCACTCAAAATGCAATGACATAGATTATTTATGGGCTTTCTGTAGTATTTGTCTTTTCTGTCTCTGAGAGTTCAGAAACTTTGATTTCATACACTAGAGAAATCTGCAGAAGCAACCAAAATGGAATTACAGTGAAAGATTTCTTCTTTCCTGATTTTGTTTGGCTAAATCTCCCCAAAGTATTCACATAAACCATGCTTATAAAACAGTATGATTTTAAAATATGTTGTTACTCGTCCTGAGCCTTTGGGATAGGGCAGGCGAGAAATAGGAATAAAGTGTTAAAAAAAGGAATATAAAAATTCCTGAAGCGTTCTGGCAGATACAGTACCAGCATTTATGTTTTCCCTTGAGTGTTTGTGAAGGCATCTGAAAATGTCACAGGATCAGCATCTTAACTGACAGAATTTCCAAAAGTGATCACTGGGGAAAACTAAACATAGAACAGACACTTTAAGTAATATAGGAACTGGAGTGTCTGGCTGTTGTTGCACACAGTAGTTTGACCTCTCTTTTTGGTCAAACGCAAGGCTGCTATATTTCCATGAACAATTCTATAATAAATGCAGAGGCTTCAGACCAATCTGCAGATTTTTTGACACTCAGGTAGCAAAGCTGAAGAAAATAGCCATGATTTTTTAATCTACAGATTTCTTCTTGGATGCAATACCAAGGCAAAACTAGAATTAATAAAGAGAAGACAGTAGAAATAGTTTGTTCTTCCCTCTTTACATGTGCTTAATAAAAAAAATGGTAGTCCCACTGGCGTCACTGCAGGGGGGGCGGAGCTCTTAGTTCCGCCGCGGTCAGACCCTCCGTTACACAGGAGCACGAAGCGCCCCCGCCCCCTCGCCTTTGGAGCCACTCAAGTCAGTGAAAGCACCGACTTGAATGGCTCCAAAGGTGAGGGGGTGGGGGGCGCTTCGTGCTCCCGTGTAATGGAGGGTCTGACCGCGGCAGAACTTAGAGCTCCACCCCCCCTGCAGTGACTCCAGTGGATAGTCCTATTTTTATTTTATTTTTTGTATTTGGTACATGGGACAGCAAATAAGAATGGCATCCCCCCATTTACATTCTGAAATAATATAGTCCATTATCATATTGCCTCAGTTTTCTACCACATCACTCTGCTGCATGTGTAGACCAGGGCTTACTGGGTTCATAGCTGCCTATGTTTCTTGTAGGGTTAAATATAGGAGCATGCCACAACACTGGTAATGAAGAGTTCAGGTCTTCGTTGAATTGAATCTTGTAATACATCTTACTAGCTCTAGAGTACTTTAAGATACAATATTTGAACACTGAAATAGTTTTGTAGATACCTATTATAAATTCAGGGTTGGCCCATTCATGACACCAATTGAGATGGTGACCTCAGGCAGCAGATTGGCAACGGCATCTGCCTCTGCGCACCCACCCATCTCCACTGTTCTTTGTCTTCCTGCTTCTGAATTTTGAGAGAGAGAGAGAGAGAGAGAGAGAGAGAGAGAGAGAGAGAGAGAGAGGAATGAAGCAGAAAGAAATGTGAAGGAGATGAGAATGGTGGACAAGGGCATCACTCTCCTATCTTCCACACTTCCTCTTCCACTCCATTCTCCTCTTCCTTTTGGAATCCAGGGAGTGAGAGAAGGGGTAGCATAGCTGGCAACCGGTACACTTCCAGGTAAGTGAAGACCAGTGGCATACTAATGGGGGCCGGCAGTACAGGGTCCTGGGTACCACACCTCAGGGAGTACAATGCAGCAGTGGAGAAGGAGGCGGCAAGTGGCCATATCGCCTACCTTTTTCGTAGCAGCAGCCTCCAGTCTCCAACAAAAAAAAAGTGGCGCTTTTTTCTTCTGGAGATTGAAGGTGGCGGCAGTGGCAAAAAAAAGCAGGCAATGTGGCCACCTTTGCTCCTCAGCTGGGGAGCAACTGGTGGGGGCCTGGGGAAACCAGAGGGCTTGGGGGAGACCAGGCAGCAGTGGCAGAGGAAGGGATGGTGAGCGGCCACATCGCCTACCTTTTTTGTCGCCACCGCCTCCAGCTGCAAGAGGGGTGTGACAGAAGCCATGGGAGGTTCCAGAAGCTTCTAAGAAGCTGCTGCTGCAATTGATCTAACTGCTTGCTGCGGTGGCTTCTGGCACCCCCTTGCTCCTCAGCTGGGGGCTGGGGGAGCGACCAGAAGAGGGCACATACATAAAAGCATTTTTTTTTGCTTTAAAAAAAAAAAAAACCAAAGAGTGACCACTTCCAGGGGTGATGTCAATTCTGAGAGGTGATAACGGTTACAAGGGCTTAACTCTGGTTGGCCTTCTGGTTCGTCCCCCACCACAGCATGCAGTTCACACTCTGTTGGTGCAGCTGCATGCTATAGCATGGTGTGTGTGTGTGGGGGGGGTAGGATTAGGCTGTTAATAATGTTTGTAGTACATAAATGATGCAATCAATGAGAGACAGTGTCTATATTAGCACACACAACTTGAACTCCCTTAATATGTCATTGTGACCGACATTTTTACAAATACAACATTACTTTGGCAACTTTCTTCTTGCCTTGATTTATAGATTTAAATATTAGGGTGTCTGCAAATACACACCTGTATTCATATCTCAGGCACATTCCAAAAACAGCATGAATTTTCAAGCCTAAATTGTGCCTTTGGACAGGACTACTAACTGAGAAAAATCCTTTAGTACCTAACCTTGCTCAACATATTTTACCTTTTGTTGAAAACAACATTTGAGCTGCTGAATGGATCAATGAAAATTGATTTTTGCATAGTAAGCAGTAGCGAACAATTGTCTAAAGGGGGATATAGTCTTAGGAGCAATAGAATGGTATATGTTTTTATCAATAATTGGCAGTTTATATATCAGGAAAGATCACTTAAGACTACAGAAACAGTAATGAGAGAATGTTTAATCCTGTTTACAGCTTCTGTCTGAAACAAGTTGTTAACTTTCACTTGAATAACGTATTTTATGCTATATGACAGAGTCTAGTTTAGTAGTGAAAGGTCAGTATTAAAAAGAATGGTCCTGAGCAAACAGGAGAGAGGGAAATGCTTTTCTCACTTTTTCCGGTATCTACACACCAACCTTTCACTTTCCTTGTTCTATCCCTGTCCTTTTCCCTTAAAACTGTGAAATGCAGCTTTTGCCATATAGTGCCTTCTCTTTGGGAAAGCAACACTGCAGCTCTCTAGTGACTTTAAATGCTAGAAAAGGAACCTAAGGACCCAGTCCTAACTAAATTCCCCATCACCGATGCAGTCAAGCCAGAAGAGCACGTGGTGTATCCAGTGGCGTTTCTGAGGTTGGGGCCCGACCGTAAATCGTGCCCCGTCCTAGTACCGCGTTTAGGCACTGGAGCGAGGAGGCCCCGCCCCCTCGCCGACGGAGCCATTCGCGCAGCGAAGCCGATCGGGCAGGGAGTCTCCTGCCTGATCGGCTTTGCTGCGCGAATGGCTCCGCGGCGAGGGGGCGGGGCCTCCTCGCTCCAGTGCCTAAATGTGGTACTAGGACGGGGCACGACTTACAGTCGGGCCCCAACCTCAGAAACGCCACTGGGTGTATCCTGTAGGGTGAGCAGTCTCAGAGGTCTCCTCAAGGTAGGGGATATTTTGTTCCCTTACCCCGGGACAAGACTCTGCTGCCCCTATAGATCTCCTCATATCTTCGTCAGCTCTTTTGCTGGCACAAGTCCATGTCTTGTGAGGGGGGACAGGGACTGGGGTGGGTTAGGATCCAGCACGTGCTGGTGCTGGTGAGATCTTCCCCTCCCTCTTGTAATGTTCTTTTCAGAGCTCTTTGGGTGGAAAGTAGGCACTCCAGGATGGGGGCAGACAAAACGTTTCATGAAACTTCCCTTCCTTCATACATAGCTTTTGACCACTTCATCATGTCTTATGGGATCGATGGTAATGGTGGTCACATTCTGGTCAGCATCATTTCCTCCCCACAAATTTCCAGAGGGAGGACAGGAAGCACTGTTTCATGCCAATACCATGTCAAGACATGGCATCATCATGAAACAATCACAGTGAGTACAATGCCCCCCCCTCTCTGGAACCTTCTGGAAAGGAAACATGGCAGCTCTCAGCAACTGGGGGTATGATTGCTGCCTTCGGTAGGTTCACCTGACACTTCACTCCTGTTTATGACCCCTACCTGCCAAATTGCAGAACTGTCCCATCTATCTTCACACAGTCCAAACAGAATGACAAGAGGAATTTTGGCTCCACCGAAAACACACTCTTTCCCCTGAAAAGGGCTACTGGCTTCCTATTGGAGAAACAATGGAGGCAGAATAATGATTAAGAGGCAGTATAGAAGCAATTTAGCTGACAAAATTAGATGGAGACTGACTGCAGTAATAAAACATGGAGCTGGTGCACGGTGGCATCCCAACTTGAGGAAAACACACGCTACTGATTCTGATTCCAAGACTGGGGTGAGAAACTGTATGGAAAAAATGGTAAAGGTGGGAAAGAACAAAAGAACCTGGAGCTAAGCCAGAGTTTTCTATCAAGTTGTTATAGCAGATTGAAAATCTTTGACCTCTGATTGCTTGCTTCAGTGAGGACGGATCATTTGGCTTTGGTACAATGATGACCTATTAATGCTGTAATGTTATTGATTTTTATGTTGTTTAGAGATCATTGGTTGCCTTGCACTTGATACAAAGCAGGATACAAATACCTGAATAAATAACATAATAGCCCTTGTATTTACTGTTGTTTGAATTCATCATTAATTTATTTCCACGTTCCACCAATTCGTTAAGACTACTGGTTGTTACAACAACAGAACATTACTTCCCTGTTCTCTTAAAACAGGAGGGGAAACCTTGCTGTTTCTTCCTGCCAGCGGTGGAACCACAGTGGAGCACATGGAGCAGGAGCTCCAGGCGCTCGATCGCGGGCGGGCAGCAAGATTGCGGGGAGGGGGAACTCACCCTCTCCCGAAGAGCAGCGTCGTGTCTGGGCCCTCCCTCCCTCCCTGGACCAGGTTTGGCTCCGAAATGAAAGCAAAACGGGTGGGGGGGGCGTGTCGACGCGACACGACGCTGGCCCCGCCCCCACACACCCGGGCGCCCTCCCGGCGCCTGTTGCCTCTGCTTCCTGCTTCTGTATAAATCAGATCAGTTAAGAGCATGAAGCAGGATATTTTTATGCAGCAGGTCCTTCACTCAAAGTTTGCTTGGAGAAGTTCTTCCTTCGTTCCATAGTCAAATGAACACATTTTTTTAATTAAATAAATTTTAAAGCATCTACGAATGCATTTTTTAAATCTACAATATCTGCATACCATTTTTCAACCATAATTGTTCTCAAAATGGTTAATTTTACCAACATCTGATTTGTGGCTTGCATGGTCGCTGTATTTTTAGTTTTAGTTTTGACTGTTTAACAGCCCAGTCCTATCCCCTGCCACCAGTGCAGATGAATCCTTGCCAAAAAGGCACATGCTGCATCCTATGGTGGGGAGGGGAGTGACCTGGTGAACAGGAGTAAGCAAAAATCATTTTTACTTACCTCCACATAAGCCCTGGGGTCTCCTCGGACATACCCCACCTATTTTGGTGGCTTATGTCCAAGGAGGGGAAAGGGGTGGGGAGATTTGCAAAAGAGAGGATAAGATCCAGTGTGCACCATGGCCATTGGAACCACCTCCTCCTCCCTGCCCCCAGGTTTCTCCTCCTCTCCATCCAGAAATGGCCGCATTCCTCCCACGCCCTCCCCATCCCTCCCACCTCTGCCTTACTTGGTGCCAATGGACAATGCACTGGTGGCCTCATTGTGCTCACTTGCGCTCAGCAAGCATTATGACATTGCACGATGCATGCTGGATCCAGTTGCTTCTGCCTGGATTTCTGACACTTCTGCTTATCTGTGCCACGCAGCCACCTAGACTTGAATGAAAACTTCTAAGTGTTTCTCTAGATGTTGAGTCGCACTGGGAAGTATCTTCACAGAGAGACAACACTCCTACTCAGGTTAAGCTTTCAGCGTACACCGATGTAAACAGAAGAGTTAAGTACATACTCAAATCTCACCCATTGTAATCAATAGGACTTAAAAGTACTCATCCTTGATTGTATTGTGTCCCAGAGTTCTTGTATAGATGTAAAATGCATCATGATGTACGTAGCATAGGTCATTCCTATAAAACTAATAACAGTTGTGGATCAAGTAGCATTAATATTCATGAAGCAGCAAGCAAGATACTGAGGATTTTGCAATCAGTACGGGCAAACATTGACCCTCCCCTTCATGGCTGGCCCAGGCACGAGGCCATCTGATGTGACTTACATCAGCATCAGATGATGGGGGCTGAGGGGGCAGCAGTTTGGGGTGCTAAGACCCCGAGTCTGCTGCTGCCTTCCTCCAGCCCACCCACCACAGATACATACAAGTCACACCGATCTGCTTTCCACTCACTCAAGCAGGAATTGGATCATCCGCTTCCTTACTGTGCTCTGTCACGCAGTTTTCACAAATCCAGAAGTTAGGGACCGTCTGAACAAAGCAAGAGCTCCTTTGTTCATGTGGTCACTTTAAATAAAACCGGAAGTCCTGCTCTTCCGAGTTTGTGAAAACCGCACAACGGAGCACAGTAAGGGACCTCAGCAGAGGAGGCAGCACTGGACCCGCGATGGAGTCAGGTGGTGTCCCTGGAATGGATTCACCGCCCTTGCTTACATTTATCTTTCGGAATGGGACATTAAGCCTGGTGTAATAAGAGGCAAAACTCCTGGTAAGGTATTGATGGACGTTGTCCAAAAAGCTAAATAGCCAACAAGAGAGTATCATGAGCAGCAATAAAACAGTGAGGTACAGAGGCAATTATAGCGAACTGACAAGAGTTCATCTCTTTACACACAAACTGTTTAATTGTGAAGGCAAGATAGAAAGGAAAGAGATGAATCATATTTTAAAAGAACCATCCAAAATTGGAATTATAGAAGAATGTGGTAAAACAGCATGGGCACGTTGATGCTGAAAATTTTGAGACAGACAGATGAATCCCCTGGGAATTGGAAGGGGGAGGGAGGGGGATAAAAAGTGATGTGCATTAATAGGGAATTCTTCTCTTGTTGATTTGAGATGGCAGTAGGACCTCTTCAGAGGGGATACAAAGGAATCTCTTGCCTTCAGGAAGACAGGTGGATTACAGCCTCATTTCCAGCCTGGGGCAGTGCTTGGCAAGGAACACCAAAGACTCAAGACTTAATGCCAATGATGCTCAGAGATAGGATAAACTTTCATTACAGTAAGGGATTTACAGCTGCATACAGGAAGAGTTTACTGGGTACTATTTCAGGAGAAAAGTGAACACATGGTGTGGTATGATTGGACTGAAGTTGCGCAAAGGAGAACAAGATCTCAGGAGCAAATTACTATACCCCCTTTCTTTATGGTAATGTCAGTGAAACACCTAGCATTTCACTGAGTTTGCCCTGCCGCCGCAGGCACACCAGCACAGAGGCGATTATGCAGCCTCTTGATTGGCTAGCGCCTCAGGTTGGGGCGCGGTTGAGGGAGGGAACCAGCCAGTGTTTTTGCCTGGCCCTCAGTTGGCATCTTTTTCTTCAAGCCCCTCCCTATATTGCAGTCTGGGCTTAGCTAGTTGCTCTTTATGGGGTCCGGGTAGGATTTTTTTATTTTATTTTTTGCTGTCAGCCGGATTGGCACTTGGCTGGTGTTTTTTTTTTTTATCTACCTCAGACTGTCTTTTGGGACCAGAGTTGTAGTATTAGTTTTTCGGCCACTTTGGCAGATGGCGTGTGGGTTGGGTACGTAGGGCGTGAGGGTTCAGGAGGTGAGCCAGGACTGCTCAGACGACACTTGACCGGGTTGGTGAGGCTGGCTGGCAAGCCCCCTGGCTGGAATATGCGAAGACCACCACATAGCTTGGTCTGTGGGAATCTACACTGTTCCGCTGCCTTGACCCTTTGGGGTTGGCTGTGATAGGCTCCTTCGGTCAGTAACCAAGGGTGGCTTGGAGTCAGACTGTTGACGCCCATTTAAGATCTGGGGGAGTGGTTAGGACCATTTCCCCCGTTTAGTGCCCACATGCCTTGGGGTGTAAACTAGATTAAGTTAGGTTTTTACCCCTCTGCAGGTTCTGATATTTTAAATAAAGTGGCACTTTCTCCAAACAAGCCTCTCTCTCTCTCTCTCTCTCTCTCTCTCTCTCTCTCTCTCTGACCTGACCAGGAGTTTCCTTTAATAGCTATTTCTCTTTCCACAATCACTGCCACAAAAGCTTGTTCCTTGTATTTAGAACTTCCAAATGAGTTTGCATAGACTCATAACCTAAATGCCCTTCAGATCACAGCTTTAAACCAGGTGATAATTATCCACAGTTTAAAGCAGCTTTGGCACTAATGACAACCGCAACACTATGTACCGGTACTGTAGTTTCTTTAACAAAGAATGAAGCACCACCAGATCTTAAACACACATTCAGCTTAAGGTAAGTATGAATATGAACCAATTGTCCTTGCTAATGACTCATACATGCTTAAGTTCATGTGTCTCTGACTGTGATCCTATAGTTTTTGGTAAGGAAGCCACCGAGGGTTGGAAAGAAAAATTGTGAGCGTAAATGAGTGACATGGTTAATCACCCGATGCTCTCTCCAGCAGCTTGCTGGTCTGATACTATTTATTTATCACATTACAACCTCTGGCTAAATTCCTTTCACAATTTTAAAAGTTACGCCAATACATGAAATGCACTCCCTTTTTAGGTGGTCATTAACTTCACACTGGCAGAAGCATGTGGTCACTTCTTTAATTGCTTATTTGTTTACATAGAAAATCAATTAGCGTGCCCCCCTGTGGATTTCTTACCTTTTTCTTCTTCTAAGAACTCTCATCAACAAAAGTATTGATGCAGACAGCTCTAGATGTCCATGAATTCCCACACATTGGGGGAAGTCTCCAGGATGATGGAGAGAGTGCCAAGCTAATCAATCAATATAGTGTAAGTATGCAGGGAATCTCAGTTGTGGAGCTCAGGCTGCATCAATGTGCCTTAAGCTCACCCTTAAAACTAATATTAATCATCATCAGCCATTTAGAAGCTAGAGGGAAGGCTTGTGCCAGGGGAAATGTAGAAACACTGATTGCTTTTCTGCATAGCACCTGAAGGATAAGGACAGCTGCCTTTCTAAATAGATACATGAGGTTATCGTTCTTAACAATTATTATTTACAGTTTGCCTGAAACCAAGCTTCCTCAGCAAAGT
This sequence comes from Plestiodon gilberti rubricaudatus, assembly GCA_026170595.1. Lineage (NCBI taxonomy): Eukaryota > Metazoa > Chordata > Lepidosauria > Squamata > Scincidae > Plestiodon > Plestiodon gilberti. Next base: position 191,436,856 of record JANXHW010000001.1, read on the forward strand.
TAACTGGGGAGAAGTGTGTTCAAACCTTTTACTCGGTCATCTGAGGCTCTGAAATAGCATGGTTATATTGTTAAGCAATGGAATACAGCAGGTGTTGGAGCACAGGGCATTGCTTATACTTCTGCTACTAGGCCCTGTCGTCATAACAATTTGGGCAGCCCAATCCAATCTAAATCCCCGCGCAGCGATGAAGCGGCACCAACATGGTGTCTGTTGCATTCCGTGGGGGAGTTTTGGCCTTTGGAGGCCTCCTCGGCGTAAGGGGACATTTGTTCCCTTGCCCTGGGGTAGGCCTCCACTGTCCCCATGGGTCACCTCGGACCTGCGCCAGTGATATTACTGCATGCTCCCATGAAATCTGCATGCTCCCATGAAGGAAGATCGGGCCCAGGAAGAGGGCTAGGATTCGTCAGGCACTGCTGCTGCCAAACCCGCCTCCTTCCTGGGCCTGATCTGCCCTCTTCCCCATCACTGCCCTGTTCCACCCACCATCTGCCCCATTCCACCTCTCCCCGCCTCCCTCCAACCCTATATGCAGTCTTATCTGTGGCAGGTGGCAGTCTGTCACCACTCAGAATCGACTGCTCACTGTTTCCAGCAGTGACCAGCCTACTTTAGCCTACCCCTCAATATCCAGCATCCAATCAGATATTCAAATTGACGCACAAGCCTTGTGCACTGGGCAGGACTGGGAAAAGGCAACCCCACTTCAACCAAGAGGCTGAGGACTGAGACTCACTATAATTGTCTTCACAATAACAAAATAAGGTTCAAGATGTTCTCTGAGCGAGAGCTTGTATAGATGATATACTTTTCTTCTTTCAACTAACATTTTAATACACGCTAAAAATGAGCCCCGAATTAGATGACTGATCTCTTAAGGATGAAATAGAACCTACGGCTGTGGAATTGGGATACAATGAAGAGAACTATCTTGTGGAAAACTTTAACTATCCCGACACTGGAAAATGCAATTAAAAATGTAGAATACCATACAAAAGCAGAAAAAGTGAGCTAGTTAACACACCTGGTATGCAAAATTAGAGTTCTTTAAGAGTAAGGGCACAATCCTGCGCAACAATCCGGAGGTGGAGCGAGCATGTTTGCGATGACGTGCGAGTAAGGGCGGCCAGTGCAGAGGCCAGCCGCCCTCACTCCGCCGCCGGATCGCCCATGCGGCCGCCGGAGGAGGTAAGTGCAGCTCTGGCGGGCTGTCTGGGAGGTGAGGGAGGCCGGGGGTTGGCAGATTTGGCCCAAGGGGGGAGAGACAGCGGCTGCCATATCCCCGTCCCCTTCCCGGGCCGGATCCACTGTTACACAGCCTACTCAGACTTCGCCAGCTAAATAAGTGGCGGAAATCTGAGGCCCATTGGGGCCTCCCCACGCTACACCCGGGGGAAGGGAACAAACGTCCCCTTCCCCCGAGGAGACCTCAGGGAACAGGGATAGGATCCAGCGGGTGGCGTGGGCTGCTGCCCAGATACTTGTTAGGATTGGGCTGCCCATCTGTGATCCAAAAACCCCATACGAGAGATAACTCCCACTGACTGCCATACTGCAGAGTAAATATGCTTAGGATATGTATTTGTATTTCCGAGCATTTTCAGGCATAAACTGGAGGTTTTGGCTTACACTGGTCATTATCAGAGCACAGTGATTATTCTGGACTAAGTAATCCAGAGCAAAACCTGTCAATATCTTGTCTACATCTTAGGTATTGAGGATTGCATTCTAGTTCTTGAGAATGGTTTATTCTTTGGAAAGTCTCTTCCTCCACCCCCTTCACACATCCCCACACACAATTCTGCCATCCACATGCCTCAGTAGTATTGATATTCCCAAGCTAATTTGACAGGGTGTGCAGATGGCGATGGCAAGATGTGCCCATAATAAGTTTGAAAATGAAAACAGAACATGTGAGCTAATAAGGGTGCTGCTGTTGCCGGGGCATGGGCAGGGGTGGGCAGGGGAAGCTGGATGAATTGCAGACAGTTAAAACTGCCGGTCATTGACAGCCTCACTTTAGCAAAGCGCACCTGAGGGAGCAAGACAACAACTTACGGTACTTTCAGCTGCACACATGCAATTCCCAATGGTTTTATTTGTTTAAACAATTACCTTTGATAACTCTTCTGTGCTCCTTAGCAGAATCTTTGTAGGCCATTTGTAATCACTTGCTAGCAAGCTAGGTACAACTTTAATGCGATATTTTGATAGTTCCGTTTATTCCCTCGTAGGGAATTTCCATTGTTATTTTTTCCCCCTCTGGGCAGGAATTGGGAAAACACATTTGTTTTATGCAGCTGCTTTGACAGCTGTCACTGCAGCGTTCTGTATATTATTTTTAATAACTTTTGTGACCTCCTAGAAAAGACAGAGAAAAGACAAGCATTTTAACTTGATTGGATTCTTTTTAAGGCAGCGAATGATTTATCTCTGTAAATATTTGCACTGGGGTTGGAAACTCAAAAAGATTTCATGCAAAGTTTTATCTCCAAAAAAACCCTCGAACCCTGGGGTAGTCATTTCACAGCCTGTTAGCACATCTTGTTTATACTTGTTCAAAGGGGGCAGGGAGGGATAGGAGGAATACGTCCCCACAGAACTGAGTTTGGTCTCCGCATTGTGAGTTGATGAACTGAAACAGTGACATTCAGCAAACAAGTTTAAAGCTTTTTGTGGCAGATATGAAATGGAGAGCAAATATTCCTAGTGGACTGTATAGGTTTATGCTATCAGAACCTCAGATTGCCTCGGTCAATCATGAGCCCTTAGAGATGAAACTGGTGTCAGCCTTGTGTAAGTCACGCTCATTGACTTTTATTGTGCTGTGTCTTTTATCCTCAGCAACAATCCAGAGTAACAATGACCTGCCTTTACATTCTGGTTCAGGCTATCAAAGGGGGGACATTTGCCATCTGAAGGAAACAAATGCTCATGTAACTTACTGACACTGGAAAAAGCAGACACCCCCCCCCAACCCTCAAGCCTAGTGGGAATGCTCTCCTTGTTCACCCTAAGAAAATATAGTAAGTCCTCCCTTAAAGTCCTCCCTTAAACTTACTGACACTGGAAAAAGCAGACCCCCCCCCAACCCTCAAGCCTAGTGGGAATGCTCTCCTTGTTCACCCTAAGAAAATATAGTAAGTCCTCCCTTAAAGTCCTCCCTTAAACTTACTGACACTGGAAAAAGCAGACCCCCCCCCCCCAACCCTCAAGCCTAGTGGGAATGCTCTCCTTGTTCACCCTAAGAAAATATAGTAAGTCCTCCCTTAAAGTCGTTTCATTTTAAAGTTGTTGGGAAATTCCATAGGAACGTTTATGTTTATCAATTAGCCTATGGTAAAATTGGTTTCATTATAAGATGTTTTGCTTAAAGTTGCAGTTTCCAAGAAGAACCGATCAACACCTTTTAGTGCGGGGCAGTCTTGTTTGCTACAGAGAATAGAGAGCCATTGGATTGTGTATGTCCCTTGCTGCCTTGGATCTCTTTCGGTCCGAGCAACAGGCAGAGTTTCATAGGCTGGACCTGGAAGCATTCATCCCACTGATGACTTGACAACCACCACTATACACTGATAGTAGTTAATTCTGTGTGTATGTATGGAGGAAAGATGGACTCTGAAAAGTGGTGCTTTGTCAGTCTGTCCAAGCTGTGTATTCCATACTAGCTGTGTGCTGGCACAACTTGTCTTGCTCACTCTTTTTCTACCCTCCCTGTCTCAGGTTGAGTCATGGGAACAAATGAAAGGGTAGCTTACATGCAGGCACCACGGGCCAACTCTGTGCTCTTCACTTTCTCGGAAATTGGGAGCTCCTTTGTACATTATTATGATAGGGAGCAGAAAAGCAAGTGTACGAGTGGTTCAAAAGATATATACTGCATATATATTCCCTTCTCTGAAAATGGGAACAAAGCATGCTCTACTTCTATCTGAAGTCTGCGCACCTTTCTTGTGGGCAAATTTATGAGGTCCGATTTCAGATGGGAACACCGCATGGGGGAAAGCAAAACCATGAGCCAACTGTGCACCTGCTTTTCTGCCTTATATTTATGGTGATTTTAAAAAAAAAATCAAGAGCTATCCTACAATAAAATACTTGTGCACAAGCTGACAGTTGATTAGCCTGTTTTATTTCTCTCAGTATGTTACTTGTGTTTGAACAATACCAACAACTTTAGCAAATAACTCCTGGAAAAAATAGCTCAGCATCAAATGATGAACTAAGTAGCTCCTGGCTTCTTTGGATCAATGCTATCAACTGGATGGGCATTCAAGGAATTGACCTGTGCATCTCTCTCTCCATGGTGTTAGCGAGTAGAAGGAACTGATTGTCATTCTAAACCTAAAAACTTACACACAATACAGCTTGTACAATTTCTGCTGGTTAATCCTTAGCTAGCAATGTGGGCTTACTATGGATAGAAAGAGGTTTCTCTCCCTCTCTCACAAGACTAGAATCAGGGGACATCCAGTGAATCAGATTGGTGGGAAATTTAGGACACACAGAAGGAGGCACTTTTTCACACAGCACATAATTAGGCTGTGGAATCTGTGACCACAAACAGCCCAATCCTCCATAACGTTCCTGCGCTGGAACAAGCGTTACGGCGCCGAAAGAGGTCGCAAACGTGCCATAAGTCACGTTTGTGCCTCCTTTGGAGTAAGGGAGGCCGGCGCAAGCCCGGCCTCCCTCACTCTGGTGATGGACGGTAAGTCTCCCGCCGCCAGCCGTGGGGGCAGTCCGGCCTCCTGAGGGAGGGTGGCCATTGGCCCAGGCGACCCGGGAGGGAGTGGGGGATGGCCGTCGGCCATATCCTGACCCCCACCAGGCACCAGAGCTTTATACGGCCTCCTCTTACTTTCGCCAGCAAAATAGCAGGCGGAAATCCGAGGAGGCCGATCCAGGCAGCCGGCCATTACACTCGGAGAAGGAGATGAGCATCTCCTTCCCCGAGTAGACCTCCCACCCGGCAGCCACGCTGGCTGCCAGTGCACAGGATCCGGCCGACAGCCATGGGCCGCTGGCCCGATCTTAGGTAGGATTGGACTGAAAATGTGGTAATGGCAATGAGGTTGGATGGCTTTAAAAGGGAATTGGACAAGTTTGTGGAGGACAGGTTCATCAATGACTACTAGTCATGATGGCTATGAGCTATCACCACATTCAGTGGCTGTACGCCTCTGAATACCAGGTGCAGGAGAGCAATGGCTGAAGAGTAATATGACTTCCTTTCTTCCTTGTGTAGTTGGTGGGACACTGTAGAAAGCAGAATTCTGGACTAGATAGGTTTTTGGCCTGATCCAGCACAGCTTTACTTATGTTCTTATTTAGTCAGACTAGTTCCTTAATTTGACTGATATGTTCCACATCTACAGTGGAAACAAATTAGAGCACCTTGCAGACTGTTGCATACGTAATGTGCTTATATATGCTTGTACTCTACATACATTGGTGTCTCTCCAGACACAAGCTCTGTCTCTCCCCAGATACCTGAAAAGTGCATGGCTTCATTGCCTTAAGTTTCTTGAAGGCTGCTTGAGACTGTAGCTTTGTGAGGTGCTGAGAATTAAAGTCCTCACATATGACTACAGTTATACATAGAACTGAAGTCCTGTGACAGGAAAGGTATGTGCTGCATATATAGGAGGTTGACAGGATATACACATATGAACCCATGCAGGCTTTACAGATATTTCAAGGATCCATGTGGCAAGTGAGTGTATACAATATAAATAAGATTGTCTTTACAATATAAATAAGAAAAATATAGCATCTGAAGCAGTCCTTGCTAGCTGACCCACAACTATAGTGCTTTCTTCCATTTGAGACTCATTACAGCTGGAGCCTTGTTCATGATAAAAATCATTCTGTCTGAGGAACTGGCTTCTGATTGACCAAAACCTCCCTCAGGAAGGGGCTATAGCTTAGTGGTCAAGAAAATGTTGTGTACAAAACTTTTGTATGCATACAAAATGTCCCAAGTTCAACCCCTGGCATCTCCATGTAGAGCAGGGAAACCTGTTCTACATGGCTCTCTGAAACCTGGATGAACTGTCAGTCAGTATAGACAATACTGATCTGGATGAACCAATGGTCTGGTTCAGTAGCAGGCAGCCTCGTACTGTATGTCTAGGGTTAAGCCTTTAATTAGAAATATTTTAATTCATCTTTCATATTGCTTGATTTTATATTGCTTGGTTTCCTCAGCAATGAACGACATTTAGTTAGCAATGAACCGGGTTACACATTCAAATAAATCATCTCGCTTGCTATTTACTCAAATTGTCCCTCAGGGTAGGTCTTAGGAACACTCAAATGATGATGTTTTTTTACTACCTGACCATGTTACTGTTGATGGGCAGAATTTATTTATTGCGCAAGCACCACTGAAAAGAATGGGAGCAGCACAAGATCACCATAGCAAAAGCATTTCATAGGAGAACTCGCTGGTGGATTGTGCCCCACGAGTTTACAGAGAACAACTTGAAAGCATCCCATAGCACTGAGCATCCTTGACACCAGTTGAGTTCAATGACATTTCCATAGTCACTGATTTGTTATGATATTATGGGCATCGTAATTAAAAAGTAAGCGCACATGGATGATGCAAAGCTGTTATTATTGCTGATTTTCGAGAGATCTGTTTTGTCAAATGCAATGCCCCAAAACAAACATACAAATTAGCGTGATTACCTCAAACTCCTCTAACAGGACACAGGAATATCGTGCTGGTCTCTTGGCTCACACATTTACGTTGTTTAGTTTTGCTCAGGGATCATTGGTACCCTTTTCCAAATGTCACTAAACTCAAAGGACTGTCAATCAAAACTCATTATAACATGCTGGAGATGTGGTCATAGTGTGTACAATACCAGTCCATCAAGGGCACAGCATTGAGCTCCATTTTTTTAAACTTGCTTACTTGACCAAGAACAGACAGGCAGGAATGGCTGTTTTACAAAGTGGTGAAGAGCTTTGTCAAGTGCATAATAAATGTTACGCTACACTTTGAAGTTGCGCATGGAATGTTAAAGTTCTATCGCTGGTTCTATCCATACTATAAAATAAAAATGATCTTTTCAGTAGAACAGTGATAAAATGCAGACTAATTTTAAAAGGTTATTTATCTACACAAGGGCTAGGAATATGTCAAATAAATATTTGAATGCTAAATGTGCAGTGATTTCTGTGTTTCAATGACACAAAAGGAAGAGACTACACTTATTTCTATAACCAAAGGGCCAAACCAGAAGTGACTTTAGTTACATCTTTGGCCCTGGTGTGTTTGGGTTTTTTTCCCCTGCAAATAACATGTGGAGATGATCTGAATTGGGACTAAAGGAGGCTTTAACTCAACTCTCCCTATGGTCCAGATTGAGACCCGCCTGCATGTGCCCAGAAAGAAAAAGCTTTGGAGCCAATGGAAGCTTTTTTTTCCAGGTCAAACAGCATATTCTGGCAGGCCCAATCTGGGCTGGAACTGCAGCAAAGGCAAAGGCTGAAGCCCTCTACTCCCATCAAAGTTCTGATCCGGGTCCCCACATGCATGGCATGGGCAGGGGAAAAAAAGCAAGCGGCCTGAGCCAACTACATGATTAAAGTCATGTTTGGTCCTAAATGTACCATGTGTGGTTTTTGGCCCAATCCTATGCAGGACTGGGCTGTCGCACAGAGGGATTTATGACAGCAGAATACAGTTCTGCTGTCGTAAAATGTCTTCTGACAGCACGCGCAGTGCACCACCGGCTGCCGTTTTAAGAGCGCTGCTGCCATTAGCAGCAGTGAGGGAGGACTGCCGCTGGACCTAGGAAGGTAAATCTGACATCAGTAGGTGCAGCGGGTGGGTGGAATGGGGAAGAGATGGAGGGGGGTAGATTGAGGCCAGGAAGTGGGCAGTATCAGTGGCATTGGCACCACCCTATTCCTCTTCCTGGCCTTGATCCACTCAGACTTGCACCAGTAAAGTAGCTGGTGCAGATCCGACTGTCACTAGACTCATGCAGACAGCGGAGGCTTACCCCTGGGCAAGGGAACAAATGTTTTTTAACTCGGAGGAGACCTCCAGGGCCTGAAACTCCCCAGCAGGATACAACAAGCGCCCTGTTGGCGCGACTGCATCACCATGCAGGGAGTTAGGTAGGAATGGGCTGCCCTTCCTCCTTTCAGCTTGCCTTATGTCCTGAGAGTCTCCTAGCTTCCAAATCCAATTTTCAAACCATTTTCAGTCCTTACTTGTGATATGAGAAATGAAAAGGGGGAAAAAAAAGTGCTATAATAGCAGCAGGACTCTAAACTCAGTGCCATCAGTTGGCATGAACCCTGAATGGTACTCAGGGTTCTAAAGAAACTCCTTTTCCTTTTTGGAGCTGCTTTTAAATGGTAATGTTAGCTTTATTTTTCACTGCCTTTAATTTGCATTTATGTGCTTCTCACTGTAATTTTGACTTAAGTGGAAGTATAGGCTAAGGTGCACAATTGTCAATATGTCCAAATTACACAGTAATGTTTCCAAGAGCCCCCAAACTGTTGTTGACAATGGGAACTGGAAAGAAAATTTGGCAATTATCTCTGTGAGCCATTAAAGGTCTGTCTTACTTGTATCTCCATTGTGACTACCGCAGCTCCTGTTGTTCAAAAAGTGCTGAGGATAATATTGAAGAGAATGGCATTTTCCGGTTCTCTTGCAGACACAGAAAATTTCAACACTTTTCACTGCAAATAGTAAATTTTAAAGGATCAAATGAGACCGGCTACATAATCTGCATCTCTCTCTTGAACCCAGTAAAGAATTCAGAATATAGTGCAGGACATAGAACTCTGAGGATATCTGAATCCTTTACATACCTAATATTTTTTAAACAATATTTTTGTTAAATGCTGATTTTGAAAAAGAAAAAATAAAGCAAGGGCCTAGCAGCTGTCGACTGCATTTATTTCAATTATCCCATCTAGTATATACTAGCATATTCAGAGAGAAAAGTGGGGACCACAAGGTTGTGAAATATCTTATTTATCAATATAACTGGAATCTGGAAAGTTATGGGATTGTTTCCTATCTGCAAATTAAAGAATGCTGAAAGAACCCAAAGTGCCATTAGGGCTAAATCATAAAGCACATGGGGACTCATCCTTGTCCCGTATTTTGGACCAATTCATTCAGGCGTTCGTTGATGAGACTGCCACCAAAAGCCGCTTTTGTGTTGTCAGGATACCATGGAATTTAGAAGGGACAGCACGGAAAGCCTTTCTTCCTACTGTCTTTTAGAACAGATGTGAGCGTTCTTCAGGAACAGCCATATTTCTTGTAATTGTGCAGTGTAAAAAAGTACAGTCATGGCCCAATCCTAGCTAAAACTAGCGCCAGTGGAACGTGCATTCCATTGGCACCGGCTGCTACAAAGCAGCCGTAAAGTGCTTTGAGGCAGTGCAAGCTGCCGGCACACTGACGGGAAGACCAGAGCCTTCCCCCGCACACCAGCATACATTGGGAGGCCCATCAGAGCAGGTAAGCGCAGGGTGTGGAATGGGGTGGGATGTGGGCGGAACGGGGAGAATGGGTGGGGGATAGGTGGATTTGACCCAGGAGGTGCAGGTTCGCGATATCGCTGGTGCAGGTTCGTGTTGACCCACAGTGGCTGCTGGGGCTAACCCAAGGGCAAGGGAACAAATATCCCCTTAGCCTGAGGAGGCATCAGCCAAAACTCCCCTGCAGGATGCAGTGGAGGCCGTACTGGCACCGCTGCATCATTGCACGGGTGTTTAGGTAGGATTGAGCTGTCAGTGAACTCTTTTATAGTACACTGCTTTTCTGCAAGTTAAACATAATTACGTTCCCATGCAGGTCTTTGAACCTTGTGGTGTATCTTGCTTCCCAAACCTCTGAAATATCTTTGGCTCCCTCTGTTGAAACCTAAAATGATGCCCTTCCATGACCACCCAGCCCTGATAGTAATATAACCCTAACTGGGGATAGCAAATATTTTGTTATAAGCCACAAACCACAGACTACTGCACTGTCTCACAAAACATTGACTGTAGTCTACATTATGACTGTGAGCAATGATTTATGGATTGCAGGCAGTGTGGTTTGTTAAGTGTGTAGAGGCTGCAAGACTGCCCTCCCCCTTTTCTGTATCAAAAATGGTTCAATAACAGCCCAACCTTAAGAGTTGCTGTTTCAGCAAGTTGAGGAGGGGGAGGGAATGTACTACTGATTGCTGCAGCAAAAGTATCGTAACAAGCCAGTGTGCTAATCCTGGCATTGTAGGCAAGTTTAACACCAGTATGGATTCATACACTACAGTGTATGGGTTGAAGCCTGTGCTGCAAATATCAAAATGCCGGAGTATTAAAAAAAAAGAAAAGGGATAACTTTGAAGCAATCAGTTTGAAGGTTCTCACCAAATCTGGGTCCAGGCAATTTGGCTTTTCCCATAGCCAATACAACGTTCTGCATTTCAGCGTAACTTGCAGCTGGCACTTGAAGAAATGAATAAATCTTCAGGTTCTTTTTGCTAAATGCAACTCAGACAGTTCGAGCTCTTTTCTGGGAATTGCACAAGGAGCTACTACGACGAATAAATGAAAGTAACACTGCTGTCACAAACTTAATCCAATTCTTGCGATTAATTATTTCCCTTCACTGATATTCAAGTGGCTGCTCAGCTTGCTCGGAATGATTTTCCCAATATACATCACTGCCTGCTTGCCCGGAGATGGAGAAAAAAAAAGACATTTTGCAGCTGTGTAAGGGTAGTCCAGCCATTTATTCCCAGGAAAAAAAAGATGGATTTCAAATCCAATAGTTTACAAGTGTGCTTTTAGATTAATTTTTGAAGAGGACATGGTGTGAGATCGTGTGCCAAGTGAATTGTCACAAAGTGGGAGCAGTTTGATAAGATAATTTGAGATCTTCAGCAGGGAATTCTCAGCAGGCCAGAACAGCCAAGTGAAGTGCATTGTAGAGAGAAACAGAAACATTCTAGGAAGAGGTTGTGCAATGCATGAGGGAGGCAAACGTTCACGGGAACTAGATCAAGTTCGGAAGAGGCAACCATGGAGAATAAACGAAAATAAATAAATAAGAAATGACTAAAGGGAAAGTCCAGCCACCATTCTCAAAGTAAGAATGGTTTTGATTCAAAATAAGGAATATTTGACCATTTAGGTTTGCAAAATGCATGAGTTTCATTTACCTTCTTTACATATGAGGAAGGCCGCAATCCTATGCACACGTTCCTGGGAGTAAGTCCTATTGAATTCAGTGAGACTTACTTCTGAGTAGACATGCATAGAATTGCGCTGGAAATGTCATCAGAGAAAGGTTAGGATATGCTTTGGGGTCCATTCTTATGCTTATGGGGTCTTATGCTTATGGGGTCTTGTGTTATGCTTACGGGGAGATAGATGCTTAGGGGTCTTATGCACACAGCATCTAAAATGGCAGACAATAGGATTGCAGCCTGAGAATGGGCCCCACTTCCTGTGTTGCAGCATGGAAATGAGATGGGGCACATGGCACATGTTCAATTAAGGAGCATATACTAAAGCTAATTTTTACTAGTACTAGGAAGGAAGGAATGGGAATGTTTCATGCTACGATTTTTTTAAAAAAGCAGATTTTTAATAGCTATTGATTTTTACAATGCTAAACTTTTCTTCAAAAAACCAATATTTTTCCCCTCTTCTGTTACAGGTAGAGTACCAAAATCAAAAGTAAGACCTAGGTTCATTTCTGGTTAAATTAAATGTTCTTGCTCAAACTATCAGTTTCATTCTGTTTTCATATTTATAGCTAGTTCAGAAATAGCACACATTTTGTGACTACTTTCCTAAGAAGTTATAAGGAGGAGGAGAGACTCATCTGTATTTATTGTGCTCTCGGTATGAAAAGTACTGTGTGGAAAAGTTATGCTTTTATGAAGTGGTAGAGATAAGGATTTTAGCTGTAAAATGGCTGTGCAGTACAATAATCTTTTCTTCTCTAGAGCTTAACAAGGACAAATATTCTGCAATAAAAATCAAAAGGTCATCTAATGGAGAATATTGAAATGTAAAGTATACCCTTAATTAAAAGACTGCCTATTTGTATTGTATTTGGGTGACATTTTCAGTTGGTTGTCACTGAACTTCCTTAAAGATAAAACTGAAGATGCTTGAATTGTGTGTAATAGGCAGGAGTCCTAACCATGAAATGCTTTAAGTTCTCGACTGACTTACTTTGGAATATTACAAATAAACCAAAGGTAAAATATTAACACAAGTAGGGTTCATCATGTTACTACCAAAGGCTTTCCTGGTGTATATGTGCATAATGTACTGAAGGCAGTGATCTTTAAGTATGCATTATTTGGTGCAGTAGAATAACTGCTGGTCATACTCATAGTAAGCATATTATATTCCTTAAAGTGCTGCTTGTTGAAATTAATGCAGTTGAGAGCGGTGCTTGGTACATTTTGTTCTGCCTCCATATACTGACAGAAAGGGTATAAAGGCTGCACAAGCCATAACAAACAAGCAGCTGTCATTTCACTGCACATACTTCACACACAGTAAAGTCATCTTCTGGTAGCGACAGTATGTTATCGCTAACTAATCTCCAGGTTTCTTATCTCCAAGTTGTTGGTTTTTTGTTTTGTTTTTAATCACTTTGGATGGAATGGTCTGGATATGTTATTTTTCTGAGCACTTATGCATAGTGGTGTCAATAGACATGACAGATCATTCCTAACAGCTGTAAATAGATGTGGGGTTTTCAGTTCATTACGTTGGTTTGAAGAATTATTTTTCATTGTTTCGCTGTACTGCTGTCATAGCTGCCGCCATTGAAAATGTGGCACATTCATACTTAGTCAAAGCGTCACTCATAGGGACACTGTTCGTACACAAGGAACGCTTGCAAGGGCAGAGTTTCACATACATTTCAGTGAAGGAAACATATGTGCAAAACAAATAGCATGTGGATCTGTTTCCTTTTAAGAAATAAACATGGGAAATCCTTGCAGGTAGAGAAGCCCTATATTTTTCCTTCCTTTGTACCTTCCTTCCTTCCATCCATTGACTTAAAAAAATGCCCAAGGAACATTGATCTTCACAACAACATGGTACTAGTCTATACGAAATTGCTGAGTCACGGTGAATGTATGATTTCAAAATGGTTGCAATGATTATGCAAATGGCACCAGTAACGAAAAGCACAAAATATCCCCTCTGTTATGTGTGTTTATGAAGCTGAAAGATTAAATGGCTTGTAATATTTAAAAGCCACCGTCATTTTCCAGAATTTTCCCTACCCTTGATCGTAGTTAATAATCTTCAACGCCATCCTTCAATGGTTTCTTTAGTTCCTGACCTTCTCTCTTGCTAGAGCTTGTTCCTAAATACCCTGCAAAGTTTCCATTTTTTAAATGTCACAAAATATCAGCTAAGTACCAAAGACATGAAGCAAGTCAATAAATGTTTGTATTCTATGCTTGATGCTCTTTTGTATTTCATTTTACAAGGGAAGGAAAAAAATTAACCCGGAGCTTAATCTTAACCTTCAAATAAAAGCGGGAAAAAGACTGGAGCCTGAGGGAACACATCAGTTGGAAGTATTGATTACTGCACAGTGTAATTTACTAAAAATAAAATAAAATATTTTTAAAACCCAGAAATGCCTTCAAACTATTTGGGAGAAAGTGCGGTTTCTTATGGTGGAGAGAACTATAATTAAAAAGCTATCAACAGTCTGGGATTGTCAAAAGTACTTTGTCACCTGAAGCACATTCCTTGTAATTATCTTTTAGGCTTTAAGCTAGATCACCATTAACCTATGAAGAAGAAGGGTTACTATGCTTTCTGGTGTGAGAAATTGTATCATCATGTAAATTAAACCCTGTTAGGCAGTCAAATTGGATTTGGGAAAATGATTGAGTATTAAATCTAGTCATGTATACTATCAAACAGCACAAAGTATGAGATGCTAAAAGGCAAGGAAAAGCCTAGGAAAGTTTACATTTCTCCCCATTCAGCCTTTGAGTCTCCAGATGTCTACATCTACAGCCATAGGCAAATGGGGCGTCGGGAGGTTGGATTTTGCATTAGTTCAGGATTCTTTTTTTTCCAGATAATACAGAATGAGTTGACCTCATGTCACATACTTATAATATCATTATAGCCACTTAATACTATGAAGCTCCCAGCAAGTAATTATCTGATGAGCAGAAAAATATTCCCACAGCCAATGAAAATAAAATAAAACTGATAACACTTTCCACTGATTAAGAAACAAGCCCTTGATGGTGATATATGTAGCCATGTTCTTCATACTGTGGATCTTCATACTGTGGATTTTCAGAGGAGTTATTTTTAGGACCGTTTCACACATTACTTAGCATACCTGAGTTTGCCATCAAGTGTACCTTTTGGCAAAGATCTGCAGGTATTCCTGGCTCTCTGATGTGTATTTGTGGGATACATATTTTACTTGATTTAAATGTTATATTTTTAGAAATCTTCCATGTAGACCTAGAAAAGCAAAGTGTGAACTGGACTTTAAGCATTGGAAGCTTAATGCTACTTGCGTTACGTCCAGGTTGGGTATTCACACATGTTCCCAACAGAGGGCTTCATGTGTTCTGTTCATTCCATTACGATAATGATGCACAGAGTCTGCTCTTGGGTGTCATACAAAAAGCACAAAACCAAGAAATAGTAGAGGAAACAGGTATTATGGGTTTGAAAGCCATGTATTATTTGTTAGAGACCGACGTTTCAACCTCCTAGCCAAGGTCTTTGTCAAGGTGATTACAGCAAGGCTGGTACAGCCTTGCTGTAACCACCTTGACAAAGACCTCGGCTAAGAGGTTAAAACGTCTGTCTCTAACAAATAATACATGGCTTTCAAACCCATAATACCTGTGTCCTCTACTATTATAACCAGCCATGAAAGCTTCCATTCTAAAACCAAGAAATGTTGCTTTTGCTTCCTATCTTGCCACAGATTGTAATGTAGGTCTTACAGCCCAATCCTGCATAGGATGTGGCCCACACCGGTGGAGCCAGGGCACACCTTGGGGGACATTCGTCCCTTTCCACCAGTGTAAGCCCCAGCAGCCCCAATGGGCCTCCTCAGATGGGCACCAGCTATTTTACTGGAGTACATCCAGGGAGGCCGTGTAAGGCCGGCCAGGCCTGGGAAGGGAGTTAGGATATTGGCGGAGCACATCGCCAGTGTGTTGCAATGTGTTGTTATGTGTATTTGATAAGACTAGATTACCCTCGCATGGGACCCAATTGGGAGCAACTGGTCCAATTGGCTTAAAGCCGGCCCTGTCTATTGTCTAGTCCATGCCTGTAACTTTTAAGGCAAAAGAAGAAATGTTGTGCCTAGTTTCCTCAGTGCTTACTGCAACATAAATATACTTTAGATTCAGTGTGGTACAAAAGAGGCATCGATAGGTCTATATTTTGCTCAAGAAGTAGTTTTCAGTGTTTGCTGAACCATTTCCATCTCTGCTAAATCTACTGCTTTCTCTGTAAATTACGGGCTGACCTAGGGGAAGTACAAGCCACATATGGGAGGGAAATCTCATTGATCGTCTCTTGGTCCTAGATCAGGCTAGATCAGGCTTACTACTAAAGCAGTACAGTTGGATAGCTTTGCATTTTGGATGGCTCCCAGTCAGCTCAGTTGAAGTTCCTCACTGTAAAATCTGAATAACTCTGCCCCCCTCCATAACCTAGTCTGTTGTGGAAACGTGAAGGTCAGAGCTGCAGAGCAAAAACGCAGGGCGAAAAATGCTAAATGATACAACTTGAAGGCAAACAGAGATGCCTCCTTCTCAAAACTCCAGTCTGTGCTTGACGTTTATATTCCCTCTACAGTATGCAACGCCGAGGATTGTGAAGGCTCCTTTATGTCCCCACAGAAATCCACGGCTATTGTAAACATGATGTACTCATGTTGAACAAGACTCTT
The DNA here is from genome assembly GCA_026170595.1 of Plestiodon gilberti rubricaudatus. Classification (NCBI taxonomy): domain Eukaryota; kingdom Metazoa; phylum Chordata; class Lepidosauria; order Squamata; family Scincidae; genus Plestiodon; species Plestiodon gilberti. The sequence goes on from JANXHW010000001.1 coordinate 191,452,823, forward strand.
GCCTGACACGACGCTAGAGCACTTAGCACGGAAATCTTTTTTGACTCTTGCTAATGCGATGTGCAGAGTAGCAAGTTGTTGTCATTCTGTGGGTAGTGGCAGCAGTAGTTTGTGTAAAACCATTTTCTCAGCAATTAGTAGACTGAGATGAGGTCCCTCGGAATTTTAAAGCAGCATCATGCAGTTCATCTTTAAGATGCGGCTTTTTCTTTAGCAGTGTTAGCAGATAGAGACATAATTGCCAGCTTTTTAGTAGGCTTCCTGAGATGCCTTTTTCCCTCCCTCTTTTTTGTTTTGTTTTTGAGCGAAACTTTTCATTTTTCTGCCAAATTAGTGCATGTTGATAGTGGCCTGTAGCCAGCAGTGAGAGTCTTTGCTTTCAATTTGTGGAAAGGGGATAATTGAAGTAGTGTGTGCAATAAATGAGAGGATGCATCAGTTCCATATAAACCTTTCATAAGCCTTAAAATGCAAAGGAAGGCACATTGATGTGAACTGCAAAAGAATACAATTAATTTGTCCATGAAAGAGACGGATTTTTAGTATGCTATTAGCCTCTTTAACAAGTGACTAGACAAAAAGCCAGTCATTTATAACCTTACCGGGAGTATGACAAAACTGCTTGTTGCAAAATTCTCTAATGTATCAAGTTTCTATAAAAATGATGCTATTAACCCTTGTTTGTTGCCTTTGCAATTAGTACAAAGATATTACCTTGGCAATACAGTAATATGTTTGTTGGGATCACAATAGCACTGGAGGAAATAATAGCTCCTTAACTGAAATAGAGAGCAAAAGCATTACTAGTAAATATATTGTTTAGAAAATGCATTTGCATTCCCAACTGCAATATTTAATGTTTTCTGAATATGCAGTATTTTTTTTAAAGTATAGTAATTTATGGAAACCTCATAAAAGCAACAGGGAAAAAATGTTTCTGATTTTTTTCAGAGTATTTTCCTCATAGATTCTATGTATAGAAACAGTAGACGTGCCGCTTCATTGTATATTGTAGGTGGTTACCACCTACCCAGGTGGTTGAGTGCTTATCAAATTATGGGCAAAATGGCACCCTCTGTCATCGTCCCCCAAAAGGTAGTGGTTTCAACAAACTTGCATATGCAGAAGTAAATAAATATATAAATGAAAAGAAAAGGTAAAGGTTCTCCACACACACAGGCTGCAATCCTATGCACACTTACCTGAGAGTAAGCCCCATAGAACACAATGGAACGTACTTCTGAGTAGACATGCATAGGATTGGGCTGACAGACTGATGCAGACTGAGGATGCTCAGTGACCCCTGAGGCACCTGAGGAAGCAGTTGTAAAAATATAACAGCAGAACATAGAGGAAGAGATCAAGTCTTTAATTGCTAGAGGTGAGCATTAGGTTGGAGGAATACATTTTGCTGTGGGACCCCTCTTATATTACGTAACTAAAGGCAAATGTACAGGGTTATGCTCAGATTAAACATCTGTAGGAATGTCAAGAGAAGTAAAATTAGTAAAAATATCTAAGCATTGGGGTTTTTTTTGCATATTGTTCAGTTGCCTTTGAACCGTGCTTTAAAATTTGAGGCAATCTGCAGAGTCTTGCTTGTGTAAAACCACTATAGGGATTTCAAGCCACCTACAAAATGTTGAAAGCTTCATTTGGGGGGAATTTTCTAGAAGGCGGTCCATACATCCCTATAATAGCAGTCAGAAAAGTGGGTGATTGTTTTTTCAACAATCTTTTGCTGGTACTCTAAACTCAATGATAAAATGTGGTGTTACTCTTGTTCATTTCTGGCTGTTTTCACTACTGCATGTTGTTAGTTTACTGTGTCAAAAAAAAATGCAAACGCGACAATCCAACAGAAAGTTGGGTGCACTTAGCTTGAACTGTGGCCACTGAATCCTATGCATGTAAAAAAGATTCTGTTATAGCTTAAGCTCTTGTAAACAAAATGTACAGTAATAACTCAGTAACAGCCATTTTGGTTCCTGTTCTTTGTCCATTTCATTTCCTGCTTTTTCAGAATTCTTCAGCACATCCATTTGCTCCATTTTTGGAAATTCAAGGGTAAAGGAACATTCATGCTTTTTGAACTCATTCATCTCTGAACACATCTAGTCAACCTGCCCTGAATAGATATGGAAGTCAAACAGCCCAATCCTATCCTTCCCTACCCCTGCTGGTGCAGCCATGCCAAAACCATGTGTGCTGTATCCATCGTCGGGGGGGTGGGGGTGGAGTGGGAGGCTTCAGAAGGGAAAGAGGATTTAAATCCCATTTCCCCTACGTACATCTCCTGCCCCACAATGGGTCTCCTTGGAACTGTAACAAGCGATTTCGCTGGCACAAATCCGAGGAGAGATAGGGGGTCGAGAGACTGCTGCTAGAGGAAATAGGATTTGGTGTGTGCCATTGCCGTCGGATCCACCACGTCCGACAGCCATTCCCATTCCTCCCCATTCCTTTCCCATTCCTCCCCAATCCCAGCCCAATTTCGCCCCCCCCCATCTTACCTGCCTTGGTGGCTCCAGTCTTCCCGCTGGCGTTTGGGCAGCAAGATACTCAGTGCACTGCCGGAACACACTTTACGGATGTTTTTGGGCAGTTGCTGCCAGCGGAACACATGTTCCGCTAGCGTCGAGACCCAATACGACTGGATGGAAGGGTACTTCACATGAGAATATTGTGAAATTGTTAAGAGAAGGGGTTTTTTTAAATTACATTTTAGCATCCTAATTTAAGCAACAATTTTGAATGAATTTCAGTTGTAGTTCAGTTGGATAACAGAAATATTAAGCTCTCTCTGACAGTACTGAATAGCATATTTGTAAAGACAGCAAGCACATTGGAACAATAAAAATGAAGCTTTTCGGGTGCTCAATGAGTCATAGAGCTCTTTTGGTGGCCAAAAGGACCATCTTGCAATATTGGAAGTTTTCTATACCCATGGTGGACACTGGGGATATTACCGGTATATGATACACTGGATAAGAAAAATGAAAAACATCAACAACAATATATTATCAGGATTCCTCTGTTGCTGCACTTCTATTATGTGTACCCTTTTCTTCTACTTTGTATTTTCTACTTAGTCTTTCTCTTTTTTTAATCTTATCCGTTCTACTGACTGCTTCCCTCTCCTTTACCTCTATTGGGTGCAAAAGGGTTAAATAGGTTAAATAACCTACAGTATTTAACAGGTTAAATAACAATCACTGTTATTTAATTGTTTCGGTTTTAATAAAATGAATACAATCTTAATCCTTATCGTAAGCTGCCTTGGGCATTTGCCTTGGCATAGGGTAAGGCAGGGTATAATGTTTTAAAAAATAAATAAATAAAATAATAATAAAAAGACTGAGGATTGCTGGACCACGACAATTACTGTACCTATTCCCCACTTTATCTATACAGTGGATATTCCTAGAAATGGGTATGAGTTTATCTGTGTCTCTTGTCTTGGGAGCACCCTCATTGCCAGGTGCAGCAAAAGCTGGCTCTGCTTTTGTACTGGAAATTTCCATCAGCTCTGACTTGTGAGCTCACTGGCCACGCTTGTCGACATTCCTGGCTGTCAGGAACTTTTCCTATCACTTATCCATGGCCAGAGAAATGGGAGGAAATGAGATGTATGAAGCCTTGTAGCTGTGGATAACGAAAAAGTCAAAGAGGTAGTGTGGTGGTCATGCATTGCTCTGGTTCTTTCATGGAAAAAAGTTCTTTCATGGAAAAAAAAACTGGAGAGCTTTCGACTCAAGTATATTCAGATCATTTGTGCTGACAGGACAGAATCCCTACATGAGACATTTGCTCCTTCTCAGAAACACTCTGCACATTGTCTCTTGGTGCTGCTTACGTCTGCAACTTCTTCCAAAACATCAAGATGGCGCTATCCCTCTCAGTTCTTTCAAATGCTCCTCAAACACCAACTTTTTCTATCTGGGCATTAGGTTAATTAACCCTTGAGTCCTTGATATGAAGCCTAAGAATGAACAATTGCACTCCTCCTGCATATTCTTTTTTTATTTTCTTGTCTCTGTCTTCTTCCCTCCCCTTTTCCAGTCTGTTATCTTCACCTCCACTGCATTTTAGCTTGTAACCACCTTACAATCTGTCTTATTGCTTCTGTTACTCTGTGAAGCACCATTGATGGTGCTATATGGTAAAAAGAAAGAATTCAGCAGCTTCCATGGCGATATGTTTTGAGTTTGGTATGTTTCTAGGTTGCGTTCCAATCCTCTCACAGACAGCTACAAAGGATTTAGATAATATTTGGGTACTTATTTTCCATCCTGATCCCCTGGTTGGATTTAAAATCACAATCTGTAAGTGTAAGGATTGGAATTCTGTTATCAGTTTCTCGTTCCCTCCGCTATCTCACCAACCAGGCCAAACTGCTTTCAGATTCTCACTGTAAATCAGGTATTACTGTCACTGGAATCCTTCCATTACCTTAAATTCTGAGGCTCCTGACTATCCCTCTCATAGGGATTCCTGAAGATATGTTTGACATTGCAAAGTTCTGCTTTTGTGCCTGTCAAACAAAAGGTTCAGGAGAAAAAGAACTGCTGATTAAGGTCTTTTAAGCCGAAGTCTGAAAATAAAAGAGAGTCCAGCCAAGAAAGGCTGTGCACTGACAGCTGGTGACATGTTCTTAGGTGGCAACATCTGCCTATTAAAATATCCCCATATGTGACATCTCCTCTTCCTCTTGAGTATTCCACATTATGCAAGACTTTCAATAAAATGTAACCTTAGATTTAACTAGTAAAAAAAGAACACACTGCTTGTATCAGATGAGATGTAATGGAATTGCAATCCAAGAATATTAAAGATTTGTCTTTTTAGTCCAAGTAACCAAGAGAATTCTCCCCCCCCCCAAGGTTTTTTCCCCCTTCCTGCAAATGACTTCCATTGTTATTTCATATTATGACACTTGTAATTGTATATAGCAATCTCAAATTGAAAATCCTGACAGGACCTCAATAGCTTCCATAAATCCATCACACTGCACCAGGTAGAATTTAAATTGACAGAACCATGCCAAGCATCGAAATAAAAGCGCTAACAGCACTTATCCTTATAGGCTAATAGCTGCAAATGATTTTATGAATCATTAGTTCAGATACAATAGTCCTAACTATTTTTGAAATGTAGATTAATTTCTTTTCATCTGTGATGTGCTGTTAATAGTTTTCTGGGAAACATGGAGGCTCTACCTATGAGCACAATGCAATTTAGTGACAGACAAATGTTTTAGTGTTATAATAACTGATTAATTGTACGGATTCAGTGAGCTGTTCAACAAGAAGAAAAGAGGGCCCCAATCCAGTAAAGAAGTAAATTAATTCAGCCCACTGAATGTAATAGGCTTACAGCACAATCCTATGCATAGCTACTCAAAAGTAAGTTCAACTGAGTTAAATAGGATTTACTCCCAGGTAAGTGTGCATAAGATTGCAGTCTTAATTGTTCCAAACTCTGTACTGGGTCATGGCCATTATCTCTTGACATGCAGTATCCACTGAAAGGTTCTCTTCCCCCCCCCCCCCCAGCACAAATGTTGTATGAACAGCAATGCATAGGTGGTAGTGGTAATGCAGAAATAAAAATGTTCATATCAGATGTTTGAGACTGTTCTACTAAGTATTAAATTGTTTTAATACTTTTTATTTAATGATTAATTAGCTAATTAATTGATTGATTAATACAATTAATTAGCAGGGGGTACTTCAGAAAATTGGACCGTGATAAGGGGTACCCGGGCCTCCAAAGGTTGAGAACCCCTGCTCTACTGTATGGTACTACCCTGTTTCCCTGAAAATAAGACCTCCCCTGAAAATAAGACCTAGCTAGGATCATCAGCCAGATGGACGCTGCAACACCCCCCCCCCCCCGTGACCCCAGCCCCGGCACTTACTTTGACTGATTTAAGCTTCATTCTTTCCCGAGGGTGTAAGGCTCTGCAAGGCCTGCACTTGAGTCCTCCACCATAGAGATGACGTGCTAGAGAGGCCAGCACCAGTGGGGGTCGCGCTACAGGTTGGGAAAATAAGACTTCCCTGAAAATAAGACCTACTGCATTTTTGGGAGCCAAAATTAATATAAGACACTGTCTTATTTTCGGGGAAACACAGTGGCACTCGTTTCTGCTTGGTATAGGTGTCCAGGTGATGAACTGGTAGGGAATGCATCTCAGCTGTTCTGCTAGGCTATGGGAAAATATGCACTGTGGCTCCTCAGAGTAAGAGGGCTTTGGGTATGGTAAGTGGGGCATATACAAGCTACTCTCAAGAAAACAACTACCGTATTTTCTGGCGTACAAGACGACTGGGCGTATAAGACGACCCCCAACTTTTCAAGTTAAAATATAGAATTTGGGATATATTCGCCGTATAAGACTACCCCTCTTCCAGTCAGCATCCTTCCTCTGTTTGTCCAAGCCGCCCCCGAGGCCATCCGGTCCGGCCCCCGGAGAGATTGCCGGGAGGCCGCCCAACCGGCCCCCGGAGGCTTCGCCGGGTCCACGCGTCACCTCCGGAGGCTGGGAGAGGGCCTCTGTATGTCTTCCTCGGCCACCGGCTCAGCCCCTTCTGACCAGGCCCTCGCCGGTGATTTCGCACATGTGTACAACGCCGATGAGGGCAAGTGCTTGCCCTCCTGCCCTCATCAGCGGTGTACGCATGTGTGAAATCGCCTGCGAGGGCCTGGTCAGAAGGGGCAGAGCCAGCGGCCGAGGAACGACCTCATTACACGAAGACGTGCGGAGGCCCTTTCCCGGCCTCCGGAGGTGATGCGCGGACTCCGGAGACCGGGAGAGGGCCTCCCTATAAGACGATCCCCGGCGTATAAGACGACCCCTGACTTTTGAGAAGATTTTCCGGGGTTAAAAAGTAGTCTTATACGCCAGAAAATACAGTATTCACACCAATGCAGTTGATTGTGGCCATTATCCTTTGATACGCAGTACCTACTACTAAACAGATCTAGGCTTTAAAATAATTTCACTTCCAAGCCAGATCCTCATCCTAGCAAACAGTTTACAGAGAGGCACTTGGGATGGCATTAGGGAAGAGGGGTGGGGAAAATCCCCATTTGTGATCTCTCTTTTGCTTGTGCTAATTTGGATCCATAATAATTTGTGAAGGCGAATTTTGCAGCAAATTTGGTTTGTGTTGTGCTAGTTGCGTTGTCATCTTCAAGTATATCATGTAGAAGCCCGTCGTCCTTCATGCCTTAGCACAGTGGAAAGTACTGAAACGAAGGAAATACATCTTGCAATATGTATGCACGTGCACACAGAGATAGTATTTCATTCAGTTGAACAGTTTCCTGTGTAAGAATAGCAGGACCACAGCACCGTTTTTGGATATCTGCTCCAAAGGGCTAGACAGTAACAGCTTGAATTTATTTTAATTTTGCACCTCTAAACCTAAGTGGTGCCTTTCCTGCCCACTTCAATTAATTTATTGGTCATCAAGTATGTCATAGAGTAAACTGGCGAAGTGGTTTGTATAGAGCTAGCTGTTCAGCTTTATTAACATCAGTTATGTTGGGGCTAATTCTTAACGTGCTAGTCTAAACCTTTCCCCGATTCTTGTCCTTGTATTAAGCTGTCAAAATTTGACAAGGTGCAGTTTGCAATCTGTTTTGTTCCAAATGCACACTTATGCACATAAGCAAACGACCACAAACATTACACGCGAAAAGTCGTATAAGGTAGCAGTAGCACTCTTTCTTCCAGAGAGGAGGCTCTCTTGCCCTCAGCTGTCCAAAAGTGTCCCACTACTCCCTCGCACAATTCCATCCTTTCTTCCCTGCTGACCCTTATGCTTGAAACTCCTTCTCAAAATATCTACACGTGATGCCTCCTCTGTTATGTCCTTCATATCTCTTCTTGAAACTCTTCTTGTCAATACTCCCTAGTCCCAATATTACTGTAACTAATGGCCCAATCCTATGGGCCATTCAAGACAGCAGAACTGTCAATCTGCTGCAGTAAATTGGTCCTGCAACTGCCCAAACGTCGCACCACCATTGTGCATGATGAAGCCGCTCGTGGAAATGGCCAGCGGCTCCACACACATGCCAGAATTGCCCGGATACCCTGCTGGTCCAGGTAAGGTGGTGGAAGGGGAAGTTTGTGGGCAGTTTGGGGTGGGGAGGGGGAGGGCAAGAGGGAGGAATTGGGCTGGAAGGGGTGGATCTCAGCAGCAAAAGCCCAAGCCGGATCCTATCCCCGATTGTCTAACCTGCCCCACCCCCTTCTTCTCCTTGGACTTACACCAGCAAAATAGCTGGCATGGGTCTGAGGAGACCCATTGGTGATCAGGCAGCCTACCAGGAGGTGCCTACCAGGAGGTGATCAGGCAGCCTGCCAGGAGGTAAAATTACCTCTTGCTGGCTGTCTGATTCCCCCCCCCCATAGCATACAGTGTGCTATGGAGTGGCGTTGGATAGGATTGGGACGTAAACCAAAGTGCCATGTAATTGAAATAATTGCATATTCTTCCTCTGCCTCTATGTCTTCCCTATCCTCTCTTCCCATGAAAATATCAGATTGTAAACTCCTTGTGGCAGGACTTACCCTCTCAAACACTGGACACACACTGATGGTGTAAATTAATAAAAAAACAAAACTGAATTAAATAGCCTCTGCTACTGCTGCCTAAACTTTAGTCTGTTGATGTAATCCTTTCTTCCTTGCTTTAAATAAATAAGTAGTCATGCAAAGAAGCCAGAACAGAAAAACAGACTGAAATTCAAGTTACACAGCACCTCATGTACTTATTCAAGTGTACATATTACACCAAAAATGAACAGATTGAATAATGAGCCATAAGCATACATACACCACCAATTATTCCAGAAAACCCATGTGGGAATAGATTTGAGAGCAATTCTGGTGGGTTGTAACATGCATGTGAACAGTAGCTGAAAATACTAGCTGAAAATATTAGCCAATATGCTGATTGTTTGCTGAAATACCCAAACTCTGTGCGCAATGACATCAGTGCGCCATTCCCTCACTAACAGAATGGTTGCTAAGGCAGAAACCAGTTTCACATGTGTGTCATACATATTATCTTCTGATCTGGGCAATCATAAACATAATAGAACTTTCTGACTAGCTATCTATTCAAAATGCTTTCCCTAACCACGCACCTTTTTTAACCTTTCTTTTCTTGCATATTTATTTATAGAGTTTTATACAGCCAACCCAACAGCTTAAGGCACTGTACCAAAAATACTCCAGTATATCAATATTATGAAGCACAACAATAAAATGTCATGCCAGCTAAAAAAAAAAAACCAGCCTTCCCCTTATCATTGGCTGCTAAAAGTAAGGATAAACCAAATGGCCTTTCATTTTCTCTGAAATAAAAATAGTACAATCTCAATGTACCACTCCTCATTATATCATGGTTTCGGATATACAGTACAGTACTGTGGATATAAACCTGACAAATATGGACAGGGATGAATTTTACAGCCCAATTGTATCCAAAGGCCTGTGCTGGGATGTAGCAGCACAGGACTGAATGTCTCCTCGAAAGGGAACCATCCCCTTCCCCCGTATAAGCCCTAGCAGTCAGGGCTGTCTTAACAGCATTATAGGCACCCGGGCAAAGCAGTGCACTGGGCCCTGCCTACACAACCACCCACAGGAATAAAAATGTAAATTATCAATAAAATAAACTTATATTTATTGGTACCTCCAACAAAATCAGAATTCTTGGAATATAAACAGCAGAGACTCTGCTAATATTGTTAACAGATTTGTGCGGGAGGCAATTAACGGCTGGGGACAACAATTGCTGACAGAGTCTGCTTCCGATAATGGAAATGCGCACTGTCAGCAAGTGTTGTCCCCAGCCGTTAATTGCCTCCCGCGCAAATGCGTTACAATATTCTGCTTCCATAACATTGCAAGCAATAAAAACGGCATAATTTCTCTCACAAATGCAGACATGCCAACTCTCCGATACAAGTTGTAATTTTTCTCCTTCTACCGAGTTAGCAGGAGATTTGAATGTTGAGGAGGGTGATCCGAAAATTAGTGTTAAATTCAGGTCTGTGCATAGATTAGTGTGGGGCCTCTATGCTGCCCAGTGTGCCCATGTGTTAAGACGGCACTGCTAGCAGCCCCTATGGGGCTACTCAGAGGCGCACTAGTTAAATGGCCGGCGCAACTCAGAGCAGCCCCATGATTTCAATCTTGGGATAAGGGATGGGATTTGGCAGAGACTTCCTCTGCAGAGCCCGCCCCCTCCCAGGCCTGATCTGCCCTCCCCCTTCCCCAAAACGCCCATCCTCACCTCCGTTCTGCCCTCCCCCACCTCCCCACAGCTTGGCATGGAGATCATCTGCCCCCGCGTGTGCGGCTCCTTCGGCAGTGGAGGCCTGCCGGTATTGGTCTCCATGCCGGCAGGACTGACCACACTTTTGCAATGTGTTTATGGCACGTTTGTGACAGTGCAGAGCCCAGTACCGCCCGTGGAAGCCAGCATAGGATTGGGCTGTCAGTTTCAGTTTCATTTATAATGCATGTAGCTTATAACATGAGTTTTAAAGTTGTCGTCCCCCCCCCATACCAGCATTATATTGAGGTTGCACTGTAAATCTCTTTTGAATTTTTATTTATGCAGGACTTTTATGGACTTATTAAATTTCCAAATGATCTATTTACCTCATTTTATATTTGTTTTTATGAATGTTGAAAAAATGCCTCTTTTCAAAGATTTTCAACACTTGTTCAAAATATTCATGTTGTTTCAATGCTGTTCTTCACATTACCATTTTCCTTTTCCCTCACATTTATTGTCCTGTCACATTTGTGCTTATTGCTATTTAATCCAATCGACTGTGGTGACCCATTTGATGTGATATCACAGTGCAATATCTGACATGATACTGTATCCATAAACAAAATCATGTGGGTTGTCACAGCCAATTGGATCAGTAGCCTTGTAAACCAAGGATAGTGATGGCAAAGAGAAAGAATAAAAATGACTTCAAGACATAGCACCAGACAGAGGAACAAAGGGTGTCAAAATACCATCAAAACGATGTGAAATTTTAACATGTATTTTAAAGTCATTTTTTTCCAGCTGAGTTGACTGTGAATATCAAAGTGAATATCAAAATTAGACAATATTTGGCATCACCACTTTACACGTGGCAGATAAACAGGAACATTATTATTATTAATATTAATAAGAACAACATCGCAATCCGACTTAACTTTTGTGCCGGTTTAACCAGCGGCGCAGCAAGAATGGGAGGCCCCAGAACAGAAAAGGGATTCAAATCCCCTCCAAAAGAGGAATTCAAAGGGGATTTGAATCCCTTTTCTGTTCTGGGGCCTTGCGTTCTCGCTGTGCCGCTGGTTAAACTGGCACAAAAGTTAAGTTGGATTGTGCTGTAAGAATAACAGCATTTATATAGTACATTTCCAGTTTTTGAGCTCAACATGAGACATACATTATATCAATTTTCAACTAACCTGTAGGGTAGAACAATATTATTGCCATATTGTAGATGGAAGACTAACTCCCCCAGCACTGATGCAGCCGTGCCAAGGGGCGTGTGCTGCATCCTGTGATGCGGGGGGGGGGCAGTCATGGAGCCTTCTTCAAGGCAAGGGAACTTTCGTTCCCTTATCTCAGGGTAAGCCTCCACTTCCCCCCCCCCATGGGTCTTCCTGGATCTACACCAGCTATTTTGCTGGTGTAAATCCTAGGAGAGTAAGGGAGAGGGAAGGGGAGAGGGAACAGGAATAGGATCCCAGTGCAGGTCGCTACTGCTAGGATCCATCTCCCCCTCTCCTCCATTCTGCCTCCCGCCCTCCCCACCCAGAAACTCCCCTATTCTTCCCCATCCCTGCCACCATCAACCCCCCCCCCTGGTGGCTTACCAGTGCTCTCGCAGGTAGACGGTAGTGGCAGCATGCTCCTGATGTATGGCCATTTACAACAGCAGAACCTCTGCTCCCCTGTCGTAATGTTAGTTAGGATTGGGCTGCCTGGCTGTAAGAATCATGATGTGCATGCAACCACCTAATGAATGGTAGCTGTAATGTGATTCGATCCTGGGACTTCTCACCTCCCACTTCATCAGCTCCTGACAGCCTCCTGTCAAAATTAAATGCCAGCCTGGCTCCAATAGTATGAGTAGCTGCAGGAGGTTTGCTTACCCCCATCCCTGCCTGAAAAAACTCTATTCCAAATGACATGCAGAAGCATGAGGGGTTCTCTGATCCTTGCAAGAACATCAGTAAGGATAGATTTGCCTGACCCCACTTGGATTGACAGCACAATCCTATCATGGATTGGGCCAACTCACAAAGTGCTTTATGGCAGCAGAACACAGTTCTGCTGTCATAAAATGGCCACTGGCGGCGTTCATTTTAAGGTGTGCTGCCGCATCCAGCAGCAGTGCTGGAGGCCTGCCACCAGACTTAACAAGGTAGGTGCAACAGCAGTGGGAGCAGAAAAGATAGGTTCTGTTGCCTATTAAGAAGGGGGGCCCCCCATCGGTCTCTTACTGATCTCTAAAGCTTCTAGGTTGCGGAGGATTTTAACGTTGTTTTATCAACATTAGTCAGTAACTTAATCAGTAAGAGACTGATGGGGGGGCTTCTTAATAGGCAACAGGACCTATCTTTTGCAAATAAAATACAGTTGCCAATTATACATAGAGTATTCCAGCAAGAAACGGAGAAAGAAGAAAGTGACTGTAATTAGGTGATTGATGGACAGCGCGACTACGGTTTTCGGTTTTCCTAGAGTTCCGCTGCTAATTGACTGCACTCTTTCCCGCTCTTTTTTCCTTTTAATCAAGAAGCGTTTGGACTTGGGTAACTTCATCTTCAACCCTTTGGGATTGTTCCTTTGAAAAAGTTCCAAGCGTCGGAACGAAACGTCAGGACTCTACTACGTGTGCCTTGGATTTTAATTGTATTTTTTCCCACTCGTGGCTGCCAATAATTGGAAACCCACGACCGGTGTTGGATATAATTTTTATTCAGGGTCTACTATCAACATGGCATCTTTACCCGTATACCCTAAATCCTGTAAGATAATTGCGGGCCATGAAAGCTTCCGTTCTAACCAATATGTTTTCTTTTTTTCTACTTTGATAGTCCATTGATTTGTTGATTTTGTGTTTGCAAATGTTTATTATTTTTTAATTATCAATAAAATTGAGATCAGGGTAGTCTGGAATGAACAAAACAACGCCTGAAAAGCAAACAAAAATGACCCTCAGTTTCACAAATACTAGCATGTTACCCAGTTTTTATTCTTTCCCAAATGATAAATACTTACACTAATGAACAGTGCAAGATATTTTATTATAGTTTATGAGTAGGCCTCATTGCTCAAAATGAAAGTACAGTAGTTGCTAATATCAGATCTTATATTGTGGCTTATTTTTCACTGGGATAGTGATAAGCCATCATTTATGCTGAAGACATCTTATCTGAAGACTGCCCGAAGCATTTTTAAGCTGTCTGGTAGTTATTAGAAACTGTACACTAGATATTTTCCTGCAATAATTTATTGGATCTAAGCTGGAGGGCTTGGAAAGGAAATTGATGTATAATCTTGAGTACAGGTAGAGGAAAAGAAAGCACCCGCACCCTTGAGTTTTTTTTATGACAATGCATCTATAGGCTTGGTTACTAGACTTTTGTTTCATAAGTCTTCCTCTCCCACACGGATTTTTGGATGTTACAAGTCTAATCTAAGGATCGGATTTTCCAGTGCATGAGTCCCAGCATGATTGTTGGCAGCAGGTTGCTGAAGATCCTTCTCATTAGTGAATGAGAGGGATCTGCAGCATTAACCTGAACTGGGGGGGGGGAGGGTTAGGGAGTTGGCCCAGTCAGGTGGCCCAGTCAGATGGACAACCCGAGCCCAACTTGGCCAACCACCATAGAAAAGTGGTGGAGTTAAGCATCTAGCATCATCATTCATATATGCAAACCAAAACAGGATAACTACTATAGTAAATTCCAGCTCTCCCCATCTTCACCACTTTGGGATAATCTCTGGGAGAACTCCTTTAGGGTAGGGATTCTCAAACTTTATGTTGTGACCCTCAAATAAAAATATAAATTTTTGCGGTACATTCCCCGCCTCCCCCCGCATTTTGCAGCTTGTCATGTCCCACAGTTTGTAAATTCCTGGAGTTAGACAATTGTTCTGTCTAGCTCAGTACTGCCAACATTTGGGGTTTCAGGCAGCCCTACCTGGAGAGTCCAGGGAATTAACCTAGTTCTTCAGAGGTTTGCGATCCCCTTCCAAGCTGCTTGCAACCAGTGTTCTCTGCACAGTGGCGCGGACCCCTTCTGTGATTGTGCGGCAGTGAGGTGATGTTTCTGGCATTCAGCAACAACATCATATGTCATTGCTGGTCTTCTGGAAAAGCTGAGCTCCAAGAAGCATGGTTTCGAGCTGCGCGGCTTAGAGGGAACACTGCTTGAAAGTTCCCTGGGCGTCATGACTCACACTTTGAGGACTTTGTATAAGGAGGTATGGTTCACTTCTAACTCCTCAATCTCATCCCTCCCTCCCTCCCCTCCCCCCCTCTGCCATTTAGTGGCATAAAAAATGTACATGTGCACAAGGGGCAGAGCCATGGTATTTTTAACTAGAAAGGTAGAAATGAGACTGCTTTTTAAGATAATAAAAGGAAATGTATGGTAAAATAATGTATGATAATAATGATGCAAGTATACAGTCTCACTGCACTGCGATTTGATTGTGGAGATTATGGTGGAGCTACTGTATGCCTGTATTTAATATGGTAATTCTATAAAAGAGAGCTTTGAGCCTGTGAGTGTCCCCCAGAAATGTTGCTTTGAAAGATCATATTGACTGAGTGACTTAGCTTTAAGCACAGTTACACTGATTATATAAAATTACAGTCTATCTTGGTTGAAAATGTTCTGCTATTAAATGGATTTTGAATCAGGTGTTATGGGAGTTTAGGAGACAGGCAGCCAATTCACTATAGCAGTTGCATTTTATTATTATGCTGCCTAACTCTTAATTATTTTGGGGAAAAGAAGAACATTAAAGAAAAAAAAAGTATTGCATTTCCTTCCTTTTAAAATATCACATATACCAAATCATGTATAATATTAAGTCTTGGCTGGTATCAGCAAAGAGACTGAATAAACCAAAGAATGCTCCTGCAGTTTTCAAGATTTTGATACCTTAAAGGTTTCCTTCCATCAATGGATGACATGTTAGATCTTTTCATACCTTTGACAACATGGGCGGCCTACATCAACAATTAGACTATTTTTTTTTTCAAAATAAGAAATTTTCTAGAATGTTAGAAACTACCAATTACATGATTTAGCATGGCATATAATGATAATTGTAGCTTATATTGGGCTTTTATTCATCATTGGCTCTTTTTGACCAAAACATCTTGGCATCTGGGCATCACATTACAGTCTGTTACAACAGAACTAAATATTCTAATCTAAACAAATTAACATCCAAATTCAAAATCGCCTCAGCAGCACGGGCGTCACTGGAGCGTGGCGGGGGGGGCGGGCCGCCTGGGGGTGACGCGCGCACCCCCTTGCGCGTCACCGCCGGCCTGGGAGCCAGCCTCGTAGCGTCCGACCCCGTCGGCGCTCCAGGGCCTTCTGAAAGAAGGCCCAAGCAGCGCGTCCATCCGGGTATTTTCCGGATTTTCGCGCATGCGCAGACCCGTTTTGAGGGCTTTTTGCCCTCAAAACAGGTCTGCGCATGCGCGAAAATCAAAAAAAATACCTGGATGGACGCGCTGCCTGGGCCTTCTTTCAGAAGGCCCTGGAGCGCCGACGGGGTCGGTCGCTCCGAGGCCGGCTCCCGGGCCGGCCTCGGAGCGTCCGAAGGGCGACCAGAGGGCGATGCGACGCGACGCGGAGAGGGAGCCGGGTCGCCCCCACCCCCCACGTCGCGATGACAGAGCGTCACTAGGGTGACGCGCCCCCCTCCCGCCCCCGGGTGACACGCGTCCTAGTGACGCTACTGCTCAGCAGTAGGATTTGGGTGATTTTAGCCTGTCTGTCTTATCTGTTTGCGTAACTACTGAAGGAGTGCACAATGAAAGAACTCAGGGAAAAGCAAAACACTGTAATAATTTTGCTCTCTGATTACTGTGACTAGACCTATCAAATAATTCTGCCTTAAAAGTACCTGCATGCATGAGCAGGCTCTGAGATTTGACAAAAGAGCCTTTCATAATGGTCAGTGGATGTTTCTTTGGGAGTTGTTAGGGTAGTCTCTGGGTACAGAGTTATCTCTGAAATGTTTCTAAAGAGAAAAGCCATCAGAGTTCGGTGAAGAACGCACCCTACCTCCCTTTCAGCTGATGGGTCTGGGTTAAGGTATACAAGTGGGGCTCTCACCAATTTTTTTTCCTTCGAGGCCAATGTTAGACATTGTTTTCTTGTTGTTAGTTGCTGCTATTGCTTGAATTGGGAAGGTAAGAGCAGGGGAAAGCAAAAGAATTGGACCCTGTAGGAAAGCTAGCCTAGGGGGACTGGAGAGCAGGAGCTGGAAGCCTTTCTTCAGTGAGCTTTTTTACATTCATACAAGGCCTTAGAGACCAATGCAGCAAGCAGTCTTGTTTTCCTCCTCATAGTGCACTGCCACCTTCTATCTCTTCTATCATGTTGGGTGCCAACCATTCAGGATTGGCTTGGGGTCTCCAGGAGTCGGCATCAATCTCCAGGTGACTACTGAAAGCAATCCTGGAGATCTGAACAAGGGCTCCACAAATTTCCAACATTACATCAGCTGGACAGGGAGGAAAAAAAAAACCACACCCTCCAGGAATAGCTTCAGTCAGACTTGGTAACCCTGCCCTACTCTGAGGTTACATATATGCTGCTTTTACATCTTGCTTAATGTTTCAAAAAGAGGTTGTGATATGATGCTGGCATCGGAGAAAAAGTAGAAATCCTCTACTGCTCATTTGCTTTCCTGGTTTATTAACCCCTACTTTCCCACTTCTGGGTCTGATCCTGTTGTCCAGCCCTTTTTCCTTGCATTCCTTTCCTCTGGCTTCTGCTGTGGAGTGGTTTGACAGTCTTCATGAGTGACAACTCATATTTGGCTTCAATGGATGATTTTTCGTTCTGGATTGTGTTTTGGGGGTAAACTAGTTAGGGTAAATTGATCAGTGTTACCCAAACCCGAGGACAGCCTAACACTAGGCTTTTGCTGCAAGAGAGAAATATTTTTCTTGTGCTCCTTTTGTGAGTTTTTTTTAATTTTACAACCACATGACTGTTATTATTGGATACTGTATTTAAAATAATCTCTAAGATCATTAGTGACTTTTTTTTAAAAGACTGTAGATCTTTACACTCCTTAATGTGTTTCTTTCTCACAGTTAAACACTAATGCAAGTTGTGAGGAAAAGAAACACCTCGGCAAAACCAGCGTTCCATGAAATGGAGTCTTAACTTTAAAAAAAAAAAAAAAGGATGCTTGCTAACAAATTAAATTTCAAAATGTATCTTCAGATAATGTTGAAGTTCTGATTTAAACAGGAAAATGCCTGGAAGCCCCAAATCTAAGAATGTTCTGCCATAACTCAGAATGATGTTCCAGGAAAGGAAATCAGAAATTATCATCGTTTTCCTGCTACAGGCAAAATGATTTAACTTTGTGCTTTATATACACTTTTGGGGGGAACAAAATAAAGTCCTTTAAAGCTGAACATGTTTCCCAGCAGGAGCTATCATAGAGGTCAGAACAAGGTTTGTACAGTACAAACCTCCATGTACCCTTGGTCCTAGTATGTCAGACAATAAACAGATCATCTTTGTGCATAGTAATTTTTGTTACTGATGGTGTATAATCCTACATTCTCTTCAGCCTCAATAATGGTAGACCTTAGCTATAGAACACAGTACAGAAAGTGGCAAGACTTGTTATTCTGGTTGGTCTAAAGCAGGGGTGGCCAACCTTCCACCATTAGGGGCCTCTATGTTCTTAAGAGTTGTGTAGAAGACAGAATCTGGGCAGCTGCAATTGCTGATGGTGCTGCTAAAGCAGCTGAACCTGCTGTAATGCCCTCGAAGGTCCAGGAGCATTCGTGTTGAAAGATTGGCCACCCCTGCTCTAAAGCCCCACTGAAACCATGAGTTTTATGCGTACATATCTGTGTGCTGCTGGATTGCAAACTTTAACTTTTTTCAAGTTTAATCATTTGCTATGTATCACTCATATGCTAGAATTCTAAAAGTGTTAAAATGTGTGTTTAATAACAGCACTATACCAGAAGGTGCCACTACCCACAGGGCTCCGTTTCTCCAAATGTGTGGACTATGAATTTGCACTTGCAGTGTGTTGGGTAATCTTGCTCTTCAGGAGCCCGCAATATTCCCTACCGATCAAGACAGATAAATTGTGTTGGTAGGTAGAGGGTATAGATCCACCAGACACCAGTCCCCATGGAGGAAAACAGTTCAACCCCAAGGACAAAGTGCCATTGACAGCGTGTCTACCCATATTTCCATTCAGCATGCTCCTGGGGCTCTCTGTGTGCCAAGCTCAGCTAGTCAGTCATTGCATGGTCAAAACTTTTGCTCTGTGGTGTAATATAATTTGTGAAAATGGCACTGACTTTTTAAAATCTGTGCCCCTGCTCCCCTGAGCGCATAATTTGTCAAGCAAGTACTGTTCTCTCGAAAACAGCAGGTCATGGTGGGAATGCTGACTGACTCTTAGCAGCTGTCAGTTATAAAAGTGTCTACTCTCTGAACAAAGAAACTGCAGCAAAAAAGAAAGTTTAAGAAAGTGCATCTTTCTTTTCCTTTGTCTGGAAAGTCTCCGTCTAATAAGGGTTCCTTATTTTTACAATGTCATTTTTTTTAGTTTAACATCTCTGCACAGCAGCACTTTAAAAAAGTAGCAATTTAAAGGAGTGTAAATCTCTAGTGTAATGTTTTCTCTAAGGTTAATTAGCTGCCATTAATTGTGAAATAGTGTAGCAGTGAGCGACAGTTTTCTGTGTAATAATGAAAGAGGGAGGGAGGAGAGGGAACAACATAGCTAAATAATGTGTTGTGTCTCCCTACGTTCAATCTGCATGCTTGGATCTGAAAATTTACAGAGCATTACAACAATGTTCATCATTGTAAGCCCGGTGTGACCATCAAACAAGGTACAGGTCGAGAGTATCCCTTATCTGAAATGCTTGGGACCAGAAGTGTTTTGGATTTTGGAATATTTGCATATACATAATGAATTAAGGGCTGGTTTGCACTAGTTTACACAGCCTTTCTCCCCCCCCCCCCTGAAAGGGTTTCTTTCCCACCAGACAGCATTTCACCTGTTTCCAAACCCTTTTAATTTAATTTGTTATCATTCTTGTTTAGGAGAGAGCTGCTGACGTATTTAGTATATACAGCACAAACCTTAGCCACACCAAATGGCAGAAACTCTTCAATGGGAAAACCAGCCAGTTCTCGTGCAGGCTGCCCCTGGCCGCCCGATGAGGAAGTGGACGGCCCTGCCACAGCCACTCTTTTCCCTCTCCCAGCACATGCCAGGGCCTTTGTCCCTTGCTGACGGGGAAATGAGGCGGCCCCTGCAAGTGAGGCGGGAATGAGAGCTCTTCAGAGGGCAGAGCAGGGAGGTCTTTTACAGGCCTGCTGGAGCTGCCCACCCTGGAAGCCAGGGGGCACCCTAGTACTGATAGCAGTAGGAGAGCTGAGGGAACCCAGGATGGTCCCCCACAGTGGGCATGGGGCATCCTTTTAGTTTGGAGCACGTGGCTGCAGGAGACATGCCAGGTTCAAAACGTTTCGGATTTTGGGGCATTCCAGATTTTGGATAAGAGATAGTAAACCTGCATTTGCTTTTTTGAAAGGGCTAACACCAGCAGATGACAAATCAGAGGCAGAAAAGGAACGTTACTAATTGTGGTTCTGTTATTTTATTTGGAAAGATAAGCAGGATAGATTATATTCCAAAGAAATGCAGCCAAATAATTTATCCACTAGGTGTCTGTGAGGGAGGGAAGGAGGGAGAGAATACCTGTAAAGAATTTAGATTGGAGTTGGATCAAATTGACAGTGGTGTTCATCTTTTCCACTGTGTTACAATTCTACAGAGAAGTTAACTACCTGATTGCCTTCTGAAGATAAAAAACGACAAGGGCTGGAATCTTATGCACACATACTCAGAAGCAAGCTATCCGCGCAATACTATGACGAATCTTGCAATCTATTATTGTATCACGCAGGTTGCTAGCACAGCCACCACTCTGCCGTTCTGCAGAGAGCTGCAGCTAGCACAAGGTCCAGAAGGCTGTATGCGGGTGACAGCAGTCCGTTGATCAGTCAATGCCACAGGTAAGAAAGTGGTGAGGGCAGATTGGGGTGGGGAGCTGGCCAGGCCGGGGGCAGGAGGGGGTGGATCTCGGCAGCGACTCCCCCCAGCCGAGGCCCACCCCCAGAGGCTCCTCAGACTTACGCCAGTCAAAAAACTGGCATCAGTCTGAGGAGACCCACTGGGGCCTAGGCAGTCTATGGAGAGGTAAGTAAAAATTGTCTTTACTCACCTTTTCCAGGCTGCCTGGTCCCGTGCCGGTCCACAGTAGGCAATACACACTGTGCCGGCAGCGCTACACACTGTGGACCACCCTGGAGAGGATTGGGCCATTAGTATGGTCTTGTTCTGAATATTCATGGAATCACCCTGCATACAGCACCTGCACAACATTCTTCCTTCATTATGTATATAACATTAACATTGTGCTGTTCACTTCCCTCAGCAGTGAGGTGCTCCAAGGCACCTTCACCTGAGTTTAGTTTCTCATCTGGGGAGAGTGCAGGGGACTTTGCAGCATTTGTCCATGACTTTTTTTTTACAAACATACCATTGAAGCATATATTAAAGCAGTATTTCCCAATTTTTTTTGACTTGCGGCTTCCTTGACCATTGGCAACCATTGGCCGTGGCTCCCCATTACATTATGTCGATGCCTGCCAGTTGGCATTGCACTGTTTTCCGTGAGGATTCCGTGGCACTCCGTGGCTCCCCTGGCTGGTTTCCATGGCTCCCCTGGGAGCCGCACCTCCCAGTTTGTAAACCACTGTATTAAAGCAAATACTTCTACAAAGCAAGTGATCCCTACTCCACATCAGATGCCCAGACTGAAGCCTTGAACCCAAGAGGACCCTTCAGCTAACTCATAGCTCTCTCTCATTCTCTGTTACTTTTTGTCTCTGTTCCACACACACAGCAAATTGCTATTTCGGCATACACACAATATCAAAGCCCTCTGGTCCCTATGGTTAGTAACCTCAGTTAGAAGCCCCATATCAGGTGGAACTGGAGTAGGGGAAAGGGCTTGATTATCCTGCGGGCTAGCTAGATTGATAAGCTCGCCAGATGATGTTGAAAAAGCTTCCCCACTTATGCTCCTACTCCCTACAGAGTCTACACAGAGGGCTGGGCCCATGCCACTCTGTACCTCCAAGCTCAATTCCCCCAAAGATGAATTCAATGCCCCAAACTTGCCCCCAGTAGTTACATGCATCTGATTAGTTTGAGAATTGTTGTCCAGATAGTCAAGAAGATCTGATTTCACGTTGTCAAGACACTCGATAATTGTCTTTTGGTCTTCAGTGGGTAGCTGCTTGAGAGCTGTCCTAGCTTCTTGTTCCAACGAAATCCCTTCCATATCTAGTTGAACTAACAACTCATCCAGGTACAATGCAGATGCTCCCACTTCATCTCTTGGCTGGTTCCTTTCGCTAGCCCTTAGGCTGGGTATTGTTGCATTCTTAATCAAGGACGCCGAGTTGCCATTGGAGTCATGCGATGGGCAGATTTCACAGTCCATATTGTCACTCTGGTCGCCATTATAGGGTTCATTTCCCTCTTTCAAATTGGCCTTTAGTTTTGTTAAAATATTTTCTAAGCTGGTATTCAGTCTCTGCAGTTCCTTAGCTGTTGATTCCATCAGTTTACCCTGGTCTCTGTTAGACTGTAAGTTGTCCTGGACATCTTTTAATGAACACAAATGGATATCAGCTGTTGATTCAGCTGTTGGCTGCACGCCCGGATTCTCTGGCCTTGAAGGGAGTGTAGGTTTCTGTGCCTGCCGTCTCTGCAGAGCTGGTAACAGAGACCTAGATCCACAGTCTTTAAAAACTCTTTTGGTAAAAATGTAAAAAGACCCCAAAAAACCTTCTCATTTTGAACAACATTGATGGGATAGTTGGGCTCTGGAAACTCAGAACCAAATGTCTCACACCTGTAGGGCTTGGCATCCACATCAGGTGGGTCAGGTCTATCAATTTTATTTCTGTCCGTAAAATGCTGCTGAGCGAGTGTAAAACTCTTCCTCTACTGTCCCACCTCACCTCCCTCTATTCAGCTCATTCATTGTGACTTCCAGTGAGATTTGGTTAGACTGGAGACACCTGGGTATCACACCTTCAGCATTCCCCTGGTCAGGATCAACCTCTGAATCTCTAGAGACAGAACTCTTGAAAGCCGGCCCCAGGTAGTTGTCTTTCTTATCTTCATTATGGACTGTTTGTTCCCTAGTAGTGGATAGTTGGTCCAAGTGCTCCAATACTTGGTTCAGCTTATTGGATATAACCATCAACGTTCTCCCCGTAGAGAGGCAATGGTCCCCCAGAAGCGCAAACATCTGCAAATTTACCTGATTATCTTCAAGGCTACTTTTGCACTGTTCGGGGGTATCAGATTGTTTTCTTCTTCGCTTCCTTTTCACTCCTTTATCAGTAAGCTCTATTAACTCGGGGGTGCTGGATATCTCCGGCAGTTGCTCCTGTGGCGCAGCGGACTTATCAGGGGAGTTTGCTGCCTTCATCGGTCTCCCCATTCTCCACGTTCTCGTTCTCTAACACAATAAATCTATTTGATACCGATATGTTTGGCAACTCAGGAACTGTGCCCATCCAGGATTGAATATCTTCAAGCCGGAGTTGTTTTGCTTTAGATTGCGGGCTAGTTGCTGACGGACATTTGCGGCGTCTCTTCTTGCCCATACCAGCCACAAATCAAATTCTTTAAATAATCCTTACTACTCACGTAGATACAGCCGCCTACAAGGTTGGCAACGAAAGATAACTCCACGGGGTGGGTGGGTGTCTAATGTTGTATTCCAGAGATTATTGACCGGAGTTAGTCCAATAAGCCAAAATAAAAACGAAAATAAAAGGAGCTCCACATCAGAGGCACTTGCTAGGCAGCCATCTTGGATCCTCCCTCCCTGTATGGGTCTCTAAGACAATATGTATGGGTAAAGTTGCTCTTATGTTGGGGCTAAATATAAGATTTCCCTTCCACATATCCAACAGCTTGAATAACTAACTGATAATTATGTGATGCTGACACATTTTTGTGAGATGTAGTGATGACCACCTACCTTATTGAAGTACAAAGTCATTCAAGAGGCATTCCTGGGACAGAACTTGAGTCAGTTATCTCCCCTTGCCAGTCTCCCAACTCTCCACTGTCTTCTGAACTTGAACTGTGGTCTTCTTGCACTTTGATCCTCCAGAAAAGTGGTAGCACAAAGCAAAATGTGACACTAACCTTTCCCCCAGCCACGTGCTTTCCAGCGGCTTTGATGGTGCTCCTTGTTGTGTCCCGTTTTCATGTCCGTGCTTCATAGTAAGTTCAGAAAGTCTGGAGCACTCAGAGGGCTCCAGTGCCCTGCAGGACCTTGATCAAGTGTATGTCAGCTCACATGAAGGGAAGGTGTCATCCACCTTTCCCTTCATGTATGTGAGGAAGAAGCATATTCAAAAACAGGAAATTGAAATAGCCATGGAAAAAGGTATGAGTGGGAAAAAGAGAAAATTGTTGAACTGGTGTGGTAGTCTCTCCCCTCTACACCCCCCCCCCCATAATTTAATGACGATCATATCTATGATTATTGAATTGAGGGCATACTGCACAGCAGGTATTTCCATATGTTTCTTGTTCAGCACTAGCTCAGAAATGTAGCTTATTAAGAAGGATGGTATGGTGCAGGAGATGCCCATATTGACATCAGTCCTTCAGTGGTACACATTACACTACCTATGTGTTATTCCAAAGATTACAGTTCTGATGGGTAGAGTATCCATGAACAAACAAATACTGTACCACTATCAAGTAACTGGATGAAGCTACTTGAAGATGGAGAATTTATGTTACTACCAAAAACAAACCAAGAAACCAGCAGATACGGTCTTAGTTTACATTTACAAGAAAGAATCTATATGATTTATCTTGCCTAATAAATCTTTTTTGCATGTTTTTCTTAATGAGAATCTAATAATCACAAGAGGCATTATTTCTGTGTATATGAATATTTATGTGTCATATACTGTTCATCCTACAAGGAGCTCAGGGCAGTGTGCATGGCTCCTCTCCTCACAACAACCCTGTGAGGTAGGTTAAGCTGAGGTCACCAAGTAATCTTCACAACTGAGTGGGGATTTGAACTCAGGTCTTCCTGTTCCAACACACTAACAATTATACCATGCTAGTTCTCAAACTCATTCTCTCTCATGAAGGTCTCTATATACTGTATTTATGCTTTTGAACATTTCAGGTTACGGTACATTTATTTTTGCAGCTAAAATCTTGGAGAGTGCAAGAATGCTGGAAATTACATACACATGTGTGTAATAGCATAAGAAGGGCACATTTAAATATTGTGAGAGACATGCATAAAGGAAGATTGTAAGAGCAAACCAATAAAGTGTGGACACCACTGTGTCGTCTTACATTTGAGGGTCTCTGGAGCCATCTCAAAGTCTTATTGCTTAAGTCATTATATTATACCATTTAACTCACTCAAGGTGAAGTGAGTCAGCATTGACTCCATATGGCAGGGGAATTGTATTGTTCGGTACCTCACTTCCCCAGCGCCAATACGATGGTGCCCACGGCAAGGTACCAGATGCATTGCGGCAGACTAGACTGAGTATAGGGCTGAAGAATTCTTGCATCTGAATCCCTCCTGTCTGGTGACTCACTGCAAGATATAGGACAACCCATTTTAATTAAGAGCTCAGAGACCACAGTGTGGGCACTTTGAGAAAAACATCCACCTGCCTTATGCCTCATTTGCTTCTCTGCAAAGGAGAGGGAATAGCATGTGTGATACTTTCTTGAATGGGCCGTTGTGAAATGTAGTACTTAAATAATTCCTATATTGCTTCATAATGAAGAACAGTTAATGCAGGCCCTGCCTGTGGCAATTTGAAGCTAAGGTTATTCTGTGCCATTTTGGGGGGGGGGGGGAATGCACTTGTAACAGTGTTACAGTGAACTAGTGATGGGTTGATCCCTTTGTTATTCACTACAGTACTTTCTTATCAAAAATGAATCAAGTGTTCTCTATTTTCATCCAAAGATTCAAACTATTTTTACCAGTATGCAACAATAAGGTTTAATTTGAAAGGCCATTACCTGAGAGCCCAATTCTATGCATGTCTACTCAGAAGTAAGTCCCATTATAGTCAGTGGGACTTACTCTCAGGTAGGGAGTGGGATTGCAGCCTAAGAACTTGAATTCTAAGATCGCTTAAGTAAGTCCCACTTATTACACAGCTGCATAGCCCTGGGCTGCCCAGCAAATTTGTCTTCAGACCAGCTAAACCAGTGGCAGTTAGAATTGCCATGATGATGCCAGGAATAACAGTACCTGGCAAGCTCACCTTGGGTCACTTGGATCTTCCTGCTTTATTTAGCACCAGCCTCCCAGCAGTTTCTAGGAAAGGAAATAGGAAGAGGCTGATGATAGGTTAATCAACAGCATCTATTTGGGATACGTTGGCTGTATCTTCCTCCTGCTCTCTTTGCTTGCTCTTTCCTGGGCCCAGTTCAAATGGTATTTTTATGGTCTTATCCCCATATGCTAAAAGACATGCGCGTTCAGTGTGCACACATCCTGGCCTCTCCCTTTCTACACCTGACCTCTCCCCTTCTCAGAGGCGTAGCTAGGCCTCCCGGTGCCCGGAGGAAGGGGCGGGGCCTAGGTGACGTGACGCGCCCAGCGTGTCACCGCCCCCGCCCCCGCCGGTTTCCTACCTATTTCGGAGCCGTACGGGCTCCAGGGAGGGCCGAACACCGCGCCCCGACGAGACCTGTAGGTCCGCCTGCGCCTGGATCAGCTGCTCCACGCGCTCCACTCTCCTCCCACTTCTGCCCCTTCTACACGCAGCTACATGCTGCTAAACCTACTTTAAAAGTAAATGTAGCATCATGTGTAGAGGGGATTGTTCAACTGCTCCCGCCATGTGATTAGGAAGATGGGTTGTGGTGTGTGTGTGTGTGTGTGTGTGTGTGTGTGTGTGTGTGTGTGTTGTGTGTGTGAGAGAGAGAGAGAGAGAGAGAGAGAGAGAGGATGTGCACATGGCATGAGTGTGAACATCTGGTAATGTGTGGGGCCAGTTGGATAATATTCAAACCAACCCCTTGACTCTCCATAAATCCTTTTCAGTCTGCTTATCTCTTCCCTGACTGTTTGCTCTTAGGTTGCCCCATTCCTGCTACAACTCCTGCTTGTTGTCTAACACAACACCTCTGCTTATCAAGCCCCACACAGTTACCTCAAAGCAAAATATCCAGTATCATCAGGTCAGGTATAGAAAAAAGGATAAGAGGACACAAAACCAGAATGTTTTCTGGACAGATGGGTCATAACCAAATTCATCTCTTGCCAAAATTCATGATGGTACACATGGTTCTGGAAGTCTCCCACTCCCCAGTGTATCAGGTTTTTCTATGGACACATTTGCGATCCTATGCATTCCGTATATTGCAGAAAAATGCATATTAAATACGTAATTTACAACTTATCACACCAGCTATTTGGGTAGGAAATGCCTGAAAATACTTAAATATGTATTTTTTCAACTGGGTGTTTTTTTCTGGTGACCAAAACGAAAAAACAAAAACAAAATGAGGGATTTTTAGCACAAGAGCAGAATGGAAATCAAAGGAAGTTGTTCACAGTTTAGGTAACAGAGCAGCAACAGAGAGATTCACCCATCCCTACTGGGGAAGACTAGAACTGGAAAAAAAGGTATATATGAAAAGAAAATCCATATAGAATTTGCAGTAGCATGAATGAACAGGACATTAGCATCTTGGTCATGAGTCTGTCCATCAAAATCTCTATGGATTTTGAATTTTGACATTGTGTGTTTTACATGCATTTTACATGCATTTGTCCATGGGAATTATTCCAACGTATTACCATGGAGGCAAAATTAGCTGGCTTGAATCATGTGCTATTTTATGCAATGCAGTGTGCCATTGAGTCTTCTTAATTGGGCTCTGTCTTGTCCTAACGTTAACATTGGTATATTGTTATCAAGGGAAATTTCTGTGAATTCACCCAGTAATGAACAGTGGATGCTGTAGTAAGCATTGTTTGCTGCTGGTCAATAAAACTCATCACTGCAGCTTTAACCCCTGCCCACCAGGCCCCCAATGCTTTTCTCTGCTCTGTGTTACCATTATATTTCCTAAAGACGGGGGCAGTGGGGGGGAGAGATACTGCAGACATTTGTGCATAGTTAGACTTTAAAGTAGGACCTTGTTGCGGTACAGGTGTTTCAAGTACCGGTACATACACATTTTTCCCCATTTACTGCAGTGTGACTTCTAGCAACCAAAATGTCAATGCCAAATACCACCACTATGCTCCTGTTTCGTTCACATATACTGATACAATGTCTGGAATTCCTTAGAAGAACATACAAAAAGCTAATTGTTGTAAACCATTATAAACATGAGCATCTCCTCGTTAAAAAAAAAAATCCCAATAACACTTTAACGTTTGGACATAGAGGTAAATGATAGAGAAAGATCAGAGCAAAAAATAGTTCTTCTACTTGATGCAGACAAGATAGATGTGCTTCAGTAGTCAAAAGCAAGGCTTCTGCCCAAGTATCTAGGAAAAAGGGAGGGAGTATCTTGAAGACACCTCTAGCTGTCAGAATTTGCAAGAGTAACCTTGTTAGGATATAATTTAGAAACGTATTCATAACATCCTCAGTTTATATTTTAACTCCCTTCCCATACTTTCAGCTTGTCTACACATTATTTCAAGGTCACATATCACACACATCACTGTCTTCCCTGTTGCCAATCAAATAAGTACCATCTCACTCACTCCCACTGCATAAAATTTCAACACAATATCCAGGATCATGGGGTCAAACACTGCAGCTATAGCTGCTTGAGAAGAAATAATATAGTGAGTCCATATATATATATATATATATATATATATATATATATATATATATATATATATATATATATATATATATATATATATATATATATATATATATAAAGCCTGCCCTGCATTCTTTTATGTACACCATTTCTTTTTCACTAAATGCAAAGTCTTCCTTCCAACTGGAAAAAGAAGAAGCTCAGAAGGGGGAAACCCCTACCCCCCCCACACACATATTCATAAATTATATCCTGTTCACTGTACACTTGGTACAGCTGCGGCAATTCTGTGCAGCATACAACTCTACAGAAAATTGGAAGGGATATAACCACAGCTTGAATATTCAGCTGCATTGCCTGATGAAACTGGTGGAGGTGTTTGTCAACTAAGCAAATCAATAAAAGACATTTCATTCACACACAACATGACTTGTAAAATCATAGTGCCACTAAATATAAATGACAGAGTTTAATTTATTCAGTCAAGTTCTGTGCATCACCAATGCACTAGTGGCACTAAATAAATTCTTCAGAATTCATTTTAAAGTTCAAACTATTTAATTCTTGAAGCAGTAACAGTAATTAACAGTACCTAGAAGTAGTAAGTTTGACTATGCTTCAGTGATGCTTACTCCCAAGTAAATTTGTTTAGGCTTACAGCCTGTAGCAGGAGCTCCTAAAAGCATCTAGTCCCAGTAGTCTATGCTTAGCAATGCCCCTGCAACCCCCCCCCCCCAATCAGTGCACTATGCATCAAATCAGTGATGCATAGTCTGTAAGTCAGGCAGAATTGTAACTCCATTCATCCCCCCCTAGATCAATGAAGAATGAATACCATATCTCTATGCCACCAAGCACCAACTGCAACCTTTGAGACAGCATCCAAGAAATTATGACTGCAATACTATACACACTTACATAGAAGCAAGTCCCATTAAACACTGTGGAATTTTTACTTCTGAGTAAACATGCATAGTGCTGCATATATCTAGAAGTACATTCCAGGGAAGGGGAGAAAAAGGAGCAGAAACAAGGAATGCTTTTAAGATAATGCTGCTGCCCCATCTCACCATCTTTGCTCTAGAGACCCTCAGAGGGGAATTTCTCTGTCCACCTGCAATCTGAAGTAGTTCAGACCAGGAACTATTGCACCATATACTGTTTTTTCATGTTTAACGTGGCCCAGGAACAACAGTTTAGACCAGTTGAAAAGCATGTAAAACCACCAAGTGATTCTACTTTGCGATTAACGGACATCAGCATTTCTTCTGCTTTTCAACTTTTTTTTTAATGTAGCCCTCTATTGAAAATTTGGATAGCAAAATGTCAGATTATAGATGCCAATCTGTATATGTTCTTAGCAAGAAGATAATGGATAGCTGCCAGGTCTGTTTTCTAACCATAAGGGGAATGATATGCAATAAACGCTCATGATCATAAGCATAATACTTCAGATGTTCTGATTCTCCCAATGTGTTGCTGATTTCTTGTGTACCTCTAGTAAGTAGTGGCTGCCAATGACCATGTGAGATGTTAGCGGACATGATAAAGCATAGTTTCGTTGCTGTGGTGGTTGTGAGTGGCCACGGGATGAAGTCTCTGTCGCACATCATGGACAGATAGTGGCTCACTGCCTGCTCGAAAACCTACAAAATCTGGGTTGAGCCAAGAGGTGGTGAGCCATAATCCCATTACGTATCTATGGCATGTCAAAGCAGTCAAATAACAGGTAATTACACACTCTCCCCATATAGAATTTGTCACCCCAAATGGTCACTCCAACGTAAAACCTAACATAAATAGATGTCTTTTTACCTCAACAGCTGCATGAATGTTTTGAGTTTGCTGAGGCCATTCAGATAAAGTGAATTATACTGTTACCCTATGATTACATTCTGATTAAGTTGCTGCCACATTGTGGCCTTTTAACACTGCAAGGGGGGATATTGTTTTTACACAACCATTTGGAAGCAGAATTAACTGATGGATTCCCATGGCACTGAATATAATGCTATATTATCTGGTGTGATGCCCACCGCCATGTCCAACTTCTATCTATTGTATAGACTCTGTACTATTTACTCAGAAGTAAGCCCCATTCAACAAACTTTAAGCTTCTTCTTGGCAACTCCTGCTTCTAATTGTTTTCCATTCCACACACCTGTGGGATTAGTAATGAATTGCCCCTTCTAATTTGTTACCACTTAGTCAGTTCTTGTTCAGTCTTGGGATGAGTCATTAATTGCGGTTTTTCTCTTGTTTTGTTTCTTTTCCTTATTGTGAAATACTGCTAATTCACTATTGTGAATAAAAAGAAAGAAAGCAATTAATAAAGGAGACTCCCATGCAGGGAAGGAATAGGAATTGACTAATTAAGGGCAGTTAAGGGGCACTCCATCACTAACACTGTGCTCTACTGAATAGAAAACAAGTAGAAGCAGTAAGGACAAGGAGAAAGCTTCTAGTTAAAGGTACAGTAGTCCTGAAAAGTCCCAATAGTGCTTTGCTAGCCTGTGTTGGTCGGAATAGCACTGCAATTCTGTTTTAAATGAAACTTTACACGCATCAAAAGATAAAAAGACAACAAATACTAAAATGCAGTGGGTGGCCAACAACACTGACTGTATTCTCTAGAGGAGTGGTTCTCATAGTGGTGGGTCAGGACTCACCATGAAAAGCAGATTCAGTCGCTACCCCCTTAGGGGGGGTGGCGACGTGCGTTGACATTGGTGATGTCCCGTTGCCACTGGGAAAAAGGTTTTTTTAAAACTTATTGGGTGTCGCAATGACCCTCTTGAGGGTGTGGGAGGGACACGGCCCCTGTGGGCCTCCCTGCGCTTCAGATCGGCTCCCTGAAGCAATTGCAAACCACTTTTTGTTTTGGACGAAACCCGCAAGTGGGTCTCGATTGCTTCAGGGAGCCAATCTGAAGCTCAGGGAGGTCTGTAGAGGGGGCCACGTCCTCCGCACCCATCAGAGGGCCAGCATGATCCCCGATAAGTTAAAAAAAATTCTGGTGCCAACGGGATGTCGCCAATATCACCGCACATCACCACCTTTTGCCTGGTGGTGATGTAACCCCGGGCACGCCGCTGCCATCAGCCCACCTCCGCAAGGACTTACGACTTCCCCAAATCATGGGGAGAATTTGTGAACTGCTGCTCTAGAGTGAGTAAATGAATTATAGAACTCCAGTCCAAATACATGTAGTTAGTATGGGAGACACCAGTTAGATTCTATTAGGCTGAAATCCTATGTACACTTTTCTGGGAGTAGGCCCCATTGAACACAATGGGCTTACTTCTGAGTAGACATGGATAGGATTGTGCTGTTAGCCTATTGAACATCAATGGAAATCAAGACACAATGAATGCTGCAAGCCCAAACAGTCAACTCCATGCAATATAATTATTTCACAATAAATGGCATCTAATTAACCTTAGACGACTGGACTTAATTGTCAAGGGATACCTTTACCTTTACTAAACTTCTTACAATGAATAAAAAGCTGTTGTGAGTTCTGGATGTATGAAACAGAGTTATGTGGAGTCAGACCATTGGTCCTTCTAGGTTACTACTGTATGTGCTAACAGGTAGCATCTCTCCGGGTTTTTAGGTCCTTAGTCCTTTGGAGACCCACTTACAGATGCCAGGGGTTGAACGTTTCTGCATGCAAGGCATGTTATTGTACCAGTTAGCTATGGCCCCATCTCCCAAGATGCAGTTTCGTCCTCTTTTTCCCTCAGAGCATTAGACAATGTGCAGTTCAGTGCTGAAGAAGCACAATTCTCCCCGTACAGTTTCAAGAACAATTTGTTGAGCTGTGTAAGTAGTGTACAAAAGTGAGCATTTGGTTTTCAGGGGCCTAGATAACAGGAGACAGCTGAAGTTCCTAATTGTTGAGAAGGACGTTGTGTTTCAGTTGCAGTGTCACTTTTGTTAGATGTTGCAAAGTCACTTTTGTTAGTGTCACTTTTGTTAGATGTTGCTTTCAGATCCATCTTTATCTCTTTTTTTCTGTTGTGGCAGCATCATTAGTAAGAATGCCAAAAGTGACTGAAAATTCACTATCTCCGTACACCTTTTCATTCAATTTCAACAAGGCACTCCCCCTTCCCCTCTCTGCCAGTATGTCAAACATATATCTTTGCTTTGGATCATTAAATGCACAAGTTAAATAGTGAGGTTTGGGGAGTTAATGCAAATCCTCCTGTGCCCAGAACATTCATGTAGAAATTGGTCACATTTGTATAATATTCAAGCAGGTACAGTAGATGTTGCCAGTATGAACACATCTACACTAACTTGGGAGAAGCTGGTCTTTGGCTCCTCTTCCCTTTTAAAATTGAACTCATTTAAGAGGAAAGAACATGAAATAACTCCCTTACAACGTGCCATAAAATTTAACACTGATAGTTTGGGAGAAGGTGAATATAGGTCTATGTGATCTGCTCTTCATTCTGCTTGACAGTAAAGTAAACCTGGAACTGTGTGCTACAAGCATACTTTTATTATTTTTACAGTGTGCCATCAATGTGCACTGTCATTTTACAGCGCTCACCCAAGAGCTTACACAATCTAAGAGTGAAGAAGGAAAGAAATAACAAAGAGGAAAAGAAAGTGGCAAAGAGAAATACTCTAATCTCTAATATTCTATTAAATGCATATTTAACAACTATAATACTTTCAAATCCAAACTATCACCTCTCAACACATGAGATAGTTTAGCTCTTATACATGTTTGAAGCAAAGTTTTGAATAGGAAATCAGACGTTTAGGCTGGGTTCTGGGGATCAGCTGTCAAAAATCTAGGACAGTTTGGGAAAGATTTCACGTAGCCCTCTTCCATAACTAACATACAGTCGGCTTTCCCCATCCGCAGATTAGCCACCTGCAGATTTGACTCAATGTGGGTGGCTCAAGTCCGTGGTGGGGAGGGTCACAGTACCTTATGTACCTTCTGAGTTGTGCGCTGTGCTGTATATACTTAGGCATGTGCCTCAGAAGACCTCCCACACGTGACCGGAAGTTGTTACTGGTCGCATTTTTCAAGTGTTCCAAGCCTGCTGGTGGTGTGATTTATGGAGTGCGGGGCAGCCGAAGAAGTGGGCTGCGGGCCTGCACAGCTTCTACATAAGGTACTGTGGTGCTGCAACCCGCAACCCCCCCCCTTTGCTTTAATTTTAATAATTTTAATGATTTGCTTTAATGCAGTTTTTGGCAATGGAACCCCTGTGGATAAAGAGAGCCAACTGTAGAGGCTCTTCCCCCTCCCCCTCCCTGAACTTAAGTTTAGCAGTGAGAAGTCTTGAACAATCCTGATGGATGTAAGTTGAATTTTGCTGCCCCATCCAGTTAACATGTGCATCCTTTGTATCTGTATGCTGAAAAAGGGACTCCACAACAATTCATTTGTGTTTTTGTAGCTGTAGTCGCCTACTGCAGTAGGAGCTTTTTACGGTTGTAAATAGCGACCCACTTGTTGCACCAGAATGTATTGATATCCCACCCTTTCTCCACATTGCTCAGGGTCGTGCATGTCATGTTGTCTCTTCCCATTGTAGCCTTATACCACTGTCAGTGTGCCTGCCGCAAGTGAGTAACATAGGTACGTACAGGCAGACAGCCTTGTAAAAAACAACAACCTAGAAACTTGTACTATGCGCTTATTTGGAAGGCCATTTCTTCAGCATCAGCTTCTTGGTGATGTTACATTCCATATACTACTCTAGAAGGTGTTAACTTTCCTCAAACTGTGTGCTTACAGATTTATATATGCACCAAGGCAGATGGTGTAAAGAATTTGAGTTAAGTGTATACCAGGAACAGCTTGCATATTAAGAATTTTGTTTGACTCTGCCCACAACATTTATCCTTCAACAAGCTTCCAAATAACTACTCATTTCATTGTTTTTCAAAGATATTTTTTTAACTTTGAACATGCTGTTAGATTTATTGCAGACCATTCATTCTCAGCTTGCATACTGCTTGGTGCTTTTATTTCATTAAATACGTAAATGAGGACATCGAATGAGTGCATTATTAGTGTTTTCCCTGACCCCAAGAAATAAAAATAGCAGAAAACAGGAAAGCAAAGAATTCAGTCTGTGGTTTTACACTTCACATTGTTTTTACTTACTGTCCAAGGGGGCCTTCAATCATAACTGATTTAACACTCATGGGAGGTACTTTTAAGGGCCAGGTTACCAAATAGTTGTGGTGGTCACACTAGTCAGGAACCCTTGCTAAAGATAAGGTGATAGAATAGCCATTCAAAGGCTTGGATACACTCATGCCCAGTTCCTAATATTATGCCCTGGAGGCTTCAACCTCTCCTCCACCCCACCCCCTGGCTATTGATCTGCTTTTTCACTAGGTTTATGGAGATGAGAGTCTAGACCAGGGGTGGCCAACCTTTCAACATGAATGCTCCTGACCCTTTAATGGTTGTCTAGGTGAGGGCATTTCGGCAGGTGCAGCTGCTTTAGCAGCACCATCAGCAATTGCAGGTGCCAAGATTCTGCCTGCTACACAACTCTTAAGAATGCAGAGGCCCTAGTGGTGGAAGGTTGGCCACCCCTGGTCTAGACTGAGCACCATTTTTGCTTTTAAACTGAAGTCAACTTGGGGCAAAGGTACCTGCCCTTTGAGAGATACTATCCCAGTTGTGCACTGCAGTTGATAGGCAGACATAGGGCCTGTCCAAGGGAAACTAAGACCTGAAGCTGCCTCCCTGATATCAACTCCAACTCTGCTGCCAGTGCCACTTCCTTGAAAGGGGAGGGGTGCTGCATCCTGTTTAGGGGAACAGGTGTAATGATAATGGTGATGGTGCATAGCCCACCTACTTCATCTGCAAGCGGAGAGGAGAAGAAGAAGGAAGGAGAATATGACGACAGTGGTCTGCCTGCTCCTCTGTAAGTGAGATGGGGAGATGTTGACAGTGGCCCTCTTCACAAGAGGGGTCAGGATCATCACCACCACTGCTACAAACCTACTCCCCCCCCCTGCCCCAGTCTATCTGCTTTCTCCTCCTGACTCTGCTGTGCTCTATTGAAAGAGTGGGGCTGGGCAAGGAAGTGAAGAGGAAATGGGGCAATGCATCCTTGTTCCATTGTGTTTTGCTGCTCTGTTTTAAACCATTGTGTGGCAAGGAGAGAAAAGAGGTAAATGAGGGCTTGGTGAGGCAGATATGGAGGTGACCAATGGCTTGGGGTGCTGCCTGCACCCATTTGCCATCTGTGACACATTGCCTGTCTTTGCATCATGGCTGGGCTAGCCCTGAGCAGACAGAGATTCCCTAAAACATGTGCCGCCATGATGAGAAGTAGTTAAGTAGTAGTTAAACTGGGTATTGAGTGAGGCTGTGCTCCATCAGAGGCCAAATGGATGGCCACATGAACCTGTGGTTTCTTTGAAATGACCCCTTTATTGTAGTTCATCTCAGGAAGGCCTGCCAGGTTACTTTCCTTAAGGTTATGATGAGTCTCTTCAAACTAATGTTTTTCTGCTTAGGGTTTAGGGACTTGTGGACCAAGTTAAACACTGTTGCAGATTTTGATGAGCTTAATTTTTGCCTGCTTTTTATATTTCTCTATGGGGATACTCTCTGGAATTTTCCTTTGCTTTAATTGATTTGTGTATTTTGATGAAGAGTTACTATGTTATTGATTTATTGTCTTAATGTTTTAGTGTCATAGTTTTACTGTAAAGCATCTTAAGGCCCCCAAAGGCAGATTATAATTTTTAAAACAAATAAAAGAAGTGATGCTGCATGGCAATCAGAGACAGGATATCAAAGGAAGAGAGGTGAGAATCAAACTAGCTTTTTTTCACAGCCGTGCATAACATTTTGTCAACATTTTAAATATTTTTTTAAAGCAGCATTTGGAGGCTGTGATTGACAGCAGAAGACAAACAGGGGCAAGGTCGTGCTTAATTGTCCCCCCCCCCAACCAGTGATTGTTTCAAAATCGGCATCCCAGATGCTCTTCTGTAAATGTGCGGGGGGGGGGGGAGAGAAGGGGCTGATTTTGAGCAGAAAAATGGAAGTTAGGGAAAAGGTTAAGTATCCCTCTGCTTTTCTGCTCCTGATTATGACATCCTAAGACAGGTTTCATTACAGAATAATTTCAAATAATGGGGTCAACTGGGAGAATTATAGTAAGGAAGTCTCAAAAGCTAAGCAAGAAGGGGCAATGCCAATTGCTGGAGCAGGGAGAAAGCGAGAATGCTGGGGGTCCTAGGAAGAGCAAAGGAATAGATAGTGCATGCTCCGGTCCGGTGTATTTCAGAGGTTATAGCAAATTGCTGAGGTTTGATTCAGCTTTGCATATCTGAGAATGGCCAGAGGCAACCCAGAAAGGCAGAATGTAGTCTAGTAGGAGGTAATGAAAAAAGGCCACCAGCATCTGACCTTGTGGCCTACATTCCTTCATTAGACAGATGCTTGTGGGTTGCATATCAGTGATACCTGCCTAAAACCACAGAGTGCTAACTTACAGTAGTGCCTTATTATCTGATATAGCTGCGAAACCAGAAAGTAAATGAGGATAGAAACATTTTCTGCAGAAACTGTGTGATTCTGGTAACAGTATCACACAGTTTTACAGAACACCTAGGACACTGAAGAGACGAATATTGACATTTCTTTTTACACCTTGAAGTGGTCATTTCAGGATCTACTTAGGCAGCAAATAGCCTGTATGGTCAGTCTTCATGGTGCAGCTGTATTGTGACCACAGGTTTAAAAAACGCTGAGATTACTTTGGAAAAGCTTGATCTATAGATCCTCAAACATAAGAGGGTCCTTGGGTCAAAGGAATTAACAGCTGGAAGTGAAAAAAAAGTACAAACTGGTTTAGAGGAAGCCAGCTGGTCACCTTAATTTTCCATGGAATATATCTCTCAGGGAGGAGGCTGCCTGCCTGCATTCATTTTTTATTTATTTAGAAAAGTTATTCCCTTCCTTTTAATCAAATGATCCTCAAGGTGGTTTACAATAACTTGCACTAATACAGTGACTGCGCACATAGCCCAGTAGTCATTAATTCTCTAGCTGAGGGCAGAGTTCAGAGGTACCAGCATTTTCCAATCCAGAACCTCTTTTTGAAGCTGCCTTTTGATCACAGTACTGTATTTGTTAGGATTGTGTATGCATCTCAATTACAGCCAAATTATTTTCCCCAGTACTTTATTGCATGTATCAGACCAAAGATCCATCAAGTGTAGTAACCTCTGCTGCTGCTGCTGCTGCTGCTACTACTAGCGAGCTGATCTACACTGAAAGATGCTAAACTGGGAACACTGGAAGGTGATCAGGACAGCTCAACGGAGCACATCAGCTGTGAGGTGCTCAGAATTCAGAGAGAGAATTTGAGAGCTAATCAGCTTTTCACAAATGAGAGTGCTGAACAGCTGATTAGTAGTGACAGAATTAAACAAGTGATTGTGAGTTAATTGGCTGTGTGTGCTGCCCAGGTTTTTTTTTATCAGCCAACAGAGCTGATTAGTGGTAAACACCACTTTAACAGATCACTGGATTACCTTAAAATGCGTATATTTGTTAGTGAATTCCAAAACGTGGTACATTTTGACCTTCAGATATTCACAAGGTTTGTCTGGAATTCTCTAATCACTAAAGATACCATATCATGCACCTGCCAGAGTGGGTTCTGGCCCACAAAAGCTTGAACTGTATCTTTAAGGTACCTCAAGATCCTTTGTTGCTGCTGCAAAAGAGTTAACCAGGGTATCCTTCTGGAATGTCTGGATGTTGACATTCACCACATTTCAAACATTCATCATAGTACAGTACCTTCAAGAAGTTAAGGTAGAAGGCATGTTTTTAACTTCTTTGTGAGTGAGCACACATATAGTGGTATGAGTTCTAGCAGAATGACCTATATACACTATTGAATAAGGAGATTCAGTGCACTCTTACCATTGCTTTTAGTTTTCAGGGTTTAAAAGCAATAGCTGCTTCTTTCAGCTAAAGTGTCTGCCTTCATTGTTCAAGAATCTTTGCAGTGCAAAACTGGCCTTGACATTCCTACTTGACAGGTGAATTTTTATTTAAGCAAACTTCTGTACGCATAAGACATATGTGTCCCCTTGGTGTTAAATTGCTGACGGTCCATAAGCCACACAGACTTAAAAACAGAATCTTCAAAAGTACTAAGGACTGCTCCTAATTAAAGCGTAAGAAAGATTTTGGGACAGGACTCTAATGGCCCAAGCCTATACTCTAATAGTGACAGCGGAACGTATGTTCCACTGGCATGCGTTATCGCAAAAGCATCACAAAGCACTTTGGGACAGTGCAGGGCCGGCAGGAAGGCCAGAGCCTTTGCTCTGATGCCAACGCCCCCCCCAGCAGTGACGTGCTTGCGCCCCCACGTGGTGGGGGCCGCCGACGCGACAGCGCCCACGTGATGCGGGGGCGTGACGTCAGCGCACAGCTGCAATCACACCACCGTTTGGCTTCCATTTTTGGAGCCAAACTGAGCAAGGGCGGGCGGGCCGAAATGCAGCCGTCTCGGCTGCGAAGAACCAACGAAAAAACAGGTAAGCGACCCGCGAAATTCCACCCCCCCTGAAGCGGCACCTGGTGCCCAGGACACCTGCCAAAATGATACTTCTGCCCCCCAGATACTTTGCTCTGATGCTGGCACCCCCCAGCAGGTAAGTCCACACAGGGGGCAGAACAGGGTGGGGGAGGGTGGTGACGGGTGGGCGGAATGGTCCCGGGAGTGGAGGGATCAGCAGCACCAGCATGTACCATATCCTATCCCCCTTCCCAGGCCTGATCTGCTGACATGGACCAACACAGACTTGCACCAGTGATATCACTGGTGCAGGTCTGAGTTGACTTGTTTCTGCTGCTGGGGCTTACTCCAGGGCAAGGGGACAAATGTCCCCTTACCTCGAGATCTCCAGCATGCTAAATTCCCCACCTGGATTCCGCGTAGCCCGTGCCTGCGCCACTGCATCACCATGCAGGAATTTAGTTAGGATTGGGCTGCCCATTGCTCATTCACAAACAGACGGCTCTTCCACATGGATGGGGGGATGGGCAATTTCTGCCATGTTCTCTTTCTGCTACTGTCCCCTGACCATGTGGCATCCTGTACCAGGCAGTTCCTCAAGCTTACTGGGGGTGCAGGGGGTTATAGAGGAAAGGGGGATATAGGGAAGTCCAAATTCACCAACTGAAATCTGTTCCATTGGTGGCTAAGATCTAAGCCTTTAATTTCAAGAATTATGAATGAATGACATTTTAATAAAAATATATAAAATATGAGCATATTGTTACAAAATCATATTTTTCTCTGTGCATTTAATTTAAAACTACATGTCTTCTTGGAGCAATTTATCTTATTTTCATTCAGAATATATTCCTACTGGAAAGCT
Source organism: Plestiodon gilberti rubricaudatus (assembly GCA_026170595.1). Lineage (NCBI taxonomy): Eukaryota > Metazoa > Chordata > Lepidosauria > Squamata > Scincidae > Plestiodon > Plestiodon gilberti. The sequence goes on from JANXHW010000001.1 coordinate 191,492,482, forward strand.
TAATTTTTCAGGGATCTTTGCATTGAAAAATATCTATTGTGTCAATTAAAGTGTTATATTATGCAGTGCACGGATGTACTTCAAGAAGAAAGAGATGAAGATAAGTCTGTTTAATTCAACTCAGATGTTGCCATTTGAGAAAAAAAAAACCACTACACACCTCTAGTTCTGTCTGAAGAAAATAAGGTTGCAGCCCCCAAAGAGATAAAGGAAGTAAAATGGTAACATTAAAAGGATAATATGAAAGGTCTGAACTTGTATGAATCTAGAACTGGTGTAAAATTTAGTGGTTACTTGGTTTTCACAGATTACAATACTCACATGAAATTCTGCTTATCATGCGGAAGAAATCAAAACCAAACCCTTGACGCCTTTAAAAGTGAGCACTCTAGTGTAGCTAGTGCGCACAAAGGGGAAATCTATTATGTGCTCTGGGACTGTGTGCAGTGGCCAATGGCACAGCTGAATGGTTTGGCGGGAATGAATAAGAAGGCAAGCCTGAAGGTGCAACAACAACAACAAGAACATTTATTGTGGGGATAATTTTACAATAACCAGGGGGAGGGAATCAAAAACAAGGGGGTGATGTCACTTCCGGGGAGTGACAAGGGTCACGAGGGCCCCGGGTACCACCAGCTACACCACTGATGTGATTGTCCTTGACTGCTCAACTCTGGTCCAAATGGGTGCTTGTATTGTTTGGCACCCTACCTAGCTATGCAGAAGCTAGCTCCCTGGAGGCCAGTTGCTTCATTAGCATGGACCACTTGATGGAATTTAGACATGAGGTCGATGAGGGCAGCTAGAATTGGAATCCCTTTTTTTGTATCACTAATGACTCTGTATACTACAAGTCAGGAAGCTGCCAGGATGTGGCTTTTGTTCACAAGTTCAAATGTGTTATGCAAGAAAGGTGTGGTGAGCCATGGAATCTTCCAAGAAACAAAAGCCAGGCAAAGCTTCTTCCAAGCCAGCCTGCTGAAGTGGGGAGGTGATTGCGCTAACAAATTAAATGTATGGCCTTCCTTGTGGCCAGTAGGATCTGATGCCTCTTGCCATCTGTCCAAATCCAAAGTCCTGAGTCATGCTCTCCTGGCAGACACCCAGCACCACATACACATGTATACAACCATGTCAAGCATCATGTGTCTAAATAAAATAAATACAAAGGTTGTCAGGCAACTTTTTTGCAAATACTTTGGTCACATTCCCTCAATGAGGATTGGGCATGTGTAGCTTTCTCTGAATTCTGAACTTCAGCTGCAGTCTTAAGTATATGTTTGCACATGAGCGAGAACATACATGCACCACTTGGTGGGTCAGTTTCATATTCAACTGCTCTAGTGTTGAAACCCCAAGACATGTTTTAGGTTATATGGAAATGAAAGAACAGGGGGACAGGAAACTGACCCAAGCACTGTTGTGTTTGCAGATCAGGTGCATCTTATCCAGGTCTGGAACACATGCATGTGTGTGTGCGTGCGCTTATGTAACTTCAGTGTGCATTGTTAGAGTCATTACACTATAGTTAGGTTCCAGCAAGCTCATGCTAGCATGGATGAAAGGCTTTGCCTCCTGGCAGGAACCTCTCATGTTACATGCCGTAGTGATCTGGAGGTCCCCGGGCCATAGGGGAGGACTTTTCATGGCATGCGAGACTGTCCCCAGAAAAGGAGAGCTGAAAACTCCCCATGTACATGAAGGACTTGGAACTTGGCCTAAGTACATCAACAGTTACCCCGTATTTATTGGCGTATAAGACGCACCGGCATATAAGACGCACCTTCCTTTTGGCCCTGGGTTTCAAGAAAAAAAGATTTAAAGCATTTTTGGGCCACTTACCGCTTGGCTGCTTAATTAGCTAATTTACATAAATTTCACAAAAATACCAGGATCTCTTTTAAAACACGCAGCAATAAGACACATGAACAAAATGCACCAGAACATAAATCCCAAGTACAACCCCCCCAGACTCAACTCTTTTCCCCCACCCCACCCATGCACAGTTTCCAAAGTAAACAACATAAAAGTACAAAAAAAAAAAAAACCCAGACTCAACTCTTACCCCACCCCACCTATGCACAGTTTCCAAAGCCTCCCCAACTATGCCCAGTTCAGAAGCTTACCCAAGCTGCATTCATTCACCATCCGAGGAGAGCTGGGAAGACCACGCCCTCTGCAGCTCAGCTGAACTGAACTGAGGAGCACAGCGCCCTCTGCTGGCTGCTGAGAAGCTCAACTCATGCACGTGCATAAATTAAACCCGACAAACAGCTGTAGATTGGATAGATTAGTTAGAGAAGAAAGCACAAGGGAGCTCTCCGGCTCCTGAGGTAAGCCCGAAAATGCTTTAAAACGGGTGGGGAGGGGAAGGGATTTTTTTTTAGTATTGGCGTATAAGACGCACCCTACTATTTTGGGTCACAGATTTAGACAAAAAGTGCGTCGTATACGCCAATAAATACGGTAATCTAATCTGAGTCCTTAAGGTTGTAATCACACTTTTGTAAGATAATTCGTACACTGGTGAGGATTAATTTAAGACTGCAGACTTATATCAAAACGGCAGCCAGGGAACTCCATGGATATCCCACACCATCCTGCTTGTTCAGCAGTACCACTGCACCACAATTCTGACTGATTTCAGTGGATTGTTTCCGAGTGCCTCAACGTAGTAAATCTTCATCCTGAATATGCTTCTCAATCAGACATTTTCCTGGTGATTGCTGTGAAAAGTCTGTATTCAAAATAAAAAAGGAAAGGGGAAAGGCTTACGTTAAACTATAAATGCTTAGCTTTCTGACATCTTTCAAACATTTTGTCCATGGCATGAGATTAAAGAAGCCATATCACAAGGATATGTACAGCAGGAAAAGCAAACCAATAAATCGCAAGAGTAACAACAACAACAAAACTAGGCCAACATAACCTGTGATCTCCTTTTATCATACGGATCAATATGCCTTGAACTGACATCCTATATATAAACAGATTCTGTGGACCAGATGTCCTTTCTACTGAATAGATGGACCTGTAGGTGACATAAACAGGCAACAGAACTGTCAAGAGTTCTAAGTAGGCCAATAGGTTATGGGTTTTTATAGATAATTGAACCCTTAGGACTTGGCAAAAAAAAAAAACCCAACACTTCCTTCAAAAAGAGTAATGAACATAAGTTGCTATGGAGAGTGCAAGAGGAAAACTATTGTATGACACCTGTTTCTTTTATAAGTCAGATCCAGTTAATAATATTAGTAATAAAAAGTGCAATAAATATATGCCATGGTTTACCACTTTAATTTGCAAAAAAACAACCAACTGCAATGAGGAGCGGCATATGTTGCGATGTTTCCACACATTATCTTATATGTCACAATTTAACAAGAAGTGATGAAATCAAATATTTCACATGCAAAAAGTGGAACTGATTTACAAAGCATAACCATGCATGAATGAGAAAATGGGATAAAGTACTGTCGGTCTGAGCATCGTGAAAAACTGGAAATTTGAATTAGATTTTTTCTCAGCTCAAATTGCTCAGGAAGGTGGCAATGTTGAATTACCAGATACTGAAATATCCAACGCAACAACATAAATGTCATTATTTAGGAGAAAAGAAACTTGGCAGGGAACTGAAATTTTCAGTATAGAATTGCCTACTACAGATTTGAGCAGTTTGAAGTCATGGGGTAATTGTTTGTAGAGGCAGATAGCTAGAAAATCAGAGGTAGGAATGGTGATGTATAGCAGTGATGAACTTGCTTGATGGGAAGGTGAAATTATGTCTGAAAACTATACTAGAGCTGGCAAGTTACAATTAGAGGTATTGTGGCTGGAATGGATCCGTGCTAGCTAAACATACTACAGTAAAAGTTAAAATTCAGTTATCTAAACTGTTTTGGTATTTTGCTTTTGTCAGAGTTTGCAATGAGGCAGGAAATAGTAGGCAGCAGTTGAGTTGGTTGACCAGCCAAGAATCCAGTCAGCGAGATATAGGGACAGACAGGTTGTGAGCTTGGTTGTGATCCAACAGGTGTAGTAGGGTTGTCACCAATATTTCATACACAGTCTGAATTTTAGGGTTCCTAGCAAAGCAAAACATCTGCAAATTTTCAAGGCAAGTGAGGTGAATTCCTGTAAGAAAAGTGACATTTCATGGAGAGGAGGGAGTGCACATCCTTACAGGAACCTTGCCAGATTCAGCAACTATATACTGTGCAAGTCTATTGGTCCCTCAGGGCATCTGACACTGAAATAGGTTCCAAATCCTTGGACCATCCAAAGTGGTGGTGCTGGTCAGGTGACATCACCTCTGGCAAGCTACCATAATGATGTAGCAGCAAAGTGCCCTGGGTTCCAGTCCTTGGTTTGAAACCCCCAGCACCTTTTATTTTCCAGAAAATATTTTGGCCATTCATCTGTAATGTATATATGAAACAGCGGCGTAGAGATGCTGCCCCTCGGTGATGTCACCATTGGAAATGATGTCGTCACCGCCACCGCTAAACATGACTCCAGAGGCACAGGGCGGGAGGGTGGGCCAAAAAAATCGGCCTCTCCACCGCTGCCGCCCGCTCCTTCCACCAACAAAACAGCACAATTCATTCCGCCACTGGCCGCTTTGTCACACACACACACACACACCGTGCCACCCAGGGGCCCACCGCCCCACCCCCTCACCACTGATATGAAACTTGGCATGAATAAGGACTACTGCATTTTTTTTTCCATACCAGGGAATGCAGATACGGTGCATTCCCTAATACCAAACTCAATGGACACACTGTTCACACATAGCCCCTGCAAATACACATCAGAGCTCTTGTATCCAGATGTCCATCTGGTTTATAAACATTTTTGCAGTCAACTGAAGTCCAGAGTTTATGAAATGAAGTAATATGTGATTGGTTCACCCACTGAAAATGACATAGGATTTCTTCATCAATCTGTAGCAAGAATACATGAAGAAAACTCTACATGTGGGAGTTTTTAAGAACTCAGCTACAAACAACCTTTTGGATTTTAAATTATTTAGTGTTGAAATGCTCACTGGTAAGTGATGAATTAAGCTGTAGGGGAGAATAAGTCTGTGTTACTTAGACAAATTTATTATGATTATTAATATGTGCAATTTAAATCTGGTTTTTGAAACGTGAAACTGGCAGTTTGAACCGTTGGCATTCAAGTAGGCAACTCCGGTGCTTATTAGAGATTTGTTCTGCTAGAGTTAAACTATTATATTGGTTTATGATATGTACGGTGGCTTTACAACAGCCTATAGCTAAAACCAAATTATAATCTAGTACTGGGAAATTACCATCTTTTATTTAAAATGCATGCTGAATTTTTCACACTGCTTCTTGTGGTGGGGAAATATGTAGAATTTTAAACAAAGTGTTGTTTGAAACCCAAGGGGAGAATTAGAACTATAGAAGTCCTTTTTGTCTCTGCTCTCTCCCCCACTGCCAACTGGATTGCTGTCAGACAATGAGTATGTAAACAAATATGGATAAAGTGTAAAGATGCGACAGAAAAACGTACAAATGCATGGAGCCATTCCTGATGGCCATTATCAGTACAGTATAACCTTTTCCAGCCCAATGTTATCCTTCTTCCCCAGCCACTGGGGGAGGGCAGAAGGCGAAGCTTTGGAAGGAAAAGGTTTAAATCCCCTTTCCCTTCCAAAGCCTCCCGTTCTGCCCTCCCCCACTGGCTGTACCAGTTGGGGAGAAGGATAGGATTGGGCTGTAAATGTCTTAATAAGGGTTGCATGATCTGTTACAGGGCAGTCTTGCTTTGGTTTTCTACTAGACTCAAATATCTCACAAGTTGGAAAGCACTCAAGTTTATCCAACAATATTATTATCATACTGTTAAGTACTCCCTATTTTCCTGAGCAGTGATATGTTCCAGGGAGAGTGTTATCTGGGTTTTGTTTCATTGGACGAGTGAAAACTGGACACTTATGCTGACTTGGTATTATTTGATTTATTTACAAATAACCAGCAGATATCCCTACAAGGCCGCAGATCTAATACCCCACATCAAATCACTAGAAAATAGGGCTTGAAATTCTGTCTGTTCCCAATGTGAAGTGCTGTTTTTGACTTGCACACAGCTACTCCTTCCTCTTTATTGTGTGTGTGGGGGAATGTCAGCTTTCCCAAGCTTTGATGGGCATCTTCCTCAACACAATTGCTGGTAACTGAGCGAATAAAAGGAGGGTGGGGTGAGGTGGCTTTCTTCCTTCTCATGCACTGCTGCCAAAAATCACAGAAGTAACATTGAAGGAGCAAGTAAGAGGTCATCAGGAGAACTTTGGAGGATATCAGCCTCCCTACCACCTCCGCCACTCACGCCTCTTGAAAGTTCTTCAAGCACAGGCCAAGCATGGAGGATCTTGGGAGTGGATGGGAGTGTCTTCCGCCCCCAGAATATTCCCTGCTTGACCAGTTTTGAAGAAACACAGAGAAGTACAGGTGTCCCCTGCTTAATGACGGGGATACGTTCTGAAATCCCCATCGTAAAGTGAACCCGACATTAAGCGGGTCTTGCTGTGCTTTGAGGTTTAGCACTGTGCTTAAAGCCCCAGCGTTAAACTTCCAAGCTCTTATCTTGTCCATTAGCTGTTTGGCTTTAGATAAAGGCTTTGAAGTTCAGCATTGGGGCTTTAAGCACAGCGCTGAACTTCAAAGCTCTTATCTAGCATGAAACAGCTGAAGAGCTTTGTGCAGCTCTTTTTTACTGGGGACCTCCGTCATATATCCGAATCGTCGTTAAGCGATCCATCATTAAGCGGGGGACACCTGTAGAAGCAACAGTGGTGGCATGTGTTTGCATCCATGCGGGAGCATGTATTCACCCAATACCATGGCAGCAGCATTTGGCATGCCCCGGGCGCCATTCCAGCTTTGGCTGAGCTTGGTTGATCTACTCTTTGATTTTGTGTCAGATAGTTTTTGCTATAATTTGTGACGGGTAGTTGTGAGGGCCCTTTTGATAGCAGAAGTTGACATAAGAGACATTCTAAAAATAAAGCGGAATTGAATGACACCCATTAGCCCATTTTCCAAAGAATATATTGCTGGAGCATAGCTATCCAATCAGACGACTATTACTCAGTGTAGAAATCACTGCTCTAAAATGAACAGAATTAGTGAAATATACTGCCATGGTTTATGCGTCCACTAGTATGGGTTATGTTGAACTGAATGAGTTTTGCGAATAGCACAAGATGTGAACATGTTAAAATGTAAATGTTTTATGAATAATTGTGTCTTAAATCTCATTTTGATTAATGAAACAAAGCCTACTTGTTCTCTCGGAGGTCAGACCATAATACCCTACCCAGGTAATTAGTCTCTCTAGGCAAACCTGCCTACATACGGTGGTTTTTTAAAAATAATTAAAGCCAAGGATATAATTTAGACCCACTCAGGAGCTATCTACGGTAGGGAAAAAATGTCATAGGAGAAACAGCTTAATCAAAGAGAAGGATTATGTATGTTCTAGAACTTCTATTATGTTGGAATTCAAGTAGTTGGCGTTCTTAAAAAGTTTAGCATGAAAAACTAAAAGAAGGTGATAAAAGATGAAAATTAATCAGAACAATTTCACTTTGATCCCAATTATATGTGCTCACCACCACCCCATCTCAACAACTGTTTAGTATTAGGGCCAACTTCAAATCACTTGAATTGCATTCATTTTCAGAAGGCTAATAATGTCACTTCATTGGCATGTGGATAGAATTGCTTGTATTACATAGTTTGGCTCGTGATTGTCAACTTGTGTCATAGTGATTCTGTTAAAGTTAGGGGAAAAAAGTGTTTGAGCTGCACAAAGTATGTCTAACTGCCCAATCCTATGCCCCACCACATTATAGCTTGCAGCCACGCCAATGGAGGCTGTGCTGCATGCTATGGTAGGGGAGTGATCGGGCAGCCTGTGGGAGGGTAAGTAATAATATGTTATTTAAAACATAAAATATTTTAAAATATAAAAGTAATAAAAAAGTAAATATTTAGTAGCCTCGAGTAGGCTGCCCGATCGCCTATGGGTCTCCTCAGAGGGGAGCCAGGGGCGGGGTAGTAGATGTGTGGTACTGTGCCTGGATTGTCTTGTCAGAGCAGAGCGCGGTTTCCTCTGAAATGCACTTTCTTTTTTGTTCTGCAGCAGAGAGCACCGATTGTCACTCTGCGACAACAATATTTTAAATCCTGCTTCCTTTTCTGACCAGTTCCATAAAACCTTTTGGCGCTCCACCTTGTCATCCCTTTCCTTGTTAATTTTTTTAAGTTTAAGATTGTGTTTTGATCATCAATGCATGTGTTAAAAATGTCTCATGAAGCCCCCTCTTTATCTTGTCTGATCATGAATAGTTTACATAAGCACCATTTCCTCAAGAAACTGTAATAATCCCCATATTATTAGTTTCACTGTTTCCTCAATCCTACTTAGGATGACTTTGGTAAAGATCCTTTGGCTGTTATTCAACAGGCTTATCATTCTCGTATTCTCATGATTATCCCATTCTCTCTCTCTGGATGAGAATTAGGATTTATTCTTCCCCTGGTTCTGGAACCTTCTCACCCTTTCAAATATCCTTGGAGATATTTCATAATTCAGTTACTATTACTCTGCAGCTCTAGCTGTGACAGCTCAGGAAAAGCTGCTTAGCAAATATGTGAGCTCACTTTATTTAAAAACAAAAACAAAATAAAACTGGTTACAGTTTCCAAGCTCTTATGTCTGACATAAGGCACATAGTTTTAGGTTAGTGTACAGTTCATTCACTTGTTCCTAGGATTTGTATCAGGATTTGTATGTAAAATTCCTATGTAAAAATAAAAATACACAGTAAGCATGCCTTTCTTTTTCTGAAATTATATTGAGACTTCTTCTGGTTTTTTTTTTTAATATATTAGGACTTCTTTAATATTGACTAAATGTGCTGACCCCAGTGGCCGTTTGTCAGTTATTGCAATAAAACAAATCTGAAAATCACTGTCAAAATATCAAGGACTGAAACATACAGTCATTGCAATTTTTTGGGGTTACAATATAATATGAAGGTGAACATATACAGCTGCCTTATCCCGAGTCAGACAACTATTCCATCCAACTCACTGTTGTCTATTACACTAACTGGTAGTGACTCCAGCAATCCAGCTATGAATCTTTCCCAGCCCTACCTGGAAATGCCAGGAGTCAAATCTGGAACCTTCCAGATGCAAAATATGTGCTCTGCCACTGGGTTACATAAGGTATAGGGTATTCCAGCGGTTCTCAAACTGTGGGTTCTCAAACCCTTAAGGGGCGGGGACAGCATGGCAGCGGCGATCCAGGGGATCGCCACCGCCACCAAACTGCCCAAAATCGCCCCCGCTGCACTTACCAGGAATTGGGGGAGCTTCGGGGAGGCCTGCGCGACCTTCTGCAGGCCTCCCTAATCTTTGGATCTCTGTTTTGTGGCGATCTCTGAGCGCTTCCGGTTTTCGCAAAACTCGGATTATTAATTAACAGTATTTATATACCGCTTTTCAACAAAAAGTTCACAAAGTGGTTTACAGACAAAATCAAATGAGGAAATGGCTCCCTGTCCCAAAAGGGCTCACAATCTAAAAAAAGATGCAGAACACCACCAGCAACAGCCACCAGAAAAGACATTGTGCTGGGGTGAAAGGGGGGCAGTTACTCTCCCCCTGCTAAATATAAGAGGAGCACCAATTGAAAAAGTGCCTCTTGCTCAGGTAGCAGGGACTGATGGCAGAACACTGACTGGGAAACAGTACCTATTGCACCTACCTGGGCATAGATCTTGAGTTCTGCTTTTCTCTGGCATCAATGGTGAACTCTGCTGGCTTGTTCACAATGCAGCCAACAGGCCAGATGGTGAGCAACATTACAAAAAGGCTGAAAATAACATGGTGAAGCATGTATAAGACATGAAAAGACCCCTCCTGGATCAGACCATCAAGCTCAATGTCCTGCTTCCTATCATTGCCAACCAGATGCCTCCAGCAGGGCACAAACCCATTCCCTGCTGTTGCTCCCCCAGCAATTGGGATACAGAGATATACGCCCTTTGGACATTGAGGTTCCATGTCGCTATCATGGCCAGTGATCGACCTCTCCCCCGAATTTCTTTAATCTCATTTTAAAACCATCTAAACTAATGATCATCACTGCAACCTGTGGCAGCGAATTCCATCCAATAATTACACACTGTGTAACAAAGTAAGTACTTCCTCTGTTTGTCTTGCATCTCCTACCAATCAATTTCATTGTGCAACACCAGTTTCTAGCATTGTGACGGAGGATGAAAACCTCCTCTCTTTCCTCCTCCTCTATTCCCTGCATATGTTCTCCCACGTCCAGCTTCTCTCCCATCTCTGCAGCATGTTCAAAGAAGCTCCTTTGCAGGGGATAAAATTGACAAAGGATTTAAAGACCATTGTCAGTGTCATCTGTAAAATAAAGAGGCGTCTGTGGATGCCACAGAAGGGATAACCCACAGGGAGAATCATGTCAGTTTTAAAAGTACTCTTTGCAGCCTCTCTCTTAAAAAACCATAATAGTTACAATGGAATACAACAGAATGGGGCAATCACTCTATGTTCAGTCAATGGAATGGAGGGTAGAACCAATGGCAGTCAAGAAGCAGCGCTACAGGGTGCAGTGATCTAAAGCTGCAACACGAGCCAGTCAAATGTGCAGTGTTAAGGTTGGACTTGGGAGACCTAGGGTCAAAATTACATGAATAGCCCAATCCTGTCTAGCAGGACGCAGCGGAGCATATAAGGTGCCCGTCGCATCCTATGCAGTATTGTGCTTGCCCCGGCACAGCCAGTGGGCTCCTCAGGGTAAAGGAACTTTGTCCCTTTACCCTGAGTTACGTGCCAGCCACCCCAATGGACCTCCTCGAACGCACACCAGGAATTTTGCTGGTGTACATTTTAAGAGGTCCATGTAAGGTCCAACACGCCTGGGAAGGGGAATAGGATATGGCAGAGGAGGCCTCCGCTGATCCCTCCCCCTTCCCGGGTCTGATCCTCCAATCCCACCCGCCCCAGAATGCCCAGTTCTGCCCTCCCCGTCTCTCTGATGCCTGGCGGAGACTCACCTCTCAGTTGCTGCGGCACTCCATTCTGCGACACTGGAGGAGTGGCCAGGCTTCTCCCCCAGCGCCATTTACTTTCTGGGTGCTGCAAACATGCCTTGCAACACCTTAGACCAGTAGAGTGGTTGCTCCGCCAGTCCGGATTTAGACTGGATTGCGCCATTAACTACCACAGCTGGGTGACCCTTTGAAAGTCATTAGCTTTCAGAGTTACAGATGTGTTGCAATGATAGTGGGGTAACCACTTGTTATCCTGAGCTTCTCAGGGGTCAAATAGGTAGAAATGTAATCAATTCAAGACGACAGATCAGTGCTCTTGCCAACAGAACAACACACTTACAATGTCATAACACTACTGTGTGACTAGCATTGTTATACATTTTATGCAATATGAAACAGGGAAAGAGTAGCTTCCTACAAAAACTTTGATGTTTGAAACCAAATAATTGCTAGAGAGAGAGAGAGAGAGAGAGAGAGAGAGAGAGAGAGAGAGAGAGAGAGAGAGAGAGGAAAGTATAAGGCGTTTTTGCATATAGGATTCAGTTTGTGATTCATATATTGTGAAAAACCCACGAAAAAAGTAGAAATGATAATGCACTAAAGGGACATCAGTAATTCTTTTTGTTTGTTCATCACTAAGACTACTGGATGCATTTGTCATGGTAGAAACATTTGTTGCAAGAAAAATAGGCAAATACTAGTTTGGGTGTTTATTTTTACTCCCCCCCCCCCCCATTTGTGATGCTCTTAGATCATTTGCAAAAGCCAGAATGACTGTAGATTGTGCTAATGTGTTCCTGGTGTAAAATAATAGCACACATTTAGAGCCGCATTATGCAGAGAACAGCGAATACATGCACTACTGATTACAAAGGCCATGCCTAACTAGGTTTCTGACTGATTTATGACCAATGCATTATAACTGAGTGACAGAGTAGGCCTACTACTGGTGTTGTCACAATAAACAGTGATATTTTATAGAGAGAGGCACCTCACAATTTCATCCTGTACATGTGTGGTGTGTGTGTGCAGACAAAAGCATGCTTTCTCTCTATTACATTGAAAGCACACATAACTTCTTTAAATGTGTGTGTCGGCCCAGGTAGTTTTTCTTCATTCTTTAAAAACAGTGATGCGGGGTAAATAATTGCTAGGGAGAGATAGAGGAAAGTATAAGGAAAGTATAAGAATAAGAAACAGGGTGCATCATCAGGGTGGGGGTGTAGGGAGCCTTTAACACTTTGCTCTCACCATGATGCCAGTCATTATCACATCCCCCCCCCCCTAATTTAATTAGGAAAAAAACTTCCATTGAAATCTAGTGAACACTTTTTTTCTATTTAAAATAGCAGAGGGAACGTGATTAGGATTGAAACCACAGCAGGGCAACGTGTTAAAGCCCCCTATGCTTGGTGCAATTTCGCCCAATATCATGTGCCTCCCATAGATAATGCCTCCCATAGAAATATTGTGCAAGCACAATATTTTATACACACACACACACGTGTGTGTGTGTTCCAGTGAGTCAAAGGAGGACTCCCATTGACCACCAGTTGGGGGGGGATTAAATGATAGCATACTAGCACTGAGAGACACATGGAAAGGAGGGGCTAAATGATTGTGCATGCAATAGCATTAGGTGTCCCCTAGGTGCTTCCCCGAAAAAAAGACAGTGTCTTATATTAATTTTGGCTCCAAAAATGCAGTAGGTCTTATTTTCAGGGAGGTCTTATTTTCCCAACCCCCCCATGACCCCCCCCCCCCGGCACTTACTTTGACCAATCAAAGCTTCATTCTTTCCCGAGGATGCAAGGCTCTGCAAGGCCTGTACTCGAGTCCTCCACCATGGAGATGGACTTATACTGACGAGTCCCAGCAAAAATCATGCAAAAATGACAGTAGGTCTTATTTTCAGGATAGGTCTTATTTTCGGGAAAACAGGGTACTATTGTGTTTGCAGAACTGGTAAGGTGCTGACTCTAGTTCAACATTTAGCATAATAGTTTGGTTCCTTTTATAGAGTGTTGGGCCTCCCTATTAACATGCTAGGTTGCATTGTATCTGATTTTTAGCAAGCTGCATGTGCTGACCAGGTGTCTTCGTGTGTGAGTCAAGGGCATTTTTCCCTCCATAATTAAGTTGCCGAGTACAGTATATTGTCATCTTCTAATTGAGTGTGTCATCTGTCTAGGACAGAGGTTAAGGATTATCTAGACTTTTTTTGTGGTCGTCAAGTGCCCTTTATTCTATAAGAGTATTTTGTCCTCTGATTCAGGCAAATGGTTAACAGAAGAAAAACAGAATAAGATGGTTTCTGAATCCTACTGAGCTAACTACTCCATATGTTTTAATTTGTCACATTGCAGAGATACAAAGGGGTCAGAGCACAGTTTTGGGCTACAAAATCAGACTCATAGTTTTCACAGTTTTCAGTGCCCCGGGGTCAACAAGAATCACAGCAGGGTCAATGCCCTTCTCTTGTATATATTAAAATTTAAATTGCCCCCCCAAAAAACACCAAAAACAAAAACAGCAGTGCACTTTTATGATTACCTTTTTACAACTTGAAGCCCTGAGTGCCACATATATTCAGCATCTATCGTTCAGTGAGGCTAATCAACATGAGGTTGATTACTAACATAAACTGAAACATAAACTGAAGATTTCAGAGATATTATGGTATGCCCAGCTTTCCCTCTTTGTTTGCTTATTATCCAGCCTGATGAGTTCTGGAACACCTGAATGTTTAGCGCACAAGATAGTGGCCCAATTCTACGGTCACCCTGCGCTGCTGGAAATTGCGTTCTGACAGTGCAGGGTCCTTTCCAGAGGCATGAAAGTCAGGCCTCTGTGGCGCACTGCTGGGCCGCTGCCGCAAACAGCGAGTGGCGTGGTGCATGGAGCAGCGGCTTCAGGAGGCTCTCCAGCCCTTGTAAGTTGGCGGTGGGGGTGGGTCTTGGGCAGAGGGGGAGTAATGGAGCATGTTGGGGAAGGAACTGGAGCATGGAACTGGAGGAAGGGGGTTGACATGCACTGGACCCTATCCCCAACTTTTTGGCCTGCCTCACTCCCCTGACAGTCCTTGGACTTACGCCAGCTATATAGGATAGGTTCAAGGAATTCTATAGGCCATCAGGAGGCCTGCGAGAGGTTTTCCTCCCTTACCTCTCACAGGCCTCCTGATCGCCCCCCCCCCACATAGCATGAAGCACACTCCACCGTGAAGAGTGTCTGCATGCTACAGCGTGACAGGGGGTAGGATTGGACTGACAGTGTCATTTTGGTTGGTCCTAATAAAGGTATTACTAAATTTTGGCTTTTGGACAATAATGTCCCAGTTTTTTTTTAAAAAAATGTCTCAAGATAGCATTGATGATACTCACCAACATCCGATAGCCAAAGTCTCACCAGAACGAAATAGCTCCTAATTGTTGCCTCACTAGAAATTTCTCATCAGGTTCCACGCAATATGTCAAGTACAGGTGGGCCCCCATATCCGCTGGGGATATGTTCCAAGCCCCTCTATGGATACTTGAAACCGTGGATAAGAGCGAACACCCCTTCCATGGTTTCCTGAGGGTCCCCCCCCACACTGCCTCCCCTGCAGGCAGGCATGCTTCCCCCCCCCCCAGCTCTTATTTTTCTTTCAGCAAGCTTTGTTTCTTCCTTAAAACAAACAGAGAAGCAGCCTCCATTGCAGGCAAGTAGAACGAGACTAAGTCCTAGAGAGGCTCTGCAAGGTTTCTGTTAACCTTGCAGAGCCTCTCTAGTACTTAGTCTCGTTCTACTTGCCTGTAATAAGCAGCCAGAAGCTGCTTCTCCTGTTTCTTTAAGGAAGAAATGAAGCTTACTGGGAAAAAAGTAAAAGCCTGGGGGGGTCCCCACAATCCGTGGATAACTGAAACCGTGGATAGCGAATCAGTGGATATGGGGGCCGACCTGTACTGTACTGTGATACTCCTACTCCACCATTTCAACAGCCAAACTTGCTTAGTTTAAAAAGAACTAAGAACTTAAAAAGAAAAAGAGAGCCAGTCATGTATCATAGAGCCAATTTCTTCAGCACGTCCAACAAATTATCAGTTGTGGTGGTTGACAGATTGCAGAAGTTTAGCTGAATAGTTAATGTTGATTCTTGTGATACATTCCTAACTTACCCATTGTCAGATCGGGCAGCAGTGGTTTCACCAGGTGATAACAAATCCGGGCACAGAGCACATTGGGGAGCCACCACTCCTGCAAGCTGAGGACTTTTGTCCAGTGGGTGGTTCTGGGGATAGTAAAGCGGATGTCTATTTAGATGGCAACTGACAGCGCAATCCGCAATCCTATCCAATTTACATCACCGGTGTAACCAGCGGGGGAGGGCAGCGCAGGAGGCTTTGGAGGGGAGGGGAGATTTAAATCCCCTTTGGAGGGGATTTGAATCCCCTTTCTGTTCTGGGGCCTCCCGTTCTCTCTGCACTGCTGGTTACACCAGTGGTGTAAGTTGGATAGGATTGCGCTGTAAATGTTATTTCACACTGAATCCCAACTTTTTTGTTTGTTTGTGGAATTCCCAGAGGCAACTGGTGAGCCACAGTGGGTAACAGGATGGCTGGGCTAGATGGGCCTTTGGCCTGAGTTAGCAGGACTTTATGTTCTTACGTTCTGTGGCATATTCCTTTTACTAAAAGCAAGCAAATTTATGACGCAATGAACATACTAATACTCAATACAAATTGTGAACTGTTTCAACAGAAAGGGAAGTTGATGTAATATAATTATCTGATGATGATCTGTCTAGCCACCTGCCAAGAACCAGTGTGCTTACAGAGGATGCTTTCCTGTGTTTAACAGAGAACCCCATATTGGGAGTATATTGCTTCATGTGGTAGCAATATCGATCGGCTGATTAGCATGAATCATACAGATCCTGGAAATTGAAACGCAGCACAGATTGCGGTGTTTTTACAGGTTCAAATTGCTTTCCATCTCCCAGCAACTGTAGTATGACATTTGCATATGTGAGAGATTCCTTCAATATTGTTTCTCCCTTATTGTTGTTTCAGGTAGGCAATAGGTCTGATAAATCTCCTTGGTTATTTTATTTAGATGGAGGTTTTAGCTCAACTATCTCAGAGGATGGCTTCTGGTACGAAGAAAAAAATAAACCTTTACTTAAGCTGTGATTCTTACAAAAAGCAATGGTTGTTAACATTTTAAAAAAATGCACCCAGATTGATAGGAACAAGATTTGGACTTTGTTAAGTGACATGATGATCATCGTTAATTAGCCCACAGCCTTTTCTATTTCCTGGGCTTGGATGTGTTTGCAAGATTTCCATTTACAGTAAACTGATTCAAAGGCGGCATGTTCTGCTCTTGACATGTTGCAGTGTTAGTGAGCTGCTCCGTTTAGTGTGTAACAAGTCTGCAGACACAGAGAGGTCATTTGGCTCTGTGCATTTGTTTGTAATTGGATGAGCCTTGGCATAAATCTGCGACAAAGAGCATGTAAGGTTTGAAGATAGGCTATGAACAGATTATTCATTGATCACTTGTAGAGTTCTAATGGCCCAGGTTATGGGTAGGGAAACGAGCAAGTGAATTTGATGCTACACACATCTTCTCGAGCGTCCTCCCTACACAAAAGAAACACAAACACAGCCTCCAATATCTTACGGATAAAATTAAGGAGACCCTTGTGTATCTGTAATGCCCTTGTAATACCCTTATTTTCACATCAAGGATCACTGCCTATTGAATGCTCTATTTGCTCTACAATCGCTTCTCCAGCACTAATTTTAAAGTAAAGACGTTGTGGGATTCTTTGGTTAATGATATACTAGAAAAACACAATTGCCATGTATATTTTAAGTTGCAAACAGTTCAAAATAAACCTAAGCAGATGCAGTGTGAAATGGCAGGGTACACACTCTGTGGTGTGTGTTTGCATTGAATGCATCATCATGCTCACAGTCCATAGAGAGGACAGAATGACCGGAAGGTGGGCTCTCTCCAGTCTCCATTTTCAAGTGGATAGAATGAAATGAAGGTTGTACAACATGAAAACCGTGATGGGCAAATTGGTTATGCAAATATACTGTATATATTTGCAATAGGAGGAGGATTATCGGACAGTAAAAGAGGGGATAGCATCCTGCGCAAATTGCTGCTCTGCTGGGATCCACCCCCCTCCCTCCTCTGATCCTACCCCAGTTCCTCCCCCTCCCCAACGTGAACCTCCCCTGAACCACCCATGATGCCAACCTACCTGTTCTGTTGCAGGGTCTGGGTAGTTCCGGAGCAGGGAGCCGCTGGACATTTTCAGCATCAGTTCCATTGGATCCAATAGCAGCGCAATGTTTGCACTGTTGCTGACCCTTAGGATTGGGCCCTAAGTGGGGTTCATGTGAGAGAAGTGTGAAGTAATTTTACCTCTTGGCAATTATTATTATTAATCAAACGAGAAAGAGAAAAAGGAAGTTCATGTTATCCAGGGTATTTGAGGGACCGCCTCCTTCCTTATAATCCGACCCGTACTCTGAGGTCATCAGGGGGGCCCTGTTAACCGTGCCGCCATTGACAGAAGTGAGGGGGATGGCGGCGTGGAATAGGGCCTTCTCGGCAGTGGCGCCCCAATTGTGGAATTCCCTCCCCTTGGAATTAAGAATTACTCCCTCTTTAGAGGCCTTTCGGCGGGGCCTTAAGACGTTTTTATTCAGGACTGCTTTTAATGTCTGACATGGTGGGCTGACCTTTTAACAAATGGTTTTAATATATGTAAATGCTGGTGACCCACTGGGGTTGTTTATTTTTAACTTAAGTGTTTCAATTAATTATTTTAATGTGTTTATTAATTGTTTTAATGTGTTTATATGTATTTTAATATGTTGTAAGCCGCCTTGAGTGCCCTCGGGAGAAAGGCGGGCTACACATTCCTAAAATAATAATAATAATAAATAATGTATGTATGGGGAAGATTCATAGTTGAGTAGCAGAATACATGCTCAAGGTTCTGGGTACAATATCCAGTATCTCATGTAATAGGATTGGGAAAGGACCTTAGAGAGCCACTGCCAGTCAGACAGGACAGGCCTAGCTGGACCAACAGTCTTTCTACATATACACAGGAGAGGGACTGATAGTTAATTATCCACACTACAGTGGGCTCTCCTTATCTGAGGATTGGCCATCCGCGGATTTGAGTATCCGCAGATGGCCATCCATGGAGGGATCCCACTGGGGCGGGGGCAGCATCACAGTACCTTTTGAAGAGCTGCGCGGGCCCGCCTCCCGCTTCTTCCCTCTGGTGCCAAGTTCTAAGCTTGAAACAGACCAGTAGAAAGAAAGAAAAACGTAACCAGAAGTGACTTTGGGTTGTGCGTGCAACCAGAAGTCGCTTCCAGTTGTGTGTTTTTTTCTTTTTTCGTGTTTTTTTCTTCGCAGCCTAATTCCAAGCCTGACAGCCTTTGAGATAGACTTCAAGCCTCAGGGGCCACCAGCCTGCATCCCCGAGTCAGATAGCATCTTGAGATTCATTCTGGTTCTCCCTCTGACTCTGGCTTACCTCAGGGAACACACCAAATCCCTAATCCTATTCCCCATCTCGCATTATACCTGCCAGCTGTGACCAACTTGACTAAAAACCACACTCCGGAGACAACCCCCTGCCCCACACAAAAATCTACCATCGGCAACAGCTAATCACGCAAGGAGTAAAAAATTCCTACCTGGCCCCGGCCAAAGGCAACCAGCTAATCTCAGACAATCCTACCAGGTGGGTGGGCTGGGGGGTCTACAGGAGATAAACACATAAGAGCCCTGCTAAAAGCCTGATCTCACAGTATCACACTAGGTGTTTCAGGGAGCACACAATACAGCAAGATACACGTATCCTGTTGTCACTCCCTTGCACTTGACATTCAGGGATAACCTACTTCTAAAACCAGGAGGTTGCATATACCCATCATAGCTTGTAACCTGCAATGGACTTTTTCCCCATAAACCTGTCTAGTCCCCTTTTTAAACTGTGAGATCAGGCTTTTCGCAAACTCAGGCCAGGTGCCATCACCACATCTTGTGGCAAGGAGTTCCACAGTTTAATTACACGCTGGGTAAAGAAATATTTTATTTTGTCCATTCTAACTCTCCCGCTACTCAGTTTTAGTGGATGTCCCCTAGTTTTGCTGTTGTGCGAGAGGGAAAAGAACATCCATCTGATGCCTAAATTTATATGTCTCAATCATAAGAAATCATAAGATAGAGGGGCATCTAATTCTTCACCACTACTACCCTTCTAGGAATTTTGTAACGAGTTTTCAGTTGCATCCTTTATTTATCCATTGTTGTCTTACAAGGGTTGATTTGCATGATATTAACGGACATGCAAAGTTATTTTTCATTCTTTTACTTTTGTTCTTATTTTTATTTATTGCTGTATCACTGATAGAAGTGTTTATCGGACGAGCTTATTCTGGTAACACAAAAAAGGGCACAATGGCACTGACATTTATCTTTCAAGCTGCATTGTGTTATGAGTGTTATCTCTTATAACAATCCCTATGAGTGTTCTCATCAATAGTGTTTTAGGTCTATGCTTGAATGCATGAGTTGGGGAGTACTACATTTACAAACCGGTTATGATCATGGACCTTTAGTGGGTCAAAAGTGCAAACCTATTAATATGTGTGGTATATGTGATATACATTTTACTCCTAAAATTTTGAGAAGAAAGCCACAACCTTGGAAAGTTCATGGACTGACAACATCCTTGTGTAACCTTTGAAAAGCGGAAATTTCTATTGGTTTCTCAGAATACTTCAGCACATTTATTTTAGAAAAAAGATGTCTAAACAGATCAGTCTCGCATCAGATGCCATGACTCAGGGAACTAAAAAAAAATAATGGCAGCATCTGAGCTTAAATCAACCAAATGCCCAAAGCAGTATAAGAAATTAGTTTCTTGTACTATTTTTATGTTTTTGTAGCTTGTAGCTAAATCATGTATTATGGTGAATCATTAGTTACTGACTTTTATACAGCTTTTCTTATAAAGTCCATTCTCCCCAGAAGTTTAGTTTATAAGTTTAAGACTACAAATGTGTCCAACCCAATGAAGTTATTAGGCTTTGGCCTTTCTCCCAAATGGAGCATATTCTCAGGAGAAACCACATGTAAGGTTGACCTTTACTTACAGTAAGCCCTGCTAACTGTGCTGTGTACTGTACTTTGATTGCTGTCATGACCTCACCTTCATGGGCAGTGATTTTCATGCCCTCTGGGAAAGAGCTACTACTCACATTGCCACCCAATTTTCTGTTTGAAAAACTTCTGCATATGTCTGCACTATTAAGGATTTTTCACTTATTTCATCCCATAATATGGAGGGCAGTCTCTGTTGTCAGAATGCCTCAAGTGAATGTACAGTAAGGAAAATTTGCTCCCATACATTCTGCAGACACAAAGGTTGCTCACACCTTTGCATGATCAGACATGCATGGTGACACAACAACCTAATCCCCCACTGCCTGATGTCAGATCCAGTGTGACATAGGGGTTAGAGCAGCGGTTCTCAAAGTTCTCCCCACAAGTAGGGGAAGCTGTAAGTCCTTGTGGAGGCGGGCCGACGGTGGCGGTGCTCCCGCGATCGTGCCGCTGCCAGGGAAAAAGTTTTTTTAAAACTTTTTACCGGCCCTCCAGGGGTTGCGGGGGGGGGGGCTGTGGCCCCCTTTACAGCCCCCCGTGGGCAGTGTCATAGAGCAAGCCCCAGAGGGCCGGCGTGACCCCCGGTAACTAAAAAAACACAATTTTCCCCACAAATGTGGGAAATGGGACATTTCCCACAACGGGACCACCAATGTGCTGCTGCTAACATTGCCACACATCATCGTGCCCCTTAAAGGGATAGCGACTGCTTCCTTTTTCGTGACGAGTCATGACCCACCACTTTGAGAACCACTGGGTTAGATCCTCAGACTAGGACTGGAGAAACCAGAGACCAAATCCTCACCCAGCCAGGAGACTTAGGCTCAAATTCCTACATAGGTATGAAGCTCTGTTCACTGGTCACTGTCTCTGAAGGCCCAACCCTATCCAACTTTCCAGCGCTGATGCAGCCATGCCAACAGGACGTGTGCTGCATCCTGCAAGGGGGTGGGAATGGGGGACACAGTCACAGAGGCCTCCTCAAGGTAAGGGTATATTTGTTCCCTTACCTTGGGGCTACATTAGTGCTGGAAAGTTGGATAGGATTCAGCCCTCAGTTAGTAAAGACAAAAGGTGGGAAAAATCATGTATATAGCTCTGAGGAACTTTGGAATTATTTCTCAGTTATATCCGAAGAAAACAGTTCTGACTGTGGTTAACAAGGCAGGTTAATGACACATTTACTATGCCATCTGACCATGGTTAATAAGGCAGATGTGTTACTACTTCACACATGGGCAGCTCAATCCTATTGGACACTTAAGGTGGCGGACCTCCCAACCCACCACCATAAGTGCTAGTGTGGTGCTGTTATTGTATGCTGCAGGACTACCGGCGCAAATGGCTGGAGGCCTAATGCACTGAAGGCCAATGGCACACCCAGGCCACACCAAAGCAGGTAAGGTGGCGGCTGGAGCAAGTCGTGGGTAGAACAGGGAAGGATAGGAGTGGGCTGGACAGGGGGCAGTTTGGGGGAAGGGGGGATGGATCTAGGTGGCAGTGGCACACACTGAAATCCTTTCCCTGCACAGACCGACCCCCTGATGCTCCTTGAACTTATACCAGCTGGTGGAAGTCCAAGGTGGTCTACAGGGAGGTACGTACGCTGCTGCATTCCTTAAACTGGTGGGGGATGGGATTGGGACCTTAATCTTGCTAGGTGTACAGGGGCAGTAATAAGTTGTGTCAGAAAGGTAATGTACAGATCAACCCTAAGAGTGGGATAAAGAAAAATAAAGATGCCTTTTCATGCATGTCACACATGCAAAGAGACATTTTTCAGCTATAATGTGTTTTCAGCTATAATTACAGTATTAGTTTTCTTTTTGATAAATGAGATCACTTCAGGTATTTAAAATTATTTAGTGGTGGCAGATGTACAGTTTATTTAAACTTCTTCCTCAGGCATGGACACTTTCTCAATGCAATAATACATAGGTTAAAATAGATATGTGTGTGTGTGTGTGTGTGTGTGTGTGTGTGTGTGTGTGTGTGTGTGTGTGTGTGTGTGTGTGTGTGTGTGTGTGTGTGAGAGAGAGAATGAATGAATGAATGAATTTCATGTAGTAGCTAACAGGACAGCCAGAATAAAAACAAAAATCAATTCTGCTTGTGTCTTCCGTTGCTGGGGCTCACAAGACAGACAGAAAATTTATTTAAAACTCACAGCCCAGTAGTCTCACTCCAACGTTTCGTTTCCTTCTTTCCGGAAACCTTCTCAAGGAACCAATCTGAAAGATTGGAAGATGTTACATTGTGAAGAGGCACTAAGCTTCCTTTATCCTAGACACGTAAATGACTAATTAGCAACACAGGAGATCAATGCGGGGTTGCCCAGGAGTAGGAGTCCATCAAAACTTAGTGTTCCAATACTCCTTTTTTATTATTGCAGCCTGTTCTTTCTTGCTGTCAAGTTGCTGATGTTTCTGCTCAACCTTGGAATTCCGTAATATAGGGAACCAGGACTTATTTACAAAGCTCAGGTCCTGTTGTCTATTAATCAGACTGGAGGCGGGTCTTTTACTAATTTCAATCGCCTCCAAGAATTGTAAGGTGCCAACTCTATTTTCTATTTGTAGGCAGCTGGTATCTTCAAAACATATTGTATGACCTGTGTTTATTGCGTGCTCAGCTATGGAGGACAGTTCTGGATGATTCAATCTCACCGACCTCTCATGCTCCTTGATCCTGGTTCCAATTGATCTTTTAGTTAATCCAATGTACTTCTTCCCACACGAGCAAGGGACCCTGTACACTCCCGGATTAGACAATGGAGGACGCCTATCCTTTGGGTTATTTACAATGTAACATCTTCCAATCTTTCAGATTGGTTACAATTCGAAGAAGCCTATCGGACCGGCCCCGGTTTACACCCAGGGAAGGGGACGAGCATCCCCTTCCCCGAGTAGACCTCTGGCCCACCAAACTACGGGCACCCTTGGGCACAGGATCCGGTGGGCGGCCCTGGGCCGCCGGCCAGATCTTTACACAGGATTGCGCTGACAGTTTTGCTTTTGCTGGACTTAAACAAAGCCATTAGTAGAGCCATATGCTAACTGGGCAAAAGGCACTTTTTCAATTGGTGCTCCTCTTATATTTAGCAGGGGGAGAGTAACTGCCCCCCTTTCACCCAAGCACAGTGTCTTTCTGGTGGTTGTTTGCTGGTGGTATTCTGCATCTTTTTTAGATTGTGAGCCCTTTTGGGACAGGGAACCATTTACTCATTTGATTTTTGTCTACAAACCGCTTTGTGAACTTTTTGTTGAAAAGCGGTATATAAATACTGTTAATAAAATAATAATAATAATAATAATAATAATAATAATAATAATAATATGCAGAGTCTCAAAAGACTCTGGAGCAGTTCAGGAGGAATGACTGGTTGCATGTGTAACATACAATCCATAAGGTTTAATATCGGGGTGGGGGGAAATTCTAATTTTTTTTTTAAATTGCTGTGTTAGTATTTTACTATAAGACAGAGTGCTACTGTGGTTTAAGAAAAAGGGGAAAACCTTGATTGCGAAAGGAACACAATTAGACTTGAAAAGTCTGCTGATTAGAGGCTGCACATTGGAATGAACAAGCCTGGGCTGCATCGCATTGCTTGCTTACTGTTTAGACTATTTGCAAAGACTCTGAGAGCGAACAGAAGATTTATTCATGACAGTTCTCTTTCTTTTATGGTGAAAGAACCCTTTTAATAAAAATCATTTACTTCCCCCCTCTCAAAGCTTTCAAGTGAGTGAGTATGTGTGTGTGCGTGTATGTGTGCGTTTGTGTGCGCGCGTGCCCACGTCCACGCATACATACACACATCAGTGTTTGTGTATATAAAATAGTCAGTGCAGGGGAAGTGTTTCTGTTAATTTTTGATTCCTCACAAGCCTTTCTCTGTAGACTTTAATAGCCTTCTGGGAGAAGAACTGAAGTCTCATTCTGTACAACTGTGCATTTAAATCCAGGTCACAGAGAAGTTAAATAGCAAATGACACATTTACCATGCCATCCAGCTGCCTTCCGTAATACAGCAGAAATGCTTTCAGAACAGAGACAGCATGCCAGTGAGGAGTTATATGCATTTAGTGTTGTTTTGAAGACAAATGCAAAGGGATGCTTATCACGTGGAAATAGCAATTTAGGTCTTTTGCAAACTCACCCCCTGAAGTGCTAAATATCTGCAAAACACATCTATGCTCATTGAAAGATCCTTAAAACGGCCACCCTCCAATTGTGCAAATGGTAAAGCTTCATTCAAAGTCATCTTTGCCGTTAGAGTAGCAGACTTCATTCCTTCAATTCCCAGGTGGTCAAAAACACTATAATATCTCTAATGGTGTTTCTTATCCTTGTGATTTGGAAATGCTCTTCAAATTGTGACATTATTGAAACGAGATTGTCTTTCAGCTCCTTGGCAATGCATCTTGCTTTCTGCTGTTGGATACACACTGTCTTGTTCATAAAGAAATAAGGTTGATTCTAATCTACAGATTAAGCACAGTGGCTCCCAAACCTTGTCATGAGGAAGTTGCGGCAAATGTCCACCTGTGGTGTGATGACGGATCCCCTTCCCTACTGTTATGTTGGGAAATACTTATCGCATGGATCAGTGGCATCACATTACGAGCCTCAACCTGCCCCCAGATTATGATAGCCTCAGTCGGTGAAGTATGTAAGGTTCTATGAGTAGACTACGTCAAATGCCTGAAACAGAATCTTCAGATTCTCCTTTCATTCAAGTCACCAAAAGAATATTCCTTCCCAGGGAATCAACCTGTTGGTAGACATTGTTGCACTTTCTAATTTACAATTTGAGGTCACTTAGCTCCTTTCTTCTTTGCATTTGCAGCTGAAGGTACAAACACACTAGGAACTGCTGTATTAGCCAAACAATTCAAATAAAGAATATGATTGAATACCTAGGCTCAGTATTGTAGCTTCCAGCACACAGGGCTATATCAATGTGCATGCATTTGTCAGTACCTAAATTGGCGCCCAAGATCATTCATATTATAACAAGATGTCAAGATTGTTGTTCAGACAGGTAAACAAGGCTTCTAACTATTTGATAAAAATGCAAAACCAACATTTATAAGACCAAACCAACAGCTCTTAAAAAAAAAAGAGATAGAAAGAGATGATGCCCAGAATGATACAGTTGTGATATTTGATTTTTTTTAAAAAATGTAATATGTGCTTTCAAGATAGAAATCACCTTCCTTCACCCCAAATTCAAGCAGCAGCACTGAAGTGAATCACTGCACTACTGTGGAAAAACATATTTCCATCATTTTCAATGGTGACGGCTGAAGCCAGGTAAACCATGCTACACAGTTGGTTTTGTTGCGTGGTCTTCCTAAACTGTTGATATTCGCTGCCATGGTTTTTTTTCCCCTATGGGCCTTTTACAGGAAGCTATTAGAGTGAAAGATCCCTAGTTATACACCTCATGGGGAGATGGGCTTTCCTTTCACTTCACTTCCAGCTTCCTATATGAAGAAAAAGTGCTTCTACATCTCAGACATTTATGCTGCATTATCTAGGATGAAACCGCCAGAGATGAGCATTCTCCATTCCATTCCTTATTGGTCCTTTATTGTCCTCTATCCTGTTTTCCACTCCTCCCAAATTCAATTTTAACCAAGATAATATTTAAAATTAATCCCAGAACTGGAATGCAGAACGTTTCCTACAGCTTTCTGTTTTTTCTATTATTGCACTTTTTAAAAAACCTATTACATTCCTGACACGTGTGTGCATTGATAGAACATGGCTAAAAGAAGTCTTGATGTGATAATATACAATTGTGTCGAGATTCTTTTCCATATTGTGTTATACTAAGGCACACATGCACTTCTGGCTAGTAGTATGAAACATGCCTTCAATCACAGTGATTGGATTTTTTGCATCAATGCATGTGTGCACATCAGTAGTGCAGAAGTGGGAAATGCTGCAAATGGCAGTTTTCTGGACACTAGGAAAATAACAACAATGCAAGTTTCTTAATGCATCTCAGAAACAAGACCAAAGAATTTGGGACTCCAAAATCTATAAACCTTCAATTTTAACCTTCATTTTTACATTTGATCAGATTAAGGCAGGCCACAGTAATGGCTGCTAAGCTAGGCTTACCAGAGTCCTGTTTTTGACCGGGAAAGTCCCAATATCGCCCCTTCGTCCCCCCGTCCCCCCCGAACTGTGTCTTTGTCCCGGCCCGGCCCGCCGGCTGCATTGCGGCGGGCCAGAGCTCTTCCGAGACTGTGCTGCAGCTGCAGCGCGTCTCTGTCTCTTGATCTCTGTAGTCTCGTGCGCCTGCGCAAGACTGGAATCGCTCGGAAGATGTCTGAGTGAACTCGGACAAATTCGGAGACATTCCAGCCTCGCGCGCATGCGAGGATGGAATGCCTCCGAATTTGTCCGAGTTCACTCAGACATCTTCCGAAACGTTCCAGCCTCGCGCGCATGCGTGCGAGGCTGGAATGTCTCCGAATTTGTCCGAGTTCACTCGGACATCTTCCGAGCGATTCCAGTCTCGCGCAGGCGCGCGAGACTACGGAGATCAAGAGACAGAGACGCGCTGCAGCACAGTCTCGGAAGAGCTCCGGCCCGCCGCAATGCAGCCGGCGGGCCAGGGCCGGGGCAGTAAAAAGAGACAGTTCGGGGGGGGGGGAACGGACAGAGGGACGACGAAATGGCAGCATAAAATAAAATAAACTAAAATATAAAATAAACTAAATAAACATAAAACATAAAACATAAAATAAACTAAAATACACAAACAGCACATAAAATAAAATACACAAATAAACTAAAATACACAAATCAAATAAAAGTCTCAGAAAATAAAATACAGTATTTTACCTTTTTCCCCGTGCCTCTGAGCACGTGCAGAGTGCCACTGCTGTTTTCGTCCCAGCCAGCTGGCTGCGTTGTGACGGCCAGCACTGGCCATTACAATGCACCTGGCTGGCTGGGACAAAAACAGCGGCGGCAATCTGCACATGCTCAGAGGCACGGGGAAAAAGGTAAAATACTGTATTTATTTTACAGTAGACACGCCCACTTCCGGCAGAAGTGACATCACAGTTTTTGACCCGCCTTCTTGTGATGTCACTCCCGTCCCCCTTGGGGGTGCCAAAAATCTGGTAAGCCTATGTTAAGCTCCATCCACTCCCTCAACTCACCTAACTGAGCCCCTGCCGTGCAGCCCCTGCCTTGCATGACAAGAGGGGACAGGGCAAAGAATGCTCCTGCTGTCTAGGCAGGGTGGGAACAGCAATCTAAAGGCAAAAATTGTACATTTCCCCAAACATTAATGAACTTATTTATGCTAAGCACTTCCAGGTTAGGAACGTAAGATGGGGCTCAATTGTGAAGGTACTGGGGGCCCAGGGAAAAGCCATGCCTGTCCCCTGTTGCTGCATGAAGTGCTATTGCTGTCACCTTAGGGTTCAAATGGTGTCCTGGCCAGGTCAGTTCTGATGGATGTAGGCCTCAGCTAGAGCCTGACCTGGCCAATCTCTGGCACCATTCCTACAGTCAGTGCTCTGTGTCGACTCCTTTATATAGGCAATTAATTAATGTTGCTATGCATTTTGTCATGGAAAGAGATATAATTGTGATATCTGACACATTATATAGACTGACATCTCCCCCCGTATCTGCAGGGGATACGTTCCCACTGCTACCACCGGTACCTGAAACCGTAGAAAACCCCGTCCCACTCATAACTCACTTCTCTTTGTCGGCAAACGCTGTGCAAAAGGCAGCATTTTCTTCCTTCCTCTTTGGAACAGGAAGCAACCAGTGAGAACCTAGATTCATACACTACGTAGACTCAATAGCTGCAGGGTGCGATTGTGAGAATACTAACAGGAAGTTCTGTGCTATCCACTTCCTGTTAGCATATCAAAACCGCCCCCTATAGTAACTGAGTCTATGTAGTGTATGAGTTTAAGTTCGCGCTCTTTGCTTGCTGTTCCAAAGAAGAAGAAAATACTGCCTTTTTGCACAGCGTTTGCAGACGAAGAGAAGTAAATTATGGGGGAGGAGGATTTGAGAACCAGGTAAGTGAAACTGCCTCCAGTTCTGGGGACTGTGGATGCCTGTACTTCACACTATTGGAGCAAATATATATAGTGTACTCCTGACTTCATTATTTTCTGTCCATAATACCTCAGCAATTTGGATTTCTGAGCAAATAAATATGCTTCCTTAGTACATGTTGTCTAGTACATGATAAAGCTGTTTCAATCTGCGGGTTTTCTACTGTTACCTTAAACCAGTGGTTCTTAACCTTTTTTGGGTCATGGACCCTTTGAGAATCTGATGAAAGCTATGGACCTTCCCCCCCCCCCATGCAGATAAACATATAAACACTTTTTTTTTTTTGCACCCAGTTCACTAAGGACCCCTTGAAGCCCATACATGAGGCCCCTAGGTTCTCATGGATGCCGGGTTAGGGATCCCTGCCTTTAAAACATTATACTAATAATGGGATGTGTCTAGATTTTTTTTTTTGTCTCTTCTAAAGCACAGACATTTCTATGCTGGCTGAATTGCCATGATGTTTGCAGTTCTGCTGAATGTCTGCAGTGAATTAAAGATAATGGCCTAAGCATTAAAATGGACAGGAAATTAAAAACAAAAGACTGTCATGTTCTGCCATCTGTTGATTACAATCTGAACTGTTCTTCAGAAGAACACATGTTTGTAGGCAGGAAACTAAATAAATTGCAACTTGGCTGTGACATCTTTTAGCTAAGAATGACCATGTTTTGTAACAAATCGCTTTGTTTGTTTGTCATTCACATCTGTTGTTTCTAATAAATATTTTCTCATTTGAAGGGTTTAAAAAAATTGCAAATTGGCACAGGGATTTCTTAGTGAAATCTGATTTCTCCTGACGGGCTGTAATTCTGTGCTGTATTACATGCATTTAAGTCAATTGGCTGAAATTGGAGTGAATGGACATAGCTCAGCTGAGTTGGACCTGTTTTGAGGTCCCTCTGCCCTTCAGAGCTTGTAGACCTGGGCTGATCCATTGTCTTTATTGGTAGCCTTACGATCGTCCCGACACTAAAGATTATATAGTGACGTTACAGCCCAAGAGAAACTGGGCCACGGCAGGTAGAATCCAATTACCCCCCCCCCCCCCCGGAATTATTTTGGCAGCAAAGAGACAGTTCCCACAACTAGTCCTATTATCTGGTGGCTCCAGGGAACCAGTAGGTGAGAATACCTGGGAAGACTGGTTCTGTGTACTGGAAGCTGTTGGAATGCAGGAAAAATGGGGTCTTTGTAAGGAAATAGCTACAAAGATATCCTGACCAAGAGCAAGTTGTGCTGGCTTAAGAGAAGTGATCTGCCAATGCTTGATTTCAACCAACACAATTAACACCCTCCATACTACCTAGACTAGCTCCTGCAGACTGTCATTTGCTGCTAGTAATATTTTGCAGTGACATGAGGGAAGTGCACAAATGCATCCCTTGTTAGGACAGTTTGAAGGAAGGCAGAAACCCATTCTGGTCTGCTGCTTCTTTGTTGCAAGGGGCTCTATCAATGATAGAGACCTCTCCAGCCCTCCAAAATGTCCTCGCGCTTACCACACATAGTAATTGGGCTTTATGGATGCATACAGACACTAAAGATTATATAGTGACGTTACAGCCCAATTCTAACTAAATCCCCATGTGGCGATGCAGCAGCATAGCTTCTGCATCCCGCGGGAGATTTTCAGCTGCCTGAGGTCTCCTCAGGGTAAAGTGACATTTGTCCCTTGTCCTGGGACAAGCCTTAGCAGCTGCTATGGGGCAAGTTGGACCTGCGCCAGCTCAATCACTGGCACAAGTCTGCATTACTCCATGCAGGCAGATCAGGCCCGGGGCTTGGGATCCAGCATGCGCTGCCGCTGCCGATCCCACCCACGCCCTGTTCTGTCCACTCTTGTCCCATTCAACCCCCTCCCCGCCTCCCTCCTGCCCCCTATATGGGCTTACTTGCTCTGGTGGGTGTCCGTAGGTCCACCAGCAGGCCTGCAGCAGAGACTGCTTTGTGACAGCCATAAAGCAGCCTCCACTGGTGCAACACTGGTTACAGGTGTGTGTGTGTGTGTGTGCGTGTGTGTGTTAGGATTGGTGCATTAGTTTAGTTTTCTAAGTGGTGTAAAGGTAAAGGTATCCCCTGACAATTAAGTCCAGTCGCTAGGTGGTAAACAAAAATGAAATAAAAATAATCTTAGTAATTTATTGGTGAAAAAAAGTTGAAACGTCAAAGTAGCTTTGAGTACAACCGGATTGGGAATTACATGGCCAAGCGGAATTACAGGGCAAAAAAAAAAGTCTGTAGTGGACTTATTGAGAACAATTTATTTAGTTTGTTAGGAAACAGGGATAAACTGTGATTCCTGGGATGTTTATTCACTCTGACATACAAACACAAGTAGGCTCACCCTGGGGGATCAGTGCCTATTTCTCATTTTGGAGATCTTGCATCCTTGTGTTGCACTGTAATACACTACATAAGAAGCAGCTGATGTAATTATGTTGTCTCCGTTTCTGTTAAGGGAAAGATGTGGAGGAATCAATACAAGGATGCTATTTCAAATTCCAGGCTCCAAATATTGAATCTTTAACAAAATCTTTGGCCCTAACATAGCTTTATACTTCCTTGAGAACCTTTCTGTGCAATTGCCTGATCAGTATTGACATTTCTCTCTCGAGATGATTCTCTCAGGAACAGTTCCCAAGCAAGTTGTTGCAAGCTGAAGTTTGCACTCAGCATAATAAAACCGTTGTAGCCCTGTAGTCGGAGTGTACTGTAGAACTTTCCTTGCTTTATGTCACTGCCATTCTTTCACAATTGTAGTTCCGTCTGCTAAGCAACCGCAGTGACTTAAAAGTTCAACTCTCATACTTTTAAAATAGCACATTTAGTATACTATGTAAATAGTATTTTTCCATCTCTTCCTGGTTCCTGAAATTGAGAACCTGAGATGAAAATGTTCCCCATAGGTATTTCAGGAACGGTAGCATTTGGGTAGTCTTAAAGATCTGGAGGGTAAGCGGCGCCGGCGTGGAGGCCGACACCACTCACTCCGCAACCTACATGTGTAAAATCTTTCATCTTTTTATTTTTTGGTATCAGCTTTGGAATCATCATCTATGGGGAGGGGCATTTACACTCTGGTTGTGGTCCCAACAGCAATGTCCCCCCCCCCTTTGAAACTGCTTCCATTGGCACCCTCCTGGGAGTTATAGCAACTTGGGGGGTCATTTTCCTTGGCACTGCAGCAGAGCCGGCCTTAGGAGCTGCAGGGCCCAATTGGAAACATGTTTTGTGGGACCCCAGGTTCACAGCCAAGGTCTGTAGAATCTTGGCTATAAATAAAAATTATTATAGACTTTATATTTCTATAGTAGAATGGAACGCAATCAAAATGTGCACTTAAAAAATGCATGTCCCGGGCAGCTCAGTTCTGTGTAACTATACGTGGCTGGCTTAAAGGGCCGGCCGCTGTATCCTAGGCCCATTGAGGCCTGCACCAGCGTGGCTAGGCGCACCTCGGGAGAAGGGGACATTCGTCTCCTTCCCCTGGTGTAAGCGGCACGGGCCACAATGGGCCTCCTCGGGTGCATGCCTGGTCTGAAGCAGTAAGGCTGGCCCAGGCGGTGACGGGGCATAGGATACTGGTGCAACCCAGCACTGATATTCCCACCCCCTCTCAGCCTGGGCTGGCTAATGGCCCCCTCCCTCTTTGCCCTTGCCCGCCTTCCCCACGCCCAGGTAGGTCGTGGAGTGAGTGGTGTCGGCCTCCATACCGGTGCTGCTTATTCTCCGGGTGTTGAAAACATGCTTTCCGGCATGTTTATGATGCCAAACTTGACTTGTATCATATAATTTTTGTGAATGCAGGGTATATATCTAATATGTCTGTATTCATAGGTCCTAATTATCTGGATTTATGTATGTGAAACTTAAATACTTGAGTCTGAATCTAGACCTACAATATATAAACCTGAAATGTGGTGTTACAAGTATGTTGCAATGTGTTGTGTGTTTTTGACAAGACTAGAGTAGATTATCCTAGTGCGGGGGGCCCTTAGACGCAGGGCCCAATTGGAAGAAGTTGGTCCAGTTGGTTTAAAGCCGGCCTTGCACTGCAGCATGGAGGAAGAGGGCTGAATACCCCCCCCCCCCGCACACACATGGGGTTGTCATCCCAATGCTGACCAGTTCCCTGCAGCAGCTGTTTTAATGTAAAAAACAAAACAAAAGAAGAAGACAGAAGGACTAATTACACTTCTAACCTTATGACTCTTTTGACCCTTAGGTGTGTTGTTGTTATTCACGGCTAAGTGCCTCACACATGTGTATCGTAGAATACAGAGTTTCTTTTCTAGCCTTCCATTGTTGTAGTTTGAACTGGAGTTGTCACTTCTCCCCCTCCCCTTAACAGAAGAAGGACTTGACATTTTAGGCTGCGTCTTGCCAGTCCGACAGCATGACTTTCAAGCAGGTGTTGTACCTGCCTGTGTCTTTCTGCAAGTCTCATTAAGGAAATGTGCCTTCACCAGCATCCGCTAGCTCAGCAGAAAGCGCTTTCTAATGGGGGTTTTCTGCTACAGCAGCCTGTCTGGTGGTTTTCAAACGTGGACCTCTGGAGCAGCCAGGGATTAGATTAAGACAACCAAATTCATTTTAGCCATGACCAGAAGGCACATTTCAGCAGAATGAGGAAACGCATCAAGCCTGTTTTCCCAGTCTTTCACCTTCATCCAGATAAAAGGCTAGAATTATATAATTACACTGAAAAATGGCATTATGATTTATTATTATTACAGACTTTCTTACAGTCTTAACACTTCTGAGGAGAGCTAAAAGGAAGCTATAGTGCAAGGAGCCCCAAAGAGCCTTGCAGTATAAAAATAGACAAGAATGTCAATTTTCCTTTTTAGGTTCCCACTGTTGTGACTTGGATCAGAGCCATACAATGTTATTGTGCTTGTTTAAAGATTGTATTACTCTGCGAAGGAGCCAAGTTAACATTGCTAGTGCATTATATTTCTAGTCTGAACCAGTAGGTCAGAGATGAAGATAGTACACTTTGAACACAGGTAATAGAACAGACAGAGAGGTAATAAGGTGGTGGACAACCTTGAGGCACCTTTGCGCATAGCAGCTCTTTGGCAATGAAGTATTGCAAAAAGGTTTTGTGCTACTCAAAGTCAGTGCTCTATTGATTTTATTTCTGTAGGCACAAGAGTTTACCGGTATATACCTCACAATATCAAAAACAAAAGTTTTGGAAAATAAATGTGTCATTGTCTTCATTTTGCATTTCTTATGTTTGGTGACCAACGTAGCAGTATTCTAGTCTAGAGCAAAGCACAGATATTCCGATATGTGTTTACTGGCGGAGACCTTGTATTACACAGATGTATAAATGGAATAAGGGTGTTGTGAGCATGCAAAACAGGGACACTAAAAAAAAAAAAGTGAATGCCCCAACTGAAATGCTTGCAAGCAGGATTAGGGCAAACATAGCCCTAGCTGTAGGTGAGCATTAGGTGTGTTCACTCCAATGCTTGCAGACACCTCTGTTACCTCCCCTTTTTCCTTCCCCAAGCCCCTTCCCCAGCTTATTTAGGGGGAGAAAGAAGGTGGCACCAGTGGAAGAAGCATGTTCAGGTGCTCCACTATAATTCCCAGCATCCATGGGAGGAAAATGACATCGTTCTATTTGTCGGTACACCCATTTCCGGCAAAATGCACACGTCAGCACCCACAATCTCCTCCATTCTATTTGCCGGTACACCCATTACCGGCAAGGTACCCACAGCATCCACAATCTCCTCCTCGGCCGCCACCGTTCTTCTGTCCCAAGGGAAGTGTCTGGGCGCTTGAAGCAGGGGAAAGGGGAGGCAGTGGTGAAGGTAGACACTTTTTCAAGTGCTTTGCAAGCAGTTGCCTCCATGGACTGTAAAGCCTTGAGGATTTGCATGCATTCAATTGGAGCGCGCACAATACTAAAACACTTTGGGAGCACGTGGGGGGGGTTGTTGTTGTTGCTGATGGATTCCTAAAATAAAATGGTCTCCTGTTTTCCTTCTCGAACCTGTTATCTGAATCCTGTCTTCTAAAGAATTCTTTGTAGGATGGAAAGTTTTTTTGAATTTTTTCTTGGATGGCCTAGGTCAATAATATGACTTTTTTCAGTCAAACAGTGGCTCTTACTCGGCTAAAGGTAGTGATTATTAGAATATGCTAGCACAGTGGAGAAGCAAATCTTCTCTTTTTTAAGTCAAAAGGCAAAGAAACTCCGGTTAATTTTATATGAACAATAATGTAGAATAATTTGACCAGAATAATGCATCAAATTGGGCAAATGCTCTCAATTTGACATGTGGGTGTAATTCATCATATTTTAGACCAGGGGTGGGGAACCTTTTTGCGATGGAGGGCCATTTTCCCATGGGGAAAATGTCCCGCTGGCCGTGTGCCCCTCCATCGCAAATTGGTGCCCTGGCGCGCGCCAGGGGGGGCGCACACACACACACACACACACACACACACACACACACACACACACACACACACACACACACCCTGCTCTCCCCCCCCCGCTCTCCTTACCTTTTTCAGGCGGCGGCTGCCGCCGGCCCTGCACACGCTGCTCGCGTGACTCATTTCGAACTCGGCTGTTTCTGCGCATGAGCAGAAACAGCCGAGTTCGAATGGAGTTGCGCGAGGTGAGCGCGCCGCGCGCTATCCCCTCGGCGCGACTCCTTTGAATTCGGCTGCTTCTGCACATGCGCAGAAGCAGCCGAAGGGGCCGGCGGGGCTGGCGGAGCCTCCGGTCTGCTCGCGCGGGCCGGACCTGATTGATTTGGGTCTGGTCTCGCGCGGGCCGGACCGGATCGCTCCGGGGGCTGGATTCTGCCCGCGGGCCGCCGGTTCCCCACCCCTGTTTTAGACAGTCACACCTGTATAAAAGTACAGACCTCACTTCAGTAATTACACACAAGATTAGTCTATAATGCGAAGGGACATTTTTAGCAAAGATGTTCTTATGCAAATTGTGCTGTCATATGCATACTCACCTTACTCCCAAGTCCACTAATGCCATGCCTAGAGGACATAATTTGACCTATAATAACTTTCTTTCAAGTTAAATATAAAAATAGTAAAAATGAACCAGAAATTACACTTACCTAAAAACAAGATGGTTATCTTAAATGCAGCCAATTATAAGACATGCTTTCAGGAATGACCTGAAATCCAAAGTGGGTGTATAGTGTGTTATGCGGCTAGTCATAATATGTTTTTCTGTTCATGGTTCTTAATAGATTGCAAGAAAAATAGCTTGGGACACCACTACCCACTTGCACAAAAATGGGAGGTTAAAGATGGGCTGGTAATTGTGCAGTTAAGTGGAATCAGGGAGGTCCTTCTCAGAAGGAGGTGAATAGCTGCCAGCTTTAAAGCTGTTGGCACATTTCCTTCCCTCAATTATGAATTTATAACCTCTCCATCCACTGAACATCTCCCCCCCCCCCCAATGGCGATCTAATGAGTCGTGCTGGGCAAGGGTCAAGTGAGCACATAGAAGGCTGCACACTCCCTAGAATCCTGTCCACATCCTCAGACTGAACAAGGTAAAAAGAATCCATAACACTTGGACCAACAGATGCAGAGGGACATTGACTAGCAGAGCAATCCTGTCTGAAAATGGACTGGTGGAGCTACTGCTCCACCGGTCTAGGGTGTCACAGCGCCCGGAAAGTAAGTTGCGCCCTTAAAGTGTTTGGCACCAGGAGAGAGGCTTGTGCTGCTCCCTTGGTGCCACAGAATGATGCAGCGCCATAGCAGGAAGGTATGTCCCCGCCAGGTGTTGGTGGGCAGGACAAGGACAGGGGCATTTCGGGAGGGGGGATTGGTGGATCAGGCAAGGGAAGGGGAAGGATTCAGCAGAGGCCTCTCCACTATATCCTATCCCCCTTCCAAGGCCTGTTGGGACTGCCATCACCACCTCAGAGTAGGCCCTAAAATAGTCTCTAACCTACATTCAGTTGGACAGACCTTTTCCACCACCATCACTCTAGATCAGGGGTTCTCAACCTTTGGAGGCCTGGGTACCCCCAATGAAGGTCAAAATTTTTGGAGTACCCCCAGCTAATTAGCATAATTAGCTAATTTACATAATTAGCTAATTTACATAAATTGCTGAAAAATACACTAAAATGCCAGGATCTCTTTTAAAAAACACATAGCAATAAGACACATGTACAAAATGCATGCTGAAATAGATGCTGAAAAGAAAATGGGGTGGACCTTACAAAAAGAAACTCAGACAAACGTGCAGCCACAGAAAGGAGAAGACCACTCAAAAACAGGGTTTCCAAAGTAAAAAACATAAATCCCACATACAAATCCCCCCAAACTCAACTCTTACCCCACCCCACCTATGCACAGTTTCCAAAGTCTCCCCAACTAGGCCCAGTTCAGAAGCTTACCCAAGCAGCATTCATTCACCATTGGAGGACAGCTGGGAGGACAACGCCCTCTGCAGCTCAACTGAATTGAACTGAGGAGCACAACGCCCTCTGGTGGCTGCTGAGAAGCTCAACCAATTATGCATGCGCATAAATTAACCCCGACAATCAGCTGCAGATCGGTAAGATTAGCTAGGGAAGAAAGCACAACGGAGTTCTCTGGCTCCGAAAAAAAACCGGGGAAAAAATAAAAAAAATCAAAACTTAACTACATGCTGTGGCAAGGAGAGTCATGCCGGCCACATGACCACGGAGGCGTCTTTGGACAACGCTGGCTCTTCAGCTTTGAAATGGGGATGAGCACCACACTCTAGAGTCGGACATGACTGGACTTAATTGTCAGGGGTCACCTTTACCTTAAGTGTTAATGGGGCAGATAACAGCCAGTCATTGGCGTACCCCCAACACGTGGTCCGCGTACCCCTAGGGGTATGTGTACCACAGGTTGAGAACCTCTGCTCTAGGTATCTTCCCAATCATTTCATTTCATACAACACACTGGAAATCCGGGAATCCACTTTTGCTCTACGGTGAGGTACAGGCCACTGGTAAGATTGATTCCAATCTATTGCATTAGATATCAGTCTAGTGCAGTGGTTCTCAAACATTTCCATCTCTTGAGGCCTTTACACTCCTAAAAGGAGTCTTGGGGAGTCTCAGAGCGCTGAGCAGAGTGCCACAGCACCGAGCCCAACACTGAATATGAGCAAAGAACTGGAACAGGAGGGGAATGAGGAAGGAGAACCACATACAGGGGAGGCAGGATGGACAAGCAAACTGGGCAGGGGGCAGATGGCAGCCACTTATGGTGTGCTCTTGGAGCCCCTGAAGGAATGGCAGGGAGCCCCAGGACTCCTAGGAGCACACTTTGAGAAACACTAGTGATCAAGATAGGTCTAGTGATCCTATGATACACTGATGCAGACAATTGCTATACAGCAGTGGTTCTCAAACATTTTAGCACCGGGACCCACTTTTAAAAATGACACTCTATTGGGACCCACCTAGCTTTATGAGACTTTAAAAAACGAGATTTATAAATAAATAAATTTATTTATTTACAAGTAAAGAGCTCAGCTGCTTGTAGGGTAATTAGCAGCTATCTATTGTAGGGTAATTAGCAGCAAGAGCTCGGCTCTTTGAAGGGCAATTAGTAGCTATCTGATTTTTGAATAGCTTCAGGGCTTCTGGCATTTACTTATCTGATCTTTCCATCACGTGGGGACCCACCAGAAATCAGGTCGCGACCCACCAAATGGGTCCCGACCCACAGTTTGAGAAACACTGCTGTACAGAAATCTGGAGAAATTATCAGAGCCATGCTAGTTTATTGCACACATTCTGATATATATGGTCAGTACTGATATCATTTTGAGGGTGTTATTTTGAGTCAGACTTAAATGAGACAAAGTTATTTCAACCCGATCCTGTGTAAAGATACAAGTATCTTTGTATCTTTGCGCAGTATCCAGCACCCTTCCCGGGCTGCGGTGACACGACCCGGGAACACCTCGGAAGAAAGGGATGTTCGTCCCCTTCCCTCGGTATAGGACAGCTCGGCCTCAATGGGCCTCCTCGAATGTACATCCAGGGTGGCGGGTTAAGGGTCACCGAGGCCAGGGACTGACGCGGAATGTCGGCGGAGCTCGCCATCTATCGCCTCCCCCTCCCGTCTCGTCCAACGGCCACCCTCCCTCGTTGCCTGTGGAGTGCGTGCTCCACAGGCGCTTTTTTACACAAGATCATGTCGTAAATTATGACCATGTGAGAAATAATCAGTCACTAACTCTTGAGATTTCTGAAGGCATTATTCAGACAGATCTCACACTGGGAAAACCTGAAGGTCTTTGTCTTGCTGTATTGTTGGGAGCAAAGGAAGTGTTGCTGTCCAACAGATTTTTTACCTCTTGTGATCTCACCCAGCTAATTTTACCTGTTTGCTAAAGAGCAGGGAAAAATTAGTTCAGTGAGATTATGAGTGGTATACTGTCAGTCAGCAGCATCTCCCAGCATGGTAGTAAGGCACACACCTTTGAGCTTTTCTTCAGGTCAGTTATCTAAAATGTGCCTTAAGAATTACTTCTCACATGGTGATTGTAACACGTCAGCATGTTCCAGGCCCAAGAAAGAAAAGATCTCCCGATACATGTTGTGAACATGCTGGATACATGTTGTGTACACGTTGTGTTCCTGCAGTTGTTTCCCCAAACAGTGTTTCTTGCTTCATGTCCGTAAGTATATAAGAAGCAGTTTTTTCAAACTACATCAGGAGATGAGTATTGCTGAAAAACCATAGCCTTCATGTGTAAGACATGTCATCTTCCTATGCCAATATAGGGTATCCTATAGTACAGTAGTATCTTAATCTAAATCTAGAGTCACATATAAACTCCTATGTGTGCATGGAGGTCATGTGTCTGACTAACTCAGTGGTGGCCAATCCGTGGCATGCCATGTGCCACATTTTATGTAGATAATCTTGACCATGCCACTTAAATAAATAAAAATAAAAATCAATAAATCTAAGGTAATGAAAATATTTAAAGCACAGTGACAGTGCAAGAAGAATGAACAGTGGCGTGCAGAGACCTCCTCTAGTGTCACAGGCTTGGAAAGGCGCGCTGGGGTCGAGAAAGAGAGGACTTCAGCACTTGGCTCGAGCAGTAACGGCAGTGTGTGCCACTTCAAAAGGCTTGGCATGCCACTAAGTGGCACCTGTGCTGTGGGTTGGCCACCTATGGACTACTAACTCATTCATCTTAGTAGAAGGACATTAGTGCTCAGCTCACTTCTGTTGAACAGAATTGTGCAGCCGTTGTCAGTGTGACAGACTTCTGTACATACAGCGGATCTCCTATATCTGTAGAAAATTGATGTATCAAGCATCAAGAGTCTTCACTTACTGTCTGTTTTGCACTTCAATAATAATGCTAGAGTTATTCTCTGAAATTTGTGAAGCTAATGGGAACCGCGACATTATGCTTTGGGCATCCTTTGCTGTAGCATTTAACTAACAAGCTAGATCAACGTCCCTGATATTGCTTGTGGAAAACAGGAAGTAAACAAAAAAAAGTCATGTTAATTTCAAGCTCCATTAGGCACAATGCCAACCAAATAGGGAAAGACCAAATGGTTGGGAAATTTTATTTTCAAGCATCCGAAGAGGTATTAAAAACCACGAAGAGAAGGTATTAATAAAATTTACATGAAGTAATGCCTCCGTTGCCTCTCTTTAAATCACCAGATCCTTTAGTTAATTACAGATTTTTTTTGTACCAAACATTGAGTAATCATTCCATGCATAATGATCAGAGACAGAAATGTCACAAGAGCTTATTTAATATGAGCCTGCAGAAATGGAAACTTGACTCGTTTCAAGATTTGACAAACTACAGGAAAGAAGAAAGCAATTGGGGGGGGGAGAGAATTGGTATCTCTTTGTACATTTCATCCATTGTTATGTATCGCAAATATATTTACAGCACTATTAATAATATAAGTGCATCAAATATTACAGCAGAGTAAAATTATTACTGACATTGAAAATATATTTTTCAAACCAGTAAGAGACTGGAAATATCTGGTTTCTCAACATGATTTATGAGAATGGTACTTCTCTGACCTTACTCTTCCCTCAATTTATTGTCTGTATTTTCTTGCCGCATTGCAAGAGATCAGCAAATTTCAATCTTTGGTCATAGCCTTTGCAAAACTAAAAAAAATGTTATATTGTGTTGCTATTCTTATAAATATAGCAATGGAACTGGATTTAACGAATGCAGAGATAATATCAGTTCCATTAGATTTAATTCTAATGGAACTGGCATCTGGTGTGGCCACTGTGTGATACAGGAAGCTGGACTAGATGGGCCTTTGGCCTGATCCAGCAGGCCACTTCTTATGTTAACACAGCGCTCCATTGGTGGCCATTTTGTGCAGCTCCGATGACAGATGCCCCCTGTGCATGCCAGGCTAGGTAAGGCAGCAGTGGGGGGTGGGCAGGGATGGGATGAACCTGGGTGCGGAGGGGGGAGTAACAGGGGCAGGGTGGAGGCAGGTGAGAATGGATCCGGCAGCAATGGCATGCACCAGATCCTATCCATCCCCGTTGTGAAGTGCCCCGCCCCTTTCTTCTCACATGTGTGCCAGCTAAAGAGCTGGAATAGGTTTGAGGAGACCCATTGGTGTGCAGGAGGCTTACAGAGGGGTAAGGGGAACATTCCTGCTGATCCGTGTGGGTGTGGGTGCCCCTGTCCCCTTGGATGCAGCACACACCTTTTTGGCGTGGCTGCATTGGCTGGGGGGAAAGGAGAGGATTCAGCTGTAAGGTCTGTAAGACAAGAATCTTACACAGCTTTGTGATGGTTAAATTGAATTCCTATAAGAGGCCCTTTCTCTCCTAGAACTAGATATTTTCTACTTCCTAGGCGGGGAAGGCAATGCTTCATATGTAGTCTGTTTACAGTGCCATGTAACTATACGCTGAAAAAAATGGAATGAGTCCCATTCTGTAAACATATATTCAGCTGCCTCCTAAAATGAAGTCTTGGCATCCTCCTTGGTGCCCCTGTAGTCTATACTAGTACAATTTTTAAAATAAGATTGAATCAAGGAGCGAAGGCATCACTCACTGATCTGCATTGCTTCACTTCATTACATTTTAGATTGTTTCATCTCATTCAGTGATGTCGTGAAGAAACCTAAAGGAATAAACCAGATTAATTGCTACAGATTATTTTGCACAAAACCCCTTATTTCTTTAGCATTAGGAATTTGACATAATCAGTTGTATAATTGCTGTTGAAATAGTGATGCTATTGAAACATACACACACACACATCCCTTTAAAAAAGCAGAGACAAAATAATCAAGGGTGTTTTTTTTAAACCCAGCTACATAATATCCCTATTACAATCGGATTTCAAGCAGATCAATAGATTCCAAACATATTGTATGGACACATTGGCAAACTAACCATCAAATCATCCCAAAAACTGTGTAACTAATTGCACACAGTTAAGGTAGATTTCAGCTTGTATTTCCCATACAGTTTGCTACATGGCAAACTGCTTTCAAGTAGTTTCACGTTTCATGACATTTTGAAATTTAATAATGATATATCATGGGAGTTTGCCAAAAAAGAAGAAGAAAAAGAGATCAGAACTTTCTCTTATAGATACCCCTAAAAATATCTTGCAAACTCTTATATGCATACAAACTTTTAGACTTTCCTAAAATGGTGATTTGAATTATAATTTCCAAAGGCCACTGCCTCAATTCAGAGATCATTTTGCACAGTCGTAAGTTGGGGCAAAACAGATGTCAAACTCTGTCAAACAGATGGTCCTCTCAGATCAAGCACTGGTGGTCATCTTGATCAGCTGCTCACCCTAGAGAGAAAATTGGCCTTTGGAAATGATTATCTCACTCTCTTAGATAGATTAGGGAAGTTACAAGTTACAGTACAGCTATCTGTTTGGTGGTTGGCACACAGTGCGGAAGCACAATCAACAATCCAGTTGACTGGATCCAGGTTTCTTTCTCTTTCTCTACCCTGTGGTGAATATATCACTGACTGAATATCAACCGGAAATCGACACATAGAAGCCTTTTTCCATGTATAAATTGCTCTGGCCTATTTGAATTAATTCTTTTGGAAACCATGAGTTGTATCCTAAATTGTTATTCCTTTTATGCAAGGCGGACTTCACTATGCCTCCCCAACATGCCCTTTTGCTGAAAACATCCCCAACTTCAGGAACCAATTTTCAGTGAGTGCAGGGGACTGTAGAGGAAAGGGGGGAATCAGTTAAAATCCCCCGCCAGAGACTTGTCTTTCGAGAAACGAAATAATAAATCCTATCACTTTATGCAACTCTTAAAGCTGTATCAGACCGCATGCGTCTCGCTTCGTCATGTCCCGGAGTTGATTCTGATTGGCCCAAAGCTTTGCTCTGCGTCCCGCCCCCACAACACCGAACGTGGCTTCTCATTGGCCGAAGGTCGTTCTGGTGTGTTCCAAGTTGAATAAATCGAGCTTTGGCCAATGAGAGGCCGCGTTTGGCATTGTGGGGGCGAGATGCGGAAAAGTGCCTTGGGCCAATCAGAATCTACTCGGCTTCAGGACACAAGTTATACCTAGTGAAGCCTCCTTATTCTACGAACACATTTTACCCCATAACGTTTCACAGCATATTAGGAGACTCCATTGAGTTTAATGGAATTTACTTCCAGGTATGTGTGTATACAGCCTGAGATTTATTTGCTTCCTATAAGCACCTTCTTCTCCCCTTCCCTGACTTCACAATTAATGGGTATTTGTGAATGATCTCATTTATATGAAAATGACTGCTGTGTTTTCCATACGCTAAATGGATTAACTAGTACACCATTTAGAAAGTTGTTAGCAGCATCTGTTGGTGACTGGTGAATCAAATATTGAAGAAACAGAACATGCTTAGTCCAAGTTAAATCATTGTACAAAATGAACAAATCCTCGTAGTACATAATTTAAAACTGAAAGGATCCACTTCTTAACACATTTGCATCTTTAATATTTCACGGTTTCTTTTCCACCGTGTCACCCACTTTGCTCCAACATACATTGGAGAAGGAGAAAAAATTAAAAAATCCAAGGATGAATTAACTGCTAGGTGTAGACATGGTAATGGAAAATGGCAGACATCTCAAACTGGGTGTGTTTTTCTTCAGCTGCAATAACAGCAAGACATTCACTTTATTAATATGCAATTGATAACTGTGTTAATGAGGAACTCGCATTTTTTTTTTGCCACTTGTGTGATAATTGCCCTATTAGCACTGCAACCATTAGATTCGGCATCTGGATCAT
Organism: Plestiodon gilberti rubricaudatus; assembly: GCA_026170595.1. Lineage (NCBI taxonomy): Eukaryota > Metazoa > Chordata > Lepidosauria > Squamata > Scincidae > Plestiodon > Plestiodon gilberti. The sequence goes on from JANXHW010000001.1 coordinate 191,536,199, forward strand.
ACACATGTCTCTTTTGCTCCATTATGGGAGATGATGAGTTCATTTACAGAGCTCTGCTAATGTATTTGAGCAATGGATTAGTTGGGGAGCATGAGAGCCAAAACAAATGGGTCTGAATGATCACCCTAATAAGGATGTGTTGAAGATTAGTATAAAGGCTTATCTGAATAAGGCACCATCCATTTTATAAACGTTCATAAATATATAGGGCTGAGGTGGTGGAATATATCCGGGTGGTGAAGACTAGCAGGGATTGTGAACAGCTCCAGAAGGATCTCTCCAAACTGGGAGAATGGGCAGAAAAATGGCAGATGCACTTCAATGTAAGTAAGTGCAAAGTGATGCACATTGGGGCAAGAAACCAAAATTTCACATATACGCTAATGGGTTCCGAGTTGTCTGTGATGGATGAAGAGAGAGATCTTGGGGTGCTGGTGGACAGGTTGATGAAAGTGTCGACCCAGTGTGCGGCGGCTGTGAAGAAGGCCAATTCCATGCTCGGGATCATTAAAAAAGGGATTGAAAATAAAACGGCCAGTATCATTATGCTTTTGTACAAATCAATGGTAAGGCCACATCTGGAGTATTGTGTCCAGTTCTGGTCACCACACCTCAAAAAGGATATAGTTGAATTGGAAAAGGTGCAGAAAAGAGCAACCAGAATGATTCGTGGGCTGGAGCACCTCCCTTATGAGGAAAGGCTATAGCGTTTGGGGCTTTTCAGTCTAGAAAAAAGGTGGTTGAGGGGGGACATGATTGAGACTTATAAAATTATGCATGGGATGGAGAGAGTGGATAGAGGGAAATTCTTCTCCCTCTCGCACAACACCAGAACCAGGGGACATGCACTAAAATTGAGTGGAGGGAGAGTTAGAACGGATAAAAGAAAATATTTCTTTACCCAGCATGTAATTCATCTGTGGAACTCCTTGCCACAGGATGTGGTGATGGCACTTGGCCTAGATGCCTTTAAAAGGGGTTTGGACAGATTCATGGAGGAAAAGACCATCACAGGTTACAAGCCATAAGCAACCTCCTGGTTTTAGGGGAGTGGCAGCAGGAAACAGGTTATCTTGTTGGCTGTGTGCTCCCTGAGGCATCTGGTGGGGCCACTGTGTGATACAGGAAGCTGGACTAGATGGGCCTTTGGCCTGATCCAGCAGAGGTCTTCTTATGTTCCTATTGTTGAGATGGATCGAATGGGGAAACTCATGTATTCATAGCAAAAACTGACACACTTTTCTCACAATTGTAGTAAAGGGCATTTTTCATTGATTGTGATTCTAGGCACACCTATTTGAAATGGAATTAGGCTGCAGTGCTATGCAAACTTACCTAAGAATAGTCCCCACTGAATATAACTGGACTTAATTCTAAGTAAATATGCCTAGGATTTTGTTCAAAAAAATTAGGAATTTCAGAGTACAGTGGGCCCTCGCTATCTGCTGGGGGTCCGTTCCAGACAACACACCCCACCCCCGCAGAAAGCAAGGATCTGCAGGTACTGGGGTCCACATTAAAAAACTTGTAAAAATGAAGAAAAAAGTCCCGTTTTTACCTTTGCGCAGTGAAATCATGCCGTTTTCAAGCTTCCGCAGGGCTTCTGCAAGCATAACTACCCACTTCCGGGTTGCGCAAAGGCTCTTCCCCCCTCCCAGCCTTGTCCCAGGATGCATTTTGGGGCAAGGCTGGGAAAATCCTTTGCGCGACCCAGAAGTGGGTCATTATGTTTGCTGAAGCCCTGCGGAGGCTTGAAAACAGCACGATTTCACTGCGCAAAAGTAAAAATGGGGATTGGGGAACTTTTTTCTTCCTTTGGGACCCACGGTAAGTCAAATCTGTGAATCCTGAATCTGCAGATAGAAAGGGTCCACTGTATGAATGTTTAGGGAGAGTTCATAGCTCAGTGATTGATAACCTGCTTTGCATGTGGAAGGTCCTAGGTTCAATTCCTTCTGACTCCAGGAAAATATCCTTAGCTGAAAGACTTGAGAGTTGTCAAAATACAGTGCTTTAAAAGCTTATCGCCACAATTCTGTGCATGCTTACTCCCAGGAAAATGTGTATAGGATTGAAGCCTATGATTCTCACTGTGGGACCTGAATGCCTTATATTCAATCTTTAGTAAAAGGTCCCCTTATAAACCACCCATGGCCCATCTAATCCTGTACTGTCAAATTTGTCAAATTAAATTTCTAAATCAGAAATTGTCTAGAATCTGGCAGCAAGCTTTCTCAATGTTTCTTTAAGATCTTCTTTGACAGTGAATCTGGGGTCACATGCTCTGTTTCTGAACTGAAGCCCCTTGCTAAAACCAAGCTCTCTCAGTTCAAAGTCTAGAAACCTATCCACTGGATCACACTTGCTCTCAGGCATAGGAATTAATTACATATGCTAAATACATGTAAATTAGGCTCATCCAGAACGAATATACTCCGCATGTGTGCTTCCCCGATGAACAATATGCCCAGTCTTGATCTACAGTATTGAGTTTGATATTTTTTTCCCCAGTCCAGGAGGATAGATAGCTTGGTGCAGAATTTTAGACATTAATTATGTCTTCAGTGACCCTGTGGGTCTGGTGATTTAAAAACCGTACACATGTATGAATGCATTATAATATCAAATCCAAAAGGATACACATATACGTTTATACTCAGTAGCAAAAGATACTGCAGGTTGTCGATCAGTTCTAAAAATCAATACGTGAACCAACAGTTCAATTTTCCAAAGTACAAATGTGTCACCACATTTTCCCCTAAGTTTCTTCTTCAGCATAAATTGTCAAAGGAAAGGAGACCTGGATCCACTCCTATGAAGCAGATGGCCTGTTAGACAAGTTTTAGAGGTATATTTTTGGGCTGTAGACTAAACAAGACTAGTAAGGAAGAAGGAAGATATGGGGTACCCAGAAATTGACTTCCCTTTCAATTAGCCCAGAGTAAACATGAACTGGCTCCCTTGAAGTCAAGAGTTATATAAGTGAGATGTTAGTAGAATTAGTCCTTGTATTTTAAAGTAGAGGTGGAATCTTCTGGGGGCTCTCCAGATGGTGGGATCAGTGAAGATAAACTTTCCTAACAAAAGTGGTTAGAATAGAAAAGAGGAGTACCAGTTAAGTCGTCTGTCAAACAAAACTCAAGGACAAACAAGGAAGGGAAAACAAGGAGATATGAAAATTAGATAACATGTTAGCCAAAACATTTGGCCAAGAATTGACTAATATTTCTACTTGAAACAGAAATGCAATCTTACGTCCCAATCCTATTGGGCACCTATGGCAGTGATTAATCTGTGAGCGCTCTGACGCGATCGCAACCCACTTCCGGTTTTAAGGCGAAACCGGAAGTGGGTTTGCGATCACGTCGGAGCGCTGCTCCGACGCTTGGGGAGGCCTGTGGAGGGGTCCCCAGGCTCCCCTCACACCCCGCCGGACATCCACTGCCCACCAATGCAGGTAAAATGGCCGTTTTCGGCCGCGGCGGTCACGACCCACCACTTTGAGAACCCCTGATTTAGAATAATAAAAGTTGCCCAATTTAACCAAAAATTGGTGTGTTTATTGGTGGATGTGCAGGCAAAAACAAAGGCATACTGTACTAAAAGCACATATTCTTGGTGAGGTAGTAGGTCTCTGTAATGTTCAAGAAAACAACATATTATGAGGTCATGTGAACATTTACCGTATCTGAAAATATTAACAGACCGTAGCATTGCTCTCAATAAAATCTAACAGATTAGAGATGGGGTGGGCAGAGGTAGGATTTAGCACCATTTGTCTTCTTCCCAGGCTTTCCTCCTCACCTATGGAAAGGTAGGTGTAATTCTGAGGAGCCACAATAAGAAAATATTTAGATGTGTAATGTGTGGAAGTTGTCAACATCCACAGTTTTGTTCAGTTGAAAACTTAATTTTTATCGTTGTTTATGTGACAGCGCCAAGTTCACCTGGCACTCGGTATATTAATTCCACAGCAAATTTTATAATGGTCTCCAACATATGTAAATACGACCCATTTTGCCTCCTTGTAGATTAGAAAACAGTTTTTGAAACCTTCTTTTCGCTTTATGCATGCAGCCAGCTCCGTTTTCAGCGAAAGGTCTCATTAACATTACACTTAGCTCTCAAATACAGATTTGACAAATACCTAGTCAGTGTGTAGCATAGTGACCCTGATTTACTAACAGCACTGGCACATTTACTTTTTCACGTTTTATTCAGCTTTGGGGAACGTTGGCTCTTTGGACGCTGCATTTCATTTGTATAATTAAGAACAACAAGATCAAAGTGAATTGTCTTCTGTTTTTAAGGTCTACAAAGAAGATATTAACCAATTAAAATAGCAGTACTGTTCTTACTTTTCGTTGTGATTTTTTTAAAAACAAAAATCTTCGCGGTTCATGTTATGTCTCTGTGCCATATAGTACTTTGCTTCTCTAATTCCCATTTTAATTTTGGTTGGATTTTAAATGTGGGAATGTAGCTCTGTTCCTTTTATTGCTACAGCCCAAGTGACAAAAAGTACACTATACATTTTGCACTCTATTCCTTTGCACAGATGGGTAACACGTGTGATGTGCTTTGTCTCATAGAAGACACATTTACCGTAATCCCAGTTCTCCTGCAGTAGACACAATGCTCCCAAAAAGCTACTGCCTCTAAACTACTTGAATCCTGGTCTAAATAATGTACATAGAAGTTTAAGGAAACCACCATGTCCTGAAACGTAGAAAGTGTGTGTTCTGGCTCTAACTCTCCAGATGAAGACAATCAGTCTTTATCTTTCCACATTTCTTCATACCGATACTTTACTTTAATCAAACCACCCTGAAACTTGTCAATGCCATCTCTCCATTTATTACAGCATGAATTACCCTAGAGGAACTCTAGTTGATGTGTCAGCCTCTGGACATTTATCTCTTAATAAAGCTGGCAACTTTCTTCCAACCTCAGCTTGCTCCCATTGAAGTAATCTCCAGCCTAACATCAGAGGGCTGAGTCTCATTTTATATTTTATGATTGTATTTAAAGGGCCAGGCAGAATAAGATCATTAGAGCCTGGTGTATATAGTACAGTGAGCCCTCAATTTAACAGAGCTCGACTTAACAGAGTTCAGAAATAATGGATGTGGTCTGCTTCTTTAAACGTTAGTCATATATGTTTTGCACAGGTAGAGTGTCCAAAATGAATTTGGATTTAACGAACTTTCAGTATTAATGGAAAACCCTTCCCCCTAGTAAACCATGAAATTGAGGGTTCCCTGTATGGCAATTGTATGATCACTTTTCAACATGCCAAATTCTACATGGATCCACCCTATATAGTCCTCTGCATACCAAATTGGTTGTGTAAACTCAGTCTTAATATACAGTATGTTGAGTCTCAAGAACAAACAAGGTTGCCACGTAACTGGTTCAGAGTTTGAACTGGCTTGGCCAGCATTTTTTCATCTAAGGTGGGTGAGTAGATACAACTTTTAAAGATTTTGAGATGACGCATTTGGCATCTCGCTGTATTTCAGTAGTACCTGGAACAGTGTTTTTTGCACATGTGGTCCCAACTACCTAGGCCATTAGTTTATTCCTACAGAGCAGTGCACTGGTGAAAGCGACATTGCAAGGTAAGCACAGTCAGACAGATCGATAGAGCACAGTCAGTTGGTCCTATCTCTCTTGTGAGGGAAAAAATGTTCTGCCTGCCCTACTTGTTGGCATGGCTGACACATATCTGCACCTGCTTTGGGCCGGGGCCAGACGTTTCCACAGGAGTTGCAGAAGGGACCCGTAGACCGAAGAGAAACCTTCAATGTGCAGAGTGGTATGGTTGCCTTGAATGGCACAGTTGTGCTCAGTCAGGGTACTTTGGTGCTTTCTGTGGTCTGGCAGTGGGGCTGGAATTAGGTCCCAGTGCTTTGTGAGAAATCAAATGTCCTCCTTGCAGCAACACGATGCTATTTATGCCTGGTTTTATAAGCGGTGTCAGTGGGGATTCTTATAGGGCCAGGCCATTAGCTAATATTGAGTCCAACCAATAACATCAAAAACATCGTTGAACCTCAGAGATACTGGATCTTGCAAGGCTGCGGTGTTAATATGCAGGATGCTTGAACTAAATGAGGCTATAATGGTGTGTTCTTCAACATATCAACTTCCCCAAAGAGCTCATTAGCCGAGAACTATGAGATTCTATGGGACAAAAAATTATTGCAGTGATTACTCTCAGCCCCTGGCAGCATGCTTCTGCAGAGAAGCCATTTCGTGTGTGCCTCTGCTTCCCTTCTCAACCCCCTCTGAGCTATTTCCCTCCCCCTTGCTTTTCCTAGTCGTGATGACTGGCATCTCTTGCGGAATTAAGATGACCAGCAGATGTTGGTGCTGCAGGCAAATGATGCCATGATCAATAAACTCCCCTGTAATCTGCCTGTAAAGGTTAATTTACTTAAAACTTGTACAGTGACTGTGACAGATTATTCCTGCAACTATTTGGGGGCTGGGCTGGCAGTTTTTTTTTTTCCAGCAAGCAGGAGGCTGACAATCTCATTAGAGGAGTTATCTGTGAATCTTCAGCAGTGGCACAATACTACTCTGCGGTAGCATTTGATGTCAATACATTTCTGGTAGCTAATTCTAGGGTAAGAGCCGTGTGGGCATTGGAGCATGGAAAGGTTTGAAAGGAGGAGGTTAGGAGATAAGTAAGTAGTATTGAAGCACTGTTATTACAGCTATTTTTCTTTACTTCTATGATATGTCTCTCTTTTATTAGAGGCTGGCTGTTGAACCAGAACCTACCAATGCAACAGGATGAAACTGATTCCGCGGGCAGAGAAATAGCTGTGATTAGTGGACTGATTTGTATTGACCTTTGCAAAAAAAACTATAGAACAATACACACCTCTTTATAAATTCCTATGTATTTGAAGGTCACCTATAGCCTCTCTATCAACTACAAGCTGCTCCTGTGTTCTTAAGGGGGAAAAAAAAACCATAGAAGCAGCAAGGGGAAAAAAACGATAAAATGTTTTTAACTGCTTTGGTGCCTATGCATAGGTATAAGATGAGAGTCACTGAAGATCCTGCAGTTGTCAAATTTAAAGAAGTGTTCCCAGAATCCCAGTCATGTGATTTTGATGCTGGCACCAGAATGTGGAGATGTCAATTAATTAAACTTTGCTCTAATGTCTGACTTAATCATACATTTAGGACTGTGTTGCTCCTAATGAGTGTGGAATTCTTTGCTATTGCCAGAGCTAATAAGATGATTGGATCTCTTGCCTATTCTACATGTTTGAATAGTAGTTTTCATATGATAAATTCAAATACACTGTGCTCCTAGCCTCTATAGATCTCTCCTGCTCAATTCACAAACGTTATTTGTTTACTTACTTACTTACCTCAAATCAATCAACAGGGGTTGGCCACACTGCGGCTCCTTAGCCACATGCGGCTCTTTGACATATAATGTGCGGATCTCGGAAATATGTTGACTGAGCTCCTTTTTGCATCGTAATTAAGAAAAATTTTCAAGCTTTATAATTATTTACCAGGTATAAACTGAGAGTCCACTGGATTAAAACATGGTTTTAAAATTAATTTTTAAATGGTTTTAAAATTTTAAATGGTTTTAAAATTTAATGTTAAAATTAAAACATGGTTTTTTCATGGTGAGCAAACATCTGAAGTTTACCATATGCGGCTCTTGCATGAAGCAAGCTTGGCCACCCCTGGTGTATATAACATACCGGTAATAACAATAATCATTACTTTTGGGGACCTTATGTATTAGGCTGCAGCAGAGCTGGCCCAACCATGAGGCAGAGTGAGGTGGTTGGCTCAGATAGCAGATTGATGGGGGATGGCCACCTCTGTTTGTCCACTCTACTGCTCCTCCTCCTCCTCCTCCTCCTCCTCCACTCCCTGGATTGGAAAAGAAAGAAGGGGCAGATCAGAAGAGGAAGTGTGAAGGGAATGGTGGGCTAGAGTGTCGCTGCGGACACTCTAGCTCACCACCCTCCTCTCCTCCACACTTCCTCTTCCGCTCTATCTCTCTTCCTTTCCCAATCCAGGGAGTGGAAGGAGCAGAAACTGGAATATCACCAGGTGAGCGGGACATCACATGGCATGCTGTCTCAGGCACGAGGAGGTCTTGGGCTGTCCTAGACAGCAGTTCATTTACATGTTAAAACATTCTTCCTTTTATATTTTACAGACCTGTCAAGTTCACAGTCTCTGGGCTATATGCCAGCCATGTATTGCAGTCAGAAGGGCTTAATACTCCTCCCTCTGTTTTTGCCGTACCAAATGATCTTCAAAAATAGGGGGATTATCAGGCACCTGGTGCCATTACTACAAAGCTGGTGTGCTGTGTACAGCCTGTGGGCCGCAATTTGACAGGGCTGCCTTAGAATATTGTATTGCTTTGACATGGCTTCTCCACATCCACAGCACAGCAAAATAAAGTCCATGGAGAAAGGACAGTATTATTTTTAGAGAATAGGGAAATGACTACAGTCTTATTTTTTCATCCAAGTTTTATATAGTGACAGGGTGTCTTGGATTCTACAATTTGGCATTTCAGTTTATTAAGATACAGCTTTTATCAAACCTCCCAAAACGTTACTTGTGTTACAGTTAAAGATAGTTGTGGAATAAATGCTCAGTGCAAGCAGAGAATAATGGCTGCAGAAAATGGTGATAGTGCTATCGACCAAAGTAGCACTGTAGCCATGGGTTAGAGCCAATTTGTACATAGCAAGCAAGGATAAATATCATGTCTGACCAATGGGACATAGGAGCTATCAGGTGGAGCATGTTGGCTCTTTATTACTTTTGCCTTCTTCTTCCTTGCCCTCTTGACCTCACACGATCTGAGCCAGATCAGGAATTTTGGATCAAGGAGTGATCTGAACTGGGGCAGATCCACTGCCCCTGCTAGTATGCATTGACCCAAATAAACTTTTTAAAAAAATCTTGCCTGCACGTTAGCGCGTGTGCATGACCCCGACCACTGCTGCCGCCACCTCCCTCTCCCCCTCCTGCTTCAGGTGGACAGGGAGGTGAGGAGGAACACGGCGATCTGGAACCCTCTCGCTGGACCCCCTTGCCTACAGTGCCATCGTTGCCTTCTTCCACCACACAGTCCTCTTTGAAGTAAATAGGATGAGCAGAGCATGCGGGGAGTGCTCCGAGCATACTCCAGATCATACTGTTTAATTCAAATAGGACTATGTGGCGGAAGGAGATGGCGCAAGAACTGATGACATGGTAAGGTAAAGTAAGTAATCACTGCGCTCCACTTCTCCTTGTGCACCTGACAAGCCGCTAGGTGGGCAGGCAGGAATAGCAAGTGGTGGTAGCGGCAGTGGCAGCAGCAGCTTTTCTTTTCCTGTGGTGGCACTGAAGGAAGAGGTGGGCAGCTGCTCGTGCCCCGATTTTCTTCCTGTTCTCTGTGGGGAGAACAGTGGGAATAAGATTGGAGAGCCGACTGAAATGGTTTGGTGGCCAGCAGGCTGGAAGGGGGAGGCAGGCACATGCAGGAGCAGGGCACCCTTATAATAGTCTTCGTTCATTTCTAGGGCACCCTTCATTAGTTTTGTTGTTTTTGCTGTTATTCCTTCCTAGATTTAGGATTACCTGAAAACTGACACTGGCAATCAAGTGTTAGTATATAAATACAACAGGAACATGACTTTTAGAGTTTGTTTTATAGTGGAGCAAACATTTTTTTCCCTATGCCATAACCTGTATAAGAATGACTTATCTATAGTCCCAAGGAGACCTAGGAGCTCTAGATCAAGGAGATCTCGTCCCAAGGAGGTAACAAGAAGTAGTGTCAAAAGTTGGGTTTGTTCAGACTAGATATATGACACACACATGCCTAGGCTGTGACCATATCCAAAAAGGGACAGGGTGCCTATACCTTTAAACCATTGTAAGAAGAGGGAATTTGGGCAGGTGTAGTTTGTTGCACCCTTCCATGATGAGCTGCACCTTCCCAAATTCCAATGGTTAAAGGTAGGCTTACCAGATCTCCAACCGGGACAGAGTGCTAGACCTTTAGGAGAAGGAATGTGGGCAGGTGTAGCTTGTTAAACCTTAGAGCACAATCCTAGGCATGTCTACTCAGAAGCAAGCCCTATTGTGTTCAGTGGGACTTGCTTCTGAGTAGACATGCCTAGGATTGTGCTCTAAGGGTTTAATAAGCTACACCTGCCCACATTCCTTCTCCTAAAGGTCTAGCACTCTGTCCCGGTTGGAGATCTGGTCAGCCTAGTTAAAGGTATAGGCATCCTGTCCCTTTTTGGATATGGTCAGCCTACACACAACCCAAGAGTGAGGAATATAATTTCACTCTGATGATTTGCTTGACGTCTTCAGGTAGGGTACAATCTGCTCCATTGCATCCCTGCGCACATTTAGGCTGTTTAAATCCAATTGAAGCCAATAAAATTTAAGCAGCCTAACTACAGGATTGCAGTCTCTGCCATCCATGAAGTATAAGAATCCAACACGTGAAGCTTTTCTTCCCATTGATAGGGCACTGCTTGCATACAAATAAGAAGATCCTATCCATAGCAACTGACTTGTGAAGGAAGTCTCAGATGACTAATCTACTGCATCAGAATTGCAAATATTCTATGTAAAGACATATTTCTTATTCTGTCAACACTTCTGGCATTACTGACTTTTGAATCCTCCCTGGTCTCTGCTGGTAGCCCAAAGGTGCAATTTATTTTTATCATAGCCGAAAGCCTTCTATTATAAGAATTCCTTTGACCGAGGTTGTTTGGATGTGCTTAATTCCGTGGCTCTGTAGGGAGCTGGATTGGATGAGCTTAGATGTTCCCTTTCAGGCTTGCAGTTATGTGAGTCATTGGCATAAACTAGTTAGAGCTCTCCTGCAGTTGGAAACTCAATCCTCTATGTTTCTGAAGAGTGTGCTTTGGCTCAGACAGCTATTCCAGACTTTCTGGAGGGATGAGTGGGAGGCATTCAGTTCCTGTGTTAGGTAGGTCAGAAGGAGACAATGTTTTAGTCTCCTTTTTTTGGCTTGAAACTTGTGGAAGCTATGAAGTAACCCAGGATTCTATGCTTCCAAATAAAGCAATAGGTTCGTGTGTATAAAGTTCCAGGAGCTTTGCTGTTTCTGTAACATTTTCATCAGACTGTGCTAATGGAAAATATATTACCACACTTGGACATACTGAATACCTGGCAACGTGATACCTCTCACTTCATACACAATTGCTTTTCTGAGTGACAGCCTTGCGGCTTTGCCTGGTCTTTGTGGTTTGAAGATAAACCGAACCATCTGGCAATTTTGTATGTCTGCTGCTTTAGCTTCAGTTTCAAAATAGAAGAGTAATGCAACGCTGAGGAAATAACATTGCAGTTATATGGTATACGGCAGTTTATGATGGCCATCTCTTGTTGTGTAATTCTAAACGCTTTTGCTTAGAAGCAAGCCCCAGTGGGTTCCATGGGATTTACTCCCAGGTAAATATGCATAAGACTGGTGATGCTAACAATCTAGGGGCAGGGCAAATTTGCAGTATCAGCCAGGAGCATAAGTCTGAACATGGGGCAAGCTATGCAGGCAAAAGATTCACTGTTCACATGCTTTAAAAATTCTTGAACTGGGGGAAGGTATTTCCAGCAGTAGCCTGGCAAATGTGTATTCTGGCGATATGTAAGATAAATGGATATGTGTGTGGATGGTTGGATGCTTCAGGACTCATTCATTCAATTACACCTGTCATCTCAAACACCTGAGTTACTAGCATCTGAAAACAAGATAGTTTCTCTCATCAGCAATCCAGCAGACAGTAAGCCAAGCAAGATCTCTCATGGGACTTTGGACGGGGGTGGAAGGGGAAACATGCCTCACATACAGTATAGTGTAGAAAGTTTGGAGATCCCTACTCTCACCTTTAAACAACGCTAGCACTCTGGCAGTGTAAGGTCTTTTATGGCTGTTGCAAAAAAAGCAGCAATTGGCCGTGGTGGCGCACCGGCAGTCCATCCACGTCCCCCGTTGCCAGTAAGTCAGAGTGGGAGGTGGGAGAGAGGCAAGGGTGGGCAGAATTGCTATCCCCCTTTCCTGGCTTCAATTCAACGAACCTGCTGCTGGGTCCACTTGGACTAGTGTCAGCAGTAGCTGGTGCAGGTCTGAGTAGACCCAGCAGGGTGAGGGCTTATCCCAGGGCAAGGGAACAAATGTTCCCTTACCTTGAGGAGGACTTTTTGGCTCGAAACTCCCCTATTAGATGCAGCGTGTGCCCTGTTGTTGCAGCTGCATCAGTGCACCAGGACTTAGGTAGGATTGGGCTGTCAGTTGAGAAAGGAAGGGGGAGGGTTCCAGAATTCATCTATACTTAAGTATACAACATTTACAAACGGTAACTTGGGTCCGAAATATATCCTTCTATTCCCTCCTGGAAGGGCCACTTCCAACCTATCAGAAGAGCATTGTGTGAAGCACCTCTACTGTAACTCTAAGGATATTGTTCCATTTGTGTAAACTCTTACACAAGACTTTGTACAACCTCTTTCCTAGTCCTTTTATGACCCACTAGACTGGAGTATATATGTGATAACCTGTAGCTTTCTAATTTACCAAATGCATTCTCAGATATATTATGGCACTGCACTACAAGAAGCCTGCTGCTAACCAATACATTTTTTCCCTTCTACTCATGGTTCTTTGGCTCCAAGCCAGCGTTTTCTAGTAAGTACATGCATCGCTGTTGTCTTCATTGACTGAACCGCTGAAGTCTTTGTACATACAAGGGCTCCATACATACATCAGTGCTCTAGGAACAACTAGATGTGGGAAGCAGCCATCAGAAACTACATGCTAGATTTTTCTCATCCATTTGTTGGACTTTTTGGTTTATGCTTCTCAAAAAACTACTCCAGACATTAGTGATAATTCCAACAAATAAATGCACATAATTTCTTCTTAACACTTATTTCAGCTACCACGTTACCAATAGACCTGTATGAAACAAAATGTTTTCAAGGTGATATTGAGGCTATAATCAAAGCAACATCGTTAAATTGAACAGTAATTATATAAATTACAGATAACTAGAGTTTGTTTTTGTTTTTATATAAGATCTACAGTACTTATATAAGATCTTAATGCTCAGTAATATTTTTTTTCCTTAAGCGGCAATTTATTCTCTAAAGAATCAGACTCATATTACTTAATTTCAGAATTACATATAGGGGCTAATAATAAACTATATATTTTCTTTCCTTAATGTGTCTAGTTAATGTAGATTTATTATGCACCCTCTGCAGTCTAGAATACTAAAGATTCCTTTTTTTCTGTGACACAGCCTTTGTATTTAACTTCCCTGTTGTGAAAGGATTTGTAAAGGAAACTTGCTTTCCCATTCAGTATGCTGAGGCTTAAGTTTTCAGGTGGACCTTAATCAAATTCACATTCTTTTAATGCCCCATTCTTGATCTGAAAAATCAGCTCATAACATTTCTCATTATGGTTTTTCTTTAAGAAATAATAGCCTGTCTTCTTGAGAGCAAACACAATCTGAATGAGCCAAATTAGCTGCTGTTTCTCTTAATTTTATTCCCTCATTTGACAGGATAGGTTTTATATGAGGAGCAATTACAATAGTGTCAAAGTTTCATCGGAAAGAGTTAATCCATTAGGAAGAATTCCTAGTGGAAGGAAACAATCTAGAGGGAGCATTGAACTGTTTACACGGTAGTTCTTTTTCTGTGATCAAAATGAAGCTGAGCAGAACTACTGAACAATAAAAGTAAATTGTTACTTGTGCCTCACAAGCCCCAATTAAATAAACATTATGCAGTAAACAACATTCTGGATTTTAATTAGGATAAAACAGCATAAAAATGTTTACTACTCATTTGTGTTTATTTCTTTTTTTTTTACCAGATCTTGTTACTTTAAAAATGTGATGTGCTTTTGTTACTTTTAGCAGGATTAATTTGGTCATTGAGTTGGCAAATTCCAATATGCCTTTTTTTTAAGGCAGACAGACAGAATATGCACTACAGAAACCACGAGATAAGAAACTGATTATTCCAAATGGTATCTTAGAACTTAACTCACAATGACGTTTCATCAGCCACTTCCAGATCAGCCTATGCCAGAGATCCCATAGAGATGACCAAAGCTACCCTGAAGTAGCTTGGTCATCTGTACCTTCTAATCAAGTGATAAAGGGGATTTGATTACGCGTCAAGCACAGCTATGCAATAAAATGTATGACAAAATAGTAAACTTACAGCCCAATCCTATCCCCTACCATTGATGATGATGCAGCTGCGCCAATAGGGCGTGTGCTGCATCCATGGTGAGGAATGGCTGTCAGGAGGCCCGGGAGAGGTAAGGAAAAATGTTTTTACCTTATCTCTGCATAGGCCTTCTGATGGCCTGTGGGTCTCCTGAAACCTACATCAGCTATATAGCTGGCATAAGTCCAAGGAGAGAAAAGGGGCAGGGCGGATTTGAAAAGAGGTGATAGTATCCTGGTGCACGCTGTTGCTGCCAGGATCCATCCCCTCTCCCCAAAATTCCCCTTGCCCATCCCCTACCTGCCCATGACATGCCCCTGCTGCCAACGCACCACAAGCAGTGGAGCCTCCAGGAGCCACTGCTGCACGTGCTGTGCCTCTCGCCATTTACAGCAGCTGCCTGGAAATGTGAAACAGCAGCTTGGCTTTTGCGACGCCATAAAGGGTCTTGCACTGCCAGAACTGGGCCTCACATGAGAGTTCTGGCAGCACATAGCCCAGATAGGATTGGGCCCTAAGTGACTCTGAGTAATAGCTATTCTCTTCATAGCTGTTATAAATGGAGTGAGAACCTTTGGAAGTACAATCCTTTCTCAATTCCCCAATCATGTATTATTTTGCCATTGTGCAATGTGTATATAGGAATAATAAAAAAAATTATTCAAAAAATTATAAAAAATGACAAGGTGGGTTTCAAGCACCCATTACAGGATTATTGTCCTTTACGTTTTGGGACAGCCAATCTTAGGGAGCCACTGGAGGAGGCAGTATAGCTCTTCTGATCCTCAGCAATGGTGAATGTTCCAGTTCACAAGCCCCCACAGAGAGCTATACATATCACATGGTTTTCATATCAGCATTTGGCCACTGGCATCAGTGTGGAAAGGAGTGATATGCTTAGGGTAACCACAGAAACCAAGGCGATCCAGAATCAAACCACACGGCAAAGTGATTAAGTAGCTACCATGACATAGTAGTATATGAGTTGGGTCTTCAGAGCAGCTCTATTTATTTATTTATTTATTTAGTAATGTAAACGGCTTTGTGAACTACGTTTTGTTGGAAATGCGGTATATAATAATATTGATATCAGCGGAAGTTATTTGGAATGGTCTTTAAGACTCCTGTTCCTGATTTCTGGCATCGTTCTCTTGAAATCTATCGGTTTGGGGTATTTTGCATGAAAGACTACCAAACACATTCAGAATAATGAAGAAAGGGAGAGTACTATCAGCCTGTCATATATATGTGGGATCACAGATAGAATTGCGAGAATATTTAAACAACATGAGGTCAAGGCCATTTTTAGACCTACTAAAAAACTGTCCCAATGTTTCAGAAGTGTTAAAGATGACAGACCTGCTCTAGCAACCCCTGGAGTCTACCATACTCCTTGTGAATGTGGAAAAGCCTATATAGGCACTACAAAATGCATGATTTCCACAAGACTGAAGGAACATGAGAGAGCCTGCAGGCTTAAACATCCCCAACAATCAGCGTTAGCAGAACACTGCTTGTACACAGGGAATAAAATCAATTTCAATAATACCAGGAGATTAGTCTACAAAATATTGTACCGCCAAAGAAACCACAGGGAAGTCATTGGGATTTTTAAACATCGTAATTTATTGAATAGACGTGAGGAAACAACTTTCATTGACAAGATTTGGGCCCCGACTTTGAAAAAAATCACACTGATCATTGTACCTATACCGCTTGCCATGAGGTTACTTGGTGTCATCGCTACCAGTTGCTTTGAAGTTGAGCGGTGAGGTTATTATCGGTCATGCGGCCGTAACTGACATTTCCGCTTCTAATTACCTCCAGCTGGCCGGCGGGTGTACATCTTTTAAAAACTATGAACTTTGCTTGGAAGACTGTCATCCTTTTGCAGCTCGCTGCGTCTACCTACCTGAGGAAGATCGTTAAAGGACGATTGAAACGTAGTATCTGAAAATCATATGCTTTTATTTTTTAACTAGTGTTTCAATTTAATAAATTACCAGTCATGGCTTTTAATCCCATTATTGAAATTTTATCCTCTGTAAAACACATTCAGTTTGCTGAGGTATTTTTTTTAATTCACCTTCTGTTTCCATGATTATGTATCTAACCACTCTCCCAAGGTGAATGCATCTGCTGTTCCTGAATAACATTTCTTGCTGTGACTCAATTTAGAATGAGCATATGCCTTGCTTACATGGAATTTGCATGTGTTTGTAAAAGGCAGACAGACCAAAAAAAATATTTCTATGTCCTACAAGAAAATGACTAATCCCAAAGGTGAAAGTTGTTTACAAGGTTTTTTAAAAGGAATAAAAAGCCAATACCGGAGAGAATGTGACAATGTTCTGTTTTAATTTATAAGCTTCAATTTTTTTGTTTTTTAAAAAAAGATTAGCTAGAGAGAAAATGAACATTTGAACTAATTGGTTCTTTTAAAATTATCTCTCTGCCTTGTGTATAATGAAAGATATTTACTCAAGAACATCTGCTATACGACAAGATACTTTTGATATCTTTGAGATGGTTGAGCTCGGGTGCACATAGAAACTTAAGAACTTATTTTTAAAATTTAAAAGTTTGATTAAAATGTATTTGTTTTATTCAACAGCATTAAGCTCAATTGGAAGTAAATTAGAACATTGCACTTGCTTTCTGGTTTAAGTACAACATCTTGCATATTTCTTAATTACTGGTAATATAATAGAAACTTCATATTAAAATAGGATCGTAGGAAAACTTTTAATACTGTGGTGATTCTTGATTAAACTACCGATATAGAAAATGTTCTGGCACTAAAAAAAATAGTTTACATTGTAGCAGCATAAATTACATGGCTGGACAACTATGCACGTAATGCCTAGCAAAGTTTTAAGCCTATTTTCCATAATCAGCTTACAGGGTAGTACTTCATAGTTTATGATAACTGTCACTGGATTGTCTGAAACCATTATCATGGATTCATCTTTCATGGCACAATCTAGCCTGTCTTACCTTGATACATAGATAGCAAGCTGACACGAATAAACTGAAGTCAGGAGAACCTAATCGCATTACTGATCCGCATCACTTTTATCTTTCAGGGCCAGAATTTGCTAAGAAAAGACACGCACACCTTTTATGTATTACAGTGATTTTCATCTATTTGTTTCCAAATGTGATTGTGTTAAAAAAACAAACACAAAAAGGAACACACAATAGCAGTATACAGCAGTAGCTGTGCCAGCACCGCTGCATTGCTGTGCCGGGATTTAGGTAGGATTGGACTGCCCAATTTTGAGCTTGGAACAAGTCTTCTTATCTCATAGGCCATAGATGATTACCAAAAGCATGGCCCTAGGCTTTGCACCATACAAGGATAGAATAGGATCTGGAGCAAGTCTCCCCAAACTAGTTCAAGAGGTCACCTTTCTTCCTTCCAGCAGTGTCGTGAACCTGTTTCATCGGAAAACCATGGAAGGGATGTTGGGTGGTGGAGATGAAGCAATTCCAGCATCCATCTTCTGTGCCATCCTATATGTTGCCATATGCTCCTCACCCCTATTGCTAGAGCTACCTTGCACCAGAAAAAAAAGCTATAACAAGGATGATGATGATGATGCTAGGAACAAGTGGTAGAGCTTTCCAATTCAGTCCTGCTTGCAGGAGTCAGGACCTTCTTTGTTTCATGACAACTACTTCCAAGCATAGGATGAAACTATAACAGCTTGGTTAGAATTGGAGGATGCACGACTTGTTTTGTGCAATCCTGATCTCACTGCATCATTACTAATTCATTATTATATCATTACTAATTACTAATTGTCATTCCTAATTTAACAAGGGTAAACTCAAATGGGAAGGTAATGACTTGTTGAAGACCCTTCAGAACATTTGCCACAAATGTCCTTGAAACCCATTGCCAAAGTCTACCATGTCCATCATTTGATCTACTGGATCCTATTTACTAGATCGAATACCGGTATTTGATCTCAATAAATAATTATCATATATAACTTATGAATAAATAATTACACTATGTGACAGCTGAAACGTTGTTGCACACCATCTCCGTATATAACAGTATGATCTAAAGTTTTCCATTGATTTCATTGGTATTTCGACCTGGTTGTTTGTATGTTATATGCTACCATCCATTCCTATTAGTGCTCTATTGACCTAGATTGGTTTTCTCTATAAACAAAATGTCCAGATCGATACACCGCTTTCCCTTTCTCATTACTTGAGCACACTGAGCACTGTCTTTCTTCCGGAGAAAGGATTCAGTTAAAAGCCTGTTGTCGAAAAAGTACCTGCAGTGCCTTCTGGATGCTTTCAAACCTATACCCAATAACACAGCATAGACAGTGTGTTCCAAAAATGAGACTGCCTTACAAAAATATCTTTGTCATTTGAATGGATGAAGCTGCCTTTGCTGAGTGAGATTAGTGGTCCTGGTCAGTACACTCTGCTTTGACTACAGCACTTCAGGATCTCAGACAGAGGCCTTTTCTAGACTAGGACTAAATCCACAATATTGGAGTCTAATACTGTAATTATATTTATTATCTGGTTCACATTATCGAAAAGCTGCGTAGGAAAGCATATTACTAAGGAGCTCTGGTTTTTTATGGGGAACGAAATGACTGTTTCAGATAGTGACTTCCCACACTTGTTGTAGTACGTGTATGGAACTGGAAGATGTTTGTTGCGGGAGCTGAGATGTATTCTAGTGGGACTTGTCCAGGAAGGATTCATTGTGGAAAACTAGTAATCTGGAGTGCAATCTGATCCCTTTCGTAGCCAAATGGAAAAGTAAGGATTAGGTAGGAACTGATGTAACTTGTATGTGAGAGCTGGTGTATTGCAATGAGTAAGGGCATCAGCTATGGAGCTGGAACTCCCGAGATTCAAATGTTAGCTCGGCTATAAGCTTATAGTGCATTCTGAGAACTGAAGAGCCCATGAGTGGCCAGAGAAGCAGGAGATCCAACAAGCAGTCCTGGGCAGACAGAGAGAACCAGAACTGATGAGGTAGAACCAGAACTGATGAGGTAGTCCAGCTCAGGAGCCCCTATTTCAGGTTCCAGGGCTCTGGGCTGTTGGCTCACGGTTGGCTCTTCCTTATCTATGTCCAAACCCTGGCTGTTGCTTGGGGTCTGGCTCATGGCACTTACTGGGTACCCTGTTCAAGTCACTCTCTCCACTTTAGGATCTCTGAACTTCTTCCAGTACCCTCTGACTGCCACCTGCAATATGGAGATAACGATGCTGCTTTGCCTTACACGATGTTATAGATGTTATGTCTCCATTTCCTATCTGTAAAATACATAAATGTTTTCTATATGCTTAATTCTTTGACTATACAGTATAGTCTAGGGGTGGCCCAACTGTGGCTCCTGACCCACATGTGGCTCTTTGATGTATAATTTGCGGCTCTTGGAAATACGTTGGCTGAGCTCCTTTTTGCATCACAATTAGGCGAATAAGAAATTTTCAAGCTTTATAATTATTTACCAAGTATAAGTTGACAGTCCACTGGATTAAAACATAGGTTTAATGTTCATGGTGAGTAAATATATTTAAGAATTTAAATGCTTCTTAAATATTGCGGCTCTCAAACATCTCTGTTACGACTCTCAAACACCTGAAGTTTATCGTATGTGGCTCTTACATTAAGCAAGTTTGGCCACCCCTGTTATAGTAGTTACTAAGGGTCTAGTCAGATGCATGCTTCATCACACAGCTAAGATGGGATGGGACATTTGTTTTAGGGGGGGAGAACAAGGGGGGGGAGAGGAATCTCAGTGGTGGAGAGGAATCATCACCATTATAGAGGCTGCAGCATACAGACACTATAATTCATACAGTTACTGTACATATAATGGTCTGAAGGATAGCAACATTAATAATGATGATGATGATAATGTAATATCGTTATCCTAAACATCAGTGGCAACCAGTTAAATGCTATGGCAGGTAATACCTTGCCACAGTGATAAGCAGTAGCCCAGGGAAAAATGTGTCCTTACCAAAAGGTGCTGTAGAACAGGCGTTTCCAGCCTGTGGTACGCGTACCGCTAGGGGTACGCGGGCCGCAGGCCGGGGGTATGCGAGACGCTGTCTCTTATCTGCTGCAACCAGCTGCTCGTGAGATCCAAGATGGTGGCAGCCTCATGCTCCTTCTTGAGATTTGGACGATGCCATCTTGGATCTTGTGAGATTTTGCGAGATCCAAGATGGCGCCGCCGAGAAAAGGTAGGATGTAGGCTTGTACTGCAGGAGACAGTGAAGGACTGTAGCCTTCTTTTTTGGGTTGTGGCGTGGGTGGGCAGGTCCTCCTACTTGCGCCGCAACCTGGAGGGGGTTTGTGGGGGGAACCACTGAGGGGGTATGCGGGGGGTTGGAGGCCTGCGTAGGGGGGTACGTGGGCCTCCGAATGTTGGGAACCCCTGCTGTAGAGGAAGCAACTATCTGATTCAGCACCATGCAGTGACTACTGACTGTCCACATGCCCACCACATCATGCACCACACTCAGTGGTCCTGGGTGCCACTGCTCAAAATACCTCTGTGTGATAAGACACTATAACTGACATAGAAAACTAGTCATTTACTCGAGTGACCCTAGGTTGGGAAAAGATTTTGAACACAGATTTCTGCACCATAGACAATCATTCCATTTTGTGGCACTGAATTTTGCAGTTTCTTGAACCATCCATTTTTCTTTTTTTTTAATTTACGGTAAACACTGGAGACTATTAACTGTGCCTAATCCAGTAATTCCCACTCCCAGTGTCCCTGGAAAACAGAAGTTGGTTGAAGAGCAAGGTGTAGCCTTTCATGGCTGGAGAGTCCGACGGTAATACTGTCCTGCTTTTGAGCTGTTAACAGAGCCTGTGTACACAGCTGGCATTATGGAACTTCCAAGAGAGCAGATGATGTTTCTCCTGCTTTCTCATCCCCTGTAATAATACATCAGAATCAAAGAGATGCAGTTTGCTGAAAACTAGTTTGGCTCTAACAAGCCAATTGAAAACAATTTAGTAACAGCAGACTTTGAAAAGTCCTTATTTATTTTTCCCATGAAGGAATAGATGTGATAAGTACTGAGAGATCCAACAGATCTTCATTACATTGGGCTTTTATGAGGGTAATGGTGGACCGGAGGCAACAGGAAAGACCCCTTTAGCCTAGGCAATTTCATTGTAGACTTGTTTTGAACTAGCCTGTCCCTAATGACATTGATGCACTCCACTCCATCCCATCGTTACTGCAATGATCTTTTTTTACAAAGGCATTGAGAGGGGGGGGGGGGAAAGACACACAAGCTTCAGAATTGGAGACCTTGCCTTTTGGAACAAAAGACAAGAAGGATAACATAAAGAAGAGCTACAGGAATTGCTATTCCAAAAGGTATCTATTTTGCCAGAGACAAAGCAAATTACAGCACAATCCTATGCATGTCTACCCAGAAATAAGTCGCATTCTGTTCAGTGGTGCTTAATCCCAGGAAAGGATGCATAGGATTTCAGCCTTAGTCACTCCCAGGCACAATATTTAAAAATATTGTGTTTATGACAAAATCTGACAGGTTTTCTTGCCTTATAATAGAACCCCCATTGAGAGACACCTGTTCTTTGTATTCTCTTGTAATCTGTTTTCAAAGGATACAAAAAGCAAGGGAAAATAGAGAGAGCCTTTTGAAAATTTGGGAATGGGAGATCAACTTATGTGTGAGTCAGTGCAATTTTTGCAGGATGACCTCTTTAAACTCAGACATTATTGGGGGGGGGGAGAGAGCTTTTTGGTGGAAAACAGAATTCTATATTGGCTCTACCTTTATCAGAAATCTCATTTATTGCTTTCCGGTTTCTTTGCCAGCTCTGTTAGATTCCGCCAACTGTTACAGAAACAAAAGTCCTTTCCAGTTCACTTCCTCCAGAAATAACCTGCTGTTAAAATTCTCTCACAACCCAGCTTTAACTCCTTCAAGTTCAGTGAGGAGGGTCCAAAAACTGTGCCATTGTAATTTCCTTCCCCCCTCCTGATGTCACCTACAGGATTCTGAGGTTTTGGTTGTGGAGCTATGTGGCAATGTTTCCTTTTCAAGGAGAAGTAGTGGAGCAGGTTTCTGAAAGAAAAGGTTAGCTCAGTTCATGTTAAGAGATCTGAGAATAGAGTAGCTTCACATTTGCTTAAAAGATGAACATCTTTCAATTATCGAGGCAAAGAATATAAAATGTCTACATTCTATTTTGAATCCACCAGCTTATTAAAAAGGCACTAATAAAAAGGCACTGTGGGTGGCGCAGTGGGTTAAACCGCTGAACCATAAGCTGTCGATCGAAAGGTCGGCAGTTCGATTCCCGCGACGGGGTGAGCGCTCGTTGCTTGGCCAGCTCCTGCCAACCTAGCAGTTCCAAAGCATGTCAATGCGAGTAGATAAATAGGTACCGCTTGCGGAAAGGTAAACAGCGCTCCGTGTTCCAGCCGCATACTACGTGCTGCGGCAAGGAGAGTCATGTCGGCCACATGACCACGGAGGCGTTTTCGGACAACGCTGGCTCTTCGGCTTTGAAATGGAGATGAGCACCACACCCTAGAGTCGGACACGACTGGACTTAATTGTCAGGGGATACCTTTACCTTTTTTAATAAAAAGACAATGGAATACATTCCTTACCCCTGATAGCCTTCTCCAGAGCTATCTCCAGATGGAATGGATAGAGAAGTGGGAGAAGCCATACCTTTCCTTGTAGAACGGCACCACTTCAATCACACGATGCCAAGTAGGATCTGGGAGGGGTAAAACCTGCAGTATTTTGACCTGCTCAAGTTGTCACACTTTGTATACATACCGTCTCTCCTACCAAATGAAGATGTAGTGAAATAACAGATTTGTTGTGTGTTGTCCTGTTCCCACTAGACTGCTTAGGATGAGCAGGTGCGATAAGCAAAATTGCCTGTTATATGACATAGGTGACTATATAGTCAATCTTTTTAAGAAGCCAACTAATGTTATATTATCCAACAGTATAAACCTGCACTGCTGGACTGCGATAAGGAAAACAAAGCAAAAAATCACTGCCTGTGAAACTGGGCTGTCGGCTATAAAGAAGTACCACCAAAATATGCATTGGGTCAGAATTAGATCTTCCATTCTTCTGTGTTGAAAACAATGGATCATAGAGAGATGTAAGTTCTCCCCGGTTTGCCCTGGGTTTTTCAAGCATTTTTATTAAATGTTAGAAAAGCTGCAAGGAATATTTCCCACTCACCCTTCCATGACAGCCTCCTAATCGTTTCCAAACCAAAAGGAAAGCCTTACCTAGGCAAAAGGGCAGGTGGAAGAGGGCTCACTTGAACACAGGAATGCCCTGGAAGAGCTCTCTCTTACTATAAGTGACTCATGGTGGATCATTGTTTCCCGCCAGAGAATCATGTGGCTTGAAGTTTGAAAACTACGAGTCCCATGATCCTCCCAGCTGAAAGTGAGGCGCATCATCTACAGTTAAGGAGAGACTTTGTGGGTCCTCTGCGATGGTGAAGCGAGTCGTCCTCCACCTGTTACCTTTTCCCCAGGTAAGACTTTTTGGTGTTGCAGATAGTAGTGAAGGACTGGGGGAGGGTGGGATAGTGGCAAAAGTGAGGTATGAACCCCATTTTGAGTGGGGCCAGCTTGAAGGGGTTAAAGCAGAGTGCCAGGGGGGCTGCGGAAACCAGCCAGGGGAGCCGCGAAGTGCCATGGAATCCTCTCGGAAAACAGTGCAATGCCAATTGGCAGGCTTCAACATTATGTAATGGGGAGCCGCAGCCAATGGTCACCAATGGTCAAGGGAGGCACAGGTCGAAAAGGTTTAGGAAAGAACTGGTCAAAAGGGGGCCAGGCATTTTTTTCTTCCAAATATTAAGCTCTCTGACAGTCAAAATTTCATGCTATTCCTTTTTTTAAAAAAGTATATTTATATTTTATTGATATAATAACATAAAAACAATACATAATTCATAAAATTATAGCAAGCACAAAGCGTCACATCCTACTAGCATACTATTCACTATTTTCTATATATAATTTCCAACTTAGCCAAAATAACACCCACAATCTATTCATTAAATACACATATCATCACATCGTTCCTCTCTCTCTCTCTCTTAAAAAATCTATAAATGGTTTCCAATTATTCACGAAAAGGTTAACTGACTTTTCCTTAATTAAAATTGTAAGTTTGTCCATTTCGGCATAATCCAAAACTTTCAGCCACCAATCTTCCAGCGAAGGTATCTCCGAATTCTTCCAATATTGTGCATATAAAATTCTTGCCGCAGCTATCATATATAAAAACAAAGTTTGAAATTTTTCGCCTACGTGATCATCCCACATACCCAACAGAAAAGTTTCCGGTTTCATTTGAATCTTAATCTTTAAAATCAACTCAATCTGTTTATGAATCTGGGTCCAGTACTTCTTTGCTTGGGAGCATGTCCACCACATATGGTTCCTTCTTGATTTTTACATTTCCAACAACTATTCGTCACCTTCTCGTACATTTTTGCTAATTTGCTTGGGGTTATATACCATCTATACATCATTTTATACGTATTTTCTTTAATATTAACATTTAACATAAATTTCAACTGTTTTAACCATAATTGTTCCCATTGATCAATTAAAATAACATGACCTACATTTTTCGCCCAATGAATCGTACATTCTTTGACCTGTTCTTCTTCTGTCTCAAACTTCAAAAGCAATTTATACATTTTTGAAATTACCTGGTCTTCAGATTTTAATTGTACCTCCAATATTGATTCTTCTTCTACAAATCCATATGCCTTCTTGTCCACTTTAAATCTCTCCAAAATTTGAGCATATACAAACCATTGGCAATTAAAATCTTCTTCCATTAATTTTTCTCTTGATTTCATTATACAGTCTCCTTGTGAAAAACTTAATAAATTTCTGTATAGTAGTCCTTTCTCTTTTGACACGCTACTTCCAGCAAAATGCGCTTCATATGGTGCTACCCATAATGGTATTTTCTCATAAAACCTCATTTTATATCTATTCCAAATTCTCCATAATGCATGTCTGACATAGTGATTTTTAAATTCTAAATTTGCTTTCACTTTCACTTTATCATACCACAAATACCCATGCCAACCAAATCTCAAGTCAGAGCCTTCTAACTCCAATAATCTTCTATTTTGTAAATACACCCAGTCTTTCAACCACACAAAGCAACATGCTGCATAGTATACTTTCAAATCCGGTAATCCCAATCCTCCTCTCTCCTTTGCATCTTGAAGTATCTTATATTTCACCCTTGGTTTTTTCCCTTGCCAGATAAATTTAGAAATGTCTTTCTGCCATTCTTTGAATGGTGCATCAGATATAATCACTTGTATAGTTTGAAACAAGAACATCATTTTTGGCAATACATTCATCTTAATCACCGATATCCTTCCTAATAAAGACAATTTCAATTTTTCCCATCTTAACAGATCTTTCTTAATTTCATTCCATACTTTAACATAGTTATTTTGAAATAGTGTACAATTCATACTCGTCAATACAATTCCCAAGTATTTGACTTTTTTTTCCACCTTAAATCCTGTTTTATTCATCAATTTCAGTTGATCTTGAATCTTCATGTTTTTAGTCACTATTTTTGTCTTCTGTTTATTAACTTTAAATCCTGCAAGAGATCCAAATTCTTTCAGTTTAATCATCAACAACTCTATATCTTTTAACGGATTTTCCAGCATTAATACCAAGTCATCCGCAAAGGCTCTTAACTTGTATGTTTCTTTCTTAATCTTCACTCCATGTATTCTTTCATCTTGTCTAATATTTCTATTCAAAACTTCTAACACCAATATAAACAGCAATGGTGATAACGGACATCCTTGTCGCGTACCTTTTTGAATTTCAAATGTCCTAGTCAGTTCACCATTCACTAATATTCTTGCAGCTTGTGTCACATATATTGAGTTTATCCATTTATTAAAGTTTTCCCCAAAGTCCATTTCTTGTAAAACTTCTAATAAAAAAGACCAGTTCAAGTTATCAAAAGCTTTTTCAGCATCTATAAATATTAATGCTAATTGCTTATCTATACGTTTGTCAAAATGTTCCAACATATCTACAAGAATTCTTACATTCTCCCTCAGATGTCTTTTTGGTAAAAAAACCACATTGATCTTCGTGTATGAATTTTTGCAACACCTTCTTCATTCTCTCCGCTAGAATTGATGTAAATATCTTATAATCATTATTAAGCAGCGATATAGGTCTATAATTCTTTATACTACTTAAATCTTGTCCTTCTTTTGGTATCAAAGTTATATTCGCCTCTTTCCATGAATCTGGCATTTTTCCATTTTGTAAGATATCATTCATTGTCTGTTGCAATGGAATACTTATTACATCTTCTAAACATTTATAAAATCTCCCAGTCAAACCATCCGGACCTGGTGCCTTATTCAGCTTAACTCTCTTTATCGCTTCTGCCAGTTCTCTAGGCATAATCCTTTCATTTAGAGTTAGTTTCTGATCTTCCAATAATTTTGGTAAATTTTGCTTTGCCAAATGTTCCTTTATTTTTACTGATTCTACCTTCTGTCTTTTATATAAATTTGTATAATATTTTACAATTAATTTTTGTATAGCTTCCTGTTCTGTATATATTTTCTCTGTCTCTTGTAACTTAGAAATAATTCTTTTCTCCCTCTCTTTCCTCAATTTATAAGATGATGTGATTATGTTGCATGTACCCCCCCTCTGCATCATCGTGTCACCCTTTGGCATCCTGTTGTCACACACACACCCCACTCTCGGAATGGCTACAATTTGGAGCCAAATGGAGGTGAGGGCGGGGGAGCCCTTTAGTGCTCCACTCTGACTGCTTGGAACGACGAGTGCACCTGCCACCTCGGGGGGGGGGTGCGGCCTGCCCCCCCTGCACTGGCCTAGGAATGCTACTGCAATTAAGCAAGGTTAGGCCCTCTAAAATTCCAGATTAAGTTCCATGTCTCTCTGTCTCTCTCTCTCGCACGCACGCACGCACACGTCACATTTATGTTTCTGTTCTGTACTTGTAACCACCTGGCAGAGATGGGTGGTCTGACTTAGAAGAGAAGCACCTTCGACTTCTTGACTTAGGCTAGTAATATATAATTCTTACAGAAGAGAATTCTTCAGAGTGAGTTGTCTTTCTAGAATGCTGTTATAAAAATAGAGAGGTTTTTTTTGTAAGGACTGAACGGCTCGGGGGATTGGTAATGGGGTATGGAGTGGTTCATTTAAAGGTCGCTGGTTCCATTCTGGTACAAGTTCAATCCTAGAGACTGAACATCATAACTTTCTAATGGTTGCTCAGTGGTTTATGTGAAATGAGTCAATTGTTTCAGCTCAGTTCTCCCTGCAAGTGCCCACATCACATGAAATACCATCACTACTTTTAAGTGGCTGTCTCAACAGCACAATAGCAATATATACAGACATGCTGCCCTTTCTTTTATAGAAAGGAGCGTATGTTATTTCTGAATATCCACTATGCACTTTTAGTTAGATGCTAGTCTCTACCACTATGTTCACAAACGCTGCATTTTCATACTATATGCGTATTAATGCAGAATAACTAGTAACGATCACCCCTTTTCTGTGTTGCAGATGGTAATAGGAATTAGGATCCCGCTTCACCTATAAACACACATTGAAAGGAGAGAATGCCCCTCTTTAACCAATCATTATGAGAGATAAAGTGTGCTGAAGGGGTGACAGAGAGTCTGATAATTCGCCTACATACCCCAATAAAACACGAGATACAGTGTTACAGGTTATAACCGAGCCACAGATTTATTCATTATTGTGGCAGATTCTGCAGCAGGAGCCAACTATTCTAACACCCCATCCCTTTTAGTGACGGTACCTCCCTTGGAAAGGTCACCAGCCTTTCTCTAGTTCCCCTTTTGGTCATTCCCAACCTGACTCCAAACTGTTGATCACCTACTGACAGTCTAAGGTTTTCCATGTCAACCCCTGTAAAGAGGATTGATGAATCTCTAAATTGCATCACCCCCTCCAAGTCATTCAATTGCTCTGAGGTCCCAGCCAACATCTAGCCCCCTGGAATCGATTTTTGGGTCCCCTTTGATCAATCTACTAGCCACTGATCCCTATACAGACTTCCTGTCCTGCATTTTGCCCGCATCTGGGGGAGCTATCCTGGGCCCTCCCCACCTCGCCTGCCAACTATGATGTTGCACAGGCAATGCTACAGGACCCCTAAAAACAAATTTATGCCCATAAAGGACAAGTGCACCCCATCAATTTTATATAAGGTGGGTTGAGAGTGCACAATGGCAGAATCAGGGCTGGCCTTAGGCCGATTAAGCCAATTTGGTGGAATCAGGCCCCATGGCCGGGGGATGGGTGGGTGGGCGGTTACAGTGAGGCAGGGGATGGGTTGCCTGCAGCCCACTCCTTACATGGAGGCAAGTCTCCATGCAAAGGAAGGTGCAGTGCTTGGAGCTCCAGTTGGGCCCGCCGACTCTCACATGTATCCGTTTGGCCTGAAAATCGTGCCTCCTGGAAGCACTTGGTGGTGCATTACCGCAACCTACTTTTGGGAGGACTTGCAGTTATGCTAGTGTAATATGTCAAAAGACTTGTGTCTGCATGGATTGATTTAACAATACTAGGTTGCATCCCTGCAGCAGCTTCTGCTTTTGCGAGCTTGATCCATGAATGAAAGCTCCCTTGGCGAATGGAAGGAGCATTCTGTTCACCCAAGGGGTCCTTGCACAAGAAAGGGGGGGGGCTTTGCACAAATGGAACACTCCTTCCATTCACAGAGGGAATCTCCTAATGGCAGAATTGCTAGTCAAGATATACTACCCATTGTTACACACACTGCAGGACACCCATTCCAGGGGGGCTGGATGACCCCTTTTAATCACATGGGCGGAGGCTTTTAGACTTTATCAGCATGGAATCAACCTCACGAAAAGTCGCAAACATGCAAGTGAATGTCTAAAGAAGATCTTATATTCATCTAATTCTTTGGAATTTATGAGGAGGGGGACAGATGTACAATTCCAACCACGCATTGATGCAATAGAAAACTGTTCCCTGCGTTTCCAATGTATTAAAGTTACATAAAAATAAAAACTCATGAACTCAGTTTAAATCCTGTGATATATTGAACCAACATCATAAAGTGGTGACAAAAAACACCGATGCTTAAATCAAATTTATTTGAGAATAAATTATCAACTGTAACCACTTTATACCTGCAAGAAATGGCAAATGGCATAAGTGCTCTGAAGAGGCCCATCGCTTGTTTGATAGTTGGCAATATAGTTCAACCCATATTTTAAACGGGCACTTCAGGTAAAAAGACTAAGCTCTCACATAAAAGCCAATTTTATGTCAGTGTTATTTTGTGGTGATTCAGTATATGTCTGCAATGTGACTAGAAGGTTGATAAAGTAATTATGGCTTTTATTGAATCTTAGAGTTATTATCCCCTTAGTACAAACCCTTGCAACTTGTCTGCTTTGGGGGAATATTCATCAAAAGGTGGTTTTTTTTTATTTTTTCCCCCCACAATTGCATAATATGAAAATGAATAACAAAATTCAGTGTCGATGTTGCCCAATTATGCAGACCTATTGCATGGGTATGATTTTTCAGAATAAGATCTTTCAGAATAGGATTAAAAAAAAAAAACTGATATCCCTATGTGAGCCACAAAGCATGCACTTGCCATGTTAGTAAGATCAGGAAGGCATGAAAACTGGCACCTGGGTGTTAATGTCACTGCCAGGTGCCAATTGTGTTAGAAGGGTAACTGAGACAGCAGCTGCTGGCATTTGACCAGATAAGGGGTTAGGCTGGTGGTACCAGCCCATAAAGAGTGTGCAGGAGATGCAAGATGGGGTGAAGAGGAGAGAGAGGAGAATGAGAGCACAAGAGAGAGGAATGAGGAAATAACTAGAAGGTGAGCAAAGAGATGAGATGGGCAAAGAGGGGGATGAGGATGGGAGCCTGGGAGAGACAGAAGAGGATGCGGGGAAGGGAGAAAGAAGGGAAGGACGAACCAAGACTGGAAAGAGCAGAAGTGATGACCAAGCAGGCAGCGATGAGCAAAGCTGAGGAAAGGCCAAGGAGGTAGAAGGAAAAGGCAAGGAAGGAAACTGGATGGATGGGGTTCAAGTAAGGCTGGACAGGGGGTGGGAAAAGAGCCAAGATCCCTTCCAAGGCCCAGGGCTCTCACCCATGGCTCTAGAACTGGGGAGAACCAGATATCATGGGACCCTCTTTGTTCCTGAAGCGTTAAGTGGCCTGGGCCCTTCACTATTCCCACAAGCCCTTGCCCCTATGAGGATGCAGAATCTTATGAACTACGTCTGTCCAGGCCTTGCACTGATGGAACTCATGCTCCATTACACAAGGCTCAGGCCACTGGTGCGGAAGCTGCCGTGATGGTGTGCAGCCTGGTCCCTGGCCATCCCATAGCATGCAGCAGAGGCTGCGCCAATGCCGCTGCAAGCTCTGGGCCAGCTCAGGATAGGATTGGGATGTTAGACTGGACCCACTGGGGTTGTGACTACAGGTGAAGAAACTACCAGGGCTGGGAAGACTCCACCTTGTTTTTTGTTATCTGGCCTGTCTCCATTGGAGTGCATCAATAAATGACTATTGCACATCATAACTGAGTGTCTGGTCTGCTTACTACCCCCCTTTCCCATGCTTGCTACGTCCCCTGCTTACTACTTCCCCATCCCCACAATGTCACTCTGTAGCCCCTTTGATAAGTAGCTACCTGCCTTGGGGGGGGTGGTGAGAAAGAGGTGCTCATGGTTACATCCTTTCAGAAAGTATTGCTTACAACCTTGAAAATATTTTCACCAAAGTTACTGATTCACAACATGTCTTACTAGCCAGCTGCCAAGGTATGCATACATTTGGCCATTTGTGTGGCATAAAAATAAACAGTTTCTCCAAATGTCCAAAAAGTAATTCTTGTTCACCAGTTGACTTATTAGGCGTCTGATTTACTTTTCATATATGTTCAAAGCAGAGGTCTTGTACATGTATAAATCTCCTCTTCCTGCAAGCACGTCCTAATTCAATTAATAGAGGCAGCCACCCTGCCATGCATTCCTCTGAGTGCAGCCCTCCATTGGAATTCATGGGGGTGCCTGAACAGGTAGAAATTCTCAGTCCTATCGAGCCTACACAATATTCCAAATGGAACCAGATGAGACCAACCATCACTTATTTCTAATAGTTACAAACCAGAGGAATGTAAAAGCTTGAAGGTGAAAACTAAAACAGGAACATTTTGCTCTTGTAATTTAGCTATGGGAAGAACATCTTTAGACAGCAGGACGTTGTGTCCATAAAACTGCATGAAACACACAGAGTTAGGATGTATTGATTTTCCTATTATGTAGCTTAGAAGGTCAAGTGACAGAAGTTCCTGATCCCTATTGACACTTATATTTGTAATGTGCTTTGTTGTTGACTTGCAATATATTTTATGTAATGAATTGCCTTAAACAACGTACTGTTGTACAGAACAATCCTAACTAACTTTCCAGCGCACACTGCATTTTGCACTGCAGGGGCAGTCATGGAGGCCTCTTCAAGGTGTGAGAACATTTGTTCCCTTACCTTGGGGTTGCAATGCGGCTGCACCAGCGCTGGAAAGTTGGTTAGGATTGCATTGTTATCTACATAAGCCCGAGATATTTGCATCATTTTAAGCTTTTGGCTAAAATCCAAAGACCTCCTTAGGCTCATTCTCTGAACTCGCACTTGCTTGGTGGAACGATGCATGGTTTTCCTTCAACAGCTGTCCTCCCGCCACCACTATGTCATCACACCAAATGCTTTTGAAAGTTCCCTGAGTTTCAAAGTAGTTTGTCCTGTGATATGGGGCTGCGTTCGAGAAAAACAACTCTAAAATCCTTGTCAGCTCATACAACTCATTTCACATTCTTTTAATACTGGCCTTTGTCTTCTAACAAAGGCTGCCTTTATAACCCAAAGCCCCCTTATAATGTATGAGAGTGGAGTGTCCATTGCTCATAAGAAGCTTTGGTGACTGTTCGACACCTACAAGCAGAAATTAATATGCATCTATATAAACCCAGCGGCCCCAACTGTTAATTCAAAGTTTTAATGCATGGTGCCTCTGCCTTCAGGTATGAAAATCATTTGCTTCCTGTAGAATAATCAGGAGGCAGGAAGGAAAAAAAAAACCCATGTTTTTAAAAATGTCTAGAGAAGCATTTGTGCAACCACAGGTTTTAAGCAAACTGCTGCTTTTTAAAAATTTCCTAAGTTAAATTTGCTATCCTGCTGTTGTGTAACTCTGGTGCTCCAATAAAGTTTTTCTAAGACTCCTGTTACAAAGAACTGTATGCTCAGCAACACCACCAAGTAAATTATCTTAACTTCAAAAAGACTTCCTTTACTTTGGAAAAAATATCATATTCATGCCATTTCATTTTTCTTGTTATTTTGACAACCTGAGCTTTTTAGTAGGCAAATAGTGGGAAAGCAGAAGGTCTCATATCCAGCCCAAACATGTTGAGTGCCAATCCCCAGTTAACGAAGTACCAACTTTCACCTTACTGAGAGGTTTTAGGCAGACACATAATTTCCTTTCTGGTGAGATAATCCTGTATATGTACAGTATAAGGACTGATATATATTTGTGTGGTGTGTGTGTGTGTGTGTGTGTTCTAAAGATGATCTTTACTGAATATATGTATTACTATCTATAACTGCCATAAACTCTGATTGCAGACTAGCACATCAGGAGATCAACCCTATCTAAACACTAATCAAAAGCAGCAAGAGAGGATTTTTTTTAAAAAAACCAGAAACTGAGCAGATAGGGAAATTGCCTGGATTTGCAGGTGTTAACAGTCATCAAAAAGAAAATCCTGATTAGTGGCAGTCGTGATCATTTCTAAAAACAGTGTTTCATAACTTTTTTTCTGCCTCAGCAAGCCTATAATATATGTTCTTTTGCTTGACTAGGAGTTAAACTGTAAGTCATGCTGGAGTTAACACAGACACTCACTTTGCTTCAACAAGGATGAGTCGCACATGGAAATAGGTTTATGCATGTGGATCCCTTTTCTAAGTCTGATCAATGTACATACAAATGAAGAAAAGAAATCCACATCTAGCGTATGCAATTGTCTTTATTTGCCAGTGAAGGGACTAATTCTAGACACCCTCAAAGCCCTGGTAACCTATAAAGGATAGAATCACACTGGGCAGGTGACTGATTGTAGCTAATAAACATGGCAATATCATGAGCTCCCAGGGGTGGGCAATGCCCTTCTGTGTTCAGTGGGCAAATGTTTCTCCTGCTCTGCAGAATTGTGTGTGTTTGTATAATATTTTCCTAAATGTTTTCCATAAATGCCCCCCTTTCACCCCAACACAGTGTCTTTCTGGTGGCTGTTTGCTGGTGGTGTTCTGCATCTTTTTTAGATTGTGAGCCCTTTGGGGACAGGGAGCCATTTAATCATTTCATCTTGTTTGTAAACCGCTTTGTGAATTTTTTGTTGAAAAGCGGCATATAAATACTGTTAATAATAATAAATTGAAATTCATATTTAATAAGTAAAAGCAAATCAATAATTTTGAAATCCTTCTCCAGTGTCCTGTCAAATATTTTTGCTTTCATTTCTAAAAAAAAAAAAAAATACTTGCCAACAATGGGTATTTTAATGCAACAAATGTTTGATATTAACTATTTAGTTTATATCTACGGATGAGTGGATGGATGAATGGAAACACCATCCATGTACATGGTACTTTATAAAGATGACAGGAACTTGATTACAGGGGCATAGTATATCAAGCAGCTCTGAGCAATTGTTATTTACATGGAGCTCTTCGAGGACTGGATTTAAACAGCTGTACTTGTACAACACTGGAAAGAATATTTGTCATTTTCATGCATCACTTATAATTAATAAGAAAAAAACCAGTTACTTAATTCCTAATTAAAAATACGCACAAGCCCAATTTTCCAGGTACGTGGCTAAAGCTCATTAAATTTTGTGAGGCGGATGAGAGCATAACAACACACTAAACATGTGTTCTTAATCCCATTGTCTAATGCAACCTAAGAATTTGAGCAGGTTTCCAGATGTAGTCAAAAAGTCTGCAAAATGGCACAAAATCAAAGCATCAGCAGGGTGACCTTTTAATAATGCCTTGAGCAACCCCCCTCCATGCCTGAGCAAAATATTAATTTCAGAAGGGTAGCATGCTATTTGTAAATATGTTTACAGCAATGTTGTCAGAAAATAATATTCTACTACTTTTAATTCATTTTTAATTCAGCTAGGAGAACACCAAATTTATTTCACATTTGGTAGATAGAGCTGGTTTTACAAAGGTGTTATTTTCTTGAATAACTGGCTACATTTTTATTTATTTTTTTCAGTTACTGCATTACAGTATGATAGATCTGGTGGGGTCTGAAGAGAACTGTGCTGGTAAATGGATTGGCTTGTAGCTGGGGAAAATATTACAATTTCCCAAGCTCCACTGGAAAGCTCTTCCATTTATGATCCACTAAAACACTTGGGGAGCTGGTTCTTATTTTTTCGTTTCATATGGCTAATCTTTCTCTTGATCACTGTCTAATCCCCCTGCCTAGTTCTTGGGAACATATGGCCTGAGGGGGTTATCTCAGAAGTCAACTCTATGCCCAGGTTTTGTGTTTCCTTCTGAAGCTTTTAGAATCATTACCTTAGAGATGAGGGGTGCATTGGACACAACAGATCAAAGATTTATCTCAATATAAGCACCATTGAAATGCTCTTCTGCTGCATTTCAATGGGAATTGCACAGCACATTTGGCCAGGAAATTATGCCCAACATTTGAAAGGTCATTCAGCCTAAAGATTCAACTTCTTTTGGAAGATTGTGGCAGTAATGGGCAATAACTTTCACGGCCTTTATGGGACCGTTTACATGCTGTATAAAGTGTTGCTTGAGTGATCCTACCACTGGTAAATAAGAATGGTAAGTAAAAAGTTATTAACTTACCTCCCCCAGACTGCCTAATCCCCTGACGGCCCATAGCATACAGCACATGCTGCGTTGGCAGTGCTGCACTCTGCAGGCCAGCCCTGGATAGGATTGGGCCATCAGTCAAGTAACTGTGCATAGGATTGCAGCCTTAAATATTATTATTATTATTATTATTATTATTATTATTATTATTATTATTATTTTCAGGGGAACTTCATTGTTACATTTGTCTGAACTGCACCTCAAGAGTATAGGAGAGTTAAGAAAGTTTTAGAAGTAGGTTTTAGAAGTATGTTTTCTCTGTGCCAGGTGCAGGGGAGTGGCAGCAGGAAACAGGTTATCTCGTTGGCTGTATGCTTCCT
Source organism: Plestiodon gilberti rubricaudatus (assembly GCA_026170595.1). NCBI lineage: Eukaryota > Metazoa > Chordata > Lepidosauria > Squamata > Scincidae > Plestiodon > Plestiodon gilberti. The sequence goes on from JANXHW010000001.1 coordinate 191,571,906, forward strand.
GAGGCATCTGGTGGGTCCACTGTGTGATACAGGAAGCTGGACTAGATGGGCCTTTGGCCTGATCCAGCAGGGCTCTTCTTATGTTCTTATTTGATAATTTAATGGGCAGTTTACTCAACCACTGTCTGACAGAAGAGATAGGAAATTCAATCCATATTCCAGAAGCAGGACGAGTTCATACCTTTTGTGCTAGTTGGCCCCTAGCTTTCTCTTTCATACATAAGAACGAGCACAGAGTTTTCAAATTCTTCTACAAACTTCTCTGATTATGCACAACTATGACAAAAAACACTACACCTTGTTCTCTTGTGAAAGCTAAACTGTGAAGAATCTTCACAGTTCAGTGTGAAAATGTTTTCTCACTGAATTTGTTTCAGGGACAGATCTGAATTTCATCCTTCAAAGATGCTAAACAAAACATCCGAGGTGGTACTCTGTAGAAAAGAATTTTCCACCCAAACCTAACCCTATCTATCTCCATGGAACTGTCCCTATGTCTCCAAGAGAGCTAGTTCAGGATACCTCCCAACACATCATCATCATCATCATCATCATCATCATCATCATCATCATCATCATTATTATTATTATTATTATTATTATTATTATTATTATTATTATTATTATCCTCAAGCCTATATTGCACTTGTTTTAAATTGTGAGAAAACATGAGCCCTCTTCAGATATTGTAAGCATGGAAAGTGTCGCATGAGGAGAGGAGTGAGGGTCAGTAGCGTAGCTGGAGGAGGGCTGCGCGCTAAGTGACACAAGATGTGGCAACTCGCCATTGGATAGGAGCCATTCCGGGCAGCGAAGGCCACCCACACAAGACTCCGTTTGGTTCGGTGAGCACCTACGCCTTGCTGTTACTGCCTGGAATGGCTCCGACGGTGAGTGGGAGGGGCCGCTTACACAATGAGTTGCAGCATCTTGTGTCGCTTAGCACGTGCCCCTTCCTCTAGCTATGCTACTGGTGAGGATGAATCAGCTAGTCTTGCCACTGTGCTCCTGAAGCCCCATTGTTGCTCTCCCCATGGAGAGTGTTTGACATGTTATAACATCTGAAGAGGGTTCTTAATACAGATTAAAAGACAGCCATTAAGCATCCTCCTCCTCCTCCTTCCAATTCATCTTAAACTACAGTATAAAAGAGAGAAATCATAGGTCCTCATAACCATCCATCTTGGGATGGCTGATGTTTAGCCCTCTTCCTTTTGTCTCATGCCCACAATGTAAAATACTTGGACTCTCAAAGCCATTGGCTAAATTTACAAAGCAGATTTAAATGCTGGTGGTTCACTACTAGTGGGTGTGAGTAAAGTTAGATTGCTTTCCTTTTCTGTGTGAAATGACAGAGCTCAGAATTTCCAAAGGGCTTAAGAAAGAAAGAAGAGGAAGAAAGAAGCTCTGTCAGTGTGTTCGGGTGATAAGAAACAGATGAATGCCTTGTGAAATAATAAGTTGCAGGAAATATTATGACAGCATTAATTTGTAATTTTAGGGCCTATGCTGTTGTTTTTTTCCTCATTTGAGAACTGACAGTTTTAAGTGTCTAATAGGATTAAATTCAAACCCAACATTTTTGCCAAGAACTTCAGCAAGGGGCAATGGATGGAAAGAACACTCACTAGCCTGTGATTACACAGCTATAGAAGATATATAGAGACATTCCACAAAACTTAGGACTGCAGAAAGTGGCTAAAATAGGCTGGGGCACCCAGGACATCTGAGGAGGGTTCTTAATGCAGATTAAATACACTCAGTTTATTCATGAAGTCCCAGTTTATTCATGAAGTGAATGGCTTATTTCCAACAAGAAACTCTAAGAATATAGAAGGAGAGATCATGCCCCCAAATCAAAAAAGCAAAGCAAGAGGCAGGTCTCAAGCTGGTATATAAGCTGTAATTTACTTCATGAAGAATTCCTCAGCACATTTCAACTGTAGGTTTTTCTCAGGGTCAAAAGGTCATGGATGTTTTCCTGATGGTCTTGAGAGAGCTGTTTTTCCTGTATGAGAAAAAAGACATAATTGATGGCACAATCCTATGTTCCATGAGCGCCGGTGGAGCATGTGCTTCACTGTTGCTAGCCGTTGCTAGCACAACTGCCATAAAGCAGTTTGAGATGGCATGCAAGAAAGCAGTGCTGGCGGAAAGGCCTGCACCTTCCCACCGGCACCAGTGCAAATTGGAACACGTGCCAGACAGGGAAAGTTCTGCACTAAGCAGAACGGGGTGGGGGAAGTGCGGAGAGGGAGTGGAACGGGGCAGGGGTGGCGACGGGGGTGGGTGGATCAGGCCCAACAGGGGGGCTTGATAGGCGGTGGAGGTGCACACCGAATCCTAACTCCCTTCCCGGCCCCGATCCGCCTACATGGGTGCCATGGACTTGTGCCAGCCATATGGCTGGCACAGGTCCTGGTAGACCCATTGTGGGGACTGGGTCTTTCTCCAGGGCACAGGGATAAATGTCCCCTTACCTAGAGGTGACCTCCCACCACCTAATTTCCCCCACAAGATGCAGCGTAACCCGCACTGGTGTCACTGCATTGGTGCAGGAAAAGTTAGGTATGATTGGGCTGCCCGACCCTTTGTCCCTAAAGAAGACTCACTATCCAAATACATTGGGCATTCTTAGTGCTAAGGGCGTGCAATTTTTCTTTTAGCAGCATCACCATGAAACTCTCAAACCACATTTAAAGCTCGAGAGTGTGCAAAAAGAACCTTGACTTGAGGAGCTTTGTGGTAAGAGGAGAAAACCCAATTAATACAACATGTCATTAGATCTGGCAGATGTTTGGGCACTGGATTGGAACAAGCTGGGAAAATCAGAAATTATCACAGAGTATGAAATGTGGGCTGACAGCAACTCAAGGATTTCAGACATGTTATTTGTTTGGGAAATGCATTCATTTGTGTATTTGCTGGATTCACTATATGGTCACACACTCCAACATTGTATTCAGTTTGTAAAATATCAATTCATGGTGAGGTGTCATGTCCAAATACAAATTAGGTGCATTTATGCTTCTGTGCTGCCTAACTAATTCTGTGTTGTCACCTCAGGATATCCCAACCCATCACTAACTGTAAAAGGTCTTGTGGATCTCTGGAACGTTTATTTCTGGAACTGAAAATCACATATTTTTGTTGCAGAGATGTGTCCAAGTAAAACAGCAGGTTTTCATACTTCTATTGTGAATCCATATAATGGGAAAGAGTGCACAGTAGCCCCTTTCTCATGCAAAAGGATGAGCTCTAGTGTGGTCTAGGCCAGGGTTTCTCAACCAGTGGTACTTGTACCACCAGTGGTACTTAGGCCGACTGCTGGTGGTATTCAGACCACTGGAACCCTGCCCCGATGCAGTGCTTTTAGCGCTGTGCTTTTGCTCCTGAGAGGCTCCTGCCTTGGGCCGAACCTCTCGGGAACGCTGAGAGGGGCCCTCACACCTGGCCAGAGCCTCCTACCTGTGTTTTTCTGGCCTCCAAAACCCAGACGTAACTGGTGGTGATGTCATCGCCAGTCACTTCTGGTGGTACTCAGCAGGAGAATGGTGCCAGAAGTGTGGTGCCAGAAGTGGTACTCGGCTGGGAAGAGGTTGAGAACCCATGGTCTAGGTAGAACATGGCTAAATATGCATCACAGTGTCTAAGAATCCACCAGCTTGCTTGAAATACTTGTATAGTATAATGACTCAGCCACTGGCGTCGCTGGAGGTGGGGCGGAAAGAAAAGTTCTGCAGCTTTCCGCCTCACTGTTACTCTCCTGCACGAGGTGCCCTGCCCCCTCATCGTAGGAGCCCATCAGCGGAGAGAAAGCAATGCGCAGGGACTCTCCTGCGTGTTGCTTTCTCTCCACTGACGGGCTCCTATGACGAGGGGGCGGCGCGCCTCGTACCGGAGAGTAACGGTGGGGTGGAAAGCTGCAGAACTTAGCTTTCTGCCCCACCTCCAGCGACGCCAGTGGACTCAGCAGAAGACAGGGTCTGAAGGAGATAAGAGCAGAGTGGCACTTCGTTCATCCTTAAACCCATGTTAGGTCTGACATTTCCAGATTCTGTGCTTCTTAAAGCCAATTTGGGTGTTATAGGTGTAATTCAGAGAAATCCAAGATCTGTGATTTGCTCCCCTCTACCTTCATTTTCTCCTCTCCCTTGCAATCTCATGTTTTTATCTCATGTTTGCCGATTATTCCTGATTACTTAAAAGAACTTACACTGCGGCAGATCCTTGCTTTGGCAGTGCTTATTTTTACATCTCTATTTTTGTCTCTTTCAATTACTTCTGAAGAAATGGACATCAAAAGCCTTTGTGGAAAGCGTTAAAATGTGCATTATAGCAAGTGTTGAAATGTACACTTGTTTACCTATGAATACTATACTGAGACTTGGTAGTGCTCCACAGGACTTAACACTGTGTGTCATTTTACCGATCTTGAGAAAGATGCTAGAAAAAGTAAATTCCTAGGTGTTTCTCCACTCTCCTGATAACTGAAATAAAGGTGGGAGTGAAGCCTAGGTTGAGTAATGAAACCAGGCATGTGCATGTTGTGGTGCTGGTAGCACTAGCACAAGGGAAGAACTTGTTGTGTTGATTTTATTTGCTAGGCATAAAATATTGTTTTGCTGGAAAACAATGCTGTAAAACTACAGTAGAACCTTTTTATCCACAGTTTTTTCACCCACGGATTTGACTCAACACGGGTGGCAAAACTGTGAGAGAGAGTCCACATTACCTTTTTTTTTTCTTCAGCGTTGTCGAGGGACTGCCAGCCGATTCCCTCATCCTGCGCATGTCCAAACTGCTGAAAAAAAAATGCAACCAGGAGTCTCTGGCGCCTTCTACAGGTTGCTTCCAGTAGTAGTTTTTCTTTCTTTTTTCCCCCAGTCAGTTTAAACAAATTCAGGAGGAGGGAAACGACGAAGATGCTGGAAAAAGGTAATGTGGCACCGCTCCTCACCCCCACCCCCAGTGTTTCCTATAACATTGTTTTTTGTATCCACTGGGTTTCCGGGAACAGAACCCCAGTGGATACGGAAGATCAACTGTATTTGCATTTCTGCAGCTAAAGTACAAGGGATTATGGTGTATGATGCGGAATGCATTGTGTGATTTCATTCTGATTTTACTTATTCTCCCCCTTTTTTCAACTGTTTCATTTCTGTATGTGGCTCAATGCATTTAAATTTAGAGGAGCTGGAGGTTATCAAAGACATCTTAAAAGAGGTTTTTTTTTAAAAAAAAAAAACACCTTGACACAGCTCTGTGCACCCTATAGTCCTCAGAAGAAATTAAATTCATAATTTGCCTTTATAGCTGCTTAACTGGTACATTTCAGTTGAAAGAAGTCCAGTCTATCTTAATGCAACTTTAACAATGTGTTGCTTAAAGAAAAGAAAAGAACCCATATACCCGATCTCTTTGAATAAAAGAAAAGAAGACTGTAATCAAGGCTGGTTTGCTACATTCCTTGCATATAGACAGCGACGTCATGAGCTGGCGCATTACCCCGGGCGAGGGGTCGGCCGGCTTGACGCGTCACCCCCACACCCCCAGGTGCATCACCCACCCCTAGTATTCACCCCACGGCCCATGCACTGGGAGAGAGTGATGCGCCGAGCCGCGTTGTCTTTGGTGGCTCGGCCGCTTCTAAGTAGGCCGGGCAAGGCTTCAAGTGGCGCATGCGCACAACGCTGCTCAAAGCCTTGCCCTCAGAAGGGCCGAACGAAGACCCGGTTGAAGGGCCGAGATGTCAGAAGGGCCGCTTGAAGCCTTGCCTGGTCTATTTAAAAGCGGTCAAGCTGCCGAAGATGACGCGGCTCAGCCTGCTGCTTTCTAGGGGGTGACATCCCGCCCCCCGCCATGCTATAGCGACGCCACTGATCATAAGCCTAGTTACTTTGCTTCTAGACTGTCCACAACTTGGACAGATGCTCAACAGGGCAATCCTAAGTATGTCTGGTGAGAAGTAAGTAAGTCCATTGTGCACACTGAGCTCTCAGGAAACTGTGTACTGTATAGGATTGCAGCCCAAGACACTTGGCATCTTGTAAGACCCACTAACACTTATCCTCAGCTGCCTTCATGGCTGCCAGAACTGTTATGATCAATATCCAAACAGAAGTAAGTAAGGAGGGGCGTGTGTAAAATAAAGGTATTGAGCAGGCAATACTTCGTGGAACTAACAGCCCAATCCTTTGCATTCCTCCCACCAATACAGGCATGCCAAAATGGCTTGCACTGCATCCTGCCAAGGGGGGGGGCAGTTGCAAAGGTCTCCTTTGGGTACGTGAACATTTGTGCCCTTACCCAGATAAGCCTCTGTGGTACAAAGGGATCTATTTGGACCTGTGCTAGTAAAATTGCTGGTGCAGGTCTGCATTGACCCAGGCCGTGGGATTGGGTCCTGGAAGGGAGCTAGGATTTGGCGGATGCCACTGTCGCCAAACCTGCCCCCTTCCCGAACCTGATCTGTCCGGTTGCCTCCCTGTTCCTCCCACCCCTCGCCCTCGTTCAGTCCCCCTGCGCTGTCCTGACTCCCTTGCTGTTGTACCTGGGTCAGCGAGTCTGCAACAATTCTCTGGTACGCAGGGGAAGGCTCCGGCCTTCCTGCTGGCCATCATTTTGTATGACTACTGTAAGACAGTTAATGCTCATTCATTATGAGCAGAATGCTCATTCTTTCAGTGTTACAGCCCAATCTGGGCTCTTAAATTGGAAGGTAGTGAGAAAGAAGTAGCTGTAGATGGTCTACAGAAGGGCTCAGAAAGCAGGAATTGAGCTGTGGCAGTTGGGGCATAGAAATCTGAATGTTTCCCTGTTGTCCTTTCTTTTATTTTCTAATTAAAAAAAATGAAGCCATACTTAGTCGATTATATGTAGATGAAACTACCCTTTCTATTTTTGGATCATTCCTGTTTTTTGATTAATTCTTTCAATTCTTGATGGCACATGTTTCTTCAGATACGTACTGTGATAAAACCAGCGGCATCACCAGCCGACGCATCACCCCAAATGTACTGTTATATATTAAAATTAAGTTAATGGGGTGACACCTGAGTTACCACACCAGGTGACACCAACCCTAATGACATCACTGGGATGACGTGTTGACCTCTCGTACTGGGTGATGCAAACCCCAGTGATGCCTTTGGACCTATGCCTTGGTCCAAGAACAACTGGGAGAGGTGTGCATCATTGCATCTGGATCCATTCGCTCCCACAGCCTCCCTGATTAGTCCCCCCTCCCCGTCTGGTTTCAACCCCCCTCCTCCGCAGCCTTATCTGCTCCTGCATCCGTGTACAGGTCTAGCAATGGACAGGGAGCACTGCCGGCTCTTCTGTTGCTGCGGATGACACTGCTTCTTCTGCAGCAGAAGAGATTTCTGCTGTCGCAAAATAGCTGCGGACAGAGTGCTCCAAAAATGGCAGCTGATGGAGTGCTCCACTCTCTGTCTGCAGCCATTTTGCAAAAACCTCCATAGTACAGCCCAATCATTCATTGGATTGGGTTGTCACTCCCAGATAAATGAGTACAGGATTGTAACCTAATGGTCATTATCTGTGTCTCCACAGAATGGATGCATATCTTTCTCAAGAAACCTGACACTGTTCTTTGGATAACAAAAAAATGAGATTTGGCTGAGAGTCCAATTTTATTCTGCATCTATAAAGTGGTCTCAGTTTAAAACAATGGAAAACATAATTAAAATCTCAAAGATGGGAAATGGCATGCAGGTTGTTTCATAGTGCAAATTAAACTCCAGCAGATGTGTATTGCAGGTGTAGATCATCAACACTTTACGACAATCCTACTTCTAATTTTTCAGTAATGCCTTGATTGCTTATGAGTTAATCATGTGTGTTGTGTTGATAGAAAGATTTCAAAATGCTGCTTCATCAGTTCTTAATTAGGAATAAATCAACACATTTTGAAGAGGTGATGAAACAATTTACTGTTCTTTTCTGGAGTACTTTTTATGAAGAAGCTCTTGGCTTTCTTCACTTCTCTTGGCTTGGTTAATCTAAACTTAGTATCATAAAATATAACGCTATATGTAGAAGTGACATTTGCTAGCTATTCAATTCATCATTAAAGTCTAACTGTTCATTTTGCTAGGGGTCTGGGTATGTTGATGGATTCAGGGTTACAGAAATGTCTCATCTGTGTTTGTGTGAAGAATAGCAATAGTGATTGATGCTTTGGATTTACTTTGCAAAGGGATTTACCGTACATGAATGTATTATAATTGGTATTTTTGTGTGATGGATTTTATTGCTGCATGTAATGGTTTGTTGCATAGCTTATAGGATAATGATTGTAATTTCCTTGTGTAATTCTATAAATAACTTGACAAATTTTAATTAGGATAATGATAGTAGCTTTCTTTATTGCTCTAATTGGTCCTTCGCTTTCTAAGTCCAAGAACTCATGTACATCTGAAATAAGTTAAACCAATTACATTCCATGTGGGTTTCTGGAGAGCATAACTTCTGTTGTTTTAATAAAAACTTCATGAATCACAGATCTGCTGCTACTGAAATACAGTTATCTAAAGGGTACGAAGTCTTATTTTCATAAGGCGCGTATTTAAAAGTTATCGTTGGCATTTACAATAGTTGAGCATGCAATTACACTAAGTAAAATGGAAGAATTTGATTTTAATCTTTTAGCTTAACTGGTCTATGCCTTCCATCTGCAGAACGTTGTCTTATTCACTTAAGCAGCCTTCTTATGTAAATGAAAATTTTCCACTGAGTAAGAACTGCATGTTTGTGCATTCATCCTGCAAAGGGTCATGCTTTCCCTATAATTCTGGCTTAATTTATATTCAACATCCATATTTGTAATGCTGTTTGACCATTGCCTTGAAGAATATGGGGTATGTGCTAAGGGTTCTAAAATTTACTAACTTCAAAGAACAATTGGGCTGGGAGAACACTTTTGACCATATGAAAATAGCATGTACAACCTCGTCCTGTGCATGTTTGCTTAGAAGTAGGTCCCATTGGGTTCAATGGGGCTTTCTGCCAAATAAAAGTGTATAGGGTTAGAGCCTTAGAGATCTCTTCACTTTTCCAAAAGTGTTTGATGTTAGTTGGATATATCAATTATGTAAACTTAAAATGCTAAGTACTATATCATTCTTAAACAGTTTTGGTGCTTTAAGAAATTTCTAAAACTGTCATGGCCAGATACAATGAAGCAAGAATGTTTAAAAATCGGGTTAAAAGCCATGTAAAAATATTTTATGTTTAAAAATGTTTTAAAACATTTTTAAACGTTCTTGCTTCAGTTTTTGTGCCAATAGCCTGCTACATATTATTGTTGAATGGAGAAGATGTTACCTGCAGTAGTCCATACCAAAAGTGTTGTGTACACACACTTGGGAATATGCACCACTGAACTCAATAGAAATTATTTCCAAACAACCATACATAGGATCAGATTGCACATTAACAGCCCAATCCTGTCTAACTTTACAGCCTCCGCCGCATCCAGGGTGCAAAGCAGGCAGCCGGGAGGTCACCTCATGGGAAGGGAATGTTTTTCCCTTCTCCTGAGTGAAGCTCCAACGATTTACTTATGAGTAGACATGCATAGGCTTGTACTGTAAGTTGTCTTAGCCACAAAAACATCTCATAGGAGGGTTTACTGCTGTAAGCAGTGCGACATGTGGAAGCCTTGAGCTTTCTCAAAATTGCAGCTACTCTTCTGTCTGAAGGGATTTGGATTCAGTGTGATCACTGTAATGCCAATCGCTGGCCATTTGCCAGTCAATTATTGATTTACCAGTATCTTGGGCACATTACACACCCATTCATGCAGCTAAACAAAAGGGGAGCTATACTTCTAGAATTTGTCAAAAGAGTTTAACCCTTCAAATATGACTGCTAACTTACTGTTTCATAGAGTGGCATCACATAAAACTAAAACCCAACAAAACATATACCATTTTTTTCCAGTTCTCCACGTGCTTAGTTCAGCTTAACTCTCTTGTGGGCCACAACTTGCTTGGCTGACAGATGTGCTGCATCAAGTCCCAGATGTTCTCAAAGGCACATTACCATCTTACCAGAGGGGTGTTGTTGTTTTTTTGGTTCGTTTGTGAGACAGAAGCAGTTCATCACCACCCACTATTTTATTACAATTCCCCAACCAACACCCGCACCCAGTCTGTTTTTACCTGCTAAGCATCTCTAGAAATGATAAATGACCAAACAAGGCGAAAGAAGATTCCAGAATGCGCTGTCTTTTTGGTGCCCTTTAAAAACAAAAAAAAGCAAGTTGGACTGTCTTTGTGCTGACGCAGATTTTCAGCCAACTGTGGGATGTCGTTTGCTGCTGCTTCTAAAGGCAATGAAGAAAACACCCACCCTTTTGTAAAGTTTTAGAAAACAGATAAAGCAGCGTGGGTTGAGGTCATTTCACAGAATGCTTCCCTGAATCTTAGTGACATATCATCATCGACAAACAGGGATTTTAACCAGTTCTGATCAGCTGTTTTGAGGATGTTTTACCAGACAAGAGCCTTGTTTCAGTCTGCAGAAATTCAAACTGCATTACAACCCAGTCTGATGTTAGTCCAACAACTGCAGTATGACTGCAAAGCTTTCTTGGAAGCAGGGATACTTGTAATGCAGACATGATGCCTAAGCCTGCCCTAAACATTGTTTGTTATTTCCCAGACTCTCCACTCTGGTTTGCTACAGTTTCAAACCGCTAGGGTTCCAAGCCCGCTAAGGGTTGAAAACCTGGGTTTAATTCTCAAAAGTGGAACTCTACAAAGAGAAAGGAGCATTTTTCTTTAAAGATCAAGTACCCCTGCCCTTCCATGCTGTTTTCCCACTGCTTCTCTATCTTCCTAAGGATTTCATAGCAGAAAAGTGGCCACTGTCTTATATTCCACACAGTTACATTTTGGCCCACAGTGCAGTTGCTTACTCTCAAGGAACTTGTTGAATGTCCTTTATTTAAAGTTGTTTTAGAACATTCTGGAGAATTACCGTATTTATTGGCGCATAACACTCACTTTTTTGTCTTAAATTGTAGCCCAAAATAGTAGGGTGCGTGTTATACGCCGGGCCGTTTAAAAGCATTTTACCCAAACAGCAGTGCTAAAAGTAAGGTGTGTGTTATACACCGATGTATGTAATACGCCGATAAATACGGGGTATATTCCAGATCAGTGAGGTATTCCAAAGTCATGCTCTAGTGTATGTCAGTTGCATAGATTAATGATTCCCAAATGGTGGGTCGAATGTCATCCAGGGGATTACTGTAGGTGAACTTGAATCACTAGAGTGCCAGCAGTAGTAGTTGTGAGCAATCAAAGGCAGTGGAGCAAATAGTGGTACCCACAGGTGAGGCTCCAGGTTATCGTTTCATTGGTGAGCTTCAGGGCTTGGCCAGGTTTGGCACTGACAGCTTTGCACATCAGAGGGCCCACATGGTCCGGCCAACCCATCCACACTCAGTACCAATGGCAATGGTGGCACCCAATGCACCATGATGGAGCCTGTGGCCGGCAATTCTCCCTTGATTAAAGAACAACTGAACTGAAATACTTCATTGTTGTCTCCTAGGATTATGCCTCTGAAAGGTAGTTTCACATTTCTCATTACATTTATTTCCAAGTTATGCTAATCTTTGAGTGTATTGTTTCATAAGTATCATGTAAAGGAATGTTCTCCAAAATGTGCTAGTACTGTACTTCATAACATTTAACAGGGCAGCAGAAAAATACTGCAACCTCCTGCAGAATTAAAAATGATATTTTGTCCTTTGTTGGTGCTGAGGTTTTGCTGTGAACCAGCAAAACCAGTGAACCAGTATCACATTCTCCGCCTTCACAGTTCTTCTGCAAAGTTTCTGCAAACATTTTGTGACGATCATATTGCTTAGAATAGTACAGAGGCATACTTAGCTTGTGACCTCTACCTGCAATTGGATGCCACTTCCAGTTATGGTGAGTTCATTAGAAGACAATGACTGATTTTGGCATATGATCCCTTTTATGTTGGACTCCTTCCTTAGTGGCAATAAATAGTCATACAGGTACTTACATCTAGAGCTGGTTATGTATTAATGGTTTTTTTAGGTACCTGGAAGGCCAAAGCAGCATTATCTCTAAAAAACAGAATACAAGTTGATCTAAAAATAAAACAGTATTTGAATAAATAAAACAGTAACATCCAGATGGGAAAACTGCCTGGGGCTTCCCTTGTTAACTATGAAGAGAGCAAAATGCTTATCATGCAAGCTTAGCACAAAATAGTTGTGGTCCATATGATTCCACAGATCCCAGGGGCTCCAGCTTTACTCTTTGCAGGAGTATGTAAGAGATGGTTATAACCTAAGCAAGCAGATGAGGAAAGGGATGCTCTGATGGCATGCTACCTCTGACTACCCATCATGAGCCTATATAGAGGCATGTTGTAGAATGCAAGACAGTCACTTTAAGAGAAGGAAGCCCTTACAGGAAATGAACCATTGCAAGCTTGTCTAGATGACTGTACCGTTCATTCGGTAATATTATTTTAGTTTTTGAAATAACTGAAGGTGTCTGAGTAGATAAGAAATGGTATATCTGACAATTATGGTAATAAGAAATTGAAATCCAGCAAGAGACAAGTCAAGCAAGCAAACACAAATAATATTATGAAGAAAAAGACTGCCTTGTTTTAAGTGTGACTTTCCCAATTCTAAAATGACTGTTCAAGACCTGCCAGGTTCCCACAATTTGAAAGACATGCATATGATGCTGTAGGCACAAGCTGGATTAAAAAAAAAAGACAGAGATATGACAAAACATATTTCTAGCCCTTGGTGTTATTGCCAATACCAGGAAAATACCTTTGTTTTTAAGGAAGAAAAATGGATGATATAACACAGTTCAAGAAACAGAGGATGAAGATCCTAAAATGTCTCACAGATTATTTTAATCCTAAAACAACCACAGAGTTCAAAATACAGGAGTTCAGGCAAACATGCTGCAGAGACAATAGAAGGATACCACACTAGGCTAACAGCGCAATCCTGTGTAACCTTGCACCGGTGTAACAGTAGATGCACCAGTGTAACAGCAGATGCACCGGTGGTGCAACGAGACTAAGTCCTAGAGAGGCTCTGCAAGGTTTCTGTTAACCTTGCAGAGCCTCTCTAGTACTTAGTCTCATTCTACTTGCCTGTAATAAGCAGCCAGAGGCTGCTTCTCCTGTTTCTTTAAGGAAGAAACAAAGCTTACTGGGAAAAAAGTAAAAGCCTGGGGGGGTCCCCACGATCCGTGGATAACTGAAACCGTGGATAGCGAATCAGTGGATATGGGGGCCCACCTGTATGTGCACACTGGCCTATAAAATTAGGTTCAAATACTTATGTAGTAATTTATTGTCAGCTTCAGTTCCCTATCTGCAAAATAGAAGTAGTGACTTCTTTGACCAAGGTTCTTGTTTTTGTGTGTGGGAATGAACAAAGTAAATAATGTAAAACAGTTTGCATGTTCAAAATGTTTCGCAATAGGTTTAGAATAATGAATAGCAGCAGTGATGGAAGGATAGGGCAGAAGGCATCCTCAATTTGTGCAGTTTGGTACATATATGCAAGTCCTACAGACCACACGTCTCGAAATGCTTTATCCTGCTGTCTGAAATGAGACACAGCATGTGAATCCCTGATAAACCACTCTGATTCAGGACCTACCCAGAAAAAGCGCCAAGCTGTGTGTGTAATGGGAAAATCTGTACTATCAGAAGCTGCGTTAAAGAACATTTGCAATGCATTCAAATTGATGAAGTCACCTTTTCCTTGCTGAGATCTACACATTTTAAAAGTACATCTGATATCTAAAGTTACACTTTTCCAAAACTGACAAAAATGCTACTGCAATTCAGTGTGTGATTGCATCAGGCTTTCCTCTTTCAAAGCATACATCTGAGCAAAGCCTTAGGTGGACAAGAATATGTCCCAAAATACACTGCAGTATACAATGGTTCCATGATATGTAGAGTTCCTCAGCAGGCAAATGAAGGATTTCCTCGATTGTGGGAAAACCACCGAAGCAAGACGTTCGTTTGGGCTGTGATCCAAAGAGTCCCATGTATGAGCAGAAAGAAAGGGCTTCCAATTTTCCTTTTCAGATATATTTAATACTTTTCAGCTAAAATAATATTGCTAGAGAAGGGCTCTAACCTTCTGGAACTGTTGGGGGGGGGATGCAAAGGACTACAGGGGGAATGGAAGATTCCACTGCATACACAATGAATGAACACAATGTACAGCCAGGTCTCGCCCAAGTTGATTGCATGCCCAAAGTGGCACCAAATTTATCCTGCTTCAGGATAAATGCTTCAGATCCGCCCCCCCGAATCACAAGTGCTGCCACCACCAACTCACTTCCTCCACTGCTGCCTCTTCTTATAAATTGGATGGGTGGGAAAGATCTTGGGAGCTGAATCCCTTCACTCCCTGCCTCCTCTCCACCCTTGCAAGAAGCAGCACTGAAGGAAAGCAGAGGTGGCAGTGGTCTAGATGCAGTGGAGTACCTTGGCTACACTGCTGGAGGAAGAAGTGTAATTAGTTTGTGGAACTCCTTGCCACAGGATGTGGTGATGGCACCTGGCCTAGATGCCTTTCAAAGGGGGTTGGACAGATTTATGGAGGAAAAGTCCACAGGTTACAAGCCATGATGGGGATAAGCAACCTCCTGGCCTTAGTAATAGGCTATATCTTAATGCCAGATGCAAGGGAGTGGCAACGGGATACAGGTATCTTGTTGTCTAGTGTGCTCTCGGAGTCATCTGGTGGGGCCACTGTGAGACAGGGGCGTCGCTGGAGCGGGGCGAGGTGGGCGGGGCGCCCCCTGGTGACGCTCGCACCCCGCGCGCGCCATCTCCGTGACGCGCGACACCCTTCGGACACTCCGAGGCCGGCCCGGGAGCCGGCCTCGGAGCGTCCGACCCCGTCGGCGCTCCAGGGCCTTCTGAAAGAAGGCCCAGGCAGCGCGTCCATCCAGGTATTTCCCGGATTTTTGCGCATGCGCAGACCCGTTTTGAGGGCTTTTTGCCGACGGGGTCGGACGCTCCGAGGCTGGCTCCCGGGCCGGCCTCGGAGCGTCCGGAGGGCGACACGGGGGGGGGGAGCCGGGTCGCCCCCCCGCACCGCGATATCATAGGGTCACTAGGGTGACGCGTGGCCCCTGCCCCAGGGTGACTCGTGTCCTAGTGACGCTACTGCTGTGAGATACAGGAAGCTGGACTGGATGGGCCTTTGGACTCTTCTTATGTTCTTAAGTGGTAAGCCTGTCCCCTGGCCCCCATCCCCTCTCATGAGCTGTCCAAGGAGAGCAGCATCTGCGTGAAGCAACCAAACAGACAGCAGGCCAGGCCAGAAGACAGGTGAGCGTGGGCCCCCACCAGTTTGCCACTTCCCCCAGCCTGCCACTCAAAGCAGCCATTTTCATTGACCTTGTGGATAGGTCACCCTGGTGTGTAGTCTTTCAGTTATTCAGATGTTTAAGCTATGTCTGAGGTAAAGCCTTGATCCTAGTACAGCAAGACATTTGATGCAGAGTTAAGCTAATAAATACCGACATTCACGTTGTTTGAGCTTTACCTGACTAGGATCATTCCATGACTAAAACGTTATACTCCACTTATGGAGATTTTTTTTTAAGATATTTAAAAATATATTGGTCCAGATAGGATGACATTCATTTTTGCTCTTTGACTGCATATGTAGTGAGAGATTAGACAGCATTGCTAATAGAGCTCTTTTGTCCTCCACTCTTGTCAAAATTAATGTACTATGTTATTAATGAATCCTTACCAGTTGGGCATTTCTAGAACTTGGTGCTGCAAGTTACAGAAGCAACGGAATAAAAGTTGTGCCATAAATCCTAGAATCATAGAAAAAACCAAACTGATTGATTTTTTTGTAATCTCTGTGTATTTCTAGACACACACGTAGCTTCTAGACTAAACTGTGAAGACATGCAGCACTTCAGAGTTTTGCTTGCCTCATCATCATAATCATATTTTCTATAATGGTCTAGATCATCCATATGCCCCATGAGTTACAGCGAAATCCACTGCAGACTTCGGGTGGCGGAATGAGTGTTCTGCCGCCTGAAGCTGTCGCAAACGTGCTGTAAGGCACATTTTCGCCTCCTTGGGAGTAAGGGAGACTGGCGCAAGGCCGGCCTCTCCCACTCCGGTGCTGGGATGGGCATGCAGCCGGCGGCAGAAGGTAAGTCCTCCTCTGCTGGCCGCATGAGCAGTCCGGCGGGCGAGGGGGCCATTGGGCTAGCCGGCCCAGGAAGGGGATGGCGTTAGCCATATCCCCGTTCCCACTGGGCCGGCTCGGCCGTTACATGACCTCCTCGGACTTCCGCCAGCTATTTAGCTGGCGGAAATCCGAGGAGGCCAATAGGGCCTGCCCCGGTTTACACTTGGGGAAGGGGACAAGTGTCCCCTTCCCCGAGTAGACCTCCAGCCCACAGCATGTCGGTCCAGACGTCAAAATCCTGTGTAGGGATCCGGCGCCGGATCCTTACACAGGATTTCGCTGTTAGTGTGTTAAACCTGCTTCTGCCTATTTCCATCAGCAGTGACACTGCTTTGTCCAGTTTCTCATTGTTGGTTGAGTAGAAAAGATGAATGTTTAATTGATATCATTTCAAATAATTCAAATTGAGCTATGCAGTCTTTAGCAAGGCTCATGTAGAAATGGAAAAAATGGTAGCTAAGCAAACCTCAGGAATAGTATGCAGCATAACAGACAGAGGCAGTAAAGCCACTACAACCTCTTTAATTTTCTTTATATATATATATTTAGTAATTATATCAATTAGCATAAAATGACAGTAAATAGCTTGACCAGCTGTAGCAGGACATCACTGTCATCTCGTTTATTCTCCCCTAGTTTTGCATTTAAAACATGTTCTCCCTTAATAGTTCTCTTTTACTAACTGCACAATCCTATCCAACTTACACCACCGGTGTAACCAGCAGTGCAGAGAGAACTAGAGGTCCCAGAATGAAAAGGGGATTCAAATCCCCTCCAAAGGGGGATTCAAAGGGGATTTAAATCTCCCCACCCCTTCAAAGACTCCCACCCTGCCCTCCCCTGCTGGTTACACTGGTGATGTAAATTGTATAGGATTGTGCTGTAAGTGTGTTTTGCAGAACAAAGTAAGTTTCTGTTTTGCATAGATATAAAAACTGCTGAATTAAACAAATCAATTGCCATGGGAAAATAAGGCAAGGGGAGGAAAGGATGAGCCAGTTTTATTGGAATGAATTCTTTCCTATTATTGTTCACATTTTTCAACAAGCAAAAGCCCCAACAAACTACATGTGTTCAAGAGAAGAGTCTGTCTTGTCTGCAGATTTTAATTCTACAGATTTTATTCCATATATTTTTCAATATTTGAAATATGCTTTATAGCTCAATTAGGTAGGGATGCATTAAGTGGGCGAATGCTTTCACAAATGTGTGGCAGTGATCAAAAATTCTCCCCTTTTCAGCGAAATGCTGAAAAAAAATGCTGAAATTTTCCCTTTTTGCTGTGAAATGAAGTTATAGTGAATGCCAGTTATGAGTGAGAGCAATGCTCATCCAGAAAACTTTGCTATCACTCTGAACTGCATTTTTCCAACCATGACCGTTTTTCATGTAGAAATATCTGATTAGCTAAATAATTGATGCAGTTCTGTTCATGACATGATCCTCAACGGTTTAGAGATTCCATGTGTAATCTACCCAGAAGGCACACAACTAAAAAGCACTAAAACAGCAGCACCACAAGGGAAGTACAAATTAGGAATATTAAACAAGTGTAGAATCTTGTACTTATAATGTGGGTATTATATCCCTTTGCCAACATTACATTTGTTCAGGAATGCATTATGAGCTTTCATTTCAATTGCTATTCTTTGACAGGGTGATAAAATGTTTCGACAGTCCCTAGGGATGATGAGACAAGCAGCACTTGCTGAAATTCCCTCTTCTACTAAAGGTATCAGAACTTCGTCCTCCTGGAAAGCTGGAAAGTTGGAAAGTTGAATCAAGAAAATCCACGTCCTCCTGGAAAGTTGAATCAAGAAAGCAGTCAGGTGTTCAGATTAGAAAGGACGTGGAAACAGCAGCCAAGTTGTCTTTTTCCAGCATCAACACAGATCTAAAAACGAAATTGTTTCCATGAGATGTAACATACAACAATTCATTTTATACGGGACTTATATTTGAGTATATTTCTAAGGCCAATCCCAGCTTCTAGGCATTAGTGTTCCAACTAGGCATGTAGAAGTCGGTTCCAGGCTTTCTTCTACATTTCTTGGCTGGAGCACAGGAAGCTGCCTTATACTGAGTTGTCCATGGAGTCGGCATGATCTGCACCAACTGGGAGCAGCTCCTCAGGATTTTAGCCAGGGGTCTTTCCCTGTCTGTTCTGAAAATGGGGCCTTCTGCATGTAAAGCAGCAAGCAGGCATGCTACCATTGAGCTACAGACCCTTCAGCTGAACTCCTGCAAGCAAGCCCAGGGCCAAACTAGATGAGATGCCGGGGGATGTGTGATCAGCCTCTTGCTGGTGTTTTTAATTTAAACTGAAATGCAGCCTCTGAGGCTGCAAATCTGTGTGGAGCAATGATACAAGATGGGAGTACCTAAAGGTTTTTATAAACGTAAAACATGCTCCCTTAGCTGCTTTTCTATTCTCATGGGGGAAAAATTTTGTGGCTGGATAGCAATTAGTTTTGCAGACCTCCCTCCCTATGACCATATTTCCGTTTAAAAAAGAATTATGTTGGGAAACTGGTCCTTTGTTTCCCAAATAGTGTTTCTTCTAGTCAGGCCAAAAGACTACACTCACTGGAGAGACTGGCTCTGTCCTTTTTAGAGGGGCACAGATAGATGATTCTATAATGTTCCATTAGATGTTGCTCTATTTGTACTTTGATAAATTTCCTTTAGTAATAAAGCCTGTTAGGAGAAGAGGCTAGCAAATAATATGATCACAAATAAAGACCTTTACATTACTTTCACTGTTATTATATCAGAAGGGACTACCTCTGTGGATTTTGCAATCATTAAAGGCCATCGCTAGTACTAATTCCAAGCTGTGCAGTGCTGTAGTGCTTCTTGTGGCCTCTGATCAACTTATGTTCTGAAATAAGTTCCTTGGTCATTTAGCAGAATCTGAAGATAATGCCATTGACAGCCTGGAACTCTGTGTAGGATAAAAGCTGTGCAGCTTGTAGCAAGATCTATAGTGGAGGGATTATGCCAGAAGATTTATCTAAGAATCCCTTGCAGAAATGTTCTCCACTGCACATAAAGAAGAGAGAGCGAGAGAGAGAGCAGGGCTGGCCATGAGATGGACTGTTGCCTTGCCTTTCACCATCAGTTTGCAAATAGGCAGAGGGCTTTGAGCAGTGCCACCACCTCTTTCTACGCTTGCTGGTTTTGAAAAGGAAGAACAGAGTGGAAGATGAATTAGAGAAAAGGCAATGGTAGGTACAGCATCTCCAAGAATATGCCAAAGAGATGTTCTTTCTAACCTACCACTCTCCTCTCCTCCACACACTCAGTTCTGTTCCATTCCTCTCTTCCTTTTCAAAGCCAGCAAGTGTTGAACGATGAAGAACAGCAGAGCAAGATAAGGGGGAAGGTGCTTGGATACGTGGGTGCCATTACATGTACATTGCTAGATAAGGGGGCTGATGATGGCCTTTTGTGCCCTGCCTTAGGCACCATAAGATCTTGGACCATCTCTGAAAGAGAGGGATCCCACTTCCTTGTTTTGAACAATATGGGGTTATTCCTCATATGCTCTAAACAAGTTACAGGACAATCCTATGCATGCCTTACAGAAGTAGGTTCCATTTAGTTCCATGGAATTTAAACCGCTGAACCATGAGCTGTCAATCGAAAGGTTGTCAGTTCGAATCCGCGACAGGGTGAGCTCTCGTTGCTTGGCCAGCTCCTGCCAACCTAGCAGTTCCAAAGCATGTTAATGCGAGTAGATAAATAGGTTCCGCTTGCGGGAAGGTAAACAGCGCTCCGTGTTCCAGCCACATGCTGGCCACATGACCACGGAGTCGTCTTCGGACAACACTGGCTCTTTGGCTTTGAAATGGGGATGAGCACCACACCCTAGAGTCGGACACGACTAGACTTAATTGTCAGGGGTCACCTTTACCTAAGTGTCTATAGGTTTGAAGCCTAATGGCCCAGTGGCAGATCTCGGGATCCGCTGCCATAAGTGCAGCTGTGGCATCGCAAACGGGTTCCTGACCTTAAGCCTTGTAAAAGGTCTTTATGGGAGTTAAAGTATAATGGAGCTCCACATTCTCACACTTCAGTGAACATCTATGCATATATATTCATTTGTGAATCTCCAGGGTTACTCCTCGTAACTTCATATGCTTAGAGATAAATTTTGGGCCCTGGAGAACATGTTTATGGGAGCCTGCACAGACAGATCCCTGCAATGCCTCAACGCTTACTCTCACACACAACCTTCTTGCATGGAAATGTCTTTCTTTCTGGTCTTTGGTTATTTTCAGTGCTAGAGAAAGGAGCTGAAGGGTAGACAGGCGCAGACTTGGCAGCCTAGAGATCATTTACGACCGTTCTCTTTTCCCACAGGCTCTGCTGCCTCTGCACGTCATAGAAGATCAAATAACACTGAAAGACTATGGACATGTTGAGTTGGCTTTTTTTTCCCAGTGAAACTAAGCCTCGTACTCTTTTGTGTTTCATGCTTAGGCTAAAAAAAATCTGATTGGAGAAGCAAGGTTTAAAGGGAAACTATAATTTCTTTAACTAGACGTGTTTATAGAAAATATAATAAAAATTAAACCATAATTCAAAATGAAAATGGAAAGCCATAAAACAGCCTGGAATTCCTCTTATCATCAGCAAAACGTTTCAGATCCAAATCCAGGAGCCATAGAAGACTCACTGATAGAGAATCTAGTAAATCAATGTTCACTTAAATAGGACGTTTGATATTTATTTTCTGATGTACCTACTTCCTTTCGAATGTTTTTGAAAAGTAGGAGGCCATTTTAGGCATAGTCTCCTGTTTTATCTGTGGTGATATTTTTATGAGTCGCCTCCCTTTGTAAACAGTTTGGCCTTCAGTGTTCACTGTGGTATTCCTGTCTTTCACACATTGTCATTATAAACGTGACCAACATTACTTGAAGGAACATGATGAATTATAAAAAACTAAACTAAAGCTGCTTACAAAATGTGTCACTATTGTCAATATTTTAAAAACTGCACCTTGATACTGTTGCTCTTCTAGTTCCTCGTTCCTGAGATTTTCTTTCGTTCACACAAAAAATCCATCCTCAGATGTCACGGCGCTGGAGTAACAAAGGTTCATCCAAGTACAATAATTGGAAATGCAGCATATAATGGCTTTTGGCTCCCCTTTCCTATCTGCAGACAGGTGGACTCTAAGCAGTCACAAAGTGTGGAAGTGGGTAGAACTGAAACCCACCTGCCAATTGCCTTAATCACCCAGGCAACCTGTCTCTCTATCTTTGGCTGAGTAGAATGATAATAATGTTCTTTAAGGTCCCGAAAGAGAACTTCATAGGCACATTCCAGACTCTGATGAACAGAGAACCTACCATGCTGTTTATGTTTTGTTTACTTTACAAAGTGCTAGCATATGGGAAATTTGATTTTGGGGGTCTCAGACTCTCTGAGCAGATGGAGTTTGGAAGCACTTTGAAGACAGCACACCAGTTACTTAGAGGGTATGAAGTAAGAATGACTGAAGCATTAGAAATGGCAGGTTTAGAATCCTTGAGTTGGATGTAACCCTGAGCTCTGACATGCAAGAAAGTATGAGAGCAAGCAGGGAATTCTAGAAATGGACGTTTGGAAAAACATTTCCAAACGATTAAAACATAGCAGTAGTCAACGCCAACTTGTTTTATACTAATATTAGTATGTACTGTGGATTCAAATAGGTTTTACAGATTTACATTCATCTGAATATGTATCATCTGGAGAAGTGTATACACACACACACACACACACACACACACACACAGAGTATTTTCTTAAAAGATTTAGGATATACGGGAAAGGATGCCATGTAGTTACAATGTAAGCCAATACATTGATTAAAAACAATTTCAAATCGCTGTGGTCAGGTCCCAAAGTTTTCAGCAGCTGCACTCAGGAATCAAATACATTAAAAATCAGAGGCTGTAGATGGTACAATACCGACGTTTCGTTCCTGGACTCGGAACTTTATCAAAGGTACAATCACAATGATTGAAACTGGAAGATAAGCAGCGCAGAGTCTATGCATTTAAAAGCCCAAAAGCACGGGGAAAGTGTGTGTGTGTGTGTGTGTGTGTGTGTGTGTGTGTGTGTGTGTGTGTGTGTGTGTGTGTGTGTGTGTGTGTGTAAAAATATATAACTGAGGATGTGATCGAAGAGAAAAACAACCTTTACCCCTAAAGGCCTCATTTTGGGGTTAAAAATGCATGTCTTCAAAGGGCATCTGTGTCAGTAGAACAATAATTTCACAACAAGCTGATGCAGGTTGCTACCTGCATTCAGAGAGTTTTCTTGCTCTCCACTTTCTGCATTGAAGAATGAACTTTTAGAACACAAAAGAAATGTAAATTTTGCAGTACATGTTATTTTAGCTAACTATCATAATAATTTAGCTAGTTTTTGTTTCTTCCTGATCAAATATAATCTAGAAGTATAGGATTAGACTGTGTTTCAGTAAGGGTTCTCTTTATATAGAAAGGAACAGAGAAAGAAAAATAGCTTTCACACATGCAAAAGGATGCATTGTTTTTTTGTTTCTTTTTGTATCATATTAATTCTAAGAGACATTGCCGGAGTGCCATAGTACAGTACCGTACAGTACACAGCACAAGAATTATCCTTTGAGAGTCAGTGTTCTTACTGACCCACAGTGAGATAATTTTGAACCTTCTGCTCCGTACTACCTCACTAAGTACTGTGATGTTACAAATCTGCATTTTCATTTCCTTGGGGAATCTAGCTGGGCAGCATAAAGAGTACTGAAGGATCAAGTAAGAGCAGAAAACAAGTTGTGTCAATAAAAGAACAGCAGCTTCAATCCTGCACAGTTAGGTTGCATAAAGTCACTTAAACTAATGGCATTAATGGCCCAATCCTATTAGAGCTTTACACTGACGGATCTCATGATCTCTCAGTGTAAGGTCAGGCCCGCTGTATCACAAACTGCTCCGACAGCAGGCAGCTCACTACTAATGTTGCAGGCAACGGGAAGCCCCGCTTTGGTAGTGGTGGGCTGCCGAAACGCCGATGGACCAGGTAGGTTGGCGGAGGGGTCAGTTTGGGGGAGGACCTGCGCTGGTGCTGTTGCATTGGTGCGGGGAATGTTAGGTAGGATTGGGCTGTGAGTGAGGGGCAGCTCGATCCTACCTAACGTTCCCCGCACCGAAGCAGCAGTACCAGTGCAGGCTACACTGCATCCTGCGGGGGAATTTAGGAGGTGGGAGGTCTCCTTGAAGTAAGGGAACATTTGTCCCTTTGCCCTGGGGAAAGCCCCAGCCTGTGCAACAGTTCTACTTGAACCTGTGCCTGCCATATTAGTAGCTCATTTCCACATGCACTCGGCAGAACAGGCCTGGGAAGGGGGATAGTATACGGCACGCGCTAGTGCTGCTGATCCTGCCCCTGTCGCCACCCTCTCTCCACCTCCTTCCACCCCCTTTCTGCCCTCCCCCACATGGCTCGGCATGGACCTTACCTTCTCCAGTGGGTGCCACTCTGACCGTTGCAAACTGCTTTACGGCAGTTATGTGATAGTTAGTGCTGGCGAAACACACACTCTGCTGGGGGGGGGGTAGAATTGTGCCATGAGTGAGTGAATGAGTTGGTGCTGGATCTGGGGATTGAGGAAAGGGCCACAGAGATCTTACCTGCTCAAATATCTAGAATCTTCTATAACAAACATGACTCAAAATGAATTCTAAAGTTTCTTTGCACTAATTTGGAGCTGCCTTCAGTTATATGACATTATTTTAATATACTTATGATCAATAAACTCAGTTACAAAAATAGAACACCACTCTTTTAAAGGAATAACAGCAAGCTTGTTGTCTTCACCTCTATCTTTTGCCACATCTCTCTCTCTCTCTCTCTCTCTCTCTCTCTCTCTCTCTCTCTCTCATTATCCTTGAAATTGGTGATAAGACCGTTCTCTCTTCATATATTTCTTAGCCAGTTCTTCCATTTACTTAGACATTTATGTTGCTATTCATAGGTTGCTGTCATGCGTTTCTGTTCATTATTGCAGGCATTAGTCTGGTTATGATGTATTTTGACTGGCAGTTGAAATCAAGGAGGAAAAAAGGTATTTTATTAAAAAAAGATAAAAGTATAAACCATAATGAAATGCGGTGGCAAAGAAAGTCTCCTTCTATGGTTCACTAAGCGCATGTGTCCTTCAGCTATCCTTTTTCTAGTTCTTTCAGAAGAATGTATTGGTATTCATTTCAACTAAATACTTTTTACCCAAAACTAATTTTTTTAACACTCCTTCTCAAAAGGAAGTACAGATGATGCAGTCCTATGCAGATTGACTTTGGAATACATCCTATTAAATCCACTGAAGTTCTGAATAAACATGCACAGGAACAGGCTGCATGTCCGGTACTGCATTAAAAGAAATCAATAAACACACAGCAAGCTTGTGAGCAGTAGTGAAAATTACTCACAGTTTTTCAAGAATACCACCCCTTCTTGCCCTGTGTTTGTCCAATCAGATATGAACATGCGACGTCTTATACCGAATCAGATCATTGGTCCGTTGCCTACACAGCTCGGTATTGACTGTACCAACCCTACCTGAAGATGCCAGGGATTGAGCCTAGGACCCTTTGGGATTCAAAGCATGTAGTCTGTGATGGAGCTCTGGCCCCTTCCCAGAGGTAGGGGAATCCTGCTCTGCCTATGAACCTTTCTGTATCTAACAGAGCAGTATGCCACTCGATATGAGTTACTGGGGTTACTGCAATATGAGTTACTGCAGAAGCGGCAATTGCCTTCAGGCCCTGTTTGTGGGTTTTCCAGAGGCATTCAGTTGGCTACTGTGGGATGCTGGACTAGATGGACCTTTGTTTGGAGCTCTGCTTGCATTCTTTAGAAAGAACCTGTCAAGTAACAGTGGACTGCAGCAACAGGAAGAGGGTAAAATACAGCTGATAACGTTTTGTTGTTTCAAGAGAACCTAGGAAACACGAATACTTCCATGCTGGGCAGCTATCTTGGAGGAGGTCTCAAACTCGAAACCACTATATTAATTTAAAAAATATCTAAAATCTGACATTTTAGAAAATCACCTTTTTTTCCTTCCAAAAGTGCATTGACAGGGGGAATAATGGAGTTACTGGTCACAAACACTATCCAGGCAGTGTCCATGACACTGGTGCAAATAAATGCATTCCACAGAGCACTTTCAAGATGAGAAAGAACTGTATTTCCCAAAGACAAGTGTTTGCACTTGGCTTGCTGGGAAGATGCAGGATACTTATAACAAAGCACTTTCTTGAGGAATATGGCTGAACAGATTTTGCAACTGTGAATCTATTGCATTAAAATGGCAAGTGGAAAGGTGTACAAATCCTAGGTTCATACAAACTGATGACCCCTCCGCACCTCACCCATGAATAAACTGGCCTTTGTCACAGATAAGGGAAGCCATTTTCTTTTAGTTTGAATTCCCCCCCCCCCAAAGTAATTCCTCTCTGGGATGGTGCAAAATGCTTGATATTACTGATACTACAGTAAAGACGTTTGCAGATGTAATGTAGCATACCACTGCAATTTGCACACAGCGTTATGGAGCTTTGGGCACACTAGGCAATATTTACTCAGTAAACATGACAATTGGGGTTACGTTTTCTCCCGGTTTTGGTTTCAGGTGTACATTTAAAAAGTGGTCCAATAAAAGAGAAGCATTGAATTACTTTAAACCAAACCTTCTCCAAGGGATCCATAACCCTACATTTTAATTAAGAAACAGTTTGGTTTTTAACAAAGGCAAGATGGCTTAAACCAACATTTTCTTCCACTACTCAGCAGTCTAGGTTGCTTTATGATTTGCCTTTACGTGCAAAGCATTACTTAGCTCTTTTATTAAGAAAATAACACACAAGGTATTCTTAATAATGTTGGTGGACAGGTCGATGAAAGTGTCGACCCAGGCCAATTCCATGCTCAGGATCATTAAAAAAGGGATTGAGAATAAAATGGCCAGTATCATTATGCCTTTGTACAAATCAATGGTAAGGCCACATCTGGAGTATTGTGTCCAGTTCTGGTCACCACAACTCAAAAAGTATATAGTTGAATTGGAAAAGGTGCAGAAAAGAGCAACCAGAATGATTCGTGGGCTGGAGCACCTCCCTTATGAGGAAAGGCTACAGCATTTGGGGCTTTTCAGTCTATAAAAAAGGCGCCTGAGGGGGCACATGATTGAGATGTATAAAATTATGACTTGGGAGGGGGGATAAAAGACTTGGGAGGGGGGATAGGATATGGTGCGCAACAAGGCCTCTGATCCTGTCCCTGCCTGGGCCCGATATGTCCCCATCACCACCTTCCCTCACCCTCTCACCACTCAGCACCGGGTCCGGCGTGCACTAGGACGTCTGCCGGTCTCCCAAGACCAGTGCGGACCTCTGCACCAGCCGGTGCAACACACTTTACGGCACATTTGCAACACTCTATGCTGGCATAGTGCACGCTATACCAGCATAGCTGGCGAGTAGGATTATGCTGTAAAACATACAAAAAGAATACAGTCAGCATTAGACTAACAATTGAAGAGAATATCCTAAAAACCACATCATGATATCTACAAAAGCAATAGAGAGATATAAATAAGCCCATTTAAAAATGTAACAGGCTGCCAGTTTTTTTTTAAACAGTAATAACATCAACACAGAACTAATAAGGAAAACACATTCTAAAATGAAAGGGAGTAACTTGGGTCTCCAGCCGTATGCAGCGCAATGGGGAAAGAAAGTGCTGGTTGAATGCTGAGGTAGTAGAATGGACTGGGCCTTTTCAGGCTCTGGTGGAAGCAATTATGAATTATTATGAATTATGAAAGAACCATTAATCATAATGCACCACAAAGTTCTAGACTTGTACTTAGGCACCTCTGTGCTACTTTTCTATTTTCAGGGAGTATTTAACACAGGGAAATGCTCAAAATGTGATAATTTACTAGTGGCAGTGGATGTGGTGAGGTTAAAAGCGGAAGTGGTTGCCACTGAGCCCCTGAGTAACAGAGGAAGGGCTCTTACCAGCAGAGGCGTCGGAGCAACGGGGGCGTTGGCACCCCTATCATTCAATATCAGCCGCGGCACGCTCCAGGAGGGCAGCTCCAGGGCAGCCTTTTTCCCTCAGTAACAGTCTGAGCATGCGCAAAAAGAATGGTATAAATAACCGTTCTCGCACGGGCCTTCAGAAGGCCCCGGGCAGCCGGCCGGGGAAGACGTCCCCGAGCCGGCTCTCCCGATTGAGGGGGCCGGAGACTCGAGTCGGACTCGGAGACTCGAGTCTCCGAGACTCGAGTCTCCGAGTGGGACTCGGACTTGAGTCTCCGAGTCCGACTCGCGGGCGGGGCGGAGCGGGGCGCCCTTCGGGAGATGGCGCCTGGGGCCGGTGCTCCGCTTGCTCCGCCCTAGTTTCGCCTCTGCTTACCAGTGGCTCTTACCAGTGGGTGTCTCTGGGTAGCAGTTAAGGGATGCATGGGCTTCTTTGGGGCATGTGGCAACATAGAAGGCAGCAGTCCAATAGCTGCAAGCAGTCCTGGGCCTGTACACATGTAAGGGCCTGCTGGCTATTCATTAGCAGTCTACCTACACAGTGGCCTACATCACTTTCGGTCTGAAGTGATGCAGTCCAATAGTCCAACTCAACATTCTGCCAACTCAACCTGCTTCAGGGGTACCCCAGGCCTCAAACAGCCTCTGAAGTGCCACAAGTGAGCCAGCCAACCTGGATTCTGTAGGGAGGCCGTTCCACAGGGAGGATGCTATTTATTTAATTCTTAGGAAGTTTTTATCCTGCCTTTCCACCATAATAATTTTCAAGGCACCCTTCAATGGTGCTACAACCGAAAAACCCTTTGACTTTGACCATCTGTCACAACCTTAAGGCACAAACATGAAGGAATATATTAGAGGAGACATGCTTTTAGGTATCTTGGTTCCAGGTTGTTAAGCACCAAAGCCAGTATAGGTGTGTGTCCACCCTTAACAATGGATCGCTTAATGACGATCCACATATACGATGGAGGTTCCCAAAGTTTAAACAAAGAATTAAAGCTACAGTACTGTATTTCAAATGCAAAAAAAAAAAAAATGTCTTTAATTCTCTGTGTTTGTGTGTGTGTTTCTATCTCCATTGACGGGTAGAAATCTTGTTGTGCTTTGTGTTACACTCGTACACAGTGTTTGCCATTCATTCCCTATTACAATTCCACTGTGTTACATTGCATTAAGGTAAAGGTATCCCCTGACAATTAAGTCCAGTCGTGTCCGACTCTAGGGTGTGCTGCTCATCTCCATTTCAAAGCCGAAGAGCCAGCGTTGTCCGAAGATGTCTCTACACTGTACTATATTGGTTTTAGGCCAGCGGGTGGCGCAGCGGGTTAAACTGCTGAACCATAAGCTGTCGATCGAAAGGTCGGCAGTTCGATTCCCGCGACGGGGTGAGCGCTCATTGCTTGGCCAGCTCCTGCCAACCTAGCAGTTCCAAAGCATGTTAATGCGAGTAGATAAATAGGTACTGCTTGCGGGAAGGTAAACAGCGCTCCGTGTTCCAGCCGCATGCTACGCGCTGCGGCAAGGAGAGTCATGCCGGCCACATGACCATGGAGGCATCTTCGGACAACGTTGGCTCTTCAGCTTTGAAATGGGGATGAGCACCACACCCTAGAGTCGGACACGACTGGACCTAATTGTCTGGGGTCACCTTTACCTTTTTTTATATTGGTTTTACATGTTATACCACAATTGGCCACTAGATGGTGCTGAGGACTCGCTTAATGACAGTTTCATTATATGACGGGTTTTCCAGAACATATCCCCATCTTTAAGCGGGGGGTACCTGTACTTTAATTGGACCTGGAAACTAACTGGTAACCAGTGGATTGTGTTTGTTCTGGTTCATTTGCATGAGCATTTGTAGATTAGTCAATAGCAATTACTATGATGTCACCCTTCTGCTTATATTGAGATGAGGTGTTAGGAATTGCTGTGGGACATCTGGGAAGAGACAGAACGTCTATCAAAACAGGTATTAAATTTACCATGCATGGGCTATGAGGCGTGTAAGTGATTATTCAAAGCTACATTTTGCAAACTAATAAATCCTCATGTTAACACCAGAGCCAGCCTTTGTCAGAAGAAATCTGGTGGCGCTTTTGTATGTAAGATTAGCAAGGCCTATTCACTATCACTGCTGTCGTGCTTGTCCATCTGTGCCTCACCAACTGACCCGTTTGTAGTGGCTGGAAGTAGAGGATAGTGGCCAGTGAGGAAGTCCACTAATCGGAATAGCTGACTGCTGCTGCAGGGTAATTGAGGGGATTATTACAGCATCTACCAGTAAGTAATTGGAGGAAGACAGACTGACAAGGAGTATGCACGTGGATGCAACTATTTGAGAGAAAGAGTGCTACTGAAATGTCCTTTATCGATTTCATTAGAAGAGCTGTGTTATCTCTACTTCAATCCTAACTTCAAGCCCAAAATTCTGCTTAGGCGCCATGATACTGGGAGGGTGACAAGCTAGGGACTGGTGGCTGTAGAAAAGTGACCAGATGTGTCAGCATTGGCATCTTGGGGTCTGAGACCAGAAACTACGAAACCATCACAACATGCCTAATATATAACTGTTAAGTATAGTTGTTGCAATGTTTAATATCACAGAACATTAATTTTTTTACAATATGCATATCCTACCTTGTGACCGTTAGTCACCAAATGCATTTTATGTCTCATGCTATTTTTTTAAAACGTGCTTTAAAGTTACATTTCATGAACGTGTCACGTATCATTTTTACTTTCGATCATCTGTTAATCATTTCATTATTCGCATTTTATTTTGTTTCCAGAAGAACAACTATGTGATGTAGGAGAATTTCTTTGCCATGATCATGTGACCTGTGTGTCTCAGAATTGGCTCTGTGATGGAGAACCTGATTGTCCAGATGATTCAGATGAATCTTTAGACACCTGTAAGTAGAAAGGTCTTGCAGTTTCCCGGTGTTGCTTTGAACTATAACATTTCTAATGGTAAAGTTTAGTTATAAAAAGTGAATTCTGCTTTTTTCCCCTCCCCTCTCTCTCTAACATCCTAAAATGAGTCTTCATGATGTCGCGGGCTCGATTCATTGTGGAAATGTGTGTTGAAAGAACTGAGAGGTGTTTTGTTCGTGTCTCACTTTATAATGAACAATATCATCCAAGCATATGTTCCATATTTCCTTTCTGACCTAGTAGATTAGCTACAGAGGGCAGAAGCAAAGGCAGACAAAGGGAGAAAAAAAATTAATAGTACACCAAATGTCATTTGCAACAAAAGTAAGAGGAACGTGGAGACCTCAAAGGAGAATGGAAAAGGAGAAATGAAAAAAGGGTAATAGGTGAGAGAAGCAAAGTATGAAAAATGTCAGGGAAAGCTTTAATAAAACATGTTTAATCGTAATAAGGGAAAAAAAAACTTGTTTTCTCTTTGGCTGAGAGCTATTGTAGACTAGAATAGAACCCACAGGCTTCTCCAAAGTATTCTGGATGGTTGATGAGATTATATTAAATCTTCATGTTCCCTTGTTTCTTGAATGGAGAACAAAATGACAACTCAGTTCCATATCCCCGAGATAATCATTTTATGTAAGATTGCAGGAATGTTGGGGGAAGAAATATGAGACTGCAACAGATTTGGGGAGGGAGTATGTCAAAGTCTAGAAAAAGTGTAGCACATTTCATAGACCAGATAAAGAAGATGTCAGATTTTCCAATTTTCTGTCAGAGAAAGGATGAAGATATTTCAGAGATGTTTTCTAGGCTGCTTTAAAACAAAGCAAAACAACCCCAGAGTTTATTCATCTGCAAAGTCCCTGCGTGTTCGTAGACTGACAGTATAGAGATAAATATAGTGGACTTTTGAAAATGCTGAGAAAAAAACACTGAAATATCATTTGCAGTGCACTGTGATTTTACAGCAGTTTTAACACATCATCTACTATTGTTAGATACCATTACTGTATTCCTTTCCATTTGGCGAAAAGGGATATTGCGATATTTCACCTGTAGGATCAATAATGATTTATGAGGGCCTATTCTTGATGATGATCTGGAAGCATTTAACTAGTGCAGAACGCCACTGTTGTTTCGTGTTGGAAACATGTTTGAAACTGGGAGGCGTGGTTGCGTTTAACCACTTTCGAAGCTATTTCACAGTTGCTGGTTAGCTGTTAGGCCCAATTCAAGGTGCTAGTGCTTGTTGTTGTTCAGTCGTTAAGTCGTGTCCGGCTCTTCGTGATCCCATGAACCATATCCCGCCAGGCCTTCCTGTCCTCCACTATCTTCCTGAGTTCGCTCATTTTCATGTTCGTTGCATCGGTGATGCTGTCTAACCATCTCATCCTTTGCCTTCCCCTTCTCCTTTTGCCTTCAATCTTTCCCAGCATCAGAGTCTTCTCCAGAGAGTCCTCTCTTCACATTAGGTGGCCAAAATATTTGAGTTTCAGCCTCAGTACCTGTCCTTCCAGGGAACAGTCAGGGTTGATTTCATTTAGGATTGACTGATTTGATCTCCTAGCAGTCCAAGGGACTCTCAGGAGTCTTCTCCAGCACCACAGTTTGAAAGCATCTATTCTTCGGCGCTCAGCCTTCCTTATGGTCCAACTCTATACATTGCTACTGGGAACACCATCGCCCTGACTGTATGAACTTTTGTTGGCATGGTGATATCTCTGCTTTACATTAGTCCTATATTTTCTGGGACCTACGTAACTTAAAGCCCAATCCACCGGAACTTTCCGGTGCCGGAACAAGCGTTCCGGCACTGGAAGGAGTTGCAAACGTGCCATAAGGTATGTTTGCGCCTCCTTGAGAGCCGGGAAGGACCCCAGGAGGACCTCGCCGTCGCCGGACCCAAATAAGTTTGGATCCAGCGGGCAGGGGGGATCTCCGGAGCCGAGAGGGTGGCCATTGGCCCTGGTGTCCCGGGAGAGGGCGGGGACGGCCTTTGGCCAAATCCTGACCCCCACCGGGCGCCGGAGCCTTTACACGGCCTCCTCTACTTCCGCCAGCAAAATAGCTGAAGGAAATCCGAGGAGGCCGATAGGGCCTAGCCCCGGTTACACTCAAGGAAGGAGATGAGCGTCTCCTTCTCCGAGTAGACCTCTTGCCCGCCAGCCATGCTGGCTGCCAGTGCACAGGATCCGGCAGGCAGCCATGGGCCGCCGGCTGGATCTAAGTTAGGATTGGGCTGTTAGAGACCACCTCTCCATATAGGAGACTTCATACATGTCTGTTTAAGAGGTTAGGCTGCACTTCCAAGTACCTTCCTTCACAAACCGAGCACACTGCTGACTGGAAGGAAAAAGCCCTTTAAATAATCTTCACAGCTATCTAAGTCTCCAAGTCAGCGTGAGCACTAACTCCAGCTTCACCTGTTCCATGAGAAACCCTAGTTAGCATGTACCTTTAAAAATGCTAATAAAAACCACTCACAATGATAAAGCACACTTCATTCTGAACATAGTGACTCTTGATACAATATAAGACAACTTATAAGTCCTTCTTGATTGATTGATTGATTGATTGATTGATTCATTGATTGATTCATTCATTCATTCATTCAGGGGTTAGGGGTCACATCTCTCCCTTGGCATCAGGCATCACTGCCTCCTCCACTTCCTTTGACAGTCATAGAGGGAACGCTGGGCTCTTAGCATTTCCTCCTTGAGCCACTAGAAGAGGAGAAGGCAGTGCTGGCATTGGACACCAAGGGAGAGAAGTAAGCTCTCCTCATCCTCTTCACAATCCATTCTAGACCTCTCCATGTGAAAAAGCTTAGTGTCATCCGCAGACGTAGCCACCTTGCTGCTTATCCCCAACTCCAGGTCATTTATGAACAAGTTGAAAAGCACTGGTCCCAAGACCGATCCTTGGGGCACACCACTTTTCACCTCTCGCCATTGTGAAAATTGCTCATTGACTCCCACTTTCTGTTTCCTGGTCTTCACCCAGCCAGTTCCTAATCCATATCAGGACGTCCCTTCTTATTACCTGACTGTGGAGTTTTCTTAGGAGGCTTTCATGAGTTTAAATGAAAGGGACACTTTTAAGAGCTTGGAGGTGTGGGGAGAAGAAAAAAGAGCATGCAGTCCCAACATGGGCAAAATCTAAATATTAGGGCTGTCCCTTTAAGAGCTTGGAGGAGAAAGGAAATATACAGGCAAGGCTACAGCAGTAAAGGACCTTTACGACTAATTCTTGGCATGTGAAAATTATTATTATTATATTACCCAAGTATTGGCATCCCTATGTGATACTATTGTTAAACCTGGATTCCTAGCCACTGCAAAGTAATGTGTGACTTAACATCTTTATAACAGACGACTAACAAAAACTAGTAAACATTTGTGATTTGTTGTATATGGTTTATTGCTAAACTTCTGCTTATTAAGTTTCCACTTCATGTGTTTCACAATGTATCCATTAAAAGAAGACTACAATGCATTGTAGCATTGCCTCCTGGGACCCATAGATGTGTCTTCCTAGAGTAGTTCTTTTACTGCAGCAAGGATGTCTTTCCTGCATGTACTTTTGTTTGAGAAGAAAGAGGAGCTTGACAGTGCAGACATTGATGAATAGAGTAGCCAGTTCCTCTTCATGGTGAATTTGAGGAACTTCTGATTGCCATGTCTCATATTTCTAGCAATTCGATTTTATTTATTTAATTATTAAAAAATAAATTTAAATGTTCACATTCCTTTTTGTTCTACCTTATTGCATTTATATTTGAATGTCCTTCTCCATAACAGCTCCCAACAATGGGAAGTATACCCTCAGAATGATTATCTTTAGTAAGACATAAGGTGAATAGAAGGTTGTTGAGGCAAAGTGTGCACTGCCCCAAGTGACTGACCTTTAAAAAAAAAAAAGAATCATACAGCCAAAGATGTCCAAACCAATATGTGAAATAATTCAGCACCTCTCCTCTCAGTGTTAATCTGGCTTCCCTGCCCTTTTGACTTCTTGACCCACAGTTCTCTAAAAAAGATCATCTGTTCTGCTATGAGATGGTTTCCTAGTCCTTTCTCCTCCTAGGAGTCTCCTTTCTCAAATTCCCTGATTCTGCCTATCTTTCCTTCAGTTTCCTGCTCTTTAACATATACACTACTACTATTTTTCTCTTCTTAAGTCACCAGAGGCGTCGCTATGGTGGGGGTGGTACCGTAGGTTTCGCACCGTGCTAATCCCTGCTACGAGGTAGCCCCGCCCCCTTGCCATTCAGTGCGGCGAAGGCAATGGGCAGGGAGCCTCCCTACCCGTTGCCTTTGCTGCATGGAATGACTGTGATGGCGAGGGGGCGAGGCCATCTCATACTGGAGAGTAGCAGGAATTAGCACGGTGCGAAACGTCCGGTACCACCCCCATTGTAGCTACGCTTCTGTCAGTCATTCGTTTCTGAGCCATCTTCATACCCTGCTTCTGTTTCCCAGTCCTGGCTGTCTCCTAAAAATGTCGCTAGGAATGTCAGCTAGACTGCACAGGTTTTGGAAATAGGTCATTGGCAACAATACTCTTTGGTTACCCAGATTGCTATTCTTAGACCTTCCTTCCCCCTTCCCTCAATGCCCCCCATTGAAGAGAATACATATAGCTAAATGGACTAGTTAAATGATTCACCTCCATTCTTTTCTTTTTAAACAATCACCACCACCTACCTTTGACTTTTGAACACAAGCCTCGTGCAAAGCTTCCTATTTGGACTTTCCTGCGCAATGTGTCTTTTGGTGTTTATCTCTGCCAACCGGAAGGAGGTTGTGGAGGCAGGAGGCCCTTCTAGGTTTTTTAGGCCTTTGGTGATATTTTACCCCAGTTCTTTCTTTTATGTCATTCTCAACATCCAATTTCTTCTTCTTCAGCCTTTCATTCAATCCTGTGCCTTTCAACCATTCTTCCTAATGTTTCCTGCTTGGGGAGGAACCTCACTGCCTACTCCATTACAATCAGCTACCATCAGCTACCTTTAATCCAGATTCCTTGTGTTAGATTTAGAGGTGCATTTCTGATTTATGCCGACTCCCCTCCCCCTCCATTGGCAGCCTCCCACACCATATCTCAAACTATTCCACGGATCTCCTCACCTTCAGGTTCAGCTTCTTAGGGGTGGGGGCTGAGGGCGCTGAAGCATGGAGAAGGGGGCAATAAGAAAGCCCTGTTCCATGAGCAGAACACCACTTGTGGTTCTCTAGATCCAGCTTCCTGCTTTTGTGTAAGGCTTTGCCTCCTGACACGGATCATTCACTTCTGCCATGGTTGTATGTTAACATTCTAGTGTTGACACATTCACTCTGAAGTAAGAATGCTTTTGAACATCTCATATCATGACTTCACAGTAGATCGGCCAATGGGCCAGTGTTTGAAAATGGCAGACAGAAGCAGAATTTTTAATGTATGAATCATTCTATTGTATGATGAATGGCTCCACTATTCATTATAACTCTGTTTTGTAGTCTGAGAGTTTGAAAACTTGCTACATTGCCCTTTGTCCACAGAGAACAAAGCTATCGGCTGCTGCTCTTCCATAGCCCCATACAACAAACAGTTGTTTGTAAACGCAGTACCAAATTTATCCTGTGTGCTTTTACTCTATTCTGCTTCCTTTTGCAGTTGTTATTTTTTTTTCTGATTTCAGTTACAGGTGCTGGAACAATTGGGGAAAGGGATTGTCTCTTTTGTTATAATTAATTGAAAAACTTTTGCTACTTCTGCGTTTTGGAAAGAATTGCATTGTAGAGTATTCTAATGTATCTGTTTTTTTAAAAAATGAACAACTGCCACAAAATTATTTCCAGCTAGGTCTACATCAAGTTCATGAATTGAAATGTGTGCAAGTATTTCAGCATTCAAACCCAACCAGCTTGACTGGGCATCTGAATCAATGGAGGGACCAGAACCACATCTGGTACACACTGGCATAGATGCTGTGAAGTTAATGGAACTAACAGTAGATTTGGCTCATAGCATTTTTTAGTTTCACTGACAGATTAATCTAAATCTTAGCATTGAGCTTTAAGTGTGCATGTTCACAGGAACGTTGCAATATTTACATAAAGCTAATTGTCTGAACAAGTATTCTTGCCAATGAATAATTATTCCAGCAAGTAAATAATTGTTTGCTGCCTTACTTAGGGACAGAACACAAAAATGTCTCAAATATTACTATGACCTTTCCATTTCATGAAATATTTCCTGAGGCTTAGACAAGAATTAAGTAATCATGTGGTTGTAAATGTAATCATTTCTGTGCTCTACTACCCACTGATAGTATGTAATAACTTCCTCTACTACCACACCGAGTAACATTTAATATCCACGCTTACTTTGCTGGCTTCCTTGCCTCTGATTTTGGCTTATGTTGAATGGTAAACATTTGCTTTTCTGGGTAGATGCTGTCAGATTTTGAGTTGGAAAATTCACCAATAATCCTCTGAAATGTCAACTGCCTGTATTGCATTGTATTTTCCATCCACAGATATAAGTCCAGCCCTTCTTGTTTCTTGATTAGTACTTTTATTCAAATACTCCATCATAATCTTTGCCTTGGCCAAAAAGGACCAGTATCCAAATGTAGGTATTTACAGCCCAATCCTATGCATGTCTACTCAGAAGTAAGTCACATTATAGCCAGTGGGGCTTACTTCCAGGTACGTGCGCACAGGGTTTCAGCCTTTGTCCTGTATTTCATAAAACTATTTGTTGACAACGTCCTTGCAGAATCTCTCAAAGACTATTGAGTCTAGGGTCCTTAAAGGAATCAGGAAGCTTGTCTTACTTGCAATTTATGGTGCTCCTAGCACTTCTGGTTGACGCTCTTTCTCTATGGCTGTAGCCAGTGGGGACTGAGATGCCAGCACGACAGAGGGCTCCTGATGCTCCCCTAAGGCTTCAGAGTCTTGGTGAGGGGAGGGGGCTAGCCCTTCTCTCCTCCTCTTCCGTGACTAGCTTCCCTGGGTTTATCCAGCCTTCCTCCAGGAGGTTCCCTGGAGCCCTCTGTTCTCCACCTCTCATCACGGGCCTTTAAAGGGCTTTAAATTCCCTTGTAGCTTGTGCACAGGTGCCTTTCCCCCTTCTCCTCTTGAATGGCTCTAATTAAGCATCTCCATTACCAAGGCAATGGAGATCCCCATCAATGTGCTTTCTTGCAACTTGGGGTGTCCCTGCTGACTGCTGTCGCCCGTTGCTCTCCAGCGATCAGGTGCCCCGAACACCTGGTTCCTGGCTGGGGAGCCCTGACCCTTGAGGAACAAATGAATTTACATGTTGCCAGTTAGCTTGAGAAGGTTGTGACTGTCACTGATAGAAATCTGTATACTTTCAACAGCTTATTGTGAGAGCCAGGATGGTGTAGTGGTTCTGGAGTTGGACTTCTACCTGGAAGATCTAGGTCCAAATCCCCGCTTAGCCACGAATCTTACTGGGTGACCTTGGGCCAGGCACGATCTCTTAGCCTCACCCACCTCACAGGTTTGTTGTGAGGAGAAAGGAGGGGGAAGGAACTATGTACACCACCCTGAGATCCTTGGAGGAAGGGCAGTATAAAAATGTGAAAAATGAATACCGGTAAATAAAATGTTCCTACTGATAAATGTGTATGAAGCAGAAAGGGCCCTATCGAAGATTAAAATACTTTCCACTATAGCTGCTCAACAAAAGGTTATGATCCACTGATGCACACTTACACATAAGCTTTTTGCTGGTCTTGAGATGGTGAATTTCGCCCTTGAGTGTCAAAGCACTTTGCAACCACAAATAAATCAAGATTTGAAAACATCCTTTCCCCATCTTGGTAAAGTAACAGCTATGGAGGCCACTTCCCCCCCCCACACACACAAAAATGCAACCGCT
Source organism: Plestiodon gilberti rubricaudatus (assembly GCA_026170595.1). Taxonomy (NCBI): domain Eukaryota; kingdom Metazoa; phylum Chordata; class Lepidosauria; order Squamata; family Scincidae; genus Plestiodon; species Plestiodon gilberti. The sequence continues at coordinate 191,610,108 of JANXHW010000001.1, forward strand.
GCAAGGGGATTTGAGAACGACTCAAATCCCTAAACGTAGTCTAGTATTGTGCAGATACAGATCTCTGAGACTTGTCAGGTATGCTTATTCCCCACAATTTATCTGTCTTTGGGAATAAAATGTGCAGCTGCACATTTGGAAAGAACGGATTTAGACTGCACGTTATTTTGCATCACCAGCAAAGTACGGCCATGGGGGAATGTCAGCTTTTCTTCCACTTTAGCCATGGTTAATTATCTTATGCCTCTTTTGTTTCCAGATCAGGTTTGTAGGGAGGAAGTTAATTTAACTGAAAGCTGATGGCAGCGGTTCGGTTACTTAAATTCAATGCAAACTCCTACCTACAGTGCAAGAGAAGAATATGGCCCCTGAAGTATGGTGCCTGATGCCCAAATGTCAGGAATAATTAGATCACATTAAGGATTAATTGTGAGATAAATTGCACTTTCTACGCTAGCATTTTAAAAAGTGTGCCTACTCAGAGAAGCATTCTGTGCTCTTGTTACTTAAAAATGAAACTTTTTTTAGGGAAACAAGTACAAATGATTCATAGTTGGACTGAAATGCTGCTGTCTTTTTTTGTTTTGTAGCCCAAGGCAATTTTATTTTTCATGGTTCAACTACAAATTCCCAGTAGTACCAAGATTGGTTCAACCTGTGGCGCCTTAATAGTACTTTAGGGAAGGTGGGCTCTGCATGACGTTTTGCATCCCTAGAGGGAACCTTTTGTGCCTTTCTTGCTTTTCCCCAGAGTGTAAGTGAATATTAAAGTAGATGAGTTTTGGGGGCTTTCATCCATTTGACTTCTTTCCTTCTGTGCTTCCATTAAGTTTTATTTCTTTTAGCTTGTTTCCCTGGTGCAATGATGTAATATTCTCATTTACGAATGCCTGCAGAAGACAATGGATTTTGCGGGAAGGAGACAGACAAAACCAACACATTCCTCAACTCCTTTCTGGGTCTTTAGATAATGGTATGGTGCTTTTGCAGATCCAAAAGGAGGACAACATGGCAACAGCAGAACTAACTAGCTAGTACTGCATCAGCAAATGCTCCTGTTGCTAGGAAATCATGGTTAACCACTACTGAAACTTGTGACAGAAATTTATGATCCACAAGCAGCACCCCTGCATAGCCTCCAATGTGGAGAAGGCCACCACACCACAACAACTAGATATGGGGGTATCCTTTGCCCAGTCCTGCTCCTGCATGAGGCAAGTTGGGATGCCAGGTACCTAATAGGTGCATTTGGGCCACCTCAGGGTAGGCTGTGGGGAGCATTCCACGGCACACCTCGTCACCCAGCATTCTGGGTGGCAACACGGTCCCAATCCATCCACCTGATAAAGCAGTCTAAGAGTTGCCTTCGGGGCTAGATAGGATAGGATTTGCTCTTTACCTGAGTGGCCGAGGGGGGAGGGCTTTTTGCCTACCCTAGACTGTTTTTAAGGTTGGGGATTAGCAAGGTGGCAGGTATCGTGCAAGACAGGGTCTAGGATTAGGGATATGGGGTGCTAGGTTAACTGAGGTTAACAAGGGTCAGAGGCAGAGTAAGAACAGGCGGGGCTGGCCCATCCATGAGGCCAACTGAAGCAGTCTCCTCAGGCAGGTTGGTGGGGTAGCTCATCTGCCTACGTGCCTCCACTGCTCTCCCTTCTCCTTCTATTCCCTGGGTTTGAAAAGGAAGGGGGGCAGAGAGGAAGAGGAAACGCAGAGGGGAGGAAAGTGCTGAGGTAGAACACTGGAGAGCGGGAGTTGCAGGGGCTGAACAACATCAGGTAAAAGGGACAGCATTTGGCATGCTGCCTCAGGCACCAGGAGGTCTTGAGAACTGATAACAAGAGACCGTCTGGCTCAGTGATGCAGGCTTTACTTACCCGCCAGTGGCAATGGAGGACTTCTTTCTTCCTCCACTGCTCCTCATAGCTCTGAACAGAGCATGCCATGCTTGCAGGGTGCTGCATGAGATTCTTTGAGACTTTCTTCTCCTTTCCAAACAGGAAGAAAAAAAAATACGAAGGTGCTGATGGGATTGTAGGAAGTACCCTCACAAGGACTACAACTCCCATCAGCCCCTTTACCTTTCTTCCTTTTTGGTGGGAAGGGAAAAAAATCGAACTCTTGCTCAGAAGCCAAGTTTGGGAGTTAGTCCCTCCTTGGTGGGGTGGGGGAATATAGAACTTGCAAAATTCATTTCCGAGTCTGAACCTAGGGATCTTCAGTGATACTTCTATAAATAGTTGTGTTTTCCTCTAAAATATAACATAAGTGGGGACACTTTCCCAGTTGCCAACCAGAGATTTCAGGTAACCTATTTGTTTGAACTTAATGTCCCAGGTGCAGTCCTGCCATATGTACCGTAAGCATTTCTATCCATGTTTTAGGTGCAGTTCCCTATTAAATATTGCCTGCGTCTGGTTATTTGACCATTTTAAATTGACATCATTAAAACATTTTGAAAGGACACAGGACAAAAAGTTATTTTCAGTGTCCGCTTTGACTTTGTTGGCGCAAGCAGATAATTACAGTATTTGCGGTAGATAGATTTACAAATGACAATAATATTTTGTGGCAAAATGTTCTGTTGAAAGGCTGCAGCTCGAGATAATGCCACTTCACCTTGGGCCTCAGTTATAGTGCAACCCGTTACAAATGCTCTTATTATAATAATGACACATTTGGCCTTTAGACACTGCACTGTAAAGAATGCAGTCTATTTAAATAATAGTTGGATGTTATTCTTTATTCAGTACTTGGGGATGTGTTAAAGTGTAATGACTGTTTTTCCTCTCAAAATTACTGATGAGAACCATTGTCATTCACAAGCAGATGGCTTTCCCAAAGAATTGTGAAATTGCTCTTTTTAAAAGTGCTGCTGCAATTTAAATAAGGATTTAGATGTTTTATTAGGTCTTCAGTACAAAATAGTATTAGCCAGTGAAAAGGTGTTTGACTGCGGACAGAGAAATAATGCAGGACAAAAGAACTTACAATGCATTATGTATAACTGTAGAAAGCATTGCATGCTTTCTGCCTAGCAGTAGAGATTCAAATGAAATGCAATTTAGCATTTTCTGTAATGCACCTGAAGATATGTGAAAAGAAAAAGTAGATGTGACTTCTTGAACATTCCTTTTTCAGCTGTGGCACTTATACATATGTGGTCCCTGCAAAATTATTGTTCCATGATTGCAAGGGAAATGTACACAGTGCGAAATGCAAGAATAAAAAATTGTAAACAAATTTGCTCGTAGACTAGCAGCACAATCCTACTATCTGTCAGCGCCGGTGCTGTGACCTCAGCACTGGCGGCAACTCGCAAAAGCGCTGTAAAGTGCTTTGCGATGACCTGAGAGTAAGGTGCACCAGCTGGATGTTCTGCACAATCCTGCTGGAGCCACATCACAACAGAGCAACTGGCAGTGCTGGTAAGCTACCGCTGGGCAGCGGAGTAGCGAGGGAGGGAGGAACAGGGACAGGGCAGGGTTATAACGGGGTGGGGGAGGACGGGGAGGGGGTGTATCAGACCCGGGAGGGGGTGGGATCGGCAGCGCTTGCGCATGCTGAATCCTATTCCCCCTCCTGGATGGGGCTTCTTGGTTCTTTGCCAGGTACTTAACTTGCGCAGATCCAAGTAGCCCTGTTGTGCAGGCTAGGGCTTCTTTACCCAGGGTAAGGGGATGAATGACCCCTTACCTCAAGGAGACCTCCAGCCTGTTGCTTCCCGGAACAGAATGCACTGTGGGTCACATGGCCCTGCTGGATCGTAGCCGGTTAGGATTGGGTTGAATATATTCTGTGTATGTATATTTATGAGGCCCAGATATGGGTGATCAGGTTTTTAGAAGATTTAAAAATCTTTGATGTGACATCGTCATTTATATAATATATACCAGCAGCAGATCATACATTATATATACAGGGGCCCCTCTTTTAACAACGGTTCACCTAACAGCCGCCCGGATATACAGCGGGCGGTCTCATATGCAACCCGTCGTTGGTCACTTTCCCTACCTTTGGAATATTGGAAGTTTGAGACTTCCACTCAAGGAAGGCACTTCTGTTTTTTGTAAGCAACTTCTGGTTTCCTTCAGAAAACTGGAAGTCCCTTACGGAGGCCTCTGCAGGCCATTCTGAGGCCCTCAGATGCTCCCAGAGGACAGGAAAGGCTTTCGGAGAGGCACACAACCTGGAACAGGCCTCCAGAGAGAGTTCAAACTTCCCATATTCCAAAGATAGGGATAGTGTCGCTTAACGACAGGGTTCAGGGAACGCATCCCCATCATTAAGTGGATATCTGTAACTGTTGATGTGCACATTTAATATCTCTGGTACCTAACCATTTATATTGCATCTGTAGTCACCTGAGGTCACAGGTTCTTAAGGTCACAGAAGTGCATTTAAAAAAATAAAAATAAAACATAATGTAAGTTAGCATGCCATCATATTGATATTACTATGAACTGAAAGTGGGCAGCCCAATCCTATTTAAAGATCGGCCGTCCACCCGATCCAGTACTCCGCTGCGGGCTGACTGCAGCAGACAGTCCGCAGCAGAAAGTCTACTCGAGGAAGGGGACGCTCGTCCCCTTCCATGAGTGTAATAGCGGCTGGGGCCAGTAGGTCTCCTTGGATTTCCACCAGCTATTTTGCTGGCGGAAGATGGAGGAGGCCGTGTAACGGCCCAGCCGCCCTCTAGAATCCGGTGGAGACCGGGATATGGCGGACGCCATGTCCCCGCCCCCGCCCAGGACGGCTGGGCCTATGGCCACCCTCCCGGCTCTGCCGTCCCTCCCCCCGTCTGCCGACCACCCAAGCCATCCGCTGGATCCACACTTACCTGGCTCCAGCAGCCGCCCGAGTCCTCGGCTGGCGGAGCAGGGCAGGCTGGCCTTGCGTCAGACTGCCCTGCTCTAAAGTAGTCGGCAAACGTGCTTTACGGCACGTTTGGGACTACTCTGGGCTATTCCGGGCGGCGGATCGCTAGGTACACCACCCGGAAGATAAGTTGGATTGAGCTGTTAGAGTAATGTATTTAATTAGCATTAATATACAAAGCACATACATTTTACTTATAATTGTCCGCACTTCCCCTCACCCAACAACTGCTCAAATATTTATTATACAGAGCATGATTTTTCTATTCTTAGACGTACTCCAGAACTAAAGTACCTATTTTACATTTTCACTTTTTAGATATATTACATTAATGAGCTGGTTAGAATTCCTCCATTAGATTTCCCCCTTCTCGTTTTATATGGAAATTGTACTATAAAAATTCTAAGAATACTAATTTTATGTGCATGAAAATGATGAGATGTAAAGCAAATAACAAGAAGGTCTGTGGTGGCAATGAATATGAAATGGATTAGTACGTAGACAAGTTTGTTTTACATTGTGTATAAAACCATCAAGCTTGCAATTAAATAGGATCAATTACAATATTTGTAAGGAGGCAATGTTTCAGCTGTTTGAAATATTTCCTCTTGTTTTGGAATTTATTGTATACTTCAATAACTTTCTTACAAGTTTTAATTTGTTATATTCAGGTATATTTATATACCTTTATATTCAAAATTTATATTTGAAATATCACATAAAAGGAGAAAGGATATACTTTTATTCAATGAAAAATACATGATATAATATTATATTATACATGAAATAATATATCATGTATAATATATGATATAATATATATATATATATATATATATATATATATATATATATATATATATATATATATATATATACACACACAATATATATATTCGATGAATATATCAAAATATACATGATATAATATATATACAATATATTCAATGAAAAATACATGAAAATTTATGGTTTTCTTCTAATACATGTATTTGTTTTCTTCTACTTGCCTTAGGGCGCAATCCTATCCGGCCGCTAGCCTGGCATGGGACCTCTGTGCCGGACCAGGACTGTTGCAAACGCTGCCATAAAGCAGTTGTGCCAGCCCTTTCCCAAAATGGCAAATTAGAGACTGTTAATTCTCCAACACAGGGGGATCCAGTGAAGGATTTTTCAGTAGAGGGCAAACTACTGCCGATTCCAAGTAGACTGGCAAAACATCCTTGTTCAGAGAAGCATTAATCACACTCCCTGCCCCATCAGCCAGTTCTCCTCTGGAGAATTTGTAAGAACCAGCATTTCAACATGGAGGGCTACACATTCAGTTGCTACAAATGCAGCATCCTGTTAAGGCTCTACAAATCATAATAGTGTTATGTACAACCCACCATGCGGAGGCACCAGTTCTTCCAAGTAATGCCTCCATGTATATAGTATCTAGCCATGAGGCCTTGCACATTCTCAAGCAGGTGATGACCAGAAATAAGCACTTTGTTCTCACCTAGGAACTTGGTAGCTGCAAATGACTGAAAATATGCAAATCTTGATCATATTTTCAAGATATGGGAGAGCCCAATTTGCATGTGGGCCGCCCTTTCAGCAGTGCTGCTTCTGCTGAGCAGTGTTCCCTGTAATTTTTTCTTCTACCATGCAGAACAGTTAACAATCTGAGCAGTGCATAACCTCTATCATCTTAAAACGAGCAGTAACCAGTCTGACTGGAATGACCACATCCTCCGATCCTCCCTCAACCAGCAACTACTCTCTAATGCTGCCTCCCTCAGTCACCACACCCTGGCTCTGACTTACTTAGAAGCATCACTTCTATCAGTAATCTGCACTCACGTCTGGCTACCGAGCATCACTTCTATCAGCGATCTGCACACCTTACGTTGCTCCAGCTGACATCAGAGAGATTAGACAACAAAGGAAAGAGATAAATTGGCAGCAACTTCTTTCTTCTTTCAGCTCCTATTACAACTGCATGCTGCCCAGGCATCACTTCACAGCAAATTAGCAGGTTCCTGGTTAAGGAGCTTCCTAAGAAGCTTCTTTAGGGCCTTATCAGGTCAATGTTCCTTATGTTTGACACGCCTGGTCTAGAGTTTTTACAGATGAAAACAATTAGGATTGTATCCTTCCATAGTGGCAGAATGAAGTTAAACATAAGAACATAGGAAGAGCCCTGCTGGACAAGGCCAAGACACCCTCTAGTCCAGTTCCTGTATCTCACAGTGGCCCACCAGATGCCTCAGGGAGCACTCAAGGCAACAAGATACTGGTATCCTGTTGCTACTCCCTTGCATCTGGCATTCAGAGATAGGCTACCTCTAAAAACCGGAGATTTCATAGAATCATCATGGCTTGCAACCTGTGATGGTCTTTTCCTCCATAAATGTGTCCAATCCTCTTTGAATGGCATCTAGGCCAGGTGCCATCACCACATCCTGTGGCAAGGAGTTTCACAGAGTAATTACTTGCTGGGTAATGAAATATGTTCTTTTCATGTACATGTACATCATCATTTACAAAAGTGCAGTCAGAGAGTAACTGCATACATGCACCATTCAATAATTTTTCACACTACCAGCAACATTTCAAGGAATAAATCACCCAGGAACTGGAAACCATAGCTCAAACATGCTCACAGATGATCACCAGTAGACTAATATGCGACTTCATTCACATCTAGATATTGCTAACAGCCGGCTAACAGCCGACAGCCGCCCCACGTTCGTAGCAACCCGGTTGCTAGGGGCTTGGGCGCCGGCACTCTGTTCGCACCCGTCACGGGATGGTCGCAGGACAGTCGCCGGAGGGTCGCGAAGACTGTGCCAACCGCCACAGGGCAACCTGTGCCTCAGCCACCTGCTGCTGGGGAGAGTCCCCACCCCCCCACCTGCAGCAGGCGTTGCCAACCCCATGCCATGGGGGGGTTGCACATGGGTGTCATATGGGGGAGCCGTGAACCTAATGGTGGCCGCCATGGCACATGCGCGACGGGTGAACCCCAGTTGTCGAATGGGTGTGACACGGGTGCGGCTGCCGCAAGCGGTTCCGCTACGGGCGCCATAACGGCTTTCAGTGTGGCAACCTGGGGCGCCCCCGACTCCCCCCCCTCCGTGGCTTGGCAGTCTAGCTGCCCTCCTGCTGCGTTCCCCATGGGAAGGTATTGGCAGTCCAGAGCCAAAAAGGGGAGGGGAAACAAGTACGGGAGCCAGAGGGCGGAGAAGCAGCAGCAGCAATAGCTGCTGAGGAACGTTGCAGGGCTGGCTCCTTGGCATCTGGCAGCATTGAGGCAGGCAAACATGGGGCTCCCTCCGTGCAGCCCCTGGGGTACTCCCAGGAAGGTAGGTGGTGGAGGACATTCCTGGGAAGACAAAAAACAAAGGGGGGGGGTAAAGTTGGCTTGTTGCCTGGTTGCGATAGACAGCCTTTGAGAACAAACCAGTGTGTGGGTGGCCGGGCAAAAGCCTGCAGGGAGAGATGAAAACACAGCTGTTAAGAGTTACACTCATGGCCTGGTTTGAGGTGCTTACCTGGACGTAAGGGGAGCATAATCCTGTACGGAACAATGGTCAGCGAGAGAGAACACAACACAACTCTTGAACATTTCACACATGGCAATACACAAACACTCACCTGGCAGTAGACCCTGTGGAGGCAAGGGGGAAAGACAGCTGTTGTCTACAGGCAAGTAACATTGGCGCAAACATGGAGGTTTCTGCTAACATGGCAGACAGGCAGATATCAGAGAACACATTGGCTACAGGCAGATATCAGATAACATTTCAGCACAGACCCCCCTGCTCTTACCTGCTGGTGTTGTGGCCATAGCCAGGGGTTTCCTGTGTGTGTGTGTGTGTGTGTGTGTGTGTGTGTGTGTGTGTGTGTGTGTGTGTGTGTGTGTGTGTGTGTGTGTGTGTGTGTGTAAGAAGCTGGAAGAGAGACATTGGTTAGCAAGAGCTTGCATGGAGACAGCTGCCCAGGCACAGCTGTTAACAGTGTGACCGCAGCCAGAGAAGCTCTCTCTTCCCTTGAGGGGAGCAGAGAAGAGAAGTCCAGAGAAAACAGAGAAGAGAGAAGTGAGGTGTTTGCAAATTTTGGAGCCAAGAGCTCCCCTGCACCAAAGTCCCACTTTGTGGCTGTGGGAGACAGAGCCCCACACCACGTGCTCTGAGAGAGAGGGAGAATGGAGGTCTGGGGCTGGGCTTTTGTGGGAAAGAGGCTGGGTGCGGCTTGGTGCTGATTGGGTGCCTATCTTCGGCCGTATCCAGACATTGCTGCTGCTATTCCGGCCTACCTCTGGCCCATCTTGGGAGGTGGGGTGTTGGGAGAGGGCTGGAGTGGGTAAGGTAAAATGGCGCCTATGCGTCTCCTCAAATTTAGGCCACCTTTTTGGTCGACCTAAATTTTAGGTCTGTTTCGGAGCTCGAGGGGGCGTGTCGGAGCTCGCCAGTGTCTGGATACGGACCTAAAATCAGGAACGCCCCCATTACGCCCCTGACACGCCCACTCTTAGGCCAAACTTAGGACAGAATATCTCCTGGTGCCCGTTGTGCACATGCGCGACACATTAGGTCCATCCGTCCTAAACCTGTCCTACGTCCGTCACAAACTCGGCGTAAATTTGACCTAAACAGCGCTATTCCGTCCTAAATTCGGCCTAGGGCGATTTAGGCCGGAATAGTGCCGTTTAGGCCGGAATAAGCCTTGGGTTAGATTGGGCTGTAAGTCTGCAGAAGCCCTGTGGAGGTTTGAAAACGCTTGACCTTGGTTTGCCTTTTTAAAGGTAAAATGGTGATTTTGGGGCGTTCTTTTTTCATTAAAGGCTTTTCAGCGGACCTTCACTGATCTGAGACCCGCAGTAAATCAAATCCGCGGATCCCGAACCTACTAATAAAAAGGGTCCACTGTAGTTGAAGCAGTTTAGTCTGCAGTCTTGTGCAGAGGAGTGTACAGTTACATTTATCTGAAATAAGTTGAGACATACACAGTATGTATGTACCATGCAGTATTGAAGCAGAGTATGAGAAGAATATGAGCAGAGGAAGAGGCAAAAGAAAAATATCAAATAAGATACAGTATTAAAAAAAATGAAAACTCAAAAGCCAACATATCAACCAGTATTTATTTAGGTACAATGAGAGTTGGAGCAATGGGTTTGAAACTGGCATCTGAAAATAAGTGCAAATTAATGTGTATGAAGGAAAAGGAGAGAAATTCTCATTATTCAGCCCTGGCAGAAATGGAAATAATAGATTCAAATTAAAACTATTTTTGGCAGCTATTTTTTATATTTTTGGCTGCTTTCCTTTGTTTTATTAGCAGTTAGATAAACTGGGGACTACAGCCAATTTGCAAAGCAATAACTGAAGTTGCTTCAGAGCTGGATATGTACCCACAGGAAAGAAATATCTCCATAATAGTTAAAATAAGCTTCAAGAAGCTAGAAACATGCTGCGAGTGCTGGAAGTTTTAACTTATTCTGGAGTAGTACCCCACCTATCAGTTCACCTTGGATAGGTGTTAGATACAGCACTGAAAGCAATGCGCCTTTCACCGCACTGAGGAAGGTGTTAATTAGACAATATCGTCACACGAAAGAGTATCTCAATTATAATTAACGTTATTCAGATGGAAGTTTCTATAGTGAGTGCTAGAAGAATGGGTGTACAAAAGAAGTCATGAGATGAGGAGAGTCAATGCAGTTAGAATTCATTCATCAGGAGATTCTCCTAAGAGATGAGATAGAGAAATCAGAGTGATAGACAGAGAGCCGTGTGGAAAAGACGGCTTCATTCTTGCGGAAATTGAAGACATTTCCTAATTTTTGACTCCTTTTATACATACAAATAACAATCTCCTGCCAGTCCATAGTATGCAACGCTGCCAATGGAGTGTGCATTGCATGCTGTGGTAGGGGGGTGACACGACAGCCTGGGAGAGGTAAGTAAAAAAATATTTTATACTTAACTCTCCGTAGGCCACCAGGCTGTCCATGTGTCGTCTTGGACCCCTGCCAGCTACTTTGCTGGCACTGCTGCTGCCAAGATCCACCCCCTCCCATTCCCAAACCACTCGCCCTGTTCCTCCCCTGAACCGTCATGACCCGCCCCCACTGCCAACTTACCTGCTCCAGTTTGGTGGGTGAAGACATGCGGAGCCTCTTACTATTTGTGCCAGAACCTCTGGAGCACCTGATGGAGGTGCACCTTTTGCGCCATTGTAACTGGACTTACAGCAGTGGATTGCAAGATCCGCTGCCATAGGTCCAGAATAGAATTGGGCCCTAAGTAAAGGATATAGCATAGAGAGCTGATCAAACTTTTTATAAGCATTGGCTGTGATCTAAAGGCTATGCACAGCGTTCCATACATGCATTGGAGGTTTTCATTTGATGCCACTAATCAATGTTTTTCCTAACATGAACTACAAAATCACCAATTTGGGGGCTGGGGATAAGAATCTGTGGTGTTATGCCGATGCATCCTTCCCACAGAACCGGTGACCAAATCCCAGACAAATCCCAGGCATACCTGGCTCCAGCTGGACTTGGCAGCACTAATATTTCTTGTGACTGGAATAGCAAATACTCTTGATCAGATGTTACAAGGCAGATTGGGAGTGATTATGTCCAATAGCAAACAGAATTGTTGAAAAATGAACAACTGCTGGCCCACACTATGGAATCAGATCAGGTGTGCCTGGGATTTTGCTGGAACTGGTCTCTCTGTGCTGGTGACATTTTGTCTTTTCTATCTTTCCAAAAATTGCAGTCATCCCAAGACTTTCATTGATTCAAATAACATGCAAACAGTATGTCTGAGATTTTTGTAAGTGAAGTTCATGTGGCAGATGCAAAAGAAAATTGATTGGTTGATACTAATATATTCAGGGCACATGATGTCTGGCCACAGTTTTTCCCCCGAGCAATCAGAGGCAAATGAGATTAATCAAGTGAAGCAGATACTATCAATGTGGGCAGAATATGAACCCTTAAGAATTGTGAAAGAATTTGTGAGTTATTTTCCCAATCTGAAACAAGGGCCCAATGTGTTTTGGGTTTTTGTTTTGTTTTTACTGAAATGCAAATGTTTAAACTTCTTAAAGCATGTAGGTAAGAGCCATGCCATATCTGAAAAGTTTCAACTCTAAAGTTATGATAATCCAGGTATCTATCCACTTTTGAATTGTTGCATTATTATGACGTGATTTCCACTAACAGCGCAATCCTATCCAACTTACACCACCGGTGTAACCAGCGGTGTAGCGAGAACAGGAGGCCCCAGAAGGGAAAGGGGATTCAAATCCCCTCCAAAGGGGGATTCAAAGGGGATTTAAATCTCCCCTCCCCTCTAAAGCCTCCCACCCTGCCCTCCCCCGCTGGTTACACTGGTGGTGTAAGTTGGATAGGATTGCATTGTAACTCATAATAAAACACAATTATGCTGCATGTTTGTTAGACAGTACAAATACTGTCTAGCCCTCAAGATGTCAGGTAAAGAATTTTATTAATGAGGTGGTTACAGAATGTATAAGAGAAAAGAAGCAAATTAATACAGCTACTAATTCAGCTAACTCTCAGCTCTTAAGTGCAATCAAAGCCATCTTGCAAATAGTTGACAGAATCGTTATTTTCTGAATGTTGCATAATTACTTTTTTATGTTGATCAGTAAAACACATCACACAGGAAACATGAGAAGACATAGTGATAATGGTTATTATAGCTATTTGTAGGTTATTTAGGCAAGACTTTGAGTGTTTTTGTTTATTCACGAGAGAAGGAAGGAGGGAAAGAGAGAACGACATCCACCAGACCTGGTCTTCTCACTCCCCATCCTATTTAACTTCTTTGTATCTACTATTAGGCCAGTTAACTCAGGGTGGCATACATAGTTGTGGTTACCTTAATTCACACTAATGCTGTGAAGTAAGTTAGGCTAATTTACTGGCCGAGCTTCATGGCCGCGTCTGAATTTAAAACGGCAGAAGATATTACAGAAACACCCAAAGTTTCTAGAAGAGCACTTAAGCATGTGTGTAGCACTGTCCCTAATTTCCCACTGCATAGGGAAGCGGGAAACACTTAACAATATTTTACCATTTTCATCCTGTTTGCAAACTCTTTCTTTCCCTCAAGCAGCTGTCATCCACATTCTTGCACCCTTCATGATCAATTGATCTATGTTTTATATAATAAGTGCAGAATGTTCTTGATTGACACAGGGGCCACCCAGTCACCACTCTGTAAATTAGCTACTTCTCAAACAGAAAAAGGAGGGTTCCTGAGCCTAATCCTAGAGAAATATGTGTACTGTATGTGTTTCATGGTTTAGATCAGTGGTTCTTAACCTTGTTGGAGGTACTGAACCCCACCAGTTTCATATGCGCATTCACTGAACCCTTCTTAATTTGAAAAATAAAATATGATTTTTTCAAATTCAAAACATGTCATAGGTATATATTTTAGGTATATATACATAGGTATATTTTTATAGGTGCACAAAATGAACAAAACCATTAAAGAACAAAACCATTAAGAACAAATATAAAACATGATTTTCACACAAAAACAAAAACATAATAATGAATATTTACTCACTGCAAATCAGTGTGACTTCTGCTGTTGCCTTTCAGAGACCAGTTCAGAAATGCGCGGCTTTACCTTGGCAAGTGCCACCAGCTCTCCGTTAACACGTGTGAGAGAGACCAACATAAAATGTGTGGAATATCTCTAGCTCTTACAACTCAAAACCCCTTTTTGTTCTTGCTACAATACAAGTGAACCCATGGGCAGACTTTTCACTACACACCTTGATTCAAATGAGGCGTGGCTAGAGCGCGGCGGGAAGGGCGGACCACCTGGGGGCGACGCGCCCAATGGGTGACGCGCGGTCGCGTCCGTGCACCCGCGCGTCGCGCGCAGGCGGGCCGCCCTTCCCGTCGCACTCCAGCGATGCCTCGGAGGAGGCCTCGGAGCGTCCGCCCTCGGCGGAGCTCCAAGGCCTTCTGAGAGAAGCCCCATGCGCGACGTCATATTTATAAGCTTTAGCGCATGCGCAGAATGTTTGAGGGCAAATTTGCCCTCAGAAACGTACTGCGCACGTGCTAAAGCTTATAAATAAGACGTTGCGCATCGGGCCTCCCTCAGAAGGCCTTGGAGCTCCGCCGAGGGCGGACGCTCCGAGGCCTCCTCCTGCCCAAGACAGCTGGCTGGAGAGGATGTCTCCGGAGCCGGCGGCAGCGGAGGCTCTGCTGCTGCCGGCTCCGGAGACATCCTCGTCGGGCGACATGGGGGTCAGTAGGGCGGCGCGTGCGCGCCCTCGGGAGTCAGTCTCGCGGGTTCGGCGGAGGACTACTCCGCCGAACCCTCGAGACTGACTCACCGAACCCCTGGGGTTCGATCGAACCCAGGTTAAGAACCAGTGGTTTAGATGCATGCACTTTCACAGACTACTCCAGGGGTGGCCAACTTTCCACCATTAGGGCCTCTGTGTTCTTAAGAGCTGTGTAGAAGACAGACTCTTGGCAGCTGCAAGTGCTGATGGTGACGCTAAAGCAGCTGCACCTGCTGAAATGCCCTCTCATCTATACAACCATTAAAGGGCCAGGAGCATTCAGGTTGAAAGGTTGGCCACCCCTGGCGTACTCACTGCTAATTTTATATTTGTCTAAAATAGCCAGAATTCCAATCTGAAGTTTTATTCTGCTTCCATTTTGGATTGCTAATATGAATTTAGTATATGTGAAATGACTTGCAATCATTTTAGTACAGTATACTTTCTGTGTGGCAATTTGTGATAGTTGTAAGCCACCTTGAGTGTTACGAATAAGGTAGGGTGTAATTTTGTTAAATGAGTAATAATAAATTATTCATTTGCTCATATGAGAATCCACCTGATGTTCATTTTTATTGGTCATTGTAGTGAGGAATTTATTAAAAGAGGAAAAGACGAAAGAAGCCAGAATGACTTGCACATAAATAGACCCATAAAGGCATGTTTTCACTATCCTCAAATGTGTATATTGATTTCTTTAGTACTCTGAATTCACAAAGACCGATTTACAAGGCTTTTGAGATTTATTTTAACAACTGCACAATAGAAAGTTATACATTAAGGAGAGAATATGAGAAAAATCCTCTTTTTTTCAACACCACCCCCTGCAAATAAAAGTAATATTTGATGGATTAAATTTTGGTGGGAAGGTTTGAAATTTTCTCTTTTATCAGATCAAAGATTCTGGATGTCTGCTTACCATATAGTGTGTTATAATAGACAGTGCGGTGATGTTGAGTGTATTGAATGTTTTTCTAGGGCACTTTTACATTTGTCTATAATTTCTTGTAGGTCATGAGGACAGAGGAATTTGTCCTGATTGTAATGAATGGCTGCAGTGAGTTGCTAATATGTGTGTTTCTCAAAAAGTGGGATGTATAAAAACACACAGAATAAACAGAAGTCACAATTTAGCTACTTGCTCTTCGGGTGTTGCGGAATGCTTTACGGCACTTTGGCGACACCCTAGGCCAGCGCAGCAGTTACTGCGCTGGTGTTAGACACAATTAGGATTATGCCGTAACTCTACTCCACTGGCAGCCCAATCTTGTGTAAGATATGGTGTCCGGCCTAAAGGGCCGGACGCCATATCCTATCGAGTTCCCTGGCTGCCCCGGGGCAGCCTGGGAACAACTCAAGAGAAGGGGACAAAGTGGCGGGAGGCCCACTGGGCCTCCTCGAATGTACGCGAGCTCCGGAGCTCGTGTACATTCACAGTGGCCATGTAAGGCCGGGCCGGGCCTGGAAAGGGCCTAGGATATGGCGGATCTCGCCGCTGATATCCCTGTCCTCTCCAGGCCTGGGGCCATCGAATAGCTGCCCTCCCTGCCTGCCCGGTCCACCCTGTCCCTGCCCCTGCCCTGACTGGTGTGGGCCTTACCTGCACCGGTGGGCTCAGGGCCAGGGAAGAGCTGGAGGAAGGGTCACTTACTCACCGGGTGTCGCAGAAGTGCTTTACGGCACATGCTCCCCCGGGGCTTTGTTACACAGGATTGTCCGGTCAGTTGTACAACTTCTGTTTAAAAGCTCCATTATCCTATAGAGAAGGATAATGAGAAGGAGCATTATCTCCTATAGAGAGGCATTTTATTTTGTATTACAGAAGATTTTGAGAAATGGTAAAAAGTACAATTTTTTTACATTGTAAATTTCAAAAAGCCTTATCTAGAATATTTGAGTGAGGTTAAGCAAGTTCTTGTTTACACATGAATATATGCAAAAAATTTCCCTGACTAATATACCCTGACACATTTTAAAGACATGCTGTAATGTTTTAATTGCTTCATAGTGCACAGGCGAATAAGTTTAATAAATAATACATCAGAATAAATACAAGACTCTGGAATTCACATTCTGTTCTGAATCATGCAAGAATAAATTCTTTTAACTGGTCTATTATTTATTATTTAGAGGCAAATTCCATTGGAGAAATTCTGATTCTTTGGAGGAATTCTGATAAAACTTCATCAAAAATAGTCTTCTTTCTCCCAGGGAAGTTAGTCCTAAAATGTTTTTTTTTCTTCATACTGTAGCCAACTTAAAGTGCTTTTTTATCTAGTCTGTTTTTCAATCTTTACACAAAGCATCCTATTAGCACATCAATCATTTGCAACCTAAATTCCCTGAAGGTACCTTACACCTTCATGTGTGTGTTCTTTATTCATAGCACACAGATCCCAATTCAAAGTGCTGAAAGAAAACAAAGACTAAAACAATCCACAAAAAATAAAAATAAAAGGACACTTGAGGCAACACTACTGTGTTGAGCTGGTGAAGAATGGCAAGTTTCTTTTTCTGTCCACAAGGTTTAATCATGTATGCATTGTCACTAGCTTGGTAGGAACCACAGAAGTCAGGCACATAAAATGTGGTTTAGCAGCAACATGGAGCACCAATGATCCATGATCAGTCCATGATCCGTCTCCATTCTTTCTCTAAAGGTGAAGAAATTCAGCAGGCTCATTATTGGTATTTTGGAGGCATGAATGCTTAATACCACCTGGCCATATCCAATTCCAGTTTTAGCTGATGGTCTTCTTTTAAGTCAAAACCAGTCT
This sequence comes from Plestiodon gilberti rubricaudatus, assembly GCA_026170595.1. NCBI lineage: Eukaryota > Metazoa > Chordata > Lepidosauria > Squamata > Scincidae > Plestiodon > Plestiodon gilberti. The sequence continues at coordinate 191,627,105 of JANXHW010000001.1, forward strand.
AGCATGCTGTGACCTGATACCTGACATGGGTTGCTACTCCAGACAACAAGAACAACATCTCAATGTGCACCAGTCAGTAAATCCATTTTCTCCACCATATACTTGTACCTTCAACCTCCCCAACCCTCAAAATGGCATTCCCCAAAGTAATAGAAACTGACAAGACACAAGCATATAACCTTGGCATTTGTTAGTCTACCTGATGCAGAGCTATGGCATGCTGGCAACTACTCTGCCCTACTTTGCAGCAAACCCTACTGTGACATACGCAGCACCATGTGGGAGGGGATTGTCAGCAAAAGCTGTCACGTTACATCAACATGATGTCAAACATGGTGCTTCACTACAGAAAATTTTAAAACAGCCCAGCTTTCCTAGAGGACTCAGAGTGAGGCACCAGGGCAGGTGTCGCTTTCTTAGCAAGGGGTCAATTTTGAATCACAGCTCCCAAACCATACGTGACATTTTCAAGAATGGGGTATCAACCCAGTTCCTGCATACTGAGTTAACAACTTAAAAACAACAACAACACCAAACCCAGACAAACCAGATACAAAGTCAGTTAATAAGATTCATCTACTTGCATTTAAAATTATACCCACATTTACAGTGAAGCGTATAAAGGTTGAGCTCATTACATAACAAAACAAGGTAGGAGGTAGGATAATGGCCCATCACATTCACATGTAATAGTATAGAATCTTGAGGATCTGTGGTTTATTTATGGTTCTACAGATGAATCTAGGCTCTCAAGTTATTAGGCAGAGGTAAAGCCATAACAAAATTGCCCATGAAATAGGCTAGATATTTTCACAAGATTTTGAAGAATTCTCCATTTCAGGAACAGTAGCCTTTAAGGATAAGAGGTTTTTCCCCATTATATTTCTTTACTGTTTGCTGTGCTCTATATTCCTCCTCTTGAATTCTGGTGTAACTAAAGGTTTTCTGGTATTATTTGTGGAACTGGAGAATGCACAATTTGCTATGGCTTTCAGTTCCTTTCCATAATTTGCCACTGTTATCAATATGTGCATTGATAAAACAGCACAACCCCCCCCCAAAAAAAGACGGTATCTCAATCTGATTGTGCATATGGTTATATCATGGTTGCTTCAATCAAGATCCTTTTTGTGAAGCCTTTCACTGATGCCTAGGTATATCAGTATGAGTTGCCTCATACTGAGTTGGGCCATTTAGCTCAGTATTGTGTTCTCTGACTGGCATTGTGACTGTATTGTGTTCTCTGTCCATTTAGCTCGGTATTGTGTTCTCTGACTGGCATCAGTCAAATATAAAAGTCTTTCTGAGCCCTGCTCCATGAGGTCTTTTAACTGGATGTGTTGGGAATGGAACCAAATGGAATTGGTAAAACCGATCTACAATGGCACTAAAAATCAAAAAATTGGCACTAAAAATCAAAACAAAGGACAAGGGTCGACACTTTCATCGACCTGTCCACCAGCACCCCAAGATCTCTCTCTTGATCCGTCACAGACAACTCAGAACCCATTAGCGTATATGTGAAATTTTGGTTTCTTGCCCCAATGTGCATCACTTTACACTTACTTACATTGAAGCGCATCTGCCATTTTGCTGCCCATTCTCCCAGTTTGGAGAGATCCTTCTGGAGCTCTTCACAATCCCTGCTGGTCTTCACCACCCAGAAATGTTTAGTGTCATCTGCAAACTTGGCCACCTCACTGCCTATCCTCAACTCCAGGTCATTTATGAATAAGTTGAAAAGCACCGGTCCCAAGACCGATCCTTGGGGCACACCGCTTTTCACCTCTCGCCATTGTGAAAATTGCCCATTGACTCCCACTCACTGTTTCCTGGTCTTCAACCAGTTCCTAATCCACAAGAGGACCTGCCGGCAAAGATAATCCACTAGGGAAGCTACGGCACTTTCTATCCCAAAATCAGACCTGAAGCCAGACTAGAAAGGATCAGTCTCATCCAGAACCACCTGGAGCTGAGACACATCTGGTCACAGCAGGCCACCAAAGGTTCCGGCTACTCCCAGGAGTTCACAGTATGAGATTATTTGAAAAGACCTGATGAACTACTGCCTCAGATATATAATGTCATCAAATAATCTGGGTATACCACACCCAGTATATAATAATCTACAGGCCAGCGGGTGGCGCAGCGGGTTAAACCACTGAACCATAAGCTGTCGATCGAAAGGTTGGCAGTTTGATTCCCGCGACGGGGTGAGTGCTTGTTGCTTGGCCAGCTCCTGCCAACCTAGCAGTTCCAAAGCATGTCAATGCGAGTAGATAAATAGGTACCGCTTGCGGGAAGGTAAACAGCGCTCCGTGTTTCACCTGCATACTACACGCTGCGGCAAGAAGAGTCAAGCCGGCCACATGACCACGGAGGTGTCTTCGGACAACGCTGGCTCTTTGGCTTTGAAATGGAGATGAGCACCACACCCTAGAGTCGGACACGACTGGACTTAATTGTCAGGGGATACCTTTACCTTTATATAATAATCTGGGTATATTTTCCTTGGTCTAGAAATTAGATGAGAAAGTAAACACCTAAGAATTAAGTTCTTGAAGTGAAACTGGATGACAGATATTTGGCTTGCATCCCTTTGCCTCACTATTTCATCATTCTAAAGGGCTTTTATTCAAATTGATAATTATATTATAATACCTTTTAGCTCTATAAGGGTTAATGGAGCAAAAAGCTGTGTTTTATGGAAATCTTTTTTTATAGCAGAATTGCTTTTCAAAAAATTCTTTCAAGTAGAATAGTTCTTGTTGACTTATTTTTCAGTTCATTGAATTTCTTTTTCACAGGAAATTGCACTATATTCAGGCAAAATATATTCTTCAACATACCAAGATGGCATTTCTTTTTTTTTTTTAAGTCGCAAAAAAGAAAATTGCTTTACATCCTTCAGTTTCAGGGAAGATTTGTATCAACACTGGCATTGCCAGAGTCACTCCTTTTCACTGTCACAAGAGAATGCAAAAAAATAAACATTGATGTAACACTATTGCTGAAAAATACCTTTTGTGCACTAGTTGCCTGATATTGGTGCTTTGTAGAAATAACAAAGAGGATAGTGTTCCTTCTGTTATGAGTATTTTGTGTATAGGATTTTGGAAATGTAGGAAAAATTATTTAAAGGTGTAGGTTCTGCCACCCTGTGCATGCCTCTGTGCAGGGACAGTGAGCCTTAGCTGGGCAGTCTGGCTTAACCCGTGCCAATCCTGTTATTCTCTATGGAAAATCCATTCTCTGTTTGCGTGTTTTTGATATACACAGGATTGTTCATGAACCTAACCCCCACATTAATTGAGAGCAGCCTGTGTATAGTTCTGATTTTCACTGAGAACTTGAATACAGTAGCTTTTTAAAAGGGCAAGGGACTCTTGACAAGGTCTATTGCTAGGAGTATAATTGTTTCTAAAAGGTAACTTTAAACGTGGGATAATCATGAAATAGGAATACATAAGATCATGAATATTGTGGCAGTAGTGAGCTTACTTAATGACCCCCCCCACCCTGCCCCACTGGATGAAATAGAGGGCGCAATCCAAAGCTACTTAGGCCGCCGTTGTAACCAGCGGCCCAGCGAAAACGGGAGTCCCCAGAATGGAAAGGGGATTCAAATCCCCTCCAAAAGGGGAATTCAAAGGGGATTTGAATCCCCTTTCCGTTCTGGGGTCTTCCGTTTTCACTGGGCCGCTGGTTACAACGGCAGCCTAAGTAGGTTTGGATTGCGCCCTAAAAGACAAAAGTGAAGCCAATCTCAGGTATCTTGGTGCTCTTAGGCAAGTCATTCTAACTTCCTCTGCACTGTGCCTGGCAGCCTCCTGGGTCCAGTGGATCATTGCTACAAAAACAGATGTGAATTTACATTTTCATTAATTTTCCTGTTTAGGATTTTGATCCTAGTTTAAATCTTACTTAAAATCACAGCTCCAAATACTGTGCTTCTCAGGAACTTCCTTGGCAATAGCTCCAGGCCCCGAGGAATCTCGCTCCAGGGTCACTGAATTCGACTGGCCTCTCTGTTAAACATTCTTTCTCTGAACACCCGTTTCATCTCTTTTGGGCTCTTTTGGGCTCTTTGTACCTCAAGCTCTGTTAATGCAGCTTTACAATCTCTTTTCTGACATGTCCATTCAGACTCTACCCAGCACCAAATGAATGCTAAGAAGGAAAAGCTGCATGGCTATTGGTATCACGAACATCTTCCTATCCATTGCGGCTTTTGATGAATTATGGTTTTGGTTGAATAATAAAAAAGCTGCAGTTTTAAAATTGCTATGCAAACAGAATTCCCAAAGTGCCTTCTTTGAAGAGGATGCATAGTATCCTACTATGTTAAGCATGTAAGAATTGAGTTGCTGTATCAGACAAAGGCCTATCTAGCCTAGCATTCTGTTCCAAAAGCCGCCAGTCAGGTTCCTATGAGAAGCTCATGTGTTGATAGCTCTTTGCCTCAGTACAGTATTTGCTACTCAGGGATGTTCTTCCCCTGTAGATAGATGTTCCACTTAATAGCTATTGATAGGCCAGTCCCTCATGAGGTTTTGAAGTTTCATATGTATAATTGCATGTCAGGGCACGTTCTGGAAATTATTAAAATCTCAAGAGGGTAAGCAGTTAGGCAATGTAGCAAAAAAAAGGCCCCAATCCTATCCTTCGCCAGCAGTGCTGATGTAGCAGTGCAAAAAAGACGTACGTTGTATCCAGGAGTTGTGGGGTGTGTGACCGAGGGCAAACAGGAAGTAAATATAAAACATTTAAAACATTTGTACTTACCCTTGGTTAAGCCCCGGGGCTGCCTATGGGTCTCCTTGGACATATGCTACTACTTTTGGAGAGAAAAGGGGCAGGAAGGTTTGAAATGGAGGAGATAAGATCCAGTGTGCAGCATTGCCTCTGGATCCATCCCGTCCTGCCTCCTCCCCACCCAGTTACTCCCCAGTCCTCCCGCTCCCTCCCTGCCCTCCCCCGCCGCCTTACTGAGTCTGGCGGGCACAGTGGGGTCTGGCAGCAAAGCTGCGGCACTGCCACTTCTTGTGACAGCACTCACAGAATGGCTGTAGTGTCAAAGGAGAGCTGTGCGCACCATTGGCGGCCATTTTACGACAGAGGAAGAGTCTTCCACTGTCATTAATGGAGGAAGAAATATACAGTAATTTTGATTTGGAAATAAGGAAATTAATTTTATAATTACCTCAGCTTAATTTCAGAAGCTCCTGACCTTGTGCATATCTCTACCTAATCTCTTCCCATTTTCTTGCTCCCCTCCTGTTCTTGGTCTTCTGTTTCTCTCATTATTTTTCTGGATCAATCTTTCTTCCAGTCTTCCTTTCCTAGGATTCTTCTTCCCATCCTCTGCAGGACTTTCTGCCATCCTTGCTTCTCTTTAGGGTCACAGTAATTCAACCACTTGCAATCTGTATCTGTCGGGCAACTGAGATCATCACTGCCAGAGGCTAAATGGCTTGGACAAAATCCCTTAGCACATCACGGTGTAGATGAGTGGCTAGCCTAAGTGATTATAAGACTTTTCCAAGGTTACATAGTTTCTCAGCTGGAACTAAGCATGAGATCTTGACCCAAACCTCCTGATCTAATTACAGTAGGTATGGTTTCTTCTTCACAATACTGCATGACATTTTAGGGTTCAACTGAGGGAACTTTTATATTTTCTCCACTACATGCCTTCACTCCTAGATGTCATAATCTTTACTTGAAAGTGTACTCTTGCTCTCTTATTGGATTTTACTACTTGAAGCTATCCAAGCCACTACTTTTTTTCCCTTGAGAAATGTAATTTACAAGGAGTCAAAGAAAACCAAAAACCAAAACTTTATCATGTTCTTCAAAGTATAGTCACGTATAGGTAAATTATTTAACATTCTGCCAGTCAATAGGACAAAGCAAATATTTAAAGACATTCTCTGAGCATGTTTTCAACGTTTTTTCTCAAACATAACAAAAGTGAACACTAGAATCACTTCATTGAATCCTGAAATAAAGTTTATTATCGTTCTATCAAGCTCTCAAACACAATGTAACACATTACGGAGGTATTGCCAGTGGAGTGTTGAGTGTTGATGCTGTAACATTCCCATGATTACTTTATATTTTGTTAAGGACAGGTCTCAGTGTTGGAATTATTTTCCAGTTGAACTCAGTAGGATTTAAGATTTAAGATTTATTTAGTTGGTTAAGACTGACTGATCTTTAGAGGCCTATAACCAGATTTGTCCCTAAAGTAATGGATTTATGGCCCAATCCTATTCTAATGCTGCGCCGGTGGAATGCTAGTTCTGCTGACATGTGCTGTCACAAAAGCACCATAAAGTGCTTTGCGGCAGTGCAGGGCCTTGCTATACTGGCGGGAAGGTCGGAGCCTTCCCACTGGTGCTGGTGGCCACACGGACGCTGCCAGAGCACATAACAGGTGGAATGGGGAGGGTGGCGATGGGGCGGGGGTTGGGCAGATCAGGCCTGGGGGGTAGGATCGGTGATGCCAGGGAGCACCTATCCTATCCCCCTTTTCAGGCCTGATCTGCCGACATGGTCTTGCGCCAGCGATATCTCTGGCACAGGTCCAAGTTGACTCGTTGCCATTGCAGGGATGTACCCTGAGGCAAAGGCACAAATGTGTCCTTACTCCACAGAGACCTCCTGCATGCTCTATTCCCCTATGGGATGCAGTGTAGTCGATGCCAGCACTATTGCACCGCCGCATGGGGAATTAGTTGGAATTGGGCTGTTAATGACTTGGGCCACAGAAGGTAGTTATGCTTAATCTAAATATATATTTTTTAAAAGACACAACAACTTTTTTTCCTTTCTACTGATGGCAGTCAAAAAAAATGTATGAAACTTCCAGCAGGACAGGGAGAAAGATTAAGGGTCCGGTGTCTGCCCTCAGGCAACCTAAAGTCAATGGGGATATCCAAAACCAGTCTCCAGAGGCTGCCTGGCTTGGGGACTTAGGTTGGTAAACCTTTAGGCTTGAATTGGGGTGCCTGTGTCAGAGGCTGCCCAGCTTGGAGTAGGTGAAGCAGTTCAGCTTCCTTGACCCCTTTTCACAGGGGTTAGCAGTGATGGTTGGGTGAGCCACAAGGTGTGCCTGGATTCCGAGCCAGGGTAAGTGCCCAAAAAGAGGGCTTTGGCAGGATACCTGTTTCCTCCAATTTAGGTGCCCAGAGTGGAGGTTTTAGGCAGGACTCGCTGCATTTACCAGTTGTTGTCTGGCTAATTAATCAATAAACGTGGCCTTAATTTGTGCAACCCAACAACATGTGATGTTGCAAGCATTATTAGACCTAGCATGCTTAGATTGCTTACAGCCCAATCCTAATGAGCTGCCCCTATGGCGGAACTAGTGTTCCATCAGCGCTGACTGCCATAAGGCATCCATAAAACGTGCTCCTCCGGCAGCACACACTGCCAAATCGCCAGCGGAAAGGCCACAGCCTTCCTGTGTGTGTTGTGGGGAAGGGCAGAACAGGGTGGGGAGGGGGAGGAACGAGGGGGAAGGAGCTGCAAGAGGGGGTGAATCTGGCATCAATGGCGTGCGCTGGATCCTGTCCATTTCTACAGCCTCCCCACCCTCTTTCTCTCCTCGGACTTGTGCCAGCTGAAGAGATGGTGCAGGTCTGAGGAGTCCATTGCATGTCAGGAGACTTACAGAAGGAAAAGGGGATTTAAATCTGCCCCCTGCTAGATACAGCGCGTGCTTTTCGGCACAGCTGCTGCAGCGGGAGGGGGAAGTATAGGATTGAGACATTACTGAATAGCAGTTGGGTTGAGGCCCACCACAAATTGGGATTGCAAGGGGTAGGAGGCTTTAACCCCACACCCTACCACAGTTCCATTCCAATGCCTGGATAAAAAGCTCCCATTAATGAAAAAGTCCTTCTGCTCTCCCCCCCCCCCCCCCGCTGCACTCCCAATCCACTGGGACTCCCATCCTGCTGTTGTTGACTAAAGAAAAATTAAGCTAATATTCACAACTAATATTGCTTTAAACAAAACATATGTAGTTCAGGCCTTATATTCAACAGTGGATTGTGGGTTTTGCAAAGCAGATCTGTATAATTCTTGCAGATTGCAGGCATATTTTGTCTGCAGTTGCTTTAATTGAATATCGTGTTCCCCATTCAAAAGCACAGACATGTCTCTAAGCAATATAATGCAGATTTGAATAGTTGTTGCACATTGCTGGCTTAATTACACATCAGCTTTTTCATCTAGCAACCCACCTTTTCAGCATTTCTAATGATAATACTGTTAAATCTAGTGTTTCTTTGGGACCTTTATTCCTATGGGCAAATATGCAATTTTCAGATTGGAAGTGAAAAATCACAGGTATTCACAATATCCCTAGGGAAGTGTGTGTGTGTGTGTGTGTGTGTGTGTGTGTGTGTGTGTGTACACACCCATACCCACACATATTGCCTACATATGTTTTTAACCTACATATGTCTTATGTAGATGAATGAATGAGACATATGTAGGTTAAACATGTAATGGAAATCCCTAACTCAAGGGTGGCCACCCTTTCAACATGAATGCTTCTGGCCCTTTAAATGGTTGTCTAGGTGAGGGCATTTCAGCAGGTGCAGCTGCTTTAGCAGCACCATCAGCAATTGCAGCTGCCAAGATTCTGTCATCTTCTACACAACTCTTAAGAACGCAGAAGCCCTAATGGTGGAAGGTTGGCCAACCCTGCCCTAACTAGAGGATGAGTGTAGTGCTCCTTCCCTCTGGTTTTTCAGTGAATGCCTTGACAGTTATCTAACAGGGATCCTCTAGGTCAGTGGTTCCCAAACGTTTTAGCACTGGGACGCGCTTCTTCAAATGACACTCTATTGGGACCCACCTAACTTTACGAGACTTAAAAAAAAAGGTGATCTTAAATGAAACAATTATTTATTTATTTACTAGTAATAATTGTTTGCAAAAAAGTTCTATCAATTTCTCATAATGAGGCAGCTCTAATGAATAGCCTCATGACTTGAGGGGCTTAGTAATGTGACCCAGCCTTCACCTGCCCCCACTACCTGTCATTGAAGGAACTGGGAAAAAAAACACCAGAAAAAAGATTCTCAAACATTTATCTCCCTATATTTACACAAGCTTGCAAACTTCAGGAGCTCAGCTCTTTGCAGGGCAATTAGCAGCTACCTGTTTTTTTTAAATAGCCTCAGAGCTTGAGGCGATTACGTATCTGATCTTTCCATCACCTGTATTTTCATTGGAGGCTCTCTGGGACCCACCAGAAATCAGGTCGCAACCCACCAAGTGGGTCCCGACCCATAGTTTGAGAAACTGCTCTAGGTAGAGAACACCTTTCTTTGGGAGAAAGGGAACGGACTAAAAAAATATACTGCACATTCCTTCTAGTCATAGTTTTATTAATGGCTTTCTAAGGATGGCTACAAATTATAATTTGCCCCATAATACACACGTAGTCACACAGGAAGCCAGTGTAGTGTCATCTTTTAGTTGTGACAGTTTTCACAACATATTTGTGTACGGAGAAACTAGGGGAAAGCAGGAATATGCCCATACATGCAAAGGCTTGACCTTTTTTTTTTTCCTCTACTTCAGGGGATTAACATATCTGTTGCACAAATACTGAAGCATATATGATTGTAGCAATTGCTGAATTGGACATATGAGTACCTATAAGTATGGTCCTTATAATCCGACCCATACTCTGAGGTCATTGGGGGGGGCCCTGTTAACCATGCCGCCATTGACGGAGGTGAAGGGGATGGCGGTGAGGAATCAACTAGGAATCAACGCCTCAACTATGGAATTCCCTCCCCCTGGAATTAAAAACGGCTCCCTTCTTAGAGACCTTTCACTGGGGCCTCAAGATGTTTTTATTCAGATTGGCATTCGATGGCTGACATAGTGGGCTGGCTTTTTAATAAATGTAATCCATATGGTGACCCACTGGGATTGTTTGTTTTAATTGTTTTAATTACTTGTTTTAATTATTTTTTATTGTATTGTATTTTATTATGTATTTTAACATGTTTTAATCGTATGCTGCCTTGATTGCCCTAATCGGGAGAAAGGCGGGGTAAAAATTATTTAAATAAATAAATAAATATTTTCTTAAAATACAAAGCTTGCTGTTGAGGTCATGCAAGCTGCTTAAATGAGCTGCTTAAATTTACCAGTCCAAGTGAACCATGCTGTGATTGTGAACAAGAGTATTATTTTGCAAATACAGCGCAATAATACCTCTCTCTCCTCACAGCCTTTGAGGTGGGAGCATCTTTGCCCTCTCCCTCTTGCACACATGACAGGAGCAGGAAAATGGAAGCGCCCTATTGGCTGCTTGGTGAAAAGGGGGCGGATCTAAGGCAGCTGTTAACTCAGCGTGCCTTTCTTCAGCTCAATGTGCATCAAACTGTCTTGACCCCCCTCCCACTCATCCAATGAACAGTTTGAGGCTAGCTGGTTGCCATGTGAACATGGTTAAACAGGAATTTTTGCTGTTCATCTGATTGGCTTGTGGTGAATAGCTTTTTCGCCTACCCCAGACTGTTGCTAAGGTGGTGGTTTTTCTAACAACTGGCAGGTGTAGTGCAGGAGAGGGAGTAAGAGGAGGGAATTTTGGTGTGCACCCTGAGGTAAGCAAGATTCAGTGTGAGAGCCAGTACGAAGCTCCAGAGGCTGTCTGGCATGGAGATGCTGGCTAGTAACCCTTTGGGCTTGGATTACAAAGTCAATGTCAAAGGCTTTCCAATTTGGGGAAGGCAGTGCAATTCAGTTGCTTCAATCAACAGATGGTTCCCAGCTTTGTGTCAAGGTGGGGACACTCAAAGGGGGAATTGACAGTTGCTCGCTGTCTCCTCCAGGATTGGAGCCCACATTAAAGGGGGAAAGAGTGTTTGGGAGATAGGCCCGCTTCAGGGTTTTTGACAGTACCTTGTTGATTGAATAAATGAGGCCCAATTATAAGCTATAACTCTGCCTAACATATTATTGGAGAGTACCAGGGCAATGCATCCATGTTGGAGAAGGGGGTACTCAGGATACCAAAAATGCTTTAGTATATCTTTTCAATTTAGAACCATAGCAGTTGCTGCTTTTAATTTTTATGCTAATGAAATAGACAATTGAGTTAAAGGGAAATATGGATTTATATTGGTCAGGGCTTAATTTTTGTTGACATTTATAGCTTCCCTCTGAGATTTAGGGGAAAACATGGAAACAAAATCAGGTCAGACAAGTACCAATGAGAAAATATCGCCCCAAGCTCCAAGAGCCGAGAAACATCTAAATCCAAATTAACACAAGTAAGCAGAAGCTCAGCTCGACTTGCAAGGCATGTAAAAAAAATCCGTACAGGTTTTATTTAGAGTGTAATGGGGTGGGAACGGAGAAAAACTTCAAAATGCCTACTGTGGAAGCTCATCAAAACTCCTTGTACATAAGAGAGATTTCAGTCTATTACCCACAATGCAGTTCATAATCAATGCTCAAACCAGACATGTCAGTCTGGAATCATAATGCTGCAATTTTTAGTCACCACATATAATTTAGCACAGCATGATACTAGAGGCATTTCATAGTATAAAAGCTAGCTGGTTTTAAGGGATTTTAACATTTGTGTAGGGCAAACACACTGTATCAGCCTAGGGATAATGACTTTAGTTTGAAGTTTAGCACTTCTCTCAAATTGAACAGTAGCTTTGGAATAAGAATACATTCACAGGATCCAGAATTACCATATCCAAGCAATGTGCTTCTTCCTTCTTTTTTCTACGGTCCCCTTTTTAATACATGTAGGTAAGGTACAGTATGTACATCTATCTTAGCAGAAATTGCACTTATTATTGTGATTCCTTGGAATCTTCTGCAGCATCTCTTGCTTCCCCCATATGGGTTTTTGCTTTCTTGTACATTTAGAGGGAGCCGGTAGTGTAAGAATGTTTCATTCTTGTTCAAGAATCCATGATATCCTATAAATAAATAAATAAATCTGAACTATAATATTACTTCCCCTCCCCCCCACACACACAGTGTGTAACCTTGCACCGGTGTAACAGTAGATGCAGCAGTGTAACAGCAGATGCACCGGTGTAAGTGCAATTACACTGGCATAAGTGCACTTACACCAGTGCATCTACTGCTACACTGGTGCAAGTTTACACAGGATTGCGCTGACACACTGTTACACATTTTCCCCACACATTTTCCTCACATTTTGGGGTGGAAGAACTACCATTTGCCGCTATATATGTTGTGCATGTTAAAGACTCAATCCGTTGCTCTGTCTGTTTATGTGCTGAATGCAGAAACACCTTGTACAGCAAAATTGCTTGCTAAGAAGTGTAAAAAATAGCTCTGATTAGTATCCGCCCCCAAAGGCTATGCAGAGAAATTTCTAGTATTGTCTGTTATTTGTCAAAAAAAACCCAACTCCTCAGGAGGGTTCTTTTTCTTCTTCTTCTTACAGCGATAAAAAACCACCATCATTCTCTAAAAAACAACCCAGTTAAATATTGCATAATCCAGCTCAAATTTACTAAAAATCAAAATACACATCTAGTCAACTGGAATTATTTTATCTGCTTTGATAGTGAATCAATAAAGTGAATTGATTTCACCAGCTTTAAATACAGCAAGTCCTCACTTAAAGTTGTCGATAGGTTCTTTTTGGAAACTGCGACTTTAAGCGAAACGACTTATAATGAAACCAATTTTACTATAGGCTAATTGATAAATGTAACCATTCCTATGGCATTTTCCCATCAACTTTAAAATGAAACTACTTTACGTGAGGACTTGCTGTAGTACTATTTGCAACTAGTTTATTTTCTATGAGAAAATTAGTTATTATTGAATAGAAAACCAGTATGGTTTAAAGTCAGTTCATAATTAATTAAAAACAAGTGGTGCAGGGAATCAGTGTCTTCCATTCAGCACAGAGAATGTTGTCTTCCATAGCCCTGACCACTGGCTTTGGTTAGTTGGTGGTGAACAGAGACCAAGTTGCTTATACTTGTCTGAACTAAGTTCCGTTTCAGTAATCATGTTTGCTATACAGATATCCTTAACCAAATGTTTCCGTAATTTTGATACCGTTAGTTTTGTTTAGTGTAAGAATCATGTTCACCATAACTCAGCACACATTAGATGACCAAACTCCAGTACAAGATGGAGACTTCAGAACAAGATGGAAGTAACAGTACAAGATGGGCAGTGACAGTCCTCTGACAGGGACCTGGGATGGCTTAATTTCAGACAGCATGAAACTTGTGGTGGAGAAGGATAGGCTGACTATCATGATGATAAGAAGATAATGATGAATGTGTAGCCTTGTGGTTTGTGGTGTCTGAATGATGCTATTATAGATACCTTGATGACTTATATTATTTTTGTGCTTACTAAAAAGAATCCTCAAGGCCAAATATATTTGAAAAAGTCCTTGGACAAAAAGTTTCAGGAAGTGATTATTTGTGCAAGCCGAATTTTTGTGAAACATTTTGTGAGCATGACAAAATGGGAAAAGGGGGTTGGAGGCAACATTAAAACCCAAACTGGAGAAGTCTTGGGATGGTAATGCCTACTTTTAATCAGGCAAGCCTTGCAAAATGGGCCATAATTCATTGTTTGAGGCTGGAGATTATTACACTCAGCAGAATCTCTATTTTTCAATAAAAATTACTGTTATGGATCATTGTACTCCATATCCATTTTCCCTGCTGTCCCTGGGTTCAGTGTTTGTAGAGGCAAGCACTGAAACTGCACACAGTATTTCCCACGTTTGGAATGCTGACTGGATAGCAGAAATATCCCTGGTTTCAACTCTTGCCTCTGCAGTCAAGCGCTGATCTTCGGAAGAGCAAGGAGTATGATCAAAGAGTGCTTCAGTTGTAGGTGTGTAGCTAACTGCTGTGCTTCGATTCTCCCTCTTACCTGGGTACAATGTGTCAAGTATAATGCCTGAATAGGACTTGTGAAATGGTCATACGTGAAAACTGCATGATTTTGCCTTAACATATTTGGTAGCAAGAGCCTACAAGTTCTAGATATATGAACATGTAACAAAGGTTCAGACATTACAGGGTACACAGTGCCGGCACCAAGACTTCAGTGGTCCTTGGACATAAGCCCTTTGCTAAGCCGCTTTTGATGCTCATGTGCACATTTTTGACAGTGCACAGCTTTGCACACACAGATACTGCCTGTGCTCCATCCCCAGAATGCTCCTACCGGTGCCACTTTGCCTGCTGAAAGAAGAGTGTGGAAGGAACACTGCCCCTTCATGTTCAGAACTGGACTACTGGGAAAGAAGAGAAGGAGCAATTTTGAAAGGAGAGTGGAGTGATCTCTCTATGCTTCTCTTTCAGCGCCTCGGTGGCATTGGAGAGAAGCTTCGAGAGTTTGCTTCTCTCTTCTTTCCCAAACTTCTGAGTCAGGAAGGCAGGAAAGAATGATCTCTTGATGCTCTTATCTCAATATCAGTGATGGTGGGGGAGAGGAGCACCCATTAGCCTCGGCCTCCTTGCCTTCCCTCCACAAATGGGCTTTCTCAGAGATCCCTGAATCATTATAGGGGCCTCTGAGGAAGTTCAGTTGTGGAAGGAGAAAGCAGTATATAAAGCAGTGATGGTGAGTGGTGCTCATTTCAGCAAGTTGCACCACTGCAACTGATCCGATCATGGGTCCCTGGGTGGCCATGGGCCCCCAACCAGACCTCAACCTGGCCAACTCCTGATGTGCACACATTTCCCCATGCCTGTTTTTACACCTATACAGGTAAAATGTTTTGTTTGAAGTGTCCCTAAGTGCTTAAGTGCTTTCTTGGATTACAGCCTAATTGTGTGAGGGCTCCAAAAACTCTAGTAAGTAATTTAAAACTGCAAGAAAAATTGCAAGAGGAAATGTACAAGATGCAATTTTCCATCAGGAAATGTTCAGATCTAAAACCCTGTTTCCACATAATTTATATACTGACCTGGGAATTGCTGAAATGGAGATTCTGTTGTAGCTTGATGTTAAATGATGTGGGGCAATGGATAAAAAGCACATTCATGGTGTCGGGCTCCCTGCCTTATCTGCGGTGATTCAAGTGTTGTGCTTCAGAATTTGGGTATTCCACCATTTTGAGACTGGTGAAGCTGTCAGTCTTGTTTTAATCAGACTGGGTGCCCAATACTATCAACAATTTCAGAAGTAAGTAATTGGAAACGGGCATCTAAAAGAAAACTGAGATTTCATAGAAAATAAAAGGCTATGATAAGCAGAAAGAATAGAGAAAGAGTGGCACTGGGAAAACAAAGCTCTAGGAAACAAAGAAGGAAGAATATATATATTCTTCCAGGATGGTGTAGTGGTTTGGGAGTCGGACGTAGACCTGGAAGATCCAGGTTCAAATCCCTGCTCAGCCACGAAGCTTCCTGGGTGATGTTGGGTCAGTCACTATTTCTCAGCCCCACCTACCTCACAGGATTGTTGTGAGGACAAAAAGGAGGGGAGGAAATATGTACACCACTCTGAGCTCCTTGGAGGAAGGGCGGCATAAAAAAAATGTGAATGCATATCTGATGCAGGGGATGGATACAGGGGGTGAAAATGAAAATAACCTATTAAAAGGTTAAAACTATGAACAAGAAAACCAGGATGTAGTGTAAGAACTGCTAAGTTAAAGAGAGAGAAAAAAAGATAAGCGTTCTAGGAAGCCAACAATAACATAAAAAAAGAAAAAGAAAGACGCATACAACATCTTTCTGACTGTGATTATACTGCGAGCATTTCAGCTGATGGGCTGCCATCATGTCAGGTTTCTAGGTGTGTTAAGGTTGAGGATAAGTTAAATGGCTGTAATTTTCTGTAATTAAGATCTTACTTTTTATGGGGGTTTTTTGGTTATAATAAAAAATGATTATAAGAAAGAGTTAAAATGGGGATTTTTTAAAAAAAAGTTATTTTCTTGTTTTGTTACAATTTAAATGTAACTGCATCTAGAGTGTTTTATACTATTACATAATTTAGTATAGTAATAAAAAGAGTTCATTGTAACTGCTAACTGCTCCCAAAAGAGCTTGTGCTAGAATGACACATTTTAATGAATTTAAATTTTTAATTAAACAAAAATAAATGACTAAAGGCACTATTTTAGGTACTTGAGACCTAACTATCTTGCTGATATTTCTGAATCAGACCTCGTCTGCTCAAAAAGGTTAATGTATGGAGGGCATCCAGGGCTCCACATGATGCTTCTTGCAGAATGGTAGGCTGTATACACATCTGCAGAACAACTGGTCTCTTGGTTCTAATCACCTGTTTGGTGGGCTGGGGACCAACTCCAATTACGCTGTTTATCCACCTGTTTTGTCATCGATTTGTCTGTTTTGTCACCAGAGTTGCGTAAAACGTTGATCAGAATCTACTGGTCGATTTCTTGGTGAGTTTCAGTAGATCCACAAGGGTTTCTGACTTCCAATTGCTTAACTACAGCAACAACGAAAAGGCTTTCCCCGTCCTTAAATTTAAGCTGCTGAATGCTTGGCAGAAAATGATGACATCATCAACCCTCGGTTTTTATGTTCACGCACACAGCAACTTGGGGTTGTTGCCTCTAGTCTGTCGTTGTACCATGTCCACAGGGCTGGCTTATCCACTAGGCACAGTGGATAAGACCCACAATACTTTTAGGAGCCCACAAAAATGTTTTAATTTCTTTTACCATCAGAAGGAAAGAAATGAACTTTTAGGGTCGAAGAAAATGTTTTAATATTTTTCTCAAATCAAAAAAGAGTTAAACTTCTAGAGCCCATTTTGCCTAAAACAGAAAAAATGTGAAGTATTTAGAGCAGTGGTTCTCAAACTTACCTAGCTCCTGACTCCCTGCAGCCTCTTCTTCCTGGCTCACGACTCACTCGGTAGCTCCTCCTACCTGTTCTCCTGGGCGCCACCATCTTGGATCTCACGGATTCTTGCGAGATCCAAGATGGTGACACCCAATTCTCATGAGATTTGGGCACTGCCATCTTGGATCTTGTGAGATTTCATGAGATCCAAGATGGCAGCTCCTAGGAGAACAGGTAGGAGGAACTACCAGGGATATCTCACAATGCCCCTGTGACTATGCTGTGATGCCCTTGGCCTAAGGCGTCGCGACGCACAGTTTGGGAACCTCTGATTTAGAGTTATATCAACAATATTTTAATAGTGATATTATTATGGTGGGAGGGGCCCACGAAGGCAAAAGTGCCCACTCCTCATAGACCCCCTTCCCTTCTCCTGGACAGTGTGAGTAAAGGATAGGGAAAATTATCCAGCAACTGGTGTTCCAAGTATTTTTCACTTGTCTTTTAAGCTTTTTGCTTTAGACTATTCACCTATCTTGTCCAGTCCTGTTTTATCTTTCATACAATTGCCTAGCTCAGCTGTTCCCAACAGGGGTACACCGACCGTCAGGTGGGGGTACGGGACAGGTTGTCCCTTATCTTCCTCGATCATCTGAGTGTTGGAGAGCTCTGCAGTTTCACTTTCATTTTCACTTTAGAGCAGCAGAACTTGAGCCGAGGGAAAGAGGAGTCTCTCTTTGCAACATGGTGAGATTTGCCTGCTTCTGGGTGTCTGTTTCTCTCAGATAATAACAAATAAGAGAGTGGGTGGGGTGGGGGAGGGAGGAGGTGATTTTGGGAAGTGGGAGAGGGAAAAGATGGCTTGGAGAAAAAAAAGAGAGATCCTGGCATGTGTCTTTTTGCACTAACGAGATCAAGCTCTCTGTTTGTTTGGTTTTTTTCCTTCTCTCCCTCTGTGCAGTTCAAAGTAATTCTGTTTTCACTTTAGAGCAGAACATGAGCTGGGGGAAAGAGTAGGCCCTCTTTCTTTGCAATGTGAGGTTTGCCTGCTCTGGTGTTTGTGTTTCCTCTTCCAAATGCATGGCCAAAGTGAGACAAGAAGGCACAGATGGGGGGGGGGATAAGGAGCCGATCTTGGGGAGTTGGGAGAGGGAAAGCACGGTTTAAAGAAGAAGAAAAAAGAGATCCTGGCATGTGTCTTTTTGCACGGCAGTCTAACAAGAGATCAAGCTCTCTGTCTCTCTCCCTTCTGTGCAGTTTAAAATAATTCTGTTTTCACTTTAGAGCAGAACATGAGCTGGGGGAAATTTGCAATGTGTGGTTTGTCTGCTTCTGGTGTTTGTCCTCTCTAAACACCAAGACAAAAGGCACAGATATGAGATGGGGTGGAAGGGGCTGATTTTTGAAGTGAGAGGGAGAAAAGATGACTTGGAGAAAAAATAAGATGTCCTGGTATGTGTCTTTTTGCATGGCAGTCTAACATGAGATCAGGCATGATCAGTCTAACATGAGAACATGTCTCTCTGTGTGGAGTGTGTGGAAGTGTTAGCTAATTAATCGGACGATGTAAGCAATTAATAACTAATTAAATGGATTTATATAGTTACTAATTAGTTATTAATTAATTACACAATCTGATTAATTAGCTAATTAAAACATTTACTGCAGGACGTACTTGGACCGTGCAGGACCGTGACAGGGGGAACACCTGGTGACAAAGGTTGGGAACCCCTGACCTAGCTTTTAGGAAATCTCTTTTCAGAGCAGAGAGAGAGAGAGAGATTTTCGAAGTGGTCTCTCTTTGTCTAACTTCTCATCTTTTGTGGTGATGAGAACAGCTGGGAGGGCTGTTGCTAACTGCTAGGCATTCTGCCTGTTTTGCCCTCTGTTCATGCTTCCTGAACATGCTCTTCTCTCCCTCCCACCACCTTCCCTGCCTACCCAATTCAGGTAAAGAAACATATTTTGAGAAAAAGAGGGGAAAAAAGGAAGAGAAATTAAAGAAAGTAGAAAATAAAAACTGGGGGGGGGCAGAATAATTTTACCTCATTTCAGCTAGTGTTGTAGTGTAGTTGAGAATCTTGTTGTGATTTTAATTGATTCTAAAGAAGAAAAGCAATATTACTCAGAGACTGAGAACATAAGAAATCTGTAAAAGTGAATAGATACTATCTGTACTCCCTCCTATATCTCTCTGTGCTGGAGTGAGGCTTTTTAAAAGCAGCTTGTGAGGTGGTAACAGAAGACCTCTCTTGTGAACAAGGCAGTAAAGCTGTCCTGCTTGAGTGCAATTCCTTGTTATGGAATAGTGTCGTCATTGTCATTTCATAGCATTTAAAATTATTGAGAACTTAAGCTTTAAAATAATCTTACAGCCCAATCCTATCCCCACCATTGACGAAATGGTGGTGGTGGGGGTAGTGATCAATGGGGAGGATAGAAAGACATCCAGAGGTAAGTAAAAATGTTTTACTTACTATTTCTCCTCAGATCCACGCCAACTATGTAACTGGTGTGTCTGAGGTGAGAAAGGGGGTGAGGCAACTGAAAATGGAGGCTAGAATCTGACCTGCGCCTTTGTCACTGAGATCCACTCGCTGCCCCCTGCCCTCCCTCCTCCCCTCCCCAGAACACCCTTGAACCTCCTCCTTCTCCTGCTACCAACTTACTGAGACTGGCGGAGCCCCTGGAAGCCGCGGGTCCACGCACCTCTGCCTGTTTTCAGCAGTGGCCCAGAGGCAAGCAATGGCAGCCCCAGTTATCCCACCACTGTTCTGATCGCGCAAGGCCCAGATAGGATTGAGCCATTATTTACAGTAGCATTTATATCAGTGATTTTCAACCTTGGGGTCGCGTCCAGAGGGTGATGATGTCTTTCCCCTTAAGGGGAGTGGCGACTCGGCCATGACATCAAGATGGCGGCGGCAGTAGCACTGCCAGACTCGTGCTGCTGCCACCTCCAAGTAAGTAAAAAAGGGGGGGTTGGACTTACCTGGCGGCGACAGCTGGAGACGCCGCACATCCAGGTTCTCGCCTCTACCGCTGATGGGTAAGTTCAAAACCTCCTTTTTTTACTTAGTTGGAGGTGGCAGTGGTACGAACACGGAAGTGTCGTCGCCGCTGTCCCCACCATATCGCAAGGATTTAAAGTAACCTTTACCTTCGGGTAAAGGTTTAAGATCACTGATTTATGTATTTGCTATTCTGTTAAAAAATCAGAACAAGTAGTAATGAACTGTGCTGCTGTTGCTGAACCACAAGCCTGCATAGGACCCCCAATCTTGTCAAGAAATGCCTATCTCCTGGACTGTGTTTTCAAGAATTTAGAGTGAAGGAGAAGTTGTCAATAAACACATGGACATAGTTTGTACTGTTGCATAGTGAAGCTTGTTTGCTGAATCAATTTGCAATGATTACAATACCAATTACAGCTGGCTGAGTTTTCCAGAAAGTGAACACACTGGCCGGGCATATTGACCCTTCTGGTGGTTTTCTTGATGCTTCAAGGCTTGAAGTGATGAATAAAAAGATCCATGTCCCAGCTGTCCCAATATTTATACACCTTAGCTATTGAAAATGATTGATGACTATGTACATTCCTTAAACTTGTTCAATCTTCTCCAGCAATAACAATCCAAAAGTAAGGTTTCACCAAGTCTTTAGAATATTTTAAGTGAAGTAGTGCGACCTTTTCTTATTTTAGTCCTGTTTCAGGCACAAAGTATGCAACAAGGTATACTATATTTGCTATATTCCCTTCATATAGCTGTATATTTGCACTAGTCCAGCATTTCTTAAAGTTCTCCCCATAAGTTGAGGAAATCGTGTTTGCAGGGATGGGCTAGATGTAACATTTTACCGTCCAGTCTGATGGATTACAGATTTAATAGATTCTCTAAGGCCCAGGGTCGTTGTCCATGCAATCAGACAGATATAGAATCCTTACCACATGCGCTTTTATATTGTTCATGGTATAACGACTTACGTCAAGACATTCGTAATCCATTGCTGGTAAATCTGCAAGGGAAGTCCGATTCTGAGATTATTTTGATTCTACTTTCATCTGTTAACCATTAATCTGTTGACCATTAATTGGCTAGCTAACTTTCTCCATCTAATTATCCAATGAAGAGCTTCCATGGTGACCAATCCAGTAAAATCTAATCAGAATGGATGCTGACTGCTTGTTTCCTTATAACCTGTTTCCTGCTCTCGCTCTCTCTACTTGTTTTCTGTATCATGCACTATTTATTTTAATTTCTCTCTCTCTCCCTCCCTCCCTCCCTCCCTCCCTCTCTCTCTCTCTCTCTCTCTCTCTCTCTCTCTCGTGTGTGTGTGTGTGTGTGTGTGTGTGTGTGTGTGTGTGTGTGTGTGTGTGTGTGTGTGTGTGTGTCATGCCAATAAAGGTTGATGAATGAAAAATGCATTTCTGTGCTCTTTGAATTCCCTAGTAGAAGAAAAACAGGATAGAAATGTTTAAAATAGAATAATGCATTAATCATGTGGGAGGCACTTTTTGAAGGATGATGGTTTATAGCCCTCAGAATCACTTTAAGAATTGTGGCAGGTCAGGGAATGGGGTAAAAACATGAATATTGATCTGTATCAGATTTTGCACCTGTAGAATAAAATGCAGCTCTTCCAGCTTTTTCGTATTGAAATGCAAAGTGAGCTTATCTATGCTAAGATGGATGTAAATACCCTGTTAAAAAGAAGCATGCAATAAAACAGACAACAATATACTTCTGGATCTATTAAGGGACTGGAGAAGATCAGAAGATTCTCTTCCTTCACTCCTTAGCACACTTCTGCTCCATTTGTTGTTTTCCAATTGACTTTCTGCTTAATGTGTTCACTGGACACTGTTGAGAACTGCTGAGTCCAAAGTGATAGCAAAGCTGCAGGTTCATGCCAAACAGAGTGATAAAAAGTAAAATAGGACAGCTTGCTGGTTTTATTCAGGCATACATCTCATTATGGGAAGAACCTTATTGAAAGGCACACAGAGAAGGCAAAAGCAATGTCAATGCTGGAGCAATCAGTTTTCATAGGCACAGCAAGTTCATTTTGAAAATCGGCATGGCAACTTTGGACAACTTTGAAGACTTCCCCAACCCCTCCAGGGTCAATCAGGCATATTTTCTGAACACTAAACATAGTCTGCATGATTAGAAGTGAAATTGCTTAAATAGATTTTGATGATGTTGGGCTTCATTTCAAAAGCTCAAGACATTGTGGGAATTGAATGAAATAAAAAAAAAATCTCCCCTAAAACTTTTAAAATAAGCTAGCAATCAGAAACGTGCTGGCAGTTTTACAACAATTTAGCCATCATTTTGGAATAAAGGCAAATTATCTTGAGCTTCGCGTTCTACAAGCAAACGTTCTTAATTTTTCTCAAGTGAATTATCCATCAGCATTGTGTTGTTAGTGTATAAAAGCAGGGTTTTCAAAGATGTGCGTTTAATATTCAGTACAACGTCCTCTGCTAAACAAATTGAATTTCATTCATATTTTACTTACTAGTGCCAGATCAGAAGGACCCAGATAATTAGCCACCGCATAATAACTATAGTACTGTACAGTGTTCCTGAAGTTACTGTTATACATACACATTCATTGTTTAACTCCTTTTTCATTATATAGCTAGTGACAATTGAATGTATAACATCCCACTCAGTCAATCAATTGAAATAGCAAATAAAGATTCTATCATTTTCAACCTTTTGCTTTCCTAACCTTACCCACAAAAGTGAACCCAACCACTACAACATTCCTAAAGCATATTTTAATTTGTTTTTATTAGTATCCACACCTTACGAATCATCAGTGCTGTTAGCATTTGCAAGAGAACTCTCTTGGTTAATATAGATCACTAGGAGATGCATTGTCTTATGTCGAGGGGAGGTCAGAATCTATTAGGAGCTTTATTAATCAAGAACAGGAGCTATTGATTTGCCTATAAGGCAATAGGAGGTTATTGCAGTTGGGCATACTATTTTCCCAGTGATTTACCCTTCTCAGAAGGGTAGCCATCAAATTCTTCAAAATGTGACGTTTCTGGAAATCATCAAGGGTCGACATTAGATGGGAGGGGAAGGCTTCAGTTAGCTTGAAGGTCATTGTTTAACTCCTTTTTTCGTTATATAGCTAGTGACAATTGAATGTATAACATCCCACTCACAACGCAATACTGTGTAAGGATCAGGATTAATAGTGTAGCACCTGGATCAGATGAAAAAGAGAGTCAACTGGTTGCCCTCAGATCATTTATGGCAAAGGTTGACATGGCTTCTTTGTAGTAAAGACCTATTGCAGTGACTTTATGTACATGATGGTGTATGCATAAGTGTATGCCTATAATAACTAATATATTTATATCCCATAGAGACCCAACATTTATTCCTTAGACAGTGGTGGTGGGAGAGAATCAAAGGTTTTTTTGATACTTTAAAACATAAAAACAATACATATTTCATAAAGTTATAGCAAGCACGAAGCAATACATCCTACTAGCATACTATTCACTATTTTCTACATATAATATCCAATTAAGCCAAAATAACACCCACATTCTATTCATTAAATCCGCATATCATCACATCGTTCTTCTCTCTCAAAAATTGATAAATGGTTTCCAGTTGTTCACGAAAAGGTTAACTGACTTTTCCTTAATTAAAATTGTAAGTTTATCCATTTCAGCATAGTCCAAAACTTTCAGCCACCAATCTTCCAGCGAAGGTATCTCCGAATTCTTCCAGTATTGTGCATATAAAATTCTTGCCACAGTTATCATATATAAAAACAAAGTTTGAGAATCAAAGGTTTTGTTCGATGGAACAAAACTGTGAGAACCTCAATTGTTTAACATTCTAACGTGTGTTGCAAGTTGGCTGCATTCCAAAGCATTTGTTTTTAGGTCAGATAATGTATGTGGGGGAAAACCAATTCCACTACCTGTAGAATGTCCGTCTGCCTATACCTTCAGATTACAATGTTTTCCTGGAGGTTGTCAGAATCTTTATAGGGTCTTGTGTCAATATTTGGGAAAATCAGAATGATGGATAGTAAGCCCTTGTATCAAGTTTGTAATACTTGCCTCATTAGAACAGGAAAAAGAAATGTGCCTGAGGCAGAATGATACCTTGGCTAAATTGGTTACCCTAACATTCTGCATCTGTGTTCTGCAGGCACATTCAACTGTTAACAAGTAAAGCGCAGCCAGTCCCAAAGCTTGTGCAGGAGATCATCTCTGAGCTCTTGTGAGCCTTCAGTTTCCCCAGGAATAGCAGGAGATAACAAATATTAAATAAATATTTTTTACTGACTTATGTGACTTTTTGCATGTCACATAGAACTTCTTATGCAACTTTGGACAAGACACAAAGAGGGCTTTTAAAGACAAAAACAGGCACTTATGGGTCAGTTTTTAAATACGTTCTTCTGGGGGTTGTCCACTGATTTGCAGTGCAATCCTATCCAACTTACACCACCGGTGTAACCAGTGGGGGAGGGCAGGGCAGGAGGCTCTGGAGGGGAGGGGAGATTTAAATCCCATTTGAATCCCCCTTTGGAGGTGATTTGAATCCCCTTTCCATTCTGAGACCTCCCGTTCTCGCTGCACCACTGCTTACACCGGTGGTGTAAGCTGGATAGGATTGCACTGTTGGACTGGAAGCTGAAATCAGTGGTTTCATATTTACTGACCTTTTATGGAAGCTGGTTGTCCTAGGTGACATCTGGAACATCTATTGAGAATTAATCAGCACAGATGTTGAAAATGCTTTGTTTATTTTACTCTGTATAATCAGGATAACCTTTGTTTTGGGTGGCACTCATTGAACAGAAGGGTGAAGTTCAGCCAGGAAAAGGTGACTTTGTTCTAATGAGCAAAACCTGTGTAAATGGCACAGAGACCCCTCATTTGCCTGATGTGGCAGAAATAAGACAAAGTGTGACTTTACGGCCAGCACGTTACCACAAATATCCCAAGCAAACAGAATTTTCCTTTGGGACAAGTAATCCATGTAATGGGCAAAATTAGGGTTGACATTGAAGAACACGTATCCTTTATCTTTGTGTCCTGCATCTTTGTCACTGTAGATATAGTGATACCATCTTCACAGAGCAGAACCACTGAAGAATATAAATAGTTTCAGGATAGCAGCCAAATGTCTTTTTAAAGTGTACTTTCCTCCTGGATGAGACATTCTCATTGGCTTAGGTGTTATCAGAATCAGCACAAATATGCTTATTGAGGTTTGTGTGCAGCACTCACCGATTTACTTTTATATACAAATTTAATTAACAGCATGGCCTTTATCTGGATTATTAATGAAGCTCTGCATGAAACTCGTACCACAAATACCAATTGTAGCAACCTCTGGACCTTGCCCTCAATATACAGCATCTTACTCATTTTTCTTTACTTTCTTGTTTTTATTTTCCTCTACCCACTGAGCAGAATTTTTGGCATTGTGCTGTAACAACCACCTATGGTCTTTTTGGCCAGTCTTTTCGAGCCAACACTACTTCATTTTTTGAGCCAAATTTGTTAAATTGTTGTAGCAAATGTGTTTCAGTGATTAACCTTTGCTGCACTTTTCGTTCCTTGGCACTAGTGCTTATGTTATTTAAAACTATACACATACAGAGAAGCAGCGACATAATGTTTTAATCTCATAATGCACAGGTGCATTTCCTAAGTGGATTTCCACATATACTGATGCAAAAGCCACCCAAACAAAACATAGCGTAGTGCTAAACCCCAATGCCTTTGGATAAGCAGTTGACTTGAACTTTTAATTGATTTGCTCACTTTAAAGTTCTTATGACTCAACAGCTGTAGCTAAGAAAAAGTTTTAAATACCTTTAATTGGTATTGATATAATGCGGTCTAGCTTTTCTGCTCTGGTCTATCTCTGTTTAAAATGAATTCATTGATAAGATTCCCATTTATCCCAAAGGGAGCGGTGTGAGTCTAAGGCTCAGTGCTTCTGAAAATATCTCCTTGTAGTTCTGACTGTGAATGGAAACATGGTAGAATGAGAACGTTTGTCATCTGAATTCCTGACAACTTTGTTCAGGCTATATACGGAATAAAATATAGCTTTCCATTACGTTAACATATATTTTTACCATTTTATACACCAGTTACCCCGGTATGTATTTGATTTTTATTAACAGTGTGCATAGAAAACATCCTCATTGTGTCAGATTTTTTTTTCTGACACAATAACCCTCTCACACACACCCTCCTTGAAACCCACTATCTGTGCTTTGGAGGAGGTTGTGTTAATGCCATCAGTTCACCCTAGTGCAGGCTGCTAAAGGTCTTTCAGCCTAATCCTAACCAACTTTCCTGAACCAATGCATCTGTGACAATAGGGCTCATGCTGCATTCTGTGGTGAGGGGGCAGTCACGGAGGCCTCCTCAAGGTAAGGGAAGGTTTGTTCCCTTACCTTGCAGCGGCATTGCAGCTGCATTGGTGCTGGAAAGTTGGTTAGGGTTGGGCTGTTTGTGACTGTACCAGAGAATCAAAGCCTGCCATCGCTATCCCTACTTCTCATGACCCCCAGTGATGGCTGACAGTAGGTGCCTGGATCCTCCCACAGTGTTAGAGAATAAAAATTGCCGAGCACGTTACCGCGTATGTCACTGTTGCTCTTTCAATCCATGTGCCATGTCAGTAACAATTAGACTAGTCACATATTTCATAGAGTTGTTGTGAGTAAATAAGATAAAAACTGAATGGAATGTAGACACTGGAGGGCAGACTAAAAGTACTTTGTGCATTGATGCACCACCATGTTATCAATATATAATTACATTATCATTTTATATAATGAATAGATCGATGTAATGTAAGAGGGATAGGGCACTTTTAATGATATTTTAATGCAGTGCTTCTTACCCATTCTGAGCTGTTTCAGCAGGGTAGGTTATAAGTAAATATAAAAATGCCCAGAATAGCAATGAAGATACAGTAATAGCAAAATATCAGTACCATGTAGATTAAATATAAATCAATATACATACTTTTTTTAAAAAAATGTGTAATTACATATATATATATATATGCACACCCAACATTATGACTAAATGAGATTTAGCATTTGAAATAAAATATGATACATTTAGGATCAACGTAGACATTATGAAATATATAACATGAACTGGTGGGTTTGTTAGCTGCCAGGGAGCATGAAACAGAGTGGAATTGCAGTGGGTGGGGGTTTGGGGGGGGTTAGGACTTTGCCCCCACTGCAGTTCCACTCCTGATTACAACTCAGATGCTATTTTAAATAGGAAACAAAAAGACTTTGACTTTTGCATGATGTGTAGTTTGACCCCTAGAGGACTGATAAATCATGACTTAAATTAACAATTCTTATTCCTGGTCAGATCCAAGTGGTGGGTCTAGATGTGGAATCTGTGGGTCTAGAGCAAAACTCAAAAGCTGTCATCACCCAAAGTGCCTGCCACCAAGCAATATCATCCATCTATGATATCAGGTCCTTGCATATCACAACACAATTGGGACTACAACTGTGCACAATCGCAAAGAATATGTATGCAGAGGAATATGTATGCAGAGTATGGACAAAGAATTAAGTCTGTGTATAGCTTCATCTGTAAAATGGGTAAATGTGCTTTGTGGAAGGGTCTTTCCCACTACACTTCTCTGTGTCCCTTGAAAATGTGTTCCTGACGGCCAAGGGACCCTCAAGAAGAGTATGACATGTAGAACAGGGAGCTACGGGGGAGGGGGATCTGCTGAAATCATTCTCTCATTCATCAATCTGAAGTATAGAAGTATGATTATGTGTATGCATACTTTACAGCCCAATCCCAATGGCACATTACACCACCAGAGCGCACATTCCAGCGTTGTAAACGCAACACCCCGGAACAAGTTGGGTGGAACGGGGAGGCAGTGGGGTGGGGAGGAGGGTGAACTGGGTCCACAAAGAAGGCAGGTTTGGCGGCAGCAGCACCCATCGAATCCTAACCCCCTTCACGGGTCAATGTGGACTTGCTCGCAATGTGGACTTGCTTGCTGTGATGGCACAGGTCCGAGTAGACCCATTGGACCAGTATGGGCATTATCCGGGGCAGGGGAGCAAATGTTCCCTTACCCCAAGGAGGCTTCAACATGCCAAAACGTGCCACATTGGACCCACAGCATCACTGTGCAGGGAGCTGCGGTAGATTGGGCTGTAACCTTTTTTTTAAGGTAAACATAACGTAATTCTTTTTTTTAACTAAACAAGTCCTAAATGAATACATATTGTACTTGGCAAAGTGTTTTTCCCCAAAATTACGCAGTTTTAGTTAAAACAGCATGCCTAATTTTATTTTTACAAGATTCTGTATCATGCATCAACAAGTAATTTTAATACATATAAATTGTTTTAGCCAAAATGGGGTGCAAAAAATGTGAATTTTATAAAATGACTCTAGATTCTACCTTGTTGTCTCACACTCTGTCTTGATTATAGAGAAAAGACAAAGATTGAGTATGAAAGAGCAATACCTTTTTGTGTGCTGAGGGAGTATGATTTTTCTTGAGAAGGAAAACAGACTTGAGGCACTTGTCTCTCCTTGTCTATTTGCTTTTGGTATTTGGTTCTCTGTGGCTGCAGAAGTGGCTGGCTGCACCATGCAATAAAATTTTACTTGAATAAAATTTTTCTGCTTATCTTACAGCCCAATTATAAGCACGCCGCCCAATGGCGGTATGCTTCCCGCACTGGTGCTGACTGCCATAAAGCTGTCAGCACCCGTCGTAAAAGCTTCCCCAACAGCGTACTGACCAGCGCACCGCTGGGGATGCAGAAGGCCTGTGGATGCGTGCCAGGAAAGGTATGCCGACAGAAAGGCAGGGGGAGGGCGGAACGGGGGCGAAGCAGGGGCGGAACTGTGGGCGGGGAGGGGCATAATGGGGTGGGGGGACTGCGGGAGGATCCATCGCAGAAGGCCCATGCTGGATCCTATCCCCCTTCCCTGCAGCCTCCCCGCCCCTTTTTTCTACTCGGATTTATGCTAGCAAACATGCTAGCATAGGTCTGAGGGGACCCATTGCGGGTCATGAGGCTTATGCAGGGGTAAGGGGATTAAATGTCCCCTTTCCCTGCAGAAGCCTCCCAGTCTTGCCCCCCCCCCCATATGGGATGCAGCGGCTACCACTTTGGTGCCACTGCAATGTCGGACAGGGGTGTGTGTGTGAATAGAATTGGGCTCTTAAAGAATTATATATCCCTTTTTGTCTAAAATGTATTTAAAATTTCGTCCTAGCATTTTAATGGACCTTGAAATTCCAGTTTTAACACCTCTGTAAGTCTTTAGCGTGCCACAAGACTCTTTGTTGTTCTTCCTGCTATTTATTTATCAGATTATGTTCACTGCTACTTGTACCACAAGAAAGTAAATCCAACCCACATTTTCGTTACATAAAAATATCACGTAGCAACATCACCTTATGGTAAACATGTCATGTCTAAACATCATGTGAAAATTAGCCCATCCTTGAATCTTTATTCCTCTTCAGAGAAAAATGAAAGTTTTAATGTGAAGTAAATTATAGCAATTTGGTCGTACTCTCATACAATTTTAAGGAAAGAGCCTTTCTTCAAGTTATTGTGGTCCTTTTGTTTTCCAGATGTAACTTATTTTCTTGAGTTAGCACATTTCCCCTTTTAAAATACAATTAATTAGAACATATGGGGTACTTGTACCACAGCATGCTCTATAAAAATTCAAAGGGACATAATTAATTGGAATACTAGGAAACAGCATGTTTCTACAAGCCCAGTAAAATCCATGATAATCATTTTAACCTAATTTATGATCCAAGTGTTTGAAAGATGAAGATGATTGTAGTAGCAGCTGGATTTCAAACTTTTTGACTTCAAGGCCATATTTTGAGGGCTTTAGGAAGGAAAACAATACCAGGAAAAATATACCGGTAAATGAAATATGCAGAATACCAACAGGGTCGTGCCAAATAAAAAACTAATAGCTTTAGTACTCTTGTTCTTGTGATTTGTACTGTTCACATTTAAAAAAACAACACCCAAAACCTTTCTATTTATTTTGCTTGAGAACTCCCTGTTTACTAAACATTTACTAAATGCTTATTTCAGATAGTGCTTTTTACTGTGGCACTTAGAATTTTAACTGTACATTTCAATCAGGTTTTATGCTTCCACGGAGAAGAGGGATCCATCTGCATCAGGAACTTTTATTATGGATTATAAAACAGATTAGCATGGCTATGTCCATTTATGTCCAAGCCAGGAATCAACTGGGGTGGTAACTGGCTACTTTTTCACCCTGCTGTGTAGCTACAGTATAATTCACTGAACTCTACTGGTTTACTGCACAATCCTGTCTATAACGAGACCAGCGGAACGACCGCTCTGCTAGGGTGTTGCAAACATGCCATAAGGCATGTTTGTGGCACCCGGAGAGTAAGCAGCGCCGGCGGAGAGGCTTGCACTGCTCCCCTGGCAATGCAGAACGGAGCAGCGCTGCGACAGGAAGGTAAGTCCCCGCTGGGCAGTGGGGGGCAGGAAGAGGGCAGGACAGGGACATGCCAGGAAGTCGGGATTAGAGGATCAGGCCCGGGAAGGGGGAGGGATCGGCAGAGGAGACCTCCTCCGATATCCTATCCCCCTTCTCGGGCCTGTTGGGTCTTACACGGGCCTCTCGAATGTACACCAGCAAAATTGCTGGCATGCATTCGAGGAGACCCATCCGGGTGGCTGACACGTTACTCGGACTAAAGTTACAAACATCCCTTTACCTCGAGGAGACCACCAGCTGCACCGAAGCAGCCTAATCCCGCATAGGATGTGGCAGGTGCCTTATGTGCACCGCCATATCCTGCTAGACAGGATTGAGCTGTTAGTGTCAATTGCTTTTCAGAAGAACACTGTTTGAAATGCTGTTTTAATAGTTTATTGTTGTTTTGATCATGCTTGTTAGTTACCTTAAGAATGCTGTATGCAAAGGTGGGATGAAAATGGTTGAAAATAAATTACATACAAATAATGACGAGGAATCTTTATATGGAGAATTGTGCAACAGTGGTTGGTTCACACATGTCTCTTTTGAGACACGTGTTGCCATTTTGATGCCGCTGCATCAGCGGGGGTGGGGCGTAGGGGAATGGATAGGATTGGGCTGTTAATACCTCATAAGGTGTTTGTACCTTAGCACAGTGTAGTTGAGGCACAGAGCACAAGATAGAGATACTGAAGTTAGATTCCGTATATGGAAAACACCAAATTTAATTCCCACTATCACCCATGTTGACAAGTTCCAAAATAACAATTGCAAGCAAACTGTCTTCTAGCATGCACATAACATGCTAGCCATTCAAACACTCTTGAGTCAAGTTGTTGAAATATAGCTTATTGTGATATCTACATTGCATTGACACAGCAGAGGTCTTAAATTATTGCATAACTTTTTCCCTCCAGTATTTTTAAGAATCTTAAGCCATTCATTTTCCAGAGTATGCTGGTAATTCACAATGTTTACCTGATGATATCATAATGTTGACTGTCAGACAATAGCATTGGAGTGTCTGTGAGAGATTTACTGTAGGTTATAGAATAAATGACAGGCCAGCATGAATTACTGGTTACTATCCTATCACTATCCTGGTGGTTTTAGACTAGATAAGCCACAACAAATACGGAACTTCTATTTTTTTGTTTTTTTGTTTCAGAATTTGATTCTGAAATGGAAAGAAGACACCAATATTTTAGAAGTTCTAATTAGTGCACAGAAAAGTACTTATAAGTGAAGCAAATTAACATTCCATTCTTATACAGCGTGTGCTATCATTCCTGTGAATTATATAAAGGTTAGGTTATATCAGAAAATGGTGTTTTAATAGTTTTCAATTTAGAGTTACCATAGTAGTAGCAATACAATGAAAAATTATAATGCTATTAGAAGTATTCTAATATGATTTCTGTCTATTCCTTTTCCTACTTTGCCCTTTGATTAAAATGTAATTTCAGTTGATTACTACAGTGTTTATCGCTCTATTAATATATTTAATTTGCGGATGGTATCACCATGGAATCTAAATGCCACTTAATAGAAGATTAAAAGTTCCATGCAGAAAATAATGATCATTTTATTTGAATTAAGATGCTTTTGACTTAGTGAACTCATGTTGGCTGTTCAGATTATTCAAAGTCGTCTCCAGGAGCCAGAGCACATATTATCAGCACCACTCAGATTCTACTAGAAAAAGTCTCCACATATGACTGGCCTTTCCTGCAGTAGTAATGTGTAGTGCTTGCCCTCACATCATTTTTGGACCTAATCCAGAGAGGAGTTATGCTGGTGCTATTGCTTCGATGAGCTGACAGTGCTGGAGTGGAGCTCTTCATGCCAGACTCTACAGTGATATGACGTTACGAATGTGACTGTGGTAAGTTATCACGTAGAGACAATTTCCAGTTGTTTCTATATGATGTTCAGAGGGCACCGTAGTTTACAATGGCCATTATCCAAAGTGTTCTGGGCAGCCCAATCCTAATGGACTGCCCTGCTGGCGGAACTAGTGTTCCGCTAGTGCTGGCTGCTATAAGGCAGCCGTAAAGTGCGGTCCGGCAGCGTGCACTGCCGGAGTGCTGGCAGTAAGACTGGAGCCTTTCCACGTGCCTTGTCCACCTGCCTGAGCAGGTAAGCCAGCGTGGGAGGCAGGAGGGATGGGGGAGGGCAAAACGGGGGCAGGGAGGGGGGAAGAAAGGGGGCAGGGGGGCTGCAGGAGGGGGTGGATCCAGCAGCGATGGCGCGTACCAGATCCTAACCACTCTGCTGGCAGCCTCCCTGACCCCTTTGTCTCCTCAGACATGCGCCAACTAAATTGCTGGTGCAGGTCCAAGGAAACCCATTGCAGGGCGGGAGACTTATGGAGGGGAAAGGGCTTCTTTAAAGCCCCCCGCTCTGCCCCCCACTGGATATAGTGCGTGCCTTTTCAGCGTGGCTGCACTGGTGGGGGGAGGATAGATTGGGCCATTTTGACGGTATGTTTTATTCTGACCACATCTCACACCAAAATGGAGTCACCAGAGTTAAACTGCACATTACAAGGAACATGTAACATAGCCCTGTTTTTATGTGTTTCATTTTTGTACATAGTGCTCAAAGAGATAAAGCGGGCTGATACTGTGGCAGGGGATAGGGGGGCTTTAGTACTTTGTCCCTGCTGTGGTTCCTATCCCACTCATGGCTTCCCCCAATGCTACTTTTAGTTCTAAATCTTGCTGCATTTGAGATCAGAACTGAGGTTGGAGTCCTAAAATCATCCTACCCTCCCCCATTGTGGCCTTGGCACTGTTTCATCACTGCCCCAGTGCATCATTTACTAAGTAAGCCACAAAAACCTTGAGACTACTTACACATTCTTCGTGATGTGTAGTTTGGCTCAAAGTTTCTGAATCACCTTGTCCAACAAAATACAAGGGGTAGGTTTTAGAAAGGTATGTCTCAAAAGCTTGGTATCACACCCAGAGCTCCCTAGTCAATCCTTTGAATACAAACCTAAATGGATGCCTATCATTGTTTACAGGATATTAGAAAAACATTTATAAATGTTTCGGTTGGATAGACTTGGGCAGTATAGAAATAGAGCTTGGAGTGACATATAAATGTGTTCCATGCAAAAAGAATTAGAAGGTAGTAGCATGCTTTTCATAATGTACCATTTTACTTGATGTTAAACTATTGGGAGTCAGAAATTTTTGCTAATCTTCTGTAAATAACCCAAAAATCTACCACTAGATTGATTTTGATCAGTTACACATCCTCATATGAAAACTTTCTCTCTACCCCAACCACATTTCAGTACTCTGTTTTGCAGTTTCATTCTGCCCTCTCTGACTTTACAGTTTTTCTGTAACCTTATACACAAGAAACTGACTGAATGTGGCCCAGCATGAATTTATTAGTAGGAACAAACAGGTAGCTGTTTCAGGAAATTGAATCAATTGTGACACAGGGAGATTTTCATTTGGTGTCCTAGATTTTTGGATAGATAGTAATACTAAAAAAAAAATGGAAGATTCCTAACCGTCTCATTATGATTTAAGGATTGTTAAGGTCATGAAATCCAGGCTGTCTTAGGAGGAAGTAATGAAAGAGAACATTAACGCATACATATCACCATCATTTTCCTCTAACCCCCTTTCTGCAGCAGTTTTAATGAAAGATTTAAAAAAATCATAAGCCTAAGGAAACGTTGTGGGGTTCAAAAAACAACTTGCCTTCTTTTTCATGAAATAACTCTTGACCTAGTGAAATCCATTGGAATTGTCCAGGGATATCAAATTTGGCCTGCATTTTAATGAGATTCATAAATGACTTAATTTAGAACCACTGTGCCATAAACCATGTTTTCCTTCTCACATCTGTTCCTAAACAGAAATATTAAACTGTGGGGGAAACTTTATTCTTTTTATATATAGAAAGGATTAATAAAAGTAAAAAAAAAATAACATTTTTATAATAGCCTGTAGGTAGATATTGTGGTATAAAACGCAGTTATCCATCATCTCTCAGCCATCAAGCTTTATGTAAGTTATAATTGCTAATAAGTCTTAGAGGAAACTGCAGAGTGCTTCTGTGTTTATCCGTATTACCGTTGTGATTGAGGCAGTAGAGCAGAACTCTTGACTAACAAACCATATTATCAAAACATGGAATGGGAAGGGCCAACCTTCCCTTATCTACTTGCAATTTGCTTTGCAGAATTGCCCCTGGCTGCTGCATATTTTTCACAGCAAAATGGTTTATGGAACATTCACGTGGGAAGGATTGACTAGCAATTGCACACATTTAAATAGCCAAATATTTTAAAATATTTTTCCTATGTAAAACTCTGATCTTTTTTATGATACGCAAAGCTGCCTTATAGTGGGGCAGGCCATTGCTTGGTCTTCTAGCCCAGCACTATGTACTCTGGCTGACAGTCACTTTCTGGCAGGGAACTCTGGCTATTGGAACGTATGCATGTTTCATTATAGCTCAAGATTAATTTCATTCAGAATTTGATTTCTGAGGTCCAGTAGATTTCTGAGGTCCAGTAGTATCTGAAATAGTCCAGTATTTCGCTGAATTACCCCAATCTGTTCAGTTCATTCCCAAAACAACTGTCCTTCCACAGGAGTAGGAACAAAAAACTCTTCTCTTTTGGAGAATATAAAGCTCAAGGGGGAAAAAAAGTAACGTTTCAATTTAAAACATTAAAATATTCCAGAAATTTAAATTTTACATTGTTCTCTGCATTTATTGATTGCTCAACAGTTTGATCTGGTTTCTTCCCAACCAAATGTTCAGCAAGCTAAACTGTTCCCTGCTGGGTTGTGGTGTACTTTTGTTCTTTTAGTCTTTTCTGTGAAAACGCTCATAATGAGATTTCAGTCTGAAAGCAAACACAAGTGCAGCCTCCTCACAGGTTTACTATAAGAGTGACAACATCCAACTTTCGTAGAAGATGTGGTCTCCCTTCAACTTGTGGTTTTACTGATATATATTTTTTCATTACTCCATCGTCAGGATGATTTGTGTACACTTTTCTCTTTAAAAAAGTGGATTAGAACACTAAGAATTTTTCTGTGGTTGCAGAACATGCTTACCTGGAAGTGGGTTCCATTGGATTCAGTGTGACTTACTTTTGAGTAGACATGAATAGCATTGAGCTGTAAGGATACCTGCATAGAGATATGGAGACCTTCTACCTTTGCTCCTGCTAAACAAATCAGTCTGGACAGCACTGATGACCTTTTGGGGAGAATGGGGAAAGGAGATGCCTGGGTTCTATCCTTCCTTTCAGCGTCTAATTAGTTGTGTCTGCCTTTGTGGTGCTGCATGTAAGATAGCAGTAACATGCAGTACTTCTGTCAGCCCAATCCTAACCAACGTTCCAGCACCGATGCAGCTGCAATGCAGCCCCAAGGTAAGGGAACAAACGTTCTTGTATCTTGTGGAGGCCTCCATGACTGCCCCCCCCTCGACTGCAGGATGCACCCCACTGGCATAGCTGCATCAGCACTGGAAAGTTGGTTAGGATTGGCCTCTGTATCTTGGAAGGTCGACACTACAGTAGTTCTGAACGCCTATGATATATAGCTAATACGCTTTTATTGCCAGCAAACACCAACACAAATGCTGTAGAATTTCCATGGTAGGAAGGTGGGTAGGATAAATAATCGAGAGGCATCATTTGCACTGTCTTCCTCAAAACCTAGGTACACGGTAGTAATAATATACTTGATGCTGTAGGAGGGGAGAAACCCAAGTTATTTAAAACTCCATATTGATGATTGTGAAGTGTGCTTTCTTTGTTGTTGTTTTTGTTGTTCCTGTAGTTTTTATTTTTGCACCCAGGGAGCTGTCACTTGCACTGTTGATTATTTTTTTTGCCACATTTTAGCCTCAGTTTCTTCTGTAATTGCACTACAGTGCAGTAAAATTGTACACGTTTGTATCCAGATTTCCTGCAACATTTACTTTAACAGGTGCATAATTTTGTACTACTCATATGTTTCGGTCTCTTACTTCTCACATGGCTTCAGCCTTGCTTCCTGCATGGGTTTATTTTCTCTTGCAGTATTTGTCACCTTTCTTATATGACCCTTCTGACTGAGGTGAAAGTTGAACTCTCCTCTCACCAAGCCCTAATTAATTGTGCCAGCAGCCATAACATTTTATTATGAGAGTCATCTAACTTTTATTTGGCATGAAATAGAACTGCATTAGCTCTGGGGTAAAAGTCTGTTCTAAAAATGAATCATTTTCTTTCAAACCCTTTAAGAAGGGCACAAGTTACTGTAAAGATGCTTTTCAGATTTTACAGACTGACTTTTGCCTTCACTAGTTATTAGCTGACATGTCAACAAGAGCAGTTCATTCATATGGTACTTGTTACATTCTTGCCATAATTTCCCACAATATATGCACCTTTTAAAAATGGGTCATTTACTATTTTCTACATTTGCAGTTAAATTTGGTGCAGTCTTATATCTCACCCACCAAATCCCAGGTCTAGGCATAACATTACAAAAGAATTGGCACTGAGGTGTCAAAGACTGTAAGAATAGCAAAAGTCTGAGTGCATCACCTGTGAACTGCCCACCCAGTGCATAGCCTTGCATGTACTAGCGTCACTAGGGCACGCGCGCCGCCCTAATGATCCCAAATTCGCCAGGCAGTAAGACCCCCGGGCCCCGCTGCTGCTGGCTCCGACGACATCCTCCTCGGCCAGTGGTCCGGGGCCTTCTGACGAGTCCCAATGCGACGACACAATATTTATTAGGTTTTTCGCGCATTCGCACAACGTTTCTGAGGGCAAGGGCTTCCCTTTTGCCCTCAGAAACGTTCTGCGCAGGTGCAAAAAACCTAATAAATACCGTGTCGCCGCATTGGGCCTCGTCAGAAGGCCTCAGACAGCCGCCCGGGGCAGACACTCCGAGGCCAGGAGGAAGGGTGACGCGCAGCGGGTGTGCGCAGTGAGTGCCATGCGCGCGTCACACTTTGCGCGCGTCACCCCCCCGGCGGTCCGCCCCCCGCCATGCTCCAGTGACGCGCGTGCTTGCATGCCAGCTTCCACATGGATACATGGGATTGTGTATGTACATATGTATTACTAGATTTCCAGGTGCGGTCCTTTTTCACCCACATAGTAAGCTTTACAGACTCAGAGCCCAATCCTGTCCTTCCCCTCCCCTGCTGGTGCAGCTGCACCAAAAACATGTGCGCTGTATCCGGTGGGGTGGATATACCGGGGGGTGGATCGGGAGGGTTCAGAGGTGAATCCTCTGGATACCGTGGGTCTCCTCAGACTTGCGCTAGTGATCTAGCATAAGTCCAAAGAGAGAAAGGGGATGTGGAGGCTGCAAGAAAGGAGGATAGATCTGGCGTGCATCATTGCCACCAGATCCACCCCTCCCGCAGCCTCCTTGCCCCTGTTCCACCCTACCGTACCCCCTCCTGTCTCTCCTGCTGACTAACCTGCTTCGGTGGGCAGTGAGAGTGCAGACGGCCTTCCCACCAGCTTCCCAGCAGTGTACTACTGAGCACACTACCAGAAAGTGCTTTATGGCACTTTTCCAGCAGAACCACATGCAGAAACTTGTTTCTGCTCACAGGTTTCTAGCAGTGCAATCCTTCCTAACATCCGGCCGGCGGCCCATGGCCACCCGGCGGATCCTGTGCACCACCAGCCAGCGTGGCTGCCAGGCGGGAGGTCTACTTGAGGAAGGGGACACTCGTCCCCTTCCCCGAGTGTAACAGGGGCCAGGTCCTATCGGCCTCCTTGGATTTCCGCCAGCTATTTTGCTGGCGGAAGTAGAGGAGGCCATGTAAAGGCTCCGGTGCCTGGTGGGAATAGGATTCGGCCAAAGGTCGTCCCCCTCCCCCTCCCGGGTCGCTCCCCTCCCGGGTCGCTTCTCCCCGTCCCGGGTCGCTCCCCGCCCCCTCCCGGGTCGTTGGGGCCATCGGCCACCCTCCCCTGCCCGGCGATCCCCCTCCCGCCCGCCGGATCCTAACTTACCTGGGTTGTACAGGCTGGCAAATCTGTTAATTTTAAAGAAGTTAAAGTAAACCCAAACTGAGTTTTTGTAAACAGCAACTTGAACTCTGCTACACTGAGGCCGGAACTAGACATTACCCTAAAAGTGTGACTGGAACCAAAACCCATATTCATGTGTTTAGTTCCCATCTCTCTTCCTGTAACATATATTAAAATGTACCCATGCCCTGACGTTTTGCTGCTGTGTATTTTCCTATCCTCACTACCATTATCAATCAAGTCACATAGAATGGGAATGGACAAAAACACAGCAGTGTGCAGTTAGGACCCAAATAAGGTGTACTGTACTACATATTGCAAATGGGGAAAGTGAGAATTTTGGCCCAATCTTATCTGGCTGTTACAGCGCTGGAACGCGCATTCCAGTGGCGTAATGCGCTTTCCAGCTGTTGCAAACGTGACAATGTTGGAGAGCCCAGCCTGGCAGCGAGCGGCTGGGTCTGCACAAGAACAGGCTGGGGACCCCCACTGCATCAGTGAGTCCCAATCCCAGCCTAACAGTGAAGGACAAACAAAATGTTTGCCTCTTAAATGCAAATATTCATTTGTTAAATGTAAATGAATGGACTACGTAGCAACTGCAACCAATGATAGACAGTTCATTAGAGTGCAACCAAGCCTTATTCTGACTTTTGGTCTGCAAGGAGGCAAGCACAAGGACTTTCAATGTAATGACATTTTAAATATAGTCATCATTTTTAATAGCATTTTCCTTGTTATCTGGATTTTGTCATGGTGGATGAAAGACAGATTCATTTTCAGAGGACAGTTTTTAAAAGAGAACAATTTCCTTAATAAGAATGGACTAGAACATTTACTTAATGATATACATGAGCAGTAAGGCAAACTGGTTAGCTACATCCCTAATAATGCCACAGTCAAAGAAAAAAATAACGAATTGGAGATGGTGTCTTTCCCAAGGGTATAAAGTCCTCAACAGGATCTTTAAATTCTGAATCCATACACATGTTTATAGCTCTTCAGATATGGCAGAACATTCACCTTTGTCTCTTTGATGGCTTGTTCGTGAATGGAATACATAAGCAAATATACAAAATTACCCAGCAGTATTTTGCACAAATGCAAAATGGGAGAGAGCAGCTCTGAGTGGGAGAAAAAATGTCTTGTGTATGAGCATAAAATATATGTTGTTTCATTTTGTAGGAAAAAAAAGTGACAAGGTTCAGTAGAAGGGAGAAACAATAAAGAAAGAATTGTAGAACTAGGAAACTCAAAACAAGCTACATATTAATTATGTACATTTGGAAATGGTAAAAACAAATTGCCACTTTGCATCCCACCAGAGTTTGCATCTTTATGTTCACATAGCACATCCTGAGTTAAAATGTGTTGAAGGCACTATCAGAAGAACAATCAAGATTGATAGGAGAAATGCAATATTGTAAGTAGGAATTGTGCAAGATAAGTCCGGGAAAATGAGAACACCTAAATATACAGAATTATTATTTTCTAGAAATGAAGAATTACAAAACTTAATATTGGCAATACCCAGACAGGTACAGTATATGCATCATCAATACTGGGGTAGAAAGGCAGTAGAGGAAGATGATGCTTTGAAAAGAACTGAGTGCACTTTCTATTTAAAATGAGATCATATTTTTCCCAGACATTTTACTAACCATAATGCATATTATAATTTTGAAAAATCAGTAAATCATGACTTAAGCTAATGAGTAAGGCTTGTTTGTTTCAATTTCACATCATGATGATCCACTTCTTCATTACCGATCGCCCTTGTTCACCAAGGGAAAAACAGTTTTTTAATGGACAGAAGCAATCTTTGCCAGGGAGAAAATGAGACCACGTAAATACTACATACAGCGGTATTATTGTATCATGATGTATGTTAGTAGGTTACACCATGAAAACCTTAGGTCTGAAACACTAAAAGAGCATTTTAGATAAATGTTTTTAGAGACATTTGCTTTCTGGACAGTGACCTATGTACCTGATTCAATTTCTTTAGCTATGCCTAAAAGCTTGGACATGTTGAATAAGATTGTTGCCTTTGAACAGAATGCTACTATGATGACACATCACAGTCCTGTCAGCTTCAACAATGGTTTTCCACATGGTTCAGTGAGCTGCTTTTTAAGACATGCAGGCCCAAAGCCTCCTTGGGCATGTAGTGTTAGGTCCAAAACAGGCCCAGGGCTGATTAGAGGCCTTCCCCAGGAGGCAGAAGGGTTGATTGGGACCTCCCACTTCACATCCTGGAAGGGGGAAAGGACAATCTTATCCACTCTACGAGAAAGAGTCACCTCTAAATAGCAATACCAATTAAAACCAGCTTTCTTGATTACAACAAGGCATGCCAACATTCACGGCCCTATGTTATAGCAATAGCAGCATTTTGAAGTGAAGTGTAGGAAGGGGGAAAGGAGTGAAAAGAAAGTACAGCATATTAAATATATATTGTATATGCCTCATAAAAAAGCATTACAACAACCCCAATTTCCCTCCTGACAGTTGGCAAAGGTCTTATAACAATGCTGTGAGGCTTGAAATGAGCAGTTTTAAAATAGAATCTGGAGGCTGCCCTCAAAATGGCAGCAATCTGACTTGATCAGTAGAACAAGTCATGAGATCTTTTGGGTCCTGACCATTTCAATAATCATGATTACAAATATCAACTTGTTGGAAAAAAAAAAAGATGTTTAAGACAGTGGTTCCCAAACTGGGAGGTGTGGCTCCCAGGGGAGCTGCGGAAACCAGCCAGGGGAGTCATGGAGTGCCAAGAAATCCTCTCGGAACAGTGCAATGCCAATTGACAAGCGTCAACATAATGTAACAGGGAGCTGCAGTCAATGGTCCCCGATGGTTAAGGGAGCCGCAGGTCAAAAACGTTTGGGAAACACTGGCTTAAGATATGGCTTATCTTTAAGATGAGTGGCACCACAGCTTGGCCATTTAGCAAAACTATTCTTCCCAGCATTCTCCCAGCATGTGTTAATTTGGAGAAGCCAAATTGCTCACCAGGGGGGGAGATGCTCTAATATGTCAGTTGTCCTAATATCTTCTGAAAGGTGATCCCAAAGAAGGAATCTTGTTCATCTCCAAATTGGGAGTTTGCTATGGAGAAGACTGGCAGAAGATCCAAACTGAGTTGAATTCAATATACAAAATGCACATTAGATATTGAAATACGTGGTTAAAGCAGAATGTTCTAGCTCAGTGATTCTCAAAGTTGTACCCGCAAGGTAGGAAGAACTCTGAGTGTTTGCGGGAGCAGGGACAGCGACAATGGCAATCCTGGCGATCCTCACTGGGAAACAAATGTACTTTTCACACTTACTGTGGGTCCTGCAGCCCTGGGGGGGGGATTCAGGAAGGCCTGCGCCTTCCTGTAGCCCTCCGGACGGTTCGGGGAGGCCCGCACTCTCCTTTGTGAGCCTCCCTGAGTTGTAGATTGCTGCTCTGCGGCGATTACGACCACTTCCGGTTTTGTCCAAAACCCGGAAATGGTCATAATCGTCTTAGAGTGGCGATCTACAGCTTGGGGAGGCCCGCAGGGGAGAGCGCGGGCCTCCCTGAACCCTCCGAAGGGCTGCAGGAACCCCGGTAAGTGTGAAAAGCACATTTTTCCGGTGACAGCAGCAATCCCCGGGATTGCCGCCACCATGCTATCCCCACCCCTTACGGTGGCAGGGTACAGCATCTGGCTCTCCTGGTGGGTTGCGACCCACCAGTTTGAGAAACTATGTTCTAGCTTAAATTGTATATTCTCACAGCTAGATATAAAAGTAATAAGAGTATACTATTCCACATAATACTGATAAGAGCTCACTTTAATATACTGTACTTCAATCAGTCATTTGCATGAACACTTTATGAATCGTGAGGGTTTGTTAGATGACACTACAGGCATGTTCCCATCGTCTTCCCAACACAGAAGGGAACAAGTGGAATAAGGTTAGAGACTATTTTATTTAATCGTCTTGGGCAATGGCAGTGTCTCCAATTTGAACCTGGGCTGCTGGGAATGCTGAGCAGGGTATGTCTGAGTGTACCTCAGAAATTGTGTGCCAAGACATATTATATTCTTTAGCTATTCATTTTTTCCAAAGGACCATCAACATGACCCCGTCTTCTGCAGCCTATAAACTTCTGTCAGTTTGTTCTACAAACTCCATGAACATGCCCAAACCTAGAGCATACAGTATTAATCAGTGTTACTGAACCTCAAAATTCTCCTTTATCCTGTGACCTTGTTGTCATATTGGGCTTGTGGCTGCAGAGCACTCTGGCAGAGTGTCTGAACCTTGCAAAACTCATATCTCAGCAATCTGCCTGCCTTAGATGTAAAGTTCAGCATGTGTTCCCTCAAATAAGTGCCAGAATGCAGCAGCAGAGTTGCCAGTAAAAATCCAGTCGTTCTCCTGCACCACTCATCTAACCAGTCCTATAATTGTTTTATTATTAAAGACGCTATAAAAGCCTTGAACATTCTGTGCTGTTCATTGGCAAGGAACAAGATTTAAACAAGGGTTTTCTGTGATAAGTGGTATTTGCTGTTTTAAGCAGATGATGCTAGGTCATTTTCTTTTACTTTCATAGAACCATATTTTTGTTCATTGTTGCATTACACACACACACACACACACACACACACACACACACACACACACACACGGTACTGAATATACTTTTCAAAAAGCAGCTTAGTGATAAATCTCCTCGTTGACTATAAATACATAGGAAGCCTATAAGCTGGTGTCAGTTTATCCCACCAACTCCATGGGCATGCCCAAACCTAGAGCAGGCACTTCTCATCAACTTGAAAGTGCTACAGCCAATAATAGCTATAAAATGTCATTCTTAATTCATAATGAGTGGTCTCTTGCTTTTTATTGCAATTGAAACACCCTTCTTCCATTTCCTCCCATGTCATATACTCCTGTTACCTTTCTACTCTCCCCTTGATGGAGAAGGCCTTCTGCATGTTGCCAAAAACTATGGGAAGTTTGGTTAAAATCTAGAAAAGAGTGACCGTTTTTCACACAAAACACCTCTAATTTTGGAATGCATTTAGCTGATTTTTTTATTATACTTCAAAATGTCTTAGAAAGGCATCTAAAATTAGTGAAGACAAATGCATAATATTCTTCAGCAGACCTAAGAGGACCCACAGCTTTTCAAAAAGATAGCAATGCCCAAACTAACACAGCCAGAGCCAGAGTGCAATGAGCAAGAAAGACCTGAAAGGAAGTCGATGCAGCTGTGAGATGTCCTTGGGCTAGTCACTATCTTTTGGCCTAACCTACGTCATAAGCTTGTTAGAATAGAATGGGATGCAATGTATGCTGAACTGAGTGCCCTGGAAGAACAGCAGAATGCAAAGATGCCAATAAATATATAAGTAATCAGTATAATATAATGTAT
Organism: Plestiodon gilberti rubricaudatus; assembly: GCA_026170595.1. NCBI lineage: Eukaryota > Metazoa > Chordata > Lepidosauria > Squamata > Scincidae > Plestiodon > Plestiodon gilberti. The sequence goes on from JANXHW010000001.1 coordinate 191,670,957, forward strand.
TCCCAAGTTTGCCTTCAATGGAGCTTATTATGCATGATTTATAAGTCTCCATATTGTAACCCAGTGGTGGCGCTCCGACCGCTCCCCCTGCCATCACCGCTGCTGCCATTTTTCAACCAGAGGCGCAGGGCTGGTGGGAGGGCCAAACCCGTTGCTGCCGCTGCCTACTTGCACATCCAAAACAGCCCGATTTGCCCCGCCGCTGCCCGCTTTAACACCCCCCCGCCCGCCTGCCGCCTGGGGCCCAACAGCGCCGCCGGCCCCTGCCCAACTCCGCTTCTATTGAAGAAACCTTAAGACTATCTACCTTTCTGGAGCTTTTGAAAAATTTGAAGTATATTTTTTCTTCCCTGCACACAGGTGTACGCATTTAACTCCATATGCGTATATACACCCTTGGGTAATAATGGTTTAAAGAGGAAAACTTTATAGATCCATAAAGTAAGGTATCTGTAGGTCATGTTATTTATCCTCTGCCTTGAGAGAAGATAACCTACACCTAAAGTGTCCCCAACAGAATCCTGTCCAGCCATTTTTTTTACTATTTTGCAACTGTCAAGGACGAACATTATACAGTCTTCCTTTTCAGGTTACCGGTATTTCATTCCTGAATCTGTTTGCATTGCTAGGAAGAACTTCCTAATAGTTAATCCTGTAATTAACTGTAGTTTAAGATCACAGTTCATGCTCTATAGTTCACTATAGTTTTCTATAGTTGACGCTCACACTGTGGCTAACCATTAGGAAGAGCTTCCTAACGACGTAAACAAACTGAGGACCCGAATAATTTGAAGAGAGATCGATCGTTGAATTGTCTTTCTTGAAGTCTCTGCAAGAAAGGTTTGCTCTCATGACATCTACAGTCAGATCAATTCATACTCAACTTTATGTTTATTGTAAAGCCTAAACATTTCAGTATGCCCCAAAGCCAACCCTTTCTCTCACACCTGCTATAATCTGTCAGCGCAATTCAGTGTCCTTTCATAGAAAGTAGCCAGGTCAGACAGAAACGTGGGGTTATTAATTGGCCCACAGGGCTATTTGTTTTCAGAAATTGTAAGACGCAGTGGAATGCTTACTTGTCTTGGCCAAAAGCACATGTGCAAACTTAGAAGAGAACATGAATTGCAATGAATTATGTCATATTGTTAAGATTTCCTGTGGTATATTACAAATAAGCTGTGGAGACTGCAGCATTTTATTTGTTTTTCCTTTATCACAAGAAATAGGCAAGTATCAAAAGGTCCCGAGGTCCAGCTCTTTTCTGATAGGCACCCAACCATGTTGATTCTTATTAAAACTTTATCTCAACTATCAAAATCTCAGGTCTCCAAAATGTGCCTGGAAATCTAGTGAGAGCATTTTTCTCAGGGGATTATAAGTACTTTCTGCCTGTGATCAGAGCACTGATAACAAGGAAATAGCCTCTCTGACTGAGATTGGTTTCAGCAGGAAACAAGAAGACCAAGGATATATGAAAACAGTAGGGGAAGTAGGAGCGTTATCTGTATTGGAGAAACTCATAAATGGTTCAATTAAGATTGGGTTTGGTACTGGGGTTAAGGATTTACATAGATAGTTGCAGTTCTTTTTGAATATTCTTTCAGTATCATGGAGATCTTGAAGCAATTTTAAAACCTAAGAAAAATGCCCTGGGTGGCTGAAATGACTTCTTCTAAACTCCAGAGGCCAACAGAATTGTAGCAAGGAGCACAGGAAGGGGTCTCTGCATCCCTCAACATCCTGATCATAACTGTGACTGAGACATTTGTAAAATATAAGTAGAGCCTCAGGCACACTTCAAGGCAAGCTGTCTACTTTCAAACATAAACTGTCAGACATAGTAGCACATCAGATGCTGGCTGAAGCCTTTCAGTCTTGCTCTTCCTGCTGGTTCTGCCCTTGTTTTTTGCTGCCTCTTCCTTCAGCTGTGGAAAATTCTGTGGAAAATTAGCAAAGCATCCCACAGTCAGAGGAAGAAGAGGCGGTGGTGAGCAGAGGAAGAGGCGGCGGCAGTAACAGAGAAGGCCTTTGCTGAACTGAAAGGCTTGTTATTGTATGGCAAACTGTAAATTTCCCTATATTTGTGAAGTTATTGTTTATGAGAAAGAAAATGTTTATAGAATTTGTTTATTTCCTCTAAATTTTCATCTAAATTAAATGCTGTTTCTGTTTATTTCGGTAACGCACAGGTACAAATGACTAAGAACAATGGTGAAATGGTTTTCATCATTATGCATACAGTACTATATTAAACTCTATCTTTAAATTCTGTCTAAGAATTCAGGCTGCAATCCTATCTATACTTACCTGGGAGTAAGCCCCATTGATTCTAGTGGGACTTACATCTGATTAGACATGCATAGGATTGGGCTCTTAGTCTTATGGTGCAATCCTGTGTAGAAAAGCGCCAGGGGAGCGCATGCTTCCATGGCGCTGGGTGTCATAAATGCGCCATAAAACGTGTTTGTCACCTGGAGAGTAAGGGCAGTCGCCGCAGAGGCCTGCAGCTCTCTCTCCCCTGGTGGACTTCCTGCTTCTGCCAGGCAAGGTAAGCCCTGCACCGCCAGTGCAGGGACAGGGGAAAGGTGGACTGGGCGGTGAGGGAGGGCGGCCATTGGCCCAACTGGGCGGGGAGAGGGCGGGGATATTGGCAGCGAGAGCTCGAATGTACGCCAGCTCCAGAGCTAGCATACATTCAAGTAGGCCCATAGGGCCTCAGGCTGCTTGCACCCGGGGAAGGGGATGATTGTCCCCTTCCCTCGAGGTGCACCCGGGCTGCCCCGGGGCAACCCAGGAACGGGATAGGATGTGGTGGGCGGCCCTTTAGTTACTTGTTAGAAGTATTTATTTTTCACACTACCGAAACCAGGCCTTTTGAGAGAAGCTCAAAGTCCTAGGATAAACTTGGAGTCTTTCTCGTAGCCAACTCAAAACCCCATTACTTATCTCTCAGCCCTCCACACAGGTTTCTCCAGACCAGAGAGCCTCCCTGTTAACAAAAATGGCCTGAACAAATGCTTCTTTTTCGCCCTCAGTTTTTTGATCGACTTGTTTGGGACAGTTTCACATTATAATCTATTAATTAATAAATAAATATGGAGCCTTCAGTGTACAGTACATGGTGTTTTGCAGAATAACATAAAACAAAGGATAGTTCCCTGTCCCAGGTTGCTCATAATACAGTTGTTGACAAGGAAAATGCCTGATCAGCACATGCAGCAAAATGAGCTGGAAATGAGGCAGTAGAATCTTGATGCAGCAGAATGGATTGTGCTTCTTCAAATGGCAAGTGGGGGAATCACATTTCTGAATGTTTTCCTGTGTGAAAAACTTGCTGCCAATAGAAGCCAGTGTGAATACACTGGACTGGATCATCTCTCCATTGTCTCCTTGCAAGAAGTGGTTTTTACAGGAGGGAACATGCCAGACTTATTACCCAGTGTCAGCCCATCTGTGAGGGTGACTGAGGTGATTTCCTCAAGTGGTGGATTGGCAGTGCCCCCCCCCCCCCTTTGCTGGACTTTACTGTTTCTCTTTCTCCTCTTCTGAGCCGTCTACTATCACTCCTTCACATTTCCCTTTTTCTGCTCCACACCCCCTCTTCCTTTTTGAATATAGGGAGTGGGAGGAGTGATGAAACCAGCAGCTGGTGTGTCACCAGGCAAGGTGGGGCAGCATTTGGTGTAGCAAGGCACTGCAGAAAGGGGGCAGTGACGTTGGTTGGCTGTGCTGCCTCAGGCACTGGGCACTCTTGGGCCAGCACTGATTTTACCACCTTAAGTTTCTCACTACTTCATATGTAGACCATGAGAGAGGGAAGGGAAAGAGAGGCCAGGGCAATACACAAGGAGCAAGAGAACAAAAGGTAGCAAGGGATGAATGTGATAAAATGCAGTTTTATCTGCATTTAAAATGCAGAGAGAGAAAGAGAGAACGTGCATCATGTAGTTGTTCTTGGTGGAAGTTCAAGGTTGTTCCTAATGGAGAATGGTCAGATGCTTCTGTATAAAAAATTAAAATGGAAACCATTTGGCAATCATCACATCACGCGATCACATCACATCATCACATTTTACACACATATGTATTAAAGTTTCATGCAGCAATACAGTCTCTTGTAGTCATCACACACAACCCACAACCCACTTGAAATAACATTTCATACAAGAAAGCACTGGATGCTCTCCACTAACAGCCCGATCCTGCGTAAGGATCTGCGGTCAGCCCATAGGGCTGGCTGCAGGATTCTCAGTCATTCCTGGGCCACTCCAGTGCGACCCGGGGACTCCTCGGGGGAAGGGTGACTGGGGCCTATGGGCCTCCTGCCTGGGGTCTATGGGCCTCTTCGAATGTACGGCGACTCTCGAATGGGGAAAGGGCCATCGAGCCGGGGAATGGGGATGGGGATATCGCTGCCGACAGCCAATGGCCCTCCCTCGCCGCCTGGCCTACCCTCCCCCCACCCCCGCACCCACCGGTGTAAGCCTTACCTTGCTCTGGTGGCTGCAGGTCGGTTTTGCGGCGAAGTGAGGGCTGCCAGCCTGTGCGCTGGAGGCCCTTACTCCAAGGGTGCCTAAAACGTGCTTTATGGCATTTAGGTTACGCAGGATCGCGCCGTACTCTACATATTATCCCCCAGTTGTCCCATTACTGTAGCATTCTGTGTTCTAGCATTTCCATGACTATTATTTTGCTATCTGAGTCCTTTGCATTACATACTATCTGCTCTCTACCCATTTTACTTTTCACATGCTGCTCAGAAAGAATTACAAAATGTTCCATCATTATAGGATTTCTGTCTTGCATAGAATTTGTAAGGAAATAAAAATGAGGAAATAAAAATGAGATGAGGAAATAAAAAGTGAACAAAAAAGGGATTGCATTTCTTGATATAACTTGATCAGAAATGCACATCCCGATAATTATCTGACTCCAGAAATGTTTTAAACCAGTGTTAGTCATGCATGGTGTTGAATGTCAAATGTTCTATTCTGCTCCAGAAAGTACATGCATTTGCCAAGGCAGACATTTTATCATTCTTTCCTTTATTTTATTTTATTTTATTTTAATTACTCTAACAAGTTTTATAAGCTCCAAATGCAGGCAAGAGTTATTAAAACAAGGGCGGCAAAATACTGGATTTTAAAAATTAATTTATATCTACCCAATCTGTAATCAGCAGTGATAGTAAGGAAATGATCCAGTTAAAGTATTTGCCATTGGAACTATGCAGGATTATTGAAAAACAGATGAATGGTTCATAACTAGGGGGAAAGTGTGTAAACCAAGCCTTTGAAAGTAATTAGATGGGATGAATTTAAAGTCCAGTGATTCCAATAGGGATAAGTGTACTGATAAATACATTACCTATTCAAAAATGCATAATATATATTTTTTTTGTTGATCACAATAATTTTTTTTAAATCCTGTTGCTAATTAAAGGCAAGTAGCTGACAGGTGTCAGTGTGTATTTCTTTACTTTATCTCTCCAAGGGATACTTTTAAATAAAAGATTCCTGCAGAGTCTAAAGTGAAAAACAGCTAATTGATGCCTCAGCTATTTTAAAACTTTTATTGTAGCCTTCTCTGAAAGGGAAAAAAATGTTCATAGAATGAAGCATGAATCTTTTTGTTTGGTGGAATTTTATTGAGAAAAATGCATTAATAGATATGCTAAAGTTAGATATGCTAAAGTTGTTAAATGGAGTTATTAAGCGAATGCCAGGAATTCGTAAATGACTCCAATTTAGAGATTCTAATACACAGCAAGACATTGTGTGAAACGAGTAGCTATCAGATTGTAAATCAGATGGAGAGACACAGTAAGGCCCAAACTACATGTTATGCGGGACAGGTGGCTATCCCTGAAAGCAGCAGCTGTTTGTCTACCCTCCAAATCTCTCCAGTAATTGTTCGTTAAAGAAGATGCCTGACATGCTGTCATTGCACGTAGGGTTCCTGCCTCTCCAAGTGGCAACCAAAGCGATAGAGGAGGGGCATGGCGAGTGATGGCATCCGCTCATGCAATTCTTTTAACTAATCATTTCCAGAGAACACAGGAGGAGACATTGAATTGGCATTCTTCATAACGTTTAGAGCCCAATCCTATCAACTTTTCAGTGCCAATGCAGCCGCAATGCAGCTCCAAGGTAAGAGAACAAACATTCCCCTACCTTGAGGAGGCCTCCGTGACTGCTGACCCACCTCAGGATGTAGCGCATGCCCCATTGGCATGGCTGCATCAGTGCTGGAAAGTTGGATAGGACTGGGCCCTTAGTCTGCACCTGAGATGAATGGGAAGTTGTATCTTCGTTGAATCTAGCACAGAGAACTGACCCCTATTGCTTCCCTATCCTAGCATGTTGCTCTAATTTCCTCCCCAACAGGGGCATGTAGTACCTGCCTACATGCACAGTTATCACATTTCTGCTGCCTCTGTGTATCATACTCCGGTGCAGATTTGCCCAGGCAAAATAGCAGTCCCTCTTTCAGTTCACACACCTGTGCACACAAGAAGTACACACAAGCAAGGAAGTGGATTATGCCCTAGTATTTGTACAGTGCTCTTAAATTGTTAAGTTTGGTTGGATCATGCCTTTGTTTCACAACTAGGAAAGAATATTTGGAAGGAACATAGCTGCCTTAAATTAATCAGATATAAAATGGCTTGAAACTGGCTTTGTGATTATACACCTGTTAATTTTCTGTAGGAGCTCCTGTTTGCCACATAAAAGATGCTTACAGAGTAGGGGCAGTATTCCCCTTCCATCTCAGTACTAGCTTACATTAGATATGTAATGAATATCTAGGCATGTCTAAAGGCTAAACTATGTGTTATACAAATTGCATAACGTGACCGGGGGGGGGAATAGGAGGGCCTTAGCACTTTGCCCCACTGCAATTCTGATCCCAGTCATGCCCCCATGCACTATTTCAAATAGTGCCGCCCATGCACTATTTCACCACCTCTAACTAGAAGTAAATGGGAATTTCCCAGTGTTTGGGTGAGGTTACAAAAATTTTTGTTGAACAGCAGTACATCAATATGAATATTAATTAATTCTTATTAACCTTGGCAGAGGCAAAGTGCTAATGCCCCCCCACCCAGTTCCCCTTCATGGTTCTGTCCAGTTTTGTTGCCCCACCCCAGCATGCTGTTTAAAGAAAAACAAAAAAACTCTGGGTCAGATTACATGTTTAGCATAACTTCTAGTTTGGCCCTGTTACCAGGGGGATCCTGTGTAGTAGTCAATAGCACAGCTCAATGGTTCTGTGGAAAGGAAGAGGAGGGAAGGGTAAAAGGTGCAACAAAGCCAACTTTATTTTGGTGATAATTAACAATAATACAAAGAGAATCAAATTAAAGCAATGCAATGTATATTGACCAGTCATTCACAATGACTAGGCATAAGTTGTTGATAGACGGCAACGAGAGAGAAGAGGGGAGGACAAAGGAAGACCCTAGAAGGAAAAAGTGGCATGTAATGGTGCAGGTGTGCAGGGGAAAAGAAGGGTGAGAAAGGGCATAGGGAAATTATGTGGGTTCCCAGAGAGGCCTGGGGAGAGGAACGTGGGGTTTTGGGGATGTAGGGAAGGAGGGAAAAGGTAGGATGTTGGAGAGTTGGCAGAGGCAGAAGAGAGGAAGGTTCCTGGGGTTTGTGCCATGGCAAACGTCCCTGGCTGGAGAGTGGCTTTCCATAATCTGAACCAAGGGCTACAGGTAGAGGTGAGCCTGTCAACAGGCTGTGAAATCACTTCACCCACTTAACGGTGGCTGAGCTAGTCTCTCCCACCAAAGAAGTACTTCCTCTTGATGAATGTGTCAAGCTTCCGAAGGGAGTAGGAAGGGAAGATTTACCTTGTTCTCTGAGTTCTTGATGGATTGGTTAAGAGGATTTGTTTGATAGAGACCCGACGCTGAGCTCTGGTTTCCCCTAAAATGGTTCAAAAATAGAATAAATGCACTCATTCACATACAAAACTAACACAGAATGGAGGAAAATCACAAGCAGCCAGTGTGTCGTCAATTTGATTGCTCACAAGACAGATACATTCTGTCAGGGAGAGTTTGTGGGTCTATGGCGAGGCTATTCTATGGGTCTATGGCGAGGTGGGTTTGTGGGAGTTTGTGGGTCTGTGGCGAGGCTATTCTAAATAAGTACATCAGCAAGGAAGATGGTATCTTAAACTATTAGCCCTCCCACTTCTGACAGTATTAGAAACTGAAATACTAGAATGTTGGCTTAGTATATTAAAACTGCAAAAACCATATTTTGTTTAGTGTGTTCATTTGGACAGATTTCAGACTTCATAATATAGTGGTGGATGACAGATGTCTTTATACTGAATAGAACTTATACATGGAATTGTAAAGATGTCCATATGTATAAAGATACCATCTTCCTTGCTGATGTACTTATTTAGAATAGCCTCGCCACAGACCCACAAACTCCCACAAACCCACCTCGCCATAGACCCATAGAATAGCCTCGCCATAGACCCACAAACTCTCCCTGACAGAATGTATCTGTCTTGTGAGCAATCAAATTGACGACACACTGGCTGCTTGTGATTTTCCTCCATTCTGTGTTAGTTTTGTATGTGAATGAGTGCATTTATTCTATTTTTGAACCATTTTAGGGGAGACCAGAGCTCAGCGTCAGGTCTCTATCAAACAAATCCTCTTAACCAATCCATCAAGAACTCAGAGAACAAGGTAAATCTTCCCTTCCTACTCCCTTCGGAAGCTTGACACATTCATCAAGAGGAAGTACTTCTTTGGTGGGAGAGACTAGCTCAGCCACCGTTAAGTGGGTGAAGTGATTTCACAGCCTGTTGACAGGCTCACCTTTACCTGTAGCCCTTGGTTATATTTGAGAGTATGTATAAAATATAAAATCAGTTTGCACTCTATTCATTAAGTCACAACAATAGAACAGCTGAAGTAACTGAGACACCATTATATTTTCTCACTAGAGTTAAAGCTTTTAAACTGATTGATGTTCCTCCTAGGCTGTTGAGCCATGGTCAGTATTTCCTGTTACCTGGAGCTACACTTTCCAGTTTTGTCCACAGTAATGGTCTGTTCTACAACAAATAAAGCGTTGACTTCAGTTTGTGTTTGAAATGCTGTAGGGTCTAAATGCAGAGTGCATTAACTTTTGACTCAACAATTTGAACTACAATAGTATTATTTGCAAAAATTCTGAGCACTTAGATTCGGAATTCTGAAAGTCATCAGAATCAGTTATACATAACATTTTAATATCTCCATATTCCCCTTGAAGTGAAGAACTTTTGGATTTTGATGTTGATTGAACTTCACTGCAAGAATGATGAAAGCTCAAACCGAGCTTTGACAGAGCCGCTTTTTGTATGACCAACATTTGTGAATTACTGGAGAGTTTTCCTGGAGAAGAATGCAGATGTTCAAAACCCACTGGAAATTCTGGGAAACATTTAAATTTGTTTTTCAATCAATCATTTTTTGCATTGATTTACTTTGCCCGCTTATAATTTTTCTGCTGTGTAGTGCAGTCCTCCTCCTACTTGCTAAACATCAAAACAGAGAGAAAAGAAGGCCAAGACAATTAGTTTCTATAGTTCTGTGTTCTTTAAATTTCTTGAAGCACTTGGGACTGGAAAAGGTTCCTTCATTTTTTATGTCTTAATCCATATGGTCCAAGAGTAGCAGATGCCTGAAAGGATTTATGTAAATTGTGACTCATACCATTTGCTGGGATTTTCCTGGCATTTCCCACCTCAATTTGTCAAAATATTGTATAAAAGCTTGTTCATTTATAGGTTTAACAAATAAAACCTACATTTAGAAAGTCTGTCATCAATGACTGCATGCAGTCTGCCTGGCTTTCCTGCCAAAGGCTGTTAATGCTTAAATTAGCCACCTGATGGTGTGATGCTTGTGTTCACAAATGTCAGCTGCACATGAAAGAAGTCACAGGATTTTCCACCAACCCCTTAAACATTCAGAATAGCCCGGAGTTGGTTAAAGTTCACATTTGCCTACAGCTTACACATTTGCTCACTGAGAACTGTAAACCTGTTTCTAGACTGTGCCACTTTAAATGTAGGTTGTGGCTCACAAGACTGACAGCGCAATCCTGCGCAAAGAAACGGCGGCGGAACAAGCTTTCTGCCACCAGAAGCCGTCACGAACATGCCATAAAGTACTTCGTGATGACTCGCGAGTAAGAGTGGCCGGCACAAGGCCGGCTGCCCTCACTTCGCTGCCGGGACATCCCCATGGCTGCCGGAGGAAGGTAAGGCTCCCGCCAGCGAGGGCGGTCCGGGCGGTGAGAGAAGGGTCATTGGCCAAGCCGGCCCGGGAGGGGATGGTGGGGATGGCGTCCGACATATCCCCGTCCCCGTTCCGGCTGCCTCGGCCATTACACGGCCTCCTCCTACTTCCACCAGCTATTTAATCCGAGGAAGCCCATCCCCTTTCCCCGAGTCCCCTTTCCCTGTCCCCTTTCCCGGAGTAGGATCTGGCGGGTGGCCCTGGGCCGGCCGCTGGATAGTTAGTTAGGATTGGGCTATATATGTTCTGCTATACATGAAAACCCATCTATATAGAAAACTGGTCAGAGAGAAGAGTCCTAGCTTAGATTTTCCACTGACATCTCATTTTCTATGTGCAGGGAGTTTTCTTCTTCTTTTGAAGAAAAACTCTGTCAAGGAAAAAGGGAATAAGCTTTAAGCTAAAACAGCCATTGAAGGAGGTGACTATAAGCAAGAGCAGAGCCTGGAAAGCTTTGGCTGTTGTGGATCACACAGGGATATGGATCCTAAACATTGCAGTCAATCATATCATTAACCAAAGATGTCTTTTGACATAGAATGAGAAAAGGTTTTTACTGCCTTCTTAAAATTGAAGCAGTTACATATCATGTTTTCTCCGCTGGTAGAGATGTGCAGAAGAATTAAAATGTAAACTCTCTATCAAAAGCAAACTTCCACATAATTGAGGTTCCTAGTAGGACCAACGTCTTTTAACTCCAGATGTCTTATGTGCTAAAAATCTGTGAAACATCATTATGCCAGGGGAAAACAAGTTATAAATGAGACTACTGAAGCCTGTTTGCTTTGGACCATGAAGTAGAAGGGAAGTTTCCTGACTAGACTTGATTTAGTGAAAATAACCATGATGTTGATTTTTAAAACAAATATGCTATCAAAAGAGGCACCAGTGTAGACTTGGATGATTTCAGACAGACATCAAAAAACTTTATACAGCATGTCAGCATTGTATACTAAATGTCACCGGTGCAGTTCAATGCAAAATAAATATACTATGCAGCATTATTTTTGCTGTTCTCTGAAAGCTGAGTCATAACCAGAAACATCTCTGTGAATTAGGTTGAAATACCTGTAATGTAAGGATACCAACACCCAGTATATTTGTGTCCATTGCCTGTACTGTGAATAAAATAGATCACTGTCGTCAGTGGTATGACCTTGGTGAAAACAGTATTTTATTCTATATCAGATGAGTGGGTGGATAAAAATGATAGTGTTGGGAATGACTGAAAATAGATATAAGTTTGTGGAAACGTTAGCGCCGCACAGAAGAATGAGAATGCATATATCCTTCATTCTTCAGCACCCTCACTGCACTTTTGTAAAGTGACTTACAAACTCTTCAACTAGAGATTAGTAGTAGTAGTACAACATTTGTTGGAGAAAGCTCACAAGGGAAAGGGTGGTGGCACAGGTGTTGTTGCTCTTTTGCTGATCTTGCACTCTCTTGTTTTACGAAGAACAGGGGCCTCTAGGTAGGGAAGCACTACTGCCAAGTAGTGGCTTTGTGGTCAGAACTACTAAGGAAAAAATAAATACAGTGGGACCTTTCAATCCACGGATCCGGGATCCACAGATTTGACTTACGGTGGGTCCCAGATCCACAGGGTCCACCTTTTTATAGTGTTCTGAAAGAAGAAAAAAGTTCTCCAATCCCCATTTGTAACTTTGTGTGGTCAAACTGCGTTGTTTCCAAGCCTCCGCAGGGTTTCTGCAAGCTGAATGACCCACTTCCGGGTTGCGTGAAGGTTCCTCTCTCCTCTCAGCCTTGCTCCAGAATGCATTCTGGGGCGAGCCTGGGAGGAGAAAAGAGCCTTTGCACAACCTGGAAGTGGGTCATTCAGCTTGCACAAGCCCTGCGGAGGCTTGGAAACAGCACGGTGACCGTGCAAAGGTACAAATGGGGATTGGGGGACTTTTTCTTCATTTTCTTCATTATCTGCGGATTCTCGGTATCCGCAGGGGGGCCAGAATAGAACCCCCATGGATACCGAGGTCCCACTGTGCGTGTTTTTAAGATCCACGCAATCAGGCTGGTCCTCAAATGACTTTTTCAGATTGTGGGATCTTAATTAACATGCCTTAAAAACACCATCCTATAAGCCACTCTGAGTCCATGGGATAAAGCAGGATATAACACAATCAGCAAATTAGCCCTAAAGGCTTTGGGCAAACTATGCATACTTCAAATCCAGGACAGTATTAATTTTAAATTCTCCTAGTCCAAGTCAAAATGGAATTCAGGAGCAGTGGAACGCAAAGACTGGTGACCATGAAACCATGGGTGGCCAATCCATTAGGCAAGGGGATGCAAGCTACATCAGACATGGATTGTGTGTGGAGGGGGGATGAGAAGGTGGCAGATCTGGGGAACCCTTCACCCCAAGTCTGCCACCGCCACTTCACTCCAGCCTGCCATGGACGGGAACCACGTTGATCCGCTTTCCGTCTGCTAAAAGTGAGCAGAAAGCAGATCCTTCATCCCCTTACCGTGCTCCGTGCATGGTTTTTTCAAACTTGGAAGTGGTGGGACTTCTGGTTGCATTTATAGCGACCGCTCAAATGAAGGAGTGCCTTCATTTTCACGTTGTATCTTTAAGTACATCCGGACGTCTCATACTTCCTCATTTGAAGAGCAGCATGGGTAAAGGGCCTTTTTTGTAAGGTAGAGGCAGCAGTGGTGGGCCTGAGGCAGCACCAGGCAGCATTCTGGGTTGCACCACCCCCACCCCCCTGCATGAAACAATAAAGGAATGGGGTGTGGGGGGAATCCTCTCATCCCTCTAAATTATTCACAATGCCAGGAATTAACTGGATTGTGTTACCTTGTATGATTTTGAGTGGGGGTTCTATATTTTTACTGCTTCCCAATGTTTGTCTTTTCACCAGAAGACGTAATGCTCATGTGTGGGGAGGAGCTGAGTGAGAGAGAAAAATTCTGGCCAATTTGTTTTAGAATTTCCTTCTGGCACCTCCCCAGATGAAAAAACAACAACCCTGAAACCATGAGATAACAACACTCTAGTTTCTTTGCTCTGGAAAGTATCCCTACCTTTCTACAGTACATAGCTTTCATTTTGTTTTGATAACCCCATTTCAGTGATCTGAAAGATACACTGGCAGACTGCTTCTAGAGAAATTGACCATTTCGTTCCATATTAAGCATTTATCACAGTGTTTACAGCAGAGAGTCTTGATAGTAGAAGCCTTTATTATGCATGATTTATCTATATTATGGAGGTGAAAAGATAAAGGCTTTTGACATTTCTGCTTTGTGTGCTGAGTCAAAGCACCACACTGGAAAGTATCTTAATGCAGACAGGAAGCCACTTATGCACTTGACATTCATTTCCAGCACAGATCCATTCAAGTGCCAGTGTTCCCATTACTACTAGCAGCTAGAATCACTGACTTTAGCTGCACCAGTACAAACAGAAGATCTAATGGAAGGTAAACCTTTGTTGTTGCTGCTGAAAGCAGCATGCCAGGACACAAGTGAAGGCTGCGCGAAAGGCCCCCTTTGAAGAGTCAAAATCTGTACACGCATAAAAATTATTCTTTATACTTGGGGTTCTCAGTGCACCTTTATTAATCAAAATTTGGCTGTGATTCTAGAACCACATCTTTCAGAATGACCTATATAGCAATCAGAGCCCAATCCTATGGGTGCCTTCCACTGACAGAATGAGCATTCTGTCAGTGGAAGGCCCAAATCGTTGGCAGTGCACTGTGGCCTCTGTGACAATGCACGCAGCAGGGCCACCAGCACAAAAAGCTGGTGACCACATGCGTGCCACTGGAGCACCCAGCCACTTCTGGAGGATGTGAGTTGACACAGGGGGTGGGCTGTGAGCGGGGAGGAAGAAGATCAGGGTGGGAATCGGGGCTGCCGGAAGGCATGTCAAGGGAGGGCAGAGAGCAGTTATCAGTGGCAATGGCACCACTGATATCCTATGTCCCCACCTACCCTTGCCACATACTCTTGGGTGTGGCAAGGAGCTGGCGCAGATCTGAGTAGACTGACTGGGGATCATGGCGCAGCAGAGTAGGTAATTTACTCCTCCATTGCGCCATTGTCCTCTGTTGGTCTACAGGATGCAACAGGGACTGCGTCAATGTTACTGCGCCTTGTAGGCTGGCCAAGGTTAGGATTGGGCCATAAGTTAGTTTGGAAAACTATTGACCCCAGTCACATCGTAGTCTGCCACAGGAGGCACCATGATACAGGACCCTCTATATGGAGCCTAGCTTCAACAAAAAGGAATCACTTACCCTTTTGCTGCCACATTGGGAACTAGCTCCTAGCATGTTGGGACCTAGCACTAGGGACCAAGGCTGCTTCTTCATTTCAGATTGCCATAGAGAGGTCTTGCATCCCAAGATGCGTTCTAGCTACTGTGTATACCACTGATACTCAATACCGTATGTGTTCTGGAGCACGTTAGCATCCCAGAAGAGGGCTGAAGTGTGCCTTGGAAAAACTAAGCTGCTATGTTCAAAGTACCACCATTCTGTGTCCATCGGAGCAGAGAAGCCCCATGATGTATTGATCCTTCCTCTCTCTGCCAGTATGGGCAATTGCGTGCTTGTGAGAAAGGGAGTAAGGAGTACAGGAATTCCCTGTGGCAATCTGCTCGACATTTGGCAGGTACAAGGCGGTTCCAGGGTCGACCTGCTAATTGGATCCAGTGGCTGTACTCATATCATGATCATCA
Organism: Plestiodon gilberti rubricaudatus; assembly: GCA_026170595.1. NCBI lineage: Eukaryota > Metazoa > Chordata > Lepidosauria > Squamata > Scincidae > Plestiodon > Plestiodon gilberti. The sequence goes on from JANXHW010000001.1 coordinate 191,685,992, forward strand.
CCTTTTTCCTCCTCCTCCTGGTTATCTGCCTTTTAAAAAGACAGAGGAAGTGAGAGAGGAGCCATATTATCTCCATGGTCTCATCCCCTCCTCTGTCATTCTCTCTGCTTTCGAAATGGCACAAAGAATGGGTGTGGGAGAGATGAGGGTAGCAAATGAGGCACAGGAGATGGAAAGATGTAAAGGGGTGGAGCAAAGAAGATGTGGGCGAGGTATGGGGTAGCAGAGGGTGTGATGGAAATGGGGTAAACATTTGCACAATCCAGCAGGGGGGCTTGGGCCAAGGTGGCATGTGGGCCGGGACTAGGCTTGGGGAATATCAGAAATTTCACTCGCCAGAAAGTACAGTCCTATCCCTGAGTCCTCACTGATGGGGCAAATGGAGCATGGGATGATGGAAGGCCACATTACGTAGGCTACCCTACCATTGTTCTGCGAGATAATTGAGAAAAGGTATATTGATGTGTACTCACCACTTCTCCAAGTGGTAAGAAGCTCCATGGTAGCAATTGAGTTTAATCTTCCTTTGGAGGGGGAGATTGCTAGATGTACGATATCTTTGTAAAACTTGGTTCTTTTGCTCGTCTTCCTTCAGCCCTTTCCCTTAACTTGGTGTGTGTGTGTGTGTGTGTGTGTGTGTGTGTGTGTGTGAGTGAGTGTGTGTGAGTGTGTGTGTGTGAGAGAGAGACCCATTCCATGCTCTTGTGGCTTTTCACATTCCAGAGCCATCTCTCTGTATGTCTCTCGACCATGAACTCTCCTTAGAAGCAAATGCAGGATCATTAACACAGCTGTCATTCACCAAATCTACTGCTGCAGGAAAGAGAGGTATTTTCAAGGCATCCCAGTGGTAAGGACAGAAGAGCACCCTTTTTTGTGGGCATTTTCTAGTCTCTTCCTCACTTGTCTAGCATAAGACGTTTTATCTGCAGTGGCACAAGCCTCTGCTTGAGCGGCACCAGCTGAAACAGCGTCATCATCATCAGAGCAGCAGGCTGCTCAAGTCACAGAGTGCTTAAATCAAGACAGTACATTGACTTTTAATATCGGTGCCTCTTCACTTTCAAAATTAAAATTATTATGAAAAGTCCTGCATAAAAAAGGGAATGCTAAATGAGGCGGCAGCTTAGGGTGATTATTTGCGAGAAAGGATGAAGCATCTGCGGTGATGCCTTCCTTGCTTCTTGTAGCTGTCTGCACCGGCTGTTTTGATAAACGAATGTTTTTGTGTTTTTTCCCCCAAAGGAAAAGAACAAAAGAGAATGGGAAGGAGCCTGCTGAAATTCAATACTGAGTATCTTTATAGGAAAATAATATGTAAATGGGTCCAAAATTAAAGGTTTGAAATGCCAGCTAATAAATGAATGCCAAAATTGTCTGTCATTTACCATTAAAGCAGACTATTTTTAAAGGAAGAAAGTAGTTGAATAACTCCCTCAGTAATGAAATAGATTGCTTCTCAAGGTCACAGTAATGTCTTTTTGAAGTACACTAAGAAATGAAGAAATGGCTATATTGTCTCCTTGGAAAAAGAAATGTCATGTGCATTTCTAAACAAGTGCACCCAGCAGTTCCTTGTAGACTGAGTAGCCCCAGCCCACACAGAAGGCTCTCCAAGGACTTCCCATTTAGTTCAGCAGGCAGAGGGCAGCACTGACTGTGCAAAAGGCTCCATATGAACTAAAGCTTCCTCCCCTGATTGAATGTATATGGAGCTCTGCTTATGTCGGAGCTCTCCGCGTAAATTAGAACACATGCTATGGACTGGATTATAGTGGATCAACAATAAGCCAACACGTTTATTTGAATCCCATCCACCATCCTTAATATTCCATGTACTGTCTCAGATATCTCATCTCAAAATGGAGGTAATAGAAATGCACATGGCAGAGGAACAGGCAGTAACTACAGGTGTCCCCCGCTTAGTGACGAATTGGTCAATGACCAGAAATGTCGGGCGCCCTCTCGGTGCCTGGCGCGTGGGGGCGGGGCCTGCGTCGCGTCGACGCACCGCCGCCCGTTTTCTGCTCATTTCGGAGCGTAACGGGCTCCAGGGAGGGACGGAGGGCCGACACAACGCGGGGCTTCGCGTTGGTGACTCTCCCGCACGAGTGCCTGGTTTGAGTGAACCACGCGCTCCACCGTGGTTACGTCGCTGTAAAACGACGATTCGCATATGCAACGAAGGTCCCCTAAAGTTAAAAAGTGTTTAAAAATAATCTTGCTTAACTTATCTCTGAAACCTCTGTTTTCAAGGCTGGAATCATTTTGCGTAATTTGCTGAAGATAGGGAAATCGTGCTCCGGAAGCCTCTTCTGGGTCGCCCCACTCCCCCAGGGCTCGCCCCAATGATACATTCTGTAAGAGATTGCCATGTGGCGGCAGAGTTCCGTGCATGTGTGTGTGAGTGAGGCTGCTTCTTGGGGAGGGCGGGGAGCGGCAGATGCGGGGGGTTGCATATCATCTCCCTTTCAAGCCTTCTTTCCGCCTCTTGGCCTCAACCCATCAAGCTGGTCTCCCCCAGCGCCTCATTCCCAGGTTACTTCGACGGCTGCTAAGAGCTCCTGCTGCCTGCTCTCCTGGGCTCCCGTTTGACTCACAAAAAAAGGAAAAGTCACCCGCACGCACGCACGCTCTTTGACAACTGTGAGCCAAACGAGAGCCTTGCAGGAGAGAAGAGCAGCCAGCAGAAGCTCTTAGCAGCAGCTGCAGTAACCTGGGACATGAGGCGTGAGGGGAGAGCAGCTTGACAGACTGAGCCCAAGAGGCGGAAAGAAGTGCACATGCCCACCCATGGATGTGCATGAGTGGGCAGAGCAGCAGCTGCGAAGAGCTCCTGCACACTTTATAGCAAAGACACATTTGACCATGCTGAAGAGTATAGGGTGGGAGTGGGGAATATACATTGTGGCATGGGATTGTCTCCACTCCATTGCTTAGCTGTGTAGGGTGCATTCTCCTTGCTCCCCTTGTTGGGGTAGTAGAGTGGGGGATTGGAGCAGCTTGATGTGAACCATAATAGTTGCCTCACCTTGGGCTGCCCCAATGGGAAATCAATGCAAATATACACCCACATGTGCCAATGCTTTTCTCTTCAAATCTATGGCACTCTGGCATTTTGCTATAGCTCAATTTCTTCTTTCTCTTCTAGATTAGACCTCAAATGCATGCACAGACACAACGGTGGCAATTCTTATTAAAACAAAATAATTATCAGTGTACAATTGGAATATTTGATCTGCAGCCCACTGTGGTTCTGTTGTGCATCCGCTGATGCCAATATTCTACCAATATGCCACCATCTTAATGGGATCTGAAGCACTTGTGTGTCTAGCCCTATACGGCTGCTGAAGGCCAAGGTAGTATGGGCTTTATTCTGCATTTAAGCATCTTTGTGACAAAGCAGCAGCCCACCCACTCATCGATCTCTAATGGGACCACATTAGCAATTCTATATCTGTCAGCAAATTTCACTTGGTTGCTATTAAAATGCAAGAGATGTCCACAGAAGGGAGTCAGCCCAGCTGTACTGTACTTTGTTCTGTGCTTTAACAAGATAAAAACTCTATGGCTGTTTAACTTAGGTAAGGCAGGTAGGGACACAAAAGTGAAGGATATGTATAATTTTGACAGGTTTGGCGCATTAGGATCTTCGCATTCTCAGATGATCACTCAGAGAATAGAAAGATTTCCCCTTCCACCAGTGTAGGGCTGCCTGGTCCTAATGGGCCTCCTCGGATGTACGTCAGCTCTTGAGCCAAAGTATATCTGGGGCGGTGGGGAAAGGGCCACTGAGCCTGGGAACAGGAGCAGGATATTGGTGGCACTCACTGCCGATATCCCTGCCTCCTTCCAGGCTGGCTCTCCCAACTGCCGCCCATCATCGCTGTCTGGCCTGCCCTTGCCCCACCCCTGCACCGACTGGTGTAAATCCTACCTGCATCAGCGGCTGCAGGGTCATCTGGGATGTGGAGTACGGCCTGCCGGCCTGCATGCCAGCAGCCCTTACTCAACAGGGGCCGAATACGCGCTTTACGGCGCATTTATGGCACCCTCCGCCTGCGGAGCGCGTGCTCCACAGGCGGACACTTCCGCAGGATTGTGCTGTTAGTCATGTCTATAACTGTGATAGTGTTGATTTGGTATACTATCAAACAAGAAGCCACTGGAATTAGTTCATACAAAATCCAAGAATTGGGGCTTGTAGTACTGGAACACAGTTATTTGCGATAGCACACTTGACTTTTGCAACTTGTGTATCCTCAGTATATGTGAATATTCAGGGCAAGGGTGAAATATTTATTTGTTTAAAAGGTTTACAACCCCCCCTTCCCCCCATAATGGAGCACCCAGGGAAGCTTACTATATTCCTTAAAATACAAGGATAAAAAGGTAAAAGAAAAGAAAAGAAAAGAAGCTAGCATAAAATATTATTAAAAAAAACAAATATAATATAAAAATGCAGCAACTGCTAAAAATAATAAAAGCATCTAAAAATAGCAAGAGAAGCAATATTCAACTTAAACTAAAATGAGAAGGCCAACTGGATAAGAAGTGTTTTTAGTCTGTGCCAGAAAGACTCCAGGAAGGGCATAGTTCTCAATGCAACTGGGAAGAAGTTCCATAATATTGGCCCCACTACAGAGAAGGCCCTACCCCTTGTAGTCACCATTCTGCCTTCAGTCAGGGTGGCTTCTGAAGGAACTCTTTGTCCCAGGCAGAGTGCTAAAGTTGAAGATGGAAGTGAACAGGTAGTAGTAGGACCAGACAGGCCAATGACTGGTCCCTGGAGCCTGAGAGGGGAGGGGAAGAGCCAGGTGGTAGTTGAGACAGGGAGACTGATGGGAAGCCCCCACTTCCCATCTGCACTTATTGTCAATGTGGCCAAAGGTCTGACTTTTGCTGACTTGAAAGACTATATTAGGAAGCAATGCATTAAAACTGTCCTTTTTTTCCTATTGCTCATAAAAATATTTTTGAAACCTTTGACTCAAAATCTTCTTCTTATTCTCCCGTATATACTGTATAGGGTAATCCACCATCAATGTGCTAATACCCCCCCCACACACACACACACACATACACTTTCATCCTACCTAGGCTTAAGATCCTCAGTTATTCACTGACACAGAGTTGGAAAAGGACAGATCAATTAAATTATCAAATAAATTCTCATGTGAGCAGTTAAATGAAGCCTGAGGAATATGGAGGATGAACACTTTCAAAACAAATCAACCAGCCTAGGAAATTGGAAAGGATGTCCAAGTGCTTAGCTCTTTTAAGTGCTACACGTTGAGATATGATTGCTTTTAAGGGTTTCTCATCTGTTTTCTTAAACACTTTTTGTTTATTTCCTAGCTAGCTCTTTTTTTCAAGAGGCAGATACTGTTTTCTTGTGGTTACAGTGTGTTATCTTTGCTGATAAGTACCTAAAGAGGACAAGGCAGTTAAGCAACCAGATATACCTCCGGTTCCACTATATCATGCAGAGCTGTCAAGAGAAGAAACTTGTAGCATTACTATTCCTATCATAAATACAGTACGTATACATTTTTGTCTCTGGCATAAGAATTTGAAAGGAGGAAAATGGTTTAGAAGATGTTTTCCCAAACGGAATACTAGCAGAAATGATTGTCTGCTGTTGTGGGCATGTTTTGTTTGCTTGCTTCTTTGTTTGCCTGCATTTGTTTTTACTAGTAAGCAGAAATTCTTGGAAAAGAAAATATTCATTGACTCTTTAATTCTGTTTTATGGATAATGGTTTCCTTTTATATAGACAGATGTAGATAGATATATTACAGACTGTAGTATAATACTTGTGTGTGTGTGTGTGTGTGTGTGTGTGTGTGTGTGTGTGTGTGTGTGTGTGTGTGTGTGTGTGTGTGTTTTACAATCTATGCCACTTGGCATCTCTTTCCACTAGCATTTATTTCAGTGGCCTAGAAGACTATCTACAGTTCCTTGGAGTATGGATAGTGACTTTTGGCCTCTTGAATATGGGTTCAGTAAGCATTAAACTCATCAGCACTACAAATACTGTACTACATCACAGTCAACTGTGTCATATCAACTTCTGATACATTCCTTAACAGAAATCAGTTAAATAAAACCTGGCACCTTAGTTATTTCACAATGGGGAAATAGTGTGAATCATCAACTATCAGTTCTGAAAGTGGGTCAATGATGAAGTACAATTAGTCTTTTTTTTCTTTTTTCTTTTTTGAAAATTAGAAATTTGGCTCATGGTTCTCAATATATTATTTACATTTTAGTTGAAGTACCCACCTGTATCTTTATGGAAAAAGAGTTCAGGAGGTCAGGATAGTCAAATAGATATGTCTCTACTAAGGGCCCAATCCTATCCAACATTTCAGCACCGTTGCAGCCGCAATGCAGCCGCAAAGTAAGTGAACAAACATTCCTCTACGTTGAGGAGGCCTCCATGATGACTGTCCCGCTCCACAGAATGTAGCATGCGCCCCGTTGGCATGGCTGAATAAGCACTGGAATGTTGGATAGGATTGGGCCCTAAGTATGTGATTTTAAAGAAAATTTAACTGATTTAAATTAAACTTGCTTGCAGGAGAGATTGATTTAGAGGATACTGAAGAAGGTCTCTATTTGAATGTGCAATCATGTCACTGTTTGACGGGGACCTTCCTGTTCCTTCCCTCCTGTTCCATGGTCAAATATGCCAATACTCATGCATCTGACCATGGGAGAAAGATGGTCAAATTATTGTTTAAACGTGAGTAGAATCCTCACCAACCAGATTCTAAAATGGTTGACACATTTGGTTGGTTTCCCTTCTTCAGCAGCAAATGAGCCATTCTGATAGTGTTTCAGACTGAGGTGAGAATTACTGTCAAACAGAAGGAAGAGTCCCTCTTCATTAAAAGAACAGGAAGAGTCTTTTGCAATAAAGTTGAGCTGACTTGTTTTGAAAGAGATTTAGAAGCAATGGTGACTAACTTCAAAATCCTATGGGCCTGACATGCTGATGGATTGCCCTGTCAACCCCGCCCCCCCAAATAAACATGCCAGACAGGTGCTTGGACTGTAGGGTCACTTTATTAACTAGAATTAATACACAACTGCAGCAGGACACTAAAAACTAGAAAACTATAAAACTACCCCCTTGGCGTGCAGGCTGCTAGGTTGGGGAAAATGGTCCTAGCCATCTACCTCCCCCAAGATCGAAACAGGCATGACATCCTGGCTCAAGCCACGCTATGTCCATGACCAAGCTGCCTATCCCTGCCAACCCAGAAGGGCCGAGGCAGTCGGACGGCGCAGACTACCCTCAGGACACTCCTAAGGTGCTTATTGCTATTCCAGCCTGGGGGTTTGCCAGCCAGCCTCACCGATCCGGTTCAGCTTCATCTGAGCAGTTCTGGCTCACCCCCTGACCTTGCTTACCTCAGGATGTATGCCAACTAAGCCCTCCCTAGCTACCCATCCCGCACACCACCTACCTAAAGTGACCAACTAATCACTAACCATGAAAACCTAGTTACCACCACTCCAAGCCTCAGACTGGGGTAGGCGAAAAACCTCCAGTCAAGGTCCAATCAGGCTAAAGGAAAAAAAATCCTACCTGGCCCCCATCAAGGGCAACCAGCTAGTCTCAGCCTGAGAACTGGGAAGGCGGGCGGGGCTCGCAGCTCCGGACGAGACTGAGGAGAGCAAGCACGCTGGCTTGTTCCACCCACCCTCAGTCCCGCCCGGAGATAAGGCAGCCCAATCGGCTGCCACCTACTTCCCACCCCCATCCAACATGCAAAGGAAGGGGCAGGGCAACCCACGGCGACCTGTAAAGTGGGCCACCACCCTTTCCATGATCCGTCAGTGCATCAAGCGATATGCCATTGCCCCGGCCTCGACACCAATCTGTGGTTTGCTAGCAACAGCATGCCAGCCAGGACGTCCTGCACAGTCAGCAGCAGGCTGCAGATCTCCTGTTGGAGCAGGCAGATCCCCACTGGAGTGGTAAGTGGGCCAGTCCAGAGGTGGTTCAGAGGAAGGATATTGGCGTACATAGCTGCCACTGAGATCCTATCCCCCTTTCCCCATCCTGAACTGCTCCTAGAGTCTCCTCAGAGTTATGTAGGTCCGAGGAGACCCATTGGGGTCCAGGCAGCCTGTGGCAAGTAAAGAAGATTTTTATCTACCTCTGGTAGGCCATCTGGTCATTTGTGGTTTGTCAGCAGTGCTGCATAGTTTGGGCTGGCAATGTATAGGATTGGGCTGTAAGGGTAGTTTCAGGGTATGTCGATATAGATGTGAAATTGGGGGATAATTTTAGTATATCTAGTCCCCTAAACACATTGGTAGGGTGTACCAATCTGCAGTGATCCCTCCTGGTTCACATGATTGGCACCAGATTTTATCAGTATGGCCTGTAACTATGGCTAAATCATAAACTGCTGAAAGTTGCTTACCATTTTTGCAGTGACACACTGAAAATTACTTTTTAGATTACTTCCTGTCAATGGAAAGAATCAAAGTTCCTGAACAAAACATTATGTACTAAACAAGTAAGATTGCTCCATGGCATATTTTGTAAATTTTCAAGAACTATTATATGAAGAGTTAGGTGGAATATCACTACTGCATCTAGACAGAAATGAAAGTGAACAGAGTAATGTTATGAAAGAATCCTTTACTTCTGATTGTCTGGCTCACTGATGTGAACAGAATGGAATTCATATTATAACACTCATGCCAGAAAACACTATAGAGAGATATTTATTTTTCATTTCATGTTTTTCACACATGTTATGGCTTTCTTCAATTAATTTTCATACTAGATTGATTCTCTTGCTGCATGACTTTAGGAGCTGATTTAAGAAAAAAATCTCACTTTTATTAACAGTATTTATTAACAGTATTTATATCCCGCTTTTCAACAAAAAGTTCACAAAGCGGTTTACAGACAAAATCAAATGATTAAATGGCACTTTTGAATTACATTGACTGTATGCAGTTAAATAGTTGTAATATGCAGCAAAATCATTTTATATGTAAATTTTAAATTGTAGGTTGATGACAGAACTACAGAGGTCTTGTTATTTGAGTGCAGAAGAGATGTACATGTGTGCACCCTCAGGGCTTTTCAGCAGTTTTGAAAGGTCGGGTATTTCTCCAGCCAAATTGGGTACAACCTAGACAACTTAGGCTAAATGTGTGGCAGCTGTCAAAAAATAGCAATCACATGCATAGCTCATCTGGTAAATTGGCTGCTGCTGGAGTTCTATAGGATTGGACTAGGATTCTACTAGATTTCTATTAGAAGTTCTATTTACATGGGGGAAGGGTTTTAAGAGCTTTCTGGAACAACCCGTTGATTCAAATGAAAGTGAACCTGGTCTGCCCTCTGTCTCCCCTTATAAAACTAGGCTTACCATCGTCCCGGAATCGAGGCTGGCTTTGGCCTAGAGCGGACGCGAGCCGCTCCCAAGAGTGCACCGCGGCTGCCCAATGTGGCCATCTCGTTGACCGGAAGCCACGCACACATTGGCCAGCCACGGTGCACTCTTTGGAGCAGCTCGGGTCCGCTCTAGGCTGAAGCCAGCCTAGATTCCGGGACAATGGTAAGCCTACTTATATAGGCTTACCAGATCTCCAACCGGGACAGAGTGCTAGACCTTTAGGAGAAGGAATGTGGGCAGGTGTAGCTTGTTAAACCCTTAGAGCACAATCCTAGGCATGTCTACTCAGAAGCAAGCCCCACTGAACACAATGGGGCTTGCTTCTGAGTAGACATGCCTTGGATTGTGCTCTAAGGGTTTAACAAGCTACACCTGTCCACATTCCTTCTCCTAAAGGCCTAGCACTCTGTCCCGGTTGGAGATCTGGTAAGCCTATACTTATAACAACATAAACGTTTGATATAAATACAGGGCGTGATGAAGCCAAAGTTAAATGTTTTTAAGTGATTAATTTCAATGGGAAAGAGTTAAGTGGATGCTTTACTTTCATTTGAATGTTGAATGTTCATGTTATGCACAGGCGGCCTCCATCCATCTGGCTTCCCAGTCTGGAGTGGTGACAGCAATCTGCCTTTCCCAGTTATTCCCAGTCTATCACCATTTAAAGGGTGAAGCAGAAGCAGGGTGGTGGACATCCACTAGATAAAATCTGGTGTCAGTCATTTGTGAACCAGGAGGGACCACCACAGGTTGGTTTACCCTACCAATGTGTGTAGTGGTGATATAAATACAGGGCATGATGAAGCCAAAGTTAAATGCTTTTAAAGTTTGATTAATTTCAACTGGGAAAGAGTTAAGTGGATGGCTAATGTTTGGCATCCACCACCCCGCTTCTGTTTCACCCTTTAAATGGAAATATACTGGGAATAACTGGGAAAGGCAGATTGCTGTCACCACTCTAGACTGGGAAGCCAGATGGAAGCCTGTGAATAACACCCCCTCCATGTAGGGCTGAGAGCTCCCAAAGGCAAGGGCTCCCTTAAACTAAACAATAGCAAACATGAAGGTTTGAGAGATGTGGCAACCCACTCTCTCCTGGGTGAACTGGCACCAGGCAGGTGCTGCAAAAAGGCAAGACGTTTATTCTTATGTCTTTTGTCTTTTCTGCAAGCTGTTACCACTAAGACAATTTCAGCAGCTGGCAATTATACAATCCCTCCAAACATTACATCATTGTCACTGCAATATATTAAACCAGAGGCTTGCTCAAACCGATGATATCTGCCACACCGCATTGCTAGTTCATGGAGTGTCCAAAGAGATGTTTGAGAACTCTATGCAAAGGTGTGTACAGAATATGGGAAGTTTATTAACCAGCACAGCTTCAAAACATAATGAATTTAGTTTCCCCCCTCCCCATGTTCAGTGGCCCATGTGTTGAATCATATCAGAGCCCTTCTATTAATAATGATTCTAACCTTTTGACTGTTTAACATTTAAACAATTATACGTTGAGGCTGAGATTGTGGAACTTTAATGAACATCAGCCGTCATTTTTATAAAGTTAAATAACACTTGATATAGAGCCGTCAATCATCACTGCATAAGACAGGTACAGTGCAATCCAATACATGTCTATGCAGAAGTAAGTCCCACTGAACTCAGTGCATAGGATTGTGCTGTTAGTAACTTAATATTTTCAAAACCTAGTTGCAAAAGAATATACATAGGCAATAGAATCAGAAAATCACAGGTGAGTTTTATCATAAATTGGTGCCATGATTTATCCTAGCTCTGCTCTACCTATGTTAACCATTTATCATATTAGTGCCACATTAATTTCAGCAAATGCTCCAGAAAACAGGCAACTAAGCAACCACTACAGTATATTCAAATGTATGTTTTATAAATTGCAATGGAATTGGTATCTGCCTTTGGAATTACCGTATTTATTGGCGTATAAGACGCACTTTTTTGTCTACATTTGTGACCCAAAATAGTAGGGTGCGTTTTATACGCCAATACTAAAAAATCCCTTTTCCCCCCTTGCCTGTTTTAAAGCATTTTCGGGCTTACCATGTTTTTCCGGAGCCTGAGAGTTCCCTTGTGCTTTCTTCCCTAACTAATCTATCCGATCTACAGCTGTTTGTCGGGTTTAATTTATGCACGTGCATGAGTTGAGCTTCTCAGCAGCCAGCAGAGGGCGCTGTGCTCCTCAGTTAAGTTCAGCTGAGCTGCAGAGGGTGTGGTCTTCCCAGCTCTCCTCGGATTGAATGCAGCTTGGGTAAGCTTCTGAACTGGGCCTAGTTCGGAAGCTTTGGAAACTGCATAGGTGGGGTGGGGGAAAAGAGTTGAGTCTGGGGTTTTTGTATTTGGGATTTATGTTTAAGAGTTGAGTCTGGGGGTGGTAAGGTGGTAAGAGTTGAGTCTGGTTTTTTTGTACTTTTTTGTTTTTTACTGTGGAAACTGCAGGGGTGGGGTAGGGTGGGGAGAAAAAGAGTTGAGTCTGGAGTTTTTGTATTTGGGATTTATGTTTACTGTGGAAACTGTGCATGGGTGGGTTGGGGGGAAAAAGAGTTGAGTCTGGGGTTTTTGTACTTGGGGTAATTTTTTTTACTTTGGAAACTGTGTATTGGGTGGGTTGGGGGAAAAAGAGTTGAGTCTGGGGTTTTTTTGTACTTGGGATTTATGTTCTGGTGCATTTTGTTCATGTGTCTTATTGCTGTGTGTTTTAAAAGAGATCCTGGTATTTTTGTGCAATTTATGTAAATTAGCTAATTAAGCAGCCAAGCAGTAAGTGGCCAAGTGGCCCAAAAATGCTTTAAATATTTTTTTTCTTGAAACCCAGGGCCAAAAGGAAGGTGCGTCTTATACGCCGGTGCGTTTTATACGCCGATAAATACGGTAATGATTCTAGCTTGGTACGGTGAGTGGTTTCTGATCTTGAATGGTGAAGAGGGATCATGAAAAAACAGATAACTAATTAAAAATAATGAATTGCTGCATAATAAAAATTGATTGCTACAAATAAACATTCATTAAAATAAGGCATACCTCTGAATGGCCATTACTAAGCAGAGGTAACTTGCTTTTTAATTATATATGTTTTTATCATTTAACAAACCCTTTAAAAACAACTATAATAATCTGCCGTCACCAATGCCCAAATCAGATTTTAAAAAGACTATTGAAATGTCCTGTTGGATTCCATTTTGTAAAAAGCAACAACAACAACCCTGCCTTTGAATAATGAAGAAATAGAACAAATAAATGAGTCACCCATGAAGCTTAAGTAGTCATTACAACTTTGTTGTATAAATTTTTCACCTCCTCAGACCTAGTACGGTAATACCTCCTACAGCACTACTTCATTATAGCACCTTTTGTTCTGAGTGTAATTTTACAGTACAGGTGATTATCCCTTATCCGGATATCTGAAATCCAGACTATTCTGAAATCCAGACATTTTTGGGGCTATGACTTTTTTAAAAAGAGAACTTTTTCCAGCACTTGGCTGGCATAGTGCAAGGCATGCTGGGACAAAATATTATTTTAAAAATATTGTATAAAATTACCTTCAGGCTATGTGTATAAGGTGTATATGAGACATAAATGAATTTCGTGTTTAGACTTGGGTCCCATCCCCAAGATATCTCATTGTATTTATGCAAATATTCCAAAATCTACACATTCAAAATCCAGACAACTTCCCGTCCCAAGCAGTCCAGTCTGGATAAGGGCTACTCAGCCTATATTATAATATATAAGCACTGTTATAATATATAAGCACATAGCACTTTCACTATGCACTCCGTTTTCCAGGAACATGGCCATAGTATTATAGAAGGAATTAGTGTATATGCTAGGCAGTTTGTTTGTTTATTATGCAGTGGGCATGAAATTCACAATTGTGAACAAGAATTAATGGTATGAGCACGTGTGTAAGAATGTAAGAACCTACATTCCAGGTTAATGCCTTGAAAGAGGGAAGGACAAGTAAGTGGGTTGCACAGTCTAAAAGCACCACACTTTGTGTTCAATGTACACATCTTGTAAATGTTGTTTGGCCTGCTTTCTCTCTCATAGAGAGGAAGTGTGATTTAACCATTACCCTGTTGTAGCATGAATGGCAGCAAAAGAGTTAAAATATTTTTCAGTGGTTTGAAAACCTCAAGGAACTTACTTAACAGTTTTTAAATTAAACATAATTGCTTGTAATAGGAAAAAAAATTAATAAAATGTGAATAAATAGTGTTCTGCTGACAACATAAATGCTCCTTCCAAAAGCAGGAGACATGTATAAGAGACACTTTTTAAAATTTAAATAATTACTGTCAATTTAATGTTATTTTAACATAACTTCAAAATGCTGTGAATGTAATTTCCATTAATTCTTCTATTAAATTATGTACGGTGAGGGACAGGCATGGTATTTTGTTGATATGTAAATAAGAACTAAACAAAAAATTGTAAAGTGTGATGGGTTCAGCTGAGCTGGTCTCTATTTATGCTGTTCTTCAAAGACACTGAGATGATAGGGCTCTGCTTGCTCACTATTTATTGACCAGCATATACTGTATATTCTCAGTTACCTGACTTGGCCCAAACCTATCCAACATTGGTATAGCATGCAGCCATGCTAGCAGAGTGCATGCTGCATGCTTTGCAGTGGCAACAAGAAGGCCAAGTAAAAATGTGTTTTTTTTTTACCTACTCCTTAGGGAAGCCTTCTGGTGGTCTCATTGGACCTATGCCACCTATGTAGCTGGCCTACGTCCGAGGAGAGAAAGGGGTGGGGCGGGCTGGGAAATAGGAGATAGGATCCTGGTGCAAGTCATTGCCACTTGGACCTTCCCCCTCCCAGCCCCAACCTCCCCATTGCCCTCCTCAACATGGCCCATCTGCTGACTTATCTGGGTTGGTGCAGGCTGTGGAACTGCCACATGGAGTTCCATTGGTAGCTCCAAATCCCCCAGCAGCAGCGCACCATTTATGGGTGTGGCTGCATGTACAGCAGCAGAAGGAAACTTCCACTGCTGTAATAGTTGCATAGGATTGGGCCATCAGATTCAACATTTTCCAAGGCTTGGCCCCTCCTTCTTTACTACGAGACAGCACAGGGCTATCTTTCTAGTGGAGCCATGGCAAGAATAGGTTGATTAATCTTTCCTAATCTTTGGTTCTCTTTCTTTTTATTGCGGCTCTTCAGCCATGCCCGCTTACTGGCTTCCTTGACTGCAGAGGCGTAGGAACGTCGCTCCCAGCCAGGGGCGGCAGGACTCGGTGATGCCCACCCGGCGGAAGCCCTGGGGGGGAGACGTCACGCAGCTTGTGAGTGGCTGAAAACGACCCCTGGGGATGGGCAGGAGCGTGGGAAACACCTCCCTGGCCTCCGGAAGCCTCGTCAGCGGCGCTGCGAGGCTTGCCACCGCTGCCGAGGGCAACGAAAAAGGGAAAAAAGCAGCGCAAAAAGCTGCTGCTTGCTGCCAAAACACCGCCACGGGGTGCGTTCTGCCCCCATGCTGCCCCCCGGACATGCTGTCCGGGGGAGGACCACCCCCCGCCCCCCATTCCTACACCTCTGCTTGATTGACTACCAAGTAGACCCTTACATGCAAGCAGGATTTTACTAGTGAATGGGAGACATCATGAGGAGACATTACTCCAGGTTGCACAAACCATATTGTGCCCCCACATTTCTGTCAGTAGCCTTAAGTGATGACTCAGAATTCATCAGATGGCAGCATACCTCTCAGATCAACAAAAGTATTAGGAGCATTCTTAAACGATAAGGCTGCAATAAGGCATCCTGGCTTTAAAGTTGATCCCTCTGTGTATGCCTCCAATCCTCAGCACTGCTCTCTGTCACTATTGTCAGTCCTTCCTGCCACCATGGTGCATAGACACTGGCATGACATCTGTCATAAGTTTAACCCAAGTCTGTCCTGGCAATGCCACATGTGTACACTGACACCGAAACAATAAGGGCCATGTGCTAAGGCTGACTTGGCAAAGCAACTCTTGTGTGCAGCCCTTCCCAGTAATACCCCCAGCATTCATGGAAACACCAACACAGCCTACTATTATCCATGAAGCGGCATCCTGACATCGGTGCATCATTGGCATGAAGTTGGCTCATCATCAGCACATTGTCACCATGACATCAGCATGCCATTTCCATGGCATTCACACATCGTTGCTATGACATTGGCACATCTCTCTGTGTCATTACTGTGACATCTGTGTGTCACTGATGTGAATCACCACATCCGATCCACCCTGGACACTGGCGGCCAGAAAAGCGCCACCATGATGAACTCAGCAGGGGGTGGGGGCAGGCACAGGGCCAAAGACTGACCACTGTTGTGGGAATGACCCCTACCTACCACTAGGAATGAGCAAACACCAACAGGCACCAAAGTCAGTGCCCTTAGAAGAGGGCAACACACAAGGTAAAGGGTCAAATCACAAAGACATAGGCTGGGAGACAGACAAGATGGGTTTGAGCACAGCCAAGGTATTTGCCTTATCCCGCAAAACACCTTTTGCATGATTGGCAGGAAGAACATACAGGGATGTCTGTGCATGGAGACTGCATTGCTGGAATACTTGCAATAAGAATTCTGAGAAGACAAGTGTTAACACAATATCTTGCCATACATGTTGTGAGGGACAAGAGATTGTTTGGGCACAGTGCTCCTTTGTGCCCAAAATGTCCTTTCAGCATGGTTCCCATCACCAAAGTTCGCTTTTGAGAAACCAGAGAGGGATAGCACCATGCCTTGCATATGATCACCTGAGATATCATCTCCCTGGTGGGGGCTTTAGAAGTGGGATTGGTGTTCTGTGATTGGCTGCCTAATGTAGTCTGCATCTTTTGCTCCGTCATAGCAAAGTGGACGGGGCTGGAAGCAGCAGGAGTCACAAATTTCTGTTGTTTTTCTTCCTCGTTATTCGTTATGGTGTCACTCCTACCTAAGCCAGCTTTGTCATTGGCATAGTGTTTTTCTGGTATCTTGGGCGTGTCCATCATCTGAAGAGGGATTAGGATATGTTTTATGTCGACTCCCTTTTTGTCCATTCCACTTCCCTCCTATGTCCCTCCCATGTTATACCCCAATCTCCTCCCCATTTGAGCTTTCCTCTGGTGGAGTTGCGCCAGCATCTGAGTGACACCTGAGCACAGTGTTTTTCTGTCATTGTGCCGGTATATGTGGTCTGTCTGTTGGCAGTCAGACTTCTACAACAGCTGGACTGTGATTGCAAAAAAAGTAAATTTTTGGGTGGTCGGAAGATACAAATGGTATAAGCAGTTAGAGGATAAGCATGGCCATTTATGTTGTTAGTTCTAAACTTAACAAAAAAAAGGAAGAAAATTGTTCAAATGCTGTTTAAAATGCCATTTTGTACATTAAATCTATACTTGCAATTAATTTTCTTGTATCGTTCAGTGTGGCATTTTTGCTTTGAATCTGAGTTGTTGTTTCAGGAGGAGTTGTTGTTTCTCCAGGGCTTACTATGTTGTTAGATAAAGGCTTACGTGCCATGATCAAGAAAGAATCATCACTTTCAGCAAGGGAAAATGTGTCTCATCAATACAAACCGAGTGTGCAATTTTAAATGACAGCAGAACACTGTTTTCCGCTTTAGTTAGTTTCCCAGATAATGTTGGACAATGCATTTTTCAGGAAGAAGCAAATGATCATAGGCATTATTGAGAAGACATATGCACTACTTAGAAGCTTTATGTACTGATGTCTAATTCTATGATTAGACTCTTATCAATAGATGGTTAATTATGAAAAAGGCAGTACTGTATCATTATTTTTGCTAGATGAATTGTTTGTAATCATGACTTAAAGAACAATGTGTCTCTTTTGAGAATAGCTTATTAAAAACAATATTAATTACAGAAGTCTAAACTCCTTTAGCAACAAAAGATCATCAAGTCTCACAAATAGCTCATCATTTACAAATATCATATATTGCGACATTTGAGATGGGTGTGCTTACCTTTTGGTAAGAGATTGTTAGAGTACATTTGGAGAACTTCACAATAAAGTCTTGTTTTATTATCATTCCCCTGGAAATGATTATTTCTTCTGAATCCGGCCATGTGGCCAAAAAAACAGCATTTCGTTAAAAATTGCAGAATCTGAAGCATGGTGTTATGCTTCTACATTAATCAGATGCCAATGTTGTTGTGTAGAAGCATGTTGATGCATAAATATGATGAACACAGAAAATACATAAGTCGTGATGTCAAAAGCTCATGTACCAAGCTGCCCCAAAGTCATTCACGTATGGCTGAAAACTGCAAGGGCCTCAAGCTAATTAGCTGCTGAGGATGTTATCTCTCCCACCCACTGAGCCCAATATCTATGCAATTAAGGGAGGAAGAAGGAATCAGGCTAATATTGGCTGAAAAGATTCTCATGAAGTCAAACTCAACTACAGCACTTAATTCAGTTCACAAAGTGTGCTAGCTTATTCGATGGGTCACAGCCACCATTTCAGTCTTGGTTGCTCTACCCTTTTTCTTTTTTCTTTTCTTTCTGTGTGTATACAATCCTTTTCTCTTGTTCTAGGAAAGGAACAAATTGTACAGATAAAAGGGGTTGTTTTGTTGTTATTGTTGATCAAAGTATAATTTTTAAAAATGGACTCACATGAATGACGTTGGTGAAAAAGCAAAGTATCCCGTTTGGATTAAATTTCATGTTTAGATTGTCCTTATAGTGTGTTTCAACACTATACATAGTGTGTTTCAAGACACAAAGAACAGTATTCAAAAGAATGAAGAGATTTAGCAAACAACTCTTCAGTGAAATGAAGATCTGTGTAAATATTTGTTCATTTATTCAAGGAATTTCTAAGCTGTATTTCAGGCACATTTCTCAGGGCTCCGTACAGAATTTAAAAACAATAAAAACTCATTAAAATGAATACAACAGATAAGAATAGCAACCAACAGCATGATAAAATAATAGCAGCAGGTATACAGTATAAGAGCAATGTTCATCCAAAGACCCAGACAAATAAAAAATATCAACAGAGACTGTGCTGGCAAGCATCCCAGGGGAAAGGTTTAGCCCGGAAGGCCCTCTCTCAATAGTACCGTCCCGAGTATAAGACGCACCTGATTATAAGATGCACCCTTAAAGTTTAGTGCTATTAAAAAAATGTAATTACATCACAGGCATTAAATTGCAACAGCCTGATTATAAGACGCACCCCTAGTTTAAAAACTTAAATTAGGAGAAAAAAGTGAGTCTTATACTCAGACCAATACGGTATATTAAATATATGGTAACTGATAGTTTTCCAAAGAAATCCACTGGCCGGCATCCCTTTTTCTCCCTTTTAATAAATCTATTCTTACTTCAACTAGAGATTCAGGGCCTTTACCTCCAGTCCATGCCATCTAGACCAACAAGATCCAACATCTTCAGGTGGTTTACATACAAATCAGACTTGTGAAAAGGGGGGGGGACACCCTCTTCGGGCAGCCCAATCCTATCTGGCTAGGCTGCGGCGTGGACGTTGAGCCCGTGCTGCATCCTACCCAGATAGGTTCCAGCACTGGCACAGCTGAAGGACTCCTCGGGGTAAGGGGACGTTTGTCCCCTAACTCTGAGTAGAACCACAGCCACCCCAATGGGTCTACCCGAATGTGTGCCAGCTATTTTGCTGGCGCACATTTGAGCGGGCAGTGTAATGCTGGGCAGGCCCTGGGGCATAGGATCTCGGCAGAGGCAGCGTTGCCAACCCCTCCCCCTTCCCGGGCCCAGTCTAGCAATCCCCCTCCCAGAATGCCCCCGTTCTGCCTTCCCCCTGCTCCTCTGCCGAACGGTGGGAATTCACCTTCCCCGGCAGGCACTCCTTTTGATCTGGGGTGGGAGGAGCAGCACCGCTTACTCCCAGGATGCCGCAAATGTGCTTTACAACACATTTGCAACACTCTGGAACGGTGCTCCGCAGGTCTATGATCTGGACTGGATTGCGCCATGTCAATTGTTTTTTTGGTTGTTGTTTTTTTTTGCACCTCCAAAATGTTGTTTTGCATATAAGAACAACAGTGAGTCACCATTTTATGATTTAATTTTTGAAGAAGTAGAACTCAATAATGCCTATGCTATACTGATGGAATTCTTCTCTTAGGCAAACTGAATAACTTAACATATTTGGAATACAAAAATGCATAAGTTAAATAATAGCATAACAACTTTGTTATTTGTCTAAATTCAAATTGTCAGATGGGCAGCCCAATCCAGTGCAAAAAAGCGCCGGCGGAGTGATGGCTCTGCCAGCGCCAGGTGTTGTAAACATGCCACAAGGCATGTTTTTGACACCCAGTGAGTAAGCAGCACCAATAGTAAGGCCAGCGCCGCTCACTCCACCCGGGGCCGCAGCCAGTGCTGGTGGATGCAGGTAGGTCCTGCACCGGTTGGGGCAGGGGCATGGGGAGGGCAGACCAAGTTCGGAAGGGAGGGGGCGATTGGCCGGCCAGGCCTGGGATGGGGGAGGGATCATTGGTGGCATGCTCCTATCCCCCATTCCGGGCCTGGCCATCCTTACATTGGCTCCTCGGATTTGCGCCGGCCATTTTGCCATTGTACTTTTGAGGAGGCCCATTGAGTCTGCTGGGGTTCTTCCCAGGGGAGCACCCTTTCTCCCAAGGAGTACTCTGGCTCCGGCTCCGCTAGCACAGGCCCAGTCCTGTCTAGGATGCAGCAGCCAACTTAGGTGCGCTGCTGCTCCACTCTAGACTGGATTATGTTGTAAGTGTAAAAGGATATTGTATGCTGGTTGTGCAAGATTGCAGCCAGAACCCTCCCACTGAAGGAGCAAGAAATTCAGGTTGGAAGAACAGACAGATTATTGAAATGTTCAGAGAATGAAGGTGGCTGTGCCTCATACGTCCCTTTTATAGTTCAGGGTCTACAAGAGTAGAGCAGAAGGGACAAGTGTACATTTTAACACACACATAGTTTCTTTCATCCGCATATTAGGAGGTTTCTAGACTAGGCACATTCATCTTATCATCTACCACTGCCATATGATAGAGAGACCTTTTCTCTCTTTTTTTGTATGCATTTCTGATATACAAGCAAAACTGCATCCGTTCAGAGAATGCTGAAATTACTTTTGGAAATCTCTGGACTTATTTTCAGGAATGGTTTATGTAGAACAGAATAAAATAGGTATAGAAATATACAGAGATGTGGATTCTACAATAACCTCTCATTCTCTCAAACCTGCCTGTAAAAGAGATGATCAGAAAGTGTGATCAGCAGCCACACCCAGCTTTCAGTTGCCTTGAAACTACAATTACCTGTAGCTTCAAGACAATCGAGGAACAGAAGGTAATGAATTTCTGTGAATGCCCACTAAGGTTACAATGGAAACTTGCCATTCCCATTTCTTGCACTTAGCCACAGAAACTGAGGAAAGTGTGAGAGGTGTTTCACCTCATTAGTCAAATCGGCAGAGGTGTACGGGGGAGGGGGGAGCGATGGGGCAGTGGGCCCCTGGGCAGCAGGATTGGGCCCCTGGGTGGCAGGCAGGCGGGGGGGTGGCAGGGCAGCCGGCGGCGGTACGAATCGCTCTGTTCGTCGGCGCAAGGAGCAGCGGCAGTGAGTTTGGCCCTCCTGCCTTCTCTGTGTCTCGGTAGTGTCAACGGCTGCAGCCGTTGCATCACTTCCGGCGTGGGGGGGGCGGTTCACGCTCCGCCACTGCAAATCGGAACTATCCTTTTTATTGATTTATTTTTGTTACATTGATATTCTGCTCTTATTATCACCACCTTTTGAGGTAGAAGTTGAAGTTTGTAGATGAGCATGGATTGAAACTTGGCATTTCAAAATTCAAAACCAGGTTCAGATCAAATCAAATCAAAGCACTGTACATGAAAAACATACCTCAATCTATCAGATTCGATCTGATTTCCATGCCTTCTTTCTGACATGCTACATTTTTCACTTGGGCAATGATTTTCAGATGCTGAGTGCTTTAAAAAAAGAATTCTTCAAGTAACAGTCCACAGATGAAAGCTTCCACTTCCTTCACCTGATGTGGTTTAGCACATCAGAATCAACATTGATGGGATCTCAAGAGAGAAGGAAACAGCAGATACCAGAGGAGCATTACCTGCAAGGCTTCAAAGTAGAACATTTCTAAGGATTTGGGACAATTGGCTGAAAGCAAGAGGGAAATCTATGGAGTAAAGGGAGAATCTGGGTTCCTAGAACAGTGTCACTCTCCATTGGATACACCCACTGCATGCCCTGAAACTTCCAGGGTAAAAAAAAAAAAAGATGTTCATTTTCAATGTAATTACCAAAAGCCATCTGAAATGCAGTGGAAGCCTAAGTTTGTAAATGAGGATTGCAGTTTAAAAAGTGGGAGATTGGAAAAAAACAACAACAGAACAGACCTTAAAGAACAGACTTGGCAAGATTGGAAATAGAAGCAGAAAGGGCTGCTTTGGGTGATTCCTTTTTTTGCTTGGAAGAGTCCCGCACAAAGGTGGTGTGCAGTCATGGTGTGTGCTCATCCTGACTCCTCCTCTCATGTTGGAGTGAATTTGGGCCAGTTTTCTAGTCATGGGAGGGAGTGATATTGATCCCCCTGCACAATTAAAGAAACTTGTCGAAACTGACCATGAAGCAATGGGATGTTTTAAGGATCTAAATCTCTGCAAACTTCTGGAGTCCAATGAGTACTCAGGAACCTCCTTTTTGTGGATGATTCCATTTTGGCTACAAACCTATTCCATGGGACTGGTAATTTCAAAAATAAATTGAATAATGATTACTGTAGTTGCAAGAGAAATATGAGCCTTGTGGTTTGCAGATAAATGAAAAGTTTGTGTCTCTTATAGCCTCAGTAACATGATCATTTCTGATCTTGCTTAATTGTGAAATAGAAAATGCTAGATAGTATAAAACATTAGCAACAATTTGGTTGCAACCTTCCTTCACCTTACAAGAGGGATAAAAATACATACAAGAATAAAACATTTTAGAAGCATTAAGTGGAAGTGTGAAGAATTAAAAATGATCTTTTGTAATATCATGGGAAGTATTAAGAAAAGAAGGCTGTGAAACCTTTTATATATGAACAGCATGTCCAGTTCACTGCATTATCAATAATTATTGCAAATCCATTTACTAGTAAACATACAACTATTTCAAGGACACAGTGTTGCACAAAGCTGTTCAAGTACAGAGCAGATCATCTTGTTTGAAAAATACGTATGTATTATACCTCATTGCTTTATAACAAAATATGTAAAATATCCATTAAATGTAGCCCTTTCCACTTGTACATTTTGTACATTTCAAATCTCTCCATGATGTGAGTTCTTACATCATTTTCCAACTAGAAAATGTCGCTCCTGTAATTACAGACTATGGAGCAATAACAAATTGCATGTAATTACACTTATGGAAGAAAACAAAATAAACATACTGAAGAAAGCTTTAAAAAGAGCTGAAGGCCTTATATTGACGATGCTAAAGAAGTGCTGTTGTGGCTCTACAATTTACTAATAGCAACACAAACAGGGTTTGCAACAGAAGCTCTCATCAGTGGAAAAGATTGGAAAACGGACTTCTGAAATGGTTCTTAGTTTCTCTCTGACTGACAAAATATCTAACAGTGCAATCTTATACACACTTACCTGGGAGTAATTCCCATTGAAGTCAATGGGAGTATGCATGCATAGGATTGTGCTGTTAGGTTCTCAAATGCAGACACTGTGAACACCAGGGACTCAATTAAGGGGTACAGTCATACCTGGGCCTGAGGCCAAAAATGGGTTAAAAAAGGGGCCCTGGAGCAAAAAAGGGGGGCCAGGAGCCAAATTCATATGGAGGGAAGGAGCCCAAAAGAAACTCTGTACCCCCTGATAAAATTCCTTTGAATGGTGAGCACAGTCTATAACTTCAATTAATTATACTTAGATGTCAGTGTAGAGTTCCTCCATGTATTCCTTAAAATGAACAGAAGTTGTGTGGCAGTCATGCTGGGATATTTTCCTCAGTTTGTGCAGTTTTTCCTATATATTTCCCCAATGTTTTCATATTTTGTTTCATTTTTTTTTGAATATACTGAACAGTATGGAATAACTGGGGTCACCAATTAAGTTTTTTTTTAAGAATGTTGAATTTAAATTAGAAACCTTTGAAGCCAGCAGGACACTACTACTTCTGTTGTAAAAGGCCCATAGGATTGGGCCACTAGTCATTACTAAATTCCATTCAAATTAATGGATTTAAATTTGTTTTGACTAATTTGTCTCATTGATTTTAATGGTGCTTAGACAGGAATAAACTTACAACACAATCCACCGTAAGGATCCGGCCAGCGGCTCAAAGCCACCCGCTGGGTCCTATCCCCATTCTGGGCTGCCCTGCAGCAGCTCGGAGGTCTACTCGGGAATGGGACATTCGTCCCCTTCCCTGGGTGTAAACCAGTGCCAGCCTAATGGGCCTCCTCGGCCAGCTAAATAGCTGGCGGAAGTAAGAGGATGCCGTGTAATGGTCGAGCTGGCCCGGCGGGGGACGGGGATATGGTGGATGCCATCCCCGTCCCCTCCCGGGCTTGCTCGACCAATGGCCCCCCTCCCTCACCGCCCAGACTGCCTATGCGGCTGCCGGCAACAGCCTTGCCTTCCTCCAGCAGCCGCATGGACATCCTGGCAGTGGAGTGAGGGAGACCAGCCTTGCGCCAGCCTCCCTTACTCGCGAGTCGTCGCAAACATGCCTTACAGCACGTTTGCGACGGCTTCTGGCGATGGAATGCGTGTTCCGTCGCCGTGTCTGTGCGCAGGATTGCACTCTTATTTGGATACAAGCCTTTGAACAGGGGCATTTACTGCAATGTTAAATTGAATTCAGAATTCAGGGTTTACTAGCCCTGCTTACTGCTCAATTTTGAGAATGAGAAAGGTGGCTAGAGAGTTTGAATGGGGCAGATAACATTATGGTTTTTTAAAAAACAACAACAACAATCTGTGTGTGTGTGTTTAATTGGAACTCAGATGTTACTTTGACTGGGGTGAAACTAGGACTGTCTCCATCATAGCTTGGACTCTTTTTACCCCCTGCATGCACTCAGTGCATTTCTCTTAGTGCGTGTACCTGATCGAGAATGGATAATCCCAGTGTAACAAAACTGGGGAAAGTGCTCTGTAAAACCATTATATGAAATTTATTGTACAGTGTGGTGCCGACATGCTACCCCATTTGGACTATTCACTCACACTGCGGGAAGATGCAATCTCATTTATCGAATTTGCCTGGGGAACTTCCAGTAATCAGAAGCTTGGATAAATGTCAGTGAGAATTCACATTGTGTTGCATCACAGAGATGAATGTGGACGTTGTATGTTAGGTTTAACTAGGAGTTTGGGTTAATAGATTTTTTTAAAAAAATAATAGAGATAATATGCATAGTCCATCAGTATCATGCATTTTCTTGTTATGTGATTATACACACAGAGAGCAGAAATGAGAAACAACTACCGTATTTCTTCGAGTCTAAGGCGCCATCAATTCTAAGGCGCACCTTAATTTCAGGAACACCAGCAGAAAAAAAACAAAAACCATCAATTGCAAGACGCACCTCCTTCCTTCAGTTTGTCTGCTCAGCTCCAACTCTCCCCAGCTTGCCTGCCGCTCCATTTCGCCAATCCAATTATTACCGTACCATTTTGCCCCCTCTGCTCAGCGGCGAGCTCTCTCTTCCTGAACCTGAGAGCTCGCCCCAGCATGCCCCACGCACTGCAGCTGACGATCACCTTGCTGCCTTTGAGCAGTGCCTTTGCAGTCCGCCAGAAAATTCAATTTCTTTACTTATCTGGGCTTTGGGGAGGCCTCCACGACCCTCTGCAGGCCTCCCTGATCTTCATTTCAGCAAAACCCGGTGATTTTCACCGTTTTTCGCCGAACTGAAGATCGTGGAGGCCTGCAGAGGGTCATGCAGGCCTCCCTGAAGCTCCCCCAAGCCCCGGTAAGTAATAAGATGGCATTTTGGGGTGCTTTTTGGAGACCTTCGATTCTAAGACGCACCCCATTTTTTGAAATGCTTAATTGGGAAAAAACATGCGTCTTAGATTCGAAGAAATACAGTAATATAAATTTAAATGAATTGTTTTCTTTGCAAGATTAAGAATAATATAGAGAATATGAGAAAAGGAAAATAATGAGAAAAGATCATAGTAGAAGTGTTTGCACAGAAAGAAACAAAAAACAAATATATCAGAACACAAAGGAATACTATTTATAGCAGAATTAACTGAAGAACAAAGGAGAACTGCAGACTTTTAAAGAGGAACAAAGATATATACAGTATTTAAAAATATAAAGTATCTTAGTTGAAAGCTCATGGCACCTGTAGAAGGTGAAATTTGCATACTAAATCCCTCATCCTGAATTCACTGTGTAGAGGACAGAAAATATCCTGTTTCGATATTGGGTGGAAATTAAAATGCAGCTAAGCATCTTCTGTTCTTCGTTTTCTGTTTGAAGACGTTGGACAACTGCCAGCTATCAGTAAAAAAGCCCAGTCTTGTTGTATAGAATTTGGTTTAGGAAAACTCAGCATGTACAAATGAGACCTTGATGGAACTTTTATATAAACACAAATCTAATGTTACTTTCTCTGTAATGAGTCTATTAGGCAAGGTTGCGTTTAGATCCCAGTAGTCTGGATACGGCTTACATACTGCTAATGGCTTAGAATTGAAATAATTTTTTTCCTGTGCATAAGTACTGCCACAATGCAGTGCTCTCAGATAGGTTATCCTACTTGCTAAAAAGACTTAAGTCAAAGCAATGTTTTCTTCAAAATTTACAAGAGCACTGGTTTGGGTTGCTTCCATTGCAAGGATTCCCGCTTGGAAACAGCAGGAAATGTAACAATTCAGATCTATAAGAACATAATATGAACTGCTTTCATGAGATTGGTCCATAGTTCAGTATCTGATCTCTGGCACCATCTCGTTGACAAAGTGTCAACCCAGCTTCCCCTGAGGTAGTTGCTAGCTATTGCCAGGACAGGTGCTAGCTCCTCCTTGAATTGCTTGTTATGGTACCAAAGTGGTATGGGGCCCACTGCAGCACCACCTATTCCCATACTGCTGGAGTCAGGGGCGGAACCACGGCGGAGCGCGTGGAGTAGGAGCTCCAGGCGCTCGGTCGCGGACGGGCGACAGGAATGGAGGCGGGGGAACTCACCCTCTCCCGAAGCAGCGTCGTGTCTGGGCCCTCCCTCCCTTGAGCCGGTTTGGCTCCGAAATGGGAGCAAAACGGGCGGGGGGGGCGCGTCAACGTGACGCTGGCCCCGCCCCCACGCGCCCGGGCGGCCTCCCGGCGCCTGTTACCTCTGGCTGGAGTAATCCATGTAGCAGGGACCATATGTTTCAGCATCATCTTTCTGGAAACTACGTAGTTTGTAGGTAATGCTGCTGTGGGGAGGAACCAGAGCAGCATGGGCTCCTCAAGTTACCCTGGCAGCGTGGAAAATAGTGATGTTACAGCAGCTCCAACATCACTGGGATAATGCAATGATCTTCTCCATTTTAGTTTTACTATATACACATTGTGCATGGCATGTCCATGGCTTGGCCACTTTCAGATATTTATTAGACATCTAGGATTCTTCCGTAATGGGGCGTGCTGGCTTAAGGCCTGCAACTCTCAGTTGCCTCATCTATATTGCCTGGCCCCTGGATGTTTAAGTATAGTCCACTCCTTTCTGTTATGAAGAGACAGGCAAAAATATGTGTTACATCTGCAATGTGGGTTAAACCGCTGAACCATGAGCTGTCAATCGAAAGGTCGGCAGTTCGAATCCGCGACGGGGTAAGCTCTCGTTGTTTAGCCAGCTCCTGCCAACCTAGCAGTTCCAAAGCATGTTAATGCGAGTAGATAAATAGGTACCACTTGCAGAAAGGTAAACAGTGCTCCGTGTTCCAGCTGCATGCTATGTGCTGCGGCAAGGAGAGTCATGCGGGCCACATGACCACGGAGGCGTCTTCGGACAACGCTGGCTCTTTGGCTTTGAAATGGGGATGAGCACCACACCCTAGAGTCGGACCCGACTGGACTTGTCAGGGGTCACCTTTACCTTTTTTATTCCTCTTATATTCTCATTGAAGGTCCAGAAAATTATTAATCAACAGGCAAAATTCATTTTACTAGTATTTTTTTGAGTGGGGGGAATTATTGAGCATTCATAAGAGAACGTCATACTTTACCCCTCCCTGAGTTGCTGTAAACTAATGCTTCACTCTTGTTTATGTTTACATAGTATCTGTTACCTCTCCATTACACAGTTCATTTTACTGAGGGATTTGGAAAGGCAAAGATAAGGATTAATTCTTCCCAATCCCTTTTCCATAGGGTCTAGTTACTTCATGTTTGATTCAGAAATGAGTACCTACCATCAATGTATGCTGCCCTCCCTTCTCATCACCACTGTAGTTTCTTTCCTAAACTTATCCTTGCAAGGGGCATAAACAGCAGTAAGCCTAAGGCCTGGATGCTTCCCAGGCATATTTCATCAGTAGTTTCTTCCACACATTCTCACAGGAGTACCCACCAACAGACATGTTTAAGCCTATAAGGCCTCTGCTGCCAACAGTCCTCTATGTCATCTCCTCCTGCAGAAGGATGATTTTAGGAAGTGGGACTGTGGCCACTCTGGCCAAGCCACGGCAGGGGCATCTAGGAGCCACTGCAATGAGTGGCTGACTCCCATGATGCCTGGTTGTGATGTAATCTAGATTTCAACCTTTTTCATGCCACGACCCCCCAAAATAAATAAATAAAATATGAGGCTGAGGACCCAACCATTGATCCCACCCCTCCTGGGACCCAATATGCCCACCCCCCACCCCTGTCGCCACCCCCACCCCAGCACCGGCAGCCTCATCCTGCCTAGCTTGCCCGGTCCACACCGCCAGCGCTGAGGTCATTCCAGAACAGGAGAGTTGAACAGCAGTTCCCCACCACCTCCCCAGCAAATCGAAAGAGGGGGAGGAAGGGATGAAATCTCTGTGGAAGCCTCCCAGCAGGTTCCCCCCTCCCAGCATTACCCCCAGTAGCTATTTTGGTTCCCATAAGTTGCTGCAACCCCACAAATGAGGCTTTGCCATTGAGGCCATTGCCCCAATGAGGCCATTGGGGTCCCGACCCCAAGGTTGAAGATCAGTGATCTAGAGCCTATGGGGTTTGTTGGATGGTACAAGTTCTTAAAAAGGACTAGTATTGAGGATGGGGGGAGGGAGAGGAAAAGGAGGAGGAAGAAAAAGGCAGAAACAGAATGGGGAAAGAGATAGAAAGGGAGAAGAGGAAGGAGAATGCGAAAGAGAAACAGGAGGATAGAAGAATGTGGAAAAACTGAAGAGGAAGGGAAGAAGAAAAGACGAACGTATGAAAACAGAAGGTAGAAAGATCCAGGAGTTGGGAGTAAGCAAGAACAAGGACAGAAAGACTGGGAGGGGAAATGCAAGATTGGAGAGCAAAGGTGTCCTGCAGGACCTAAGTCAGGGGAAAGGGCTAACCCACCGACCCCCAGTTCTCTAAAGCAGGGGTTCTCAACCTGTGGTACGGGTACCCCTAGGGGTACGTGGACCTCTTGCTGGGGGTACGCCAAGCCCTGCCCCTTATCTGCCCCATCAGCAGCTAATTAAGTGTTAATTAACATGAATTTTAAATTGTAATTGTTTTCAGAGCTCTTTTCTCTCTCTCTCTCTCTGATTTTAGTTTTGGGCTTATTTTTGTACTTTGGAAAATGTGCTTTTGTGGGGTGGGGGAGGGAGGAGCTGATTTTGGGAAGTGTGACTTGGAGGACGAAAGAGATCCTTGCATCTCTCTCTCTCTCTCTCTCTCTCTCTCTCTCACACACACACACACACACACACACACACACACACACACACACACACACACACACAGAGAGAGAGTTAAATAAGACATTTTTCACATTTAAAATTGTTTTAGTACTTTTTAACAATTAATTACCTAATTAATTAATTAATTGAATTAATCCAATTAATTAGCAGTTAATTAGCAGGGGATACTTCAGAAAATTGAACCGTGATAGGGGGTACCTGGACCTCCAAAGTTTGAGAACCCCTGCTCTAAAGGTAAACAACCTTTTGGCTGGTAGCTGTGACAACTTGGGGTGCCAGAGGACGAGACTTCATTTGAAGCCACCCAATGGGCTGGGTGGACCCAGCGAACCTCGATCTTGGTCCCTGCGTAAGGAAACTTGTCAACTGGGGCCTTTGGTATCCCTGACTGCTCCAAAGACTTCCATGTAGAGCTG
Source organism: Plestiodon gilberti rubricaudatus (assembly GCA_026170595.1). Lineage (NCBI taxonomy): Eukaryota > Metazoa > Chordata > Lepidosauria > Squamata > Scincidae > Plestiodon > Plestiodon gilberti. The sequence continues at coordinate 191,715,763 of JANXHW010000001.1, forward strand.
TGGAGGCAAAGACACATAGCATGAAGCAATGACCCAGTATATCAAGGGAGCACTCAATATAGTTGATGTGGATCCCAAAGAGTTTCCCCTTACCCAGTGGCCAATTCCATGCTTGGGATCATTAAAAAAGGGATTGATAATAAGATGGCCAATATTATTATGCCGTTGTACAAATCGACGTTAAGGCCACATCTGGAGTATTGCGTCCAGTTCTGGTCGCCGCATCTCAAAAAAGATATAGTGGAACTGGAAAAGGTGCACAGGAGAGTGACCAAAATGATTAGTGGGCTGGGGCATCTCCCTTATGAGGAAAGGCTACAGCGTTTGGGGCTCTTCAGTCTAGAAAAAAGGCGCCTGAGGGGGGACATGATTGAGACATATAAAATTATGCATGGGATGGAGAGAGTGGATAGAGAGAAGTTCTTTTCCCTGTCACACTACACTAGAACTAGGGGACATCCACTAAAATTGAGTGGAGGGGAGTATTAAAACAGACAAAAGAAAATATTTCTTTACCCAGTGTGTAATTCATCTGTGGAACTCCTTGCCACAGGATGTGGTGATGGCACCTGGCCTGGATGCCTTTAAAAGGGGATTGGACAGATTTATGGAGGAGAAGTCCATCACAGCTTACAAGCCATGATGGAGATAAGCAACCTCCTGGTTGTAGGAGTAGGTTTTCTTTGTGCCAGGTGCAAGGGAGTGGCGACTGGACACAGGTATCTTGTTGTCTTGTGTGCCCCCTGAGGCATCTGTGTGATACAGGAAGCTGGACTAGATGGGCCTTTGGCCTGATCCAGCAGGGCTCTTCTTATGTTTTTATGTACCCCTCCTTACCTTCTGTCACCCCCTAAATAAATCCATCTTAAGACAAATAGAAGGCTTATGGTTTATTATTAGAGTGCATTCTCCCACTGGATGTGGCTGTGCCCCCTTGAAATGAGGGGGAGAAGGGCGCACACATGACATGGAGGAAGGCTGACAATATGAGTTGGTAGTTGGGAGATGAATGATGGAGTTCATTTAGACTTGGTTCCCAGTTGGGCCCGAACTTAAATGAGTTGGTTCAGATCTAGTCAATGCCAAATTAATTCATTGAATAGGGCCATTCTGAACCAGAGCCTGGGAAAGATCACCCATCGCTTTCCTTTTACATAAATGTATATTGGTTTACAGCACATAAGAAAATGAATGTGATTTAAAATGTTATAATTGCACATATATTAACACATTTTGCCAATGATGTTAATTAAAGTTTTGGGCTGCCAGCAATGAATTTTACTGAAAACTACAAAGCTATTTCATATTTCCTTAAGGCTTAAAATGTTCATTCTTTCATTCTTTTATTTGCAATAATGCTTTCCAGACTAAACAACTGTCCAGACTAAACAAAGCTGTTCCATTCTTCCATATTCATGTCTTAAAATGTGCATCATCAGCATCAGTAGATATCAAGTTGTCCGAGAGGGAGAAGGTAAAGAGAACTAAGAAAAAAGGAAGAGATTTCAGTAAATTGACACTAAATTATGACATATATGTTTTTGTGGCACTGATGGACAGTGATGATACTAAATTTACCATATATATTCGCTTACAAGATGAGAAATGTAGGCAAAAACAAAGACCTGGAAAAGCTGCCTCGTCTTTACATCGGGTCACTCACATTCACTTCAAAAGACTGCAGGTTTGCAGTCACCTTACTGAGCCAGATGTGTCCCTGCTTCCCCTCCCCCTTCTCTCACTCGTTCTCCCCCCCCCCCCCCGTCACTCCCCTCTCCAGCCCTGCCCAGTGCTACTGAGGAGCAGGAGAAAATCAGCCTCTAAGGCTGCATAAACCATTATGCCATGAAGTAGATGCCAAGCAGAGCAAATTAAACTCTCTATAAGGTAAAGGTATCCCCTGACAATTAAGTCCAGTCGTGTCCGACTCTATACTCAAGTATATATTTGAGAAAACTGTATGCTCAGCTCCAGATTCTTGGAGTGGTACCCAACTTAACTGGCTTTAATAAACTAGTTTCAGTGTTCCTTGATAGCGCCAGTCAGATCCTTGTAAAGATCCCCTGTATTGTGCAAGAAGAAAAAGGATACTTTACCCTGAAACCTTGTGTTTAGAATACCCATTGCTAGTTTAAAAAGGAGACATTCAGTATCATCAGGAAAGGGAAGAAGAATATCCTTGCTTCCCAGACCTTTTCAGAGCGCCTAAGGCTTTCAGCTTTCTCACCTTGAAAGAGCTGCATTCTGATCCTGTGGGAACTACCTGATAGCTGAGCTATTGCATGTCTTTGTTAAATGTCCACCCTTTCATCAGCAATATCGATTCATCTGATGACCTAACAACTATATCACCATAGTTCTACTTTCTCATTCTTGTGTTCCTTGATTGCTCATCCAGGGAGATAATTTAATTTTTACTAATGTGGCAGCATTTCAGTGAAGGTTGTCCTTTGAAATCAGTGTCTCTATGGAGGCTGAATTGTTGCTACTGGTGTGTGTAGACTAGGTTGTGTCATCACATTGGTGCTCTTTCATAGCATTGCAAATTCTCACTCAAACCACATGACATTAGAACCCTTGTACCACTAGAACTGTCAAAAGCTATTTTGACACTTTTGTAGTGTATCAGAATAATCATTATTACTTGCTTGGTTTCATTTCCGTGCTGTAATTGTCATGCCATCGACACTTTCTTATTAGCCATAAGCATAAGCACTGTTTTTGTAAGCTGAGTGCTTTTGAAAGTTGCTGCCTTTGTGTCCTTAGAAAATGTAACTGCTGTCTATCAAGAGATAAAGTATCTGAGCAGGCACAACCTTGTTAATATCCTTCTTGTGATTGCCCAGTTTTTAAAACTCACAGCCTGGAAAGAGTAAGATGCTGATTCATTCTTAATGGCCTCTTCATTTCTGCTTTTATACTTGGACTGCTAGCCAGTAACGTAACAGATGTGATACTCAATTCTTGTTATGTAGCAATAATCTAAAAATGCAACCGTCTTAAAACATGATTAAAACCAAATATCCTTGAGAAATATGACATATCTCTGGTCCATTCTTTATCCTTCCTGATCCTTTACTGTTGGTTCTTTCATGTAGTCCCTCTGCAATGTAGTCTGTACTCCCCTTTTTCTGCCATCTCTCAATATTATGCCCTGTTTGTTCTCTTTTAAAGAAAAAAAAACTTTTTCAGTGGTTCTCACATTTCTTGATCTCCAGACATTCTTGATGGGTTTTAATACTAAAAGGATACATGCCTTCAATAGGTCAGAGTACATCTACTGATGTTTTAGGAACATGGCTTTAGAATTTAAGAAGAGATATAAGAAAATGTTATGCTGAGACCCAATCCTAGGCAGCAGTGGCGTCGCTCTAGGTGGGGCGGAAAGCTAAGTTCTGCAGCATTCCGCTCCACCGTTACTCTCCGGCGCGAGGTGCCCCGCCCCCTCGCCGTCAGAGCCTGTTGGTGGATCGAAGGCAACACGCAGGAGAGACCCTGTGCGCTGCCTTCTCTCCACTGACGGGCTCCTACGACAAGGGGGCAGGGCACCTCATGCCGGAGAGTAACGGTGGGGCGGAACGCTGCAGAATATAGCTTTCCGCCCCACCTAGAGCGACGCCACTGCCAAGCAGTGATGTAGACTTGAGTCTATTGACTCGGACTTGAGTCGGACTGAAGTCACATCAATGACTTGACTCAAAAATGACTTGGAGATTGTAAAAGACTCAACTCGAGATTTGGAGCCTTTTACGACAAGTTCAATTTTATTCAGGTTTAAACCCATTTTCCCCATTAAATAGATAGGAACTCGCAACCAAAGACTCAGGACTTGGGGGCAAAGTCGGGACTTGACTTGAGACTTGGACTTGGGACTTGACTCGAGAGTCAGAGACTTGATCCACATCCCTGATCCTAGGCATGTCTACTCAGAAGTAAGTCCCATTATACAGTAGTCAATGAGGCTTATTCCCAGGTAAGTGTGGATAGTATTGCAGCCTGAATCAGAACATCAGTCTCCCTAAGCAGCGATAGAAATTCCAGCTTAGATGGCCCAATGTCTTTTCTGGCTGATAGCCAATTTTCAGGGTTTCAGGCAAATGCCTTTCCTAACCTGAGGTTCTTTAACTGGAGACACCAAGGATTAAACCAGGTGTGCAGAACATGTACTGTACTACTGAACTATGTTCCCTAAAAATGCATGTGAACGCTTTTGCTTTCTACATTATTGCATTTTTTCACAACCAGTGAACGATTTCAAGGGTACGATTCCCCCATTTTTTCTTCACAATGACTCTGTGAGATAGTTTAGGTTGATAGTGACTGGATAGTGACCCATTTCACTTCATAAGTGAAGATTTGAACCCAAGTCTAAGTTCTGTACCAGTATCCCATGCTGGCTTTTGTGTTCTATGGCAGGGGTTCCCAACCTTTGTTGGCCAGTGTACCCCCAGTGTACCCCCTGTCACGGCCCAATTTTCTGAAGTACCCCCAGCTAATTAACCACCAATTAATTAACTACTTAATTTATTTTTATTTATTTTATTTTTCACATTTTTATACCACCCTTCCTCCAAGGAGCTCAGAGTGGTGTACATATTTCCTCCCCTTCTTTTTGTCCTCACAACAACCCTGTGAGGTAGGTGGGGCTGAGAGATAGTGACTGGCCCAAGGTCACCCAGGAAACTTCGTGGCTGAGCGGGAACTTGAACCTGGATCTTCCAGGTCTAAGTCCGACTCCCAAACCACTACACCATCCTGGCTTGGATTAATTAGTTAATTAGCTCAGGGGTTCCCAAACTTTGTCACCCAGTGTACCCCCTGTCATGGCCCAATTCTCTGAAGTACCCCAGCTAATTAATCGCCAATTAATCAGCTACTTAATTGGATTAATTAATTAATCTGATTTTGCTTTCTTCCTCCAGGGAGTAGAAGCAAGCCTAATGTGATGCAGAAGGTCTGAAGAAAGAGTTAGACAGGTACAGTTCTCCCAGCAAGAAGACTTCTTTTTAAATCCCCAGGTCATCAGCTGTTTTGCTTTAGCCACAGCGTTAAAAATCCAAGCCCTTATCTCTAGCGTGAAACAGCTGATTACTTGGGGATTTAAAAAGACGCATCCAATGTTATCAGCTGCTGATCGCAGCAGCTGATAACATGCAGCCTCTTGCGTACCCCCGCCTGATGGTCCACGTACCCAAGGGGTACATGAACCAAAGCTTGGGAACGCCTGTTCTATGGTTCTTGTTCAATAGGAACACAGGAAGCTACCTTAATTTGACTCAGACCATTGGTCCATCTAACCCAGTATTATCTGCACTGACTAAACATAAGAATATAAGAAGAGCCCTGCTGGATCAGGCCAAAGGCCCATCTAGTCCAGCTTCCTGTATCACACAGTGGCCCCACCAGATGCCTCAGGGAGCAGACAGCCAACAAGATAACCTGTTTCCTGCTTCCACTCCCCTGCACCTGGCACAGAGAAAACCTACTTCTGAAACCAGGAGGTTGCTTATGGCTTGTAACCTGTGATGGTCTTTTCCTCCATGAATCTGTCCAAATCCCTTTTAAAGGCATCTAGGCCAGGTGCCATCACTACATCCTGTGGCAAGGAGTTCCACAGATGAATTACACGCTGGGTAAATAAATATTTTCTTTTGTCTGTTTTAATACTCCCTCCACTAAATTTTAGTGCATGTCCCCTAGTTCTAGTGTTGTGTGAGAGGGAAAACAACTTCTCTCTATCCACTCTCTGTATCCCATGCATAATTTTATACGTCTCAATCATGTCCCCCCTCAGGCGCCTTTTTTCTAGACTGAAAAGCTCCAAACTCTGTAGCCTTTCCTCATAAGGGAGGTGTTCCAGCCCACGAATCATTCTGGTCGCTTTTTTCTGCACCTTTTCCAATTCAACTATATCCTTTTTGAAATGTGGTGACCAGAACTGGACACAATACTCCAGATGTGGTCTTACCATCGATTTGTACAAAGGCATAATGATATTGGCCGTTTTATTCTCAATCCCTTTTTTAATGATCCCGAGCATGGAATTGGCCTTCTTCACAGCCGCCGCACACTGGGTCGACACTTTCATCGACCTGTCCACCAGCACCCCAAGATCTCTCTCTTGATCCGTCACAGACAACTCAGAACCAATTAGCGTATATGTGAAATTTTGGTTTCTTGACCCAATGTGCATCACTTTGCATACCTCGCTGCTTATCCCCAACTCCAGGTCATTTATGAATAAGTTGAAAAGCACCGGTCCCAAGACCAATCCTTGGGGCACACCGCTTTTCACCTCTCGCCATTGTGAAAATTGCCCATTGACTCCCACTCGCTGTTTCCTGGTCTTCAACCAGTTCCTAATCCACAAGAGGACCTGCCCTCTTATTCCCTGACTGTGGAGGTTTCTCAGGAGCCTTTCATGAGGGACCGTGTCAAACGCCTTCTGAAAATCCAGATATATAATATCCACAGGTTCGCTCGCATCCACATGCCTGTTGACCTTTTCAAAAAATTCTAACAGGTTTGTGAGGCAAGACTTCCCCTTGCAGAAGCCATGCTGACTCTCCCTCAGCAGAGCTTGTTCTTCTATGTGTTTTAAGATTTTATCTTTAATGAGACTTTCCACCATCTTCCCTGGAACAGATGTTAGGCTGACCGGCCTGTAGTTTCCCGGGTCCCCCCTCCTTCCTTTTTTAAAGATTGGTGTGACATTAGCTATCCTCCAATCCTCTGGCACATTGGCCGTTTTAAGGGACAAGTTGCATATTTTGGTCAAGAGGTCAGCAACTTCATTCTTGAGTTCCTTCAGAACTCTTGGGTGGATGCCATCTGGGCCTGGTGATTTATTGATCTTTATTTTGTCAATTAAGTCTGAGACGTCTTCTCTTTTCACCTCTATTTGACTTAATTCATTAGTCAGTGGAGGCCGTTCAGGCAGCGGTGACTGGCAGTGGCTTCCAGGATTTCAGACGAGTCTTTTCCCTGCCCTTCCTGCAGATGATGGGGAATGAAGCTGGTTCCTTCTGCATGTAAACAAGTAGCTCTACCTACCTATGGCTCCTCTGTAAGATAGTTTGGAAAGATTCAATAGCATCAATTGACAGCACAATGCTAGGCATGTTGACTCAGAAGTAGGTCCCATTGTGTCCAATGAGACTTACTCCCAAGAAAGTGTGTACAGGATTTCAGTCTGAAACAGATACTAATTTTTTGTTCATACAATACTTTCAGTTTTAATAATGTTTTGCTTTGTTTGCCCAAAGAAGAATCTTGAAATGAGGAAGTCACTATTTTCTCTGTTTTATAATTGGGAAATATGAGAGAGAGAGAGAGAGAGAGAGAGAGAGAGAGAGAGAGAGAGAGAGAGAGAGAGGAGTTCTCCAAAGTTACCCAGAGAGTTCATGATTGGCAACTCCCACCCCTGTATTTAGCAAATAATATTTGAAAGATGCTGTGTGAATGCAAGTGAAATGCATGGACACACTTTTTACTTTCTCCCTTTAAAATTCTCTTTATAAAGGAACGAACAGAATTGTACCCTTCTTGTTCGTGCCTCACTAACCTCACACCCATTATTTTGCATTCATTTCAATTTCTGCTAGTCTTTACTCTTTTCCTTTCTTTTTTTTTGTCTTGAGATTCTCTCCATTGACACTTCAAAAATAATAATTCTTGTGTTTTGCTCTGCTTCCTACCTTTTCTCTCTCTTGACACACAAAGGAAATATCAGTGAGAAGTCATGTTTTCACAATCTTCTTACCTCCATCTTCTTTTACCACACTGATGCTCACACATATCGCACAAGACGAAAATTGTACTCTGAATGGGTGACATCCACACCTTCAGATTCCCCAAAGGTGCCACAGAAAAATATTCTACCAAAGGCTTAAGTGGGAATTAAGTGGTGGTTTGTTATTAGCAGAGGGCCACTCCATAGAGCTGCGTTTTGGACATTCTGCAGACCTGCAACCATCTCTACCATCTTGATGTGAATCAAGCTGGGTGATTTTGCTCCTTGTGACGTTCTGAATCTAGAGAACCTTGGAAATATTTCTCCTTCCTTATAATTTCCACTTAGGTTTAGGCTAGTTTGGTACAATGCGCCAAACAGACAAAGAGCAGATGCAAACGGCTGAGCTAGCCTAAAGGATAAATGTCCGTGAGTTCGTGTGCGTTGAGGGGATAGTTCTCCAGAGACCGCATCTCTGTAGCAGCTCAGTGAAGCTCTACAAAATACCGATTACAGTCAGGTCTGACAATCATTTGAATCTCAGTGCATGTCAACATTGTCCTTAGATCAAAGGTGAGAGTATGATCTCTAGCGGCATGGAAACAGATGTCAAGTTGCTGGAGCAGTCTTCCTTATTGTTGAACACTGATAAGTTTGAAATCACTTTAGGTCAGGAAAAAGAATGTCTGCAGGAAGGCAAAGTTATCATGAGGTGAAATAGTGTGATAAGGGCTGGGGAAACTGCTTGCAGAGGCTTCAGCTCCTTTGGAACGCCGAACGTCTTTTTGATTTGTCAGCTTTAATTAATGCAACTGCTTGTGACAAAAACCTCCTTCAAGCAAGCAGCCTGGCTTTAGACGTTTTCATCTGAGTGACTTCAGCAATAGCTTCAGCTTTGTCAACCACCCACGTTTGTAAAGAAAGCATCACATGCTCTAATAATCAGAGACACGGATGGCTATCCGAAGCCCTAATCCCTTTCTGGAACATGCGGCTGCAGTGCTGAATCCAAGGATGAGGATGATCAAAGTTTGCAAGAGTCAAGATCCTATCTAAGATTATTCTGCTCTACTAGCATTGTGTAAGTGAGTGAGAAAGCAGCAAACCTTTAATAGGAAGACTTTCGTTGTCTCTTTGCAGGAAGGAGGGAGAGAATGGTTTTTGCTTTTTCCAGTAGTTTCTAAACTTTATTTAAAGTCAAAGGAAACCTAGGATATAGATGTGATATATAAACTAACTTTAAAAAATCTCCAGACTTGCTGTAGCCATTGGGGAAAGGGGAAAACACGGCATGCCGTGGACAGTACCACCAGCCCCTGCAGCAAGCACACTGAAAAGCACATATATCTATTGCAAGAGTACTGACCATGCTCCCGAGAATTAGGCTAAAATCCTATACACACTTTCCTGATAACTCTCACACCTATTCATGGCATAACAATAGCACTGAGTAGTGTCTTTTTAAGCAAGTTCCTTTTAAAAAAAATCCTTTTCTGCTTATTAAATGGGCAGCCTGATTATCACTAAGTTCTAGAATGGCGGAGCATGTGCTCCACGGCTCTAGGCCATTACAAAGGCCGGCAGCCCCTATTCCGCCGCCCTCCAAACCCTGCAGGCACCAGTGAGGGTAAGTCCTGCACCCTGCAGGGGCGGGGGGGGGGCAAGTGGTCTGGATGGCAAGGGAGGCGGTAATTGGCCGAACTGCGCCGGGAGAAGGCAGGCAAATCGGTGGTGCGCTCCGCCGATATTCCCGGCCCTTTCCCAGCCAGGTTCAGCCTTACTCCGCCGCCTTGGATGCTTCATAGATGGCATACATCCGAGGAGGTCCATAGGGCCCCAGCCAGCTTGCACCTGGGGAAGGGTACAAACGGACCGCACTGGGTGACACCCTTGAGGGGTGTGTGTGACACCCTTGGGGTGTGTGTGACACCACTAGTGGTCAAAATTATGGAAGCCTTGTATTTATGAATAATAACATCAAGTTATATATCATTGGAAAGGTAATTTAATGCAGAATGTAATGAATTTTCTGTATTCTATCAAACCTTATGGCCAAATAACCATTAAAAAAACCACAACTGCCTTAAGTAACTAAAAGTGGATTTCTTTAACTCAAACCTAACCAATAAGACCAATAAGACTGATTGTTCCAAGAGCCAATGAGGTGTTAATATGACACAGCATGGAACTAATCAGGTATTAGCATGAGTCAGCTCTCATTTCTTTGTATCAGATCTAATACTAGAAGTCTTAGTTCTGTGAGTGTCATCAAGTTGGCCACTGGTTTTTTGTTGGTTACTGATTTGTTGGGTGACCTGTACTTTTATAAATTAAAATAAAGTTAATGGGGTGACACTGTGAGTTACCGCACTGAGTGACACCAACCTTAGTGACATCACTGGGGTAACGCAATGAGCTCTCTCACCAAGTGACACAAACCCTAATGATGCCTCTGGTGGGGATTTTAAGATGAGGAGGAGAAGCAAAAACTTTTGAAATGTCAGATGTTGACAGGTAAATGTAATGTTCCAGTTGATGACTGGTGTTTCGTGCTAAATATGACATTAAAAATGAAATTACAACACAATGATCTCATTCTGAACATGTTTTTATGCTTAAATAAAGTTAGTGTGGCATATCTGTCAAGGGCAGGATGAGTCACTGTCAGAAATACCAAAAAGACAGTGAATTGCAGAGAATGAATTGAGTAGTACAGAACACTTTAAGCTGCTCTAGTAAAAAAAAGAAAGAAAAAAAAAGGAAGACAGGTTACCCAAGAGACTGAGATAAAGAGAAATGGGAGGAGGACCCCCCAACAATACACTGACTTTTTCCTCCAGAAAAGCTTCAAAGGGACAATAGACAAGAACCAGCAAACCTCAAAATATCACTCTGAAAGTGTTTGTTATAGTAAAGTGTTGCAGAGACTGTGAAAATGCTTTCCTACTGGGTTTATTTTTTATGAATTGTAATATTACTCAGGAAGTGCGCAAAGACATCTGTGGACAAAAGTAAAAAATAAGTTACACTTTTCAAATGCTTTCCTTTCCTACATTTGGTATAAAATTTTCTTTATAGTTCAGTCAAGTAGGTCAAAGTCAAAGTGCAAAATCACTTTTTTCCCCAACTATAGCAATATGCAGTGATACAATTTTTATATCATTGTAGATGGCTGTGTTAGTCCAAAAATGAAGTTAGTTGTTGTTGTTCAGTCGTTAAGTTGTGTCCGACCCTTCGTGATCCCATGAACCATATCCCGCCAGGCCTTCCTGTCTTCCACTATCTTCCTGAGTTCGCTCATTTTCATGTTTGTTGCATCGGTGATGCTGTCTAACCATCTCATCCTTGGCCTTCCCCTTCTCCTTTTGCCTTCAATCTTTCCCAGCATCAGAGTCTTCTCCAGAGAGTCCTCTCTTCGCATTAGGTGGCCAAAATATTTGAGTTTCAGCCTTAGTATCTGTCCTTCCAGGGAACAGTCAGGGTTGATTTCATTTAGGATTGACTGATTTGATCTCCTAGCAGTCCAAGGGACTCTCAGGAGTCTTCTCCAGCACCACAGTTCACCAAAGCATCTATTCTTATAAGCATCATAAGGAAGGCGCTCAGCCTTCCTTATGGTCCAACTCTCGCAACCATACATTGCTACAGGGAGGGACTATAGCTCTATGATGGAGTATTTGCTTTTGCAGGTCCCACATCTCTGTGTGTGTGTGTGTGTGTGTGTGTGTGTGTGTGTGTGTGTGTGTGTGTGTGTGTTGATTGTGAGCCCTTTTGGGACAGGGAGCCATTTAATCATTTGATTTTGTCTATAAACCGCTTTGTGAACTTTTTGTTGAAAAGCGGTATATAAATACTGTTAATACTACTACTATTACTAAATAATAATAATAATAATAGTAATATAGAATCTTCAGGGAATCACCCTTTGCCTGGGTTCACAGTCACAAATGTCTTTCTTTGGATTTTCATAAACATACAGAATCAATTTTCACAGGAAAATTTTGTATAATGATCCGCTTTAATTCTGGCATGCACTGTAGTTGTCTAAAATAAGGCCCACTTGATCTGTTGTGGGGAGTTATTAAAAAGAATCCCTCTTGGAAAGTAAGGCATTGCTTATATCTCTGAAGCGCCCAACTTTATATATTATACAGTCTTTAGTTTCTGTGGAAGCATACAATTACTGTCTCTGACACCTCAGTAAAAGAGTCCATGAACTTTTTGATATTTCTTTTGTATACAAGTATAATGTTATAGCAACCAACATTTTCTTATTTATTGTGTATGATGGGAGAGCTATTTGACAATTTTCATTTTGTGTTCACATGGATGGAAGTACCATTTTTCATGCTGCTGTATCATAAACTGATCTGACATGAACAGAAATGACAATGTCCCAGTCCTATTGATATTCAGAGTTGGATTGGAGGAGCATAAGTATGCAGAGGCTAACAATACGTTGTGGGACAGAAGCCCATCCGACTACATTCTCTTGGTTGCTGTCCCCCTGAAATCATGTGCAGCTGTAATTCAGGAATCTGTGCTTGGTTCAGTGCAAACTAATTGGTGGTGCCTTAAAACCTTTTAAGGCAGCGGGTGGCGCAGTGGGTTAAACCGCTGAACCATGAGCTGTCGATCGAAAGGTCGGCAGTTCGAATCCGCGACGGGGTGAGCTCTCGTTGCTTGGCCAGCTCCTGCCAACCTAGCAGTTCCAAAGCATGTTAATGCAAGTAGATAAATAGGTACCGCTTGCGGGAGGGTAAACAGCGCTCCGTGTTCCAGCCGCATGCTACGCGCTGCGGCAAGGAGAGTCATGCCGGCCTCATGACCACGGAGGCGTCTTCGGACAACGCTGGCTCTTCGGCTTTGAAATGGGGATGAGCACCACACCCTAGAGTCAGACACGACTGGACTTAATTGTCAGGGGTCACCTTTACCTTTACCTAAAACCTTTACCTTTATTCTAAAACCTTTAGAATGGCGTGTAGGTGAAGTTTCCTTATCTTCACCCTTGACCATATCCAGTCTGTGTTGCCCTGCCCAATTGCTTTTCACAATGCCACTGAGCTGCATATGGTGAGGCTGGCAGTTCATGCAGCTGCAGAGAGAGCCTGTGATGCTACTTCTGCACAGCACTGTGGATTATTGCCTCACAATATCAGAGCACCACCTCAGGTTCAAACACTGCGTGAAGCAGCAGCTGATGCAGCCCATTCAAATATCCATTTGCTGGCACAAAAGAATAGTTCACCATACATTGATTTGTAAACAGTAGTTCTCAGATTGCACTGTAACACTGACAGCACCATCAGGACATGTCTTTAATTAAAGTCAGGTAGAGTGGGTGATTTACTAGCTTCTGAACATTTCCAGGATATTATTTCACTTTCTTTCCAGATTGACTTTCTGTACACCACGTGCCAGAGCATCTAAATAGCTTCTGTACCCTCTCGATGTACCCTCTCAAACACATTTACAGTGAACAGTGCAGATCCAAAGCCAGTTGTCTGTATTATTAACAGTATTTATATACCGCTTTTCAGCAAAAAGTTCACAAAGACATAATCAAATGGTTAAATGGCTCCCTGTCCCAAAAGGGCTCACAATCTAAAAAAGATGCAAAAGACCACCAGCAAACAACCACCAGAACGACACGGTGCTGGGGTGAAAGGGGGGCAGTTACTCCTCTCTCCCTGTTAAATATAAGAGGAGCACCGATTGAAAAAGTGCCTCTTGCCCAGTTAGCAGGGCAAACACACTATCTGTATGGCTATCTGTATCTACTCATTGGTTTTTGGGGTGGCGCAGTGCCGATCGAAAGGTCGGCAGTTTGAATCCGCGTGATGTGGTAAGCTCTCGCCGCTCAGCCCAGCTTCTGCCAACCCAGCAGTTCGAAAGCATGTTAATGCGAGTAGATGGAGCCAGGATGGTGTAGTGGTTTGGGAGTCGGACTTAGACCTGGAAGATCCAGGTTCAAATCCCCGCTCAGCCACGAAGCTTCCTGGGTGACCTTGAGCCAGTCACTATCTCTCAGCCCCACCTACCTCACAGGGTTGTTGTGAGGACAAAAAGGAGGGGAGGAAATATGTATACCACTCTGAGCTCCTTGGAGGAAGGGCAGTATAAAAATGTGAAAAATAAATAAATAAATAAAATAGAGAAATGGGTACCAGCAAATAACCCCTAGAAGGGACACTGAACCCCAGTGAATGGAGATAGATAGTTGCTCTCCTACTTCTCATTATAAGAGAGCCACCACGCTAAAGGTACCTCTGCCCAGTTAGCAGGAGAATCATATGTGCTTTGTCTTTCTTGTTCTTCTACATACTCACCAAAGCATCTTAAACTAAAACATTTATACGTTTCACGCATTTCTACCCCGCCTTTCCAAAAGCTCAAGGCCAGTTTACAAAACTTAAAAATAGATAAAATACAGAATAAAATTCAAAAAAAATCAGCATTTAAAGTCTAAACATAAACATAATTTTAAAATCTAAACATAAAGCCAGTACAGCAAATAGTAGTAACAGTTTTTTTTTTTAAAAAAAAAATCCATTGGTGGTGATAGGTAAAAACAAGCTAAAAAGGCAACAAACATAATTAGGGACAAATTCTGCAGCTTAATTATGAAACCTCATGTTTGCCATGCTGCCCTGTTTTATTTCTACACTTTATAGTCTCAGCTGGTTGATAATTAAGCTAGTCCAAGGCCTGCAATGCACAATATCTCAAAAAATATTTTTTTGTTTCAAAAAGGCAAACATACTAGCTAAGTGGGCCCCTCCCTCCCAACCTTTCCCTTTTCCCCCCACAGCTCTGATGAATAACAAGAGGGTATTCATTATAATTCTTTCTAGGAACAGCTGCCAATCATGACAGATGTATGAGCATAGCACAGGCTGCTGCTGTTCCCTGTAGAAATACCCAAATCTTGACTAGTGTTATTTATTTTCTCATGCAAGATGCTAACAACTAAGTATTGAACTTTTTAGCATAAATAAAGTAATCCATGTTTAATCGGTCCAGTGTTCCACCTTAGGTTTGAGTACAGTACTACAAACAACTTCAGACTCACGTAGTATTGCTTGAGACTGTCCTTGTACAACCACATCGTTACTTCATGTTTGACCGGGACTAGCCTAACAATGAGTGCTGTTTCAAGTGCCAAGTTGGGAAGGGAGTGGCGAATTAATGCAGGGCACCCCAGTCACTGTTAGACCAGGACAGCAGCAAAGTAGTTCTGCAAGACTCCGTTACACCGGAGTCAGCGGCCCCTCCCCCTTGCCATCGGAGCCATTCTGGCAGCAATGCGCGGGGCACTCCCCCATCACTGCTGGAATGGCTCCGACAGCAAGGGGAAGGGGCTGCTGACTCCGGTGTAATGGAGTCTTGCAAAACTACCGTTGCCCTGGTATAGCTATGTCACTGGGGCACCCGGCACTCTGCCTCTGCCCGCTACTCCCTCAGAATGACTTCAGTCAGCAATCTGAGAACAAATAGGAGGATTGGGGTAGCAGCAACTCAGTCCAACACTGCTGGAGGAAAAAAAAACTGCCACTGCCACCTCTTCCTCCTTGCTCTTTTCCTTGCCCACTAAGCAGCTGGGGTGGGCAAGGAGAGTCAGAGTGTGGTGATGGAGAGCCTGCCCTACGGCCCCCTTACCCTGTGGTGTGGTCTTGTCTGTTTCCTCCGTGCCATCCTGCTTGAAAGAAACTGGATGAGCTGACTATGCCGGGAGCAAACTGAGTGGGGGACAGGCTCTGGATCACAATGCTCTACTGCAACACTCCTCCCATCATCCCCCCCTCTCCTTCCTCACCTGGTTGCTTAGGTCAATGAGGAGGAGGAGGAGGAGGAGGTGATAGTAGTGATGGTGGGGCATGCACAAATGCATGCATAAATTATTGCCGGACAAATCTGCACATTCCTTCAGTCACCACTTTGGCTTAGACCAGGCCTGTATTTGACAAAAGATTAAGGGAAGCCCAATACTGACTAAGATCCGGCCGGTGGCCCCGGGCCGCCCGCCAGATCCTGAGCACCGGCGGCAACGTTGCCGCCGGAGCGGAGGTCTCCTTGGGGAAGGAGACGCTCGTCTCCTTCCCCGAGTGTAACCGAGGCCAGGCCCTATTGACCACCTCGGATTTCCGCCAGCTATTTTGTTGGTGGATGTAGAGGAGGCCGTGTAAAGGATCTGGCGCCCAGCGGGGGTCAGGATACGGCTGAAGCCGTCCCCCTCCCGGGCTGTCTAGGCCAATGGCCACCCTCCCTGTCCCGGCGATCTGCTCCCCCTGCTGGATCCAGACTTCTCTGGGTCCGGCGTCGGCAGGGTCCTCCTGGCATTGGAGCTGGGAAGACTGGCCTTGCGGCGGCCTTACCGGCTCTCGAAGAGGTGCAAATGTGCCTTATGGCACATTTGCGACTCCTTCCGGCAATGGAACGCTCGTTCTGTTGCTGGCAAGTTAGTAGGGATTGCACTGTAAATTATGAATTATTTCCACATTTGGACAACTTTGCATTTCATTCATGAAAAACGTAGTGCTTCGTAGTTCTTAGTGGAAGGAAGAACTGTTCTAGAAAGAACTGTGAGTTTCTCTGCATGATTCTTGCCCATTTTCTTTAGATCGCCAAAATCTTTAGGCCACTATCTTTGCACTGAATGAAATTTATATCCAAATTCTGCTTAGATCTGAGCTGGGGACCAAATTTTCCAATGGAATTTTGTGAGATTGGATCCTTACATGCAAGTATGGTGGCCAGGGTCAAGCCCAACTTTCCCCTTCCCCGCAGCAACATATGAAGTGTGTGTAACTGTGTATGGCCCCTGTGATTTTCCCTCCCTGGCACACGAAGCCACACTACACCCCAGCTTTCTTCCTCCCTCGTCTTTCTTCCCTTCCTCTGGAGAGAGGTCTCTTGGTCTGACTCACTCTTTCAGTTCACCGCTTTCTTGACTGACTGGCCAAAAGAGCCATTACCAAGTCGTGATGGGCCAAAAGAACTCTCGTGGGCCAGCTCCCTCTATTGGCTGGTATTTTACTCGCTCTTTTAGCTGATCATCCAGGAGTGCATGTGAGCAGCCAGGTGGAGGTGGCTCCTCTGTGGTCTGCCGCTCCCTTCAGCTTGTCACCTGATGCACAGCGCAATCTTGCAGGGGCGCTGGCGCCGGCATGAGCATTCTGTCGCCAGGAGACATCGCGAACGTGCCATAAAGCACGTTCGCAACACCTCGGGAGTAGGGGAGACCGGCGCAAGGCGTGTCCCCTTCCCCGAGTAGACCTCCGGCCCGGTGGCAGAATGGCCGCCGGTGCACAGGATTTGGCAGGCGGCCCTGGGCTGCCGGCAGAATCTTTACACTGGATTGCGCTGCCCATCACTTCATTCTGTCCCGTAAGTGGGCTAGCCATGATGGAGGTTGATGTGGTTTATGGATCAAAGCCTCTTTTGATTTGCACTACTATATTTGTTTACTATACAACTGCAGTGCAGCAGCCCTGTATAATTACTTAAGGCAAGTTTATTGAGTCAGGTTTAATAAATACATGTAGAAGTAAGAAAAACAAGTCTCCTGCTTTTCCAGCCTTTTACAGGAGCACATGAATGAAGTCACACATCTCTGAAGAGCCCAAGTAAAGTCAACAGTGATCTCAATAGGGACAGTGATCTACCTGCATAGATTCATTTATCATTTATGAGTAACCAGAGTTGTGGAATAAAGATTTAATTCAGAGGTGTAGACACGCTGGCACTTTTATCTTTAAAAAGTTAATTTAACCCTCAAAACACCAGCCCATCAGTCTGGAGCATATGGGATGGGATTCAAGCTCACTTGAAGCCCCATTGAATTAAGTAGAAATTCATTTGTGTAATTACGTGCAATGAACTGCAAAATTGGGGTGTCTACTTGTATTATTTCCCTGCCACAGCAGCTTGTGACTTAGATTTCTTTTCTTTTCTATTTTTTGGATGCAAGATAAATCCCTTAGCTATAGATTTTACTGCAGTTTAAATATAACATTAGGAACTGCAAGAATCAGTCTCTTATTAAAATAAATATCTCCTGTGGCGTATAAAATGTTCAGTCAAGTCAGAAACAACTGATGTGTCACAACAGCAAGTATTGTGAAGGATATTACAATCCAATAAACATTATTCTCATAAGATGATGAACCCTGAAATCCTAAACACACTTACAAAGGAGTGAATATAATTCAGTAAATGGGATTTCTGAATAAACATGCATAGACTCAGGTTCCTAACTGTTAAATAATTAGTATAATGGTTGAAAATATGTGTCATACTTTTTTGATATGTTTTGCATTGTAATGTCAAGAGCTATGCAGTTTGTAATATCTCTTGCATTTGCCAGATTAGCTGGAAACATTCATTTTTTTAAGTGAGTAGCGTTTCTGTTACTCAAGACGACAGCACTTATGATGAGTCATAAATAAGCGTAGTACGGTAACTTATAGCTATTGGTTGTCACCATTCTCTGTTTGTAGAGATTCAGAAAAGAAACATTTCTATGACATTTCACCCAATGATGCAACAGTTCGGTGTCATGGTGGCTGTGAAATGTAGCATTTTCCGTAAAAGTGCAGTGCACAAAATTGCATGGTTTTTTTTTTCCTCCCGGTTCATTGGCCTACATTTTAAGAAATAATAAGCATGGCATTCTTATTGCTAAACTGGCTGCTGTCAGGGTGGCCGTGAATCACGGCGCCAATGCCAGAGCCAGAGCCCTGGAAACGGTGGCACGAGCTCTGCAGAGCCCAAGCATGCGGATTTCCAGGGCTGGAAAAGGCCCTCCTACCCACCCTTGTCACCTCTGCTTTCAGGCCTCCAGCGATGCCGAAAACTTGGAAGTAAGTGACGATGATATCATCGCCACTTACTTCCAGTGGTACTTGACGTGGCGGCAGCCATGGAGGTGGTACTCCACGCCGAAGGGGTTGGGAACCCCTGATTTAGAATATCTCATAAACCAGGAATACAAGAGGTTTGTTCAAGGTTTTTGAGGCAAGAAACTCTATGGCTGTAGAAGACACTGTGTAGCTGTCTAGAAAGAGACACCAAAATACTAGCTACAGGCTTATTCCGGCCATCTGGCAGCTGCTGTGTCTTTCTGAAAGCTTGTATGTTCCTTATAATAAAACACTGCAGTTTACAACATTTCCCATAAATGGTCTTGACACATGCTTAGATTTCATGTTTTAAAACACAGTAACGTTTCATCTGAATACATTTTGAAAGTCTTGATGCTTTACAGTGAAATTTCATTCTAATATGGGGGCAGATGTTCTTAATATCTGTCATAAATTCAGCTGAATACACTTTACATTATGATTAACTGAAAAATCTTTTAACTGCTAGGAATATGAGTACATGAAAGAGATGGATTGCTTTCAATAAAGTGAGTGTTTGTGCCTGTAAAAAATGTGCAGTTTCTATTTTCATCCCTTGACAGTTGATTTTATTCCAAATTACTCTTTTCTAACAGAATCCAAGTGTACTTTTTATGATTAATAACTGTATAAAATATGTAGTCTCTCTTTAAATATACACATTGCTGCGGACATTGCAGGAGAAAATCCTGTTTCTGAAAATAAAATGCCCTTTTAAGTATTCTTAACAATACCATTCCATTTTATCATGACAGCGAATTGCAACACTTTGTCACTTTTGTGTTCAAACTTATATTATGCTTCTGTCTGTGCCACATCAGTAGGCTTACCAGATCTCCAACCGGGACAGAGTGCTAGACCTTTAGGAGAAGGAATGTGGGCAGGTGTAGCTTGTTAAACCTCAGAGCACAATCCTAGGCATGTCTACTCAGAAGCAAGCCCCATTGTGTTCAGTGGGACTTGCTTCTGAGTAGACATGCCTAGGATTGTGCTCTAGGACTTAACAAGCTACATCTGCCCACATTCCTTCTCCTAAAGGTCGAGCACTCTGTCCCACATCTGGTAAGCCTACACATCAGTCTTAAAGTTGGATGCCTAGTGAATAAAATGGGAGTGCTTCAAGTAACACTAAGAAATAATGAAGCAGTTAATTGAAAGTGTGTGCACACCCAGCTGGCCAGGTGGGTGATGAGGTGCCTTCAACTACTAGGTAATACTACCCAATATGGCTTCTGCTGACTCTTTATATAGGGTGCCCAGATTCAATAAGGGACAGGGTGCCTATACCTTTAACCATTGGAATTTGGGCAGGTGCAGCTCATCATGGAAGGGTGCAACAAGCTACACCTGCCCACATTCCCTCTTCTTACAATGGTTAAAGGCATAGGCACCCTGTCCCTTATTGAATCTGGGCACCCTATCTTTATACCACCTAAAATCTCCAGCTTTTCTAATAGAAAGATGACATTTTTTTTCTTTACTTCTGCTTTGCAAGGCATCTCTGTGTTCCACTCAGCTGGAGGCAGAATCGAGTGACTGTTATTCATATTTTTTTTTTAAAAAAAAATGAGGGTTCAACAACTTGTTTCTTTGTCCCGATGGCTGTAGATGTAAAGTGAAATCCTTCTTGCATCCAGCAGAGTCTAATCTCATTAAGTATGTCTGGATAAAATATTCTGCCCTCCATCTCAAGACTTTTAGACACTGCAAGACTTGGGGGCTTTCTCATCATGTCCCACTTTGTCTATCCACCAGCAGCCCCCTTATTTTGCATGACATATAGCCTGAAGAAGAGTTCAGGAGAACTTGAAAGCTTTCAGACTGGTACTCTGTGATATTTTAATTGGTCTTAATAAAGATAATATGCCACTTGGAATTTTTATTTTTATTTTTCTAGCGATGAAGAATGAATATCTATAGTTTTTGGATGCATGTGTGAGAATGAGAGGGACGATGGAACAGTTACAAAGGCAGTAGCCTGCTTCTCCGGGTCGCCGCTAGTTGCCCATCTCCCCCCCTCCCCGGTGCACCAGGCCGAGGTGTGAAAATCAGCGCAGCCGATTGGTTGCCTGGTTCCTGGGGCAGAGATGAGGGGGGGAAGAATGAATGCATGCCATTCGTTCCCCTCAGTCCCATCCGTTTTTCTTGAGCCCCTCCCTCCCAGATTTCAGTCTGACACTAGCTGGTCGCTCTTTATGTGGGCTGGGTAGGAATGATTTCCTTCAGTCCGATTGGCCATGGGCTGGAGGTTTTTTGCCTACCCTGGACTGCATCTGGCATTGAGGGCGGCTCATGTAGAGTCCAATGTTTTCTTGTCATTTTAGGCAAGCGGCGTGCAGGCTGGGTAGCCAGGGAGGTTATATTGGCATACCTCCCTAAAGTGCTATGCTCCCTAAAGTGCTGTGAATTTTTGGCATAGGAAAAGGCGGGATATTTTTTTTTAAAATAAATAAATAAAAATACATCCTGAGGTGAGCAAGGCCAGAACTGCTCAGACAATGCTGACCCGGATCGGTGAGACTGGCTGGCATACCTGGGGCTGGAACAGCATAGACTACCTTAAGGGTTCTCCTGGGTAGTCTGTGTTGTCTGGCTGCCTCGACCCTTTGGGATTGGCTGTGATATGGTCTGTCAGTTGTGGATCGAGCATTCCTTGAGCCAGGATGTTATGCCCGTGTAGATCTGGGGGGACGAAGATGGCTTGGGCCGTTGCTCATTGGGGGGGGGTCCCATGGGTAAGCGGCACAAATGGTGGTAAATGGCAGGTGGCAACTGATGGACTACTAAATATGTGGCACACGACAATAGATAGACAAACATGCCTTAAAGCATGTTTGTGATAACTTGGGAATAGGCGGCGCTGGCACCAAGGCCTGCACACTGCCCGCCCGCCCACCAAGCAGCAGAGGACTCAGCGCTGTGGACTGTGTAAGTCCTGCTCCACGTGGTGCTGGGCCTGGGGGAGGGTGGAGGGAGGGAGGGGAGGGGTGTAACGGGATGGGAAGAGGGCAGGGGCAGGCAGATTGAGCCTGGGAGGGGGAGGGGACCGGTGTCTTTGTCAAATGCCGTACCTTATCCCCCCCTCCCATGCCCCTGCAGTGACATGGGGCTGCTCGATTCTCCACCAGCTAAAGAGCTGGCCGAGATTGAGGAGCCCCATTGCGGCCACTGGGAGGTTGCCTGGGGTATGCAGACAAATGTCTGTTTCCCCGAGCAGACCTCCAGCAGGGCCTTTCCACTGGCATCACTGCAGGGGGGGAGGAGCTCCAAGTTCCGCCGTGGTCAGACCCTCCGTTACACGGGAGCACGAAGCGCCCGCGCCCCCTTGCCTTTGGAGCCATTCAAGCGTTGCTTTCACCAACTTGAATGGCTCCAAAAAGGCGAGGGGGTGGGGGCGCTTTGTGCTCCCGTGTAACGGAGGGTCTGACCGCAGTAGAACTTAGAGCTCCGCCCCCCCTGCAGTGACGCCAGTGGGCCTTTCCCCGAATAGGATGCAGTGTGGGCTACGCGGCCCACACTGCAGATCCCAAACCAGAGGGAGGATAGGATTGGGCTGCACATTTGCAAAAACAGTGAGTCACAAGTTAGGAAATAGGTTTTGATTTTTTTTCTTTGTTTGAAGGCTTCTCAGCTTTAATAAAATGTGCTGGAGCAATTTTTTAAAGGCAGTTTTTAAAGTGCTGTGAATTTTCCTTCTTTCTTTCAATACGAATGGAGAGAGGTAAAAAGCTGTAAGGGAAAAATATTTTTGGGACGTTACACCTGTCTTTACTTCTTTATTGTAGTCCAGAGTCTACTTTTCTTTATCTCTATAAACTGAACCACTATACCGTCTTTGTTGTTCAGACACACACTAGTCTGTGACACTATATTTAACAAAACATTTTTCACACATTAAAACTTCAAGATGATTCATTACATTACTTTTTTATACTTGGAAACCTATTCCTGAGTTTCAGCAAATAGCATTAATTCATATATGGCATATTATATATACTTACCTTACCTGTCTCCTGAGAAACCTGCATGCGGGTCAAGAAGCAACAGTTCGGACCGGCCATGGAACAACCGACTGGTTCAAAATTGGGAAGGGAGTACGGCAAGGCTGTATATTGTCACCCTGCCTATTTAACTCATATGCAGAGTACATTATGAGAAATGCAGGGCTGAATGAATCGCAAGCCGGAATCAAGATTGCCGGGAGAAATATCAACAACCTCAGATATGCAGACGATACCACCCTAATGGCAGAAAGTGAAGAAGAACTAAAGAGCCTCTTGATGAGAGTGAAAGAGGAGAGTGCAAAAGTTGGCTTGAAACTCAACATGAATAAAACTAAGATCATGGCATCTGGGCCCATCAATTCCTGGCAAATAGAAGGGGCAGAAATGGAAGCAGTAACAGATTTTACTTTTTGGGGTTCCAAGATCACTGCAGATGGAGATAAGGTAAAGGTGACCCCTGACAATTAAGTCCAGTCGTGTCCGACTCTAGGGTGTGGTGCTCATCCCCATTTCAAAGCCGAAGAGCCAGCGTTGTCCGAAGACGCCTCTGTGGTCATGTGGCCGGCATGACTCTCCTTGCCGCAGAGCGTAGCATGCAGCTGGAACACGGAGCGCTGTTTACCTTCCCGCAAGCGGTACCTATTTATCTACTCGCATTGACATGCTTTGGAACTGCTAGGTTGGCAGGAGCTGGCCAAGCAACGAATGCTCACCCCGTCGCGGGAATCGAACTGCCGACCTTTCGATCAACAGCTTATGGTTCAGCGGTTTAACCCACTGCGCCACCTGCTGGCGCAGATGGAGATAGCAGCCATGAAATTAAAAGACGCTTACTCCTTGGAAGGAAAGCTATGGCAAATTTAGATAGCATAATAAAAAGCAGAGATATCACTATGCCAACAAAAGTTCGTATAGTCAGGGCGATGGTGTTCCCAGTAGCAATGTTTGATTGCGAGAGTTGGACCATAAGGAAGGCTGAGCGCTGAAGAATAGATGCTTTCGAACTGTGGTGCTGGAGAAGACTCCTGAGAGTCCCTTGGACTGCTAGGAGATCAAATCAGTCAATCCTAAATGAAATCAACCCTGACTGTTCCCTGGAAGGACAGGTACTGAGGCTGAAGCTCAAATATTTTGGCCACCTAATGCGAAGAGAGGACTCTCTGGAGAAGACTCTGATGCTGGGAAAGATTGAAGGCAAAACGAGAAGGGGAAGGCAAAGGCTGAGATGGTTAGACAGCATCACCGATGCAACGAACATGAAAATGAGCGAACTCAGGAAGATAGTGGAGGACAGGAAGGCCTGGCGGGATATGGTTCATGGGATCACGAAGGGTCGGACACGACTTAACGACTGAACAACAACAAAAATATACACCTATGTGGGATTTGAACACATGTTCAAATGCAGGAACCTACTGCAGTACTCATCATGACACATTTGAATGGACTGGCATTGAATAAGGATGAGAAAGACAAGGGTATGGGTGCAATACAATGCAGCTTATTGGAGGGATAAAAAATACCAGAGGAGGAAGGGGAATCAGAAAATATGTAATGCATCCTCCTCTCTCTCCCTCTCCCCCTCCCCCCCCTCTCTCTCTCTCTGCTAAGTCCTTAATGGGAGTAGTTAGAGGAGGGGGGGATATGACATGATCACTAAGTTGTTAAGATGTTACCATAGTCTTGAAAAATGAGGGAGGTTATTCAGAGGGGCCAGGAGATAGGGAACTGAGGTTTGTGCAGTATCAGGGAAAGGGGAAGTAAAGAGCTGGGGAAGAAAGGGGAAATGAACCCCAAAGAACCAAGCATTCATCACAGTGTGAGACCATGGCTTAGGTCAGGATTCAGCCTCAACCAGAGACTTCAGGAAAGACGTGAGTCCCCTTGACAGGTAATGGAGGGGCAGATTGTCTCTCCCGCCATATGATTATTTTTAATTGCTACGCCAATCCCTCTGGGATAGGGAATTGGTGGAGCTCAGCAAAACCCACTTTTGACAAGAACCACCAAGTGATCTGGTGCTCAGAGGTCTTGTGAAGGTTAAACTGTACATTTTAAGTTAGCCTTTTTACCCAAAGGCCTATGGAAAATAGTTTTCTCTAGCCAGATGCCCAAGCAAAGCAACACAACATTGGCATCGGTCACACTGTCCTGGTATACATCCAGAACCACATGCACATGTGCATATATGTATCAGGCAACAATTATGTGTATACTGTCTGCCCTTATCAAGTTGACACATATATTTGCCAGGAAAGGGTGAATTTTAGACATTTGAATGCTATTTTTAAATTATGCCACTCACGTTATGTATTCAGTTTCATGGTACAAAAGTTATGCATGGAGTGGTCCTTCTCTCACAGTCTGATTCCCTGGAGGCTCATGATGAACCATAAACTGGGATCCCAAAATACTATATTTAGAGAAAAATATGGAAACACAGCTGTCCAAGGAATCTCTGTTGCCTAGAAGTACTTTCTTGTACTTTTGTGCCAATTAGAACAACCAATAAGCGTGTTGTAAAGACCTTTGCTCTCCCCTCAGGCCATGTGCTGGCTAGAATCCTTGTGCAGTGATTATTTACACCCCTGACCTCTGTTCCGGGGGGGGGGGATGTATACAAGGCTAGAGGGTTGAAAATCTTACACGAAGAAAATCAAATTCTGAAACCAGATTTAGTGAACAACTTTAGTGCACAGTTTATGATGCTGCTGAACTTTTATGAACGCAGGAGTGTCTTGATGGGGAGTGGGTGGGAGGTGGAATGGGGGAGGGAGCTATTATTGGTGGCACTCATGCACCAGTACCTTAACCCCATTCTTTCACCCGTGCCCTCTCCCTTACTTTCCTCGGTTCTGTGCCAGCAAAATAGCTGGTGCAGAACCAAGGAGACCCACTGGGGTACAGGAGGCAACGTAAGGGAACTCTTTCTCCGCCAGCTCGATCCACTTTCCTGGGTCCACTTGGACTTCGAGTAGACCCATTCAGGTGGCGAGGGCTTACCTCCAAGCAAGGTAAGCCTGGAGTTCCCCCGTTGGATACAGCGTGCACCGCGTTGGCACAGCTGCATAATCGCATGGGGAGTTATGTAGGGTTAGACTGCACGTGAAGCAAGCCAAAATTGGTCATTGCAGTAAATGGGGTCCTTTCAGATCAGACCGTGGGTTTAATTGCATTTGTTTCTGGAATAGCAAAGATTGTTTTCAAGAACGAGGAAAGATAATCTAGATTGCCACTGGATCATGTTCACCTTGATATGCATATAGATGGTGCAGCTTTCCATTGCAATTAAGAGAAATGCATCTAATTTGGCTATTATTGTCCATTTATTGCACCAAAAAGAGCCCTTGGTGCCTGTGAACTGTTATCTTGTAAACTTATTCTTTTGTGCAATTCTTGTACATCATAAAAATGCCAGCTGATAACTTTTATAATGCTAAATTGTGAACTTTTATAATTAAAATGCTTTTGTATTTTCAGTGGTTGACTGCATATGAGGAAATAAGTCACACATTTTCTTTCAGTGAGATTTAATTTATACTTTTGTGTTCTTCTACAGGACAAAACATACATAAATTCATAATTGCAAAATAGGTAGACTTTTATTTTTAATGTATGAGCCATATTGTAAAGTAAGTAAAATGAATTAAGAGTATGAAGAAAGGTAAAAATTAGTAGGCAACATAGATTAAATAATACATTATTTTGGATTTTAATAATGTTTAAAAATTAGAAAACCTGTATTGGATGTATAAGTGACATGTTTCGTTTTGAATAAAAATGATACATTTTAATTGTAAATTCTTGCACAAAAACATAAATTATACATGAATATATCAGAGACTAGCACTCCATGAAAAGATTCTTTTAAACATCTCAAAAGGAAAGTGTCATATTTTAACTATGAATATTTATAAAATAAAATTGTGATGAACAATTAAGAAACATAATCCAAGCAAAGCTGAGCACTTTGGGCAGTGCAATCCTGTGTAAGTATACGCAGCCAGCCTAAAGGGCCGTCCGCTGTATCCTATCAGGATTGCTGCTATCAGGATTGCTGGAGCTGCTAGGCTGCACCTCGGGTGAAGGGGACGTTCGTCCTCTTCCCTGGGTGTAAGTGAGCCCAGGGCCTATGGGCCTCCTCGAATGCATGCCAGGTCCAGACCTGGCGTACATTCGCAGAGGTGGTGGCAGGGTGGGGCGGGCTGGAAAGGGACCTAGGATATCGCCGCCAATATCCCCGCCCCCTCCCAGCCCAAGCTAGCCAGTGGCCCCCCTCCCTTGCTGCTCTGTCCCACCCTCCCATCGACTGGCGCGGGACTTACCTTCAGTGGCCATAGACGGGTAAGTTCCGCGGCCTAGTAAGCAGTGCCGGCCTCAGCACCGGCGCTGCTTACTCTCTGGGTGTCGAAAACGTGCCTTACAGCCTAGACCAGGGGTTCTCAACCTTTGGAGGCCCGGGTACCCCCTATCATGGCCCAATTTTCTGAAGTATCCCCTGCTAATTAACTGCTAATTAATTGGATTAATTAATTAGGCAATTAATCATTGAATAAAAATACTAAAACAATTTTAATTGTGAAAAAAATGTCTTATTTAACTCTGTGGGGGGGGATAGGGAGAGACACACATACAGATGCAAGGATCTCTTTTTTCCTCCAAGTTACACTTCCCAAAATCAGCTCCTCCCTCTCCCACCCGACTAAAGTACATTTTCAAAAGTACAAAAATAAGCCCAAAACCAAAATCAGAGAGACAGAAGGGCTCCGAAAATAATTGCAATTTAAAATCCATGTTAATTAACGCTTAATTAGCTGCTGATGGGGCAGATAAGGGGCAGGGCTTGGCGTACCCCCAGCAAGAGGTACACGTACCCCTAGGGGTACCCGTACCACAGGTTGAGAACCCCTGCCCTAAACCAGCGGAACACTAGGCCCACCAGTCTATAGTTAGACAGAATTGTGCCGTAAATCTGATTTATGTCAATGGGAGACATTGAAACATAAGCTTAATTCTCCAATAAAAATCAATGGGACTTACAGGCCAATCCTAACCAGCTTTACAGCCTTGATGCATCTTCAGTGCAGTCTTCACAAATGCTCCCTTACCTTGAGGAGGCCTTACCATGGCTGCCCCCACCACCACAGGATGCAGTGCATGCCCCAGTGGCATAGCTGCATTGCATTGGTGCTGGAAGGTTAGTTAGAATTGGGCTGTGAAAAGCTTAACTTTAACTGGGAGCCCAAACCAAAGTGGTGCTGATTTTTAGGGTCTGTTTTCTGTTTCCTTGTGTGCTAAAACCAGCCCCCCCCCCAAAAAAAATATGCAAAGTATGAAAGATTTGTTAACTCATGCGGATCCGGGGTTGCCAGTTACAAGCCTCCCACCTCAACAGGGCTCCCTCTGTAGTGCAGCTCCACCCTCCTTCCTTCTTCAGAAGGGCACTCTAGGAATGGAGATATTCCAGACATTTTGCATGAAGATCATCTGTGTGATGCACGAAGCATAAAGTGAATCCAGGATTCTTTTACGATATTATGAAAGGAGGTGCCGCCACTGCCATGCTGACATCACCAGCCTTATTCTTCTCTGTACTCACTATATTTCTCTAGTAAGAACAAAAACTACATTATTTTCCTACTGACATTTATACAATTTGGGTATGTAAATATCTAAGCCAAAGTGGTGAAGTGTTACAATATTGTAGGTATTAGGCACCTTAATCGAATGGGTAATTAACACTACTTTTGTTCACCTTGGTATCATTTTTCTCAAGCTGACGCTTATTATCAGCCCATTATCTTTAGTGTGCATAGACATCAAATCATTACAACAACTGACACAAGGAAGCCTAACCATGTCTGATGCTAATTAAGTTTAAAAGAATTTTTTAAAACCCTTTCAAATTACTAATAGGTTCCTTATAACTAATGAATGACTATTTACATGTGACAACATTCATTTCTTATTACAACAGGCATAAAATACTGCTTTTAATGTGTTGTATTAAAACACCAGAAAAAATCCATTATTGAAAGCTTGTATGTCAGTCACTTCTGGCCCAATCCTCTTTGCGAGATACGCTAGCAGAGCATGAGGTCCAATAGCACATCTCACAGACCCAGGGGCGTTCCTAGGGTTTACGTCACCTGGTCAGTGCGTCACCCCCATGATAGACCTCCTCACATGCAGTGGGTGGGGCAATGCATCCTCGCCCTGCCCCCTTGTCATCACCCCGCCTCCTGCGTAATCAAAATTGCACCTTTAAATTACGATATTATATGCACAGCCTAAATGTATGTATGCAGCCTAAAACGATGCATGGAATACCAAATGACAAACAAGCACTTATGCTGCGGTGGAGAGGGAAAAGCACTCTGCACATGACCCAAGGACATGGAAGCATTTTCTGGAGCTGAATGCTAGCTAGAGGGAGCTAGCTTCTACTGGACATTATTTCTTAACAAAGGACATGATAGCATTGAAACCAGAGTACATCCCAGACTGCAGAAGAAGAGGGAAGCTCATCCGGGCACAGCTACCCTCCTCATGATCTCCTGATCTTGCGCCCTGAGGAGGAGGTTGCGAGAAGGCGGTGGGCAGCCACCTCCTTGCGATCTCCTCCTTGGAGTGCACCCCAAGGTGGAGATCGTGAGGAGGGAAGCTGTGCTCAGAAGTGACATCATGATGTGATGTCACTACCCCGGGCATGGAAGTGGCACGTTATGCCTCTGGGTCAATGGATGAGCTTCCCTCTTTCTTCCCTCTTTCTCTGCAGTCTGGGATGTACTCTGGTTTCAATGCTGTCGTGTCCTGTGTTACGAAATAATGTCCATATAATATAGTGCGTATAATAAAGTTTTCTGCTTAATGTTTAATGTTGGGAGCCTCTCTAGCATGCACAGATAAGGAGCTGGTTCATTGTTTGCTTTAAAGGAAGAGATCTGCTTGCTTCGCGCCAGTGCTGAACGCTGAATTAAGGTACTGGGCACGGGGGTGCGGGAGGGATCCCCACTATCTGCTATCCACAAAAGAGGGGTTGTTAGGGGCCGGGGGACAGGTGCAGGGGCGCCAAGTAGAGGGGGCGCCAAATTGCCGCCCAATTCGGCGGCAATTTGGCGGTGGTGTGGCAAAAAAGCACCCCTGTGGTTTTTTCACACCACCTGCACACCCCCTGCAAACTTGCTAAAAGTGGCCTAAAAACCGCGCAGGGGTGCTTTTTTTGCACCGCCGAATTTGGCGGCATCATGTCAAAGAAGCACCTCCTCACATGGTTTTTAGGCCACTTTTAGGGGGGGTGCTGGTGTGGTGAACTCCGTCCGGCTGGCCAGACGAAGAAGACGCACCGAACTTGAAGAGGACGCCACCGCGGCCGTGCTTTGCCCCACACGCACCTTGCTTCTGGTCGTCTTCCCTGCATGCGCACTGGAACGTACTTCTCGCATGTGCACTGGCCTCAGACATCTATACACATGCGAAGTATGTTCCAGTGCACATGCGAGGAAGACGACCAGAAGCAAAGTGCGTGTGGGGCAAAGCGCGTCCACATCCTCTTCTTCAAGTTCTGTATGTCTTCTTCGTCTGTCTGGCCAGCCAGAGTTCACACCACACTGGCACACACACCCCTAAAAGAGGGCTAAAATCTGCTGCAAAAAAGCACTCCCCCTATGGTTTTTAGACCTCTTTTAGGCCATTTTTTGCAGGGGGGGTTGCGGCGCCACTTACGGCATGGGGTGGGGGTGTCAATCCGTCTGACGGCACCCCACTCAGCGGGGGCTAGCTATGCCTCTGTCCACAGATAAGTGAATTTGCAGATAGTGGATCCACGAATACCCCCCCCCCGGTATATAGATTGGCTTGTGCTTTAAAAATTAACTACAGCTGCAAATATATTTTCCAACCGAAGATTACTGGCACGTTCTATGTTTAGGAATGCCAGGAAGTAGCATTCCTTAAAAAAAATGCATAGAAGGCATTAAAGATTCAAACATTGAATTTCATCAATAATGCAATTCTGCATCCTCTTGTGATTTCTTAATAGTTCCTTTTCAAAATGCCAAACTGTTTTTTTTCTAATGATGTTACTGCTTGATGTTACTTATTAGCTAACACAGCCACTGTAATGTGAGGTTGCACGTCGTGTGAAATAATATGATTTTGTGGTTTATAATTTAACTGAATCACAGGTTTTCATTTTTTGGCAAATTCAGAAGAAATGTTTAGTTTTGGAATAAAAAATATTTAAATGTATTGAAAGAGGTTGCTTCTCTCATAGCTTAAGGAAAAAAAATTAACTGTTAGCTCAGATTTTCCAGGAACATAACAACATAAGAAGAGCCTTGCTGGATCAGGCCAAAGGCTCATTTATCCAGCTTCCTGTATCTCACAGTGGCCCCACCAGATGCCTCCAAGCGCATACAAAAATAGCCTCAAAAAAAGAGGTACAGTAGGGCCCCTGTATCGGCGTTCCAGGCCCTTTTGAAGAAAACTCTGCGGTTCAATAAATTCACACACACACAACCCCCACCCCCCAGGCTCAGCACAGCAACGTTGTCTTCTTCCTTAAACAAATGCGCTAAGCAGCCTCCTGCTGCTTATTGCAGGCAAGTAGAGCGAGACTAAGTGCTAGAGAGGCTCAGGAAGGTTAACAGGAAGTGCTTCTGTTGCATGTGCCTCGCTGTGGCTGTAGTTCCATTGGCCCAGGCCTTCCATGGATGAAACACAAGTTCCACGAACAGGAGACCCGCATTGAATTGGGCCATAAAAATGTCAAAGAATGTTAACATTTTTGAAAGGAATAACACAATTTATTAGGATATTAATTGCTACTGTCTACCTAGTTGATTATTATCCTTTTTTCCTACATAGTTTATGGAAACAGGATAAAGAGGACATGTAGTCTTCCACAAAGTTTCCACAAAGATAAAACCTATCAATGAAGTTAGAGCGAATCATTTAAGCGCTTCCATCTTCACCTAGGATCCATTACTAGAGAAAATGCTATACACCATGAGAAAAAGGTTTTTAAAAACAAGAAGTACTGCAAACTGGGACTGACAACAACCTGAGAGAATGTCTGTTATTACCTTACCGATATCACTTGACAAAGGAATGGAAAGGTGGTTTGGAAAATGACATGTGGAAGACAAGAATAACAGAAAAGACAAATAACCCAATTGAAGAGTGTTGGTGCTTATTGAAGAGTATCCACAACACTCTGCATTAAAAGCTTTTGAGAGGCTCTTCACACCTCAGAAATTTCCGCAATGCTGTAATGAGGGTTTTTCTCAAGTCTCTGAGCCCCACTTTTTTTTTTTTATTAGACAATGACTGGCAGCAAGAAATATCACAGGAGAGCAAGAAAGAAACTTCAGTGCATTAATGTATCCAATAAGTACATGTTTATATGCGCTTTGAAGTTGAATGATGTTGGGCTCTAAAATTAAGTTGCACATATAAGCCAAAGGCACAGTAGGAGGACAGTTCATTCATTCAGATCTGATTGTGTCACAACTGTACAATGGAGGTCTAGCTGTGCATTTACTGTTTTAGCCCATTAAGACGGATGCCAACACAACCACCCTACTCAAGTTCAGTTAAATGGGTCATTTATGCTAAAGTCTGGAACAGCTTAATTATCCTGCAGCACTTTAAGCGCAAGATAGAGTCAATATCATTGGCTTAATTGGAATCTGGAAGTTCTCATTTGGAATGAAATGTGCAAGAACAAAAAACCAAACCTACTCTGATCAATGATTCGTCTTCCCTATGAAAGTATGTGTACTAAAGCTGCACATTTTTTTTCAGTTAGCATTTTCACTGACGGTAATTTAAAGTTGGGGAAATTTAACACTGAGATGTTAAGGAGCTAACGGCGCAATCCCATGTAAATGTAGAGCGGCGGAACGTATGTTCCGCTGCTCTAAGCTATCGCAAACGTGCCGTAAAGCGCATTTGCAACTCCCGACGAGCAAGGGCCACTGGGGTGAAGGTCGGAAGCCTTCACTCCGGCAGGGGACCTTCCCTGCACCCATTAGAGAAGATAAGCCCTGCACCGGCCGATGCAGGGGTAGTGCGGACCGGGCGGCAAGGGAGGGCGGCCATTGGCCAAACCAGGTGGGGAGAGGGCGGGGATATCGGCGGCGCGCTCCACCTATATCCCGGACCCTTTCCCAGCCCAGTTCAGCCTACCTCAAAGATTTGGGTAATACGGGTGACATGACCATGTAAAGATTACCCAAATCTTTGATGATAATTGCTGGCCATGAAAGTTTTCGTACTAAAATCAGCCTACCTCCCTCGGCTCAAATGTATGTCAGCTTCATAGCTGGCGTACATTTGAAGAGGCCCATAGGGCCTTGGCCAACTTGCACACAGGGAAGGGATCGAGCGTCCCGTTCTCCCACGGTTCTCCCGGACTGCCCCTGGGCATCCTGGGACAGCCAGAGGATACCGCAGCCAGCCCTTTACGCCAGTCAGGTATCCTTACACAGGATTGGGCTGCCCGTTATATAAAGTATTATCAACAGCAATACATGGCATAAAGCTATACAACATAGAGCACATACTGTATGAATGTGTATAGCTATTCGTTTAGACCAGTGGTTCCCAACCTGGGGGTCGGGACCCCAAGGGGGTCGTGAAGCGGTTCCTGGGAGGTCACAGGAAGTCGGCTGGATGGCCACACCCAAGATGGGCAGCTCACTCTTTCCCCCCCACTGCAGAGAAACAAGTGTCTGATGCTCTCTTGGGGCTATTTTGCTCACCTTGTGTTACTTTCTGCTTGCCTTTTAGCATCTCTGTTATATTAGGTCATTACCCTCCCCAATGGGGCTGCTTATGAGTACAACTTAAAAAATGTGATTTATTTTAAAAAGTGTGATTACAGTGTAATTTATTTATTTTTAAACTATGACATCACTTTCTGCTTAATGCCATCACTTCCGGCCCTAGGTCTTAGGGGGTCCTGACAGATTGCAATTCTACAAATGGGACTTACTTCCTAGTGAAATGCTTATGAATGCAGATTGGAATAGGGGGCACAATTCACAAGTCCAGAGTGCCATCCTTATCATCAACCCATGTCATGCACCTGGTGAACAGTTCCCTGTTTGCATCCTTGGCCCTGCATCCCAGCCCACCTTGCCGTGGCGTGGTCAACGTCTTGTTATGGGAGGGATGGAGCTCCGTATGCGTGCAGTTTCTGACTGGGAGTTCTTGTCCCTGCTCCATTTAGTGACAGCAGCCTTGATGGATTTTGCATGGCTGTTCTAGTTTTGGCCTCTCGGATCCTAGGTACGCCTGGGGTGATCAGGTCTCAGCTGCCTTTACTGGTGCTGAATGAGTGGCCAGAATCACATAGCACAATGGGATTTGTGGATCATCATAACCAGTTCTTTCAGTAGATGAGCCGCCCCTTCTTTTCCCACTGAAGCTTTTGATTGACATCAAATGTTTGTTATTTGAATTCTTAATTTACTATAACCAAGGCGAGTCACCCAAGGGTGAATGCTCCTCCAGTTCTGAATTTTGAGAACAAAACAAACTATACAAAATAAGCACGTTTGCACATAGATTTCCTTACCATTTATTTTGTCTCTAATAATAATTTTCCTTCTCTTTTGACATCCAGAATTTTTTTGACAAGGGATATAGGAATAGAAATGTATGAAACTATTTAAGATTGGAGTGTGAGGGTATAATTCCACAGACAAGTAAATTGGACCAAGCCTTGATTATAAGCCTATGTACAGAATTCAATTTTTCTCAGCTCTTCTGATTATCCAGACAATTTGGATGTCTAAATGTGCAGTTTAGACATATGTGGTATGCTGTATATATACATTCTAAATGTTCTGATCGCTATCTGACCTGATGCAACTTACTCAATGTTGGTAAGTTAATAATATACAATACAAGAACAAAAAAACCTCTAGGTTTTTGCAAAAAAAAAACCAGACAGCAAGAAATACAGTACTTGAATGTTTTGATTTGTTTTGCTATTAAAAATCAGAATGGAACATATTAGTAAAATACTTAATGGTTAAGACTCCTTTACCTTGGTCTGACTGTGTAAAGTGCATGGAGATTAGGCTTTGGACCCACTTTGAAATCACTGCCTATTTATGGGTTGATATTTTATTGCCCAAAGACTGTATTCGTCAAGAGTACACCATTTTCATTTCAGTCTATGCTTATAAAATGTGGTGCTAATGGTACTTGTATGGATTGCTCTTTCTAGCTTAAATATAGTGCTGTTTTACCTTAATTACAGTCATTAATCAACTTCATCAGATAATTCTGCAGAGAGAGACCATAGGTGCCTGCTTTATGAAAACCACTGCAGAGAAGTATTTGTTTTGGTTGTCAGTGCTAAGCATATTTTTTTTATACCAAATAATCTCAAAAGTTATGATGAACGAGGTCCTGGCTGGGTTGGCTTTCTAGGAAACCACAAAGATCAATGGGAGGAGCTCCGGAGCGAAGGCAAGTAGTTCTGCAAGACTCCGTTACACTGGAGTCAGCGGCCCCTCCCCCTTGCTGTTGGAGCCATTCCAGCAGCAACAGGGGAGTGTCCTGCGTGTTGCCTTTGCTGCCAGAATGGCTCCAACAGCAAGGGGGAGGGGCCGCTGACTCCAGTGTAACGGAGTCTTGCAGAACTACTTGCCTTCACTCCACCCTTGTTACGCCTCTACGTCCTATCCAACCTCTCAGCCAATCTCCCACTGCCCTTGAAATGTTATAATGGGTGTCTGTGCCAGGCAGTTCATTCATATAGTACTCTGAGTGCCTGTTTGCGAATGCAGTTCTAAATGGGAGCATTTTAGGCTGTAATCCTATACAGATATACCTGGGAGTAAGTCCCATTGGATTAAGTGGGACTTACTTCTGAGTAGACATGCATAAGGTTGTGCTGTTAGAATGTCTAGGGACAATGGGCTCGTACATTGGTATTTTGTGCTCAAATCCACCTTCAGCTCAGATCCTCAAGGGCAAGTCAATTCTTCCTACCTACCTCAAGGTTATACTAATCCTTAAATAGGATTAGAATTAGGGTATTAATGAGATAGGAGTTGAAAATTACTTTGTATAATAAAAGCTGTGAATTGCATTATTGGCACTCACTCTATCCTTGGGCATCATCATCATCAGGCTATATTTTGCTTCCCTGTGTGTAGTGGGGAGTGAGAGTGTGTCTTACCTCTGCACTAGAAGTGTCGGGCGCCCTCCTGGCGCCTGGCGCGTGGGGGCGGGGCCTGCGTCGCGTGACCTTGACACACCCCTCGCATCACGTTGACACGCCCCCGCCCGTTTTCCGCTAATTTCGGAGCGTAACGGGCTCCAGGGAGGGCGGGTCGACACTACGTCAGTGACTGCCCCGCCTGCCCGCTCGAGCGCCTGGTTCGAGTGAACCACGCGCTCCACCGTGCTTACATCTCTGCTCTGCACCCACGTAGTATGTCCACCTTGCCTCTGATACCACCAACGGTGCATATGCAGCATAAGATTACAATGGCACCTTCACATGTGCAATGCAGCACAACTAGGCTGATTTCACACGGTTGGGTAGGTATCCAGGTAAAATCCTAGAATCAACTGCATTATCTGAGTCTATGTTCTCTAGCAATGGGAAGATCATTTTAAGAATGCAGACACCGCCTGCCCAAGTAATATTATTATTATTATTATTATTATTATTATTATTATTATTATTATTATTATTATTAACAGTATTTATATACCGCTTTTCAACAAAAAGTTCACAAAACGGTTTACAGACAAAATCAAATGATGAATGATGAAATGGCTAATACTAATAAGTATTATTCCAAGTAATAATGGCTACTTTCGAAACTCCTAGGTATAAAATCTAGAGAGACAAAACTGCATAAGTCACTCTTTTCTGTGTTTTGATTGTGAGGTTGGATAAGCAAAGAATAGCAGACAATGTGAACAATAATAATTCATCTGTGCTTTTCTATGTGGTTTTTAAAAAAGTCAATCTAAATTCTGAGACAATTTATATCTAACTGTCTTTTCCTGATACAAGCTGTCCTGAAATGCATTATGTATTATTGCATTATGCAGTATTGTCTATATGAGATCATTTGGAGAGAGAATAGAATTTTATGTCTCCTCATTCTGTTATGACTGTTCCAGTGGCAGAAGAAAGTGGATTTATTGGGGAGGAAAGGAAGCAGGGGAATTATGTAGGGTAGTGGTTCTCAACCCCTTCCTGGCCGAGTACCACCTCCAGTGCCACTCTCCTGCTGTGTACCACCGGAAGTGACTGGTGATGACCTCATTGCCAGTTACTTCCAGGTTTTCAGGTTTTTGGAGGCCAGAAAACGCAGGCTCTGGGTGGGTGGGTGGGAGAGCACTTCTCAGCATTCCTGAGAGACTTGGCCAAAGGCAGGAGCCTCTTGGGAGCAGAAACACACTGCCAAAAGTTCTGCATTGGAGCGGGGTTCTGATGGTCTGGCGGTCCGAGTACCACCAGCAGTCGGTCAAAGTACCACTGGTGGTACTAATACCACTGGTTGAGAACCCCTGATGTAGGGTTAAAGAGTAGCAAAAATTTGACTGTAATTTGCTAATTTTTAGCCCTGTGTATTTCCCCTTTTCCCCCTTTAAAATATTTTAAATTCAAATACATTTTTCTGATCGCTGAAAAATTCAGACTCCATTGTTATAATTATTTCTACTCTCATAGAAATTTGTGGCACATTGTTGCTTAGGAACTAGTTAATTGCTACAGAGGATAAAGTTTGCATCATGAGTGGTGTGCATCATGAGAAGCCCTAGTCCTGGCCTCATCTACAGAACAGGATCTTTTTAGCATTGCAAAACCAGGGAATACACTCCCCAGTCCGTTCTGCATCTGAAAAACGTTTTCTGAATATGAAGGACTGAGTGCATTATCCTCCCCCCCCTGCGTCCCCCACACATATCTCAGGTCTAGAACCTGAGAAGCACTAAAGCAAAGAGACCCTGAACAGAGGGAAACAGAAGCTTGCCCACTGCCTCAAGGCATTCTGACTCAATTTCTAGTATAAATTTATTTTACAAAATTACCTGGCCTTGAGAGAGCAATATGCCAGGAAAGAATATTAACTACATATACCCAGACCACTCAATGTCAAAATAATCACATTTGTATGTTAATCAGTCCTCTTAATCTATTGCTTATTTGTTTTTGTAAACAGAATAAAGAATTCCCCTTGGAAATGTAGTTTCATGATTAATATATATTTCTGGGAGCCTATTCATCTTCACTTCAAACCATCCCCTATTCACAAACAAATAGGCTTTTGCAAGTCGTTGCACGAGCCCTTTGCTGATCCAAAGTCAGATAATATTTTAAAGATTTCATAATGTTTGTGTTCTTTGTAGGGGAGCCTGTATGCTTTAGCAAGGGGAAAAATAAGCAGTCATTTGACTTAGTAAACTAAAATCTAGTTTTATGGAAGACTGTGAGTTTAGATGACTGATATAATGTATTATTTTATCAATACTAGAATAGAACTTTTCTGATTTCTATTATAATGTATATTGTCTGGGGTCGATCTACCTAAAAGACCTGCCTAGAACCTAAGGTCATCACCTTGGGCCCTGGTGCCTGGTCCAACAATTCTGGCTGATGAAGGTGTGGTTGGCAGGGATTAGAACCAATACTTTTTTCTGTATGCCACCATGGATATTGAATGCACCACTAGAGGAGAGACACTAGGCATCCTTTAGATGCTCTCTGTTTTGTTTATGATACCCCCCCCCCCTCCAAGAGCTGGTTGTGGCATTAGCTGTAAAACGACAAGAGCCACTTGGTGACAATGTACAGGGAGGCTTGTCTGTTTAAGCAGGGGAATAAAGTGCACTTGTTGCTTCACCCTGTAGAATTCAAACTCTCTGTTAATCTAGGAGGTGGTTGATTGAATAGGATGACTCCAGAAAATTGGAGAAGATTAAATCAATCCAAGAGTAATGGTATTACTGGTTGTGCCCTTCTCTTGCTAAAGTTGAATTGGTTGTTACTAAACATATTGCAGAGAGACAAAGAAAGAAGCAAGTTAGAACTCGGAAAAAACACCACTTGTGGCAAATATGCTGAAAACCAGTCCTAGCTTCTGTTTTTCAGTGATGTTGTTGTAGCTATTGGGGAAACTCTCTCTTTCTCCCTTCAGGCCAGGCCTGCACACGACAAAATGTGTGTAGGCCAAGTGTGACTTCCAGAGTGTTTCCAAATAGCACTTGTTTTGGGCCTTTTTCCCTGCACTGCCCCAGCTCCCCCTAGCTTCTTCAGAAGTGTGAGGTACTGGAGCCAGTTTTTTCCAGCCTGCATGGCCCACCACCTGCACCCTTCAGTGATGGTGTACACATTCTTTCTGCCAAATACAGAATGGGGAGCAGAGAGGTGAAAACACAGCAAAAAGGAGATTGAAAGGGAAAAGGGGGAGAAACTGTGTGACTGAAGTCAAAAGAAAACAATGGGTGGAAAAACAGGTTTGGAGGGCAGCATTGCCCTAAAAGGTCTACAGTCAGTCTACTAGGCATTGGCAGGGAAATTCTGCTAACTGATGCTTCTGTGGTCATTACGGCAGGATTGAATGGAGACATGGCAACTCTTACAGAAGAAGAGAGGGTGAACAAGCAGGAGCGGGGCTGGATTTCACCATCATTGAATTAGAATGTCTTTGTGGGCAAACTTCTAGTTTTTCTTTTTTAAAAAAAAAAACGCTTTTCTGCCGTTAACATAGCAATGCAATCCTCTTGAGTTAGCTAAAAATGTCCAAGTCGTGGCCCTTGCAGCAATTTGTTGTGCACCGCTGTTTTTTGGTAAAGAGAGTGTAATCTGGTGATTTACTTTCATTTTTAAACAGTGAATTAGGTCAACTGTAGGAGAAAAAGGATGTGAGATCCTTAAGAGCGTAATAAGGGGAGGGCTCTGCCAAAGCGTCATTGGTAAAAAGGAAGAGCCTTTTGTCCGTGTTTCTAGTTGCCTGGAAGATCATGGCTGGTGTGAAAGTGGAGCTCTTGGGATTGGGTGCTATTCTGGGAGCCAGATTGCACCTCAAGGCTGCCAGCTGGCTTCCCTGAGTGGTGGGCTTCAAACACATCTGATTTTATTAATAAAAGAGAAAAGTACAAAAGACTTTAGAACTGCAATCCTATGCATTTGGCTTCTTTGCACTTGCATAATTAACACTGAGACTGTCTTCTGGTTTGGGTTCTTTCCCACCTTGAGCATGAATTATTAAGCTTTATCTAAGGTTTTGCTAATGGAAGAGTCATGCGTTGTAATCGTATTGAAAAACAAGAATTAAATAATATTTGAAAACAATCTATGCTCTCTCCCTATGTTGCTAAATATAAATTTCAGCATCCCTAATCTTTAGCAGAAAGTAAATCTGTCACAAAAATGATAAATTGCATAGTCTTCATTTTATAAAATAATCCTCCTTAAGCAGTTGGTTTTTTTAATTATGTTAATCCTTATTAAGAGACTATAATTCTGCTAGTAATGCACAGAAAAGGTGCATAGTAGACAAATGCACAAAAAAAGCTTGCAGCCGGCATTTAAGTGGAAATATTACGCAAATACATGACAGTACAGTGCATTCTTTGCCTAAATAATCTTTATTTATTTGAACAGAATCAAACTGCATATTAATTAGTCTATATCTGTTTTTTTTAGGTCCTGAGGAAATAGAATTCAAGTGCCCTCTGAATCATATTAAATGCATTGGCACAAACAGATGTATTCATTTGTCCCAACTCTGCAATGGCATGTATGACTGTCCTGATGGATATGATGAAGGTGTACAATGTCGGGGTAAGTGCACGTGATGCGGGGGGGGGGGTTGTCTATAAACATTTCAACAGAAGGCTTTTTGTCAGAATTCGCAGCAATGTGGAAACTTTCCAGTTTTAGAGGTTTTTTGAGTTGTGTTTTTCTGCTCTGTTGTGCTTTTAAAAAAAACTTTCAAATATGTATTTACTCTTGTGGATATATTTAGTGGACCTTTTAAAAATTCTGTAAAGAAATTACGTTCTGGCAGAAGAAAACACATAGAGGCTTGGAAAATGAGCCGTTGCTGGATTGGGGCTGTTGTCTGCTCCAAGATACTTGCCTGTTTTGTAGGGAAACTACTATGAAGTGCAGCAGGTCATATGAAGATCAGGACTGTTGTGGCTGAAATGCTTTGAATTCTGAAAGTTCTGTCCGTCCGTCCCCCAGTTCTGTCTGTGCTCTCACGCATTGCCTGTTGCACTCACCTTCTCTCATGCCATGTTGCCAGTACACAGATGGTTCAGGAATGGCCCCTTTGAGCCCATTGTGTTCCTCTCAACTTCTCTCAAATCTGCCTTGTTCTTTTTGTTCCTGCTGTGCGTTAATCACCTCTCATTTATAGATACCGTGTTTCCCCGAAAATAAGACAGTGTCTTATATTAATTTTGGCTCCAAAAATGCAGTAGGTCTTATTTTCAGGGAGGTCTTGTGGTGCGAACCCACGGCACCCCCTGCAACCCCCCCTTACTTTGAACGATTAAAGCTTCATTCTTTCCCAAGGGTGCAAGGCTCTGCAAGGCCTGGACGGCCTGCACTTGAGTCCTTCACCTTAGAGACAGCGTGCTAGAGAGGCCAGGAGGGCCTGCAAGGAGGCTGCAACCTTGCAGAGTCTCTCTAGCACGTCATCTCCATGGTGGAGGACTCGAGTGCAAGCCTTCCAGGCTTTGCACCCTCAGGAAAGAATGAAGCTTAAATCGGTCAAAGTAAGTGCCAGGGGGGTCGTGGGGGGTGCCCCATCTGACTGGCTGATGATCCTAGCTAGGTGTTACTTTCGGGGAGGACTTATATTGATGAGTGCCAGCAAAAATGATGGTAGGTCTTACTTTCGGGGGAGGTCTTATTTTCAGGGAAACAGGGTACCATCTTGCTGTTCTTGCCTTCTGCCATTTCTCCCCTCCTCTGCTTTGGCTCTCTCACTCTTCACATCTGCACAAGCCTCCTGATGTCTCGAGCTGCATCACCTCATTTCTGCCATTGAGCACTTCAGCTTCTTCTCCAACTCTACTCTTGTACTTGTCAGCCATTGTGCGCTCTGTGCCTCTCCTGTATTCAATAAACCACGTTCACCTCCTCAACATCAACTTCTTCAAAACAACCCAAGATTCACCTTACCCGTGCATACATTGTTACCTTCCCCCCTAGACCATGTTTCATAATGTTTGAAACTCCTCCCTCTTGCCTATTACTAATGTGTGTACTTAATATAGTCTATAAGTAGAGATTGCAGCATATTGCTGTTTTAGCATATCTTATACTGCAATCCTGTAGACACTTACCTGGGAGCAGATCCCATTGAGTAGAAATGGCTAGAACTGGACTGCTAAACTTCTGTTCAATATTTGTAGTCATAGCAAAGCCATGACAGACTTATCACTTACCAGATTGCCTTCCATGGTTAGAAATCTGGTTGATGTGGTATCAGTTGTACTGTCAGAATTTGGTCATCGGATTTTAAGGCGGTGTATATATAGGCAGGCAATTCTAACACACACACCCCGAAGGGGGGTTTACAATACAAAGTTCTAATCTTTCATAGAACGTCTTCATTCCAGATGGTGACCTTCACGGTCTGGCTTATCTCTGGCATTCGCCTTCCACGCTCGGCTTGAAGGCACTCTGCCTCTCACTTCAGAGTGTTATCTGACAGCCTTTCCTCGCTTTCACCGAGGGCTTTTGCAGATCGTCAGAGGCGTGTCGACAGCTCTCGGATACTTCCGGTTGTCTCGAGCTGCCGTCCTCAGATCTCTTCAGGCATTACAAGGCAGCAGCTCTACCTTTGAGCCAGACCTCCTGCCTTTCAGTTGATCCAATCATTTTGAGAGACATTCGGTTGATCCAATCATTTTGTATTATTTGGAGTTAGAATCGTTAGTGTATTAAGAGTGGTAATAGGCAGACTTAATTTTCACATCTGAATTAGTATTTAAACAGTTGTCAAATTATTTTTTGTTTCAGAAAAATGCCTTTTTTACATTGTTCTAATGGAGACAAGGATTTCTCAATACAAATAAAGTAACACTATAACAATAAAGAAACTTAAAGAAACTACCATAACTAACTAACTGGTGGACTACTAACCAAAGGACATTGGAGGAAAGGACAAGTTATAAGGTTGTAGAATAAATCATGCAGTGTATCATGGTGGATGATAATCAGACAACAGGACCTTCAAGGTTTTAGAATTAAATATTAAAGACCATAAGGACCAATTGCCATTAATTTGAATAAACTGAAACTTTTTTTTAAATTCTTTTTCGGGCTTTTCATATTATGACGTGCTATTTGTTTTAGCTTACTTTTGACTGGTGCATAAATTATATACGCATAAAACTTTTCTCTCACAAGTTTGTTAAAACTGCTGCATGAATGAATGAGCCTAATTATTCACATTGCAAGACTATAAATGAGCTCACCAAAATAGCACATGTACAAATCTTGATGGATCAGAGGCCTTAGATTTATTCATTTTATTTCAATATTTATACACCAGGCAGTTTGCCAAAAGAGTGACACAGGAAGAGATGTACCACATGGATACAACAACAGATTTAGCACTTCCAGAATTGCCTTCCAAGATCAAGCATTTGGCTTTAAACAATTTAAAACAAAAATCACAATCTTACACAAGAAAACTATGCGATCTTACTTCATTACCCATCATTTTATCTGCAAGCCACTA
Organism: Plestiodon gilberti rubricaudatus; assembly: GCA_026170595.1. NCBI lineage: Eukaryota > Metazoa > Chordata > Lepidosauria > Squamata > Scincidae > Plestiodon > Plestiodon gilberti. The sequence goes on from JANXHW010000001.1 coordinate 191,759,150, forward strand.
ATTTGTTTATTTTTAAATAACCTGAACTCTTTTTCAATACGCTTCAAAAGAAATTAAATATGGAGGCAACTGAAAACTGCATATCTGGTGTGAAATACCAAAAGTGCATGGCATAGACACTTCAGTCTTATATTCTTGTTTTAATAGATAGACTAGCACCCTTTTCCTGGAAAATTTGGCAGGTACAAGGGATAGATAGCAGCAGTCTAATCCTATGCCTGATTTCTCAGAAGTATACCCCACTGACAGCCCAACCCCATCCTCCCCCCTCCAACGCTGGTGCAGCTGGGCCAAAAATGGTGTGCACTGTATCTAGTGTGTGTGGGGGGAATCGGGAAGCTTTGAAAGGGAAAAGAAATTTAAATGCCCTAACCCTTCCGTAAGCCTCCTGCTCTGCAATGAATCTCTTTGGACCTGTGCCAGCGATTTGGCTGGCACAAGTCCGATGATAGAAAGGGAGCAGGGAGGCTGCTGCTGGAGGGGACAGGATCTGGCACACGCCATCGCCGCCAGATCCAACCCCTCCCACCACAGCCTCCCTCCCTGCCCCTGTTCCTCCCCTTCCCCACCCAGTTTTGCCCCTCCTCGCCTCCGTTCTGCCTTCCTCCACCCCATCCTGACGTCCTACCTGCCTCAGTGGGTCCAGCGTGCTCCTCTGGTGGGTGTGGAAAGGCTCTGGCCGGCAATGCACTGCTTCACACACTGCCAGAGTGCCTTTTGTTGCAGCTGTAAAGGAGGTAGCGCTGGCAGAACACTGGTACTTCCAGAGCTACAACCAAGCCCATAGGGTTAGGCTGTAAGTTTAATGTGATGTACTCTTGCAGTCCAAGACCACTTTCTACTTCCTCACTGCACAGTATTCCAAACTGTGCCCTTAGCACATGGTTCGGACTTTGCTGTGCCGCTCCAGAGACACATGGGTGGGGGCTGTAACCGCCCCCTCTGATTGTCTGTAATTGGGAGTGTGGGCGCGGCATAGAAGGGTTTATCTTCCTGCTCCCGGCCTCACTCCTTCCTGTTTGTCCTCTGAGCCAGCAACAGCTCTTAACCCTCCCACCCTCCCTTTTTTGCAGTCTGGGCTAAGCTGGTTGCCCAGTTGGGGGCCAGGTAGGATGTTTTCTGTGTACCTGATTGGCTTTGGTGTGTAGTTTTATCGCCTACCTCTAACTGTAGTGGGGCTCTGTTATTCATTTCACTAACTGGTCACTTAATGTGCAGGTTAGCATGGGTAAGAAGGCTGGAAGTTGGGCTATCAGTGTGAACTCTGGGGCAGCAAGGGCAGGGGATGCCCCCCCATTTCTCCATCTCCCAGCTGCCCTCCAGCGTGGGGGGGTCAGATGGGGGGGTCCCTGGCCTGGATCACGTGAGCTGCCCTAGATGCCCTCTGGCTCAGGGTGGTGCAACTGTTCCTGCTGCCCTGGCCTGTTAGGGGTTGACGGTGAAGAGCCTGCCTTCTTCGTGAAGAGGCGGTGGCTTAGAGTCAGGGTTGTAACGTCCGCCCAGGGCAGTCCTTAGGCTTGGCCCCTGTCTTCAGCGCTTGACACATGTGGTGTGTGTTCCCTTGACCGTGAGCCTGTGGGTCTCCTATTCCTCTCTTCTCTGTATCTATTTTCAATAAAAGTGGCCCCTTTTCATCCATATATTTGACTCATGTGTTCATTGGTGCGTGCTAGAGCAAATGGTTACCTTAAGAACCACTTCTCCTATATGATCCTGCCCAAGTTTTAAGATTAGCTGCAGAATCCCTGTTTTCTGGTCTGCTGTCAATAGAGACTTATTGGGCAAGTACCAGGGATAGGACCTTTTGGGTGGCAGTTCCTCAATTGTACAATTCCCTTCTTAGAAAGGTTTGACACCTTCCTTTCTTTTCACATTTCAGCAGACATGGAGGGATGTGCTATTTTGGAAAGCATTTTAGAACCATGTTGGAAGCTGTAAGTTGTAACGTGGTCTAGTAGTGGATTGTTTTTTAAATAGCACCCTAGGTCACCATGAAACAGAGTGGAACTGTGAAGGAAAAGCCCAAAGGGCTTTCGGACCACCAGCTATTCTAAGCAGAAAAAAAACTTTCATTGACTCTTATGTTTGAATGTGTTTTGTTCTGTGCTAGGCATATTTTCATGGTTTTGACTGCTGCGTTAATTGCTGCTATTTTTGTTTGAAGTGTTTATCTTTCAATTTTTTTATTTCTGTAAGTTAGTTTAATTTAAAAAGAGGAATATAAATGCATGCAATTAATACACTTTGCCATACCAAAAAGCTGTCATGATGTGGTGCATTGCAACCTCTTTTATCCTGTTTCTGAAAAATCCCTTTGTGTAGTACAACACTGTAGTTGTTTTTTTCCCCAGCTCCAGTGCAGCTGGGCTGATAACTGTTAGCATGTGGAATTAGGTTGATGTTTGGGCTAGCGCTGGGAACCTTACACTCTTGGTATCCTGGTCTTCACTGGCAATGCACACTACATTATAGAATTGGGTTCTCAATCTATTTCAAATTTTCATGAAAAATATGAGAACTATACTGAACCAGTTGTGGCATTTAGAGATGTGCGTGTGTGCATGTGCGCACGTGTGTGTGTGCGTGTGTGTGCACGTGTATAGAATTTATATCCCTTTATATCCCCTCTCTTCAACTGACAAGACTCCCAGATTAATTTATTTGAATTCCTAACAGCTTAGAGTGACTAGGAAAGTCTTCTATTTGCATGCAGTCCTTGGAACAGCTCTGTGAAGGATGTTCATGTTACTCCATTTTACAGATGGGAATTAAAATGAGAGATCGGAAAATGACGTGGTAGTAATAAACAAATGACCTTTAAATCAAATTCAAGGGCACACAAAGATACCCTGCTCCTGAAGTTCATACGACTGTTTAACTAAAAATAGTGCTGATCAGTAAATCACAATTGATATGAATAGCAGTGAATTTATTAAGGTACAGGAAGCTAAAAGCTCATTCAAGCGACAGATAATGGGTTTTGTTTGTCACTTTACAAGCTTAAAGCCAGGATATTAATGCTGTTGTAGGATCTAGCGAGTAGATGGATTAAAAGTCAAAAGCTTTTTTTAATAAAGCATAAATTAAAAGCATAGTTTTTGTCTTGTATAGCATTATTTTTGCAAGAGCACCATGCATTATGAGATAAAATAGTACATAAAACAAAATCTTGCTTTTCTCACGCTTATATCTAATGGCCTTTACGTGTGCATGTCCTGCTACTTTCAGATATCCCTCTGCATAGGCAGGTAACTGTCCCTGTCAGAAAAGATTTATGATAAATGTACTTTGCTTGTTTTGATGCCTAATAACAGTAATAGGAGTATACTCTAAAGAAATAGTCCTCCAGAATCAGAGTGGAGGGTCCCCATGGCTAATGTTTGATTCCACGTTTTGAGTGAATAAGAACTGGGCTTTTGAAACTTACAGTGCAATCTTGACTAAAGATCTGCGGGTGGCCCTAGGGCTGCCTGCTGGATACTATCCCCGTTCCAGGCTGATTGAGATCGGCCCAGAGGTCTCCTCTGGGGAAGGGGACACTCGTCCCTCTTCCCCCGATGTAGCGCGGGGAGGCCCCAAAGGGCCTCCTCGGATTTCCGCCAGCTATTGAGCTGGTGTAAGTCCGAGGAGGCCGTGTAATGGCTGTGCCTTCCCGGGAATGGGACGGGGATATGGCGATCACCATCCCCGCCCCTACCAGGTCAGCTTGTCTAATGGCTGCCCTCCCTCACAGCCCAGACCACCCCTGCTGGTGCACCCCTTACCTTTCTCCAGTGGCCACACGGATGATCCGGCGCCGGAGTGAGGGCTACCGGCCTTGTGCTGGCGGCCCTTACTCCAAAGTAGTCGCAAACGGGCTTTACGGCTCGTTTGTGACACTTTTGAATGGCGGAGCACGCACTCCGCCATTCGAAAGTTGCAGTGGATTGCACTGTTATTCTTGTTCATCTTTTTCACTAAGTTTCCTTGACTTTTTCAGTGTGCATCTGTGGGGGGAAAGCAGGGGGGAAACCCTATCCTAGCTCAGTGGGATGGGACCACACTGATGATCACAGCTCTCTGGTTTGATTATTAGTACAGTACTCCCCCCATATCCACTGCGGATATGTTCCAGGCCCCTCCATGGATACTTGAAACCATAGATAGGAGCGAACACCCCCTCCATGGTTTCCTGAGGGGCCCCCGCCCTGCCTCACCTGTGGGCAGGTGTGCACACACACACACACACACACACACACACACACACACACACACACACACACACACACACACACACACACCAGCTATTATTTTTCTTTCAGCAAGCTTTGTTTCTTCCTTAAAACAAACAGAGAAGCAGCCTCCATTGCAGGCAAGTAGAACGAGACTAAGTCCTAGAGAGGCTCTGCAAGGTTCCTGTTAACCTTGCGGAGCCTCTCTAGGACTTAGTCTCATTCTACTAGCGTGCAATAAGCAGCCAGAGGCTGCTTCTCCTGTTTGTTTAAGGAAGAAACAAAGCTTACTGGGGAAAAAGTAAAAGCCTGGGGGGGTCCCTGCGATCCGTGGATAACTGAAACCGTGGATAGCGAATCCGTGGATATGGGGACCCACCTGTACAGTCAATTCTCATTATCTGCTCGGGTTAGGTTCCTGGAAACCCCAGTGGATACCAAATCTGCAGATAGGGAGTCATTGATTCTATGAGGTTAGGGGGGAGGGGTAGCCTACCTGCCAGCAGTGGAGATGCTCAGAACGCCTGTAGAGACCCTCAGAATGCAGCGGAGACCTTCAAAATAGCGCACATAGCTTTAAAATGGATGTGGGAAGCTTCAAAATGGCGCTTCAGATAGCTTCAGAATGCCAGCGGAGATCTTCAGAAGCTTCCCACAGCCATTTTGAAGCTTCCCACAGCTATTTTAAAACTATCCACGCTATTCGTAGGCACCACTTTGAAGGTCGCTGCATTCAGAATGCCAGTGGAGACCTTCAAAAAGGTGCCCCCAAATAACACGGAGCCTTCAAATGGCCCCACAAATAGCTTCAGGATGGCCGCAGATGTCGGGGATAGCTGCGGATAGCCAAGAACAGAACACAGATAGCTGAGAACTGACCGAATACAGCGAAGTGTCAATCCTGTTCCCTGCAGATAAGCGAATCCATAGGTAGGGAAGATTGACTGTATCTGATGATTAGCTCTTCAGTAGCTTGCGTGAGAGCCCAATGGCAGACTTCTGGGCTGTGCCCTTTCTATATTATCTACATCAAATGGAGTTGGGTAGGACATAGTGGAGGTTTACTAGCTTGAAAAGACCTGACCAGACTTTGCCAGGAGCACAGTTGCTTGAATGGGGTTTTTATTTTTGCCAACAACACAGAGGACCCTTACTCCAGGGCATTTAGTCATTAGGCACATGGTTCCTCTGCCCCTAGTTCCTTTCACTGAAGAAGCCCTACTGTTCCCCTCACAGTGACCTACTTCTGGTTAGGACAATGGGGGTGTTGGGCAGGAAAGGATGGGCCCAGCAGGGAATGCCCACTAAACCTGGCAGAGGAGAAGCCAGTTCCTGCTCATGAGGTCTGAGGACAGACCATCTCAAGTTCTGGATCCGTGCAGTGGGGAACTAGCTCTCCGGTCCCCTCTTCCTGAGCCCAGCATTGTACTTCCTTCCTGCCCTCACTTGGCTGTATTTCTTCTTCCGAATCTTCTTTTCTCCTTCCAAAGACCCTGTTTCCTCACCCCCGTTGCCCACTTGAGCCTCTTCTCACCTTCCTCCAGCTTTCCCTGCTCCTAGTCTCTGTTATCGTATCTTAGCCCTGCTTGTTTCTTCCCCTCCTATCTCCCCCCTCTGACTTCTTCATCCCTCCCTGTCATTGCCACCTCTTCTTGTTCGTCCTTCATCTCCTCCTCCACCCTTTCCAGTTACCCAAGTTCCATCATGCCTCCTTTTGAGCCAGGCTGCCTGATGCGGTCCCCCCCCCCCCCCCGATTATCTGGCCTGAACAGCTCCTCCTGTCCTCCATAGTTTCTGAGGTACCCAGCAATGACATCATTGCTGGTTGCGTCAGAACCACTTGGGTGGCCGTGCCCACAACTCAGTTAAGCTGGGAGTGCATGGGTGACAAGATGTGGTGTGTAGCAACCCAACTATTTGAAAGAGCACACATTGGGCAAGGAAAATGCAGAGTGGATGAGAGATCAGGAGACAGTAGCAACCAGAATGGTCTCTTTCTTGCTGCAGGGATAACTGCCATCATTTTATGTGTACAGCAGTAATCGCTAGAGGCAGTGGTACTTGCAAAAGTAGCACTGCAAAGTTGGTACAAAGTTGGTAAGATAAATGGTAGTTTCCCCCCCCCCCACCGGCCAGGTCCTATCATATTGTTAGGCATATATGCCCGTCTGCCTCTTCTATATTCCCCATTCCCTGCTCAGACTCTGCACATTCTACACATTAGAGTGGTGCCAACTGTTACTATGGAGTTGATTTGTGGGCACACTTGCCCCAAAAGGTTGGCACTATTAACCTATACTAAGCATTGAATTCTGTTTTCTAGTTGCCCTTACAAGGGATTGGTTTTACCTCTTCATTCCCGCTAAAAAGAAGGAAGTTGTCAAAATGTTCAGAATATCTCAATCTTTTGAGACAAATAGTGAAAAGAAAACTGTTATGTAGTTTGGAGTTCGCTGTGGGTGATCAAAGAATCAAAAGTGGAACAAATGTGTTATATCTAAAACAAACAAAGGAAATCTCATAGAAAGATGTTTCTCTGGTTTGTTGACGGAAATCTTGCTGCAATCTCTTAACTGATTTGTCTGTTCAATATGCAGGCCTTGATTGCCTTGCTAGAAAACAAAAACAGCAAACAAAAAGATGAGAGCCTGCCATAATTTCTCAAGAACTAACGAAATTTAGCATTTAGTATTTAAGCGATAAAACGACTTTCTGAAAAAATTACCATGCTTTTGTTAATTCATTATATTTACATTTTAAATGGACATTTCATGATAGAATATGTTTTACTATAAGGCTACAGTGAGATTGTTTCTGCAGAGTGAAGTGGTAATTCTTGTGAATATTGAATGAAATAGGTGATATTATAAAGGAGCTGCTATTTCTTTGTCATTTATTATAGACACAGATGCATTTTTTTTGTTCTTGGTGAACAGACTGCATAAATTCAGTTCTTTGTGGAAGTACAGAATAAAATGGTTTTATTATGCTTGATTGCCTTACATTATGAACTTCAACGTCCTTCACAATTCATTCTTGTTGCTTAGTTATCTGACATTCCCTGTATATGGGAAAAAGTTTGAAAAGCGTGATACTAGGCCCAGCCTGAGTCAAGGTAGCACCAGATGTGGTGCTCAAATTCTGTCTCCTCTTTTGTTTTCCTGGTTTGCATGTCCTTGCACATGTGGCAGTCTTTGCCTCCATATTCTCCTCCTCTACTATCCATCACATCCTCAAAACCGACTGGCAGTGCAATCCTGACTAAGGATCCGGCCGGCAGCCCAGGGCCGCCCGCCAGATCCTGTGCACGGGCTGCCCATCGACCGGCGGGCCTGAAGTCTACTTAGTGACTGAGTGTAAACCCGGGCCGGCCCTATCGGCCTCCTCGGATTTCCGCCAGCTAAATAGCTGGCGGAAGTAGAGGAGACCATGTAACGGCGTAGCTGACCCGGCGGGGACGGGGATATGGCTTGGCTTACCATTCGTCCCGGAATTTCCGGGACTGTCAGGGATTTGGGGGGCTGTCCCTGATTTGTCCCGCCCCCCCTGGGCCCCCATTACCCCCCTGGTCCGTTTAAAATTAATTTTGATTTTTTCCGAAATTTTTTTGGAAAAAAATGGCCGCCGGAACTTTTCCCCTAAAGAAAGTGGCCGCCTAGGAGGCTTCACTGGCTGTGATCATGTGCTTAGGAGAAGCACTGAGCTTTACTCTTTAGCTCCGCCTCAGCAGCATGACCTCACAGCCCTTTCTTTTGCAAGCCTTCAGCCAGCAGCTGGAGTGCTTCCCCCCTCCCCCTCACAGCAGAAAGGAGAGCTGAGGAGTCTTTTTGCAACATGGTTTGTCTGCTTACTACTTTGTATAGTACTTGGAAATGGAGGAGCTTTGTGGTCTCTGTTTTTCCTGCTAGTTCCATTTTTCCTGTGTGTGTTTTCAAAGAAACATGCACTTTTGCTGGGGTGCACTTTTGCAAAGGAGTGTTTTCAGCTGCTGTGGGTGTTTGTTGTACTTCAGATTTGTCTCCGTGTGTTTTCTAAAGTGGCTTTCCCCCCTCAATCCCCCCCTTAATATGTGCAGCTTTCCTGTGAAGTTATCTTTTTTATTAAGGGGTATATTGCAGAAATGAAGGCTAGAAAGAAGAAACTGTAGTCATTTACTTCGGTAATTATTATTATTAATTATCATACTTAATAGTATATGTAAAGGAGGGGGGTGACTATGACCATCATTTATTTTATTTTCCTCCCTTTTAATTTTTTTTTTTTTGCTTTCTTATTTATTTCATTTTTAGAGGGTGTATTTTATTATTTACATTTAGCCAGTCTCTGGCTGTTTGCCAGCATGCATTCTGTGCCAAGCTAATGTATAATAGAGAGGGTTCCTTAAAATGGGTAATTAATTAATTAATTTGGCTAGGTAAAAATAAATAATTAATTAAAAAATTTCACATGCCCTTCGGGCGGCAAAAGGACACTTCACATCCCCAAAAAAGAATTTTAAAATTTATTTTCATTATTGAATTAATTTAATTTAATTAATTAATTAATTGTGGGGGGGGGTGTCCAGGTTTAGAACCAGGGAAATCTGGGAAACCTAGATATGGCCGATGCCATCCCCTGCCCCCTCCCGGGCCGGCTAGGCCAATGCCGCCCTCCCCCATGTGGCCGACAATGGAGCATTTACCTTCCACCGCCATCCGCGTGGAGATCCGGCGTCGGAGTGAGGGAGGCCGACCTTGCGCCAGCCTCCCTTACTCCCGAGGCGTAGCGAACGTGCTTTATGGCACGTTCGCGACGTCTTTGGGCGACGGAACACTCGTTCCATCGCCGGCTTTTTTTACAGGATTGTGCTCTGAGTGGAAAGGATCTTCAGAGTTCCTCTGCCAAATTCCTCCACATGTGATCAGGAAAGGCCTGGAGTAGGAGAAGGGGGTGATGGGAGACAGGAATCCTTTCTGATCTCTGGAGAGCGATCAGAAAGAGCATCGCTGTGGCCAGAAGCATTGGGCAGGGTGGGGGCCCAGACAGCAAGTGGGGTGTCAGCAAGGTTTTTGTGCCACTTTGGAGGCTCCTGGAGGCGCTGAAGCTTTCTTGTGGGGGGTGTCATTTTGCGCTGCGCCCCCCCGGTACGCCACGGACTGTGGCCACCCCTACCAGCTTCTTCTTCAGCACCACCGCTATGTTTCTCAGCAGTGAAACTGGAAGACATCTCCCCCCACACACATACACATCCTCTTCTTGCTCACTCTACAAGGACTAGCAATGGAAACTCTTTTGGGCATAAACGACATGGAAAAGGCACATAAACCCAGCCCAACATATTTTGTTATATCGTATAATTGAACTTTTCTGTAGCTGTACCTATTGTGGGCTGTTTTATATTCCTGGTTATGCTGCTTTTAGAAAGTGTTGTTGAGCTTGAAAAATGTAGACTACCAAGATAAGAACAAAGGATTGGAAGCCAAAAATTATAAAGCAGAAAAGACATGAGAACTCCTTTGAAAATGCTAAGGAAGTTTGTATACAAATACATTAAAAAGAGGCTATATGGGAAAAAAATAAAACAATATTCTTGTGGAGCTTTTGACAAAAGTACATGTATTCACAAAGAGATAATAAAGGGGAGTCTAATTTCAATCATGGATTCAAAGCCTGTTCACCAGTGGCAGGAACAAAGACAATTCTTGTTTTTCCGTTGCGATGCCAGTCTAGTATCCATTTTGACACTGGCCTCATTCATGAAGCTGTAAATACTGGAAATCAATAATGTGAAGGTTGTGTCCATAACAATTCAACATTGAAATGATGGTGCTATGTGATAAGTATTTTTTATAACAATCCTCCATATTTTGATATGGACTAGTTATATATTCAAATAGTCACAGGTGTCTTTGATATAGCTGGAGAGTTCCACCAAACTCTAGGAGCATTTTCTCTCAAGAGGACAATTCACGCATCCAATGAGGTAAATATCTAAGTTCTGCATGTACATTTATTCCATAACACTGAAACATGAAGACTAGGTTCAAAAGAGCTATCTGAGCCATGCCCAAGGGCCTGGACATACTCAGTAGGATTTTGTATTTTGAACTGAAGACCCCGATGCACATTACAAAATGTTGTGGCAAGTTCTTTCCATTTCAGAAGTGGGTTCCATGCAACATTGTGCATGGAAGCACAAGCCCTTCTTGGGTTTGTAGAACCACTTGTCAATACTTTGTATTATGGTCAAGAACTGTAATTGTCTCTAACTTGGCATTCCTTTGGCCAAGTATACATGGTGTTAACAATACAATTTCCATGTGACAGGGAGTTTGGGTCTTGGGTGTTGCATGTAGTAGCCAGCAGAGCCATGGTATGGATTGGGATCGAATATATTTATAAAACAGCATTTTAAGGGTTAACTGGATGAATGGGGGCAGATTTTTGGTGGAAAAAACAGCTCAGGAGGAAAAAGGTTGTATGCCTTCTACCTCTGTGCTATGGCCGTGATGTGAACCATGGCCCCATGTGGCTGCTACACACCAGTAAAAATAAGACCCAAACTGCACCCACACATGGCAATTGTATTGGTGAGATTGGATCAAATCCAAACTATGTGAAATAAGCCTATGGAACACGTGAGAAGTTGTCTTAACTGCGATAGCTTAGTATTCAGGGCCAGCCCACCCATGAGGCCAGGTGATGCAGCTACTTGGAGGGTCAGGCTGGGAGAGGCAGCAAACTGGCAGGGGCATCGTGCACCTGACCTCTGCCTCCATGGCCCACCACCCACCCAGCCACTTCACCCTGCACTCCAACCCTCTTCTGCCTCATTAATAGCTAGCGGGGAGAGGATCGGGGAGGGATTGCTGCAGTCCTGCTTCAGTGGCTTCTCCCAGGCACAGGATTGCTCCACTGTTGCTGCCTCCTTGTTGCCTGGACAGCCACTTCTTCCAGGCGGCATTTCACCTTGAGCCAGAACTGTTAGTATTGACTGCTGCATTCTAAAACACACTTTAAAAGGCTGGAGAAAATTGCTATAAGCATCAGATCAGGGTGAAATGAAGACGTTGGTGGACTTTGAAGGAAGCAAAAAACTAATGACTTTAAAGGGCCTGTCAAGCAGCACATTAGAAGAAGCTATTCTTGTCCTGGGGGAGTTTGTCAGTATAGGTTGGTCAGCCAGTGTTCTTTAAAGTGTTGAGAGAGAGAGAGAGAGAGAGAGAGAGAGAGAGAGAGAGAGAGAGAGAGCCTCAAAAGGTTCAGAGGTTTTAAACACTTAAAATTTAGCTCATGGATGAGCACTGCAGAACTCTCTGAAACTGAACTCAAAAAACTTTCCTGTTTTCAAGGAATAAGGCTGAATGTACTGCAACACAAGAATAAGGGGCAAACAAGATGCAATGCTAATCCCATTGTTTGACTTGGTGTGTTTGTCTTCCATTGTTAAATTCTTCTTTTGGAATTAAAGTTCCAGTGTGTTCAAAGGGGCTTACTCCTAGGTAAGTGTGCATATGATTGCAGAATTAGCTGTCCACAGTTGCTTCATCTTGTGGATACTTACATGAAAGTTAAGCCCCATTGATCCCAGTGAGACTTACTTCCAAGCAAACATGCATAGGATTGCACTGTCAGTTCCACATCCCATCGTCCCCTTACCCCAGGTAAAGCCCCAGTCTGCGCAACGGGGCTTGACTCGGATCTGCGCAAGCTAAGTAGCAACAACAGGAGAGGGTGATTGCCTTCACTTCCTGCTGACTTGCTACACCTTTGGCCTGATCCAATGACTTTTCTTATGCTTTTATAAAATGCTGCCTTTAGGCGAGAGGGAGCTTGTGCTGTGGAAGGGCAATCAATCATGCAGTCTTCCACTTGCGCATTCTGAAGTAGCACAGTCCTCAGAGGGCTTTACTGTGTGATTTTCCTGAACATGCACATTAACTAAGAGTTGGACACTAATTAATATATTTGTCATCTTCTCTGGTCTCTGTTGCATGAAAAGTGAAAACTAAGATGAAGGTAAGTCTGATAAATGGGCTGTTTAGATCATCATACTTTCTTTGATGGTGCTATTTTTCCCCTGCTCCGTTTTCTAGATTCCCATCTAGCGTGGTGAATATTGTGATTTGATTTCCATGTGGGGGCAATTTCAGTTAAATCCCTCTCCCATGTGAAATGGAGGTGAGACAGCCTCTATTTGAAGCCTGCATAGTCTTAGAAACTTGCATCAGAATTGGCTCTGCTGTGACTCCCTTATCTCCTCTTACATCCTTGTTTGCTCCCTTCATTCCACACAAGCACAGCTTCTGTCAGCTTAATTTGTCTCACTGCTTTCTCATTGCTCTCTACCATCCTCATCCTATGCCTACCAATCTCTGTTCATGATCAGACTGACTCCTGCTTTCCTTTCAGTCCCTCCCCAAGGCCCAGTTTTGTATCCTCTTCTTACAGCATAACACTTACTTGCTCCTCTATTCCTGTGTTAGTATCTCCTTCTATTCCATTCCTGTTTTAATTTTGTGATTAGAATATAGTCATATTGTTAGCTTTGGGGCAAAGAATAATGATGATTTTATGTTCTGTGCTGTGGGGCTATTCCATTTCCTTGGTACTAAACAAATATTAAATAGTTGTGGTGTTTGTATTCATTGTGTATTCAAAGTTCAAACATTTAGTTTTAAGACTTTTTGCTTTAGATTTTAGTACATACATACACAGATCTGTAATGTATGAAATCTGTAGTAATTACATGCATAAATCTGTATGTAATCTGAGTGAATGAAATACAAGAAACTGCATGAAATAAAAGGCCACGTTAAGGAGTTGGGTCTAGTCTTCAGTTACTCTTCACAAAGGAGCATATGTCCCTCTCTGTGTTTCTACCTACAGGAGAGCTAGTCGTAGTACATAATACATCTCCATAACAGTTTATACAAAATATATGTGGTTTTTCAGCACGTGTCCATAAACGAACCCTGACATGTGACAAGTGTCGACCCAGTGTGCGGCGGCTGTGAAGAAGGCCAATTCCATGCTCGGGATCATTAAAAAAGGGATTGAGAATAAAACGGCCAATATCATTCTGCCTTTGTACAAATCGATGGTAAGGCCACATCTGGAGTATTGTGTCCAGTTCTGGTCACCACACCTCAAAAAGGATATAGTTGAATTGGAAAAGGTGCAGAAAAGAGCGACCAGAATGATTCGTGGGCTGGAGCACCTCCCTTACGAGGAAAGGCTACAGCGTCTGGGGCTTTTCAGCCTAGAAAAAAGGCGCCTGAGGGGGGACATGATTGAGACGTATAAAATTATGCATGGGATGGAGAGAGTGGATAGAGGGAAATTCTTCTCCCTCTCGCACAACACCAGAACCAGGGGACATGCACTAAAATTGAGTGGAGGGAGAGTTAGAACAGACAAAAGAAAATATTTCTTTACCCAGCGTGTAATTCATCTGTGGAACTCCTTGCCACAGGATGTGGTGATGGCATCTGGCCTAGATGCCTTTAAAAGGGGTTTGGACAGATTCATGGAGGAAAAGACCATCACAGGTTACAAGCCATAAGCAACCTCCTGGTTTTAGAAGTGGGTTTTCTCTGTGCCAGGTGCAAGGGAGTGGCGACTGGACACAGGTATCTTGTTGTCTTGTGTGCTCCCTGAGGCATCTGGTGGGGCCACTGTGTGACACAGGAAGCTGGACTAGATGGGCTTTTGGCCTGATCCAGCAGGGCTCTTCTTATGTTCTTATGTTCTTATGACATTAACCTTTATTATAATTACACTTGTTACACTTACAGTGCAATCCTGTCTACGTTTAGACCAGTGGAGCAATTGCTCCGCCAGTCTAGGGTGTTGCAAACGTGCTACAGTATAAAGCACATTTGTGGCACCCGATGAGTAAGGGGCACTGGCAGAGATGCTTGCACCCCTCCTCCGGCACTGTGGGATGGATTGCCATCATGGCAGAGAGTTGAATCCCCACCGAGGGGCGGGGGAGGGTGTTACAGGGTGTTAGTGAGTGGGATTGGTTGGCGGGACCCAGAAAGGGGGATCAGCGGTGGCCTCCTCCGCCATATTCTATACCCCTTCCCAAGCCTAGCCGGTGTTACATGGTCAGCTTGAATGTGCACCAGCAAAATAGCTGGCGCGCATTCAAGTAGACATATAGGAAGGAGGCCTTGAGCTCCGCCAGCACAGGACCCATCCTGCACAGGATGCGGCAGGCGCCATATTTGCGCCGCCAAGTCCTGCTAGACAGGATTGGTCTGCCCGAAAGTAACACGTCAGATACAATTCTCTGAATCTTAAACAAAATGAATTGTTTAGAATTGTTTACATGTTGAATGTTCCTTTTAAATTTTAATTCTTCACAGAATACAAGATTAAACTTCCTGTTTTGTTTAATAAAAAAGCCAACCATCTTACCTTTTAATTAATATCATGAACCCAGCATCATTAATTGCTTTGTCAGTTTTTGTTAACTGTTTTTTATTGTTTTGAAACTAACTATTTATGTATGTATTTTTTGGTATTGTATTTTTCTTTGTTGTAAGCCACCTTGGGTCCCTTTGGGGAGAAAGGCGGGATATAAATATTGTAAATAAATAAATAAATAAATAAAATGCTGTAGCAGTAAATTGGAGACCTTTTCATCATCTTCACTGGTAAGCTTTGATGGGATCCAATGCCTTCAAGCAGTTCTCATTCATTCTTCTCAAAGCTTCAGAGTTCTCTGAACATGCATATACTGCACTCCAAAGCCTTATGCTCTTTGCAACATGTGAAGAATGACATAATATCCTCCCCACCAGTAAAAACCTGATACTGAAAACAGTAAAAATGATAGATGTATTTTTTACTCTTTTTTAACTTTTTTATTTTTAATACCAGTGCCATAAATTATCTGCAGTCAAGACTGTATATGTTCTTTCTTGGATTATTCTGTGATATTTATCCTGCTTTACTCCAGTCTTTAAGCATCTGGAGTAGGTGTGCAGTACTTTTAAGAATCAGCTGGAGGTAATTGGAAAGCCTGTGATTAATGCAATAACATAAAGTTCATGCCAGAAGCTAGTAATCTCAACTGATATTTTCTAGATTCCCACTGGACTGTGCAGGACCAAGTGAAATTTTGGCAAGAACCATTTTTACCTGTTGTGATATGGTTTAAAATGTCATACCTGGGGTACACAAGCAAAAAGATATGGAATGAGTAAATCTAGTTTCATGACAGCTTCTTATACTATCCAGTCCTCATCCAGTAAAAGGACTGTTTACATAGTGTGCTTATTCTATGCAGTGCAGGATTGCCCAATCCTAACCAGGTTTACTCAAAAGTAAGGGTGAAACTAGACATGCAACACAAACGCATGGTAAAGGAGCATGCTTTCAGCCGAAGTGCCTCTTCTTTCACCTAAAACAGTGGTGTGTACCCAATCACTGGCGTCGCTGGAGGTGGGGCGGAAAGCTAAGTTCTGCAGCTTTCTGCCCCACCGTTACTCTCCTGCACGAGGCGCCCTGCCCCCTCGTCATAGGATCCCGTCAGCGGAGAGAAAGCAATGTGCAGGAGAGTCCCTGCGCGTTGCTTTCTCTCCGCTGACGGGCTGCTACGCCTCATGCAGGAGAGTAACGGTGGGGCGGAAAGATGCAGAACTTAGCTTTCTGCCCCAGACGGCAGTGTACCCAATCCTGATTGGGGCCACAGGAAGGGGAAGGAACCACAATAACTATGTAGGACCTCATGCTGATTGTGACCATGGCACATGGGGAGATTAACTCTTTCCCTTCATGCCATTTTCCCATCCAGAATTGTCCTCTGAAACAGCTATTTGCCCCACATTTCTTACAAATAACCACTTGTAGTTCCTATGTATATATACTTTTTTATTTCCTACAAATAGCTGCGGAGCAGTGGGGAGGATTTTCTATGGAGAAGAGTACAAAGAGAAAGAGTTAAGTTTCTCCTGTGCCATGGTCACAATTTGCATTGTGGACCTTCCGCAGTTGATTTGGGGGACACATGGCAAAGAGGGAGCCAGGCTAACCTCTCTGGAGAGGGAGTTCCAGAGCCTGAGCCAAACTACTACTGAGAATGCCCAGTCCCTGGTACCCACCAACCCACTCTCATCCAAAGGAAGATGCAGGAGCAGGGCCTCAGCAACCCGATTTACCGGTACATGGGAGCAAATGACTCCTGAGATACCCTTTCAGCTATTATAGGTATTTGTAACCTTTTGTACTGTTTTCCATGACTTATTACTATCAACCAAAATTCAAGTCTCAAATATGACCTAAAGGTAAAGGTGACCCCTGACAATTAAGTCCAGTTGTGTCCGACTCTAGGGTGTGGTGCTCATCCCCATTTCAAAGCCGAAGAGCCAGCGTTGTCCGAAGACGCCTCCGTGGTCATGTGGCCGGCATGACTCTCCTTGCCGCAGCGCGTAGCATGCGGCTGGAACACGGAGCGCTGTTTACCTTCCCGCAAGCGGTACCTATTTATCTACTCACATTGACATGCTTTGGATCTGCTAGGTTGGCAGGAGCTGGCCAAGCAACGAGCGCTCACCCCGTCGCGGGAATCGAACTGCCGACCTTTCGATTGACAGCTCATGGTTCAGCGGTTTAACCCACTGCGCCCAAACTTTTAGACCCTTCAAATAATATAAACGTAGGTGATAATTGTATTCATAAAAGCATCTGAACTTGTGACCTTTTATTCACTTTAAAGATACTTGATCACTTTTGACCACTCAGAGGCTTTATCTATTGTTATCATCTGAGTATAAAATGGTACCTCTGCTATATCTGTTTGTGCCAGGGAAGAATTTCTTGACTATTTGATCAACTGATATGCTTGCCTAATTATTGAATACTGTATTAGTTTATATATTTCCACTGTTTATTAACATGTTCTAGAATGTATCTGCATAAAAGTACTGTGTAAAATACCAAGTGTATTCATTGACATAAATTTCTCTATGACATCACTTTATTTTGAGTTGCATTTACCTTCTGGGCAGCACAATCCTGCCCAAGTTTAGAGGAAATTTCTGGAGGGCCCTTTGGTTCCTGGGCCCCCTTTTTGACCCTGGGCCCGGGTACAATTTACCCCCTTTACCCCCCTCTCATGGGCCCTGAGTCAAGCTAATATTAACATTTTCTAAAATCATCATGTGATCCAAGGAGGTCTATTCACCATTTGATGTAAAATTATAGATACTATTTTTCCTCTGGGTGTGTACAGCAAATACACCTACATAAAATTCCTTTGACAAATCTCTCATTAGTAATCAACTGTTGAGCAGAATTTATACAATGTGAAATAGTTACACCAAGTTCCATGTGACACGCCTCTTCTTTTAACCCAGGTGCTTGCATTTTTACATATAGTATAATTCAGGACACTTACGAGAAGTGTGACTTCCACTTTCTGCCATGCATTACTGCCAGCATTTGTACAATAAATTTTTTCAGACAATTGTTCACAAGCTTGAGAGTGTGCCTGATATGGGGTATTTTCTTTACTTCGATGGCTCATTGATGAATACCCTATGATGTCTAAAAATAGAGCTCCACTGGGGCAGCTCTTGGGGAAAACCCTGCTGGTTCCCTGCCTTTGACAAGTGGTATGAAACTTAAAGCAGAAACACAGCAACACTTGGGGCTTGGCCTTTTTGACCCTAGAGGAGAGGGGGAAAGCTGGCACATCTAAAACAAGGCTAGTGTCAATCCAGCTTTTCATATTACTGGAATAAAAAGGGTAACGCTCTCATGCAGAATAATTTCAAATTTGGTACTTAATGGGGAAAGTGCTTTCTCCAGTGATCTTCACTATCTGTTCTCTTCAAGCAGACATGTTCTTTTTATTCAGTCAGGTGGTAGTTTACGATGGAGAGTCACAGGCACTTCTGTGCCTACGAAAGGAGCTGGTCATTGCTTTGTATAATAACTGGTAGTACACAAACATCTGCCATATACCAGTCTGGTTTTAAATCTTTTGTCCTGATACGCTGAGATCTAGTAGATACAGTGTGGGAAGCCTTAATATAGCTAAATTTATCAAACTTGCAGATCTTGAAGAAGCTTGTATGCATGTGTAGTGGCACAGACTGTTTAGTTTAGCCAGGAGCCTGGCGTGCACTTTTAAGTGATAAGTGCAAAGTGAGCAAAGGGGGGGGGAGTTTGTGTAGATGGGAACTGCTGCAGTTGTAAGTTCACAAAAAACAGCTCGCTTCTATGAGCTGACCTACAACAGTGCAACAGAGTCCTGCTGTCATAAATGGTTTTGCAATGCCACACACAGCACACCGCCAGGAGGCCATTCTCAGCCGCCATCACAAAGTGGTGGCAGCATCGGAGGAGTGTTACCGCGGCAGTTGGACCAGGCCTGTGCAGGTACATTGGTGTAGGGGGCATGTCATGGATGGGGAGGGGAGGGCAAAGGAGTTACTGGGTGGATTGGGAAGAGGGTAGGAGGTGGGAACTGAACTGGAGGGGGTGGATCTTGGCAGTAAATGTACATGCTGAATCCAGTCCCCTCAGTTTGGCCCGTGCAGTTTGGCCTCTCCTCAAACGTACACCAGCTATAGAGCTGACAGAGGTCCAAGGAGATCCATAAGGCATCGGGAAGCTTACCCCAACAAAAGTTACCTCGAGGAGATCTCCTGATTGCCCCTGCCGAAGGATGCAGCACGTACCTCCATGGTGTAGGTACATTGGTGCGGGGGATCGAATTGGGGCATAACTTTTATAATTCAATAAATGTGGCCCATTTTACAAATTACAAATTATTCCCAGTCACCTTTGTCCTGTGTGATTTGAGGTGGGGTACCTGGCCAAAGCAATGTTCTACATTTCAAGTGAAACTGTGGTTTTTAAAAATAATTGAAATATGCATAATGTTGCTGGCATATGATCAACTTAGCAACAAATTCATTCAAAGGATGTTCAGTGTTTGCTGTCTTTCATTCTATCATCAACTCGCATTAACAAGAATTAATGTTTACCTTGTGCAGTTCTCATGACAACCCCTTCTATGAGAGCCAGGTATTGTCATGTGAAATGCTTTGTCCTCTTATATTGACAAAGAGCCATAGCCTGTTTGCGGTGATGATATCATGTTACCTCTTGTCCATCCATCTTCTAGCAGTGACAAAATAGCTGCTTCTTTTCACTTTAGTCATAAAGTTGACTTCAAAGAAAAAAATGCCAGTAACATTAGAAGGCAATGATTGTTGTCATATGATAATACGGTTGCCAATCCGTTTTTTTTGACACATGCTTAAAAGGCTGAGTCTTATTGCATTACTTTAAAGTAATGACGCTCCTCTTCTCAGCATATTAAATTTGATCGGGTGATAGCAATTACTGCATGGCCATTTGCGTTTACCAGAAATATAATGAGATTTGTAAGTACATAGGTCCTGCTGCAGACAACCAATTCCCAAATTTCCAGAGAGAGCCCCTGCACCTCAAGGTGCTTCACCTTCATCCAACTCACAGCTGCATAATCTGTTTAATTCTTCACAATTCAAATAACAAAACTAGCTCATTAGTATTTCTCTGTCCTTTCCTCCAGCTCTGAGGAAGGTCACCTTCTGAAGACTAGATTTCAGGCTATGGACAAAATAATCCCTGAATGATTAAGGGCCATTAAGGTTCTTTTGTAAAAGTCCTTGGCCACATATTCACTGTGATCCAGATGGTGAAAAACTCACAACAATACAAAGTGGACTACATCTGGGAAACTTGACTGCTCGCCTAATTTGGGGTTAACTTTTTGTATTAAAAACTCCCTAGAATGCTAGTAATTAATTACAGCATAATACGGCTATGTCAGATACAGATATATTTACTATGCACAGAATAACATTCTTCACTATAGCAGTCATGTGTATGTTCAGACAGACCTGCATACTGTCGACAGGTTAACTGCCCAACCCAACGCCAGTGGAGCACGAGCTGCATGCTGGGGGTGGGGTGGGGGATCAGACAGCTAGCAAGAGGTAAATAAAAAACCTTTTTACTTACCTCTTGGGAGGCTGCCTGGTTGGCAATGTGTAGGGGCAGGAGAAAATGCTGATAAAATAAAAACATAAGTTCGCTTTCTGCTAAAAAAAATCTGCGAAGAAATTTTTAAAAACATGTAATTTTGCATCACCGCTTTCTGCTATTTCATTTTGGTTAAACACTGAAATCTGCGAAAAAATAAAACCATTTTCTCCCACCTCTAGCAATAGGTCTCCTTGGACCCACGTCAGCTATGTAGCTGGCATGTCCAAAGAGAGGAAGGGGGTGCGTCAGGCAGCAGAAGAGGGGATAGCATCCTACGCAAGTCACTGCCACTGGGATCCACCCCCTTCCTTCCTTGAAATGCCACTGATTCCTCCCCCTCCCCACACCACCATCCTACCTGCTCCATTGTGGTGTCTGCGGGGAGCCACTGGCTATTTCTACCAGTGGCTCCATCGTGTGCAATGACAGCGTGATATTCGCACTGCCGCTGGGACAGTGAATCAGAAGTTCGGCTGTCATACAAGGCCCATAGAATTGGACCATAAGAAAATGAATAATTTGTATTTGCTCAATGGGATCTTTTATTCTGTGTTTTTTGACCAATGTTTATACAAAATATTTTATGAGAAAAGGTTTATGTCTTATCTTGTCTGCATGTTTTGTTTCTTGTTAAAACTATATTGTGATAAGCAGTGGCTATACACAATAAAGGGTTAATTAAAGTAGTGATGATATAAACAGATTTTAGCCAAGCAAATGTCAGAATGTAGTGTCTATTCAATAGCCAGTCTTTTCTCTTATCTAATGTTAACAGTTGCAAGATCAAAAAACATTTCATCTTCTGGCCATCTAGGAACGGAGTATTTAATAATTTAATACAGCATTCCTCAGAGTTTATTTCCTATATAGATAGCAATAGTTCAGAGAAGCAAAATATTTTTTTTCTGATCCATTGCCCAGGTACCCACTAAAAATCACTTGAGACAAGATGACTTAGAATGAAATTGGGCCATGTATATTGATTACAATTAATCAATTAACAATTGCAGCAGATCCTATCAATGACACTCCATCCCCTTAAGAGTAGGCACCTACCATGGAGGAGATGGCTAACCTCTCCATACCCCCTTGCGTGAAACCACTCTGGCTTCAGCCTGAGATCTCCTCTTGGTGACCCCAGCTTTTCAGCACCAACCCCTAGAAAGGGCCAAGGAAGCTGCATTGCTCTAACCCAGCGTTTCGCAAAGTTCTCTCCGCGAGGCGGGGAGAACTTTGAGTGTGTGCGGGGGCAGAGCCAGCAGCGGCGGCAATCCAGGGGATCGCCACTGCCGCCACTGAAACCGCCCCTAAACGCCCCTCGCAACCCTCTGCAGGCCTCCCCGATCTTCGGGTAGCTGTTTTGCGGCGATCTTCGGGCACTTCCGGTTTTCGCGACCCACCACTTTGAGATCGGCTGCTCTAACCCAAGCCTCTTGAGACCGACTCCCTCTGACTCTTGCTTACCTAAGGGAAGGCATTGAATCCATATATATAAATTTCTGACTATCTTCTAAAGCAGATTTCCACATACGGTACTACTGATTAAATACCTGAGTTATGCTACAAGATAACATAAGATAATATAAGATAACATGCGCGGCAGCCCTCATGGTCACTGGAGCTAGGCGGTTTGTTTATGTTGAACCGCTGCTTTGGCAACTGCACTGCCTGCCCATTTGTTTCTGGGCCCAATTCAAGGTGCTGGTATTGACCTTTAAAACCCTTCACAGTTTGGGTCCAGGTTACCTGAGAGACTGCCTTCCCCCATACATTCCAGCCCACCCTCTTAGGTCATCTGAGGTGGCTCTCCTACATGTGCCGCCTTTGTCCCAAATTAGAGGGATGATGGCACTTCTCTGTATTGGTGCCTCAATTATGGAATTCCCTACTGGGGGGGGGAAACTACCCCCTCACTCATGACTTTTCATGAGGGCTCAAAATGTTTCTGTTTCATCTAGCATTTGGGTGACGGGTTGATGTCTGCCCACTGTGTCTCTATAATATTGTTTTGGTTCTGCTGCCTCTTTCTGGACCAAATAGCTCCCCCCGCAAGGTTTTATTGTTTTTATTAATGATATTACTCATTGTTTGTATAGATTGTACATTTTATTATGGTGGCTTTGTAAGCCAACTTGGACATTTGCTTCAGCTTGGGAAAGGCAGGATATAAATTCATTAAATAAAAAAAAGATAAATAAAAGATCAGTAAGCTCTGGTAACATATCTGTGTATCCCAAATGTTCTCTTGTCCAGTGTTATAACATTTTCAAAGTACAGACGAACTTTACTTTGCCCGTCTTTTTGTCCACCTCACCTATCAGTGCTACTTTATATTGATCTCTGTGTCTGAAGAAAGAAATAGACAGTGTTCTAAGTATGAAAGCAGTGAGTTCATCCCTTCCATTTTTTGTTTGGATTCTTCGTCAAGAAAACCTGCAGAATGTATTGAAACGAGGATTTCAGAAGCTCCCATAGCTCTATCCCGGAGCAGTGGTTTAAGCATTAAGCCTGTCATGGAGGATGATTATTATTGTTGCTAGTTAACAGCTTTCTCCATCTGTGCAGGATTCGTGGGGGATATCCTCCCTTTACGAAAACAAATCTGACTGCTTCCTGGCAGTTATGGCCATCTGCATCCGATCTAGGCACAGCCCTAGCCCATGCCATTGCTGAGACATCTGTTGGATATGCCACCGGAGAGACCATTGACTTTCTAGAGAATGGGATCTGCTACAGAGCAGTAAGGGAATTAGCAGCACACTGCAAGAGGAAGGTTTGCTATTCAGCGCGCTCCTTTATCTCTCCTCAATCTCCTGTTTCAGTTTTGTTTCCTGCATACTGTAGCACAAGTTGTGAATGCTGATGAGACAATGCTTGCTAACATCCCCAGGCACTCACTTTTCAGTAATTAGTTTCAGTACCAAATGCCTTATCCCTACGCTTTGCAGGTTCCAGATAGATTCGCCACGGCAAACACATGCACATCTTCTTTAATAAATATTGCTCATAGTGGGACTTGGAGAATCACGAGGGCAATTTGAAATGAATATGTGAGAGATCGTTTTAGCCACAGCTTCTCTGTACCAAGAGATGGTACATTAATTGCAGAAGAGATCAAAGGGGAGTCCTGTTCTGTAGGAAAATGGGATTACAGGGGAAATATTTTCCCCCCCATGCATAATGAATAGCTGTGAAACAAAATAGACATTATACTGGTGTCATAATCGAAGAGCTATCTGCCGTCCAAAAACCAATAGTCATTGAAGAAATCTCACTATCCATTCTGGACTTTTTCCTTCTCCTATAGAAAAAATCTGGGGGGAAAAGTAAGTTGCGTCATTACCTGAGAATTAAAGAAGGGTATTCAAAAGAGGTTATAGCAGGAAGAATACATAAACTGATGTGTAAAAGGCTGTGTAAAAGGCTCACTCATTTATTTGGCATATACTTTTGTGGGAAAATAACCAGAATTTCAAACAACATGTTCTTAGGTAAAAGAGAAGATGGAAACATAGATTTTCTTATATAGCGATGATGGTGGTGGCAGTGGTGCGACATTTTCCATTTTAGTTTCTAACATTCCAGGATGATTGATGCTTGAAAGGAGAATTTAAAGGAGCTAAAATTGTTTTCCTCAGACAAAAAATGGGTTTTGAACTTATGTTGTGCTACAGGTTATACCCAACATATGTGATATAAATAATGATAATGATGGATATGTTCCACTCCAAAGAGAAAAAAAAATCACTAGCTGTGGTGTTTAATTTATAGCCTCGTCCACACATGTTGACTACAATATAAGTCCCATTTAGTTTAATGGAATTTAACTTATCCTAAAGATTTCAGACATAACCAAACAATTGGGAGAGGTGTACCAGAGGGCTTCCTGTTCAGCCCTCATAAAAAGGCAGGATCAGCTACTAGCAACTTACCAGATTCACCTACACAAATAGAGAGAAGATGCTTGAAGAGGAAATAGCTCTCGGATAACTAGAGCTTCCCACTGCACTGCATTTCTTTGCATCAGGTCCATAACCACCTATATGTATTCATTTATTTCAGTCAGTGGGGGATTGTTGAGAGGGCCACTCCCAGGTCATAGAGCCTAAATGATTTTTTTTTTAAAAAAAAGTTTTGTTTTTTGCAGCATTTAAAACACTCGTATAAATGAGCAGCATGGGGCCAGTAAGGGGGTTCAATGACTTTTCAGAGATGTGGGCACTAGGGAGATAGCATAGCTCCACTGAACCGCGTTTGCAAAATGGTCCTTTATTTTCTCTCAGAAGAAATGCATCCACTATTATAGGCCTTGTCTTTTAAATGAGAGATGAGGGGGGGAGGGGTTTGCCTTGGATGAGGGTTGGTCAAAGGTGTAAAGCCTACAAATAACAGAGGTAAGGGACGTCCTTGGTTATTGTGTGACTAAGGCCCCAATCTTATCATTTTCTTGCCCCACTGATGCAGCCGTGCCAAGGAGGCTTGTGCTGTATCCGGGCCGGGGGGGGGGGGGGGATGATGCGACAGGAGAGTGAATAAGGTATTTTTTTTTTACTTACCCTACTCCACCACACCATGGTCTCTTATGGGTCTATTCAGATCTGCACCAGTCTTTTTGGCTGGTGCAAGTCTGAGTGACCCTCTGAGAGACCCTAGGAGGCATTGCGAGGCCACATGGAAGGTGTAAGATATTGGAAGTGCCATTGCTGCCAATATCCACCCCTTGCCTGCCCTCAACATGCCCCTGGAGCTCTCGATCCCCACCCTGTTCTGCCTATCCCCCGCCCGGTCCACCTATCCCCAGCTGCCAACCTACCTTTGCTGGCGGATGCAGCAGAGTCCATTGGCAAGCCACCGAAACCACTGCCATTTGCAGCAGCGGTTCTAAAATGGCTGCCAATGGCGCTCTGTGCATGCCTCCAAAACGCAGTTTACAACAGTGGAAGGTTCTTCTGCTATCACTGATCCCTTTGCCTGACAGCTGCTTGTTAGGACGTGGCTGTAACACACTCAGAGACAGGTGACTACAGTGTTTGGCTTGACATCCAAGACCAGAAAAATTTGTGGATGCAGCAAAATCTTTCTTTGTTTTCAGTTTCAATTATCCTTCACTAATTTGTCTCGTCTTCTGCCAGGAGTGCCATATAGGGAGGGTACTAGGATTTGGAAACTGTTAACTCCCATATCCAATTATTTCTTCTGGCTCTAGACTGGATTGAATTCTCAAAAGAAGACAAATTAAAGAATGAATTCTATCAATAGCCATCATTTCCTTAAAATAGGTAAACTCATTGTTCAGCTTGTCAGAATAGAAGGGTTTCAGTTCTTCCCTTCTAACATTGATGCCTTTTGCATAGAAATAAAGGGAGGCAAATATATTTTCATTGTATAGCATTTGTGTTTTGATTATTATTCTTTACCAGAGAAAAAGTAGCACAAAAAAGATCCTCTGTACTGCTGTAATGGGGGGGGGGGAGGAGAGAGAGAGAGAGAGAGAGAGAGAGAGAGAGAGAGAGAGAGAGAGAGAGAGAGAGAGAGAGAGCTGATGCTTGTAGATGTCCACATTCATTAACAAGTCTATTTCAAATCCATACCTTTGAAAAAACAAAGGGGGCAGATTTTGTTGTGACCTTTGCACAGTTTACTTCCATAGCGTAACTGGGATTTTTATCCACTGCTGCCTCGCTCTGTCTGATGAGTTTTAGCACAATCCTATGCATGTCTACTCAGACGTAAATTCCATTGTGTCAGACGTAACTTCCATTCAGGAAAGTGTGTATAGCAGTGTTTCCCAAACTTTTTCGACCTGCGGCTCCCTTGACCATTTGGCAACCATTGACGGCGGCTCCCCATTCCATGATGTTGATGCCTGCCAATTGGCATTGCACTGTTTTCTGAGAGGATTCTGTGGCACACCGTGGCTCCCAGTTTGGGAACCACTGGTATAGGATTGCAGCCTTTGTCTGTCTGATCAGATTACATGTGGGAGGAAACAAAAAGAGAAAAGTAAATTAAGGTCACTTGCTAAAATAACCATTTAAATACTTGTGTTTCTTCCCAAATAACTGAATATTATTCTTTGGAAAGCAGAGTTTATAATTTTTTGAAAGAGCAAGAGATGAAACCTATTCATCCTGCTTCCTAACTGTTCTAAAAGCTTGCTGCTGTTATGTAGCCTGGTCTGAAGAAGGGAAGTAGAATTTCTTGATCCTGCCCCCCACTGAGCTGAGTAAATCAAGGTGGAGAAGTGTATCTGAAACATCAAAAACGACCCCCAGCCACTTAGCTATCAAGTGCTGATCTTGTATTCTTTTTAACACAGTTCACTAAAATAATCAAGTGTAGTGTTGGTATCTATAGTTGCGTATTATGTTGGGGATTGAGTTGTGCTGTAAATCTAGATGTCTTCGGAATAAAAGCTCTGAATTGAGTCCGTTTGCAACAACTGAGACATCCTTATTTCAACAGCTCTGCTGCTGCTTGTTGTTCTTTGTTTGCTATGCGCCACTGCAAGGTCACGCGGCGGCTTATTTAGTCCCACTGCAAGGAAACATGAAAGAGTCTGTTGGGAGAATAAAGTATTTTATCATCACTGTGATCTGTATGCCATGGGGAATTGTAATAAGAGAACACTGATGCATTGCTTTTACTATGTTCTGCTCTACCACTGGCTCACATTCAGCTCTTAAGAATAATCTGTCCCTGAATTAGTCCACTTACCCATGGAACAGCACATCAAGGTCTACTCTTTCTTTAAAAGTTATTGACATCCTAATTTGGTTCTGAGAATTTGGAAGTGGTTTTCATTCATGAACATAGGAGGAAAACAAAAGAGCAGTTGACAAAGGAACTGTTCTGCAGTCATTTTAGGTGTTGTGTAGTGGCATTATTATTGTGGTGGTTGTTATTTATCACTCCAGAGTACCGTTCATTATCACAGCTGTCACAGGAGCAGATCATACCTTCTTCATATATAACTGGAGTTGTTCAGATAGCAACCCAAGTAACTGTCTGCTATTTCCATCCATGTGTCTATGTTGGATTGGAATTCCTTGATTATGCGTCACACAAGCAGTGCCCAAGACAGCAGGTGTTTACCAGCATGGCATGTTGTAATGTATAGTATATGGCTAAGAAGCTGAGCTGCAAATCAGGACTGCCCTGGTTCAAAAAGTGCTAAAACGTCATCATGAGAATAAAGTATGTGATGTTGTATTTGGTTAATTATGTTACCTGTTAAAGGGAAGGAAATGGAATGGAAAAAGTTGGACAACTATACTGATTGCAAAATGTAGCCTTTGAGCAGGTAGTTCATTATCACAGTTGCTTGTTTGGCCTTAACGATGATCTCAAGTTTCTATCTCCATGTCCATTATTTTTGTGGATTCTACTGGCTTTTCAAGGAGGTATGCCAAAACTCTCATTCCACTAATGGAATAATAATGGAATAATGGCCTTTGATTACAATTTTGATTATCAAATTTCTCCTGTTGCCAAAAAACACTACATTCTCTCTCTCTCTCTCTCTCTCCTCTCATGCATGTCTGCAAACGCGCACGCACGCGCGCACACACACACACATACTGTGGTATCCATTAAGTGATTTTGTTGTTTTCTAACATTTTTGTCCAACATGTCTATCGTGATAGGACGGTGAATACTAATCTGATTTAAAATATTTAAGATTTATTTTTGATAAAATTAGAATAGTTAAAAAATTGCATAATTAAAATTAACCTGACAAACTCAGAAATTACTAAACAAGGTTAAAGGCAAGACTGTATATATTGTTTAAGAAGCAATCTGCAGAGAAGGCCAGTACAACAACAATTCTTTGGTGGGCATTAATTAATAATAATAATAATTAATAACAGTATTTATATACCACTTTTCAACAAAAAGTTCACAAAGCGGTTTACAGACAAAAATCAAATGATTAAATGGCTCCCTGTCCCAAAAGGGCTCACAATATAAAAAAGATTCAGAAGAACACCAGCAAACAGCCACCAGAAAAGACACTGTGCTGGGGTGAAAGGGGGGGCAGTTACTCTCCCCCTGCTAAATATAAGAGGAGCACCAATTGAAAAAGTGCCTCTTGCCCAGTTAGCAGGGGACAAGTTAGCATTAATAACTTTGGCCCCACAATGAAAAAAGCCCTGTATCTCTTCTTCAGTCTCTGAGCATCTGGCAGCAAAGGAACTTGAAAGAGGGCTCCAAATGGATCCCAGTTTCTATCAAATAAATAATAATAAATAATAAGCCAGTATTTATATACTGCCTTTTCTTTGGTCATCAGATTTCTCCACTGACTTTAATTCAAAGGCGGTTTACAGGGGCAGGCTTTCTAAACCCCAAGGGGTTTTTGCAATATAGTAATGTTCTAATCTTTGGTAGAACGCTTCATTCAATATGTTTCTTTCACAGTCCTTTTCACAGTTTCACAGTTCTTTCTCTCTCGCTCTCACTCTCTCTCTCTCTCTCTCTCTGATGTTCGCCTCACCACGCTTCAGTTGACAGGGCAACCTTGACTCTCACTCAAGTGCAGCTGCAGTTCCACTCACCCACAGAGGCTCTGCAACTTATCAGCTCGGCATGCCGGCAGCTCTCCGACAGACACAGACACTTCCGGACATCTTGAACTGCCGTCCTTCAGATCTTCAGGCATATATGAGACGATCACTCTACCAACTGAGCCAGACATCCTGAAGCCAGACCAACATATGAAGCTGCCAGCTATGAAGTCAGACTATTGGGCCATCTTGCTCAGTATTGTCTATAGTAGGATTTCTCAACCCCTGACCGGCCACATACTATCTCCAGCACTGCTCCGTCCTTCATGTACCACCAGAAGTGACCGGCGATGACATCGTCACCAGTTACTTCTGGGTTTTTGGAGCCAGAAAACGCAGGTAGGAAGGTCAAGGCTTGCGGGAGGGCCCTTCCTAGACTCCCAAGAGGCTCTGCATTGGAGCAGGATTCTGGCAGACCAGCAGTCTACGTACCACCTCCGGTCGGCCGGAGTACCACTGCTGGTACACGTACCACCGGTTGAGAACCCCTGGCAGCCAATCTCGTATATTACAAATAAGGATCTTTCCCAAATCTACCTGCAGATACCAAGGATTAAACTTGGGATCTTTTACATTCAAAGCAGGTGCTCTACCACTAATCTGTGGTCTTCTGAGCATCTCACTCTTTGGGCAGATTCAGAAAGGAGAAGGCGATTCTTGAGGAACTCTGGCCTAGGTCTTCTTTGTCTTATTCTTTTTCCTGCTTCCCTTTCATTTTCCCAGTCTCGTTTCCTTCTTTTCTATTTCATACCTTTGGAAATACATTTTTTTCTCTGAAATGATAGAATGCTGAAATCCCAGTTCAGGTCCCATCCTTTAAAAACTCACCTCTATAATTTTTACACACTTCCCCCATTGCAGTAAAATGAATTAGGTGTGGAAATGGAAATTCAGTAAACTTCGCCCTAAACGTGATCGTATTTGAGTGCTGAAGACCCCAGAAATACTTGACAATATATTCCTGGGGAAAGAAGGTAACATTTCAAAAGGCTGCTCAAAACTAACATACAAGCTGTTGCAGGTGGCTCTCCGGACTCAAAAAGCACCACCACTAGCTGGGAAGGAGAATTCATTTATATGAGCACATGGCCTCCTGTTGATCTTCATGTTCCCAACCTGCTTCTTAGAGGAAATGATTCTGCAGGGCTCTGTAACCTCTCTGCTGAATATAGCAGACTGCTCTGAAATGTGGTACAGATCTTGAAGGGTCAAAATTATCAACTGTATCAAATAAAGCGGTAGACTTCTCTACTGCCAATCATTTACTACAACCCCAAAGGGGAAAAAAAAACACATAGAGTTGTATCTCTGTTATGCAAGGAATCACATTTGTCTGCACTGTAGATAAAACAAAAGAAAGGAGATGAAAATGTTATTTGTGGTAGAAAAGATCAGTATCCTTTCTTGTATGCAAAAAGACATCTGTAATGACTGAGAGAGGTTTAACCATCACTTGGGAGACTGTATGCTGCATTTCTACATTCTTCTCACTTCAGGAGAAACTATATTTTAAAACCCTATCAACAGCATTCTCGGCATGCTTTTAATGAATCAATAGATTCTAGCATTATTTTTGCTCCCTTTACATTTTTCTATCTGACACAGGAGTAACATTTTGATTAGCCATGCTTTAGATTCTGTTATTTTCTTGTCTGTGATGATAATCAATTTCTGACACTGTCTTCCAGCAATTTTCATTGGCTCAAATGAGAGAGCAATGATAAACAAATATAAGGTGACAAACTGTTAATGTTTGGAGGCAGATGCAGTTTATGTACTTTAAATGTGAAAGGTTTCTGATGCCTGCAGGAATCTCAATTGAAATGTTCTGTTTACGGGAGGCACCACGGTGTAATGAATAAATGTCTTACATGATACAGGATGACTGACAGAAGAATAAAAAAGTCCTTGAATAGACATTTTCCACTCCAGTCTATTAGTGTTCTTTTTTTCCCACCTCCCTTTTGCCACCCTTTGTGATCAGCCCCCATTCAGATGCTTGTACGCCATTCAGTATAATCTGGTTGTCACAGCCCTAACAGGTGAAGTTGTGTTTTTCTTTCTAAAAATGCCCCAGGTTTGGGATTTAATTATTTGCCTGTCATTTCATAGGTTAGAGCAGGGGTGGCCAACCTTCAACCATTAGGGCTACTGTGTTCTTAAGAGTTGTACAGAAGACAGAATCTTGGCAGCTGCAAGTGCTGATGGTGCTGCTAAAGCAGCTGCACCTGCTGAAAGGCCCTCACCTATGCAACCATTTAAAGGGCCAGCATTCATGTTGAAAGGTTGGCCACCACTGGATTAGAGCTTATGAGCAAATAGCTGAAGGAAAGTATTTTATGCACAGCTAACAATGGGTGGAATTTGGTCATTCGGGGCCAACCGACAACATTTAAGCCTTCATTAGGAGATGTGCTTAAATCTGAAATGTCTCTTTTTCCTCAAAAAGCAGCCATGGGGTACTTTGTGTGGACAGGGGACCCCGGTACATCAGGGGAGAAATAGATACTTTCCCCCAGCATCAGTTACTCACCAAAAATCTCCCTAAAGGGAATACTTGGCCCTGAAATCCCCCCCCCTCCCAAATGGTTGTTTGCTTCAATCAGCCATTTGAAGTGGAGACTTTTGGTGTAAAAATAGCACTGGGAAGAAATATTAATCTGCCTTCCTGCATGTTGCAGTCTTGAGCCAGATCAGCCCCACTTATTGCTTTTGTAGGGAAAAAAAGACACTTTTAGGTTA
This sequence comes from Plestiodon gilberti rubricaudatus, assembly GCA_026170595.1. Taxonomy (NCBI): domain Eukaryota; kingdom Metazoa; phylum Chordata; class Lepidosauria; order Squamata; family Scincidae; genus Plestiodon; species Plestiodon gilberti. The sequence continues at coordinate 191,790,702 of JANXHW010000001.1, forward strand.
AGCCCATGTAGTTTGGCCCTCTGACTATAGCATCAGCCTATCATCCAGAGATATACACACTCCTGAAGCCTGAGCTGTGGACACACATTGTGAGAACTGGGAGAGAACTACTGTATGTACATTCGACCTAACTATGAGTAAATGCACTAGTTTGTAACAGCCAACGATTAACACTGTCATTGAATACAAACAAATGAAATGGGGTTATATAGTCCTACTGAATGATTATACTGTGTTTTATTTCATTGTGCTTGCTGATATATACGTATCTTTTCCCACATAATTGCCCATCAAATCTTATGAACCCTTGCGTGCATTCAGCCTGAACATAAGACCCAAGTATCATTACACCATTCATCAGAGTTTATCTTTATCAGTTGCTCTGGCAACTTAAACACTTCTTGTATCTTATTAACGGCCCAATCCTATGGATGTGTTATGCCAGCGGAATGTGCGTTCCAGTGGCATAAAGCGGTTTATGGCAGTGATCATGCTAGTGAGTGTGGCCTGGCCACCACTGCAAGTGGCGAACAGCTGGGTCTGTGGTGGGACAGCCTGGGAACCAGTGGTGTAGGAATGGGGGGCAGGGGGCGATCTGCCCCTGGGCAGCAGGCCCAGGGGGGCAGCAGGGGACATCACTCACCCCCAGTTGCGCCGGTTTCGGCAGTGGCGGCTCCGTTCATGCTGCTTTTTTTCTTTTTGGGGACTGCAGCAGAGACGGCTAGCCTTGTAGCGCCACTTCCGAGGCTCCACAAGGCTGGGGGAGGCATTTTCGGGGGGGGCTGCCCACCCCATGGGGGCGTTTTCGGCCTCTAAAAAGCTGTGTGATGTCACCCCGGGGCGTGGCTTCCGGGATACGTCACGTGGCGGGGGCATGGACTCCTGGGGGCATCATCTCGGCCTCTAGTCCTCGGTAGGGGGGGCTCCTTGCTACACCCCTGCTGGGAACATCTGCCGGTGCAAGTAAGACCATGCAAGGGGTGGAACGGGGCAGGCAGGGGACGGTGTGGAGTGGGTGGAACGAGGAAATGGTGAGGGGTGGAAGGTGTAGTAGGTCCAGGAAGGGGGCAGGTTCGGAGGCAGTGGCACTTGCTCAATCCTAACCCCCTTCCCAGGCTAAATCCGCCTTCACAGGTCAATGTGGACTTGTGCCACCGATTTCACTGGTGCAGGTCCAAGGTGACCCATGGTGGCTGCTGGAGCTTACCCCCAGGGCAAGGGAACAAATGTTCCCTTACCTTGAGGAAGCCTCAACATGCCAAAACTCCCCTGCTGGATACAGCAGACACCGTGTTGGTGCTGCTGCATTGCCGCACGGGGAGTTAGGTAGGATTGGGCTGTATGTGTCTTGGGCCTACTCTGTGTTCTTTCAAGAACTTCTTCCTCCCAAGTAGCTGGTCCCTCACTAGCAAGTAACAGATCAAACATCTTATTCAAGTCATAAGTACACTGAACAACACACTTTCCAGAGCACAGTGTTGTATATTAAGCAAGATGATATTAAGGAAAATAAGCAATTATCAGAAGCAAATTAAGAAATGAATTGACCTAGCATTATGTAAATTTTGCATTATTTTTCTTTATGTTAGAGGTGAAACACAAAAGCTTTCACATACGAGGTGTGGGGCATGTGTGGAAGTATAGACATATTTTATGTACGTTGCCACGTCTTGCATTCCAGACCCGATTTTCTTCAGAAGCTTGTAACTGCCGCACTGAATTCTCAAACATTTGCAAGCAACTCTCCTAAGAAGCCTGGTTTGGGACCATCCAACTAGGATTATGCTTCTTGATAACAAGTGTTAATAGAATTCCTGATTGAAAATAGATGAGAGAGGGCAAGAAGCAAGCAACTAACCTCCAAGGCAAGCTGATTACCCTTCAGTCTTGCCAAGATCTATTTTGCATTTACACTAAGTCTTCCTGATTGAAGCAATTTGCTCATATACACTGTCAAAATCAATTACAAGTCAATGCAGAGAATTATTTATTTTGAAGTCAAGCAAAACACACAACTTGAAGCATCTCCAAGTCACCATAAACCTAGTGTCTTTCTTTTTTCTTTTTTCCCCATTAGAACCATGCTATGATTTTGAAGTGGGTCCCCCTTTTAAAGGAGTTTGTTAATTCCACTCTTAGCCAATAGGTAATTTAAAATCAACTCTCCTCCCACCGTGTAACATCTTGCATAATCTGCTACCTGAACAATGATGAAATACATTACATAAGAATCACAAATAGTCAAGCTGATTATCAATAATCAGTTGACATGGTTCTGCTTTCGCAGACCAGAATTGGTTTAAGGTGACTAATCGGTGGGTGCTTGGAATACTTAACTAACAGCGCAATCCGACTTAACTTTTGTGCCGGTGTAACCAGCGGCACAGCGAGAACGGGAGAATGGAGCCCCAGAATGGAAAAGGGATTCAAATCCCCTTTGAATTCCTCTTTTGGAGGAGATTTGAATCCCTTTTCCGTTCTGGTGTCTCCCATTCTCGCTGCGCCGCTGGTTAAACCGGCACAAAAGTTAAGTCGGATTGCGCTGTATGATCTATCCTTAAATTTTGAGAAGTCAAAAATACTGGTGTTTGGTAGAGCATGGGAGCCACATAACTGGTCTTTTGGAGGCAAAACAACAACAACAAAAACAACCAGCAGGTCAAGACCTTTAAATACCTGGGGGCCCGTATGCACTATAAAAATCTTTGGACAACACATCGATCCGCAATGATTAGTACTGCCAAGTTCTCGGCACAAGCCATTGTGCGGTTCAGCTACATGTGGGAGAACTCTGCTATTCCACCAGTGTTAAAGGTTTTTAATGCTAAGTCAGTGGCCCAGTTAAAGTTTGGAATACCCCTGTGGGTAACAGCCTATAATAACTCAGTGGAAAGGGTCCAATCAACATTCTTATAAAAGGTTCTGGGTGCCGCAATGTGTTCCATACGTGGCTCTCTGTCTCGAAACTGGGCAACATAGACTCGAGACAGGCTTAGGTTCGTCAAATTCTGGACAAGGATTTGCTTTGGTTCAGATCAGGACCCTTTATTAAATGCCCTCCTCCATGATTTAGTTTGCCCTCTTGAACTATCCCTGTTCTTGGATAAAATCAAGAGGATGGGGCTTTCCTCCGATTTATTAGGATCCCTGGCACCAGTACGGGTTGTTGATATACTTACTTAAAAACAGACTGTTAGATATGAAGCTTCAGCTTTTATATGATGAGACTAACAAAACCTGCTCACCTCTGTGTTTTCAGCTGCCTTTACACTTTCCTAAATGCACCAATTATTTGATTTTTTGGGACCGGCCATTAGAGCGCTGGGCTCTGACTTTGGCCAGGTGAAATGTGGTGCCTTCAAACCTGCTATCCGGTCGTTTGGGTGGGATAGCCTCTAATTTGAGAGTTTGTATGTGCAACAGGGATGAACCAGGATCCTTACAACACATGGTTCTTTACTGCGACAGATACAGTGAGCTGCACAGGTGGTATTTAGATGATATTTTGTCCTCTCACTCTGGTTTGGTCTGATGAGTCAAAAATCCGTTATATGTTAGGAGGTTCTGAAAGACTGTTCACCTGTTTGGTTGCCCAATTTATGTATTTGGCAATCCAAATCAGACGAAATCTTCCCTTTTGGGGCTCTGAGATCAAACTCTGATTATTATGGGGGAGCTGGGTGAGTTGGTATGCTGGATTATGTGGGTGGGTAGGGAATGTGAACTGCTGATAGGGGACTTTGGTGTTGATGTTTGGATGTGAAATGTTTCATTATGCATTGTATTGTATTGTTTGTTTGTTTATGCCAATAAAGTATGGTAAAAATCAATAATCAGTGAGATTCTCTACTACCTTTCTTGAAAATAATGATGATGAATTAGGAGAGGAGGAAGAAACGTACAGTATTGCCATTCTTTGTTTCACAGCTTGGGAAACGAAAAGCAAAGAAATCAAGTACCTAATACTGTGTAAAATGTCAGCTTCACCGGGAGTCCCTGAGTTTTCTCTGAGCCACACGATCGCTTTGTGCTCTTAGCAATCTGCAGTCTCTTTGCAGCTGATCCTAATGCAATTAACCACTGGGTTAATTCCAAATTTAGTTTTGCTGACCTGTCTAAACCATGAAACTGCAACTGCCATATTGTATTACAGCAGCCTATAAATGACGATGAGGTGAGAGTTTTAGCTAGCCTTATGGATTAATTATTAAAATTGCCATCTAGGTGCCCATAAAATTTCACGGCAGAAATGCCTGGGATCCTGGCCTGTCCCTGACATACTACCATTTCTTCCACCCTGCACTGGCCTTGATTCATTTATAAGGCTGCTGTGTCCTTTTGTAGTGTTCCTAGATTCTCCTTTTAAATTATGATACTTCAGTTCACCTTGCAGATATATTGGTGCCTGTCATAAATGTATGTGACATAGAGCCCTTGTTTTCCTGTCTTTCTGGGACTGAGGGAACAGGGAGATTGTTAAATACCTGGCAAGCCATTAAACAAGGCTGTTGGCTCGCTGTGTTCCCCTTTGGTGGCAGAGATGTCGCAAGCATTCGACCAGGGGATCTTGGTATATCAGACTGTCCTGCTTACATGTTTGTGAACAGAATCTAGACAAGCACAAGGCTGCCCACAGCTTACATTTGAGCAAGACAGCAGGGCCTATTCATGCTTTGAATTGATTGCTCATCAAATCTGGCTTGCTCAGTTGGTAGAGCGTTCGTCTCACAAATGCCTGAACATCTGCAGGACAGCAGTTCAAGATGTCCAGAAGTCTGTTGGAGAGCTGCTGGCACGCCGAGCTGATAAGCTGCAGAGCCCTGTGGGGGGTGTGGAGCTGCAGCTGAAACTGAAGCGTGCTGAGGCGAACGCCAGAGAGAGAGAGAGAGAGAGAGAGAGAGAGAGAGAGAGAGAGAGAGAGAGAGAGAGAGAGAGCTGGACTGTGAAAGTAACATCTCGAATGAAGGGTTCTATGAAAGATTAGAACGTTATTATATTGTAAAAACCCTTTGGGGTTTAGAACAGCCTGCCCATGTACACCCCCTTCAATAAAGTCGGAGGAGAAATCCAATGACTAGAAAGGCGGTATATAAATACTGTATATTAGTATATTGTATATTATGTTTGAATTAAAGGCACCTGCTGCTGTGGCCGCCACAGCTTCCCCATTCCCCTTCCCCTAAACTGAAGGGCTGACCTTTGGCGCTGGGAAAGGGGAAGGCAGTGGTGAGTGCTCTTAGGGTTGCAGTGACATTTATTTTATTTTTACCAATGGTGGATGGGAACTGGGTCCATCCATCATCTCCCGTATCCCCAAGTGGGAAACCCACATTCTGTGAGAGACTTCTCCCTGACCAAAAAGATGCAAACAGTTTCAGTTTCCTGCTGGGGGTGATGCTAGTCCCAACCCCCCCTCCCCGAAAAGGGTGCCAGCAGGACTGCTGCATTATAAGCAGTTCATTGGGGGGGGGATGGGGAGATGAGTGGCGGCAGTGATTGTTTTTCATTCTAGCCTTTGTGACTGGCTGATTTGATGGTTTGCAAAAGGCTTGAACTCTTGTAGGCGCTTTGAGCCTTTGTGAATGAATGAATTGATTGCTCGCAAAGTCTTGAGCTTTGCTCAGGAACATCAAAAAATACTGAACTACGTCTCCACTGCTGTTGTTTCTTTAATTGGAAAAAAGTGCTAAACTTTAAAGCAAGGACTAAAATCCTCTAACATTTCCCTGCTCAATGTTTTATTTATTGTTTGCACTCCCGCAGAAATCTTGTCTTAATAAATCTCTTCTTGATCTACCCAGGTGATAAATACATGTCAAATGCAACTACACTGTTTATCATTTTAAAGAAAAACTGCAAGTTTGTATACTTCCCTGTTCCCTCTGTTGCTGCTTAGCTCTGAAGAAGCACATGATATATTATATATCAAGTGAAAGAAGGCTGCTCTTGTATCTACTATGCTGCTATAATATATCTCCCAGGGTAAAAGATGATAGGATTACCTTTGGACAAAAGAGTCTTCATTGCTAGGCAGCTTTTTTGTTTATCACCAGCATATATGAAAACTGAAGAGGAGTTCACCTGACATTTCTCAGGCATCTGGCCATCTCTCCTTATTATAGGTGTCTTCAAACACACACACACACACACACACACACACACACACACACACAACCGGGGTGGATTGTTTTGTCAACCCAAATTTTGCTGTGCTCATGTCAAAGCAGTAATCTCTTCACATGCACAGCCAGGCATCTGCCATTTTTTTTTAAAAAATCACGCCACTAAAAAACCAGTTTGAGTTGTTTGGCATGGCAATCTGAATCACACGTTCCATCTAGGTCAGGCATGTGTAGTCTCAATGTCCCAGCAGGATCACTTGATGGAAAAGAAAGCCCATATTCCAGCAGGTTGTGATTAACTATGGGAGGGGAACTGGCAAGAACATACGAAAATATCACATCAAGGTGGCAAGTGCAAGGAGAACCAGAATCAACCAATTATTATTGAGTAGACAAGGCCCAGGCTTAGCACAGGTTGTGCCTGAGGTGCAGAAAATTTGCTGATGCAGCCTCCTTCTCTCCCCCTCATCCACCACCATCCCTTTACTTCCAACAAGGGCAGCAGCTTGTACCACCAAAGAAAACAGCACAGAAGGCGGAGCATCCTTCCTTGTGCAGTCCCTTTAAATAAAACAGGAAGTAGAGGATGCAGTGGGAGTGATCCCAGCACATTCTGTTCTTCCTGTTTTGTTTAAAGAGGCCACGTGATGAAGAAGCAAATTAAGCTGGCAGGGAAGTGGATAGCTGCCTCCTTTTTCAGGGGGTGCCTGTGTGCTGATAGTGGTGGCGATCCACTTCCCTATCCTTTACTCCTTCCTCTCTCACCCTTTACATAAATCAGGAAGTGTGGAGCATGCTGGGATTGCTTTTCTTAGTCACCTGGGGATTTCTTCAAAATTGAAGGGAAAAAGTCAATGTTATGGAACTGGATCAGGTGGTGCACATGGACTGGCTGGGCCTAGGTTGCTGTGATATATATGTTGCCCTTGTCACAGGTAATGTTGCACACATAGTGGGTATGTCTATGGCAGCATATGTGGACCTGTTTCCCAACATGCACAACATTTTTAATAGATGGTTGGTCATGTGAAGCAGCCCATCATTGTAGCATCAAAGAAGTATCATAGGGATCTTTGAGAAAGGAATGTCATAGTGTGACAACTTTTGTCTTTTTTGCCTAATACAGGGTTATTCAAAAAGGATGGCGCAAAAGTAAAGCTGATTTATTCTTAAATGAACTGACATACCACAACCGTCATGACATGAAAAGACAGAAAAACTGTCCAAGTTTCACATGCACATTACAAATGTTCATGTGGGCATTTGCATAGCTACAATAGTGGGGCAAGGGGGGGCAAATGTCTCGGGTGGCAGCTGCGTTCTCCTCACAAGGAGACCACAGCTGTTTGCCCCCCCTTGCCCCGGAGGCCTCTTAAGGATCGTGCACCTCTTCAGAGGCGTGTTCCTGGCCTCTGTGGGTCTCAGAATGGCCCTCCGGAAAGGCCTCAAAGTTTTACAATTTCAAAAGGTAGGGAAAGCGACCAATGACTATCCACCTGACGACCACCATCGTATATCCGGGGGGTGGGTCATTAGGGGGACAGTCGTTAAATTAGGGGATTTAGCCATCTGACATCTGTTAAATTAGAAGTTCATCCTCATTCTTAAGTTATTTCCTCTGATCCCGATCATTAACAAAATTAAAAATTAAAACCAGATGTATGTATTCCTAGTACTTTACTTATATACGTAGTCTTAGCAATATATAAGCTTCTCCATATAATTAATAGTTACAGAGCTGGAGTGATAGGACTTGCAAACTTTTAAAAATACCTGGTTTTACCGTCTGGTATCTAGGCAGCAAGAAATCTGATTCAGTCCCCTTCAAAGTCAATAGAAAGACTCCCACTGGCTTCAATTACCTGGATCAGGGTCTAGAATAGATTGAATCAATTAGTGGAGTCCATCGGCTAGTGACTGGGCCTTCTTTGTGTCAGTCTTGCATTTCTTCACAGCTTGAACTAAAACTAGCAGTTACTCTACTTGCTGGGGAACTCGGAAAAGGAGACTTCTAGTTCTAGCCAGCCTCAGAATTGTTACAAACATCTATCAAACAATTTTAATTACATTTTTCATGCAGTCACATTCTCATAACATGTATCTATGTAATGGCAAGTGAACTATATTATACTGCGGGGGAATACGCACACTGGTAGGGTATTAGCAGACTGGAAGTAAGGTTAAGGCAGTGATAAACAAGATAGAAAGAACTGGCAACGAATTATGTTGTCATCTGCAACTTGCCCAGGGCAGGCTTATTGATTCTCTTCACCCTACATATGGTGAAAAACAGACGTAAAGGTGGCTTTTGTTACTTTGTGCTGGCATTGCTTTCACCCTATCCCATTCTAAACGCTAATGTGATGAGACACCACAAGAAACAAAACAACAGTAAAAAGGAACTTCAGTTGCCTGTTATCTCTTTTCATATAATGTATGAAAGGGACTCACCTCCACCCAGTCCCTGAGCCTTCTCTGCTGGTTGGTGACCCCGGTTGTAGCTGCGTTGCCCACTCAGACATCACATGTGGGTGCTGTAGAGCTGCAGTCAGGCTGGATCCCCAGGTGCTTAGAAGACCACAGAAAAGAACAGAGGACTGGAAAGCAGGCAGGGACAGGGAGAGGTGAGAGATAAAGAGAGGAGGAGGAAGGTGAGCAGGAGAGTGAGAAAAGGAGGAAGGGAAGAGGAAGGATCAAGAGAGGGAAGGCACCCTAGAGAGAGGCAGTTGCAGCACCGCTTTGTGAATGTCTGTGAAGAAAATGCTAGCTTTCCAGCAAGAGGAATTCTTGGCAGAGAAGCCATATAGGCTAGCTATGACACTAAGCTTCCACCTAAAGGAAAGAGGAGGGTACCCAGGGCCTGATGACATAAACATGCCCTTAGGAAGACAGGAAAAACAGCAAGCAGGGTGGAGGCAAGCCAACTTGCAAGGCCAGTTGAAGGGGCGGGACTCCACGGGCCCCCACTACTTGTAAAATGCTCCAAATAAAAGAGATGTCCACAGCATTCTTCACTGTCCCAAGAGTGTTATATACGATTCAGACCCTGTTCCTGTTAACATCAGAGCCTCTCTAGTACTGAGGCCGCCGACTCTACTCAGTCGCAAGCTGTGCTATAAGCAGCAGGCAGCTGCTTATAGCGTCTGGTTTAAATAAGACTTGTGCTTGCTTGGCGCCAGTGAAATGAACATAAACAAGGTAATGGGTACGGGGGGCGCAGGGGGGAATTCAACATCTGCGGATAAGTGAATCCGCGGATGTTAAATCAGTGGATACAGGGGCCCTACTGTATTTTCTATAATTGGCCTGCTTGATGTGCAAATCCACTGAGCCCTGTATCAGATTCCCAGCCTGCTCCAGCCCACCATAAGAACAAGACAGCTTGATGTGTCCCTGGCAGCTGAAAGTTTGCGAACCCATGCCTTTCAATAATTCATTTTGGGTAGAAGCTTGGAAAAGTGAAAAGAGAAGGTGGAAGCATTCAGTTGCCAAAGCAGTTGTTCTGGAACAGAACGATCTGTTGGACTATTATATGATAGTAGTTTGAGGACTGCAGCTATAGGATAACTCAAGACTCTTCTGAAAAAAGCAACAAGACAAACCTACAAAGACAAAGCCTGCAAGTATGAGCAATGATGGCATAAAAAACATCCTGCAATAGGAAAATTGAAACACCCAAGTGCCAATACAATTCTGCATCTGCAAGCCAATACATGATGTACCTGTCAATTAGGCATGAGAAAATAAATAGTCATGTAAAGCATACTACAAATTGGTGCCGAATACTGACAAAAGTATATTTTAATACATGAAAGGACAAGTGGATTCTTTGCTATTAACCTTACATAGACAAAAGGAAAACTGAAAACAAGGCACCTGCAAGCTGAGAGCTCGTGCAATGTCTCTGTGTGCGTGTTAAATCATTCGTTAACATCTAATTTAATGGTAATGTTATTTCATTTTCATCTCAGCTGACCTTACACTAAGCCATTACTGCATGAGTCTGTAATTCAATCCATCAGAATCTTTCTTCATTCTTTGCTTAAAAAATCAACTTTGACTGTGTGTTTTTTTTTGTAGTTTTCTTTACAAATTTGTAATTTAATGTGCTATTTTATGGTAAGGATTGTGGGTTTGCACAAAGTTAGAATTGCCCTACTACATAGTATAGTGCAGTGGTTCTCAAACTGGTGGGTCACAACCCAGCGGGAAAACCAAATACAGTCGCTATCCCCTTCAGGGGATGGCAACGTGCAGTGACGTTGGAAATGTCTCGTCACCGCCACCAGGAAAAGGTTTTTTTTTTACTTACCGGGGATCACCCTGGCCCTCCAGAGGGTGGGGGGCATAGCCCCCTCTGCAGGCCTCACACAGATCGGCTGTCTTAAGTGATCAAGACCCACTTCCAGTTTCAGACGAATACCGAAAGTGGGGCTCGATCGCTTCAGGGAGCCAATCTGAAGCACGGGTAGGGTCACAGAGGGGGATGCGGCCTCCCCAACCCTCCAGAGGGCTGGCACAACCCCCAGTAAGTAAAAAAAAAAAAAAAAAACCTTTGATCCCGGGAGATGATCCCGGGAGAGCTGCCGCCGCCGTCATCAGCCTGCCCCTGTAAGGACTTACAACTTCCCCACCTCGTGGGTAGAACTTTACTTTCTCCCCAGCCCGTTCAAAGGTGGACCTGAGCGATGCCGCTGTTATACCGAGGGAGAAGTCCCAACGACCACATCTGAGATCTTCAGGGTCTACAATAAAAGGTGTCACTCTCGCTTCTTCCTCTCTCTCCCCCGCACCAAGTTTGCCTTCATCTCCTTCCCCCACCCCCTCCTTGTGGGCTCTGGCAGACTAGTTTATAAGGGAGAATGTGGTGGCAAACTGCTGCCACCTGGCCAGTGGAAGGGAGGTGGGTGCAGTAGCCTCTACGCATGCTGAGACCGCCGTACCGACAAGCCAGGGTGACCCAGAAGTGATTGACGCAACCCGGAGGGGAAAGGCTAGTGACGTAATGGGAGTGACACCATGAGTTACCACACTGGGTGACACCCACCTCCCTTAGTGATGCCTTTGAGAATGTCTGCTAAGGAACCAAGATGGAATTAGGAGAGACTGTCCACGTTGGAAAGAGAGGTCATTGGCAACACCTGCTACTGATGAGTAGAAAGAATTGTGCAAAGTGAATGGCTTCTATTAATGTGACTCTCAGTTGGAAACAATGTGACGGGAAGATCATTCCTCAATATTCAGTATTAGTGCTGTTCATAGGAAATGGTCCATTAACTTTCTCAGAGGGCAACATTATTTGCTAATGCAATCTGTGTCACATATATCTCCGGTGTAACTACGTAGGCGCTGCATCACTCGACCTTTAATAAGTGGGGAGCAGCATCTGAAGCAGCGTTTGAAGCTGCAGCTCGTAGAAAACATTGGTTAAATGATGAGGAAAAGGCTAGATAGATACAGTTAGTTGTTAGATATAGTAGATACAGAGGTGGCATAATGCCCCTTAACCATGTGACAGAATGGTCTTGAAAATGAACCTTCTTCCAGTTCAGCAGTGTGACACCACAGTTTATAAAAAAAGGTGTCATCAAGTGAACTAATTAAGGCTTAAGGGATTCTATCACAGAGGTAAACTCAGACAAGATTCCAACAAATCAGGATGCTGTATGCAAAGCTTTATAGAAAACACCGGTCATTATAATTTAAAACTACCGGTATGTTATATCTCTTCCAGTCCAGATAGTATTGTTACGTGCTCCCCACTTCCGGAAGTGGTGAGAAGTTCCGGGGCAATGCAGCAGGTTTTAATTTCCTTTGGATTAGAGAGCACTAGGGACTTATTTAGCATCTTTGCAATATCTGTCTTATTCACAAATATAGAAACAGCCGCACATAAGTGGAAGCAGTTAGTTACATTTACAGCAGGCTGCAAATCCACTGAGCCCTGTATCAGATTCCCAGGCAGCAGCTGCCTTTACATGTCACATACCCAGTTCATGAAGTCCAGCTATGCTCTGTTCTTTACAGACAAATTCAACCCACTGCCCGATTATTACATTTACTCCCCCATCCCTCAAAGCACAGGTTTGGGACTTCTCAGTGCTCAGTGATGGAGGAAAAAAGGAGGGGCGGGCAATAATGACATTGACAAGCTCCATTTCCTGATTCTCCCCAGTTTCAGACAAATGATGGCTCTCTTGTAGACTTCTAAAAAAGTAACCTAGGTGGATGGCACCAAAGGTAAGTGGGGGGGGGGTAGGCTTCCTTTATCCTTCTTGCAATTTGAGCGCTGTCCACCATCCCTGCAAGAAAAGGGTCCGATTGGGAAAATATACACAGTCCTTGAGAACCGCTAACTTCTTTTGTCATGTCCCTGACTTCCATCAGGTGACTCCTTTGGCAAAGCCATAGGGATCACGCAATCCAAAGTGCCCAAGACAGAAAGCAAAACCATTGCACTATGGTATACAGTGTTAGTCCCTTTTTAATAGTATTTTCCTTTAAAGGTTTGTATTCTATTGACCTGCATGTTGATGACCAGAATGCAAATACTTACCATAGTACCGGACATCTCTTCCATTGTGCCATGGCAATATCAAATAGTGACAGAATGCCAGCTTCGTTGTGATTTTATTCTAGCGCTGGAAGTAGCTATGCTGTACAAATGTTTAGGATTGAGATACCAATTTGACTGAAAAACAAGAAATAGCATGAGATGAAGGGAGAACTTCAGTAAAAGCCGTGATGGAAAGGAAAGAATGGCTGCAGCAGCCAGTGCTTAGTGGTGGCCCTTTCTCCCTTGCTCTCCCACTCCACTTCTCCTACTGCTGAGACTGGGGTTTACTGGGACTGGACTGGTGTTCTGGACATCATGTCAGGCTAGGAACCTCAGACAGTAAGAGGCTGCCTTGGAAAAACCTCTCTTCTGGAGTAACAGAGCCCCAAAGTCCTTAGATATCAAGCTGAAGTGAAATGTGACAGTTGGTAATTCATCCCTCCTGAATGAACTTGGACCAGGCAGGCAAAATAGTAAAAAATATAAGGAGTTTATTAAAATGCTGAAGAAACAAAACAGTAAAAGGAGGGGATTTGCAAAAGAATTGAACAAGGCACCTATCAGAACCAAACAGATATGCTCCAGAGGTGAGGTGGTTGGCATAGAGATTAAAACGAAAGGGGGAAAAAAAATCAGGAAATTTTTTCCCCACCCTTACCGACCACATATATTGGAAGCTGTGCCCCCATCCTCCCAGATATTAGAAGATTTGACAGTTTCCATAGAACTGTCTTGGTCTCAATCTAAACATGCAGCAGAATGAGATGGTAGAATGAACTGTACCACTTCAGACTGTAGGTGAAGAAAAACCACATTTTTGAATGGTGAAAAGGTTTGGCAAACAGACAAGGTCTGGCAAACAGAAAATCAGCAGAAATTGCAAAGTGGGATAGAACAACCCCTTTTCCCTGGAATGCTAGCTTTCTATTTTCAGGATTTTTTAAAAAAAAAATTACATGGGAGAGTTGGAAAGTGGTTCCCACCCTAAAGACTGAAATTTTACCACCTCACTATTGTGCCACATGTATAAACACAGCCTTAGAGATAAGTCCTGGCAGTATTAGCGACAAGTTGGAACACAGCCTTATCCGATCTTAGTGATTTGATGATTATATCAGTAGTATGAAACCTAGTGCAGGAAAAGAGATTCTCGAACAGCCTAGAGATTCTTGCTGAGACAAAAGTCTGCAATTGTAAGTTTTGTCCAGACTTGAATTCCCAAGTAGTCTCCCAGCAACAGAGGATAAAAATTGGGGTGGGAGGTGAGTAAATCAGCTGGGAAAGGATGTAGTGAGTTCTTTAGCTCTGCAAGAGTAGCATTTGCTTTAGTTTACAGTACTCCCAGGAGCTGCTCTACCGACAGTCCTGCAGCCCAAGATGCTGTTGTCAAAGGAATTTAGGACTTTGGCTTCTTTGCTGCCCATGAAGAACGATTACTGACATGCCCAGAGAAGCTATTCTGCTTCTTCAGGGGGCCATGATATGTATTTCAATGACCTGAGCAGAGTTATCTAGAATGAATCATGGAGTTTGCCTTTGCATTGTACATGTTGGGTCACTGACTGTTAAAGACTTAACCAAAGTAACTTTTGTGCTCTTTACACTTCTTTCCCTGTGGAAAATTGCAGTTCTTACATGGTAAATCAGTTCTTACATCCTTTATGGCTGGGCTTTTCAACTTCAACCACTACCGGGACTGGTGTCAGGTTGCTGGGACGTTGCTCGAACAACGTCCTACAATGGGCCCACCATGGCACTCCCATCTGCTTTCCTGACGGTGCATTGGTGCTTCCACTGATATTGAGTGTTCAGGAGTTGGCCTAGCCAGGTGGGTCCTCTATGGACCCTTGGCTAGTGCCTGACCCGGCCCAACTCTGGTGCCACCCCTGACCACACTACCATGAGTGATGGCAACTATACACTAGAGTGGTGGTGTGCCTCATAGTTAGAGCTTCCATCTGCTCCCTTCTCCATATCATGCCTCTTTTGAAGGGCCAAGCAACTGCATAGACACATCATGCCCACTAGAGCACCACTGTCCCAGCTATCTCTATGACCATTAGGGTTGAGCCAGGCAGGGCATTGCATTGTGGTCACCATGGTAGTGCGACCATGTACTGCCTGCCATACTAGCACCACTGATTGAAAAGCACTGCTTTATATTTATGGAACTACACAGAAGATGAAACACTTCCAGGGCCATGATGTACCCTGGACACAATGACATAAACAAATAAGATTTTAGGAAGCATTTTGCTGAAGGAAGAGTAACAGCCTCATAAATCAATGTGCAATATGTGACTCATAAATTTCAGAAAGATAACAAATGGTCAAATGGTAACTCATTTTAATTTTCCAGGGGTGTGTGTGTTTGGGGAGGAATCACATTGTTTACCCAAACTTATTAGCCTGTCTCAACATTTTCTGGTAGTCTTTATTAATTCCTGTGTGTCTCCAAGTGTGATTTAACCCTATGTTAATATAAATGTTGCAATTGCATAAGTTCTGTAGTACATTCATAAATTAGCTACCACAGTGATGCAGACTAGAAGTGCATCATTATAGATGTTATATGCCAAGACAAAAAGCCTGATACAGAAAATGATCCTTTTACAAATCTGAAAAGCATTTATACCAATCTCAGCTACTGTTTCTCTGTACTTGTTTTTTTCCATTAGATGCTTGTTTATATCTTTGGATTACCACTACAACAAGTTGACTGTATAGCACACAGTATCTAATTGTGTTCTAGGATTGCAAAGTGAGATGCTTTCTTATCTTTGAAACTTAAAAAACAAAAGGCAGAGGAGACAAAACTTGAGAAATATACCCTCATGACCAATTATGTCTGTTCAAGAAGAACTGTTAGATTGTACTGACATTGGCCTAGATTTCACAAATAGCAGAGAAGGCCATAAACCTGTGGCTGAAATAGATCTCTTCAGACTTGTGAGATGGGGGCTACTTATCTACATAAGTATACAGTAGGCTTACCATCCATCCCAGAATTTCCTGGACAATCCCTGTTTCAGGGGTCCATCCCGGGTCGTGCCCCAGCCAGCCCTGGCATCCCAGACGCCCCCTGAAACCAGGAAATGCCCCAGAAAATCACCCACTTTTCCAGCAACCGACTGCTCTCCGCAGCTTCCGGAAGTCTTCTGATCCTAGCCGGCCGCTGGCCAGACACCTCGCATGCCTGCGCAAGGCTCGCACAGGTGCACAACGCTCTAAAAGCTTAATTAAACATAAGTAGATATATGTGGGTACCAACCTGTATGTTACCTTATTTTATAATGTTTTGCTCAACCATTTGAGAACAAGATACAGGCTGCAATCCTGTACACACTTTCCTGGGAGTAAGCTCCATTGAACACAGTGGGTCTCACTTCTGAGTAGACATGGATAGGATTGTGCTGTAAGAGACTATCAAGATAATTTTATTGGACCGAGTTACAAAGTCATTATTATGCTTTGCTAGAATATTACAACCATGTGAACAACAGTTAGATGGGATGCAGGAATCTTCAGGGGATACACACAGATAAGGACGTAAAGATTTCTTAGATTAATGCACACTTTTAAAAGAAGAAAAAGGGAAACAAAGGATAGGTCTTCCCGTTGGAATGGGCTAAGAAGAAGGGCAATGGGACAGTTCTTTGAAGGGAAGATGAAAGCCAACACTATAAATAAACAAATGGGAAGGAAACTTTTACACTCTCTTTTTAATCAAGATTGCTTCTCAATAGAGAACAAAGAGTCCCCTTTTTGGTTAAAACTGCTGGGTGCCTTAAAATTCAGGCCTCTGTGCTTTGTACCACTTTTCCCATATGAAATGATTTTTTTTAATTTGATGGCTCCAGTTTCTTCTTACAATTCACCCCCAATACTTTTTATGCAATAAAAAGTATATCACATATGTGATTTGTGCACTATGTCAGATTTTCTGATATAATGTGATCTTACAGAAATAGTTGAATGAGGGACTGCATTTAGCTCTCTCTCCTTCACTTTATGGTTGTGACTTGTTTGTCACATTCCAGAATGTACCTGTCATTGCTGAATCCTGCCTTCTTGGTGAGACAGTAGTGTCAGGATGTAACATACACTAGAACCCACGTAGGTCTCCTAACAGTCATATATTTTTTGCTTGTCCATACAAAAACAATTGATGCACATAGGAACTAGCACGCTAAGTAGAAGACTAGGATAGAACCCTTCTTCTTGACAACTAGTTTTCAGTGTGCAGAGATTGGGGGTGGATGGGCAGGGTATGGAGAGGCATTCGGTCATACTAAAGTAGTTCCTTCTAGAGAGACAGGTTTATCATCTGATCAAGTATTTGTGAGAAATTGGCTAGTGTTGCCCTACTTTATATGCGCGTCATGAGTGTTCTGATGCTCATAAAGTATATTGCCTATTGGAGAGAAAAGAAGGCAAGCTGGATGCTTCCCCAATGATTTACCAGACCAGATACATTTTGTCGTAAATACTAAGTATAGGTATGCTGGGGGCAAATTCCACTGCAGATAGAATCTCCTGTTTCACTCCGCTACCTGTAAATGTTGCTGCAGCGTATGGTCTTTCAGCATTTCCATTATACAGCCCAATCTTTGGGGTATAATATCTCAGCTGTTATAAATCAAAGGAGGCTGAAACATGATGCTGTTTGTCAGCTCAGTGGAGAATTTATTTACCAAAAATATCAGCATCTACTAAGCTCATATATTTCAGTTTTGCCAACCACATTTTAGAGAAATGGCTATATTTAAAAAAAAAATGACTTCAAATGCTGGCTTTGTTTCTCTAAAACCATTCATACATTAGGGCCAATTCATGCCATACACTTTTTGTCCATTCAAGCAATCCCCATCTTCCCCAAGTATATCAGTGTGTGGATAAGCATTACATGTGAACCAGGGCGGTCACTAATATTATCAGAGTGATTCCTTCAGTTCCTGTGGTTCGAAAGATTTAGGATTTTTTTTAACACACTAAATGCCATCCTTAGGTTGCAGTCTCTCTCTCTCTCTCTCTCTCTCTCTCTCTCTCTCTCTCTCTCTCTCTCTCTCCCCCCCCCCCCCAGTGGCGTAGCTAGACTGAAGCGGAGGCAAGTAGTTCTGCAAGAGTCCGTTACACCGGACTCAGCGGCCCCTCCCCCTTGCTGTTGGAGCCATTCTGGCGGCAATGGCAACACGCAGGACACTCCCCTGTCGCTGCCAGAATGGCTCCAACAGCAAAGGG
The DNA here is from genome assembly GCA_026170595.1 of Plestiodon gilberti rubricaudatus. NCBI lineage: Eukaryota > Metazoa > Chordata > Lepidosauria > Squamata > Scincidae > Plestiodon > Plestiodon gilberti. The sequence goes on from JANXHW010000001.1 coordinate 191,808,621, forward strand.
GAGGGGCTGCTGACTCCGGTGTAACAGAGTCTTGCAGAACTACTTGCCTCCGCTCCAGTCTAGTTTCACCTCTGCCCCCCCCCACCCTTGGGCAACAATCCAGTGTGGGAAGCAGTTTTTCTCTTCCTTAACAGAAACTTGAAGGAACGTGAAAGACACCATATTATCTGAATGTTACTATGGATAGCCAAAATACTACTGCTACTACTACTACTACTACTACTACTACTACTACTACTACTACTACTACTACTAATAATAATAATAATAATAATAATAATAATAATAATAACCAAACTGAAACTGTATTTAAATACGATCTAAAACTTTCATGGCCAGCAATAATGTAAAACAAACAAATCGTACAAGGTGGCCCACCACTAAGGTGAGGTGAGCTGACCACCTCAGGTGCTGGATTGGGGGAGCGAGTGCCACGTGCCCATCCACCACCATAGCAGCCTCCTCCTCACCATGATTTGTTGCCCTGTTATCCCACTTGCGAGTGGCATCTGGCCACTTGCTGACCAATCTTCCCAACTGCCCCGCATTGCCAAGCCCTGTGCATGCCTGGCAAGCAGTCAGCAGGTGTCTGTCACCTTCTTCCCCTGCATTGTCTTTTCCCTTCCTTTGCATTGCAATGTTCTGTTCTCCTTCTCTGTTTCCAGTTGCGTGGAAGGAGAGACATATAGGCAGAGCAGTGCAGCGGTGGCAAAAGGAAGAGGAGCCACCATTCTTGGGAGGAGAAGTAATAGGGCCTCTTGTCTGCCTGCCGGCCTGCACATCAGGTGGGAAAGCTGCCTGCTGCTAGCAGGAGCAGCAGCCATAGCATCGCTGTTTGCCTGCTTTGGAATGCTGGTGGCAGCCAGCAGGGGAAACAGAATGGTGCTCGGTTGGCCACCTTGTGGGACACTCACATCAGTCAACTGATAGGTGGTGTTAGCAGCAGCTGCATTCCCATCCTCTGTTTCAGAAGGTGCAGCAGAATCAGTTTGGTGGAGAGGGGACTACTGTGGGGTTTTTTTTGTTAAATATTTTCCAAACTGGGTATATATTTACTGTACTCCCTTGTATTATCCCTACAGTTTCATTGCTTGAATCTGTATACCCTGAATCACCTGATTTCTGTGCCGTTTTTTTTGTTTGTTTGTTTTCTTTCTTCCTCCTCTGGCTGCTCTACCTCTCTGATCCTAATCGCCCGGCTGCTTGGCTGACCTCGTCTTGTAAAAACTTTCTCCCCCCCCACTTCTTCCTTCTCAAATGGAAGAAAGTAAACAATCAGTACCCATCTTTTCCTCCCCCACCCCTAATGTGAGTTAATGTTGTCATGTTGTCCTTGTGGATGATAAGCTCCTGCTGATGGTCTCTCCTGGGGAAAGCTCTATCAAGGCCAAGACCTTTGGTATACTTTGGCTGAATTCTTTGATGTCTAGTCTGAAGTAAATCCCGTTGCCTTGATTGGGACTTACCTCCACCTAGGTGTGTATGGATTGCAGCCCAAGGAGTTTTAATCCAGTTTGTGGAACTGAGGGGGAAATGTATGCAAATGAGAGCACGTTTTGTGAGTCCAAGGAGAACATGACATCATGTTCATTTCCCAGAAGAGTGCATGCTGATGATGCAATGTTAAAGCAAGTGGGCGCATATGTGTAACGTCCTCAGAAGTGACAACCACATTTAAAATGTTTTCTAAATAGCTAAAACTGAAACAAGTCCTCTTGTCCTTGCCCAACGTATGAATTTGATTAATACAACTGTTTTATTGCAAGGATAAGTGTTTTCCTTAATATAGATTGCTCACTGTGTGTGCTGGTTTTGTATTCCTTTGAAGTACAAGCACAAATAACAATTTTAGGAAATTCTCTTTTTCAGAAAAGTAAATTATCAGTTGCTTTGGGGATTAAAAAGGGCTGTGTGCTTTTAATTTCAAGGAGCTGCACAGCAAAATACATAAGAACAGCCAGCCTTACTTCTTGTTTCTCACTTCACATTGCTTTTCTTCCCCTTCTTGGCGGCTTGGCTATGCTTGTTTATTCAAAAATAAAATCCTACTGAGTTCAAAGGGACTTACTCAGAGCTAAGTGTGCATAAGATTGCAGTCTTTGTCTTGGAACCAAGAGGAAAAGGGATGATTACCCAGTGTTGAAAAACAGTGACGATCCATTAGGATTGGTCCATAAGACATTTTGGGCTGCAATCCTATACACACTTCCCTGGGAATAAGTCCCATTGGAATAACCGTGAATTACTTCTGAGCAGACATACATAGGACTGAGCTGTTGAGGTCCTTCTCTCCTCCCTCGTCCCCCAACAAGCCCTAGGATATTGCATTTTTGCAGCAGAGGCATCACTATGGTGGGGGCGGTACCGTGAGTTGTGCCCCGTTCTAGTCCCCGTTTACAAGCCGGCAGGAGGCAGTCCCGCCCCCTCACCGTCAGAGCCATTCCGTGCGGAGAAGGCAGAGGGCAGGGAGTCCCCGACCGGAGCAACACCTCTGTTTCGCAGGGCACTTTGGTGCATGAATTAGATCTGTCATATACAAGGGATGGTGTATACTGTACATGTTTTTTTTTAATGCTCTTGCACCTAACAGGCTGTTATCTATTTGTTTGGGGAAAGGGGAAAATTCTTAAAGAAAGTGCTGTTGTTTTTCCCCAGCAAATGAGCTGCTGCCATGTTTTGCTGCACTGCTGCTCCCTCCCATCTCCATTCTGTTAGTCTAAGGAACAGAATAAGATAAACTGAGCAGTTGCCGTTAGACGTGTGTTTGGGTGTGTGTGTTCTGAAAAAGATTTGTCCCCATATTCCATCAGTGCTGCTGTGGGGGAATGGCCAGCTCAAATATCCAGATATGCTTGTGTGATTTTGGAAGCTGTGGTTTGAGATGAATTCTTATTTTGACTAAGCCTGTATGCTAGAGTGTTCAGCAGGGTTTCTCTTGGAACTTTTTTTTTTTTTTGCATGATTCTAAAATAAGATGTGTCATGAATGTTTAAAAGCAAATATGAGCACCACTTTCGCTCTAAAGGTGTGGTTATGCACCTTAATTTTCTTGTATTTCATTGTGAGTGCCTGTGGAGCTCACTATGGGGGCAAGCTTCTCATTTTTTTGCCTCAGGCAGCAAAATGTTGTCGTCGTCCCCGTTGCATGTACTGTATAAGTGAAACATGCAGGGAACTCTTCATAGTTTTCACTATTGCACATCTTGTATTTGATAAGGTAAGTCTCTGTCCAGTTTTCTAAGCTGTTTGTCTCACGGCCGTGCAGAGGTGAAACAAGGGTGGAGCGAAGACAAGTAGTTCTGCAAGACTCCGTTACACTGGAGTCAGCGCCCCCTCTCCCTTGCTGTTGGAGTCATTCCAGCAGCAACAGGGGAGTGTCCTACGTGTTGCCTTTGCTGCCAGAATGGCTCCAACAGCAAGGGGGAGGGGCCGCTGACTCCAGTGTGACAGAGTCTTGCAGAACTACTTGCCTTCGCTCCACCCTTGTTTCGCCTCTGTGGCCGTGGACACTGCACAGGTGAAAACCATATAAATAAAGCTACGGAAATTGCAGCAGTGAAAACTGCATAAATATGCAGGTGGTTCCCCCACAGACATGTGCAAG